>OY728136.1:2130765509-2132074005 GCA_963277665.1 Viscum album | reverse complement strand
AAATGTATACATATATAAATATTGGTATACATAATATAAATATAATTATAAATATATTTATTCAAATATATAAAATTTATATGTAGTTTTATAAATACTATACATTTATATTATACATATATTATATTAAACACATTTTTATTTTATATTTATGTATAAATGCATTTATATTAAATTATGTATACAAATATATATAATATAGAAAAAATTACATATAAATATAAATATATATACATATAATTTGACGCATGTGGATGATGTAATGTATGTCCAATGTTTCATGTTATCCTCCATGTCCAATCAGATTTTAAGTCAATATAAAGATATGGATATGTATAACATCGTTTCTCACCATCGAGATCTCTATCAAGGGAAGATGATATCAGAGAGAGATGAGATATCTAATGCACTATTCACGTACAATCTTTGAGAGTCGGTGCCAACTAGGCCATGTGTAGTCAAGATGATTGGTTACATTGAGTGTCTAGACATCTTGGGTTTTAAGATCCTTGATGAACTTCACACAGATCTCATTATGTCCTCACTACCTAAAAACTTCTCTAGTTTTATTATGAATTATAATATGAGCAATAGTGAGAAGATACTTTTGGAACTTATTACTCTTATTCACCAAGTTGATAAAGACATGGGGCATGACAAACCCATTGTCCTTATGGTGAATAAGAAGAGGCAGGACAAGACAAAGGGGTTGAAGACTCATTATAAGTCTAAGGCTGTCACAAACCAGCCCAGGTTGACCCTGAACTGGGCACCCAAACTGATATGTGGCAAGGCCCGAAGGGCCTTCCCGATCCCCATGGGCTGACAACTAGTGTCAGGCATCATCAGAGTAGACATGGAAATTATTTCACCCAAATATAAACAACAACCAAACAACAGAATTAAATAGAAAACCCAACATACATTTATATAAAATTGAACTGAACATGATTCATACAAAAAACTAAAAATACAACTGAACCAAACAACTCAAACAACTGAACCTGACAACCAACTAACTTCATGTTACCCGGATGGTCAGTCTCCAACAAAATGATCAAAAGTCACTCAAGATGATCGCAATCAAGCTGAAACTTGCACAAGTACTAAAAACAGAAAATAACTATAGGTGTGAGTATTAAAACTCAGTAGGCTAGCCCAATAATCTATTCCCAATGCACATATTTTAAAATAAAAGAAACATCAATTTCAAGTTTGAACTATAATATATAAAAGTAAGGTTTTCTACATGTTTACTCGAAACAAAGTACGAGCCATTGCCGTTACTCATTTCCAAAACTTGATTCATTTCACTAGTGTGCCATTAGCATTTTCAAGGGGAAAATGATGCTTACATTTTTTAGATTTTTACTCGGAGGATAAAACACTTTATTCTGGAATTTTTTTTCATAAACCTTATTTAAAATCAGACCATCACTTTCTAAGGAAAATCAATACACAAGAAGGCACAATAGTAATCACACAACAAGGGAAATATAAATACACATACAGGAATCATACTTATCACTGCAAGCAACTGAAATCCAATAGACATGGATGAACCTAGGAGATCAAGAATAATTCAGAAGACACCAATACATGAGACTTCATCCCCATTGACATGTCACACATGATGAAATAAAAACTCCCAATATGCTTGACCATCCTTTCTCAAGAAAGCTGAGAGAAAATCCCATAGTAATTAACCCAATATATCCACAAACTATTGGCCACTAGTTAGTACCATAACCTACCAGTGTAGAAATCATTCTTAGAATATTCTCTCAACATGCCAGGTTCCAACGTCTTAAGTATTTAATTGGGGTGAGCCAACCAATGCCAGCTGAGCATCCAATCACAACACACACAAACACACATACACACACAATTATCCACAACATGCCTCACCCCGATTCTCTCCAAGGATTGCTCTCATGCCTTAAAACAAATAGATCTTAAAGGGATCCAACTGAGAAACCCTTATAATGGAACCCATATATTCCTCAACAAGTACATACTAACTATTCAATGTCAACAAGGCATGAGAAACATCCAACGAAGGTTTTTATAACAAACACTTTTCATCATTTTCAAAAAGTGGCCAAACCGGCCCTTAAACATTTTTCACAAAACTATCCTTTAACAAAAATGAATACCATAATTCAAAAGAGGAATCAATCACACCATTAGCATGTAAAAACATTTATAAAACTCCTTCAAATCACTTCCATCTAACTTTCAAACCAAAACCAGTTTTTTTCTATGAAAGTGCCAACCAGGCCATAATTTATCATCACACAACCAAAGGATTTTCAAAAGCCAACTACACATTTCAAATGACTTCAAACCATTGAAAAATCTTAAGAAACCCAAAATCATCATTTCACATTCCACATAATTATTAACATGTCCAAACCATTCTTTACATACCACAAATTACTCACAAAAGCCAACCAGGCATTTCATCAAACACATGGTGTGCAATATTTAACAAGAAAAATCTATTTATTATATATTAAGGTATAAAACACCACTTTGCATACCAAACTATGAAACCAAGGATCATACATCAATATTTATTAATAAAAATTAGTGCAAAAAACATGAAGTGAATGAATATTTAATTAAAAAGGAAAGTGTGAGGGAAACCTACCTCAAATCCATGGCGGAATGGAAAAACACACTCGAAAACACCCGCTGTAGGTTCCGAAACACTACATCTATGAAGACCAGCCCTAAAAGAACAAAACCCTCAAAAAAAACTTGGGGAAAAAATAACCCTAGGTCGATCATGACCATGGGAGAAGATAAAACCACGAAAAATTGGAAGAAGGAAGAGGGAAGAGAGGAGAAGAGGAAATTGAAGGATTTGAGGAATAATCACTAACCTTTGGTGATAAATCGCCCAAAAAGTGGCCCAAAACGAGGTATAATGAAGGGGGGGGATCCATTTGGTCGATATCCAACACATATGGCTTTAAATAGGAGGTGGAATTACCCAAATTAGATTTTTAGAGTGAAAGTTATTAAGAATGTAAGTGGATGGACAGTTTTGCTGCACGGTTTGGAAAACCGTGCGCAAACTGTGCGAGGGCTACTGGAATGAATATGAAACTTTACATGGTTAGATTGCACAGTTTGGGAAAACCGTGCTCAAACTATGCGGCCTAAAAAATTGGATAAAAACCCTCAAATAACACCCCAAAAACTAGGGAACCCCACCCAATTATTCTTAAATGATTTAAACACAAAAGGTGACACTGTGGGTGTCCAAAACTCTCTAACACACCACTTTATCCCACCACAAACTAAGGAAAAATAAGAGTGAAATATAATATAATGGAAAAACTTCAAAAATCACCCCTATCACACCTGGTACCTAAGAAAAAGACCAGGATTCCCAAAAAACCTGACCATAAACCAAAACTTGAAAAACTGGGTGTGAAAAAGGCTCTAAAACACCGTCCTTCCAAGAAGAAAAAGGTAGATAGGTAAGGAAAGGAACAAGATGTGATATATTTTTCATGCAGCAAGAAAAGTCACTGGAATAAGAATTACACCCAGTCAAAGAAGCAAGGGGAATCTTAAAGTGTGTTCATTGTTGAGTGTAGTCTTTTCATATCTATAAGTTGGGTATTAGATATTTCCTGTGGTGCTCAATTTTTTATACAAATATAGGAACCAAGTAGATTTCAGAATATTTCTAGAGATGAGGTGGATCTACGGGCTACCAATGGAGAAAGGATTACTTTTCTAGCCATTAGAGAATACCATTTCACATTGTTAACTAAATTGATTTTGTTTTTAAAGAATTTTTATTATGTGCCTAGTGTTACCGAGGACATCATTTCCATTTCTTGTTTAGAAATGGATGGATTTATTTTTAGTTTTGAAAATAAGCGTTGCTACTTTATAAAGATAGCATATGTTATGGTATGAAATAGTTGAGTAACTATCTTTTATATATTAAATTATGAAAACCAAATATTGGAAATAGATAATGAAACAAATATGCATGACTCATTTAACACCCATTTATGAAATTTCTGTCTTGGTCATGTAAACAAGAAGAATTTGAAAAATATCTATAAAGATGGCTGCATATACTCTTTTGAGATTATGCCACTTGAAAGATATCATGCCAACATACAAGACAAAATGAAAAAACCACCATTCAGTGGTCAAGGCGAAAGGATCATAAAGTTTCTAAAATTGGTTCACACTGATGTGTGTGGGTCTTTTCAAGTAAAATCTAGAGGTGGATTCTCATACATTATTATTTTTACTGATTAATTGAGTAGGAATTGTTATATCTACTTGATAAGGTATAAGTATGAATCCTTTGAGAAGTTCAAAGAGTTCAAAATGAAGGTTGAGAATCAGCTTGGTAAGAAGATAAAAAAAATTCAATCAGATCAAGGTGGTAATTATCTTAACCATGACTTTATCAACTTTCTATGGAAGTATGAGATTTTATCTCAAATCACTCCACCTTTTACACCATAGTGGAATGATGTTAGTGAAAAGAGGAATCATATATAAATGAATATGGTAAAGTGGATGATGGGTCATGAAAACATTCCATTATCCTTTTGGGGATATACATTACAAACAGAATCATACTTACTATACTGAATACCAACTAAAGTGGAAAATGTTATTCCCTTTAAGATATAGAGTGGAAAGAAACATGTTTTGTCACATGTTCATGCATGGGGTAGTAAAGCGTTTTTCAAGGCTAGATCAAGTAACTAACTAGAACCCTGAGACACAAAGTGTATCTTTATAGGGTAACCCAAAAAAAAGATGGGATGCTATCTATAAAACCCTTTAGATAAGAACAAAAATGCTGAAATACATGCCATCTTTCTTGATAGGCAGCACTTGATCAAGGAGAATAGTGGGAGAAATATTGACTTTGATGACATTGATGTTCAAGATACATAAGAAATGGTATAAGAACAGATTCCATAAGTCCCCATGTAAGAAGTTGTTTCGGAAACAAAATTACTGTGTAGGAGCACTAGAGAGATAAGATAACAAGAGAGATATGATTTTCTAGTCACTGATGATGATGAATCACTATTAGTTGAAAATGATGATCATATTTCTTACAAGAAGGTAGTAGAGAGATCAGAATCTATAAGATGACAAGAAATCATGAATTTTGAGATGGATTCCATGTATCAAAACCAATTTTAGTCTATGACTGATCCACCAATTGAAGTAAAGCCTGTTGTATGTAAATGGGTATTTGAGAGAAAGATGGACATGAAAGGTAAAGTAAATACTTAAAAAACACAACTAGTGGCTAAAAGGTTTAGAAAACGTCAAGACATAGACTATGATGAAACCTTTTATTTGGTTTTTATGTTTAAATCCATTAGAATTTTACTTTCCATGGAAGATTACCGTGACTAGGTGATTTGATAAATGGATTTCAAAACTGCATTCCTTAATGGGAACCTCTAGGAGGATGTGTACATGACACCACTAAATGGTTTTGTGACTCCAAGAAATTCCAAAAAGGTTTGAAAGTTTTATAGATCCATTTATGGATTAAAGTAATCATCCAAGTCATTGAACATTTGATTGATGAAGTTATAAAGGAATAAGGTTTCATTAAGAATGAATGTGATCATTTGTTTATAATAGGTTTTGTGGGAGCCTAGTTTTTTCATAGTAGTATATGTTTATGACAAATTACTAATTGGAAATGATATTCTGACCTTACAGGAGGTTAAGGCATGATTGAAAAAGTGGGCCTCCATGAAGGATTTAGATGAAGTAGCCTACATTCTAGGGATCAACATCATACTTGAAAGATCTAAGAGGTTTCTTGGGCTAAGTCAAAGTACATACATTGACCAGATACTAAATAGGTTTAGTATAAAAAAATATAATAGGGGATTGGTCTAATTCCACATGGTAAACACCTTTCTAAGAAAATGTGTCCTCAGAAACAAGAGGAAATAAAGAGAATGAGTAAGATCTCATATGCTTTTACGATAGGATCCATAATGTATGTCATGTTATGTACAAGTCTTGATGTTTCCTAAGCTTTGAGCATGGTGGACAGATATCAAGAAGATCCAAGTGAATAGCATTGGACTACTGTTAAGGTTATCTTTAAGTATCTAATGTGAACTAAGGATATGTTCCTAGTGTATGGAGGAGATGAAGAGCTAGTCATCAGGGGTTATACTGATGCTAGCTTTCAGACAGATCAGAATCATATGAAGTTACCATCATGATATAATTTTTTTCTCAACGGAGGAGCTATGATCTGGAAGATTTCTAAGTAGCCGGTTGTCGCTGATTCTGCAACAAAGTCTGAGTATATTGAAGCTTCCAATGAAGCCAAAGAAGCAGTTTGGATTCACAACTTTGTCTAAGAGCTTGATGTGGTACCTAACGGTAAAGATCCTACCACAATTTACTGAGATAACACTATAGTTATGTCTCTCTCCAAAGATTCTAGGTCACATCAAAGGACAAAACACAAACTTTGGAAGTTTCATCTCTTGATGGATTTTTCTCAATGAGGTGAAGTTGTGGTGAACAAAGTATCCACAAAGGAAAATGTAGTGGAAACCTTGATGAATGCTTTATCTCAGTAGAGGCATGAGTATCATGTGAGAGCTAGTAGATTGAAAGTTGTTGTCAGTTGACTCTAGTGAAAGTGAGTCTGTTGGAGTTGGTGCCTTATAACCAACTTTCTTAGTACTTGATTACATTTTTTTCATTATTAATGAATTTTCTTATCACGTCATGATTATTCTTTTTCATGACTATTGTATGTGATAATTTCCTAAGAATATGTGTCTCACTAAAGGTTTATAACATTTCCTCATAATGATGAGAATCTAGAGGTGTCACGACATTATTCTTGAATATATAGTTCTATAGTTGGATGATATTGTCTGATGGAACACAAACAGTACATTCTATCAGGATAGGAGACTCATAAGACATCGGGACACCTTCTCATGGTGTTCTCCCTTGGCAATCTCTTAGATGGGAGGTTATGAGAACAATCTCATTAATAGGAAGTCCACATTTCCAGGTGTCATTGGATGTTCCTATATGCGAATGTGTGTATTGATCCTTGGAATTTTAATATTATCATTAATTAATATCATGACTTGCGCACTTTGATGTATTGATGAAAACTTTTATGTATTGATGAAAACTGTGATGAAATTTGCTCATGATGAGGTAGGATATGTTGAGTGCATTACAAGTGATATTGCATTAATGGATAATGCGAGAAATGATTTATTCATTCTATCCCTTGATGGAAGTTAACACCTCAGACCCTTTAATGAGAATGGATATGCTAACATAAATCCATGGTCATGGTGTTTGGTGGGTGAGTTCATTTCTGAAAAGTCAAAGAAATAGATATCGAACATATAGGTTGGTGACACTGACATACAACCTACTTGATTAGAGACATTGTGATAAAAGGATTATATCACATGGTAAGCATTCATGGAAGGTTAAATGTAATTATGACATTAACTTATTTCTCTATGAGTGTTTTGACATGTTGTTAGACACTAACCTTGGAATTTATACGGTTATATATAATTCTATTGAGAAAGAGGTCTAGAGGGTCACACACTAAGTATATCAACAATCTCAGTTAAATTATAGTATTGAATTTAACAAGTTGGAATAAATAATATTTATTCATGTTTGGTTGATCGTCATAATTTAATCACAAGTTATTTTAAAAAATAAGAGAGTTAAATAATAATAATAAATATTTTTTTCAGGGTTTGGAGAATATAATATTTGTTATATTTATCGATAAATCATATAGTGACATTTATTTATTAAATAAATAAACATTATTCAATGATCAGTAAATCCCTACGAGGGAAAACAGACTGAGCTTAATGGTCCAATTAGAAATGATGTAAATGATATTTATTTATATTCATAAAGGTGTTGCACATGTCAAGCAATTAATCATAATACTAGTATTATTATTGGTCATGGAGTTAATTAGGAATATTAAAGTTGATAAGTGGATTATGTGATATTTGTCAACCATAAACCCTCCATAACAAATATCTAATTATAACACTTTCCATGATCACTCTTGTTGTGAACAACGGATAGAGAGAGACTCTCTCAAACCCTAGAGTTTTATTTAGAGATCCAGAACGTGCTCTCTATTCCTCCTCCCTAGGGCCTTTAAGACAGCACCAAAAGTTCTTCCTCTGAGAAAAATCAAGGTGCGATCAACCATGAACAACGCAAGCAATCTGGATCAGTCGTGCTAGAATCTGTAGATTCTACGATGATGTTCATAGATTACAGTACACATGTGGATCACCTCTGAAAAGATTCCACACTTGGATCTTGCAATGCAACAACGATACAACGAGATCTAGTTTACCGAATCATAAAAAAACAGAATTACAAGCTGAGCTAATCCTATATCTGGTCATAAATTAATTATAAATTACATGTGAAGATCATCCTTTTTTGGTTCTGGCATTTTTATTTAGTCAAGTAATGGACATTTTTTTAGGAAAAACATTTTAATCATGTGCGACATCGATTACACATAAATTAAGACTAAAATCGAGTTGGTCATACCATCCCAGGAACTTCCGCTGCGTCCAAATCGTACAATAATAAGATCCTCTTATTTGTTAGTCTTGTTCATAGAATCCAGTAACTTGACATCATACATTGATGTGTAAGTAGATATTGCTGGTAATGTGATACGGATTTGGGTTCTTATCACATTGTGAAATCTATTAGATGTTATATTTTTTATTCACTTTGTTCAACTTGTGCACGCTCACCCAAAGCATAGGAATGATGTTAGATCATGTATCCCTGAAATTTAAGATATCCAAACCCAAAAACATTTTATTTTATGAATTCCAAACCCATTTATATCATATTTATTTTTAAAACAAATTCATTGAATCTTATCTTGCTATATTTTAAAATATTCATTTAACTACCCGAACTTATTTAAATAATTGGTTATAAATTGAGAATTTTAAATTTCATTTATAAATAGAATTTCAATTTAACTCAAACTAAACAATATATTTTATAAATTTATTATCATTTAAAAAACTATTTGTTTATTTTAATCAAAATCGAGTTTATGGTAGTCTAAAAATTTAACAGAACCCGATCTGAATACTAAATGGTTTTTAACTTATAATACCTTAAAGCTCTTAAAAATCAATTAATTAATATTTAAATTACATTTATAGTTTTTAATACCTGATTAATGGATATTTGTTGGTATTATGTTTTAGAAAAATAAAATATACATGGACCAAACAACATGGAGGCCCAATACGGCCACTAACAGTCCATAGTTCATCTCACATTTGAGCAGAGAGGCGTAAGGGTTCTCTCCCTTTATATGTGTCTCTTCCCTCCACTCCCCCACCACCACGCAAATCATCCTCTCATTCAAGGAATCACGAATGGATGTTGAATCATTGGACTTCCACATGCGGGATTTCTTCTTTTATCCAAAATTGGAATCCTAACTCTATAGTTCTCATTGATTTGTGTTGGGGTTCAACCCACACATTGCTATCTTTTAGATTTAATTTTTTTTGGAAATTCAATATCCTTCCGCTGTGTATTTGTTAGCATGAGATACAAGTGATATCTCATGATATCTTTTTTAGATATTTTTAGATATCTATTTCGAACAAGATATGTGGAATATAAGAGTCTATAAAAGGGGAGGAAACGACTTAAAAAAGGAGATGATTTGGTGGTGCCCGAAAACCTAAGGAGAGCGGATACTTGGGTGATAGTTTCTAGGTGTGAGCAGCAGCGAGCAATGACAAATTGGGTTGTAAAACGTGGTGCTTCAACGACGCTGATAGTTTGATTTTGATCTCTAAAGGGTGTCGTCTTGTCATGAATTATTATCAAAGAGGCGATGAAGGTATATCAGGTTGTGTTTTTTCACAAAGGTTTTTATGATGTATTTTCAATTCAATTATCAAGTTTTACTTGGATTTTTTACTCTCTGATTCATAGTGGATATTCTTAGAGTTCGCCCGTGGTTTTTTAATCCTTCACAAGGAGGGTTTTTCCACGTTAAAAATATAGATCCCCATTTTTTATTCTTTATTTGGTTTTTCACTTTGCTTCATTGGTGATTCTCACAATTATTGCTGTCACAAATGAGTTATATTTTGGGGTCGATCCACTTCCGACCCAACAATTTGGTTTGTAAGTATAGCCGTTTTGTTTTCTGTCATTGATTTTGTCTGATGATCTTTTTTCTTTGGTCTGTAATTTTAACTCTAAACGTTCTAGTGATTTGGATCGATATTTGTGGTTGTTTATGTTCACAACTGTGCGATCATGAATCCTTCGGGATTTGAGAGGGACTGAGACACAGGAGGAAAGGGGAGAGTAGTATGTTGCTCTGAAAATCCTACGGGTTATTTCCAGGATTCCCTGTCATCTCTGGCCAGCCCCCTATAGGAAAATAGAGATGGAACCATAGTATGAGTTTTGTTTTTGAGATGGTTAGGTTTGGGTTTAATCTCTGGTGCATGGTGCTTAAAGCTTCAATGCTACCCTCCACCCATCAATCCTCATCACAAATCCTCCTCCAATAACCATAACATTTCTTCTTTGTGTTTTCCAATTCGTCCAGGAGACCAAGACTAGTATTGAGAGTTTTGAAGAGATCAAGAAAAGTCTTAGAACTTAGGGAGTGTTTGAGGAAGTCAATGATAATTTTAAATAGATTATGATAATGATAATTATTTGATTTGTTGTGAACAATGCAGAAGAAGGCTTGTGACATGATGATAAATGAATTGGAAAAGTCTAAGAAGAGTTTGAAGTTCTAGAGGAGTTTAAATAGAAGATTCAAGGAGCATCCATTACTTATTTGGTGGTATCGATAACACCCCATTGGTTTGGTGAAAATAAACCACTGGGTATCTGATATTCTTTAAAACACCACTTGACATGCTTGTATGTCTTCATCCATTCCTTAAAATCCCAATGAATATATGCTTATTCATTTATGATTTTTGAGGAGGTTCTTGGTTCATTAGGTTCATTCAGTTTTAGAGTGTTGGGAGTGGGTGCTCAATACTGAACTTTAACTTACACCATTTTATTACTATATCACGTATACGGTAGATGTATTTTTGATTTATATTTAAAATGATATTAACATTACTTTTTATTGTACTATGAAATATATTTGGATTATATATCTTACCAATGGCTTTAATAATTTCTTTTTTATAATGAGAACTTTTTGATATTATGATAGTAGTCATAAATATATGTTCTATGGTATTGATATATTATTTTGATGAGATACAAATAATGTTTCACTATTATATGTTGAGGGCTTGTGATCATTGAGAAAGTCCACAATTGATCTTAATTGTAAGAGATCATGAGAGTTGTCTCTTCAATAGTAATACTATATGTTTTGAGTGTCATTAGATGTTTCTATTTATGAGTATATGCACTGGTCTATGGACCTGAAATCATTATAAACGTGTACCATAAATAACATATTTTTATACATGATGAAAAAAATAACAATTTATATTTATGATGAAGTAACTTTCATTAAATGCATCATTAGTGGTTTGATATTGATTGGATAATTAAGGAAAAAAAATTTATAACCCCTTTGTTTATTAATTAAATTCACGGTCATGGTAGAAATATAAGACATGAAATTATGATGGATTAAAGTTCACTTGATTTATGGGATATAGTTGAATAAAGAGATTATATCACACAATTAATATTCATAGAAGGTTGTCATAGTTGTGACTTATCATTATTTTTAGGGATTATGGAGTGTTGATATATACTGATCTTGACCTTTGAGTTGAAATCGCTCTTATATAGATAAAAACTTAAAAGGTCACACACAAAGTGTATTCAAAAGTTTCACTTATTCATATGAATTGAAGTTAAGGACAATGTGTGCCTCATGTTAGCATGTTGGTGTTCGTCTGTGTTAACGATCACAAGCAAATAAATAAATAAATTTAATTATAATCTATTCAAGTTTATATTATACGAATAGAATTTATTTACTAATATATTAATAAGTTATTTAAGTTTAAATAAGTGAATAAGAAAAAAATATTTTTCGAACAAACGTTCACGTTCAAGGTTCATTGAATAAATATGGGAGGAAAGAATACATGTTAATGGTTTATATTTCATCACCTCATTAAGTGTTATGAGTAAGTGATGAAATGTTTGTGGCACTTATAACAAGTTAAATTTGTTATTAATGTGTTTTTTGGGTGTTTATGAAGGTTATTTTTTTAGATCTAAATACAATTTATTGAAACTTAAACCTAAGTATTTTAGCATATTTTAGATCCAGAAACATGTGGGGTGGTATGACTTTCACGATTTTTCCCTTATTTTCTCTCTTAAGATTTAGAAAGAGAAATAATTGAGAAGAACGAGATCAGACCAACTCCCTTTTCTCGAATCGAGTATGTGTTCTTTTGACGATCATGTGGGTGTCATAATCACTCAAATCTCTCATGCATTCATGAAAAAGTTGTCAAATGATGAACCAAGGGATTTGGTGCACATGTGGATGATCTAAATGTTATTTTCTTGGTTCCTTCAAACTTCACCAATCCAATGACGGGTGGAGAACGCTTGGATCACATCATACCACTGAGGTATCGTTCTTTAATATTTTTTTGTTGTTTTTCATGCTTACACTTTAGTGTACATAGTGAATGGGGATTTGTATGGTGGCATGCCATATCTTGTGTTACGACAAAAATCCGGTTGGTACTAAATGCACATTTTAATAATTTCTATTAGAGTGGTCTTATGCAACATAAGTTAAAATTTTCAATTAAATTTGTCTAAATTAATATAGTGGTAGATCTAATATAATCCCAACGGTCGAGGCAACACATGAATTGGGGCCCAAAAGGCCAATAACGTTCATTTGGAAGTGGATGGGGAAATTGGACGAGGGAGTGGCTGATCAGTGTGCACAGTACATACATCGAGCAAGGTGTTGTCTTGAAATACGTGTAACTCATTTGCTTTTAAAAAATAAAAAATATATTTTTAAATACAGTCAAAACTAAGCTACATGCCCACCATGTTGACCCTTTATTGATCAAAAAGGGAGGAACCACTTTATTGTGTTTCATAAAGGTTCAAGACGCAACCGAAGCACTTATTTGAGCTATGAAAAAATCGAATTTTCTTAGATTCAAAGGATAATCTGTAATGTACATGATGATGAATGCCACGACTAACAAATTTTCTCTAAAAAACATTGATAAATGTTTTAATAGGAACCAAGATAGGATATTTTCATGTTAATTTATAATTAATTTAAAACACAAGAAGAAGGATTACCTGAGTTTTTTCTTCATTGATGGTGTTGATCATTCAAACTCGATCAATGTATTTTCATTGTGCTATGAGGACCCAAAGACGAACCCTTATATCGGTGATCCACACATGCTTCTTCGATCTCCAATCAACGACGATGAAACACCGAGTGATAGCATGATCGATTAATCATCTTGCGCTGTCCACCTTGATCGCTTCACGATCCTTCTGGCTTGGTTGAAGTTGCATATCCAAGCTACTTGGCTACATTTGATGTTGTAATATACCCGAACTCTGCTGTAGAGTCGACAACCACAACTTTTTTTGAGCTCTTCCATATCAAAAAACCTCTATTGAGAGTGAAGATGTATCTTGAATTTGATTTTCAGATCGTCTTGATCTGTTTGGAAACTAGCATCTGATGACTAGTTCTTCATATGATTAGTTTCTCATTTCCTCTATAGACTAGGAACATACCCTTAGTGTGCTCCTCATCTCCTCCATAGTTTAGGAACATATCCTCAGTGTATCTTAGATATTTTAGGATAGTCTTGACTACCATTCAATACTAGCCATTTGGGTTAACTTTCCCTATCACGCTCAAGAGGCGACATCTAGCATAGTTCATGACATAACATACGTGATTGATCTAATTATTGATGCGTATGAAATATTTTCCATCCTCTATTTCTCCTTATATATCTAAGAACACATTTTATTTAAAAGATGAATGTCATGTGACATTGAAAACGATTTCCTCTTGAATTGTTTCATACTGAATCTATTCAGTATCTTGTCAATATACGTACTTTGGCTTAGTCCAAGAAACATATTAGATTTATCATGATGGATCTTGATCCAAAAAATACATGCTACTTCACTTAAGTACTTAAGGAAGAATCAAGTGTCTAACCAGGCCTTAACGAACTGTAAGACTGATATTTCATTTCCTACAAGTAATATGTTGTCAATATATACTATAAGAAAAACAACCGCACTCCCAGTAAACTGCTTATAGACACAAGACTCACATTTTCTCTTTATGAAACCAAATTCCGTTATGAATTCATCAAACTGAATGTTCCATGACTTGGAAACTTTCTTTAATCCATAAATGGATCTGTTCAACTTGCATACCTTATTGGTATCCTCTAGAGTCACAAACCCGTCTAGTTGTGTTATATAGACATCTTCCTGAAGGTTCCCATTAAGGAAGACTGTTTTGAAATTTATATGTCAAATATCATAATCATGGAAGACCATTATGGTAAGTATAATTATGATGGATTTCAACATAGGAACTAGTGAAAAAGTTTCATTTTAGTCAACGCCTTGACGTCGTTTAAATCCTTTTGTAATCAGTCATGCATTATAGGTACCAACTTGTCCATCCATGACCAGTTTCTTCTTGAATACCCATTTGCAACTAATGAGCTTTACATCCACTAGATGATCTACCAAAATCCATACATGGTTTTGGTATATGAAATCCATTTTAGAATCCATGACTTCTTTCCATTTGGTAGCTTCGGTGATACTTATTGATTCCTTGTAGGTTACAAATTCATTATTATCAACTAATAATGAGTCATCATCTTTAGTGGTTAGAAAACCATATCGATTTGGTTCTCTAACCTGTCTTGTACTTCTACCCAAGACTTGTATATCTGGAATATCCTTTTCCATGGGGATTTGTGAAATCTGTTCATGTTTCAACTCATGTGTATCTTGAACCACGAATTCATCCAAGTTTATCTCACTCCCACTATCTATTTTGATAATTTTATCCCCTTCAAGAAAGGTTATATGTCTGTTAACCACAATTTTTTATCTATAGGGCTGTATAGGTAATATACTTTAGTTTCCTTAAGATATCCTATAAAGATACAATTCGTGCATCATGGTGATAATTTATTTCTAGAAATATCCTTAACAAACTATTCCCAACCATACACTTGTATATGCAAAAACATTGTTTTATTTCCACACCAAAGTTGATATGGAATATTGGTTGCTGGTTTGGTTAGCACTTGATTTAGTATGCATGTTTTTGTCTGCAATGCGTATCCCCAAAAGGATAATGAAAGACTCACATGACTCATCATTGATCTTACCATGTCTAATAGGGTGTGGTTCCTCCTTTCATTTAAACCATTGCATTATGGTGTGTTAGGGGGAGTGAGTTGAGATAAAATCCAAAACTCTCATAAATAACCAATGAAGTTTTGATTAAGATATTATCTACCATAGTATGAACGAAGTTTATTATTCTTTTTACCAAGATGGTGGTCAACTTCATTCTTATATTCCTTGAATCTGTCAAAGGAATTTAACTTATACATCATTAAGTAAACATATACATATCTACTAAAGTTATCAGTAAAAGTTATGTAGTATGAGTACCCACCCCTATCTTCAATTGGAAAGGGTCTACACACATCAATATGAACCAACTCAAGAAGCTCTGTGACCCTTTTACCTTTTCCACTAAATAAATCTTTGATCATTTTATCTTACAAATATGCATGACATACGCAAAGTAGTTTTAGTTCAAATGGATCCAAATATCCATCTTGTTGTAATTTGGTCAAACAATTTTCATTTACATGACCTCACTGGTGATGCCATAGTTGAGTGTGGTATGGTTCATGTGAACTATTTTCATTATCAATTTCCATTTCTTTTTTCATGTAATCCAACACATAAATATCATTATTCAAATGTTTCTTACTATAATAAATGGTTTCTTTGTAAAAGAAGCAACACTTGTTCCCATATTCGAAAATAAATCCATCTATATCAAGTTTGGACACATAAATAATATTGTTGGTAAGTGAATAAACTTAATAAAAATCTTTTAAAACCAATATCATTTCAGTCAGCAATGTGAGGTGGTAGTATCCAATAGCCACAATGATATGTCAGGCTCTGTTGGAAGCTCATAGATACACTTCCCCAAGAGAAATATTTCAGAATCTACTTGGTTTTCATATATGAATACATATGTGAACACCATATGATGTATCTAATATCTAGTTTATAGAAACAAATAGTTTTCACTTGATAACAAACACATTCAAACCTTCCCCTTTATTATTTTTTTAGGTGTAATTTTTATCACAATGTTCCTTGTTTCCACATGCAAAACAGATAGCGTCTTGTTCCCATGCTTTCCCCTTGGTCCCCCTTTTCTTGGAATGACGTTGCAAATAATATTTGTACTTGGTGTTAGAGTTGAATCTCTTCACTCGATCTTTCGTATTATTCAGTATAAAGACCAAAGGTTTTTTAATCTTTGCATCCTTATCAACATGGTGAAGTGTATTAAGGAGATATGGGAGAGACTTATTTATATTCTTTACATTAAAATTTATAACAAAACTGGAGAATTTTTGAGGGAGTGATGAAATAATGAGATCGGTAGATGATTCATTAGGTATCTTAAACCCTAGAACATCTAGACACTCAAGGTAACCAATAAGTTTGACTACGTGAATCCTAGATGATGCACCTTCCCTAAGTTTTCTTATGAAGAGAACCTTAGAGACCTCATATCATTCTTATATGAATCTCTCCTAATAAATATTACAGAGATGATGGAGCATACTATGTGCATCCATGTTCTCATGCGACTTCATGAGTTCACTAGACATGGGTGAAAGCATTAAAAACTGAACATATAGCACATCTTTCAGATGTTTTTTGTAGACAAAGAACTCCACATCACTCGTCTTCTTAGCAGCTAGATCAGAGATTGAGGATTCTAACATGTAATACTTCTATTCATTGAACAACACACCCCGTAAGCATATGAGCCATTCATAGAAGTTACCACTAGTTAGGAGATGGTATTTCTACAGAATTTATCACAAATATAATGTGTTTAGTGAACTTGTCATTATTCTATAATAATATAAAAGTATATTATTAGTACTTTACTTGATTAAAAATTAGTGCGAGACATAATAATTTTAATATTATTAAGTATTCCACTATTTTATCAAGCCTCAACGACCCTCACCATTGAACTTGGAATGTCCCATCATATGGACATTCTAGTAGAAAATATTCATATTTCCCTCCTTATGATCTAGATTATGTCCATGAAAACCATAAGAAGGTGTTTAGGTAGAGAGTCTTGCCAACTGTGAGCTTGTAGTTCCTTATTCTATTAAGTGGACTCCCCAATTTTGAAATCCTAACTTAGATTTTCATAGAAATTGCATCCAAATTTGTATTAAACAAACTATGACCATTAAATTCAATATAAGTTTGGTTAAGTCAACCCATCATCTTAGTTACGACTCCTCGATAAATGAAAGTGCCCCCCCCTGACTATGGCCTGGATCTACACTTTTACTATGGTTTGTCTTAATTTAGATAATAGAAGATTAATGACTTAATATTAACTAGAAAGGATTTTGTTTATTATGCGTAAACATTCTTATTTTATCCCTAGGAAGATGGATGTTCGAGAGAGATCTATCCATGGTGATTTGAGGAGTGATTAGGGTTTCACAAGATCAATGGCCTTTCCACGAGATGTTGCTGCTGAGGTCGAGCACCTCCTTGTTGGAGGTTGCCTCCAGAGTGTGAGGGGAGACACACAAGATATTGAAAACACTAGGAGAGAATCCCAAACTGAGATTCATCGACCTGAAATCTAAACCCAGAGTTGGGGATCCATTAATCAAAGGTATTTCACAACCCCTCAGGAAGAAAATCTTGGAATATTTCTTAAAAATGGAGCTGTTTCTCAGGTCAGTGTGAGGTCAAATGTGATCATCAAACAATTAGGTCAATGAAAACACTCCATCATTGGATGGGTTTCCCTTCCCTATGGTTGAATCCATGGAATCTTGATGATATTGTTCGCCATTTATTCTTAATTTGGGGCTTCTAGAACTAGCATTACATACCAGTAGTTCGTGGTTATTTTCATGTATTTTTCCCACCGAGGAACTTAAGAAAAGTTTTTTGGGGCCATGGTTTTGTTTCCCTTAAACTAGATTTTCTCCATATCCAAGAATAGATTTCAATTTCAACCCTTTTGAAATAAAAAACTCTTATGATCAAGTATGGGTCAAAATATTTGGTTTGAATTAGATATTGTGGCATCCTCAAATCTTATATGATATTGATTCTTCAATTTGAATTCCCATTAAAATGGATAAGGAGACAAATCAAGCTATATTTGGGCACTTTTCCCTATTTCTAGTTGAGGTAGATCTCAATTCAGTTCGAACAAAAAAAGTGATCTTGGCTACATCTGATGAGGAGTTAAATCTTAGACTTGTCTATGAGAAGCTTCCTGACTACTGTCTTGATTGTAAGATTATAGGACATCCAAAAGAAAAATGCAGGAAGTCAGTCATATGATTTTTCTCATTAACTGGTCATAATGAGGCACATTACAGGAAGAAGGGATCCTAAGATAGGAGTAACAAGGCTACTGGTGCTGGTGATTAAGCTGGAGAGCCTGCACACTCTCAAACTGAGTCTAGAAGGAATGGATTTTATTTGAGTTAGATTCCTCCTGGGAGTCCTCATGCTGTTAAGGTTCCAATATCAATTGGAGCCTTTGAAATGCCTGCTAGTTTTGAACATGAGAATACTACTTATCAGGAGGAAAATGTGCTAGTGTATGAATTGGTTATCCAAAATGTAAAGGCTTCAACTTCGGCTTATGTGTGTTTTACTCCCCTGAGATATGAAAGTGGCATTGGACAAGGGAATATATCAATGGATGTCTACAGCATTGATAAGGACATAACAATGTGTGATTTGGTAAAATCTCCTCAAGGGTAGGAGTAGAGAGAACCCTTGATGCAAGGGCCACATGGACATGTGAGTATTGCTACTCAACTTGAAAAGGTCGATTATTACCTCACCCATGTAGGTACTCAAATCATGGAGGCGTTGAACATGAAATGAAAGATTAATAATATTAGAGGCAAATGGGAAAGCATAGAGGATTATTCTCCATCACCAAAGGCCTCTTACCATAACGCTGATGCTAAGGGAAAGATGAAAGATGATGAAGGTTTTTTGTTGATTCCTATAAAGAATTCAAGGCCAGGGAGAGATTACTCTCATGTCAAGCCCACCATGGAAACTATGTCGATGACTCTTATTGATGGGAGGAAGTTGCAGGCAATCTATTTCATCTCTTTAGAAGATGAGTTGGACTGGGAGAGGGACTATGAGGACTATAACGGCTTGGATTAGGATCTCTAAGGTATTTTTATTCTTGAATGAGGGCATTTTGTGTACTTTCTGACCCCATTTGTTTGTCAGTGTTTATGAATTTATTTTCTTAATAAAAGGGGTCTGAACCCAGCCTTTTTCATTATTATTTTATCCATTTACTTGTCTTGTTAATATTACACTACAAAAAATAACAATAGATTAGTGGCGTTTTTAGAGGGGGTTATGCACAACTCCCTCTAATTTTTTTAACACAAATTTTTTTATATTTGGTTGGATTTTAGAGGAAAATTATTTCAAAAACTGTTGCTAATTTAATAATTAGTTGCACTATATATTCAGTTGGATTTTAGAGGCACTATATATAAATATAATATGTTTTTGGATTTTAAAGGATATATATAACTGATTTTGTTTTTTTAAAGGAAATAGTGGAGGTTGATAGCTCCCTCTAATCTCTTAAATTAGTGGGGGTTGTCTTGGGGGAGCCTGGGTGGTTGTCAGGAGTCCTTGTTGAATTGTCTAGCCGAAAAGGGTGGTTGTTATGGTTGGGGGGGGGGTGGGTGTGTTTTCCTGTCTGGTGGGGAGCGCTTGTGTTGTTTTTTAGTGGAAAATAGGGGGTGTGGGGTGTCTTGGGTATAAAAAAAAGTAGAGTAAAAATTTAGAGGTGTTTTGAAAACAGAGTAAAAATTTATGGGCGATTGTGGGGGGACCGATCCTAAATCTATTGTATGAAGGATAATTAGAGGTGTGGGTGGATGTATCTCTGAAAAAGGGGGTTATCTTGGGGGGGTGGCTGGGTGGATGTCCCACTGACAAAGTGGGTTGTCTTGGGGGAGTTTGGGTGGTTGTTGGGGTCCTTGGTGAATTGTATAGCCAACAAGGGTGGTTGTTGGGGGTGTGTGGGGGGGGGGGGGGGGCTGGGTGTGTTGTCTTGTCTGGGGGGAGCACTTGTGTGGTTGTCTAGTAGACAATAGGGGGTGTGGGGTATCGTGGGTATAAAAAATAAAAAAATAGAGTAAAAATTTAGGGGTTTTTGAAAACAGAGTAAAAATTTATGGGCGGTTGTGGGGGGACCACCCCTAAATCTACTGTATGAAATCCAATTAGGGGCGGTTTCTAATTGGATTTCATACCCTAGATTTAGGGGTGGTTATAACCACCAATAACCCATCTAATTTTGGGAATTAGAGGGGGTTGAACCCCCTTTAATTTAACAGTCACTAAATTCAATCCCATCTTACCAGAGGTTCACCAAAATTGCCCATAAAAGGATAAGGTAGCCACATTAGCGCTGATTCCCCACAACCACCGCTAATGTGTTTATGAGGGGTTATAACCCCCTCTAAAATAAAAAATAACCCCCTCTAATAGGAGATATTTTTTGCAGTGTTAAGTGAATTTTACTTAAGCGATTAAACACATGTCGATAAAATATTTACACAATCATTTTTTTTACTTTCATTCCATCTTAACATATTAATCCATTTATTTATGTGATTGCAGACTTGTACCATAAAATAAATCATGCATCAGACAAAAATAAAATAAATAAATCATGGAATGATCATGAACTTTAATTATTGATTTGTTTATTGAGAGGATAATAAACAAACCATTAACCCTAGGGAAAAAACATCTTGAGGCGGTCTAGGATCTTGTTGCAATATTCCACCTTTGTCCTGTGTATCTCATTGGTTTGGTTTCACCTCAGATATGTCTTGAACCAAATCCATGCATCTGAGAGCTTCATCTTTACAATGCTTTTACTTCGCATGTATGAGAAGAGAACTAGAAGGAGGTTTTACATCAAAGAAAACATGGGAACGTAGTCTTCTCCATAATAAGGAAGGTGGGATGATTCATAAACCATTAGTCTAAATTTATAATAATAATTGAAAACACCCATGTAATAAATAATTTAAAAGAAATGAAATCATAACATCCCGTTACTATTTCAGGTATTCCTAAAACCTCTTGTGTTAAATTATTAATATCTTAAGTGGAAAAAATGATTTATCAACTAATTTTTGATAAATGTGTTAAGGACCTTAAATTCTAATTAACATCTTGGAATGTTCAATTAAATATTTTTTGAGTTTGAAACTAAGTTATTGTGATGTTCTGAGGCCCACAAAGCCTCAACGAAGGCTGACTAAAAATATTAAATATAATATATTAAGTGCACACTTTTTATTCAAAATATTTGAATAACACCAAAATGGTGCATCGTTTGAGAGATCTGAGACCACTTTTATGTTCGGAATATGGTGTTTACCATAGGAGAGGTATAACATTCGAAGGCGCCAGACATTTGGATGCCTCGCTCGTGAGATAAAGTTGTTAAATAATATTTAATATATTATTTATTAAAAATAATTAAATATCTCCAAAATGGTGTGTCGTATGGGAAATCTGAGACCACTGATGGGTCCAGAATGATGGTTTTACCCTAGACAGGGTATAATAACTGTATGCGTCGGGCGTTTGGACGCCTCTCTTGAAAAAATAACCATTTTTTTAATTAATTATTTATTTCATTTTTTAAATATTAAATCATTAATATCTCTCAAATGGTTCATCGTTTTAGAAATCTATGACCACCGTTGGGTCCAGAACGAGATGTTTACTCTAGATAGGGTGTAACTTTCATGAGCAATGGGCGTTTGGTCTGCCTGATTCTTAAATTAAGTTATTTAATAATTAAATAATTAAATTAATTAAAAAATTTGTTTCATTTCCTCTCCTCCATTCATCTTCTCCATGCCGCACCTCCATTGAAAACACACCTAAGTTTTTAAAATCTTTGATTTTCATATGCTTTTTACCTGATTAAATTGCCAAATCATTAATGGGATGATTTAAAACACCATGTTGGACATTAATCACATTTGAAATCGATGATCTTAAATTCGAGACAAATATAATGTGATATGGATATTTGAAATACCCAAACCCATTCTCCATTTGCAGATGACATTTTTTGTTGATTCTAAGCGATCTTGAGACTTTGTGTGCATGGTTGGAGGACCTCTTAAGGTGCGATTTGGTGTTTTCGTTCCTTCCACCACTCGATCTACCCATCTAGAGCTTTCCTCTCCTCTGCATGGTGGTCATCCTAGGTAGTTTGGTCTTTATTTTATTATTCTCAATTTCTAAAAAAATGAAATTGGTTTTAATATATAATAATAAAAACTCAGAATTATCAAAGGATTATTCTATGAATTCTTTTTTCTTCTTCTTCAAGGGATGATTCCACAATATATGGTTGACAATATATTAGAAATTATTTGGTGATATTTATAAAGAATTATTAGAAGATAAATATTGGGTGAGATTATCAGAATACAATGACATAATTATCAAATACTAATTTATAAATTATTAAAAGATAATAATCTTTAGCCTTTTGTACATAGTTAGAAAATATAATTATTATCAGTTATAAAATGATAATTTCATCAGGTTATCCAATTTTTTTAATCACATTGAATTATCATATTTTATAGTTGCGAAAAATTATTAAAGGTTAATTTATAAAATTAGCACACAATAATTATTTGTATTATCAAAAGATAATGAATCATCAAAATATATATATATATATATATATATATGTAGACTTGGGATACTTTATTAAAATTATCTAATGTTATTTACTTTGATTGTCAAAAGAGATATATATCTATGTATATATATATAAATATATAGTTAGATATATATTTTTGATAATTACTTTAGAAGTTAATGATAATTTTATTAAATATAAAATTATCAACATGTAATTGCATGAACTACTGAAGGATAATTTCAAACACATGTGTTGACATAAAATTATAATCCAGATATTATCTATGAGAGAAATTTTTTTATCTTATATAATATTTTAATCGATAATTTGAAAATTATCCAAGAGAGATAAAATATCATCACATGTAATATTTTAATCGATAATTTGAAAATTATCCAAGAGAGATAAAATATTATCACATGTAACATTTTAATTGATAATTTGAAAATTATCCGAGAGAGAGAAAATATTATCTCATGTAATTTTTTAATCGATAATTTGAAAATTATCCGAGAGAGAAAATATTATCGCATGTAATATTTTAATCGATAATTTTAAAATTATCCAAGAGAGATAAAATATTATCACATGTAATATTTTAATCGATAATTTGAAGATTTTTCCAAAAAGAATGTATTATCGCATGTGATATTTTATTTCCTTTTGAAATAATACAACGGTATTGGTTCTAGGAACCCTTGACGAACGTCAACTATTCGTGTGTAGATGCTTATGATAATAAGGTCGTGAGGAGGTGTATTAAACCACATAGGGTAGTTTATCTTCACTGCTAACATCGACGACCTTGAGGTAGGTGGTTTCATTCTGATTAGACAAATTGGCTATCCCTGTATTTCTTGATTTATCTCAATTATTGATTTAAATTCAGTTTCTCAAATATGATTTTAATTAAATTGATAAAAACTCAATTCCAGTGAATCGAGATATTTGAAATAGTTTTGGAATGGAAAATTTGAAAAACCCACGATTCCATTGAATTGGGTGTGTTTATGGAAATTGGCTGATTTAAATTATTTAATTTAAATTATGGATTTAATGAAAATGATTTCAATTAAATTTTTGAATTTAATTGTGGAAATATATTGTGTAATGATGGAATTGGTTTTGAATGGATTTCAAACTGGTGAAAATGTCTTAAAATGATTTGATAGAAAACCAGTGGTTTTATCTTGTGAAAAAGGCATGTTTTTGAATAAAACCTATTTTGGTTTTACATGGAAAGAAATTGACACTTTTGAAATGGAAGAATGAGATTGATCATTTTTTAAGCTTTCTTAAAATAGTTCACCCATCATGTAAGATCACATGAAATCCTTAAGTAGTCAGTGAGTTATTTGGATATACTCTATGCCACGACAACGTTCTAAAACATACTTGTAGTAGGTCACATCCCCGATGGGTTGGTGACGAGTCTCCTTTGGCCAGTGTCATAGGGATGTCTGTATACAAATTTTGCTGATTTGACATAGAGAGTGCGTAATCCTATAGTTGGTTAATACTATCTTACCTTTTGGAAGATGACCATGTTGCTCATTTGTTTATTTATATTTGAGATATAAATGTATGCCAATGATTTTGAACTTCTTTACAGGACTGCTAATTTTATTTAAACTATTTTATTTTAGATATTGTTTTAGAAATATTCCATCATTTTGTAAAGTGTTTTCTTAAAGTATTTTTCCATCATTTGAACTGTATAACATGATTTTTTTAATTATGATTTAAAATGTCAAACCTATTTATCTTTAATATTAAAAGCATTCCTTTGGTTAATCAATTATTGGCATCTATTATGGAATCCATGGTGAGACCCTACTAGGATTTTTAGCTCACACCCTACTTATTCCTTCGGGTGTTTGTAGAATTTCTCTTTCCAAGTACAAGAAAGGGGAAAGGATCTCTTGGAGGTGGATCCAGCTGTTGAGAATTGGGCTTGGTGAGTTGCGTTCCTCAGGACCTTGGGCTGTTTTCCCTATTTTAGTACTTTGGTTGTAGTTCTTTGGACTATTTTATGCCTTGTTGACTTCTGGTACATTACTCCTAGTGGTGTTTCTTTTGTTATGAATACTGTCTTTTTTTTCATTTTTGGTTGAAAAAATCATTCCCACTTGCATATTGTGCGATGCCAAGTGTTAGTCACTGACCCATGGGGATCAGGAATGCCCTTAGGGCTATGTTAGGGCTGACTCAGTTATTGGGTTACCAGGGTGCCTGGGTTTGTTCGTGATAAAATGGTATCAAAGGGAGGTTAAACATCTTGTCTTGATGACAGTATGAATTTGAGTATTCTTTTCGGGACGTAAGAGGTAGTTGCGATTGAGTTCCTGGCCAACTCTCAATGCAATGAACCTTAAGTCACCCGGGGTGGTTAGGGAAAGATGTCTTGTGGATTAGTTCTAGTATTTTACCTATTTTGATTTGGATATAGGGAAATCCAAATCATGTATGTTCTACCGGTCGGGATCATGTTTCCCCCATTGCTATGTATGAGCATTCTCTAATGTCTTCCTTATTGTCAGATGATGTTTTGTAACATCATACCTCTAATAAGATTTGAGAATTAGATCTAGGAAGGGGATACTACTGAACCTCAGTGAGCGAATCCTGTAGTAGACCTGAGCCTAGTTGAGGTGATTGTGCACACTGCCCAAGATCTGGGATAGGCACCACCTCTAGTCCCCATTTAGGCTCTAGTTGTAGAACCTAGGGGGGGGGTGCTCTTTGATTTTTTTTCTCAAGAGTTCTTTCACCAAAAACCACCAGTTTTCAAAGGCTCCACTGATCCTCAACATTCTAAGGAATGGTTGGGCAGGATTTAAATTATGTTTGAGTTCTTGTAGATACCAGACAAAATCAAGGTGAAGTATGACACCTTTGTGTTGGAGGGACCAAGAAGGAGATTGCGGGACATGATAGTGATGACAAAGAAACATGAGGGCTTAAATTGGAAGGACGTCATGGTTCTTTTTACCGAATAGTTATATCCAGAGTCAATGGTGTTGGCCAAAGTTGTGGAGTTTTTCAAGCCTGAGTAGTCTGAAAGAATTGTGGCTCCTAAGGACGTTTGGGGGACTTGAAGAAGTTCTGCCACAATTTTATCACTCCACGCAACGACATGAGACCATCAATACCTTCAAAAACTGCGGGGCAATCAAATGTGTCACGTATAAAAGGGTTCCAACCATAGACATCCAAAATGAAGTTTATTCACGTAGTGGGAGAGTCTCCAGAGGAATCAGGTACTAGTCCAATGACCGCGAGTGGTACCATTACCATAGCTTTGTCATTTGTGACTACTCTTTTTGATACGAGTGAATCTCACTCATTTATTTCAACCCATACTGTCAATCTGATTAATCTTCCTATGAAACTTTTATCTTGTGAAATGGATATTAATATACCACTTGGTATTAAAAGAGAGCAGGGTCTCTATAATCCCTCTTGTGTCTTCTCTCTATTAGTCATCAAACTTTTTTGGAGTTTTTTTTGGTACTCGACTTGAAATATCTTAACATCATATTTGGGATGGATTGGATCATTACCAATAAATCCCGAATTGATTGTTATCTTCGACGGGTTTACATTACTACACCCAGTGGTGAGCCTCTTTTCCTTTAAGAAGAATGTGACCTAAGGTTGAGAAGAGCTGGACCTTCTTATCCGGAGTTGGAGAAAGTGATATCAGTGTTTAATTTTGATCTATAATGAGATTCAATTAGTGGTTATCTCCCTCTAGTCATCGTTGAGTTTCCTGACGTGTTTCCTTCTGACTTCTCTAGTTTTCTACCGATAAGAGAGGTTGAGTTTTCTATTGACTTAATGTCTGGTACTCAACTAGTTTCTTTTCCCTCTTACCAAATGGCTCCAGTTGAACTAAAAGAACTAATGTCCCAGTTGGATGATCTTCTTGAGAAAACCTTTATTCACCCAAGTGTGTCACCTAAGGCAGTGTCGGTTCTCTCCGCCATGAAAGCTAATGGTTCTATGATATCTTATCTTCTCGAGATGATTCTTCAGGAACAAAACATCGTTGAAATTTTTTGAAAGCATTAGAGACTCTCTTTATGGTGGGGAGACTGATGCCCAATGGTCGTTCTCCAAATAGGGTGTTTTGTGGTATCAAAACTGTTATGTTGCACCATTAGAAACAAGGAAGGCTATAATAGGGGATTTCCATATTTACCAATGGGTTGTGAACCCAGGAAGCACTAAGATGTTCTACGACTTGAAACAACAGTTTTGGTGACCATGTATTCTTGAAGGTTTCACCCCGGTTGAGTCATCAACGACTTGGGAGTCTAGGGAATCTTGCTCCTCATTTTGTGGGACCTTTGGATATTGTTGATCAGGTGGGGAAATTTTCTTACCATTAAGCACTACCACCGCAGCTGACGTTGATTCATAATGTGTTTCCATGCATCACAATTGTGAAAGTATCTCTCTGATCCATCTCACATTTTGAGCTGGAGTGATCTTGAGATTGAACCCGATTTATCTATGACTAAACGATTAGTCATGGTTATTGATTCTGAGACCAAGGTACTTCATGGGAGGACAATACCTCTGTTCCGTGTGCTATGGCAGCATGATTTTGATTCTCATGAGACGTGAGAGAGGGAGGAACTTATGAGAGAACAATGGACTTGTCTTTTTGATGCAGAGGCTTATTCATAAGCTTTTTTGGGGACAGAAAGTTCCTATGGTGGGTAGGTTATAACATCCCATTATTATTTCAAGTATTCCTAATCCCTCTTTTATTAAATTATTAATATCTTAAGTGAAAAAAATGATTTATCAGTGAATTTTCGATAAATGTGTTAAGGGCCTTAAATGCTAGTTAACATCTTGGAATGTTCAATTAAATATTTCTTGAGTTCGGCACTAAGTTATTGTGATGTTCCGAGGCCCGCAAATCCTTGATGAAGACTGAATAAAAATATTAAATACAATATATTAAGTGAACACTTTTTATTCAAAATATTTGAATAACACCAAAATGGTGTGTCGTTTGAGAAATATGAGATCGCCATTATGTCTGAAATATGGTGTTTACCTTAGGAGGAGTATAACATTTGAAGGAACTAGAAATTTGGATGCCTCTCTCATGAGATAAAGTTATTAAATAATATTTAATATATTATTTATTAAAAATAATTAAAAATATCTCAAATGGTGCATCGTATGGGAAATACAAAACCACCGATGGGTCCAGAATGATGGGTTTACCCTAGACGAAGTATAAAATTTGTATCCGTTGGGCGTTTGGATGCCTCGCTCGCAAAAATTACCATTTTTATTTTAATTAATTATTTATTCTATTTTTTTTAAAAATAAATCATTAATATCTCTCAAACGGTTCATCGTTTGAGAAATATGAAACCACTGTTGGGTCCAGAACAAGATGTTTACTCTAGATAGGGTATAACTTTAATGAGAAACAGGTGTTTGATCTTCCTAATTCTTAAATTAAGTTATTTAATAATTAAATAATTAAATTAATTAAAAAAATCATTTCATTTTCTCTCTCTTCCCTTCATCTTATTCACGCCGCATCTCCATTGATAACGTACCTATGTTTTAAAACCTTGGATTTTAATCTGTTTTTGACCCGATTAAATTGAAAAATCCTTAATGGGATGATTTGAAACACTCCGTTGGACATTAATAACATTTGAAACTGACGATCTTAAATTTGGGAAAAATCTAACGTGATATGGATATTTGAAATACCCAAACCCATTATCTATTTGCGAATGATGTTTTTTGTTGATGTTAAGCGATCTTGAGACTTTGTGTGCATGGTTAGAGGACCTCCTAAGGTGTGATTTGGTGTTTTCATTCCTAACACCACTCGATCTACCCATCTAGTGCTTTCCTCTCCTTTGCGTGGTGGTCATCCCAGGTAGTTTGGTCTTTATTTTATTATTCTCAATTTCTAAAAAAAATGAAATTGGTTTTAATATATAATAATAAAAACTCAGAATTATCAAAAGATCATTCTATTAATTCCTTTTCCTTCTCCTTCATGGGATGATTCCACAATATATGGTTGACAATATATTAGAAATTATCTGGTGATATTTATAAATAATTATTATCAGATAAATATTGGGTGAGATTATCAGGATATAATGACATATAATTATCAAATAATAATTTATAAATTATTAAAAGATAATCTTTATCCTTTTGTGCACAATTAGAAAATATAATTATTATCAATTATAAAATGATAATTTCATTAGGTTATCCAATTTTTTTAATCACATCGAGTTACCATTTTTTATAGTTGTGGAAAATTATTAAAGGTTAATTTATAAAATTAGCACACGATAATTATTTGGATTATCGAAAGATAATGAATTATAAAAAGATATATATATATATATATCGATAAAAAACTTGGGATACTTTATTAAAATTATATAATTTTATTTACTTTGATTGTCAAAAGAGATATATATCTATGTATATATATATAAATATATAGTTAGATATATATTTTTGATAATTACTTTAGAAGTTAATGATAATTTTATTAAATATAAAATTATCAATGTGTAATTGAATGAACTATTGAAGGATAATTTCAAACACATGTGTTGACATAAAATGATAATCTAGATATTATCCATGAGAGAGAAAATATTATCTTATGTAATATTTTAGTCGATAATTTGAAAATTATCTAAGAGAGATAAAATATTATTGCATGTAATATGTTAATCGATAAATAGAGATAAAATATTATGGAATGTAATATTTTACTTGATAATTTGAAAATTATCCAAGAGAGAAAAATATTATCGAATGTAATATTTTAATCGATAATTTGAAAATTATTTAAGAGCGAGAAAATATTATCGCATGTAATATTTTAATCGATAATTTTAAAATTATCCAAGAGAGATAAAATATTATCACATGTAATATTTTAATCTATAATTTGAAGATTTTTCCAACTGAGAAAATGTATCATCGCATGTGATATTTTATTTCTTTTTGAAATTAAATAACTGGTATTGGTTCTAGGAATCATTAACGAACATCAACCATTGGTGTGTCGAAGTTTATGATAATAAGGTCATGAGGAGGTGTATTAAACCACATATGGAGGTCTATCTTCGCCGCTAACATTGATGACCTTGAGGTAGGTGGTTCTGTTTTGATTAGCCAAATTAATTATCCTTTTATTGCTTGATTTATCTCAATTGTTGATTTAAATTCAATATCTCAAATATACTTTCAATTAAATTGATAAAAACTCAATTGCAGTGAATCAATATTTTTGGAATGGTTTTGGCATGAAAAATTTGAAAAACCCTAGATTCCATTGAATTAGGCGTGTTTATGGAAATTGGCTGATTTAAATTGTTTGATTTAAATTGTGGATTTGATGAAAACGATTTCAATTAAATTGTTGAATTTAATTGAAGAAATAAATTGTGTAATGATGGAATTGGTTTTGAATGGATTTCAAAATGGTGAAAATGGATTAAAATGATTTGATAGAAACCGAGTGGTTTTATCTTGTGAAAAGGCATGTTTTTGAATAAAACCTATTTTGGTTTTAAATAGAATGAAATTGGAACTTTTGAAATGGAAGAATGGTATTGATCACATTTTTAAGCAGTCTTAAAATAGTTCACCCATCATGTAAGGGCGCATGCAAGCCTTAGGTAGTTATTGAGTTATTTGGATACACTCTATGCTACGAAAACATTCTAAAACATACTTTCGGTGGGTCACATCCCCAACAGGTTAGTGACGAGTCTCCTTTGGCTAGTGTCATAGGGACGTGTGTATACACATTTTGCTGAATTCACATAGAGTGTGCAGAATCCTATAGATGGTTAATAATATCCTACCTTTTGGAAGATGACCATGTTTCTCACTTATTTATTTATATTTGAGATATAAATGTATGCCAATGATTTTGAACTACTTTACATGCCTGTTGATTTTACTTAAACTATTTTATTTAAGCCATTGTTTTAGAGATATTCCATCATTTTGTAAAGTGTTTTCTTAAAGTATTTTTCCATCATTTTAACTTTATATCATGATTTGTTTAATTATGATTTAAAATCTCAAATCTGTTTATATTTAATATTGAAAGAATTACTTTGGTTAATGAATTGTTGGAATATGTTATGGAATCCGTGGTGAGACCTTACTGGGATTTGTATCTCACACCCTAATTTTGCCTTCGGGTGTTTGTAGACTTTCTCCTTCCAGGTCCGAGCAAGGGGAAATGATCTCTTGGAGGTGGATCCAGATGCTGAGAGTTGGGATTTGTGAGTTGTATTCGTTGGGAATTTGGATTATTTTCCCTATTTTAGTACCTTGTTTGTAGTTCTTTGGGATGGTTTATGCCTTGTTGACTTTTGGTACATTACACCCAATAGAGTTTCTTTTGTTATGAATACCGTCTTGTTTTTTTTCTTTTGCATTGTTTGTTGAAAAAAATCATTCCCACTTGTATGTTGTGTGATGCCAAGTGCTAGTTGCTGACCTGTGGGGATCGGGAACGCCCTTCAGGCTATGTCAGGGCTGACTCAGTTATCGGGTTACCAGGGTACTCAGGTTGGTTCTTGAGAGAAACACATGTAAGAACCCAATTTTTCTTTGAGGTACGAAACCTTTTAGTTTCAGTTGAATCCTTTATTTTATCCTTATAAATGTTCCCTATGGTTTAAGGAAGAGTTCAGGAGCATATGGGGATTGTTTGGAGCTCGAAGCTCTAGCTTTTGGAGGAAATAGATGGGTTGCACAATTAGTAGAAACCGTGCAGCCTAGTCTGTATGGTTAGACAAGCCGTATGGGGTGCTGTAGTGCTCCACCGAGGGGAGTTCATGGGATGCATATGGTTTTTTCTAATCATGAATTGCAGCCCATGCGGGGTGTGCTTCTTGGGAAGAAAGGGGATGCATGAGCAGTGCACTGTTAGGCAAACCGTTCTCCCCAACCTTGCAGGCCACTATCCTTGAAGAGTAGATGACACGTGGGTGGTGCACGATTTGACCAACCATTCAGCCAAACTATGCGCCTCCTTAAAAATTGGATGGTTTTAACTTTTTTCCCTTACCTCTTTATAGACCCCTCACCCCTTCTTCTTTATTTTCCTCTAGTGGACAACAACCCTCTCCCCCTCTCATTGGAAGCTCTCACCTCCTTTCAAGATTGGGTTTGGATCCGTTTCTTCGTTCAGACTCCAATTCGACTTTCTTTTTTTGCATTGGATATCCATCTATAAACTCTCTATTTCTTAGGCTCCTTTTGTTGCTATTCATCCTATCTACGATGCTATTTTGGTGCGAGCTCATATGACCTATTTTCAGGGTGTTTATCTATTCTTCTATTTTATTTTGATCCAGGCCAAACCAAGGGCCGATACTAGATGAGACATCTACTACATGCATAAGGTAGGTGTTCTATGACTTTTACCTAAAATTCTCACCATTTATGATTTTTTTTCATTGTGTGCATGCCAGTTTCACTGAGCGTCGCTTCTAAAATTATTATGTATTTAGTTTAAACTATTTAAAGTCTATGTGAAATCCCTAATGACACCCCTTGACACCTTGAGAGGTTATGACCTCAATGTTAATGACCCCAAGTAGGGTGCAATCTTTTTTATGATGTTAGTGACCCATGTTGGGTTTACTTGAGACACAGTTCAGGTGAACTTGACTTGACCTTTGATCAGGTAAGTGTTTCAACATAATAAATAAAAAATAAATGTATTAAATGGAAAATATATGTGTAATTATCACTTGGCCTTATCCTTTATGCTTTAATTTATAATTGGTTTCATGTCCTTATTTCACCTTGTCATGTATGATGAAAGGTAATGGAATTAACCAAATTACAATGTAATTAGAATGAGTATTACATGGCCTAAAATGATTTATGATATACTAAATGTGTAAGGTTCCAATTGCATATGAACATTTTTCATCTTTATAGGAATGGTCAGACTAGATCCCACCTTGGATTCCTGAGGGAGTACCTTGAGCACCCAGAGGATTCCATTCCGATTCATTGAGATGGTTTCCATGGGAGATAGCCACCACAGAATCTGGTCCTTGTCTTATTATGTGAATGCCTCAATGTTGTACCTATTATTCATCTGAATGGTTCTTTCTCGTATAGATTTATGGTTGCATCTTAAATAGCCAATTTCAAACCATGTAAGATATGTAACACTAGTTAAATGATCTTGTTTTCGGCTATGATTACATCACCACCAATTTCTATTTATAAAGTGTATGGGAATTTATAAATTGGAAAAGATAATTCATCGAATCAAGCCATCATATTCTTCTCATTACATTCTGAGACTTAATGTAAAGGGACTGGTTGAAATTAAATTGGTGTCAACTTCAATTTATAAAGAGAATGAGCCTTTATAAACTGGGAATGAAAATCCATTTAATTTAACCTTGTATTATGTATAAACTCAATTACATATTTAAGATATAAATTTTGATTAATAAATAAAATTGTTTCCAGTAAATGGATAGGGGAAGTGAAACTTAAAGAGCATTTTCCTCCTTAACTTGTAATTGATCCTCTATATAACGAAACCCCTATAAATAAAAACTTTAATTCTTACCAATAACCTGACCTTTGATGCGGGAATTTGGGGTAGTATGTTGGGTAATGATCCCCATTCCTTATGTTCCTCTTCCGTTAGTGATCCCATCTGCTTTGGTATCTTTCTATGAGGTGTGTGATTGAAATTTGTAGAGGTATGCCACCACAGCATCCTTAATTCATGTGCCAAGAGGGTGGTGATGATAATGACATGGAGATGGTGGGACCTCAGCCACCCATTTTACTTCCAATAGTGCCACTTGTTGTTCATAAACTGGGCACTAACACTCAGCTTTGAGCGGGTTTCCTTCTCTTGACGCTGTTGATACATGACACTCCATGACCTGCGCCTACAATTTATGATCTTACTCAGGGGTTCCAACAAAACCATCTACCATTATTATTGGGGGATGATGATCCTAAGGTTGATGAGTCATGACCAGAAGCCATTTTATCTATCTTTGAGCATCTAGATATTCCTCTATTGAGGATAGTCAAGATTATCGTGCTGGTGGGATGTGATTACCTAGGCTATTCTTCATCCAGACAAGGTCTAGGCAGACTTTCAGATCGTATTATATGATTAATTTTTTTTTCTGAGACATTGAGAGCAGACTGATCTTGGGAGTTTATGAACCTGGAGTACGGTGCTATGTCCGTTATAGACTATTCAGCACTCTTCACTATGCTTCAACACTTTGCACCACTTCTTGTTGGTGATGAGTTATCTTGAGTGAGATGTTTTGAGGATGGGATTAGATATTTCATCCATACTCACATGAATTTCTTCTAACTATCTATCATTTCTAAGATTCTGATCCAATATCTTATCATCAAGTGTAATTTAAGGGAAGCTGATAGTACAAGGCATAGAGGGGAAGTGCCGAGACCAAGTATTAGTTATTTAAGTGGAAGGAAGAGTATCCTTGAGGTTTCTTTTTAGGGTAGTGGGGCCAGAGTATCCACACTAGTAGATATGTTGTATTCCATCAATGTGGATGATAGGAGAATGTGAAGCCTCAGTGTGATAGAGACCTGCTAGAGTGTTGTGCTTACGGCTGGATGTGTCATCTTCAAAGGTTTTGTCAGACCTTTCTTCCTATTTCTAGTGAAAGAGGTACCATACAGGATCTACCTTCAGAAGCAGGATTAGTGACTCCACGTCAGGTAGGAAGCTAGAGTTTCACCGACCGAACAGACCAAGGAGGAGGTCGTTGCCTTGGTAGCCAAACTTATGATTTTTAGCACCAATAGAGCAGACCTACTCAGGGTAGTCTAGCTATATCTCAAGGCCATGGATCAGGCCAATTTCACACATTACAACAGATACCTAAGGAGTAGAGTGAATGACTACCTATAGTATGAGGTACTATCCTAGTATCCTATACCATCATATCTTCTCTATTCGATATAGGTGCTTCACACTCTTTTATATCTGTATCGATCGTGGAAAGTCTTGGGTTGAAATTCCATACTTTTGTGGGGTGATGACCCTAGGCACACCATTGGATATACGTTCAGAGATTATTCACCAATTAAAAGACTTTCCTCTTGATATTATTAGTTATCACTTTTTGTAGAATTTATTTATCCTTGTGATGATAAGGTTTGATGTCATACTTGGGATGGATTGACTCGTGCTTTATCATGACCACATATGCTGTTATCACTGAAGGGTGACTTTTACATCACCAGAGGGTGGTAGATATGTACATAAGGGAGAATGGGATTTCCAGGCCGATCGATCCGAACTAGAGCATCGTGGGTTGGGAGAAGTGACAACCCAGATTGCCAATTTTTTCTTGAATCATCAAACAATGCGTCTGACATATTTTCCTATGATAGTGGATCATTTTAGGGATGTTTTCCTAGATGAATTATCTAATCTACCTCCCAAGATATAGGTAGAGTTTACAATTGATATTTTTCTATGAGAATCTTTGATATCCATTCCTCCATACATGATGACATCAGCTGAGCTCCAGGAGCTCAAGATAAAGTTGGAGGATTTAGAATCTAAGGGTTTTATCCGAACTTGTAATTCTCCTTGGGGTTCGCATGTCCTTTTTTCCAAGAAGGTGGATGGAACCCTCTGACTTTGTGTGGATTACTTATAGTTTAACTGACTTACGATTAAGAATTGATATCTTTTTCCTTGAATAGATGATCTATTCGACCAACTTTGAGGAGCTAGAGTGTTCTCGGAGATCGACATGAGATCAGGAAATCATCACGTATGAGTCAGGCCTTCAGACATACCCCATATGACTTTCTATATTCTGTATGGTTTATATGGGTACCTGGTTATGCCGCTCGATCTTACGAATGTTCCCACTATTTTTATGGCCTTGATGAATAGGATTTTACACCCCTACTTGGATTCTTTCATCATGGTTTTCATAGTCGACATTTTGGTGTATTTTTATAATCAAAGAAACCATGCCAAACATCTTGAGATCATGTTGAGTAAATTAAGAGATCATCAGTTAAATTTTAATCTCACAATGTGCCACTTATGGATCGACAAAGGTAACTTCTTGGGTCATATTATCTCAGAATTGGAGTATCAGTTGACTTAGAGAAGGTGAGTTCTGTTGTTTCTTGTAATCATACCAAGAACATGTTTCATATACGTAGTTTCTTGGGGATAAATGGTTATTAATGGAACTTCATGCAAGAGTTATCATTCCTTGGATCACCTCTTACCAGTATGACTAAGAAGGATGTGAAGTTCTTGTGGTTTGAAGCATGTTAGAAGGCCTTTCAGGAGTTGAAAGAAAGACTTAATTCAACACCGATACTGAATATTACAGAGTCTGATAGAGGTTATACAATGTTTTTTGATACATCATGAATTAGGTTGGGAGTAGTAATAATGTAGGAAGATCAAGTTTTTACTAACGAGTCTCACTAATTAAGACATCATGAGCATAATTACCCAACACATGACCTTGATCTTGCAGCAATCGTTCATGATTTTCATTGTTGGAGACATTATCTTATGGGTGATCATTTTTTGGTGTATATAGACCACAAAATAATCAAATATATCTTCACATAGTGTGACTTGAACTTTAGACAATGGATATGGGTCGAATAACTTCAGTCCTTCGATTTTGAGCTTACCTGTATTCCTGGAAAGAGAAATGTGGTAATTGATGTGCTGAGCTGGAAAACTTAGGCACAAGCCGTTCATGATGCTAGTGATGAATGGAAGTTGATGAAACTCTTTTATAAGATGTATTTGTAGGTTTAGGATAGCTATGAGTGGCCTTTCCATATGGTCTTAGCTGTTACCTCTTAACTCCTGGATAGGGTGAAGAGAAGAAAATTTTCAGATCCTAAAGGTTTGGTCCTACATGAAAGTATTTCAGGTGAGGAACCGCATTTGGATTGGTCTATCGACAGAGTTGAGATCTTGTGTGTCCATGGGAATATTTGGGTCCTTACAGACATGTGAAAATAGTTAATTTGAGAACCCATGCTTCTCAGTGGACAGTTCCCCTAGGTATCTCCAAGATGTATTGTGATATGCACCAACAGTATTGGTGGTCTGGGATGAAACATCAAATTATGGGTTTTATCACTTGGTGTTCTACCTGTTAGCAGGTGAATATGGAACACCAATGACCCACTAGCTTGTTACAACCCTTAATAGTACCAAAATTTAAATGTGATGACACCGTGATTGATTTTGCAATTGGTTTACCGAGGTCGCCTCAAGGTAGCGACACAGTTTGGGTAGTTGTTGATCGGCTGATGATGGTAGCCAATTTTTTTCATTTTCAGGAGATTTTCTCAATTGATGTGCAAAGGAGACTATATGTTTGTGATATTATATGCCCACATGGGGTCACTAGTACTATCATTTTATATAGGGACACTTGTTTCACAAGAAGGTTCTATAAAGGATTACAGAAAGATTTGGGTACACAAGTTCTTCTAAGCACAACTTTTTACCCTCAGACTGATGGCTAGTCGGAACAAACTATACAGGTATTAGAGGACATGCTCTGAGCTTGAGTCCTTGATTTTTTGGGTTCTTAGGAGAAATATATACCCCTCATTAAGTTTTCCTACAATAATATTTTTCAGGCAGCAATTCAGATGGCTCCGTATGAGGCCTTATATGGTAGGCCATTCCTTTCACCTCTATGCTGGCTAGAGGTAGAGATACAATGATATTGGGTCCTCATCTTGTGCAGGAGACTTCAAAGTAGGTGAAATTGATCATAAAGTGTATGAATACCACTCAATCTAGAAAAAAATCATATGTTGATCACCACTGACGACCTTTGGAGTTTGAGGTCGGGGATCATGTTTTCTTATGAGTATCACCCAAGCTTGGGAATAGATGGATATATAGGCAAGAGAAGATCTCACCTTGTTTTTTAGGAATTTTGAGATATTGGATAGAGTTTGGCCAGTAGCCTATCAGTTTTTGTTACCTTATAGGTACTATTCCATGCATGATGTCTTTCACATTTCATATCTTCACTGTTACCATGCCGACCCATCTCATACTTTCGATCTCAAGGATGTTGAATTGGATACCGATGCCTCTTTTGAGGAGTATCCCATTCACATTGTGGATCAGAGCATGAAGACTCTCAGAGGTAGGTCCTTCCCTTTAGTACAAATGCTATGATAGCACGACAATGTACATGATGTGACTTGGGAGCGGGAGACAGACGTACGTTCTCAGTGGATGGAGTTATTCTCAGATGAAGTTCTACCACCCTTGGAAGGGAAACTCAAGGACAAGTTTCTTTAAGGTGGGAAGACTGTAAGAACTTGGTTTTTCTTCTAGGTATTAAACCTTTTAATCTTAGTTGAATCCTTTCATTTATACTTATAAATTTTACCTATGGTTTAAGGAAGGGTTCAAGAGCATCCAAGGATTGTTCAGAGCTCAAAGCTCTTGTTTTTGGAGGAAACAGGTAGGCCACATGGTTATTAGAAACCATGCATCCTGTTCCGTATGGTTAGAAATACCATGTGGGGTGCTACCGTACTCCATAGAGGTGAGCGCATGGGGTGCACATGTTTTGTATGATAATGCACTAAAATTTGCATGGGTGTGATCCCTGGGCAGAGGGGGCACACGAGTAGGGAACAGTTAGACAAACCATGCTCCCCAACCATGCAGGCCACTATCCTTGGACAGTAGCTGGTGCACAGTTGGTACATGGTTTGGCCCACTGTGCTCCTCTTTAAAAATTGGGTGGTTTTTCCTTTTTTCCCTTACATCATTATAATTCTGCACCCCTTCTTCTTTCTTTTCCTCCAATGGAAAACAACCCTCTCCATCTCTGGTTGGAAGCACTCAACTCCCTTTAAGTTAGGATTTGGAGTTGTTTCTCCATTCATAATTTTATTTGAATTTTTTTTATTGTGTTGGATAGCCACTGGTAATCTCTCCATTCCTTGGGCTCCTTTCATTTTTCTTCTTCCTATCAATGATTCTATTTTGGTGTGATCTCATATGCCCTATTTTCAAGATGTTCATCTATTCTTCTATTTTCTTCCGATCCAGGGAAAACCAATGGCCGATACTAGATGAGACATCTACTACCAACATAAGGTAGGTAGTCTATGAATTTTCCCTAAAAGTCTCAACATTGATGAATTGTTGCTGTTGTGCACACGCCTATTTCACCGGGTGTTTCTTATAAAATTATTATTCCTTTAGTTTAAATCATTTAATGTGTATTTATAATCCCTAATGACACCCATAAACACATTTGGAGGTTATGAACTCAATATTAACCACCCAAAGTTGGGTATGATCTTTACTATTCCCTTGGTAACCATTTTTGGGTTTACCCGAGACACCGTTCAGGTGCGCATGACTTGAACTTTGATCAGGTAAGTGTTTCATCATAATAAATAAAATTTAAATTCATTAAATGGAAAGTATATGTGTAGTTATCACCCAACCCTTTCCTTTATAATTTATTTGATAATTGGTTGCATGTCCTTATTTAACCTTTTCACATGTGATAAAAGGAAATGGAATGAACCAAATGAAAAAGTAATTAGCATGAGTATTAGATATCCTAGAATGATTTATGATATACTAAATATGTAAGATTCCTATTGAAAATGGACATTTTTCATCTTTATAGGAATGTTCATACTTTAGTATTCCTTGGTTTCTTGAGGTAATTCCTTAATCACTCAGAGGATGTCATTTTGATTCATTGGGCCGATTTCCATGGGAGATACCCACCATGGAATTTAGACCTTGTCTTATTACATGAATTCCTAGAAGTTGTACTGATGATTCACCTGATTCTTTTTTGGATATTAGAATGTCTTGGATATACTTCTTGGATTATGATTGATGTCTATGGACATGTGACACCATAGATTGACCCCATTTTTTTGAGTCATACATAGCCTGGTATTACTATGAACAAGTTCCATAGACTCACTTAGACTCTTTTATAGTTGAATGACTTGGGTAAAAAACTTGGATTACACTCATACCCTTATAGCCAGATAGTATGAGTTACCACTATGAGTTGGCTAGAACATTGAGGTCAAGGATACTTTGGTTTCTCCTAAGATCCTCATTTTTCATCATCATCATTATTACTCCTTTATTACCAGTATATTAAAACACTAATCCCTTGTCTAATAATTAAATGAATAATATCTAGAGACCAGCTGAGTATGGAGCAGATATGAGTAATTTCTTTTTTAACTACTTTAATTTTATATACCCGCACACTATTACAGTTTATATTCATAGATTGGATTTGTATAGATGCTATTGGTGGTGGCCTACTGAGTTTATCTCACACCCTATCTTGTCCACTGTTAGTACACGGGCATATTATATGATCGCAGGTGTAAACAAAGGGAAGCATCCCACTTTGGACACCTGAATTCTTTATTTAGGATGAGAGCTTGGTAGCAGATGATCAAGCTAGTGTTTAGGATTCTTGGATAGTTTTTCCCTTCTTTATTATTTTTTACATCATGTGTTTACTGTCTACCTACTACCATGTATGCCTTTTTTCCATTTTTTTGGTGACATGTTATCATCTTTTGTATATGATACAGTTTAAAAATTTTGATGGTTATTTATTGCTTCGATGCTTATGCTTGTTTATGTTTCCTTATCCATTATTATTATGCTTCCACTTTTGTTTATTTATATTTATATCTGTTGTGCTCCTATCTAATGTGAGGGAATAATCTCCCCATAAACACACCCTATGACCTTGCCGATAGTCTAAAACCTCTGGTGTATGAGGAGACATTCCCAAAGCTATGTGACCAACCAGGTTTGATTTCTTTGGAGTGAACCAGGTCCAGGACGTCACAACACATACATAGGTCGTTCTAATCTCATGATCATCCACTTGTACACCATATACACATTTAAAAAATTTGGCTAAAAATAATTTTGATTCTTTCTTTTATTAAGATAATTTTTTTGTGAATTAATCTGATTAATTATATGATCAATCAGTTAATTCATTTTATCATAATTTCCATCCAATATTTCTAGGAGATACCCATCCATTGTGATTTTAAATAAATTAAATAAATTAATTTTATTTAAAATTTTATAAAATAACCACACAACCTTTACTTGGAAATAACTCAGTGAGTACTTGCATGAACAACTTGGCATGGTCAATTCCCCCACATGATATATCGTGTACACAACATGTGACATAATTTCAAGGCACACACCGTCAATAAATGACACATGGAACATATGAAAATTATGTTCTGTGTATCAATTTAATACACATAGAGTATGTAGTATATAATGACCTTTCTTGACTTATAATTTTGTATATTATACGTAATTAAATTTATGAAATTAATATCATATAAAACCTATTATATGGCATGTACTATCAATAAATGGCACAAGAAAAACATAATGATGAGGTTTAATAGAGTAATAAATTAATTTTAATTTTCCATGTAAATAAGTTGGGTACATGGAATGTATATCCAGCTACACACTATACATCTTACTCACCATATATCTGTCATACACATCTAGGGAATGAGTGCATATTTCTGCATGGAAATTTCTGAGGTACAAAATGTGTATATATGATACATTCTATGAAAACTTTTTGTTAAAGGGCTATCCGTCCTTAAGAGTCATGTATTTAATACATGATGTGTATTTGACCATGCATTTTCAGCATGAAAACATGTAGAATACACGATGTGTAACCCTGTTACAACCCAAATCATGTCGGGGCTTGAGCCGCGACTACCCCAAGCCCACCTCTATAGGCCAGGGGGTGGTGACAAGCGCCAAAGGCATAACTAACTTGGGGAGGCCTTTTCCTAATAACCTGTACACACATACACAACCAACTCAATGAAAAAGTGCAGAGGGAAAGAAGAAAATCTGAAACACTACTATAAGTAAACCAAACATGCATAGACCTCTAAATAGTACAAGAGTACAATATTCTAAACTCAAAGTAAAGGGGAATAAATATACACCGAACTAAAAATATGTCCTAACCTGAAAAAATCAGAAAAGTAAAATAGCTGAGAGAGCCTTTCTTTTTAATCCCAAGTAATGACCACCGTACATGGTCCAAACACCTAGTATCTCTAAGATCCTATGAAGTTGAGATGTACCTGTCCATCTTCTGCAAAAGACACGACACATGTGGGAAAATCCCATGCAGGGATGAGTATAATCATACCTAGTAGAACACCCCAAAAGGGTGAAGGGGGAGCAATAAGAGATACAACTGAAGATAAGAACAGTAGATAGAACCAGGTATATTGAAAGAGTATAGCTCAAACCAAAAAGAGAGTGAAAGTAAACTTTTCTAAACACAAGGATCTTGATACAGTGAGAAGAGGAACTTCTCAGCGAGTCTTCAATATCTATAGTAGGAGAGTAGACTCATCCAACCATAAGAATCTAGACACAGAAAGCATTTTTCATACCCCATGCATATTCACCTCTCTTGGAATGTGAGTATCCAACGACAAAGTGTGAATCTAGAAGAAAGAATATATATATGCTTAGTCAAAGAATCCTAGACATGGGAGTAAGGGGATCTCCATCTCACAGCTCATCCCAAGAAGAAGAGTATCCAAAAGTTCCAAAATAAATCCATCAATGATGCCCAAAATCTCACGCATCTTCCCTGAACATATAATTCTAAGGAACTCAATCACCACACCTTGATACAATCCACTTTGGGCAGCACTGACTCACCCACACGATTTTAGGTTGCGTTACAAGGACACGTCTTGGTGGGGAAAACATTCCTCTTCCTTGTGAATCCAAGGCTACATCAAACCATGCCTCATCACTATGCCACATAGTCAAGGGGCCACAAATTCTAGGTTAGGATCCCATGCCTTGTTACTGTAGGAGGGTTATACTTTGATAGTCACCAAGGAACTCCACTACCTAGATCGACTGGAGGGTAACACTTGAGAATGTCATCGGGGAATGCCACTACCCTGTCCAATTGGAGGGTAAGATCAGTACTGTCATTAGGGAATTCCATTTCCCAGCCTTGTAAGAGGGTAAACCTGAAATGTCAAGGAACTCCACTGCCCAGTCCTACTGGAGGGTAACTCGGAAAGGTCATTGGAGAATTCCACTACCCAAACCTACTGGAGGGTAAGCCTGGTAAGGTCATCAGGGAACGCCACTACCCAACACTACTTGAGGGTAAGCTTGATACTCTCATCGGATAACTCCACTACCCAGCCTTGCTGGAGGGTTACACCTAGAATAATTTGGTGATTATTTATGATTGATACCATCATCGAGTGTCACCTTAGTGCATGCCAAACTCAAAACATTTCACATTGTATCTCAAAAGCCTCTTCTGAGGGCACCATCAATTTCTAAGTGAATACAGACCCATGATAGGCTAATCATAGGACAAAATATGAGTTAAAATGAAGGAGATACAAATTTTTGAAGATTTATTAGAATATCTCAAGGGGAAAAAGATGTGTGGTCCCACTCCACAGCCTGGCCGTGTAGCTAATCAGCAAACGATTCCCAACTATGTAGGAGTACACACTGTGTAGGTAGAATACATTGTGTGTCCTACCTATCCGATGTCTCGGTTATGTGTCACTGTTCAAGTTCATGTACTCAGACCCCATGTCTATGTACTCTAGTACATGACATGTTGGTCCACACAGGATGCTTCCAGTGTGATCAACCTTTTTCCATGTTCTCTTACACGGAGTCCCCACCCATGTGACTCATCACAAAGGTTGTCCAACCGGGGAAGGGGTATATGGTTTGTAAGGAATTGTTACACACCGTGTGACCTTAAAAATTTCCCAAACCCTAGCACCGCTGTTGAAAGGGGCTACAGGTGTGTGTTCTTCATTGAACAAGGTGTATAATCAGGATTTTTCTAAAAGCTTCAGATTTGAAAATCCAATATTTAGGCTTCAAATTCGGCTCTATCACTATAGATCATTCCTTTTTTGCTCTCAAATATCATAGATATATCTACGATTCATGCTTTTTGGCCTTTGTTCATCAGTAATTTCTTTCGGTGGAGATTTGTTGAACCTTCATACATTCGACATGCTGCCACACCTCCATTCAACAAGATCCTAGAGATTGAACACTGGATTGGTCATCCTCACCTTGAAACAATTCCAAATATATGCTTCCCTCACAAATCCATTGGAATTCATCCATCCGCCACGTATTCAGGTTCCTGATCAAGCTTGGGTCGCTCGACAATCATCAAACAGGGAGCTCGAGGATCCAACCAGTGAAGAATGCATATAGGAATAAGGGAGAAATGCATAAAAAAAGTTTTATGCATCACTGACCAAGAGTTCTTGGATGGAGATCAAGAATGGGGAACCAAGGTTAGAAAATTGATTGAACAAAAGAAATAAAACAATTTTAGTTCATTGGTACATGCAAAAGATGTAGGGAGGGGCACAAATCGAAGAGTGATTATCAATCTACTCAAAATTTTAATCCATATGCATAAAACACCAAAAGATGAGCCCTAACTCTATTTTGGATCAATCATTGGTGAATAATGTGCCTGCACAATGATCAGAAGAAGAAAATGTGTTCATCATGCTTCGATCCACCTTGATCTAGAGGTTTGTCATTGTTTTTCGAAGGGATTCTCCAAAGGGAGGAGGAGAAGAGATTCATCGGCAGATGTGAATTATGATCCAACCCTTACCAAAATGAAATAACAATTAATTTATATATTTCATTTTAGGTCAAGGTTTAATTAATTAATCAATAAATCAATTAATTAATCCATATAAACACACTACCAACGAGCGAGGGGTCTGAACGTCCCATGCCTACTTATTTTTTATCATGCATAGGGAAAACACCACATTTCAGACTCAATCGTGGTCTCATATTTCTGATGTGATCAACCGTTTAAGAATTATATTATTATTTTTAATTAACCACATGAGTGTAATATAAAATATATTTAATATTTTTTTATAAAATTACTTCTAGGAACATCGGGCATTAGAATCACACACCGTATTAGCACCTAGCTCCAGATATATATATATAAATATTTCAAAGTCTTACAAGCCAAAAATTGGATCTCTACATCATTCCCTCCTTCAATATTTTCTTCCCTAAAGAAAAGGAAAACAACTCAGGATACTGAGCCCGTATTTGGCTCTCCTTCTCCCAGGAACTCTCCTGTATGTTTCCGTGCTGCCACAACACGTGAACCAAAGGGACGGTCCATCCACGCAATGTCTAATCCTTGATCGCCACTGGGTGCTCTGCAAAGTGGCTCCATCCTCGATGTCCAGATCGCCCCAGTCAATGATGTGCATTGGGTCATGCACGTATATCTTTAAATGTGACACATAGAAGACATTGTGCACCCGATCCAACTATGGGGGTAGGGAAAGGTGGTAAACAAACTCTCCAACCCTTTACATGATCTCAAATGGCCTGATGAAGCTTGGGGTTAACTTACCCCCCTGGCCAAACCTCCGTATTCTTCATCATGGGGAGACTCACAGGAAAACGTGGTCTCCCTGCTCAAACTCCAATGGCCTACAAAGTTGATCTATATATAATTTATGTCTGCTCTGGGCCGTCTTCATCCATTCATGGATGACCTACACTTTCTTTATTGTCTCTCACACCAACTCTGTGCCCACAAGAGATGACTTTCCAATCTCTATCCAACACAAAGGTTACCTATATGTTCTCCCATATAGTGCCTCAAAAGGTTCCATTCCAATGGTATAATGGTATTTGTTATTGTATGAAAACTCTACCAAGGGTAGGTGATCCTCTCAGCTCTGGCCTAAGTCTAACACGCAAGCCCTAGAATATCCCCTAGCACCTGGATAGTGCGCTCAGTCTGCCCATCGGTCTGGGGGTGAAAGGTTGTACTCATCCACAACTGGGTCCCGAATGAATCCTGTAGACCTCTATACAATCATGAAGTAAACCACACGTCATGATCAAAGACAATCACTGAGGGTACCCCATGAAGAAGAACAGTCTCCCATACATATAACTGCCCCAGAATCTCCACCGAACTCTGCTCCATGATAGTAATGAAGTGAGACGATTTCATGAGTTTTTCAACTATCACCCAAATGAAGTCATGAATCTTTGCTATGCGTTGGATCTTTGTGATGAAGTCCATGGATATGCCATCCCACTTACACTATGGGATCTCAAGGGGCTGCAACAAGCTTTTCGGAACTTGGTGCTTAACCTTCACCTACTGAAAATCGAGGAATTGAGAGATGAAATCTGCTATGCTTCTTCTCATGATGGACCACCAAAACTATCACTAAATATCTCTATAAAACTTTCCCACACTGGGATGTACATCTAAGGTAGAGGTGTTGAACTCCCGCATCATCTCCTCCCACATCGTGACTGAAACCAATGTCTGGCCCTGGAAGATGATGTCATGATTCCATCCTTCATAATATCCATCTAGTGTGTTGTATGTGGATATATGATCATGCAAGACCTCACAGTCAATATCTCCTAGTTTGGACTCTCTCATATTCTCAATAAGTGAAGGGGTCAACGCCATCAACTAAAGAAAAGCTGCACCCTCTTGCTCTACCAGGGTCATCCGTAGTGAAGCTAACTGCTCCCAAGCTTCCTGCACTAAGAGAGCCTGAGACTTCCTACTAAGGGCATCTGCTACAACGTTTCCCTTACATGGATTATAAATTATCTAGAAGTCATAGTCCTATAGGAACTCCAACCAGCATCACTGTCTTAGGTTCAAATATCTCTAAGGGAAGACATACCTAAGACTCTGGTGGTCTAAGTAAACCAAAAAGCACTCTCCCAGAAGATAGTGTCTCCACATCCTCAGGGAGAAGACTACCATTTTCAGATCTAGGTCATGAGTTACATAGTTATGCTCATGGGGTCTCAACTACCATGACTCGTATGCGATGACCATTTGATATTTCATAAACATGAAACTGAGTCCAGCTCTTAAGGCATCACAATACACCATGAACTCAATACCTTCCTCTGGTGGTCTCAACATTGGAGCACTCATTAGCCTCTGCCTCAACTCCTCAAAGGCCCTATGGTACAACTCATACTAGGTAAATGGATTCCATTTCTGCATTAGAGCGGTCAAAGGGGATTCAATCCTGGAGAAGTCTGTGACAAATCTCTTACAACACCCCACCAAGACACAAAATCTCTGCACCTCTGACACATTCTTGGGTGGATCCTAAGAAATAATTGTATTGATCTTTTCTAGATCCACCACTAAACCTTTTTTATACATGAAATTCCCCAGAAAGTGAACCTCATGAATCCAGAACTGACACTTCAAGAGCCTTCCATAAAACTGGTGCTCTCAAAGAAAATCAAGAACTATCCTCAAGTGCTTTGTATGCTCCTCCTCTGATGTAGAGTAGATGAGTATGTCATTGATGAAGACAACAAAGAACTGGTCCAAGTACAATTGAAAAACTTGGTTTATCAAAGACATAAAAATGGCTGTGGAATTCTACACACCAAAGGGCATCACTAGGAACTCACAGTGTCCATAGTGATATCATAATGCCAACTTTGGAATATCAGCATCACAAACCCGTAAATGGTGGTACCCAAACCTGATATTGATTTTTGAGAACCATCTCACACCTTGAAACTAATCAAAGAGGTCATCAATCCTCGACAAGAGGTACTTGTTCTTTATCATGGCCTGGTTTAGGTGATGAAAATCCATGCAAAACCATAAGCTCCCATTCGCCTTTTTCACAAACAACATTAGAGCTTCCCAGGTAGACACACTGGGTCTAATGAAACCTTTCTCATAAAGTTCCTCCAACTAAAACCATAACTTTTGAAGCTTGGTAGGTTCCATCTGATATTCTGTAGATATCAGAGTTTTCCTTGGATGTAAGTCTATGAAAAACTCCATCTCCCACCATAGAGGTAGTCCCAAAACGTCTTTGGGAAAGATGTCCATATAATCATTCACAATTAAAGAAACCCAGATACCTAAAGATATTCTTGCACCAAGGGATAAAATCACTAACTAATGGGTGATAGAATATAACCTCCTATTCAGAGTATCTACATGTCCTGTTATGTGATCTCTCTCATCAGAAAAGGAGAATCTCATCCCATCAGTGCGTAGGCATCTGACTTGTCTATGGTGATAGTTAATCTGGGATCGGACCATGGAAATACAATCCATACCCAAGATGAAATCATAGGGTTCCATAGTGAGGACCAAGTGGTCCCACTTGAACCTCTCTCCACCAAGTGATAACTCACACTACCAATATATGAATGATACAGAAGAAATGTTCCCTGTAGGAACCTTGAGACGAAGATGATATGCTAGCTTCTCAACTAGGAGCTCCAGATTTGACACTAGGAGTCGATAGATAAAATAATGAATGGAACCTATGTCTACTAATAACAAGTAAAGAGTAGAATAAACACATATCATACCTTGAATCATCTCATGTGTTGTGGGATCATAAACACCCAAAGCCTGCAGCTGTCTATGGCCCTGGTTTCCAGCTCCCTAAGTCTAATGTGGGACACCTGGTGGTCGTGGTTGAAGGATATCATAGATCTATCCCCCACCCATAGCTCCTAATGCTCCTCCTACAGCTCTGACTCCCTGGGGACCACCCTATCCTCGCTTGGTAGATCCCTGATCATGGTGTTGTCTCTGCTGTGGTGATCCATCAGCTATCTTCCTGGGCTGTTCAGCACATCTGGTCAGGCAGTCATGTGCGATGTAACCTCTCCCATCACAAGTAAAGAATCACCTCTCTTTGTTATACTTTGGTCATCTTCACTGTTTTGGCCCCATATGACCATGTTCCTAAGACTTCTCACGGAAGGGTCTCTTGTTCCATGATCTCTGGCACCTATCAACTGCTGTAGATGACTTAGCTCTGTTGCGCTCACTACCATATCTAGCTATCTAGCACCCCTCCAAAATAATGATCACTATCAAAAGTGACCGCTCTATCACCCCAGTATATGTAGAGATGCACAAGGGCGCTATACTAGATCAGATATCTCTGCAGAGTCCCTACTCAAACTTTTGTGCTTGGAAGTAGCTGTTACATATCATGTTAAGAGAGTACTGCGTAAGGTCTGTGAACCTAACTGTGTACTCATAAACTTTCATCCCTCCCTACAAAAGCTCCAAAAGATCCTAAATCTGGAATGAGCATAAGTAGGAGGGGTAGTAATCCTCATGGAACAACTATTGGAAGTAATCCCATGAGAGTGTTGACTCATCATGCATTTGTGTAACCATGCTCCAGCAATGCAGAACCGATCCATGGGAAAAGATGGATTCCAAAGACAACATCTAATCCATTGAGGTCCAAATAATCCTGAAGATATGGAACACCAACTCTAGCCAATCCTCTACTAACTGAGGATCTAACTTTCTACAAAATATCTGTGGTTTCTGATGCTGGAACTCGCAGAGTGCACTAAGCCTACGCACATAATAAGACTACTCTACTGGGATGATCTGATACTCTATAGGTGAAGTTGATGCTACCTGCCCACCTATAGGAAGGGGTCATAGGATGGGCCCTGAGTTGAGGCCTCGTCGCTCATAGGGTCATCGTCACGAACTAGAGCTGGTATCCTGGCTGGATGTTATCACAGAGACATCCTGATAGTTATCAAGGAAAACTGCAGTCAAATGAACATATATATATATATATATCAACAAAAATGGGGAGCTGACTCAAGAAGGACAATAAAATACTCAATCCAATATGATGCATGTACCATTGATCCCAGCAACAAATGCCTCAACATGGTGAGTCGACAAGCAGGTAGTCAGGGTCCTGGTGAATGGATATGCCGGCTACCCATACCATCACTGGAATCCCTAGCCCAAGAGCCTCACTCAAAACACATTGAAATTGTTTCCCTAAACCCAACCAATCCTCTTAAGGGGAAACATTGGAGCAAAATCCCAAGGAATGAAATTGCTCTGATACCAATATGTCATGACCCGACCCATGATGGGGCTTGAGCTGCAACTACCCCAAGACCACCTCCATATGCCAGGGGGTGGCGACAAGCATCAAAGGAAAAACTAAATCAGGTATTCCTTTTCCTAAGATTCTATACACACATAACCAACTCAATTAAAAAGTGACGAGGGAAAGAAGAAAAGATGTAACACTGCTATAAATAAACCAAACATGTGTGGACCTCTAAAAAATATAAGAGTACAATAGTGTAAACTGAAAGTAAAGGGAAAAAAATACACACCCAATCAGAAATATGTCCCAACCTTAAAAAATTGGAAAATTAAAATGGATGAGAGAGCCTAGCTCCTGAATCCCAAGATATGACCACCTTACATGGTCCAAGAACCCAGTATTTCTAAGCTCCTCTAAAGTCACGATAGACCTGTTTGTCATCTGAAAAAGACACAACACATATGGGAAAATCCCATGTAGGGGTGAGTATAATCATACCTAGTAGAATGACCCGAAAGGGTGAATGGGGAGAAATAAGAGATACAATTGAAGATGAGGACAATAGATAGAAAATGGTACAATGAAAGAGTACAACTCAACCCAACAAGAGAGTGAAAGTAAACTCATCCAAACAAAAGGAGCTCGACATGGTGAGAAGATAGAATTTTCATCGAGTATTCACTACCTATAGAAGGAGAGTATACTCATCCAACCATGAGAATCTAGACATAGAAATCACGTGGCATACCCCACATGTATTCGCCTCTCTTGGAAGGTGTGTATCCAAAGACAAAGTGTGAATCCAGAAGAAATAATATATATATGCTTAATAAAAAATTCCCAAACAAGAGAGTAAGGGGATCTCCATCTCACAGCTCAACCCAAGAAGAAAAGTATCCAACAGTTCCAAAAGAAGTCCACCAATGATTCCCAATATCTCATGCGTCTTCCCTGAACATACAAGTATAAGGAACTCATTCACCACATCTTGATAGTATTTGATTTGGATAACACTGACTCGCTCACATGGTTTTAGGTCATGTCACAAGGATGCATCTTGGTGGGGGAAAGTGTTCCTCTTCCTCATGAATCCAAGGATATGTTAAACCAAACCTCATCACTGTGCTGTATAGTTGAGTGGCCAAAAATCATAGGTTAGGATCCCATGCCCTGGTATGATAAGAGGGTCCTAATCTAATAGTCACTGAGGAACTCCACTTCCCAACCTGACTGGAGGGTAATGCTCGAGAATGTCATCAGGGAATGACACTACCTGGTCCTACTGAAGGGTAAGCCCAGTAAGGTCGCCAGGGAATGCCACTGACCATCCATACTGAAGGGTAAGCCTAAAATGTCAAGGAACTCCACTTCCCATTCATACTGGAGGGTAACATGGAAAGGTCATCGGGTAATTCCACTACCCATCCCCACTGGAGGGTAATCCTGGTAAGGTCATCGGGGAATGCTACTACCCAACCCTGTTGGAGGGTAAGTCTGGTACTATTATCATGTTGAAATAGTGGGTTCCCTAGACCCAACTATGTCATACTTTTGATTACCATATCATCTATACAGTTAGTTATACATGATGTTATCTTACCATTATAGTGTAGAATTTTATGTGTCCACAATTATAATGGTAATTTCCAAAGATTAATTGTCATGTTGAGAGGTTATAACAGATACCAAGCTATAATGAGAACCTAGAGATACAATGACATTAATCTTAAATATATGTTCTACGGTCTAGATACATCTTACTAACTATACACAATAGATGTTTGACTATTAGGTGTTTGGGGATCATTAGCATTGAGACTTCTTCTCATGAAGTTCGCACTTGATGATCTCTAGTAGTGAGATCACAAGGAAAGACCCACCAATAGGAACACCACATGTTTTTGGGTGTCATTGGTCATTCCTATCTATGGAAATGTGTATTGGTCTCCTAACTTGAAACCATTACCAATGTGTATCATTAGATTGTGTACTTTGATTCAAGGAAAAAACCATGTTATTGAAATCGTGGTGAGGTAGCTTGTGTTGGGAATTCCATTGGTGGTATGATATTGGTTGAATGGTCAAGAAAGGATTTTTCTCTTCTAAGTTTAGGAAGTTGTATATTCTAGACATGTTTGATTTGGATGATGATGCCTTCATAAGTCTTTGGCCAAAGAAGTACAAAGGTAAATCCATCCAGTAAGATCAACAAATAATAAAGTGAGAAAAGGACGATGACACAAGGGTGCATCCTGCTTTATGAGATATTTAATGACAAAGATATTATAATACACAGTCAGTGTTCGTAGGGTGGTAGTCGTTTCTATAACTACCCTTATCTCTTTAAGGGCCATAATGGGTTGCTAGACTCCACTCTTGGTCTGTGGATTTATTCACTGTTATCGAGATAAGGGCCTAGATGGCCACACACAATAGCGTATTCAAGAATCCACCATATTCAGTTGAATAGGTATATGGACATAGTGGGACCCACCATGGGGTCCAAATATTGTCCAAGTTTTTGATCACCAAAAGAATTAAATAAATTCATTAATATTCAAGTTATGAATATTTGGGATTGAATTTATTTAATTTATTTACAAGTTTAGTAAATATGAGATAATATTAATCGAACAAATATTAGTTTAATATTCAAGGTTCGTTTAATATTAAGAGGGATAGCGAGTCGAGTTAAATGGATCAAATTTTATCACGTAATATATTATATATATATATATGATAAAATAATAAATATTTTTTGCGAAATTTATTTCTTTATTATTATTTATTTAGTTGACGTTGAAATAAATGGGGGCCGGGGAACCCAACTGGGTATTTTGCAATGCCACTATAAATATAGGAGAAGGCTCTCTCACATGTGTGGCTATTCACTATTCATTCACTTTCATGGAATGAAATTTGAGAGCCTCTCTCTCCTCCCGCTCTCTAGAGAGAGAAGATCTCGATCCAAAAATCTTGGATCAGGATATCTCTTCAGCATTGAAGGCATCTCGATGTGGTGATCATCGGGATGTCGAAAGTGTCGTCAGATCTCTGCGCTAGCACCCGGAATTCGACGATCGACACTCCCATAGGTTTTTGAAGTGAATATGGATGATCTAGAGGGTTCCTACTTTATATCCTTTAAGAAGAAATCTCCATTGACTAGTTACAGTCGACCACAACTTCAGATTTGAAACTGGAACGTTTTCATTTTTATTTTGTGCTTCTTATAATTTACGTGAGATCCTCAGACCTATCCGGGGCTTGGATCATCGGTGACGACAAGTTCCATCATCCCACTGATGAAAATTTTAAAATTCCCTACCCAATGGATTCCTCTATGGTCCCCAGAACCTTTCAGTGGTATCAGAACAATTTCATATATTTTCTGATCCTAGAAAATTAAATTTACATTACAATTAAGTAGAGGGTTCAAAAATGGTCCCATCAGTTCAAACCATGCATCGATCTGATCCCGAATGACCAAGTTATGGCCATTTTAATTTTTTTTATTGGATCAAATTCATAGTTTGATATCGGGTATTAAGTTTTATTCATTCTGAAGAACCGATAAATTTTAGATCGGTTCATCAGATATAATTAAAATTGTGCAAATTATAAATTTTAAATTTTAGTAATTTGCAGAATAATTTTATAATTATAATAATATTTATTTTATTATAATAAAAATATAATAATAATAAATTATTATTTCATTATAGTAAATTTATTATTATTATAGAAAAAGGCTATTAAGTAGCCAATAGGGAAAAATTGTGTGTAAAAAAACACACAAAAGAAAAAAAATGAAAAAGGGTACTTGACTTAAAAGGGGATGAGGAGACCTGGACTCTTAAAAAAAGAGTGGTGGAATAGACTTCAGAAGAAGTCTTAAAGTTTTTTTTAAAAAAATAAAACAAGTGGAAATTTGGGGTAGGCACGACACAAGAAGAAAAGAAAAGACAAAAAAGGGTGACTTGCAGGGGGTCCGCACAGACCCCTCCTTCTGCTTCTTGCTCAGCACTACCCTAAGGGCCGCCTACAACCCTTCAAGCCGCCGGAAGCACTGGGAGCCGACCTTCCCCACTCCCTGTCACTCCGCCTCAAGATCTCGGCCACAGACCTCCATTCATCTAGTCGGCGCGAAGACCCCGACCGACTTCCTCGCTCTCTCAGACACCGCGCGACTCACCACACTGGCCGCCCTGGTCTTGGTTCCTACCTCCCTTGCATGCTTCTCCTGGACGCCACACTCCACCGCGACTGGTGGCGCCACCTATCTCCTCACTGGTGCATCCTCCCGAGCATCACCCCAGGCCAGCGACTCTTGGTGCCCTCACTCCGCACTCAGCAGGCCTCCGCCACCTAGACTAGGCGACATGTCGCTGAAGACGCTGCCGCTTTCTGACCACCTCTCAACCACTGGCTCTAGATAGATTCGGTTGGTGGCCTCTGCACAGGCAAATCACGGCTGACCCTCCCGATCGCTGCCTCGGCTCTCCTCTGGCAGCCTTCAGCACCCTGCACCAGGGCTTCCAGGCTTCACCGCATATCCAACCGATGACCGCCCAACTGCATGACCACCTTGCTAGCACCCCTCTTTCTCCGACCTTGCCTGGACACAACATGTCGCACTTCTAGTCTAGATCTGAGAGGTACAATTAGTTTGTTTGCAAGTTTTTTTTACGCAGAGAAAAAATGGTCCCGAAGTGGTCTGGGCGGACCTGCCCAACCTGAAACGGGTTTGGGCAGATCGACCTGACCTAGTTTGGCCCTGTATAGCCTGGAATAGTCCTGCATGGGTTTGGGCCGACCCACATAGTCCATGAAATTGTGTTTCGGGGACTGACAATTTAAATTAATCAAAAATAATTAATTTAATTTTAGTATATAAATTAAATTAATTAGAATTAATTTTGGTTAATTATTTTAATACCTAGTAGATATAAATTAATTTAATTATGTAATGAAATTAAATTAATTTATTAAATTAATTTTGGAATAAAATTAAATTAATTAGAGGATCGATAAATAATTAAATTATTTAAATTTATTAATTCATTTAATTTAATTAAACAAACCTCGTACTTATTCAATGCATTTTAATTTTATCACACATTATTTACCCGTATTATGGTCTTAAGCACCGACCCGTGTTTGTCACATTTAATTAATTAATTATTTAACTATGTACGATGATTGTAATTAATTAAATAGATGGTCTATGCATCATCTTTATTTTCGGTTAAAATGTATAAAGACCTGCATGTCCAATTTACCAGATGTACATTTATCCCACTATCCCCCCTCGCCTACGCACAAGTATTATTTTACTTTGGATGAAGATTATGAGATACATGACATGGATCCTGCCAAGATGAGGCGATACTCCATGACGTGACATGGACCTCACCAAGACAAGGTGATGTTACAGAAGAGAAGCGAACATACGTGATAGGGGGAAAGCTATATTATGAGTCAAGTTTCGACTCAGGTATAACACCCTTAGGTCGTTTAGATTCTCAAGACCAGTCGGGTGGTTGTTTAACCTTTATGCATTTATTTATTATTTTACGCATTTTAAAACAGTGGGAAAATACATAAAATAATAGATAATAAAATTCATAAAGAAGCGGCGTATGTTTTTCTATTAATGTTTAGTTGTGATCATGACAGCATAGATGAATAAGTTTAATAGAAATGGATCACATTGGTTGAGATAGAAAAACAAAAAAACCCTCAAAGAAATATTAAGTCACAATAGCCTTCCATCATTCAAGTTTGAACAAAACCGGGTGTTTGGGGTGCTGGGAATGCCATAGATGAGGGTGCCTCTTACTACCGAGGAGTTCTTATTAGGGTGGTGGGCTGACCTAACTAAAATTACAGAAAAGAAATATCTATATCTAGCTTGTTATAATTTTAGAGGCAAGCATTGACTAAATCAAGAAATGATTTTAGAAATTGGGACTTCACTCAATAGATCAAGGAACCACGAGTTAATGCGGTTGGCCAGTCAAAAGCCTAGCTTGGACCCTCTGAGTAGTGTCGTAGCCATAACTAGTAGACTATGAGGGAGGTTTAGGGATCCTTTCCACTATAATTCTCAAGAGTATTCCGATTCTAGTATAGAGGGTTCCTATAATTCAAAAAATTAGTAGGAGACATTTAATGATTAAATTAATCAATAATGTCACATTTGGTAATCAATATAAAAGTAAAATCTGCTAAAGTTTATTTGTAGAGAATGGAAAGTAATACCACAAGTAAAAACTGCAATAAATATTGGACAAATTTAATGTCCAAACAAGCACAAAATTCCAAGTGTAGTATAGCCTCTTGTGCACATTACTACCATAATGGAAATTCAAGGTTCTTATGTCCCAACCTGTTAAGCCACCTCAGCAAGCGAGGGTGTAAAACTGCTTACAGGAGACTCATGAATCAAGAATATGATGGTTCTATCATAATGCTATCATCACTGTTTGATGTTAGTTGTGGTCGCTACATCATGACATGGATGATATTACATGTAGTCTCATCTCCAAGAAGTTTTCAAAGGAGAAAGAAAAACAAGATTTGAATGTGATGATTGCACTCAGTTTGTGTAAAGTGAAATACAGTTCACAATCTTTCATGCCATCCCATTATTATACCCTTTACACCCAATTAATCTAGTTTTTTTAAGGATAAAAATGAACATATATAGTAATCACTTCATTACCATTAAGGTATCATTCGCCAAGTAATAAGAATATTAAAGATAGAACCATATTTTGTTCTTATGGTGAATATATATTGAAAGTAAAGGAAAACAAATCTATGGAAAGTTACGCCAAAGGAACCTTCACCATGTCCTTAAAAGAAAAGAGGTTGGTTATTTAACAGGAGGTTCTTTGCATCACAAAATGAAATAAATTTATGGAAGTTTTAAACGCAATGAACTGAAATACAAGAAGGAAGTACCCACTTATCGTTCAGGTATATTCATCAATATAAATTAATTTTTCTAACATACTTCTTGGGTATTGAGTACAATATATTTCAATAACATATGTGTATTTAAATACAGTAACCAAGTAAGTATAGGAACATTATAAGAAGTAAAGTGTCTTCTCCAAGCAGCAGAGAAAGGGTGATACCTAAGTTAGCGGTGAGAAACACATAACTTATATTTTCCAAGAGATTGATTCAAATTGAAAAAGTTGTTGAATATAACAAAAAATTTATCTCATGTGCCCATTTGGTCATAATGAGACATTATTCCATGTTTTTTGAATGAGTGTTTTTTGTGGTAACATACTCAACAAATAGTTCAGACATACTTGAATCAAAGGCAATACATGATGAATATAAAATGTAAGACCTACCCAGTTGTGTCTATATGATTCTTTGTCAAGTAAAACTAAAAGTGGATGTTAAGAATATACAAATTATTTTATTTAGGCTCAACACAGCTAAACACCTTTGGTATTATTGACATATTTAGTTTAGACAAAGAAACCTTTATAAATAAAGGTATGCCACAAAGCTTATGAGGTTAGTTCAAAAATAGAGTGTGAACTATTTCAAAGAAATATGGAGGTAAAGATACTTCATAAGATTCCTTTAAGATATTAAGGAATGTAATAGTGAATTATGTTCATGGTCAAAAGATATGAGTTGCTTCTAATCGGCATGCTGAAGAATATCTTGACCAAACATTCATCGATCATGATAATGTAGCATGGAGTAATTCCTAAATGCATGTTACCTTATCTACATCACCGTATTGATGTTCATAAGGAGGATCGATGATATTGTATTACATGTTTATATTAATCAACATAATTTATCATGGAGCAATTACTAAATGCACATTTTATACATCAAAGTTATGATGTAAGTTGTATCAATGTTGCAACTTGCAGAAACTTCCATTATATTTCATGATATGATTTGCGAATAACAGCATAAACCGATAAACAATATTCCAACTAAAATTAAAAATTGATGACATATGAGTCATAGTATAATGAAAATACATTATGTCATAGATCACATGTTAGGATTCAAAGAGTTTGTTAAGATATAAACAAACATGCATCAAGAAAAACACATGGTGAATCTAAGTAAATATCCTAAAAGTTTCTTAGGATATTACATAAATCCCTAAGATAGAAAAGATGTAGTCAAGTATTAGACTACATTTCTATATAAGGATACACATCTCTATTAGAGATAGTGGGATCTGAATTGACTTGGACTTAGTCAATGCTCGAAATGCACAAATGGTTGGCATAGGACTAGATTCACAAGTTCATGAGGAAGAGGCATGTTCTAGTGAAACATATTTCCTAGGAAGAATAAAACCATGGTGATAGTTTTATATTCACCGCGTCCAGTGATATATTATTCATTGAGAATAATAAATCCTATAAGAAAGCAGTATATAGATATTAGATAAGATTGAAAAGATCAATTAAAATTCAATAATGGATTCCATGTATCAAATTGAAAAGGGTCTTATAAATTGAATACTGCTGTGGGTATTCAAATAAGATGATACATGGATGGTACAAGCCTAGTAACAATAAGGATCGATTGGTTATACCAAGTCGCTATGCCTAAATCCATTAGAATTTTACTTGTCATAGCTAAACTTATAAGATCATTAAATTGGCCATTGGATGTCAAAATCAACTTTCATGGAAGGTGTCTATACGACACAACCAGAAAGGGATGATGACACCATCAAATACCAATGAAGGTTTCAAGTGACTGAAATCTAGTTTTGGATTAAAGTAAGCAATAAGATCTTATATCATTCATTCATAATGAATATTTTCTATGTTTCTAGCAAAGGTTAGTGGGAGCACCAATGTTTTCCAAGAGAAATATGTTCGATAATATATGGAAAATAGAACTTGATCTTACAATTAGATAAGATAAGATTAAATGTAATTATCTAGTGATTGGCTTAAAGTAGTGACCTATGTTCTAGGGAACATGATCTACTGAGGTAGATATAATGGTTGATTAGACCTAGTCAATCACACATATAGTGACATTGTATTGAAAAATACAAGTTAGAATAATTCAAGTTCTGAATTGTGGCCAATGTCACATGGCTTAATCTCTCAATGTTGACATGTTTGGAACATGAGAAGAGATTAAAGTTGTGAGTTGAGTTCCATACACTTCAGCGATGGATCAATCATATATTCCATCTTATGTACTACAATTGATATTTCCAGGATATACTTTATATTAGGAAAATATCAATTATATCTAGGAGCACTGCAAGTGAAGCAGTCAGAACTACCATCTTGTACTTCAGAAAGTACAAATGATATGTACCTGGTATATGGAGAAGAAGGTATACTAGTTTTTGTAGGACACAAAGTAGTAATATTTAGATCAATTTGATCTAGTATCACAATTAAGAAAAGGTGATGAGAGAGTCAAGCTCATAAAATCTAGTGGTAGCCATACCTATAAATACCGAGTACATTGCAGCTTCTAAGGCAGCTAAGAAGTAGTTATCAATATCAATGATTTGTTCCAGTTCTTGGATTCACACCTAGTGAGAAAATTATTATCTTAATGTAAATTATTATATTATTACTAGCCAAGTTGTCAAGTTATGAAAATGGACAAAAGTGATATACTCGAGGATACCTTATCTTGAGAAGTTTTACTCAAGGAGATGAGGTTGCATACAACAGATATGCCATGTGAAGAAAACATGACAAGCCCAGAAGTTAAAGCTATTACTCAGCAGAAGCATGATCTTTATCATGTGAGTAGCTAACAAGTATGGTCAGCAAGTTGGCTCTAGTGCAAGTGGGAGTGTTGAAATAGTGGGTGCCCTAGACTCAACTATGTCATACTTTTGATTACCATATCATGTATACAATTAGTTATACATGATTTTATCTTACCATTATAGTGTATAATTCTCTGTGTCTATAATTTTATAATGGTAATGTCCAAAGATTAATTATCATATCGAGAGGTTATAGAAGATCCTAGGCTATAATGAGAACCTCAAGATACAATGACATTAATCTTAAATATATGTTCTATGGACTAGATACATTTTACTAACTAGACACAGTAGATGTTTTACTATCAGCTGTATGGGGATCATAAGCATTGAGAATTCTTCTCATAAAGTTCACACTTGGTGATCTCTAGTAGCGAGATCATGAGAAAAGACCCTCCAATAGAAACACCACATGTTTTGGGTGTCATTGGTCGTTCCTATCTATGGACATGTGTATTGGTCTCATGACTTGAGACCATTACCAATGTGTATCATTTGATTGCATAATTTTATGAAAGGAAAAAACTATATTATTGAAATTGTGGCGAGGTAACTTGTGTTGGGTACGCTGTTGGTGGTATGATATTGGTTGAATGGTTAATAAAGGATTTGTCACTTTCAAGTTTAGGAAGTTTTATATCTCATAACTGGTTGATGGGGATGGTGCTGCCTTCATAAGTCTTTGGACAAAGCAGTAAAATGGTAAATCCATCCGGTAAGATCAAAAAAATAATAAAACGAGAGAAGTAATATGACACAAGGGTATGTCCTGCTTTATGAGATATTTAATGACAAAGAGATTATAGTACACATTCAGTGTTCATAGGATGGTAGTTGTTTCTATGACTATCCTTATCTCTTTAGAGGCAATGATGGGGTGCTAGACTTTGATCTTGGTCTATGGATTTATTTAGTGCTATTGAGATAAGGGCCTAGAGGGTCACACACAATAGAGTATTCAAGAATCCGACTTATTATGTTTAATAGGTATATGGACATAGTGGGACCTGCCACGAGGTCTGAATGTTGTCCAAGTTTTCGATCACCAAAAGAATTAAATAAATTCATTAATATTGAAGTTATGAATATTTGGGATTTAATTTATTTAATATATTTACAAGTTTAGTAAATATGAGATAATATTAATCGAATGAATATTAGTTTAATATTCAAGGTTAGTTTAATATTAAGAGGGATAGCGAGTCGAGTTAAATAGATCAGATTTTATCACATAATATTATATATATATATAATAAAATAATAAATAGTTTTGGAGAAGTTTAGTTCGTCATTATTATTTATTTAGTGGACGTTGAAATAAACAGGGGCAGGGGAACCAAACCGGGTATTTTTCAACACCACTATAAATATAGGAGGAGGCTCTCTCACATGTGTGAATATTCACTATTCATTCACTTTCATGGAATGAAAATTGAGAGCCACTCTCTCCTCCCACTCTCTAGAGAGAGAAACTCTCGATCCAAGAAGCTCGGATCAAGATCTCTCTTTAGCAACAAAGGCATCTCATCACGGTGATCGTCGAGACATCAAAAGTGCAGTCGGATCTTCGTGCTAGCACCCGAAATTCAATGATCGATGCTCCCATAGGTTTTTGAAGTGCGTGTGGATGATCTAGAGGGATCTTGCTTTGGATCCTTCAAGCGAAGATTGACATCGACTATTTTCAGTCGACTGCAACTTCGGATTTGAAACACGTAAATTTTCTTTTTTATTTTGTGCTCATTATAATTTTCACCAGATCCTCAGACCTATCTGGGGATCTGATCGTCAGTGATGACAAGTTCCTTCATCCCTAAAATGAAAATTTTAAGATCTCCAGCCCACCGGCTTCTGCTGCGGGCCCTGGAACCTTTACATCAGGGAACTCCACTACCCAAACCTACTAGAGGGTAAGCTCGGTACTGTCATTGAGGAACTTCACTAACCATACCTACTAGAGGGTTATGCCAGAAATTCTCTAGTGATCCTATATGATCGCTGCCATCATCGGGTGTCACCTCAGTTCATGCGAAACTTGTATCATTTCACATCGTATCTCGAAAGCTACTTCTGAGGGAACCATCACGTTCTACATGGATAAATACCCAGGATAGGCTACTCCTAGACCAAAATTTCAGTTCAAACAAAATATATACAGATGTTTGAAGATTTATTAGAAGAGATCAAGGGGAATATGGCGTGTGAGGGGACCCACACGATGTGTGGTCATGCTCCATAGCCTAACCGTGTCCCTGGCCAATACACAACACCCAACCGTGTAGGAGCACACACTGTGTAGGTGGACTACACGGAATGTCCTACCTATCCGATGTATAGGACATGTGAAATTGTCTGTGTCCATGTACTCATACCTCATGTCCGTGCACTCTAGTACATGATGTGTTGGTCCACATGGGATTCCGCCCGTGTGGTCAACTCGTATCCATGTTCTCTTACATGGAGTCCCCACCCATGTAACCCATAACTCAGGTTTTCCAACCGGGGAAGGGGTACACAATGTGTGAAGGAGTTTTACACACCATGTTACCCTCAAATTTTACAAAATCCTGGCACCACTGCTGGAAGGGGCTACACGCTGTGTGTTCTTCATTGAACACAGCGTGTAGTCATGATTTTTCTAGAAACTTCAGATCTATAAATCTGATATTTAAGTTTAAAATTCATCTCCACCACCATATATCCCACCACTTTTTCTCCCTAATCTCATGGATATGGCCGCGATTCATGCTTGCTGATCATCGTTTGGCGGGAATCACTTCCGATGGAGATTTGGTGAACCATCGTACATTCCCCACACAACCACACCTTTTTTCTTCAAGATCATAGCGATCAAACACCAAATCAGTCATTATCACCTCCCAAAAATTCTATATCCACGCTTTTCTCGCAAATCCATTGGCGTTCGTCAATATTATGTGTAACTCGGTGTCCGATTGAGCTCGAGTCGCCTCACAATCATCGAACCAGGACCTCAGGGATCCAACCGGTGAAGAATGCATATAAGAACAAGGGACAAAGTCACAAAAAAAAGTTTTAAGCATCTCCAACCAAGTTTTCTTGGAAAAAAATCAAGAATCGGGCCCCAGGGTTAGAACATTGATTGAACAAAAGAAATAAAACACTTACAGTACATTGACACATGAAAAGGCTATAGGGAGGGGCATAGACTGAATAATGATTATAAATATACTCAATATTTTAATCTAGAGGTGTAAAAAACCAAAAGAAAATCCCTACCTCTGTTTTTTATTGATCGTTGATGAAGAACACACTCGTACAGAGATCAGAAGAAGCTGATGTGTTCATCGTGCTTCGATCTGACTTGATCCAGATGTTTTCCATTGTTCATCAAAGGAATTTTCCAAAAGGAGGAAGATGAGAGCTTAATTGGTGGATGTGAATTATGAGCCAAACCTGACCAAAATTCCATAACAATGAATTTATAGATTTCATTTTAGGTCAAGGTTTAATTAATTAATTAATTAATCCACATAAACACATCACCAACAAGTGATGGATCCGAACATCCTGCGCCAACTTATTTTATGTCAATCCTAGGAAAAACACCACATTCTGGACTCAAAAATGGTCTCAGATTTCTGATCTGATTAACCATTTAAGAGTTATCTTGTTTTCCTTAATTAATCATGCGCATAATATAAAATATATTTAATTTTTTTTATAAAATTAATTTCGGGCATGCTGGGTCTCAGAATCACACTCAGTCTCCTTGCCTAGCTCTTGAAATATATATAAAAATATTTCAAAGTCTTATAAGTAAAAAATTGGGTCTCTACAAACCCATTTAGATGACATGTAGTTCAACATGCCATGCACACCCTTGTTCTAGTCAACACACAAAGTGTATTTAATACATCCATTTATATTTATTCAAAACGACCTGTGGAAACCATAATTCATCCTGGAGAAATGTATTGAGATACACGACATGTGTTAGTAGACTACTCTCCATGCACTCCTGTATTATTTATCCATAATTTCCAACACCTTCATATGAGTTCTTTGGATGTTTTTCCTTAATTATTAATTGGATATGGGTTATATGAGTTAGAAAGAAGGATATGGAGAATATATCTCGACAATTAGATTAAAAGAATGGATTTATTGAAATGAAAACTAAATTTTAAATACATAGACGATCGATAATCAAAAAATAATTATAAATTGAACGTGATCGCTCTAATACCACTTGAAGGTTCCATGCATAGTAGAAGCACCTATTAGGCATATGGCCAACTCTACTTTTATCAGATTCAAAAAATAATCAACATTGTACATGATTATGAATGTCATGATCAATGGATTTTTTTTGAAAAATATTGACAAATATTTTCACCAGAACCAAAAAATAATCTTTTTAGTTAATTTATAATTAATTTAAAACCCAAGAAGAAGGATTACCTCAGTCTTGAGTTCTTTTTTCATTAGTGGTGTTGGTCATTCAAGCCAATCTATATATGACCATTACTTAGCAAGGACACAAAGAATTTCCTCTCTAGTGGTGATCCACACATGCTCCTCCGATCTCTGTACAACACTAATGAAACGCGGGGTGCTAGCATGACAAATTAATCATCTTACATTGTTTGATTTTATTTTTTCATGTTCCTTAGGTCTTGAAGGAATATCTCTAGTTCTTCTTGGTCTTGAGAGGAAGATATCATGGGTAGAAGATGGAGATGAATGTTGTGTACAATGATTAACATTTCTCCAATTGAAAAAACAATATATAAATAGACCTAAGGATAGGGTTTAATCCCAATTAATTTCCTAAAGACCCTTAGTTTTGAATTAATTATAAATAATACTTTACTTAAGGAATACACTAACCATCACAATGATAAATATTATTTTATAGCATGATAAATAAATATTTATCACCAGACTCATCTCGGTCCACTCGTCCTATATCACATTTATTGAATTGCTTAATAAATATTTAATTAAATATTATTTATTCAATAAATATAATGAATATTCTATTTATAGTTTGATGAATAAATATTTATTTAATATTAATGAAATTAAATAAAATATTTATTTAATAATTAATTTTTTATTACCTTGTGAATAAAAAAACATAAATAAATATCATATATATATTCAGGTAATTATTAATTACCCAAAAATTAAATATATATTTAATATTTGCAATCAAATAAAATATCCAAAATAAATATTATTATTTAGTATTGGGAATAACCATTCATTCCAACCATTAAATTAAAATATAATATAATTGAGATCAAATGATACACTTAGCCTGTGAACATCTAGGCTTCTTTCTTAGCAACATTAGGCAGACTTGCCTAAATTTGAAGATTAATGTCTAGAAACAAGTTAAGACACCCATAAAAAAGAAGTTAATGTCACAAAAATGATAGGCACATACAAACATTCACTGTGTAATATATTCTATTTGTCATGATATCTCATCATGTATGTTGCACACCCATGTCATCAACCTTTATGATTGATGCAACTTTCTTTTACTATCTAAAATGAACTCATCAATACACTATGATCATGAAATTTAATGCAACAGTTCCATTTCAATCAAAGGGTTGAGATATCAGCTTGCATTAAGATAGTAGGTACAACTCCTTTCTCAACTTATTTATTAATAACATATCATTCGTGACACATCCAACATACCCAACTTCACTATGGATATATGGTGTCACTATTTATTCCAATACATCTAAGCACATGAATCATGAAATACATTAATAATATTATTAAAGTATAAGGATCATTACACACACTCATAGATAGGAAAATCCGATGGCATACTACTCGTGACTCGCAACCGACCCTTGGGTCAGTGGACAACCCGATCTGGCTGGGCCGGGTCTCACCCTAGAGCAATCTGCCCAACCATTTACCCAACCAAAACATAAAAAACCACTATGAGGTGTTTTTTTCTTCCAAACATAACAAAATGGGCTCTGAAAATTTATAAAAAAATCATACAAAATATTAGGAATTTAAATAAAAAGTCTCACGGACCGTTGGATGTGTCGTTCAAGAATTAAAATTATTTTTATGATAATTTTAAAATTTTAATGACTATTGAGATAAATTTTAGTGGAACTTTTTTTTCTAGGGATGTTTCCCCTAGAACCTATAATGGGTGTTGGTACCATGCTTCCCACTCACTGATTGGGTAGCAAGATCCTCACGAAGGTGTTGGTTCCCATTGAATCCAATACCATTGGGATTATTTTACTTCACAATGTCTAATAAAAAAATGCTATTATTTATTATTTATTATGTAGTGCGATGTATATTAGAAAATCATTAGTTGCGACCGACTTGTGTATATTTAAAATAATGTATTGTTTAATTTAAATTATTACAATGTGTATGGTTTATAATAATTATTTATTAAATAATATTTGATGATGATATGAACATCATCCCTATCAATCCATTTTTTTTGAATTTTAAAAAGACACTTTTGGTTTAGTGGGAACCTTACATAAACACCATAGTCAAACATACCCCCACAACAAAAAAAATTCACATTTCAAAATTAAAATATCAAAATTCAAAATTCAAATAGATCCCATCATCACTAACCCAAGACACAAACTGCCTTGTGTCATGCACCTTGACACCAATCGAAACAATCGTTGTCCCCATTTCTCCGATGAGAACCACCCATCATAATCCATCATTGATGCTGGAAATAAACCATGAAAGAACACAAAGACAACCAACTAGTTGAAGAAGCTCCAAAATTACCATAAAGATCAAGCCCAATAGGGACCCAAGGATAGAGACAAATAGACCACGAGCGACACCTTCTAGAACACCATCAACCTCTCAAACTACACATCCCAAAACACCAAGAAGAGCACCACTCAAGACTGATTGTGAGAAGAATGGTGGAATCCTAGATCTAGAGCAGAGTAATAAGAATCGATTGTGACCCACAATATTCATCATGACCAGCAAACACTACCTTCAGAGCCACCACTAAGCGAAGTATGATAGGGAACCATCATCATAGTTACAGAAGAATCACCAAAAAAATCCATCCAAACAGTCAAATCAAGAAACTGATAACTATAGAATGGAACTAAAATATAAAAAACAAACTACAACCCAAAAGATAACCACGAAGCATCAAAGGAGAAGGAAACAATGAAGAAAACTAGAGAGGAAATTCCAAAATCCCTACCACCGACACCATCCTAAATAGGACGAAAAAACCATCATGCTTGACCAAATATGGGGTATTTCATGGTGGGTAAGGTAGTAAGGGAAGAGGAGGAGTTTTGAAGGGAAAAAGGAAGGGATGGGCTCACTGGATTCCACCACTGAATCCCAAATAACTGAAGTTCCATCAAGTTCAACCAAAATGGGGTTTATCCATGATGGTTCCAACAAAAAGAGTAATAATAACAGTGGTTGAATCCAAAGAATCTAAAATGAACCCCAACATCTCTAGACAAAACAAAGAGAAATAAGAAGCTTACATCTCCCAAAAAAATGGAGAGAAAAAAGAAGCCGATGAAGGAGAAGAAAACACACCGAGAAGAAAAAAAGGGGAAATGTGATCACATAGGATAGTTAAAAAACATAAAAAAGATAAAAATATTTTTTTTTCACTAATGAATGTTTTATATTTATGCATGTATAATTTTTATAAAAGTGATCACATATTTTAATTAACAAGAATGAAAAATGAAATCCTTTTTCATTCTCTAAGTAAAGTCCCCTTGTAATCCTATATGAAACATGAGTTGAAATCCGGGTGGTAGCAATTCTTGTGGTAATGTACTAGTACTGTAACACTATATTTGTGTGGGTATTGTAACAAATACTATAGTTGGGTACTGTAATAATGAAACTCTTCATCACAAATGGTATTTTAGTCATTTGTGATGTAAGGATTTTCGGTTATTAAATGTTGGAACTTCAGGATTTGTACTAGAGAATCATATATCTGGTGGAGTGCAAGATGGTGTGAGGGAAGGTACTAGTGAAGCTAGATTCATGATGGTCATCATATCAGCGACCATTTACTAGCAACAATGAGTGAAAAACAGAGCACAATTTAGGATAAAGGTCTCATACACTTCTACATGGTGCAATAATGGAAGGCTGTTTATAAGACTTCAAGGTGACTGGGATGACATGGATGGTCAATAGGAAGGTGGGATGGGTTGTTGAAGTTTACGGTATTTGGTCCAATTCTTAAGGCCTTTGTACCTCTGGGCCTTTAGTCCATGTAATATGGAACTTTCAAGTCACTTATAGGTTCTATATCAACCCAGTTAAAAAGAGGGTTTATTTAGAAAATGAAATTAAAATGGAATTAATGTTAAAAATGAAAACTAAATATCTCAAAGTAATATTAAGTCCCAAATTCCTTCCATCACTCTAGTTAGGATAAAAAATAGTTTTGGATACTTTTCAGCAATAATTGTGGGTTTCTATTTCTATAAGGGAGTTCTAGAAAGAGTTATGAGTTGACTTAACTAAAAATTTCATCAAATAAGTAGTCATAGATAGCTTGGTGAAATTTTATAGTTAAGTGTTCATTAAATCAAAGATGGATTTATAGGAGTTAGGAATTCACTCAATAGATTAAAGAGTAGCGATTTAATTCATTTTCCGAGCTAAAAATATACCTTGAACACTATAAGCAGTGTTGTATCCATATCATAGACTATGAAGGGAAGTTTAAAGATCCTAAACCACTTGAATATTCAAGAAATTAAATATTTTGATTCTAATAGATGAGGGTTATTATAGTTTGTTAAAAATAATAGGATATATTAAAATATTATAAATAAAAAATGGTTATATAACTAGTAATCAATATAAAATTACCAATATTCTAAGATTTATTTTTTTATATAATGGAAATTAATACATCAAATTCACCATGTTTAATTTTGGATAAGAAGCATGTCCTCATCCAAAAAAATTTCTTGGAGTGATACAAGTGTTTATGCATAGTACTATATCATGAGAGGAAATTTTAGGTGTTATAGTCTCCACTACCTAACGAGCCACATCAAGAATCATGTAAAGGTGATAAGTATTCCCAAATGAGACACTTTGATGGTTAATTCAATGTCTATATCATTGTTTTTCATTAATGTTTTTGAGTTTTGAAAGAAACATAAAGACATGCATGGTTATACTATATTGTCACTGAAGGGTTTTGGAGGGGACACTGATTTTACAAGCACAGTGAAAATGATTAATGAAAACTTGTTTATGAAATATGATCTTTCCATTCATTTATACTAAATAAATAAATGAATAATGCATACCTTTTTTTTTTCTGTGGATCTATTTTGTCCAAATTCTTCCACACAAGCTTGTAAAGATCATTGAGAAGAAACTAACAGACTCCTTTCTCCTAGGGTGTCCATGAGATATGTGAATCTCCCAATTTTTGGGAAATATTTCCTTTAAGGAATTTCCTATCATTACCTTTGTTTGAAGGCCTGATGAAATAAGGGTTAGAGAACTTCAGTTTGTGGAGTTTTCACAGCACGAATCTTGTATCCAGATACAACCAGTAATCCCAAATATGAGGTTATTTATAGGTACATCCCAGGAGACTCCTTGGATTCGAAACATTAAAATATTAAATAGAAATATTTCATAGGTTTTAACTTTATGTAAATATTAACTCATCATTGTGATATATTATTTAATGTTTAAATAATTGATTTGGATTTTTAATCTCCTTGAATCATCATCACATAACGATCAAATCAAACATTATAGATTAGGTATAAGATTAATATAAACACATGAATTTTCATATAATACATATTATTTAATGTAGAGAACCATGATGTGGTGATACTCACTATAATTTACTTTTTCCCAAAAAAAAACCGTGACATGTTTAAGACTACCATGTCATGGTTTTAGCTTCAGTGCATATTTCTATTAATTTATCACGTGCACTAAATATTTATATACTTTGAAAACTTTCACCTTATGTTACATCATATGCAGAAACATGTGAAACCATATCCAAAAGGATTTTTTTGATAATATCCAGAACACATTTTGAAAATGATATCATTCATTTTTATCACATGTTAAATCATATATAACAACATATGAAAATACATATGAAACTTATTTTAAGTATCCTCCAAAAAAACTTTTGAGGTAGATTTAAAAGTTTTGTAGAAATACTTTATAACAAATCACAATCTTCATTTACACAACTATAGTGTGACCTCACATTCCTTTATAGTATTTTCAATAATTATGAATTCCCTAGTCCATAATTTTAAGAAAAGATTGATCTCTAGTAAATCGTCAATGTTATTTAAGTTATAAAGGGATCTGGAGTGATCAATATCAAACACATATATCTCCATACCCATGTACACCACTGGTATCATATATAAGTACTTATAATCATATAATATCTTTTTTCTAAGATATCAAGTGACCATGGGACACCAAGTATGTCAATCCCATATAACATACTCATATGTTCTTGATTATTCGAGTATAGACCGACCAAATGGGTGAACATATTAGATGTCATTTCCCATATAGATGAGAACATCACGCATTTCTCACCCAAATAGATACGAACACCACATGTCACTTATCTTGGAATGAACATAAACTTCCTCAGTCTATCTCAATCGAAGGACCAAATTTCATACCCATAATACATGAGAAAAAAATTCCATATTGGTTAAACCTTAACTGATTATATGATCAAAAACATATCCAACAACACCCAAATTATCTCAACCTAAAGGATGGAATAAGAAATATATCAAAGTATGAAGGTTCTCATGCTAGGTATCTTGTTTTTATCAGGTATGAGGGTATAATATGAAACATTCACTCCCAGTATACCAAATACATAATTTATGACACTCCATGTGGTATACATAGTGTGTCATCCGACAAAAAAAACTCTTTTTATGCCTCCAGATAAAATTCTTCATGTCTATACAAAACAAAAACCATTCTAATATTCATATTCCATTAAAAAATATAATTCTCCATGCCAAATATCGATTATGTATCACTAAAAATTACACTTTTTGATTCCAATTATCATTTTACTTCATGAATATATGCATCCAACATGAAAAAATGATAGTCTGGTGACTTATTTTTGTATAACATGATATATTTTATATTCTTAAAATCTTTTGAGAATACTAAAAAAACTATTCATAAGTGTCCATATAATCATATCACATATAATAGACTTATAGAGAGGCCTTATGTTTGATACACTTTATGAATTTTGTTAAACTCATAACATCACTATATAATTATTACCACACCTCTGTATGACCATATAACAAATACTCCCACTATAATACTTTAATGGGTAACTTTCTTGTCTAAATAATGGTGAGATTATGATCCAAAATACTCATATTCAAGTCTTTGAACATAGTATTCAACCTTCTTCACTTCAAAATATCTAATGTTATGATATTAATAACTGATGTTGTCTATATTAACTATTTCTAAGATCATCATCATCATCTTAGAATATTTTCACTCAAAATTTTCTTTGATATAATTTGGTAACAAATTAAAATATAACACTTAACATTAATATCATTCAATACTAACAAACCCAAAACATCTTTAGGATATAAAGTGATATTCACTTTTAATTTGATTGGTATAATCATTTATTTATTACACTTTGAACTTCTCTAAGTGTAAAAATATTTCCACCAGCCTCTTTGAGTCTACATTTTCTCTAAAATATAAATATATGATACAAAATCTTATATGTTAAAAAATAAAACTGATTTCCTTTAGTGATAATACTTAACAAATAAACTATCAATGCCCATATGTTATATCATATCCTCTGTGTTTAGAGTAATATTTTTAAAAGAATATTTTATTCCTTAAAAAAATCCACTATAGGGTGGAAGTAACTCTATATCTCATATTTTAATAAATAATCTAGATAATTTTTTTTATTATAGATAAAATTCATTTTAACCTTCCATTATTTTCAAAAATTTTATAAAATTAGATCAAATCATAAACTATGTGTATCAAAAACATCATATAATTTTGTTCATAATAGATATTTGTTTATAATAAAAACTCTCTTATCACACAATTAAAATTTAGATGAAAATAAACACCCTTTATTTGAAATTTATCCTTGAAGAATTCCTTTGCATTCAAAATATTCATAGTATCAACCATTTTTACTTTATTTGATAGAAAAATTCAAGCATAATTAATCATTTCCTTAATTCGGAAATCCTTCATATTTATAACAATTATAAATATATATTTAATATCATATACCTTTTGAAATAAATGAATTTATTTCTATAACATTAATACCTGAAGTGGAATGCCCATATAATTTTTAAACCCCTTCAATTAGAAACACTAACCCTACTTTTTGACAATTTCTTTAGGTTTTAATGACCTAAGATGACTATTAGTCCCTCCCCCATCGAATGGCCTGAAGGCCTTATTTTTTATTTTATTATGGATAATACCCCTTTTATGGGTTGAAGGGGAACCCGTACATGACCCATAGGCCCAAGGCACAAGGCACAAGGCCCGACTGACCCGCAATACATGACCCGAAGGCCTAAAGGCATACCATGCCCAATACATGACCCATAGGCCCAACCCACTTGAACTGACCCTCCTCAGATTCTACGTTTTTGATCACCTATCTCAACACCTTGAATTTCTGATCGACTAGCATTGCCCCATACAAAGCTGCACGGTTCCTGGTCCCGATGGCGACTGCTATACCCTCTCATTCTTCTAATCCGGTTAGCACTGCTTCTGGTGGATGCTACTCTTGTTGATCTGATCCTATTCTAGGGTTTGTTCTGTATGAACTAGGATACTCCATGGTCTATGTGGCCCAAAGTCCCTATGTCCAGAATTCCTTTGATGACCTGAAGGCCGTTGATACCCGTAGGCCCAAACTGGTGGCCCGAAGGCCCAAATCGGGTGAATAGTTCCGGCTGCTACAGTACCAAACAATAACTGCTATAATAACTGCTACAGTGCTGCTACAATACTACTACAGTATTGCTACAGTACCCCCGAAAATTCTCCTCCACTCGGTTTTGAACATGGGTCTCTTAGATGCCAAGCAGGAGCCCTTACCACTTGGGTACGGGCTCGTTGGCGACTACTAGTCCCTATAATTTTCTTCTTCCATCTTAAACTTTTATCATTTTATACTATCATCAAAATAAAAAACCTTGAAAATCTCATTCCATGATTAGCTCTCCTCAACATATTTAGGATATCAGGTAAAATTTTATAGAAATCGGTCATATTATCAAAACCATTCAAGTAATTATTATAGAATTAATTCCAAATATCAAACATTAAATTAAACCTCTAGTCCCTATGTCATTAAATAGCCAATAAAATTGAGTATATGAGTGAAGATTAAAGTTATTTTTATCATTTTTCTTAACAAAATATTTTGAAACCTTAAGTGATCCCTCATTTACTTATCATAAGAATCAAGATCCACATGTTGATATAATTCAATAATTAGCTGCTCAGGGAAGGGTTTTTTTAACATATAGAATTTTCTTTCTTATTTAAGAAAGATTATTAAGTTTCTATACTAGTCTCATAAGTTCTATTATGATTCACTATTTTTAAGATTAATCTCAAAGTCAAGTTTGATAATGATGATTCCATTTCATCCACAATATAATCTTTTATTAGATGAGTATCATGTTTTATATTCTTTTAATAAGGAATTTTATTAAATATTCTCCTACTAAAATGATAAACCCATTTAAATTAAATCATATCCATCATGTAAGAACCTGTTCTTTATTTTAGGTATGTATCCTTTTAATTTTGGTCTAATTATTTGTTTTGGACATAATATGGATCCCTAATGATGTCATGGGTGTTTCAGGTGTGTCCAAGGCTTTTTCGGATCCTAGAACCTAACTTTTTGCGGAAAAAAGACTGTCCACATGGTTATGAGAAACCATGTGGGACAGGCTGCATGGTTACCCTTAATCATGTGGGGCATGACAATGAGCAGCAAGAGGATGTATAGTTTGAGAAAAACATGCATATTGGGCCACATGAATATGCAGGATGTCTGTAGTTTTTAATAGAGATAAATTACATGGTTGGCACACAATTTCCCAAACTATGCGAACCAACCATGTTGGTACCCTCATTAAGTAGTGAGCCAACCACTGTTGGTGCACAGTTTGACCAACTGTGCAGCCAAACCATGCACCCCTAAAATTTTAGGTGAATTTATGTTTTTTCCCTTAAATCTATTTAATTCAAATCCCACCTATCCTTTGATCATTTCTCAAGATAACAGAAGGTTTCCTCCCATTTTTGAGCTCTCCTCCGCCTAAAGCTAGGATATTTGATAACTTTCCGATCTAGACCCTAATTCGATATCTATTTGTCTCTTTGGATGTGTGTTGGTAATATATTCATTCTTCTTGATCCTTTATTTGTTTTTCTTTCTCTTGAAAGAGTTATCAAGGTGTAGGCTCATATTCCCTATTTCTAGGGCATTCATCCATTCATCCATTTTCCCTTGATCCTTGCCAAATGAATGGCCAATATTGGACTAGGAGAGAACTACGAGCATGCAGTAGGTGGTATAGTATTTATCCATTCTATTATTGATGTTTTATAATATATGATCTATGCCTCATTCCATTTTCACCACGTGTTTCCCCTAATTTGCATCTTTCTTAAATTTTTTATCCTACTTGGAACTTAATGACTTTTTAGAAACCAATTCATATCGATATCATAAATCTTAGAGTGATCCATTCCTTTGGGTGTGACCTCTTACATGCCTAATTGGATTCCCTGGTTATAAATCCAAAACACATATCCGTGTGTTTGGATTTACTCTTAAATAAAAATATCATATTGATAGAAGATTAATGTAGTGGTGTGGAATGGCCAATGATTTATTAAATACAATGAATTGAATTGATTGTGAGTTGTAAGACCACATCACGTGAATTAAATAGAATAGTGGTTATTCCCTTATTATTATTAAATGTAAATGAGTTCTAAATTAACTATTGGATCTTTTAAAATCATTGAATTCTTCTTATAACTTATGAATGTGGGCATGGAGACCCTTGAAAAATATGATAAATAGGCACGATGACCCTTTTGATTGTTATATATATACGGGCATGGTGTCTATTCTAATAATTTGATACATGGTCATGATGTCCCTTTATATTTATGATATATTCATGATGTCCCTTTATAAATCTGATATGAGCCTAGTGACCCTATTCTGTGAAATTGGGCATGGCATCCCCTATTTCGTGATATTGGGCATGACAAACCTTACTGTGATACTAGGAATGGAATCCCTATACTATGATATTGGGCATGGCATCCCCTACTCTTATATTTGTGGGTAGAAACCCATATGAGTTTTTTCAAGATCTATCCATCTAACAATTTAAAACTACTTAGAAACAAACGTGAAGGGTTTTTCGCCAACTAATTTTGTCTCATGAGACCTACTGATGCATCGAGGGGCTATAGAAGGCCCTAACCGTCACTTACTAAGTCTAATAAATTTCTCATATGAAAATGGTGAAACATAAACAATATAATCATTCGTATTAAAAACAAGTATACAAAATATGAATACTTTAACCATAAACCAAGAATGATATCTAAATAACACATCCACAATCAAATTAATCAAAAAACCATTCAATAAAATATAGTAAATGATATCATAAAATATAAACCTCAATTAAGAATAATATCTAACAATGGTTGTTTACATAGATGAAAATACTCTATTCTAATCATTAAAAATATCATAATACAAATACCCCTTTTTCTTTGAAATCGTTTATTCAAAATCCACACACTTATAAAAGGAGACATTTAAAAATAGATTTTTGAATCAAAGTGTCCCATACCACTTTGATAGTTATGAATGGAATTAAAATTTTAAAACATTCATGTCCATATAATTAAATCCTTAAAACCATTTTTAAAATACAGACATTAATTATAAATATTTACAAGAATAAATTGTTAAAACATTTAAAATGATGTTTTAGTTAAAGAGTCCCTTACATAAAACCTTAAAATATTCATTTTGAAAAAATTTAAATGAAATTAAAAATAGTTATAAAATTTTCTTTATAATACTTTATATACATATAAATAAATATGTATGATAATATCAAGAATATTGAAATGGAGAAAGGATTAATTCTTTAAACATTCAAAGCGTCCCATACCACTTTGAACATTTAAAAATAAGCCCAATATCTTAAAATGAATCTTTAAATACCATGAAGATAAATGTATTCATGATATCAAATGTAACAGGGGTAGTACATACACCACACACAAGAAACTAGGGGTTAACATGGCTTATATCTAAAAAAAATTAAAAGTGAGATTAAATTCCCTTACCTTGGGTCCGATACTCTCTGTACGTGTCTAAAACTCCTCTTCTTTGAGAATCTCATTTTGATTTGCATAAAAGGACTCCTTAGGATGGATTTATAACAAAATTATGTTCTATAGGATATAGTGAGGGAAGTTGTCAGAGGAAATGGGCAGGGGTTTGACGATACAAATGGCTTTAGAGGTGTGAATTAAAGAGAAGGAGAAGTGCCCTTTTATAAGAGAGGTTAGGGGCACTTTTGGAAGATCTTAAATTATTAATTTTTTATAAATTATTTTTTGATTTCAAATAGATCCAAAGTGATTTATTTAGATTAAGATGAGTATGGGTCAAAATCCCATCAAACAATGATTTTTTGACATGTTTAGGTCATAAAATTAACCTTATCTTTTGGATTTAACCCTTAGTTAAACAGTTTAACTCTTACCGTGTCTTCTTGTATTTTTACACTATAGGGTTAATATAGTTACTATAAAATGATAAACGAACCAAAATTGTATAATTTATAATATATTTGAAATTAAAAAATTTATTTTTCCAAACCTCATATTTTTATGTCTTTTATATCATTTAATAAAATAATATTTATTTTAAAATATCATTTATGTCAATTTTAATACTATTCAATATTTTCATTTTTAAAAATATCAAACCAACATGATAACTTCAAACCAATACTTCCAATATGTCGTTAACATATCTAAGTTATCTATAAACTTATTTTATGTCATTAATTAAGTCAAATTATATTTATTTTAATATTTTTAATATCATTTATTTGATATCTCAATTAATTAAATAATTACTAAATCATCATTATGTCACCATTTAATTTAATTATTCAATGTCTACAAATTATAAATAAATTATCATGATGTAGATAAATTTCTTATATTTATAAATACTATTTATAGTCAACCATATCACTTATATAACCACATATTAAAAATAAAATATTTATTAACATTTGAATATGACATTTTTTACTCTTCTTTAAATAAAATATAATAAATGTCTTAATTTAACAAAATTGGCTTAAAAAGGATCATATTTTCGACCTAAGGTTGAGTTAGGTAGAAAAATACTTATCCAATTAAATTAGGACAAGTGTTAGGGTAATTTTATATTTTTATAATATTATTTTTACCATTAATTACCCAATTTACTTTTAACAATGGTAAATAAAATTTAAAAGTTACTATTCACAAAAAATTATTTTTATCCTATTAGAACATATTTTTCATACTGATTACAACCATGTATGTATGTTTTTTTGAAATTAAATTCATAGAAGTGGTAAAATTACATTTAATTATAATCCACAAATGTGGCTAGAAGGTAGGTAAAAAGACTTTAAAAAAGTTCAAGGAATTTTTATATATAATTCTATTATATAATTGATTCTAATGAATTAAATTGGGTTAATATATGTATTATTTATCTATTTTTACTTTAAACTCAATTTAAGGTAAAATATTGATTTAAACGAAAAAGTTGGTTTTTAACAATAATGCAGTGTTTTTCACTATTAATAAAAAATTGAAAGTTTTTAAAAAATACCAAAAATTCACTATAAGATAATCTTGATATTCCGAATTATTTAAATGAAGTCTATTTTATCAAATTAAATTTCTAATAATGTCTAAAATTAATTTTATTATTATTCATAAAAGGACATAAAAAGTAGTTCCTTTAAGAAAATTGTATTTATAAACATATAACTATTTTACCGAAACTTATATATTTAATTATAAATATGTTTTATTTATGTGAAAAAATTATAAATAAAATTTAAAAATTATTTATTACTATTTATATTACTTTATTTAATGGAATAGTTATAAATATATCGTTTAAATAATTATAATACTAAAGTGTTGTTTTGTAGAAACTCAATCTTTCATGTAATGCAAGACAAGTCTATGTTGTGTACAATATAAGCTATTGACTTTCTTTATAAATACAACTTACAATGAAATATTGGGGTGTTATCATGAATGATCTCTAAGGCTAGTCTATCCCTTTAGTTCAATTTCTATGGAAGCATGGTCGGGTACATGATGAGACTTGGGAGCGGGAGGCCAACATAGGTGCATAGTGCACAAAGTTGTTCTTAGATGAAGTTTTCCTCCCAAGTAAGGTTAACTAAGGGATGAGTTACTTTAAGGTGGGAATACGGTAAGAACCCGATATTTATTTTAGGTATGGATCCTTTTAATTTCAGTATACTTCTTTATTTTGGACCTAATATGAATGACTAATGAGGTCATAGGCGTTTTAGAGGTTTTTGGTTCTTATTTGGAGCATGAAGCCAAAATTTTTGGGAAAAAAGACTGTTCACGCAGTTAGGAGATACTATGCGGTACATGCTCTACAGTCACACCTAACTGTGTGGAGATTGATAGTGAGCTGTAGGGGTATGTATGGTTTGAGGAAACCATGCATATAGGACCACACACCCATGAGGTATGTATTCATTTTTTAATAGAGCTAAATTGCATGGTTGGTTCTTGGTTTCCCAAACCATGTGTCCCAACTATGAAGGTACCCTCCTTAAGCAGTGATCCAAGAACGGTTAGTGCACGGTTTGGTCAACTGTATAGTAAAATCATGCGCCCTTAAAATTTTGTGTGAATTTATTTTTTTAGCCTTAAATATATTTAACTAAACCCCCATATCTCATTTTCTTATTTCTATAACAGACAATATATTTCCTCTAATTTTTGATCTCTCCTCTACCTAAAGCTAGGATCTTCGATAACCTTCCAATCTAGACACCAATTCAATCTCTGTTCATCTCGTTGGATGTACACCAGTAATATTTTCATCAATCTTGTACCTTTTTTTTGTTTTTCTTTCTATCTACAAAGTTATCGAGGTGTAGGCTCATATACTCTATTTTTAGTTCATTCATCCATTCTTTCATTTTCTATCAATATAGGAAAAAAATGAAGGGATTATACTAGATAAGATGATTAGTATGAGCATGAGGTAGGTGGTTTAGAATTATCCATTCAATTATTGATGTTCTATAATATGTGATATATGCCACTTGCCGATTTCACCATGTGTTTCCCCTAATTTGAATATGTCTTAATTTTTTTTCGTTCTTGGAACCTAATGACAAGTTATAACCCAATTCATATCAATATATTACATCATAGAGTGATCCATTCTTTTGGTTGTTCCCTCTTACATGTGTAATTGGATTCCATGGTTATAAATCTAAAACACCTACCTGTGTGTTTTTCTTTACTCTTAAATGACAATATCATATTGATAGACGTTGAATATAGTTGCAAAAAATGGAAAACACCTTATTAAATACAATGAATTGAATTTATTATGAGTGGTATGACCATTTCATATGAATTAAAGGAAACTATGGTCATGCCCTTTTTATTTTTAATTGTAAACGAGTTCTAAATTATCCTTTGTCTCTTTTAAAAGACTCGACTACTTCTTATATATTATGAATGTGGGAATGATGACCCTTGATAAATATGATAAATGTGAATGATGACCCTTATTCTTGTTATATATATGTATGAGAATGGTGTCCCTTATAATAATTTGATACATGGTAATGGAGTCCCTTTATAAGTATGATATGGGCATGGCGTCCCTTTATAAATGTTATATGGGCATGATGACCCTATTTTGTAAAACTAGGCATGACGTCCCCTATTTTGTGATACTAGGCATGATGAACCTTAATATGATAATGGGCTTGGCATCCCTATACTATGATACTAGGAATAGTTTCCCCTAGTCTTGTGATATTGGGCATGTAGTCCCCTACTCTTGTGATATTGGGAATGACATACCCTACTCTTGTGATACTAGGCATGATGACCCTATATTGTGATACTGGGCATTGTGTCCTCTAATAATTGTTCAGATATATTTTGACATGAGACGAAGCAGGCAGTGTCAGCCTGGTTACCTCAAGGAACTAGAGCTAACCCTTTTACATTTATTATTACTACTTTTCATTATTATATATTCACACTGTCATGTTATATACACAAAATGGATATTTATAGACACCATTGGATTTGGCCTATTTAGTTTATCTCACACCTTATATGGGCCACCGATGGTACCTGTGTGGACTATATGCTTACAAGTGTAGATAAGGGGAATCATACTCTTACAGATGCATGAATTCTTACATGACTTAGGATGGGAGCTTGGTAGCAGATGACCAGGCTGCAGATTGGGATTCTTGGATTGATTTTTGGTCTTTGTAATGCCCTGACCCCAGTTACCCAGAGTCAGTGCATTATTACATAACATTGGCATGATACAAGGAAATCATGTCCCGAAATACTAATCAGTTTAGTATACTTGGAAATACTAGATACATTCATAAGGTCAACATTACAACTTGAAAAGAAAAACAAAACTAAATTATTCCATTAGAAACATCCAAGATTCCTATATTGTGCATCAAAGTTACTCATAACTAACTTCTTCACATCCTGGGAAAAATAAAACATAGAAAGGGGTGATCTCAGATGCTCAGTAAGGATAACAATATAGAGGAAACTTTCATAAATAAGAATAAACATTTAAGGCAATGTATAACTAAAACAAAAGCCTTTTAAACTTGAACTTCATCATAATATGGGAAAAAAATGAAATAATGCCATTTAATTATTCACATGGATATTCTACTAGTCGAATAATCACATGTAATATCAATAACCAATTTCATAATGATAGAATGCATAATGCCAGTCTATCATAACCACATAGTCAAGGCCTTGTACCAAGACTACAAATAAGATTTTGTCAAGGCCTTGTGCCAAGACACTAGTTTGTCTCATGAGACCTACAGATGCATCGAGGAGCTATAGCGGGCTCCACCTGTCACTTACTAAGTCCAATGCATTCCTTATATGACAAGTTTGAAACATAACATAAACATTAGAATTAAAACTAGCATAAGAAATGTCAATACTTTATCTACAAACCATGAATGGTATAAAAATAGCACATCTATAGTTAAACATAACTCATTCAATACAATATGGAAGATTGTACTGTAATAGATTAAACTCAATTGATAATAATGAAGGATATTGACATAGATTAAAATAATCATCAAAACTATTTGAGAGAAATATCCCCCTTTTTCTTGAAAATATTTAAAAGACACACTATTTGTCAAGAAGCCGTTTAAAAATAGATTTTTTAATCAAAGTGTCCCATACCACATTGAAACTTTTAAAATGAATTTTAATTTTAAAACTTTAATGTCCATATAAATAAATCCTTAAAATAATTTTTAAAACATGGACATTAATGAGAAAGATTTAGAATAATAAATATTTAAAACATTTAAAATGATATTTTAGTTAGAGTTCCTAACCAAAACAGAGACACTTGAATACAAATAATTAAGGTAATAAAAACTTTGTAATATCATGAGAATAAAGGGATTCATGATATACTATGTCAAAGTACACTATATACACCATATAAAAGTGATTTGGTGTATAACAACAAAGAAGTTTCAATGGAATGTAAATTGAGATGAAATATCTTATAAAGACCGTATCCTTAGGTTAAGGAAAAATAAACGACATAATTATGTGTGAAAAATATAAATACACTCAATATTATTGGATATTCAGTGTAAATCAATTAGAGTATATTCACACATATTCTGGTAAAAACAACCCCAATGAATTGGATATTTAACTCAACAAATGGAGGTTGAGTTAAAATTACTCTTATCAAGTTCATATCGATGAATTGAGAATTTATCAATGGAGTGATTATGTGTATCAAAAGTATATCCATAGAAAGGGGAGTGGAAATTATGGAATAAGAAAATGAATAGTGATTCCACACATAATCTTGGAGTAAAATAATCAATGAAGTATACGTAAAGCCGAATGAATGGAAATTGAAATTTCAAATTCCCTTATCGATTTGGTAACTTACGAAACATACACCCATGAAAGAATGATAATACAATGATGATGTATATATCAATAAATTAATGTATGTTACACAATGAATATAATCATGGGAAGTACACACACCACATGCAATAAATAAGTGGTGAATAATGGAAATCTCACGGAATTAAAAGTGAGATAAGAAACCCCTTACTTTGTACTTTTTCCTTGGTCCAGGGTAGGTTAAAATCCTTTATAATGGTTAAATAATTGTTATTAAATTATAAAATAATCATATAAATTAATATTATATCATATATGATCTTTTAACATTTATTTGTTAATAATATCTTAGTATTATCGTCGTTTCGGATGTTAACGAATTCGTTTTCCTTTATATTATTTGTCATGTGAGACATATTTATTATGGATGGGATGTATCTTATTCATATCTAGAATTATATCATGTATCTAAACATTATTTTTAATCATCAAATGAAATTTAGTCTTGAATGGATACAATGGGGAATGAATCTCATTGTGTTCGTGGAGATGGTAATCCGTACGTACGCACGAGCGACAATATCATTCTTTTGATATTAAAATAATATATAATTGGATGGTATATCATATATAAAGAATAATTATCATGTTATATTTTATTATTTACATGAATTATACATCATTATTATACCCATTCAAATAATAATGTATTGAATAACAATTACACCACGACGTGGAGACGATAATCCGTACGTACGCACGTATGGTGACATGTCATTCAAAGGATGGATAGAATAATGAATATGGATGTAACATATTTATAATAACATCAAAGTATATAGAATATACTAAATTTATTATTTTATAATAGAAATAACATAGAAATAAGAAGTGGAAGAAGAAAATAACTTGAAAGAGGGTGGTGAAATTATTACCTCTTCTTCGGGTTCTTCCTTTTGATTTGATCAAAAGGGATCCTTAAGTTGTCTTTCTGAAAAAAGGAGGGCCTCTATAATTAAGTGAGATAATTTGAGAGGATATTTGGACAGGGGTTGGCTGATCCAAAAGGCTTTTAAGGTGTGAATTTTAGAGACGGGGAAGTTCCCTTTTATAAGAGGGGTGAGGGGAACCTTAGAAAAAACTTAAAATATTATTTTATAATAAAATAATTTTCGGTTTCTAATGTCTCCAAAGTGGATTATTTAAAGTATAAGGTTAGTATGTGTCTAAAAATACTCAACCAATAGGTTTTAGACAAGTTTTGGTCACTATATTAACCTTAAATTTTAGATTTAACTCTTAGTTAAATAGTTTGACATTTACCATGTCTCTTTATATTTTTATATTATATGGTTAATAAAATTACTATATACTTCCAAGAGAACAAAAAGTGGTCCATTAATGATACAAATATCATTATATAAGTCCTTTGGCCGAACCTTAGGTTTTTAGGAATAGAATATCAATTAATAATATAATATTTGATTTAAAAACTCTTTTATGTCAATTTTGACACTATTTGGTATTTTGTTTTTTCTAAATTCATAACAGAATTATTACTTCGAAAAAAATTCATATAACCAAACCTAACATGTCTTATTAACCTATAAAATTAGTTTAATTTATAAAAAGTATCAAATTACATTTATTTGGATATTTATATTATCAATTGTTTTAATATTTCATTAATTAGGTAATTACTGCATCATCATTGTGTCATTAATAAATTAAATTATTTAATGTCTAAAAAATATAAATAAAATACCATTATGTAGGAAATCGTTTTATATTTCTAATTAACATTTATAATCGAATTTATCTTAAGTGTAACCCTATATTAAAAATGTTTTAGTTATTAGACTTTGATTTTAACTCTTTTAACTCTTCTTTGAATTAAATAATAATAAATGTCCTAATCTAATCCAAGTGGACCAAGGAGGTTCATATTTTATTACTAAGGTTGTTTTTGGTCAAATTATACTTATCCAATAGAATTAAGACATGTGTTAGGGGAATAATAATATCATTTTTACCCTTAATTACCTTATTTACTTTTAACCGTGGTAAATAAAAGTAAAAAGTAACTATTCACCAAAAATTATTTTTATGTTATTGAATCAAATTTTAATCCTTGATATTAAACATGTCTCTATAATTTTTTAAATTCAACTTACAAAAGTGGTAAAAATATGTTTTATGTGAATTTACAAATTCTCCTAGGAGGTGGGTAAAAGACGGTGAAAAGTTCAATAAAATTTTAGATATCTAATATTATTACAAAATGACTCCAATTAATTACATTAAAATTATATGAGTATTATGTATATATTTTTACCTAAAATAAATTTAAATAAAATAAATAATTATTTAAATAAAAATTCGGTTTTAAACTATAACTCAGTGTTTTTCACTATTCATCAAAAATTAAAAGTTTTCAGAAACATACCAAAAATTCACCCTAAGATAATTTTGATAATATGAATTAAAAAATGAAGTCTATTTTACCAAATTAAAAACATAGAAATTAAATTTATTAGTTTAAAATTAATTCCTATTGTCAAAACCAAAAAGCGTATTTTTATGAAATAATAACTACCAAAATATTGACATTTATTTATGTCCAATTTCAAAGTAAAATTACTTCCAATGACCAAAATTGGATTAAATGGTAAAAATATAATCTATTTATACATACAAAACATTCATATTTATAGTTGAACACTAAATTATTTTGATTAAAAAAGTTTTTTTAGTTAAAATATATTATTTTTCACTATTCACCTAAATATGAAAGTTATCAGAAAAACACCCAAAATTTACTGAAACTAAATTCTTATGTCCCGATCCCAAAGAAGAAGTTTATTTTGTCAAATTGAATGTATACATGTTTAAAATATTTTATTTAAAAAGGGTTCGCCATTAAAAGGTGGTAAAATTTTATTTTTTGAAAAATACTTCTTTTATCTGAAAAAATTAATTTATCCTTACATTATGTATAAGAAACTCATAATATGGATTCTAAAATTATAAGAGTTATATAAAGTTCAAAATTATATTAATACTATTCATAACTGCTTTTGAATGGCTAGTTTGGTAAGTCGTGGTGCGCTTGAACTCTATATTGCATGTAGTGTAAATTATTGAATTACTTTGAAGAACTAACGTACTATGAAATCTTTGGGTGTTATAGTATTTTTTATACCTTTTTTTATATCATGCGGTGTATTGAATTCACACTTCCATGTGTACATGTTTTCCCTATTTTTTAGAGACATCACATCATTATCCATTTGATATGATTCAAGTTACTGCTTCTAATTATTATTCAGTGATTGGATGATTATTTATGCTTCTGCTAAGGTGGGTTGCTGTTCTAATTGTTTTAGAGTCTATTTTTGATGTGCCATATATTTATACACGCTTATGCTATTTATCTATTGATTATACCACTGTGATACTCTGACCATAGGGAATAGTCTCCCCATGGACAAACCCTAGGCCACCATTTCTAGTCATTAGCCTCTAGCATATAGGGAGGCACGCTTAAGGCCATGTGACCCACCAGTTTAGGGAACCGTTCAGTGGAATCCAGGTCAGGACATCACACATCAGTGGGCTATGAACTATATTTCACTAAGTAATGAGTCTTCTTTAGCATTACTATCTTTACTTATTAGTTAGGTAGTCCATTATGTCAATAATATCATATATGAATCTTAGATAGTTGAGTGGACAACCCATTTCCTAATCCTTAATATGGACGATATAAACAATATTTCTATGTTATCCTAACATTTATGGTTCCCAAACTAATTTTAACCCAAATACCATTCCAAATACGAATACCTAATCCTATTTGGTAACCTATAACTTGTTTGCATTATAAAAAGTAAATCAATGAGCACCCTACATTGGAAAAACCTATTTGGTTGGATTATTGAGGTTTTGGCAAGTGTTTATTTACAAGGAATCCAACATTTAGTATTTTAAGAGGTTTTAAAATATCATCATCTTGTCCCATGTATTAAATAAATAAATATATATATATGATTCGAACAATTTAGTTTTTAGTATCCCATGCCTACAACCAAATTAATATTTCTAAAACATATTAATGTATAATTATTTATACATATCATGATATGTGTTACTTTCCCAAAATAAAAACTAATTATATCTACACATATTTGAATGCATCCTATACATAAATTATATGAAACCATTTCATATAAAGTCTAAGAATTATATGAAACCAAACCTGCCCCCCAAGAGCAAGCACAGTGAAAGTGAGAAGTTTGACCCAAGGTCCCATCCATGGATCCCTGCTCAATAAAGGCCTAAATTACAATAAAATAATAACATATAATATGTATAAATCATAACTAACCTTTAAATATAAATTCATTAATCAAAAAATATATTATATTCATGGTTGAATATAACTAAATCTTATATTGTACTTAGTACATAACTCCTTATATGCATGGTATTTTATTTAGAAGAAGAATTTTAATATTTTAAACTAAATCACATATTAAACCATAATATAACATTTATATTCATGAATAATATATAATAGAATAAAATAAATAAATAAATAATTCATAAATTTATATCTAAAATAAACATTTATGAACACTTTATAAGTGAAAAAATTATAAACACTTTATAATTGGGACATTATCTTATATATATTAAATAAAATGAATAAACATTAAAATTTAATTTTTATTTTAATATGAACTCATTTATATTATCATTTTACATGGTATTTACTATGAACTCCTTAATATTCCAAAATATGTGATATTTTATGAAAACTTTTATAATCAAAGAAATATTTTACATGAACTAAATATTACATATTTCATTTTTATTTAAACCTTTTATAAAATTATCCAAAACTCTTTTTTATATGGTTTAAATAAATTTAAAAATAATACCCTTAATATGAAAATTTCATATTCTAATTTATAGAAATTTCATATATTAATATAAATACCAATATATTTATCCTTATTTATAATTTATAAACATTATAAATTTTAAACCTTGTAAATAAACTTTAATCGTAGATCAAATCTAAGAATTTGTTTTGATACAATTTAAAACACTCACTTTGGATTGGACATATATATTTTTTGAAAAATAAATTTTCTTTAAAATTACAAAACCAAAATCATTTTATAAAATACAATTATGTGATTCTTCTTTCTTGATAACTCTTTCCAGGGAAAACCATGACCATTTTATTTATAAAAATTCCTTTCTTAACAAATATTGTATAATTTTTACTTTTGTAACAACATCATGGTTTAACTTGACATTTTCATGTTTTTCTTAAGGAAATCACATTTTGATACTAATCATGAGTGTTTTAATTGTAAATAATAGTGTTTTCCTATTTTTTTACATTGATTTTATTTAAATAAACCTTTTCTATACCCATTTTATCAAACCACGACATGGTTTTATAACACTTATAAAACCATGCTCTTTTTTTCCTTAAAACAATTCATAGTTTGAAAAACTTCAAAAAACATTAATATTTTATTAAAAATACATCGTGATTATTGAAAATCATATTTTATTAGTTTATTTATCTTTTAAAAAAATAAATATAAATAATATAAAAATGGGTTTAATAACACTAAAGGGTTTTGGAGGGGACAATGCTTGTCCAAGAAAAATGGAAATGATCAACCAAAACTAGTTTAATGTATATAATCCTTATATTCATTTATAATTAATTAGTAAATGAATAAATTTTTCCTTTTTCGTTATAATTATGTTTTGTCCAAAATCTTCCACACGAGTTTGACAAATATCACTAAAAATCAGTCGATTGACTCCTTCCTCAGAGGGTGTCCATGATCTATGTAAATTTTCCAATACTTGGGAAGGATTTCATTAAATCTATGATTTTCTAGAACCTTTTCTTAAAGTCTTGAGGAAATAAGATTGCGATAAATTCATTTTGAAGAGTTTTAATAACATGAATCTCATTTTTGAATACAAAAAAAATCACAATTTGTAGTCTTTATTATATAGCCAATGATAAAGGCCTTTTATTGGGTCCTTGTCAATGTAATTTATAATCCCAATGGTATAACACAACAACTGACCCTGAGTTATCTCTTAGATATATCCACTTATTGGTTATTATTTTTTATGTGTAACTTATTATTATTTTTGGATATTTTAATTTTGGAAAATTATTTAAACATAAATAATTATTTGAAAATAAAAACAAAACAAAATGTAAAATAAGAAAGGAAAAAAAGTGTTATTGAGAAGTTTTAGAGTACATCAAGTGGGATTACTAAGTTCACTCTATCATTGTGTCATAGGTATTTATTTTAATTACTACCCATGTAAGAACTAAATAAAATTATTCCACAAATTCTTTTTTTTTGAATTGTAATATCATGGAATGTAACTGGATGTGATGAAACCAAGCCTATCTCTCTAGTGTGTGAGTTGGTCAGGATCATCACTTAACCCGGTGGGGTACCTTGAACACATAACAACTCAATCACTCAAATACAACCTTGATCAAGAATAGGATACAGATAACCAAGTCATAACATGACCAACCCTTTCATGGTAGAAAACATGAGGAAAACCAAGATTTACATATATAAATATTACATCATTTTAGATGAATATTAAATAAATCTTATAATAATACATTCCCTAGAACTGTAAAAGTTTAGTGTCTTTTGAGAATAGATACATATCAACTTACTTCATGAAATATATTCAACATCTTCTGTAAATTTCTTCTCACATAGTACCGTTATTTGACATACACTATTTAAAACCATTATTTATAACCTAAGTTAATAGAAACATAAGAAAGGGTGAGCTCATATGTCTAGTAAGGGAAAATATAGGGTATATCAATCAATGATCACAAGTGACAATAAGATAAGAATAATGGTATGATATCATGATCATAACTTATGAAAGTTATACATAATTAGTAAAAGATAATTAATCATGATTAATGACATAAGTCTTTTCATAACAAAATTTATAAGTCATAAGAGTGTAGAATCATCAATAATCTATCATGATCCATGAGAACATATCATAAGCATAAGACACAAATTTTTGAAATACAAATAAGTATAAAAAATAATTTCTTTAGTGAAGGATAATTTCTAATGCTATCACAGTGGACATGGCCCCTCATTAGATTGGATTCACCCCCATTCAATCATTTCCTTAGTCAATCCCCATTTCCAAAACTATCATAGTGGATAGGGTCCTTACCAAACTCGGTTCACTCTCCATTATAATCCATATTATCTCATGATATATCATTATTTACCCAATGAATTATAGAGCTATATAATTTTGAGACCACCTATCAAATAATGAAAACTATATATAAGTGTTCTATAAGATCATAATAATATTCATCAGAATATAACCTATGGATAATAAATGAGTTTCATAAATATTTCACCATAACTTAAGTAACCTATGGTAAAGTAAAGAGTTTTAAGGAATAATCCTTAAAAAATCATCATCATAATACATATAGAGAAATTAAGTGGATGGTATCATAAGAACATATCCATAGTATAGAATAATAAACATTGAATTATGTTAAAATATTTGAAAAACACATTTATAAGAGCATTTGAACATTCCTTTGAACATGAGGGAAAATATCTTTTTTCCTTTGGTATCTTTAAAAACTAAAAATTTACAAAAATATTAAAAAAAATATTTTTCTTGAAAATAACCATGAAATTTTTTCAAGTAATATTAAAATTAATTAATGATCATAATATTGGTAAAATCCATTCATTTGGTAATCGTTAAAACAAATATTACTTTCAAACTTTTTTAAAAATTCATAAATAACATGTTCAAAAGATATTGTAAAAATTACATTTAAAATATTTGAGAATAAATTAAACTATGGTTGAAAATTACTTAATAATTATTGGATCATAGAAAAAAAAATTCTTGAAAATGTTTGAAAGAACATGAACTTTAAGAAGAAATATTGCATACCTAAAAAGAAAAAAATAAGGTTGTCTTTTCTTAAAAAACATTCTTGATTATTTTAAGTACCGAAGAGAGGAAAATGTAAGGACAAAATTAAATGTCCAGAAATAAACATAAGAGAATATAATATATGGGGTTTAAAATATAGGAATAATTTAATTTCCCTCAATGGAAATTTAATATAGACAATCCCAAAAAGAAATGAGATTGTAACATAAACCCTTACCACTTTGGTAACTTTTGAATAATAAACCTTAAAAAAATAACTTAAAATGAAACTTAAAATCCCATGAATATAAAAATATTAATTATATAAAATATAAAATTATCATTATATACACCATATAAACAAAAATAGGTTCATAGCATGTAACATATCTCAACAAAACAATATTGAGTTGAAAAACCTTTACCTCAAGTCTTGAATTTATTTATAAAAATTCTTAGACTCGTGTATAATAAATTTATATTTATTTAACATATATAACATAAAAATATTCATACTTAACTTATTATATGTCATTTCATTATAATTTTCAATTACCCATCCATTAATAATTCTTCATTTAAATCATTACTTGGGTGATAATTGGTCTATTTTCCAATCATGTTTTGGTTCGACATTCTGAACATTTCACCTTTGTCATGGTTTAGTGATCTAAAGAATCTAAATACTATCATAAATATCATATTTATTAATTATAAACACTTTTATAACCATCCATATAGTATGATGATGAAAAATGAAATACATCATTTCGCGGGGATGGTAGTCCATACGTACGCACGAGTAATGTTTCCATTTTTTAAAAGCTAGAATGAAAGAAAGGTAAATAATAAATCACCTTTACAGAATTATTATTATATCATAAATATAATATATATTCATTAAATCTAACCTTATGATCATCCATGTAAAATTTAAATGAAAAATGAATCGCATTTGTTTGTGGAGGTGTCAGTCCACATGTACGCACGTGCGACATTATTTTCCCACATATGAGAGGGTAAGAAGGTAGATAGTATCTTATATTTATATAATAATAAATATGTTATAAAAATCATATATATCCATTTAATCTATCTATATAACCATTTATAAGATACAACAATGAAAAAAACACATCTCTTCATGGATGTAGTAGTCTACACATATGCATGAGTGATGTTCTCATTTCTCGTAGGATAGAAAAGAAGTTGAAAAAGGGGTGTAACATAAACATAATAAAATTTTATTATATTATAGATAATTATATTATTATACCATTATGATTGTGATAGGTTTTAAGGAGTTATAAGAATAAATAAACATGAGATAACTCTGTTAAGAGTTATACATCTTCTTTGGAAAACCTACTTTAGCTTACACCTTAATCCTTCTAGGTTGATCTTTTGGTGAGAACATGACCTATAGGTCATGGGTAGGAAGTTTTGAAGGGTATTTATGTAAATATTGGTAGATATAAAGGGCTAAAGTTGTGTGTATATGTGAGAACATGGGGTACCCTTTTATAAGTGAGGGGAGTGACCCACTTGTAATTTTTCTTAACTTTTAAACATTGTAAGTGTTTTACTCATGGTTGAGTGGAACTAAAACAATTAAAATTAAAATATAAGGTGATAAGGTTAAAATTAACATCACTAAATAATAACTAATATGATATTTTATGACCTAATCATAAAATTTTAACCTTAATTAACCAATTTTACCCTTTTACCGTAGTGGCAACATTTTTACTAAGGTTACTATTCATAATGATAAAAAATGAAATTGAACTCATTAAAAAATTTGAACCTAATAATTAAAAATAATAAATTCATTTTTAAGATTAAATTTTTAGAAGTGGTAGAAATTAATTTTAAAATAAGTGTGTAAAACACAATAAAAAAAAAATTTTAGAAAAAAAGATTTTTTAAGCATAAATGATAACTCATACCAAAATAAAATAAAATAATGATTAGTATAGAATTAATTTTATTATGTTTAATTAAAGGGATATTATATTACTTTAAAACAAAATCCAAAATAGAATTATACTTTTAAACTACTTGATTTAAAGAAAAGACATGACACTTTTGCAAAAATCAACATTTTTCACTATTCACTCAAAAATCATTTTTTTAGAAAAATATCAAACTTGGATATAAGATAATTTTGAAATGGAAATTTAAAAAATTATTTCAATTTTTTCAAATAAAATTTCCCAAACTGATAAAAATTAATTATAACATATGTTCACAAAATACAATAAAAACCATTTTTGAAGTATAAAATGACTTTATTTTCATTCCTTGATTAATAAGAAAAATTAAATGAATTTTAATTTATTTAAATAGATATAATAAACTAATTTAATTATAATAATTTATAAATAGTTATTAATTTAATATATTTAAGATAAAAATACACTCTGCTCATTAAAACAGTTTGATGAAAAATTTCTCTTTTACCTTTAAAATATTTTATCTTCATTTCTGTCCAATTGATTATAAATATATAATTGATTATTAATTTTATTAAGGAAAATAATTCTCTATATATATTTCAATATCATAACACAATTTTTCTAAGATCAAGGTTGTGTATAAAGCAAGCTGTCAAACACTTTGAATTTATTAAAGTGAAATATATATTCTAAAATCCCAGAGTGTAACATTTTACCCCTTATAATAAATTCACCCTAAAAATTATGTTACTTAGATATAAATAAACAAGGATAATTATGATCATCACATCCTTATATTCCCATTTATTTTCATTAAATTTATGGTTTCGCTATAAAAATTTGACCAGGTGGGCGGTCTTGTTTTGTAGTACTTTCTCCATTTGATCCAGAATTTCCACTAGTTGTTACTCATATAAAAGGTTATGATCTAGTGGTATGACCTCTGAGTTCCATACATGTGAAGGATTAGATATGTAATTCCTAAAAGCAAATACATGTAAAACATCATCAACTTGAGAGAGGTTTGGTTCAATATCTAAGTAATAAGCTACCGCTATGATATAATCAGGGATCTTAAAGGGACCAATATTTATAGGGATTAGATTTATATTCTTTCCAATTCTCATAACCTTATTCCAAAGATATATTTAAAGGAATAACTTATCACCAACTTTCAAATTGATATCCTATTGACAATTTTTAGTATAACTCTTCCATTGACTAAAAGTTTCCCTCAAGTGTTGTTGAAGGGCTCTAAAACTCTATTCCATTTCCTCAACTAGCTCGGGTATTAATAGATTTCTTTCTCTAACTTAATCTCAGCACATTAGAGTTATATAATTCCTAACATATTAGCCTTTATAATGAGCTATCTAAATTCTAGAGTGAAAGCTATTGTTGAATAAAAATTCAACCATAGGAATATATTGATCTCGACCACCTGAAACATAAATAGAAATCTATCAATATATCTTATAGGGTTTGAATGGTACTCTTAGACTGACCATATATCTTAGGCTGATATGTAGCGACAAAGTAAAACTCTATATTCGAATCCTTATAAATACTTCTCTATAAATTTGAGGTAAACCTCATATCTAGATCAGAATAATAAAATGTGATACTCTATGAAACCTTACCACTTTCTTAATATATAATTTAGATAGATTATCAAGAGGTTAATATTCTTTGATAATAATAAAATAATATGACTTCGTAAGGTGATATACTATGATGAAAATATCATTATCAAATTTATATGTTTTGGGGAGTTTGATGATGAAATCCATGATGATGTTTTCTCATTTTAATTTTGGTATAGGTAATGTTTGGTGCATTCTCTTAGACTTATGTCTCTCTACCTTAACTTACTAACATACCAGACATAGAGATACAAACTATAAAATATCCCTTTCTATGATGTAGCACCAGAAATAATCTTTAATATCTCTATAAATCTTGATGATTCCTAGATAAATAGAGAATGCTGGGCTATATGTTTCATCCAACAACTATTTCTTCAATTTTAGTATTAGAATGACACATTATCAATTCTCAAACCTTATTATTTCATCAAAATCATAGTTTAAATCATGAAAATTTCATAAATTCTTTCATATAAATGCATCTTCCTCCTATGCCTCTTTAATATTAACATGAATATATGGTTGAACATTCATTTGAAAAAGATAACATCTTTCCCATTTCCTTACAATTTCAAGGTCCATCCTATATAAATCCATAAGTATTAGATCTCTTTAAATCCTCATCATGGATAAACTAGAATCGTCCATCTAAATCAGAGCATTAGATACCTTTTTATCATTCCCAAGGAGGAAATGTATTGAGTAGTCATAATCTTTAATCAACTCTAATAATCTCCTTTTGTGCATATTCAACTCTTTCTATGTGAATATATACTTTAAGATTTTATGATCAACATACATATCAGAAATTTCACTATAAAGACGATGCCTATATATCTTATTCAATGTTTATTTTCTTCTCAACCATTTTAGATGAGTACACCTCATGAACTGATAGTAAGACCGATATAATGGAAGTAATTTCCATTATAAGTTCATGTATATCCTAACACTAATAGACAATCATTGGTTAATTCAGAATATCAAATGTGATTTAATTTATTTTAAAATTGATATGGGATATATATAAAGAGAGCCAATACATGACCAATATCCTATAAAATTTTTTTATTGATAGAATAAAAATATTTTCAGGAAGCACATTCCCCCTCGCTTCTATCAGAGTTGAACTATGGACTTGAGATGAAATCATCACACCACCAGAAGTTTTTAATTTATATATAAACATATATTTATTTGGTTGGTGATATGATATTATTATAAAAAATTCTAGTTATAAAGAAGTGGATTGAAAAATAATCAAATAGAACACTCATAATTCTTGAGTGGATAATTAGTGTATCTTACTCTTTGTTTTCGAGACCCACTTCAATAATTTTGATTGCATAGACTTACCCTTGTCCCATTGATATTGGGATTTACTGATGCCTAGATTCCTTGTTATCCCTTGGATTAGGGAATGGAATTAGATAGTTCCCAAGTTCCCCAAATTTATGACATTGAAATTTTAATGTTACCATAGAGAGAACTCTATTTCCCATCATTACATCAACATAAATCTTCATTTTTCATTGGAAATTTTATACTTTTTCCCTCCTCTTCCACACATAAAACATCTTCCAGTTCCTTTAATACATTTTCGTGGGTGTTTCTTCTCATATTTTTGACACATAGGAAATTAAATCTTTTTTCCTCCATGGTATTTATCACCTGAACTTTTCTAAAACTTCATTTTTTTCTTATTTATAATTTTAACTAGGTAAATGTTTTTAATCATAATATGAGATAGTTTATTAGGTATAACTAAAATATTTTTATTCCTAGATCTTATTCCATTTGTTTTCTCATGGTGACAATCATTTAATTGGTCATCACACTCATTTTTCATAGGATTCATCCTTGTCCCAATAATTGACTAAAACCAAAATGGTTCTTGTGAGTATCAATCAACATTAATCTGAGTAAGTAATCATATGATAATGAAAATAATTTCTAATATTTCCTAAATTATTAAACCTTATTATCAACCCATGAAACTTTAGGTTCATCCTATATCATTTAGTTCAATCATAGGATGTCATAGGTTTTATTGACTCATTATTTGTAATCAAACATAAATAAAATGTGAATTTACCAAATCATATCCCCTAGGAGTTTCAAATCAGGTGTGAAATTGATCCTTTTTTTGAACACCAGGTAAAGATCGAGTTAATACCCAACTATCATTTTTAGGGATATTACCCCTAGGTGAATCCATTATAGAGATTTAATCCACTTATTTGTATCATTATAGGGATATATTTATAGGAAAACAAAAAATATACAACTTACCAATTATTGTGGATGTTATCCTATAGTTATAATTATCCTTAGGGTTTTCACCATAGTTTTTATAATCCTAATATCCAAAAAAACTAAACCCTTATCTGATTCCAAATGTAATGGTATGGTACCATAATCAGTGGGCTATATATTATACCTATAAAATCACTCCATGTGTGGATAAACCTCATGGGAAGGACTCTTACCAACATCCATAAATCCCTTAGGAAGAGATTCACACTTCTCCCAATGTTCACATAAGATAGTTCCAAAGGATTGGATTCACTCCTTTACTTTGATTCAAAATGAGGAGACCCAAGATTTATATACATAAATATTTCATCATTTTAGATGAATATTCAGTACATATCATAGTAATGCACACCTAAAAACCATAAAGTTTTTGTGTCTTTAGAGACAAGATAAAGAATCAACTTATTTTATGAAATATCTTCAACATCGCGCACAATGTTCTTCTCACTTAGAAACCTTCATAGAAATAAAATATTTAAAACCATTATTCATAACTTGGGAAAATGTAAATATACAAAAGCATGAGAGAAGATGAGGTATATCAATCAATGATCATAAGTGAGCTCAAGATAAGCATAAGGGTATAATAACATGATCATAACTTACAAAAGTCATACCAAATTAGTCAATGATCATTAATCATGATTCTTGGCATAAGTTTTTTTCATAACAAAATACATAATTAATAAGAGTGCAGAATCATCAATAATCAATGACAAGCCATGATAATATATCATAATAACAAGACTTAAGTTTTTGGAATAAAAATAATCATATAAAATCATTTCCTTAGTTAGGGATCATAGCTAAGATTATCATAGTGGATAAAGACCCATAGTGGATTGGGTTGACTCCATATTCCATAATTTCCTTAGTTAAGGCTCACTACAAAGACTATCATAGTGGACATAGTCCCTTACTAAACTAGGTTTACTCTCCATTCTAGTCTATATTATCTCTTGAGAAATCAATTTTTACCCAATTCATTTGAGGTCTATATAATTCTAGGCTTACCCATCATATAATTAAAACCATACATAAGCATGACACAAGATCATACAATAATTCATTATAGCCTAACATGTGGAAGATAAATGAGTTTCATAAAGATTTAATCATAAATTAATTAACCCATGGGAAAGTAAAGGGTTTCATAGAATCATACTTAAAAAATTATCATAATAAGTGAACACATTCTTGTCACGAGGACGATCAAAAATACATTTATAAAACTCTAGATATAGCACAACAGCTAAAATTGGGGTCGATCTTAAGGAATAAGTGTCGAATGTTCTCGTTATTCTCATGATTTTTTTGTTTTTTTAATATATTAAAAATCAATAAAAAAACATGAAATAGTGATGAAAATAAAAAATGGAGTGAGTGGAACTGAAATAGCGATGATGAATTGGAAATAAGAATATTCACATATACAAGTCGATCCACTCGCCAACTACCTATCACTGATCTCTAGATATATTATATCATTTTATAACCACACTTAGTGCATGATTGATCTGTCAAGTAACACACCTCTCTCACCCAAAATGATGAACTCCTATACATGGAATCTATTGCAGTACATAAATGTTTTCCTGAAAGTGTATAAATCACCCAGTCAAACCTCCTCAGTCAAGAATATATTCCTATATAAAGTGCTCTTAATGAGATCATAAATCAAAAAACACATTCTAGATACTCTCTCAAGTGATTTGAGAAATTAATGGGATAATGATTAAGAGGAAAGAGTAATGAACACTTACCTTGGGAGACTTTTCTCTCACATCACCACTTATATTGTATCCATTTTATAAGATCAAGGAAGAAGATGAAAATTGACATGAAGTTCAGATCTCCATGAAGCATTATAGATTCATTCACTAGATATGGAATAATGGGTTATCCCTTCATATATAAAGGTTTTTTATCACAATATAGGTGGAGGAAGAATGAACGAAAAATTATTTACAAATCGAAAAATAGTGTTATAGTTGAATGAAATGGGAGATAGAAATAGAATCTTCCTTAAGTCCTATGAATCATAAATACCAATACAATGTTAGGAATAATCATCTTATTCAAAAATATAAACATAAAATCAGTGCCACGATAATCTAACATACATTTAAATTTATGTGGTACACTCTTAAGTGCTTGTCACTAGCTTTCTATGAATTATTAGTAAAAATATACAACCTTCCACAGTGAAATTCACCACCCCTTGAATATTTTATACTATACAGTGACCAAAATCACCTTTTCCTTCCCCCAAAATTATTTTTCCTGATTCCACTAGAAACATAGAAAAAATATGTGACATTGAACTTGATCCAATCAACTTTTCATTGGGAAATTAATTTACCATTTCTAAATTTTAGGCCACTAATGATCTAAAAATAATTTTCTCGAGACTTATCATAGATTTAGGGTCCATTCCAAGTACCCTTTTTTGGACCATTATAGAGAGGACCACTAGTTTGCACCATCTTTCCCATTCATCAATAAATAATCAACATAAAAATTCATGACAACTTCGATAAGAACTAGGAGATTTATATGTGTCAGTTTTAACACTTTTAGAGAAACCTTTCTTTCTTGATAAATTGGCCCAATCATGATCAATTTAAACCAAAAAGATTATATTACTCCTTAATTCCACTAGTTTCTTGATTCTCCCAAATTTTTCTTATTTTAAAAAATTAATTCATCTAATTTAAGTACCAACCAATAGCTTGGACTTGTTTTTATCACTAAAAAACAAGTCAAGCCCAGGTCCTCAATTTAGATCCAGTTTTTATTTTTCTTGAACCCACACCATCAGTTTTCAAAGGAAAACCAAATAGTTGAACTTTATTTGATTAATTTATTCAAAAAATTTGTGTTTACTCATATTCTATCTTTTTTTCATAAAATTAAATAATTCTAACTTCCATATTCCTTCTTGGTTCATGCTTGAATAAAAAACATCACCATTGAACAAAAGTCAAAAACTATACACTCAGATATATTCAATAGTTTCAGCATAATCCTAGGCTTAGAATCCTATATTTTAATATTTATTAATTTTTTTCCTCTTAAATCAGTAACTATAAGAACCAACACTATCATCAATGCGTTTTTGATCAGTCATGACTTTGTTGGTCTTATCAATCAAAGTAAATTCAGATTGTTACTATCCTAAGTGTTTTATTTGGTTCAATCAATACAGATCATAAATCCCATTCGGTTTTTTATTAGTCTTAGTAAGGAATCAATTTACTAGATTCTATATCATCTTTATCAATTCTTGCTGCTCAAGTTCCTCTTTTATCGACTGGTGTTGCAGATTTATAATATCTCATCATTTTTTATTTGATTAGAAAGTTTCGGCTCGGTTCTTAATTCAGGTGATAAGGTACATGGTTTTTGGTCTTGATTCCATCAGTTGGAGGATGTGTGGGTATATAGAGATCAATTTGGGCATGGTGGATAGCAGTACTAAGGAAGATAGAGGATGTAAAAATGGAAGTAGATGAATGGTAGCACAACTGAAGGGTAGTAGGGGGTTAGGTAATAACAAGCAGATGAACATTAGTATAAGGGAACAATTGGGGTGGTAGTGCTAACAAGACAACTTAGGTGGTGGTAGTGTGTGAGAGCAGTAGTAGAATGTAGGGTAGGATATATAGCAGTAGTAGGGGGTACTCAACTATATCATAATCATAAGTGATTGTAACAGAGGACACTAAAAGGTAGTTGAATTATTAATGGTAGTAGGCCATTAATGGTAGAAAAATAGTTAAATATAGTGATAATAGGCGGTACTCAATGGTATTTTTTTTATAATGTAAGAATATTGATAACAACATCTCATGGTAGTAGAATAGTGCATGATAGCAAACCTAAGACACATAAAATCATAGAATCATTGATGTTGAAAAAATGATTTCCATAAAAAAATTATTACTGAGTTAAACAAACAAAAAATTTAATTCTAGAAATGAATAATTTCATAGAAAAATTATTCAAAATAAAAACATGCAATTTAATGAAAGAATTGATTTTTAAAATATATAAAAATCATCAAAATAATTTAAAAAAAATACTTTCTATGAAAATCACCAAATTATTTTATGTAAAATATTTTTGAAATCAATGTAGTGAAAATATGTTCATTTGATCTACCAAAAACCACAGTTTAATTAATATATTCAATGAAATTATTATTTTTTTCACAAATTAATGGAATATTAAAAAATTTGTCATTTAAAACAAAAAATTCAATTAAAAAGAATCCATCAATTACCTAAAACATGGTGTGAAAAAGTTCATAAAAAATAAGACACATCAAACCTCCCCACAATTGATAGTTTTATTATCCTAAACCAATCCATGATTTTACTTTTTTACAAGAAAGCAATATTTCACAGTGAGTTCACAATGTAGTATGTTGAAACATTTATTTATAAGGGATATACTTTTGATATGGGCCAAAATTTCTCAATGAATATTCAAAACAAATCTATCCTAAATTAAAATGAATACTGTAAATCATGGTAACACATATTCACTCACTATTGAAAATGTAATTCCTCTAAATATGAAGTCACCCACTATCCTACTTCAATTTCAATTCAAGTCTAGTTCCAAGAGTGAGATAGGTTTGATTTAAGTTGAATAAAAACCTTAATAAGATGCACCTTAAATTATTACTTTCACCTAGGTTTTAAAAATAAAATATTCATTTGGAACTTCATTTTTACAACACAAAATATTTTATTATAAAATAGTTGTACCCATTTTCATTTAGGTTCAATATTCCCCTCACTTTTATGAAATCATTTTTGGAAAATATGAACTTTATTGATTTTTACCGACCATGTATGTGAATAGATATATACAAAGAACTTATTAAATTTACAAACAAATTTTATTTATTTATCAAAAAACCTAATGTACTATGTCTCAGAGACTCACCATGGGATCCCAATTGTCCATTATACTCCAATTTTAAAGGACTTATATGATTATAATTTGAGTAATCTCCTTGAGGATTTTTTTCAAAAGGGAGAATCCCCTACATTAAATATAAAATATCTAGTTTGTTTAAGTTAAAATCCCAATTCCACAAAGATCTATCCTATAATACTCCCTTTCCCAATTATTATACATATTATCCATAAAAACAATGGAAAACCTCACTTAGTAATCATACACACCCAAAAATTTTATGATCAATGTTATCCTCAACAACCACCATGTTATTATCAAATAGGTATGAAACTATAAAAGTGAAAATTGATGCTGAGAGACCATTCGTTTTGAAAAAATTGAAACATTTTAAACATTTATTTGAAAATAATTTAGGGGAGTTTGATATGTATAGTCATTGAATAAAAAATTAGTAGAAAAAAGATCCATCTCCCCCACACTTAAAACTTAACATTGCCCCCAATATTTAATCATAATGTGGAAGATTTTTTTTTAAAAAAAAAATAGATTGACAATACAGTAGTTTAAAGAATGTTTGGAGGGTTCATAGGAATGTTAAAAAATCACATATCTATATATACAAACAAATTTCAACACCATTTATTTAAAGTTTATACTTTTTATTATTATAAAAACAATAAGAATTCTCAATTTGGATCAAATAGAAGCATGATAAAAGATTAAATAACAACATTTAAATGAAATGGAATTTTTTGGGTACTATATATATTTTGAAAATTTGGTTCAAATTTATTTCTAACACTATATATATAAGAAATCTAGGAATCCATGCAAGAAAACATACCCATAGTTTTCAAAAAATTATAAGGAACTGACTCACTCTAAGTTTCCAACAACATAAAGTAAAAATAATTGAAATGAAAAAAAACATTACTCCCTTAAGGCATAATCATATAAACTTTTTTGTTTAGCTAAATTAATCCTCCCTTTTTTTATTTGTGAAAGATACATGGATATTCTGTTCAAGTCCCTACAACATGTAACACAAATTGACATTAGAGTTTAACTATTGAAATTCAAGGTGTAATGAAACCGAGTTTGAGATATGAAGTTTTGATCCAGTAAGATTTATCTTGTATCACCTCTTGGTCATTAAAATCAGAATGATTCAGCCTTAGTTCCTCATTTATCAATCAGGTGCCTTTTAATTTTCAAGCAACTTGTAGATTAAATTAATAGTTATTACCTATAAAAAAAACATAAAACACTTAAACAAATTAAATTAAATTGGAACCGCTAAATAAAATAAAACACAAGAAAATACTGGGATAACCTCCCAAGGGGTCTTTTATTTATATTTTCCATAACTAGAAACCCATTAGGTTAAACCCAATTTGATGGAGGTTGTGTCTTCTTATTCAGGAACCAATATATTTTCTTATTTCCAAATTCAGTGACCTAAACATATAAAATACCCCCTGGAAAACTTATTTCAAGTCCCACTCCTTGACAACAGATCTATTATAAAGTGATGGAGGAGAAAACATAATAAAGGGGTATTCACCTTCATCTTTTTCTTGAGTAATTATGTGTACAAGTTATGGAAAACCAAATAATGTATGTGAAATATCTTATGGTTCATTCTAAAATAGAATTTCCTATTTGACTATATAATTTTTTTTCCAAAATCCTCTTTTATATCAGTGAACAAGACCAACATATCCACTTTTTATTAAACTGCTCCAATACTTAAATCTTAAAAAAACTAATATTTCTATAAATTCCTTATCAGGTTTATTTTTCTTAAGAATCTCCAAGAAATACTATTGTTAAACTAAGTCTTTACGTGGAGAAACAACATTGATATCAGTTTCAAAAAACCATAATAAAATAAAATTAAAAATTCTTCAATAAAGTGTATATATACTTGAATTTGGTCATATTTCTCTTCTTTAAGTTTAGATAGACCTCCTGGGTGTATATATGGGTCAGGAGTGAGGTATTAAACCTCCTCTAGTATCTCTTAAAAATAATCCAACTCATTTTTGGCATCTTACAAGTTTAGGGATATGATATTATCAGCTGGTTAAATATATTATGTCACTGAAAAATCATTAAACTAGTTAATATTATCAAAATCATTATAATGAATAACATAAATAACATGATCATTGAAGAGTTTTCCAATATCTTGAATCTCTGTATGTACCATCTCTTATCAACCCTTAAAATGTGTTTTTGAATGTGGATCTTGAAGTTCTAATTATTGATAAATGGGTAAGATAGATTCATATATTGGAAGACACATCTTTTTTCTCTTTTACAACTTCTTTTCTCCTTTATTATTAGTTTATTCCCAAAAAATGTTTCAATAGTTTTTTGGAGTTCTTCCTTGAAATTTTGGTTTTCTGAATACTTATCAAAAACTTGTTGAAAAACTTTTTCCACTAAATGATAATAAGAAATTTCATCATCGAAAAGTTCTCTATTTTGACATCCCTTTACCCAGTATTGAAAATTTTCTATATAAGATTCTAGTTCTTGAACTAGATAATACTCTCATAGTGACATTGAATCATAAATGTTAGTGTCCATCACTATTTTTTGTTTTTTTTTTATTTTTTTCATTTTTTTTATAGTATTAAAATTTAAGAAAATGTTGAAAAAACCAACTCAAATGTTTCTTCCCTAGAAATAGTGATAATTCAGTGAACACATCATTATCATAAGGATGGTTACAAATACATTTATAAAATTCTAGATATAGCAAAATGGCTAACCTCAAGAATAATACCAAGGAAGTAGTTTTGAATATCCTAGTGATTCTATAAAAACTGATTTTGTGATTTTAAATATATTAAAATTATTAAAAACATCATGTAACAATGATGGAAATAATATATGGAGTGAGTGGAACAAAAATAATGAATATAAAATAGAAACAAAAACATACCAAGATTCAGGTCGATCCACTCACCAACTACCTATCATTGATCTCTAGATGCATTAGATCATTTCTAAAATTTCCCCTGTGTATGAATAATATCTCAAGTCACACAACACTTTCACCCAAAATGGTGACCACCTATGCACAAAATCTCATCCAGTACATAAATATTCTCCCCAAAGTGAAGGAATCACCAAGTTAAACCTCTTCAATAAAGAATATATTCCTAGACAAAGTGATCCTAATAAGATCATCAATCACAAAAAACATCCCAGATACTCTCTCAAGTGTTCTAAGAAACTAAGGGGACAAGGATAAAGGGGAAATAGTAACGAAAACTTCCCTTGGGTAGTTATGCTATCACATCACCACTTGCACTATCTCTGTCTACCAAGAGTAATGAAGAAGATGTTGATCAATGTAAATTATGTATCTCTAAGAATTATTGGAGATTAAATACTTGTATATGCACTTGAAGGTTTCCCTTAATATATGATGGTTGTATAACATATCATATAAGGGTAATAATGAACAACTAAGTATTTACAAATTGAAAAATAGAGTTATAGTTGAAAGAAATGAGAGAAAGAAAGAGAATAAAACATAAGTAAATTGAATTGGGAATACAATGATAGAGTGAGGAGTGATTCAATTATTTTAAAATGAAAACTAAAAAGTGGGTACATGATAATCTAATAGGTAGTGAAATGCATGTGGCACACTCTTTGGTTCTTGTCACCATCTTCCTGTTAATTCTTAGTGAAATCAACCAACCTCCCACAATGATATATGCTACCCCTTGAATCGTCCATGCCATACAGTGACCATGATAACCTTTGCCTTCCCTCATAATCATATTTCCTGATTCCTATAGAGAAATAGAAAAAATATGTGATTTTGACTACGAGTCGATCAACTCTGCTTTGAGAAATTAATTTCCTATTTCTGAATTTTAGGCCAACAGCGAGCTTAAAATAAATTTATTAGGCATCATCATAGATTTAGTTCCCTTTAAAAGTACCATTATATATCCTAGTATAGTGAAACCAACTATTTTACATCGTTTTTCACATTCATCAATAAATAATTATCCCTAAAAATACATAACATCTTCGATGAGAACTAGGAGATTCATATGTGTCTGTTTTAACACTTGTGGAGTGACCTCACTATCTTGATAAATTGGCTCAGTTATACTGAATTAGAGCCACAAATCACACATTCCTTATTGATTTCACTAGTTTTATACTTATTCTAATTCTATTTCATGTTAGATAATTAATTCACCAAATTGAAGTACCATCCAATATATTTGACTCAGTTTTATCACTATAAAACAAGTTGATCCCAGGTCCCCAATTTGGATTCATAACTTCTATTTTCTTGAACCCACAAAGTTAGTTTTCATAGGAAAATAAAATTTATGTACTTTATTTGAATAAAATTTTAAAAAAATTCATGGGAACTCATTTTTGAAATTACTACCTCAAAATGGGAGAATTAGAACTTTTATATTCCTCCTCAATTCATACTCGTATCACAAACATAATCAGAGAACAAATATACTAACCCTTCCACTCTAATGTCCTTAAATATTTCATCATAATCTAAATATTATCCTCATATGATAAAATATTTGATCAATAAATCCATCTTTTCAAATAATTAACTTTGAGACCCAACACCATCATCAATGGATGTTCGATTGGTCACAGATTCAGTGGATTTTCTCAATCAGGGTAAATTCAACCTGCTGCTATCTTCAGTGTCTAGTTTGGTTCGACACCCATAGATTGTGAATCCCAGTTGATGTCTTCATGGTCTAAATCAAGACTCAATTTATCAGATTTGACATAGAATTTATCAGTTCATTCTACTTGGGTTTCTCTTCGATCATCAAAAAATGCATATTCAACATAGCTCAACATTTCAAATTTTATTTTCAAGGTTCGACTTAGTTCATTATTTGGGTGAAATAGTGCATGTGTCATTGGTATTGATTTTTTTAGTCATAGGATCTGTGGGTTTGTGGAGATAGATGCAATCATAGTGGATGGTGGTAGCATGAAATATGAAGGATGGATAGAGGGAAATAGGGGAACAGTAACACATTGTAATGGTAGCAGGGGGTTGGGTAGTAGCAAGAAGATGAGTAGTAGTAGAAGAGAGAAGTAGGGGTGGTAGCAGAAATAAGACAACTTAGTCCATAGTACTGTAGAGGATTGGTAACAGAATGTGGGGCATGTCTAACACCTATAGCAGGGGGTACTCAAGCGTATCATAAAAAGAAGTGATTGTAGTAGGGGACACTCAATGGTAGCCGAATTATCAATGAAAACATGCCTTCAATGGTAAAAAAACAATGAACGATAGAGGTAGTTGGGGGTACTCAATGGTAAAACATTTTTTTTCTTATGATGGTAGTAGTCTAGTAAAAACATATCATGGTAGAATAAAAGTTCATAGCAGTAGACCTAAGACAAAAAAATTATATATTGATTGACATTAAAAAATTACTTCTATAAAAAATTATTATCGAGTTAACCAAAAAAATTGAATTCTAGAAAATAAAAATTTCATAGAAAAATTTTATGAAATAAAAACAAAAAACTTAATGAATGAATTGAATTTTCAAAACCAAAAACTCATCAAAATAATTAAAAAAATATATTTTTAATGAAAATCATTAAATTGTTTCTTATTAAATATTTTTCAAATAAGAATGATTAAAATTTGTTTATTTAATCTCACAAAGCACACATTTTAGTTAATATATTCAATTAAAGTATAAATCATAAAAAAATAATGGAATATTCAAAATTTTCTTTTAATATAAAAAATGAAATTAAAAAAACATTAATTCTCTAAAAATTGATGTGGAAACGTGCATAAAAAACATGCCACATAAATAAGCCATACAAAGAAAGGAAGTGATTGGTATTAGAAGAACATATCCTCAGTGAAGAAAAATAAACATTAAAGGATAGTAATATAGATGAAAAATAATTTTAAAAAATAATTTGAATATTTCTTTCAAAATAGGGGAAAATATCCTTTTCATTTAGAATCTTCAAAAACTAAAAATTTCCATAATACTGAGAAAAATATTTTACTTGAAAATAACTGTAGAAACTTTTAAAGGATGATTCAAAGAAAAGAGCGGTTATAATAGTGGTGAAATCCATTAATTTGGTAATTGTTAAAATAAATATTAATTTCACAATTTTTTAAAAATTCATAAATATACTCTTTAGAAAAAAATGTAAAAATTTATTTTTAAGCCTAGAAAATTCTTAAAAATATTTTAAAGAACATGGAGGGGGGAGGATCTTGATCTGAGCACAAATTTATGTTTTATTGGTTTTATGGTTTGGTTTTCTGTGGTTTTTTTCATTTCTCTATGGATTTGGTGCTTAATTGGTTGTTATGGTTTGTCACTTCTGGTTCACATTTTCCCCTCCCCAGTGTTCTCTTGCCACCATGACTGGATTGTTTTGGAACCGGGTGTGGGTGCATCTATGGTTCTAATCGGAGTAGATCCATGCCCATAGTGGCATTTATATTATAGGATGGCCAAGATCCCCTCATTAGTGGCTATACCTTGGTGCAGTTTTGGCCCATCTAGTCCTAGGTGACAATGGGTTGGACTCGCGTCTCTTAGATTGTCTTTCGGGCTTCTGTGACTGTGGGGGTAAGGGTGTCTCATGGAGTGAATCGGGGTCTGTCCAGGATGGTATTTGATGGTGTTGTTTGGACTCGCGTATACTAGGATTTTTTTTTTCAGTTTTATGGTGTGTTGGTTTTCGAGACTCAGGTAATGAAGATTAATCCAGACTCAACCTCATGGAACATGCCTCAATGGATGATTCATATTGGGAGATTCACATTTGTAGGATTTATGGAATTGGATGTTTGAGAGGGTATGTCATCAACCATCAGATCAGGCCTCTTCTTTGACACATGACACTTGTTTTCCGTATAGTCTTGGAATGATGGATATCATTACCATGTTTTAATTTCTAGGGAGTGGCAGCTCTAAGTTGTCAGTCTGGGTTTTATTTTCTTGCCTTGGGTTGTGTAATGTTTTAAGTCCATGAAGTCTGTTCAGGTTCCCCTTCTTCCCTTAAAAGGGGGTTTTATTTAAAAAAAATCTAAGGCCTTCAGCCCGATGGAGGAAAATTAAAATATTATTAGTATAAATATATCCATGATATATCACATCAAAGGAGAAATATATGCACAATATAAATACAAATAGGTTCATAACATGAACCATGTCTCAATGGAGCAATATTAATATGAGGAACTCTTACCTAATGTATTTAATTTCGGTATACGTGTTCTTAGACTCATGTATAATAAATTTATATTTATTATAAATATATAAAATAACTATATTCATACTTATCTTACTATATATCATTGTATTTTAATTTCCAATTACCCATCCATTAATAATTATTCATTAAAATCATTATTCTAGTGAAAATGGTCCAATTTCCACACATGTTGTAGTTTGACGATTCTGGTACTTGAACTATGGTCATGGTTTCTTCATACATAGAATCTATATACTATAATAAATATAATATTTATTCATTATATACACTTTTATAACAATCTGTATAGGGTGATGATGAAAAATGAATTACGTCTCTTCATGGAGATAATAGTCTGTACGTACACATGAGTAATGATTCAATTTTTCAAAGGTAGGAATGAAAAAGGTAAATAATAATTTTTACACCCTTATATTTTATTTTATATTTCTTTAAATTAATTCTTTGTTCGATTTCATGTACCATACACAACACTGAGTTTAATTGAACCACAATATATTAGAAAAATATTATTATTTAATTATGAATGTTATGTTAAGACATTGGTTTGTCGGATATGAATTGGAATAACCATATTATGAATTATTTATATAATTATTCTCCTTAATAAAATTAATAATCAATCATGTATTGATTATAAATTGGTTATAAATGAAGATAATTTTTTGAAGGAAAAAGAGATATTTTTCATAAAACTGATATTATGTGTGCAATGTATTTTTAATCTTAATAGATTAAATTAATCACTATTTGATAACCTATTATAATTAAATGGGTATATTATATATCTAATAAAAATGATCAAAATTCATTTAAATTGTTTTTATTTGGAAAAGAATGAGAATAAAGTCATTTTGTGCTTTAAAAATACATTTTCTTCAAAAATGGTTTTTATTGAATTTTGTGTGTGGATATTAAAATTAATTTATAACAAGTTTATAAATTTTATTTTATAAAATAGATATAATTTTTTAAATAATCATTTAAAAATATTCTTAATTTATGTTTTTGATATTTTTCTAAAAAGATTGATTTTTGAGTGAATTGTGAAAAATAAAGTTTTTCAAAAATGCCTTCTTTTCTTTTAACCAAGTAATTTAAAAGTCCCATTTTATTTTGGATTTGGGTTTAAATTAAAATAATATACCATTTATTTAACATAATTATATTAATTCGATATGAATCGGTATTATAATTTATTTTTTTATAAGTTTATTTTTTGATTAAAAACACATTTTTCTGAAAAAACCGTTTTCATTACATTTTTCATTATTATATTAAATTTTTTTTCCACCACATGTATAGATTTAATGTTAAAAAATGCACTTTCTATTTAGAATTAGGAGGTTCAAATTTATCAATGTGGTCAATTTCATTTTTTTACTATGAATAGTAACCCTGGTAAAAATATTACCACATTTAAAAGAAGGATTAAACAAGTTAATTACGGTTAAAAATAAGTGATAAGGTTAAAAATATTATATTTATCATTATTTAATAGGATTATTTCAAACTTTATCACTTTATCTTTGAAAATATGGAAATTTGGTTCTATTTTTCATTGATAATGACCTTTATTTTAAGTAAAGAATAAGTACAAAATGCCACTATCTTTATTTTAATATCTCTAATATGTTATTATAAAAATAAAAATATTTTATGAATCATTATAAAAGGTCATTTTTAATCTAAATAATTTTTTTATGATAATAATTTTTTTATAATTTTTAGTGATGATATAATTTACTTGAATACTTACACAACTCCGACACAATGATTGTGTAAGCACCAGAAAAAAGGTATATTATTTTAAAAATAATAATTTTTTTTGTAACACCTAGAAATTATAAAATAAGAATAGTTTATTCAATAGTGTATGTGACATGCAACACTGAGCTTAAACAACCCACAAAATATAATTCTTTAAATTTAATCTCTTCGATAGATTGCAGAACACGCAACCCCTAGACTAAAGGGGCCATAATGTAGTATACCATTATAACCCAACAATTAAATTGATGGGTATAAATAGTACTAAATAATATATTAAAATTATTGTTATCTATTGACTATAAATAAAATAAGAATATTTAAAATAAAAAGATTTTTTTTCCTGAAAAACTATATTTTTCTAAAAGATAGATTAGTCTCTCTTTGCGCTCATAATTTAAAATTAATTTTTAAAAATTTTAGAAAAATTATTTGAGAAACTTATTTTTTTTAAAATCATAATATCAAAGTTATCTTGTGGTTATTTTTTTGGTTTTTTCTAAAATATTTCATTTCTTAATAAATATGAAAAATACTAAATTTTAATTGAAAACTGCCTTTTCGTTTAAATTATTTATAAAGTTAAAATATATTTTGAATTATTTTTAATGTAAAATTAGTTAAATTATATATAAATTAATACAATTTAGTTCATTATAATTGTTTTTATTGAATTTTTATATAAAAAATTTGTAAACTTTTGATTTAAAAACCAGCTTTCTCATCTCGTCTACAAGATTAATTTTAAAATAAAACTTTCCACTTATGTGAAATGAATTTGAAAAAATGGATTTAATATTTAGAATAAGAATAATTTATAATGTTTAATAAGGTCAAATTAATTTTTAACCAAAATTAATAGTGAAAACATTAAAAATTAATTATCACGGTTAAGGTAAAAATGGATTTAATGGGGGGTTAAACTACAAAGATAAGTGTTAAAAATGACCTAAAAACTTGTAAAACACCCATAAGCTGGAAATATTTCCACCTTATCTATTCTAGTATCGATAATGACCCATTTTTAGGCTTATAGGATGATAAAAACATGGATATGATTGAATCTATTCAAAAAACTACAAGTGTCCCACTCACCTCACTTATAAAAGGCCACCCCCTCTCTACTATTATTAATACATTTAAACATTTTTTCAGTATATACCTAACGTAATGACTTTAAAACTTCCCTAATCTCATACTAGAATCATTATTTTGGACAAAAATTCAACCTAGGAAGGATTTTGGTATAAACCTAGGGAGGATACCCGGAGAATAGGTAATGTTCTTCAACAAGCATTTTTATTTTATTTCTTCCTCCACGTCCATAAATTCTTATTAAAACATGATAATATAATAAAATAATAATATTAAATATATATATATATATATATGTTTTTATAATATGTTTAGGACCTACAACCATCTCTACTTCCATCAAATGAGTTATGAAATCATCATTTGTATGTATAGAGGACTAGAACATCACGTACCGATGTCATTCATTTTTTCCATTACCACCTCTCATAGTTAGGTATAATGATGGATATAAAGTATATATATGATAGTTATAAAATAATTATAAATATGGAACCATTATATCATATATTAGTTTTTTATCTTCCGTTCCTCAGGGGATATGATAACATCACTCATGTGAACAGTAAAACACCACCATACGAAGCGATGTGATTTTTCTTTCACTAACGCTTTACATGGAAGGTGATAAAGATAAAGTTAATGATTATATGTGATATTAATGAAATAATTATCATATTCATGATATATTTATAATTATTGAAATATAATATATCATTTTTCCTTTCCACTCACTTTAAGATGATAACATCATTCGTGTATGTGTGGACTACCGCCTTCACGAAGCGATGCGACTCTATTTTCATCACCACACAACATGGATGATGTATATAAATATATAATATGTTATTTATGATATTATTATAATTATTTAAATATAAAATATTACTTACCTCCTTTCCATAATCATCTTTGAAAAATTGAAACATTACCCATGCGTAGGTACAGCCGACCGTCTCTATAATCGTAACATACTTAAATTTTCAAAACCATCATTAATGATTAGTTTTAAAAGTATAATTGATTGAATATATATTATAATTATATTATTATTATTCTATATATGATTTAACTATATAATATATGCAATAAATGGATCTTTTATGATAAATAACGAATGAGAAAATAAGACAATTAACACCTGAAAAAATGAAAATAATGAAAGATAATTAATTAAAGGGTGATAATATGTTATAAAAAATAATATATGATAATAGAAATATGAATAAGGTCTTGTTGTAAAATATATACATTCTTAAAACCATTATACATTAGGTTAAATCATGTTCACCTAAAAGGAAGTGTAAGGTAAGGGATTTTTTCTCAATTTCATTTTATTGAGGCATATTGTAATGCTATGAAGTAAATTTGATTTATATGATGTATATATTGAATTTTTGACATTTTATATCATGATTAATTAATAATTAATGGTATTTTATGTTTCAATTTGAATTATTTCATCAAAGGTTATTCAAATTTAAAATTACCAAGTGGTAAATAATTTCATAACTCAATTTCTTTTCATTGGGTTATATTACTTCTTCATTGTCCTTGATATTATAAGATTATGTGTATAATGACTTTTTATTATATTATATTATATTTACAATTATTTTATTTGTATTTATAGTTGATATAAAAATTTTATTCATTGATTAATTCCCACTTCAATGTTATGAGAATTGTAAGGGTTTATTTCACTATCTAAATCTAATCAAGATTATTTATTCTTGAATTTTAGTTGAAGAAAATTATTTGAATATAATCTAAATAAATCCATTTAATTATATTACCCTCTTGTTATCTATGATATTTTCAAGTAATAGTACCATTTTACTACTCTTTGGTACATAAAATAGTTGATAACATGTTTTTTAGGAAAATCCGACTTCATTTCTCTCTTTAGTCGGAAATATGATTTCTTCCCAAACCATGTTTTATAAAAATATTTTCAATTTTTTTTTAAAATTTTAAAAATTATTTATTGAATAATTTTTTTAAAACTCTTACTTTCTAATATTTTTTGAAATTAATCTTTATTTTGTTTTCAAAACAATGTCGGTTTGACTTTTACCGAAAAAGTGAAAGGAATATTTGTTTAAACGTGTATGACATGAACAGAATTTACAGCCACCATGACCACTCAATTTTTTTATATATTACTTTTTAAGTTTAAAATATTATTTTTAATGAAAATAATTTTCAAAATGTTTCATGAACTTTTAGTTTTAAAAAGTGATTTTCAAAATAAAGAGAATATTTTCCTCAAGAATGTTCTTAAATATTTTTTATAGTATTTCTATTCATCAATTAAAAAACCAGTTATTCTTACCCTAATGGGTATATGTTATATTTATACCATACTTATTATTCCAATGGATGGTTTATGATCATTTGACCAAGGAAATTATTTAAATTTACTTTCTTGATTCATTTTTGTAGTTATTAACTTTCCATTAAAATACCCAATTTCCTTTGATTATTTGATATTAAATTTACTATAAATATTCATTTTTTTTATCATGGATATGGTTATTGATTAAAATATATATCATTTCCACATATGGAATCCAAAATTTAAATTTATTTTTTTATCCAGGGAAATTTTTATAAATCCGTATTCTTTACTAAAAAAATATACTTAATGATAAGGCACATTATTCCTGAATTAAATTGACTATTTGATATATTAGGAATGATTTTGAAATACAAGACATGTGGGTGGGGGGTGGTATTGGTTATATATATCCACTTGATGCATCAATAGTCTCATAAATTGAATTAGTAAGCTCTCATGAAATCAGTTAGCCAAACCTAATGGGTTTATACCCAATATTTTAAACTGTCTTGTAAAAGATCTTGATAGTAGAGATATCACGATGAATGAGATCTTGGAATATAATAATTAATAATTAAATTTATAAAATATTAAGTTATTATTATCCATGATATTTTCACAATTATATGATCTCTAGATGCATTTTATTCTCAATTATTGATTAAATGGGTTTTTTAGTTATTTACCCTTCCATTTTGTTTATTCCTTATCTAATTATAAAAACCAAGTTATTGATTAAAAGGAATGTGTGTTTAATTATTTAAATTTCCATATTTATTATTATCTATGATATTTTAGTATTGATATTATCTTTGGGTGCACTTCCTTCTCAGTTTATTGATTACATAAAATGTGTGATTAGTTATTTACCTTTCCATATTTATTATGCTTATTGATTTTGGATATATTTCACTATAATTAACCCTTATTTGGAATTTGATCTCACCCTTATTTTGTTTCCTTTCCCAGGATTATATGAAGTGTAATATGATTGACATGCAAGGATATCATATAAGGAATAATGTTATTCTCAAAAAAAAAATATGTTTTAATTTGTGTATTCAAATGTAATGTAAGAATCAAGTATATATCTAGTTTACCAAGATGAATTGTAATATACTAACCCGGTTCAACCAGAAAAAATACTCAAGCCCGCCCATCATGGTGAGTTATAACAAAGATAATAGAAATAAGTCTTGAATATAACTAAAAATAGATATGAAAATAGAGTAAAACATGAAAGAAAAACAGAGATATGACAAAAACTATACAATCCATGCCAAAATAGGATAAAATAAAAAGTATTAAAAGTCTCTCTATGACTAAATTTTACCTCTAAACCAACCCAAACTAAAGGTAGAAACAATAAGAGAATCCAACATTCCACATTATGCACTTCCATTTACTTGGATCCTGAAATAAAAAATCTACAACTGCCTAAAGGAAAAAGTTGGGTGTGAGCATAAAGCCCAGTAGGATAGCACCATAGATTCTATACAAGGTCCAATATCAAGAAATAAACATTTATAGATTTTAAAAAAAATATAGTTTTAAAAATCATTTTCATAAACCCAATCCAGTTTTAAATCATATTCCCTTTGGTTTTCATAAAATCCTTTCATATTCTCAAATAAATAAATATGAAAACAGAAGTGGTAAAACTAGAATTCCAATCCATAAATAAAGAGGTAAGTAAGTAAACACATATCCATGAAATAAACTATCATGAAAATCTATGTGATACAACCTCATGAAAAAATCTGTGAGCAATAATCCATGATAAAAATCCTCCTGAGATAAAAATCCATAAATGAAAAATCACATCGTATTTGGCCCTAGACTATGGGAATACATACCGGATATTAAATATCCTAAAAATTCATAATGTTGTATCCAACCAATATCGAGTCCTTCCACAATCTATTGATATCCCAAAGGTTACTTGCTAGTGGTGCTATACTCACTAAGTCTGCCCATGTCTATTTCCCAACGCACCCAAGGTTCCCTATGTGCCAAGTGATTGAAAACCCATTTCCAAAACAAGTTCACAATTTTATAAAACATTTTCAAATAAAATCCAATATTATTTGGTTTTTGAAAACCCATTTCTAAATCAAAAACACCACAAAATCAATTAAATAAATATTTGGTTTTATTTTTTTAAAATAAAAACCATTAAAAAACATTAATCTTTCAAAAATCACTTCAATTAAATGAACTAGCTAGACGAATTTATCAATAATAATAATAAATTAATAAAATCAACCCATTATATAGAAATACCTACCTCCAAATGGTATAAACCTATAGACCTTCGACAATGGTTATTGGAAACCAATAGATCGACATTTGAAAGATAGGGCATGCCAAGAAACTATAATAGATTGATAGAAATAACAACATGATCAAAAATATGAACTATAAACATAGACAACACTATAGACATAACCAAAGGAATGAAGAACCGGAAGTAACACTTACCTATAGAGGCACACTGCAACAACCCTGATGATCGATTTCTAAACTAGTGATCCAAAAGAAAAAGAGATCTCCAAAATTACCCAAAATTTCCTAGGGAGCGATCTGGTTTGTGGGAGGGAGGTTTCAAGTGGAATGAAAGAATAAATTCCCACATAGATACCTAAGAAACCCAAATATTTATATTTACATGGTGTGTAATCCCATTACACATTGTGAAATCCACATAATATAAAAACACCAAAAAATAACCTTTTTATAGAAAACTTAATTTTTTTCCATTACATGATATGTAACCTTTACATAGATTATAATCCTTTAATGCCCTGAAATTGTTTCATTGAATCTTCCTAGAGACCATTACAAGACATATAATCCTATTACATGGTGTGTAATCACCCAGCAGACAACGCTTCTCCTAGTTTATTTAGTAAAAATCAAAACCAATTATGAAGTAAAAAACATGATTAAGTGCATAACTAAAAATCATAAAAGGGTGTTACAATCTCCCCAACAAAAATTCTTTATTTTCCTAGAAATTCCTTAAGATCTTGTATCTATAAAAAATTAAAGCCATTTACACCTCATCAATAATTCCATTTCCTACATCTCATAGCTATCTCATCCACACTGCCACAATACCTAGACCAGAGGAATTGTTTTACTGTGTAGTAACTTCTCTCAGTGATCCATAATATGAAATGGATGCTCAACCATAGTGGTGTGGAACTAAATATCAATATCCTCCCATCCAATCACATATGAAGGATTTGGTACATACCTCCTCAACTGGGAAACACGAAACACATCATGGATAAAAGTAAAACCGTATGGTAAGTCCAATCGATATGTTACCTTCCTCCGTCATCCAATGATCAAAAATAGGACCACAAAAATTAGTACCAACTTATCCTTCTTACCCAACCAATGATATCCCAATCAAGGTGAAGCATTGAGAAATACCCGATCATGAGCCTCAAACTCCTGTAGACATTGATAATGTTCTACAAAAGATTTTTGATGACTATGTGCTATGAACAACCTCTTATGAATCAACTATTCCTTTTTCGTCATTCTATTGAATGATACTCATCCCAACCAAGGAAAAATCTCCCAAATCTTCCCAATAAAATAAATATCTATATGACTCCCCATACAAAGACTCAAAGGGTGAAATCTTAATCGAGTCCTAATAAAAATTATTATATGAAAACTTTACTAGTGGAAGATTATATTATAAAGATTCTCTAAAATCATGTACATAATCTCAGAACATATCCTCAAAAATATGGATAGACCTATCTATCTTCCCATGAATCTACAGATAATAACCCGTGCTAAATTTAATTTAGGAATCCATCACCTCATGCAAACCTTTCCAAAACCTGAATGTGAACCTCAGGTCCCTATCAGATCCAATTATAGATGTAACCCCATGAAGTCTCACAATATATTGTACATACAATTCCCCAAGCTGTTCCACTTTCATAATACCCTTAATAGGTAGGAAATACACCAATTTCATGAGTTGATCAATGATCATCCTAATCACATCCTTCCTACTAGGAGTCTATGGAAAACCAATGATGAAATACATGGAAATATCATCCATGTTGATAGATTTAATATTTTCATTATTTTTAATATGTTTTCAATCATTTAATCCTTAACAATTAATCAATTTTATCCAATTTGAATCATTTTAGTATTTTTGGTGAATTTTGGGATTAATTGTGAAAATTGGTTAATTTTGGAAATTTTGTTATTTTCAAGATATTTTTTATTTAGGGAATATAATTTACAATTTAGATCCAAATTGAGTGATTCCTTTTTTTAGGATTCCTTTGTTCATGAGATTCTACTTTTTTTTTGGACCCGGATCTAATTCGAAAGACATTGGCCTCGATAAATCAAAAAAGGGAAGATATTTTTTGGACGACAGAATGGAACCCACCATAGTTAATGAGACATATGTCCTTCTAATTTTTTTACAAATTAAATTATTCTATTTGGAGGATAAATAATAATCAAATAATAATTATCCTATTTAATTTTATGGAGAAATCCACTCATTAATGCTTCCTTTTCATTATCCCAATTGTAAGAAGTTGAAGATGCTCCTCGACCAGAAAAAATATACTTCAGTAATTCAAGAATAACTTTTACTAAAAATGTCCAATTACTTTGAAATTTCTAGGGTCTATATCCAACTTCAATTCAAACAACCTTTAATAAGATACAATGGCAAGTTTCAGAGGTCTATTGGGAAGAAAAGAAGCAAAAATTCTATGGAAGGATTCTGGAGGAGAAATTTTATGTTCTTATTTCCCCCTCTTTTATTTCCTTTTATTTTTCAATGTCTTCTTCTTCCCCCTTCTTCATGGATAAACTTCACATGTAGGAGTAATCATATGATTGATTGGGAAAGTATATTTTTTTCTCTTTTTTAATGTTTGAGTTCATGCACTTCATGGTATAAAATCTTTTCTCACTTGTGAAAAGTTGGTTTCAATTACTAATAGTGGTTTTTATTATCAAGTGTGATTATATTTGGTTCTAAATTCCATTGTTTTTATTAATTTGGTTAATGATAATTTTCTCTCTCCACTAGTTTCTAGTATATATATTATGGAATAGATGAGGGCTTAGTGGTGAAAAACTAAATGATCGTCAGTACGTGTGGGAGGGGTAGTGGATATTCTTGATTTTTTGGGATAAATAAGACCTTATTAGGAATTATCTAAGCCAATTGAGGGTATTCATTGAAACTCTTTTACACATATGAAGGAGAGTAGATCGAGCTGAGAGGTATTGGAAAATATCACTATTTTTAATATTTTTATTCGTCAATTTGTTTTCAATATTTTTCTTCATTTCTTTATTTTGTTTTATTACTTTACTTTGTTTTCATAATAAAAAATTTTAAAAAAATAACCTCCACTTTTTCCTAAAATTTTAAGCTGACAACTTTATTGTTGTGAACTCATCTCTAGAGACAACCTAGTTTAACCAATATACTTTATTTTAACTTAGGAAATATTTTTTTATCACACCACATGATAAGAACATGTAAAAACTTTTCACCATTGTCGGGGAAGCTGTTCCAACAATCTAATTGAAAATATTTGGATTGTTTCAAATTTAAAAAATAAAAATAAAAAAGTTTAACTCACCTTGGTCTATAAAGGGTAGTGTTTAATTATTTTCTAAACAGAACAGAGGAGATTGAATACAAATCACCTATGAGGATGAATTAAAATATCTCATCCATGAACATAAAGTGAACCTCGAATACCCAGTGTAGGAGGGATTGTCTAGAGAATTAATTAAACTATAGAATTATTTTCAGTTATTTTATCAAGAAATGATTAAGGTATAAAAAGAGACTTCCTTGTTTTCCAAAAATATTTAGGGAGAAATTTCATAGGTGAAACACCAAGAATAATAAGTTCACAAGGATCATGAAGCTCGATTGGAAAGGATGAGTCAAATGGTACAAAAATTGGAGAGAAAAATAGAGTGGATGGTGGAATATGTACATGCATACCAGGAGCAGTAGCTGGAGCCAAAATAAGAACCAAAACCATAAAATGTGGTGGAAGAAGTTTACCTAATTATATTTCAAGTTAAAGAACCCATGGAGGCCCTGATGAAATTAAAATAAGATCCATTCTTCCCAACTCAATAAATATTGGTGGATATTTATGAAGAAAAATTTCCTGCTGAAGTACATATGGAAGATCAATAAGATTTGGATAACTTTTTGAATGAGTTTGAGTAACTACTTTATCCTCCTATTCATTATAAAGTAGAAGATCTAGAACCATTGAAGGAAAACACCACCAAAGTGGTGGAATTTGAAGAGAATATAGAGGAGCATGACTACTTACCACCATATAGTAAAGTTCAACTGCAAGAGACACCTCCCACTAAATAAGCAATTAAAGTCAAACAAAATCATGGATATGATCATTTCTTTAACTCATTATCTTATAATTTTATTCAAAATTAATTTAGTATTACCTCCTCTTATTTTAAATTTTCAGATTCATCCAACACTTGTATTTCCTTGGTGGATGAGGTGGAAAAAGAATATGCACCTGAAGAGTAACATATGGAACTCCCCGAACATATTGATCATTCATTGGAGGGATTTAAAAGAAGATCCAATTGGATTTTTCTGTGGAAAAAGTGATTCATGATGCTTAATTTGAAAGGTAAGAATTTGATATTGATTATTTATACTTTAATTTTGTTCAAATAGAATTACACTATGACATTCCCTTTGATTATTCCATTTATGAAAAATTCCTTGAGAAATAATTAGAGAATGAATAAGAAGTTTTTAAAGGGAAAACCAAGAAAGAGGAATCATTCATTATTATACCCCCACCATTCAAGTTGTATATTATTTTCCTAGGGATGGATTTTTGGTACTGTATCCACGATTCCTCAACAAAAAGGAATAAGTGCATGCTGAGAAGAATAATGTTTGGTGGTTCATCACAAATAAAATCAACCCAACATCAAATTGGTGATAACCAACCAGAACTTCCCATCTAGAGGTAGTCAAAACCCCAAACCCACTTAGGGGGTTAAACTAAGATCTATCCTTATTTTCCCATTCTATTTTTGTTTTTATTTTCTTTTAATGAATTTATTGTGTTTTCTTCTGTACTTTTTCTTATAGGTTTTTAGTGTGAAACAATTAGGATATTAACTCAACATTGCACTTCTAATAAGTCAAGTTGTACCTCTCCTTAACACTTTTTTATTGTTATTAAATTAAAAATTCAATTACATGTTAAATCCACTTGAATGTATTAAGGTCATTTCATCATTCAAGTGTGGGGTAGGGGAACTTTGATGTTTTGGATTTTTCTATTTTCCAAAAAATGGGGTGTGTTTTTCAAATTTTTGTGTTTTATTTTTCAACTTTTGTGTGTTTTTGATACTTTTGATCTGAAATGATTATCATTTACATTTTCTAAACCCTTTTCAATGATTGAACCAATTTATTCCATGAAACTGATCTTAAATAAATACTGAAAATAACTTTGTTTCAAGTTCAAATATTTGATAATTTCATGAAAAGTACTCTTATTTTTGAATCCCACACCAAGTCTCACTGTCTTTATATTTTAAATCACATTCTCGTGATACTGATGAACCCTTTTTGTTATATTATTTTCATTTTCCTCACTTCTTAAGAGAACCAAACCATGCTTTATTTAACCATAATTTGATTAATTTTTATCAAAACTTGAGGGTTTAAAGTAATTTTATTTTAAATGATTAAGACATTTATTTGGTTTTAAAGCTCCCTTTTTAAAAGAATACTTTTAATTCTATATTTTTGTGTACATTTAATCATTTTATCCCTTTTAATCCCTGAACATCCCATTATGTTATCCACGTTACAAGCCAATTTTCCTTATCCAACCTGCTCTTGTAGTGAAATTACATGATCTAGTTAAACTTAAGTGTGTGTGTGTGTGGGGGGGGGGGGGGGGGTTGTCTTTTGTTGTGATAACTAATTTGGTGAAAATTTGGGTGGAAAATAAAATATTTAAGAGACATGTTTGGTTTTAAAAAAACTCATTATTTTTAAATTTGTTCGTTTTCTAGAGTTTTCAAGATAAAAGAAAGTTGTGCGTTTTCTAGAGTTTTCAAGAAGAATTATGTTTGATAAGATTGAAATTTTTCCAACTGAAATGATGAAATATGTGAACATTCCTCAATTTTTCATGATGATGGATCTGATTTCTACTAATGGGAGTGATGAGGATACGATACTTGAGTGAAAATTGGAATCTTTCTATTTTGCTTCAAAAGAGCCAAGCCTTCCACATTCAGCCTCAGAATGTTTTTGACATCAAAATACTACCAACCAGAAGACACAAAAAAACCTTGAAAATTACTGATGATAAACACATATCCTTGACTCACATCAGGTGGATATATATAAATTTATCAATCCTATGGTGAAACTTTCTTTGGTTTGTATGAGAAAATCCTTTTTGAAAATTGAAATTTGTGAGATGATAGAAAAATCATCTGTGGTTGGTGTCTTGTGTGCATGGGAGGAGAAATGAAGTGGAAAATTATTGAATGATATAAATGGAGAACTTGGAATAATGGATTTTGATGTGGTATGGTATCTTTTATTTCATGGTATGGAATTGGTGGATTTAATGAGCATGTGTTTTGAATTTTCAATTATTTTATTTTAATGCTTACTTGTATAGGATTACAAGTGCTAAGTGTTGGGGAATTGATAGAGTCAATATTTTAATTATTTTACATATGTATTTTAATGATTTAATCCTTGAAATTAATTAATTTGAGATTATTTGAATCATTTTAGTATTTTTGGTGAATTTTGGGCTTAATTGTGAAAATTGGTTAATTTTGGAAATTTAGAAATTTTTAGAAACTTCTGTATTTCAGGAATATATTTTTCAATTTAGATCCAAATTGAGTGATTCCTTTTTTTTAAACTACCTTTTTTCATGGTATTATACTTTTTATTCTGGACCTAGATCCAATTTGAAGGAAACTGGCCCAGATAAATCAATCAAGAGGAGATATTTTTTTGGATGACAGAATGGACCCTACTATAGTTAATGAGGCATATCTCCACCTAGATTTTTCCAAATGAGGTAATTTCAGTCGGAAGAGAAATAATAATCAAATAAAAATTTTCCCATTAAATTTCATGGATAAATTTTCTCATTAAGGCTTATTTTTCGTGCGACCAAATGTAGGAAGTTGAAGATTCTCCTCGGACAAAAAAAAATGTACTTCGGTAATTTGAGAATAACTTTTCATAAATGTTTTCAATCAATTCATTTAGAAAAAAATTTAAGAAGACACCGTGGAAAGTTTCATAGGTCTATTTGGTATAAAAGAATCAATCATTGTCTAGAAGGATTCTGGAAGAGATTTTTCTTCTTCTTTCCCCCTTTTTTATTTCTTTTTTATTTTTGTAATGTCTTCTTATTAACCATTCTTCATGGATACCCTTCACATGTATGGGTAATACTCTAAGTGATTGAGGAAGGATAATTTTTCTCTTTAGTAATTTTTGAGTTAATTCACTTCATGGTATAAAATATTTTCTCTCTTTTTCAAAGTTGGTTCCAATTTCTAATAGCGGGTTTTATTATCAAGTATGATCAAATTTGGTTCTAAATTCTATTTTTGTTATTAATTTGGTCAATGATAATTTCCAACCTCTACTAGGTTCTAGTATATATACGATGTAATTTATCAGATCTTAGTGGGGAAGTACTTTGTGATTGTTAGTACATGTGGGAGGGGTATTGGATATTCTTGATTTTTTGGGATAAATAAGATCCAATCAGAAATTTCCTAAGTTAATTGAGGGTATTCGATGAATATATTTTGCACATAGGAATAATAGTAGACCGAGATAAGATCTTGTAAAGGTTAACTCTCACCATAACCATTTGACCAATGGGGTGATTGGACGTGATCCTGGAATCTCACTTTAATGGGATTAGGAGAAGAGAATTGAATAAATTGAAATTATGATAGCATTGCAATTAGAAAACCGATCCCGACCTGATCACCCAATTCATATCACTATTTTCAATCTTTTTCTTTTCCGATTTTTTTTCAATATTTTTCTTCTTTTATTTATTTTGTTTTTTACTTTAGTTTGTTTACTAAATCAATAAATTTTAAAAAACTTCAATTTCTTCCTCAAATTTCAAGGTGAAAAATTGATTGGTGTAAAATCCTCTCTGGAGAAAACCTAGGTCAACCACTATACTATATTTTAACTTAAGAAATATTTGTTTTTTTATACCCCCTAATAGGTATGTGTCACCTATTCCATACCAAAATGAGTAAAGGTTGCAACAAACGAGTGGGTCTTTGGTGTTATACCTTAATTCTATAACAAGTGAGACACTGCAAAACAAAATACACAACCAACCTACTCATCCACAACCACCAATAATGACATCTCAAGTTTTGTTACATCTTGGTATCCCCAGGGTCTGTAGACCAACACAAATAGTTTCCACTGTCTATATACTCCCATATCATGGAAAAAAGAACAACCAACCTGATATGAAAGATCAAAGTTCCAATAGGGGACCGAGACCACTCAACCAAGTTCTCCCCTCCACAAATTATTTCACTTAAGTATTGACACTCAGTTTATTTCACCTGATCCATCCAAAATTTATCATCAAAATATGATTCATGTTTCATTGAAGAAAATAATTCTTTTCCACCATCATATTCCACTCCCAAGATCATATCTGCAAATAAACTCATAAGAGACCACTATTCAACTGATTCCTTTAGGTATTGGGTTGTTAATTTTCTAATAAATGCATCAATAACCACATTTCCCTTACTATGTGTATAGGAAATTTCAAAATAGAAATTCTAAAGATACTCCACCCATAGTCTCTTTCACAAGTTCAAATATCTATGAGTAAAAATATATTTCAGTCTCTTATGATCAGAATACATGGTAAAACACTCTCCAAATAGATATCATTTATAAATTCTTAGTACATACATAAACACTACAAAATAAAGATCATGGGTAGGTTAGTTCCTATCATGAGGGTGAAAATGGTACAAGTCATTGGAAACCACCTACTTCCCATACATTAAGACACATCCCAAACTCATACCAGAAGAATCACAGAAAACATCATGATCTGAACCTGGTTCTGGAAGATTCAAAACTAGTTATAAAGTCAATATCACCTTCATATCCCCAAAATATCTATATAAATTATCATTACATTCAAAAATCACACCGTTATAGGTCAAATCATTCATCGATGATGCAAGCTTGGAGAAATCCTGAACAAACCATCTATAACAACCAGCTAAACCCCAGAATCTTTGGATCTCAAACACATTTATGGATCACTCATAGGAAATAAATGCTTATATCTTTCAGGATCAACTAATATGACCCTATTATACATCACATACCCTATAAATTTCACTTTATAGATCCAAAAATTACATTTGGAAAGATTACCATATAGAATATGTTCTCCCAAGGTTTGAATAATGATATCCAAATGGTCTATATTCTCCTCCTATGAATTGTATTACACCAATATATCATCTATGAACACAAAAAAGATCCCATGAATCGGTGAATGATCAAATTCATCAAATCCATAAACACCGTAGGAGCATTAGTCATATAGAATGACATAACCAGAAACTCAAAATGACTATACCATATTTTAAATATTGTCTTAGGTATATAATATTCTAAAAATATTGACTGGTGGTAACCTAATTAAAGGTTAATATTTGAAAACCAACATTCCCCTCAAATATGGTCAAAAAGTTCATCAATACTTGTAAAATGATATATCTTCTTAATAGTCACCTGATTTAACTTCTGATAGTCATTACAAATTCTTAGGCTACCATTTTCTTTCTTATAAAATAGGGTAGTCGAATCCCATTGTGACATGATAGGGTGAAAAATATCCTTTAGGATATAGGCCCTTAAGCTAGACCTTAAGTGCCACCAACTCAGAAGGTTCCATTTGATAATATTTTATAGAAATGGGATCATACCAGGGAGCAGGTAAATAGTAAACTTAACCTCTCTCTATGGTGTAAAACTAGAAAAATCATTCAGGAAGACCTCAGGGTATGCACACACCACTACAGGAATTCGACCATCTAAATAAGGGTCAAATACATTAAGAAAAATACTTAATAATTGGTATGATATTGCTTCGGTATAAGGAGAAACACACCATTCCCTTCCTGATCTAGAGTCCCACTCACCCAAAAAAACACGAGTGACCCTATTGGAAGATAAAAACTAAACCCAAAAAAGATAATAGTCTATCTGGTCCTTAATTATAATTCTCTAATACATCATTATAATCATGTCAAATTTATCAATATCAATCACTAAAAAATCCCACTCCACCTCAAAGTTGGATATCATCACCTGACTTGTGGGACACTTGAAACCTTGTTTGTACCTTTCTTCTAAAGGCATGGAATGATCCAACAATAATGGAATAATCTATGAATGTAATCCCAACACATAAACTAACTTTGTAGATATAAATGAATGAGTAGAACCTATATCAAACAAAGCTATCACTATATAAGATAAAATAAACACTATACCTTTAATAGTAGTTGGCCATGCATCAGATTCCTCTTACACATACTCATTCACATAAAGTCTTTTGATCTTAGCCATATGAATATACCCCTTGCCTCAAGGATTCAACCCACCACCCTTTGAAGAATCAACACATACTTGCAAACCCTTGGTGAGAGTAGATCCTACCTTATTTCCATGGGATATCCTTTTACACAAATACTTTATGTGACTAGATTTCCTAAAAGATGACAAGTCTTAGGAGAATCTTCACAATTTGGCTTGGTATAACCATGTATTCCATAATAGTAGTAGAAAACTTGTTATTATCTTGATGAATCCTTATGATAGTATTCCTAAATAAAAATAACCACCCCTGCATTTCATTTTCTGGCCAGAAGAGATACCTTGGATAATAACTTCAGCAATTGAAGCTCCACTCAAACCAGTCTTTCCAGCCATGTTTTCCTCATCCAAAACTGCTTTTTTCCACTACCACTAAAAAGGTTAGAAGGTACATGATAATCAATATCGACTGAATATCCAGACTCAATGCCAACTCAAACCATTAATCCTTTAGTTTCTCATTAATGACAAGATTCAATTCCATATGCACGAGCTCAAAAAAATAGGCAGAATGCTCTAAAATGGTATAATCCCCACGCTCAAAGGTTAGAAACTCTTGGGTTTTAACTACACATAATATTTCAGGGTAAAACCACAAATTAAATATTTTTTTGAAAGAATACTATCTATTATCCTAATGAAAATTATCATCTTTCCCGGTCCCTCAAACATATACATGAAAAAACCCACCTTAGAGTCTTCAAGAGTCTTCAAAAGTTGAATATCCTCTCAATCAACTTAAGACACTCCCCAGATTCCTAGGATCCTTTATTACCAAGGAATATGGGTGGATACTTCTTAGTAAATTCAAATCCACGATCGACCATATGTCCTAGGTTCTCGACACCCACTTGACCCAGAGTCTGAATGGTATGAATTAAAACTTGTACCAAAGAAGGATCCATTGAAAGATTTACCTGCAAAACTATCCTCATAACTTCGAATCTCAGATTTGGAAGAGATCTTCTCAGTGTACTTTTCTAATAAATATAATAAAATATCAAATATATCATTATAACATTCGATAATCTTAATACCACTTTCATAATTCAAAATAATGCTTTAAAATAACAAGAATTTAAAGCAATCATGAATTGTACCAATGAAAGACATCACTCAAAAATGAACAAGTCAATTTAAATAAACTTTCCATAGATTTCATTTAAATTAACTCAAACTCTAGGTCACAAACTTGGTAAAATTCCCTATCCACCCATGGTGACTTGGTTTAGGAATGGATGTGAGCCGGTCAGACCCCTTTTCTATACTTAATATATGAATTCCAATAGTCCAAATCCTATCTAACTAAGAAGCAGAACCAACCTCAAGAAGTGTTAACACACTTCAGTCTAATATTTTCCTTTGATACCAAATTATAATAGAACAACATGAGTCAACTAGACAAGACACCCGAGTCGGCTCGTCATGGTGAGGTATAAGAAATATAATGGAAACATGTATTACATATAACAAAAAAAATACAACCAGAGTACAAAATGGAAGAAAAATAGAGATACAATAAAAAACATACAATCCCGGACAAAATAGGATAAAACATAATGTATGAAAAGTCTATTTGTGACTAACTATTACCTCTAAACCAAGCCGATCTAAAGGTAACAACAACAAGAAAATCCATCATGTTACATGATTTCCTTACCTTTACCTAGATCCTACAATACAACATCTACAACTACCTTAATGAAAAATTAGCGTGTGAGCAAAAATACCAGTAGGATACCACCATAGAGTCTATAAAAGGTCTAATATCAGGAATGTAATAGTTTTAGATTTTTTAAAAAAAAAAGTTATACAAGAATTTCTATAAACCTAATCCATTTTAAAATCATTTTCCCTTGGGTTTTCATAAAATGCATTCATATTATTGAATCCATAAATATGAAAATTAGAAGTGATAAAATAATAATGCCAATATATACATCAGTAGGTAAGAAAGTAAAAAAATATTCATAAAATAACCTATCATGTGAAGCTATGTGATATAACCTCATATAAAAATCTATGAGAAATAATCCATATTAAAAACCATCATGGGATAAAAATCTATAAATGATCAAGTGTTTCATATTGGGAGATAGACTATGGGAATACGTACTAGAAATTAAAGAGACTAAAAATTAATAAAACTGGATCCGACTAATATCAATTCCTACTATAGTCTATCGATATCTGAATGGTTATGTCCTAGTGGCGCCACACTCATTAAGGCTACCCATGTCTATTTCCAATTTCACTAAAGGTTACCAATGTTCTAAGTTTGTCAAAACCCATTTCAAAACCATGATTAAAATTTTATAAAAAAATTTCAAATACAAGCTATGAAAATTTAGTGTTTGAAAACCCATTTCTAAATCAAAACCACCACAAAATCAATTAAACAAACACTTGGTGTACAAAAACTAGTTTTTAAATAAAAACCTCTAAAAACATTAATATTTTACAAATCAATTCAATTCAATGAAAAAATAAAATGAATTTATCATGAATTATATGAAGTTCATAGAATTAACCCATTGTATAGAAACACCTACCTAAAAATTGTATAAACCCAGCTACCTTCAACCACAGTGATTAGAAACCAAGATATAAAATTTTGAAAGATAAGTCATGCTAAGAAACTACAAAGGATCAATAGAAAACACTATACAATCATGAATTTGAACTATAAACAAAAAAAGGACATATATTTGACTAAATAAATAAATAACTAAGAAGAATGCTTACCTAGAGAGAAACACTGCAACAACCCTCATCATCGATCACTGAATGTGTGATCCAAAAGGAGCATAGATCTCCAAAATTTCCCAAAATCACCTTGGGAGAGATCTGGATCAAGAGAGGGAGGCTTCATGTGGAATCAAAGAATAAACACACACACAATTCCCTATAAAATTCAAGTCTTGAGATTTACATTGCATTTAATCTCATTACACGTCATAAAATCCATGGAATCAAAGAAAACTAAAAAACAAATCACCTTTTTTATAAAAAACCCATTTTTTCCATTACATGATGTGTAATGTTTATAAGGTGTGGAATCCTTTCATGCCTTAAAATAATTTTGCGAAATATTCCTAACGACCATTAAACAATGTGTAATCCTATTAAATGACATGTAATTTCCCAAAAAATAGTGCTTCACCCAGTTTCTACAGTAAAACTGAAAACCAAGGATGAATAAAAAAACATGAGAAATAGAGTACCTTAAAAGTGTAATGTGGTGTTACACTACTAAAATATTCAGTCCTTTAGGATTCAATTCCTTATATCTTATTCCAATGTAATAAAGTAGTCACTGGCTATGGCCTACTAGGTTTGGGGTCTATATTGTTGGTATTAGAGGAAGTTTAGTAGAGAACTTGGAAACTAGATTTTGGAAAACAATGATTAGGGAACATAACCCTATAATAAAATTTTAGGATAAGTATAGAAGAAAATATTAATGTTTTGGTAAGGAATATATTATGTGGTTTTCCCTAGAAGTACATCCATGTCTAGATACTACAAGTGGATGTGGTTATTTCACAAAAAATCCTAGGGGTAATAACGTTGAAAGGGTGAATTGAACTTGAGCGAATCATTACCTGTTGTATGACAACAGCCTTAATGCACACCTGGTTTTACACTCTTAGGATATATTCTTGGGATAATTCACCTTTTCTTTAAAAACCATTATGAAATATTTGAATATATGATGAAAATGAATATCCAAGGTTAAAACCGATGTTTCTTATATTGAAAAGAAATCATCTCAATAGAATGGGAAAATGATTTTTGTGTGGAAAATAAGGGCATAAAGAAAACAATTATTGATGAAAAATGAAGAGTATAATGGAAGGAAAAAAGTATCATCCTAGGGATCCATTTTTCATTAAATGTGTATAACCTAGTAATTATCCAAGTCAATTCCCTCTTCTAAAGATTAACCCATAGACCAAGAAAGGAAATATATTGAAATAAAATATATGATGTGTTTATGTATTTTTATTCAAGAATTAAATTATTGACGTATTTTACCAATGGTATTTTGTTTATAAGAATCATGAAACATATAATTATTGTGCTAAATTTTAGAATAATATTTTCCTTTATTAACTTAATAGTTATGAATACCATAATGGGTTTATGAGTTTAATATTGACCATAAGTTTAAATGTTTAAACACCCCTTTTTAGGTTATATGTGATGAGAGTGTACCATAATTAAGGATATTTTGGGAGAAATTTAAATAAGTACAACCTGTTAGTTTATTATACATTTTAGTGAAAAAGTTACTTTAGGGATAATATATTTAAATTTTATAGATATAAGTTTAAAGGTATTATTATCCTTTAGGGTTAATATGATCATTAATAACATTTTAATAATATAAAAATAAGATTATTATACTTTTTGGAAGAGAATAAATTGTTTTAAAAACTTTAGTAAGAAGGTTATTTAATGATTAATTTTATTTCAAAGATGTCGATCATAATTTTTGGGAACATTATAGGAATTATATTAATATAGTTTTATAAAAAAACAACCTATATAATCGGTGACAACCTGAAACATATGGAAAGGTAGTAGGGCTATAACCCATAATTGAAGGAGGATAAGAGTTTAACATATACACCTAGCCTACATGATTTCTTGGTTAATACATCATTTTATTTAGTTAAATGATTTGAAAATTAAATATTAACGATGAACCAGTGGTGATAATTTTTAGGTTTAGATATTAATGTATTACATTTGATAACTTGTACTAACCGTATTGGTTTTGAAAAAAAGTTAGAGATAAATGAAAATACATGTCACTCCTTTAGGGATATTAAGATCCGTTAAAAGTGATTTTTAGTGATTCAAGCATAAAAAATTCATTTTTGGATATTCATTTTTTAGACTAAATGGATATGTTGGAAATTGTTCGAAGCACAAAAAAATGATGAAATTATTCTTATGAGAAAAAAACATATCAAGTAATTATATTTATTTATATTCTTAGATTATAAATGAAACCCTCAACTCTAGTTAAAGGACATAATTTTTTTTATCATAATACATTCATACCAGATGAATTAAATGGTCCTTTAAATCATAAAAAATATATGGGTTTGAGGCCTTTAAACTTCCCATTGACCATTAACTTTCTTTTGATCAATGAACTCAATAAATCTCTATAATTATTTATAATTTTCTTCCATGACCATATCTTCACTTTCCAATGATGTTCTCAAACTTATAAATCTAGTTATGTGTTATTCTATATGAACCTTTTAATCCCATTTATCTCTTATTAAGAGGTCATTTTTTAACCCTTTTATGATGTGGGTTTCTCAACAATGGTATTTCAAAATGCAAAACCATTAATTATCGAGATCTAGTTTAAATTGAGAGAAAAAAATTTATTTAAGGTTGGGAGAATGTAAAAAATCATAATTATAAAATGATAACATTGTATTCAATAATTTATGTGACATGGAACACCTAGATTAAACAACCCACAAAATATATTTCTTTAAATTTAATCTCTTCGATAGCTTGAGGAACACACAACCCTGAGTCTAAATGAACCATAATATAGTATATTTTTATAACCTAAAAATTAAATTGGTTTTTATGAATGGAACTAACCAATAAATGAAAATTATGGTAATCTATTGATTAGAAATAAATTAAGATTCATTTAAAATAAAAATAAAAGTTTTCTAAAAAATTGTTTTTTTCAAGAAGACAGATTAGTAGCGCTTTTCACACATAATTTAAAAATAATTTTTAAAAAATTTTAGAAAATTTATTTGAAAAAATAAAATTTATTTTTGAAATAATCATATCAAAATTATATTAAGGTTAATTTTCTATATTTTTCTAAAAGATTACATTTTTCAATGAGTAGTGAAAAATACTAAATTTTAATTGAATACTACCTTTTTGTTTAAATTATTTATAAATTTAAATTATATTTTAATTGATTTTAAAGTAAAATTAGTTCAATTATATATAAATTAACCCAATTTAGATCATTGAAATCTTTTTTTATATAAAATTTTGATATAAAAACTTTATAAACTTTTGGACATTTTATCTTTTGAAATCCACTTTCTCATCACATGTGCGAGATTAATTTTAAATTAAAATTCTCCAATTATGTAAATTGAATTTGGAAAAATGGGTTTAATATTTGGAGTCAGTATTATGTATAATTTTTAATAATGTAAACTTAATTTTTGACCAAAATGATTAGTGAAAACACTAAAAAATAATTACCACTGTTAAGGTAAAAATGGATTTACCGAGGCATTAAACTAAAAAGATAATCGTTAAAAATGACCTACCAACTTTTCCAACACCCATTAGTTCAATATATTTCTATATTATCTATTATATGTTTGATAATATCTGATTTGGGAAACTTTTTTCATGGTAAAAACGTGGTTATGATTGAATCTTTTGAAAAAACTATATGTGTGCCACTCACATCACTTATTAAAGGCCACCCATATCCTCTATTATTGACACCTTCAAACCATTTTTGTTTGGCCAATACCTACCCAAATCACTTTATAACTTCCCTCCTCACATCCTAGAAGCCTTATTTTGGGTAAAATCCAACCTATGAAGGATTTTGGTGCAAACCTAAGGAGGTTACCCAAAGAAGTGGTAATGTTCTTCAATGAGAATTTTTATTTTATTTCTTTATATACCCCCTAAATTATTTTTAAAACGTGATTTTTTAATAAATTAATTATATTACATATAATAATATGTTTGTATAATATGGTTATGAAATACAATTTCATGAACCAACTTGGATACCCTAGTACCCTGATAACCAGGATGGTCCACACATGGCCTGAAGGGCATTCTCGATCCCCACAGGTTGGAGGCTAACACCTGGAATCATACAAGATAAAGTGGAAGAAAAATCCATTGGGAGAACAATAGTAGAATTAAAATAGGTATAAACAACCCAAATCACATCATCAAAGTACCAGAAAATAGTAATACAAACAAGATAAGTCCCAACGGACAGAACACTCAAAGTTCAAAGGAGTCAAAAACAACTTCCACCTCCGAGGGGTACTTTCCCATTAATCAAACCAACCAAAAGGAAATCTACAATCACCTAAAGTCATAAGTAGGGTGTGAGCTAAAATCCTAGTAGGGTATCACCAAATATTCCATAATAAGATTCAATAATTAATTAACCAAATTAGGCTTTCAACCTTAAATAAAAACGCATGGAAATAAAAAATAAATTTTAAAAAAAAATCATTCTTTACATTTCAATTGATGGAAAATGTTTCTAAAAAATGGATTACTAAACATTTTATATAAAATAGTTTTTATAAATTCACAAGGCACGTGTAAAATAGTTTACAAATAATGGAATATATATCAAAATAATCATAAAACAGAAACATGGTCATCTATCAAGAGGTACGATAGTTCTAGGTTATGGGATCCTCACACACGCATATGATGATAACATCAATGGGAACACACATATCTCTAACACTATCTAAAGAATACTAACTAACAAACCAATATAGATAAGATCTTCTAATAAGTTTATGTTAGAGTTGTAAATAGTTAATCTGTTTCTTGGGTATTCCCATCCTTCAATGATTTTACCTAATAACTCCCTAATTAACTAGTCTTTCATGTTCTCAAAAAACAATAAATAATGGAAAATTTATTTCAATTTTTTTTAAAATACGATTTAACCCAATTCCCATTTCAATATGCCAACTTCATTTAAAAAAAATGGGTTTTTAGTCAATTAGTTATTTTTTCTAGGATAAAACCGATGGGTTATTATGAAAATAATTTAATCCATTTTTATCAAATAAAAATTTGAAATAAATTTCCTAAATCAATTTCACAATTTAATTCCATACTTTTATTTCACAATTTACCTCAAATTCCAAAATCACACCCCAATTCATTAGAATTAGGGCTTTTCCCAATATTTCTTTCCAAATAAAATTCAAATTTTAATTCAATGTGAATTATGTTTTTCATAATTCAATTTAAATCAATTTAATATAAATTAATCAATTTAGGGTTAAATTTATTTTCCAAATTTAAATAGAACCACCTACCATAGACCACAAGATCACGTAACACAACTTCCACAACAGAAACTCCAATAAATAATGTTAGAAAAGGAGATATGATAATCAAACCTAGAATCAAGTTATAAAAAATGGATATTAGATCCTCCAAAAACATAGATATCTATCAAACCCTTAGGAGGAGAGAGGAAGAGAATGGGAGATTGATAATGGGAGAAGAACTCTTATTAGGAAGTTATGGAACATCATTCTCCATGATTTTATTTGCTTAATAAGGGATTTGGAGGAGGAAAATGGGTCCATGATATGTCCAATGACCTAGTAGGATATCCAATCCTGAGTTAGTTCCATGTTTGTGAAATAATAGGGGTTCAATAATTTTTAAGTTAATTTTCATAATTATAAAAAGTTGTGCCCATGGTTTCTTGGAGGAGGCCGCACAATTTTTCAAAGCATGTTCCCTAACCATGAACCCATTTAAAGGGTTAATGGTCTCTACTAGTTGGGAACATAGTTTTTTAAACTATGTTCCAACTTTGAAAAACCCCATTGCCTGGGTTTCCACAGTTTGCACTATTAGGGTGCTGAATTTGGACAAACCATGCGCCAACCATGCATAGCCCAAGTGAATTCCATTTTTTTCAAAAATTCACCCAAATAACCCTTAAACGAGAACAATACAACTAATTACCATTAAAGAGGAATAGGATTACCTGAAAATAGTATTACGATGTGACAAACTCCCCACCATAGAAACATTTTATCCCCCAAAAGCCTATCAAGAATATTCCATGTCAAAAAAATAAGTCTGTTACTATCTCATAAATACCTCCATCTCCCACATCTAATGAGTATCAGAACCATGCTACCATAACACTTGAACCAAAGGTATCATCTTCCCATTGAGTACCTTGGTTTTAGAATCAACTATTTTGACTGAATGCTTATTCACAAATAAATCAGTCTTGATATAAAGATCACTTCAGACTAGAAAATGAGATGGATCAGAAATATAATTTCATAGATGAGATACATGGAACACATTATGCATCTATGTAAGCCATAGTGGAAGTGATAAATGGTACTCCACTTTCCCCACCTACTTAATAACCTCAAAAGGTCCCAAAAAATGAGGAGCAAAAATCCCTTGCCTTCTAAGCTATTGATGACCCAACCATGGCGAAACTTTCAATAAAACCTAATCACCAATAGAAAATTCCAATGTTATATGGTGATGATCAGAATAAGTCCTGTACTAGTTTTATGCCATAAAAATCCTCTGATGAATAAATTGAATCTTTTATGTAGTCTCTTGGACTAAGATCGATCCAACCAAAGAGCTTTATACAATATCCGACTAACATAATAAATATTTACAAGTTTGGACATACAAGGCCTCAAATGGATCCATTCTGATTGATTACTGGTAACTATTATTATAAGAAAATTAAACTATCCACAAATGGTCATCCCAATCCCCACCAAATTCAAGATCTTTGGAGAAAAACATATCCCTAAGAATCTGTATATCTCTTTCTGTCTGTCCATCTGACTGAAGATGTTATGTTGTAATCAAATGAACCTGAGGTCCTAGTGCCTCCTGAAGGCCTCTCCAAAGGATAAAAGTAAACTGGGGATATTTATCAGATACTATAGTAGAGGGAAATCCATTCAAATGAAAAATATTTTTCATGCAAATACTTCCAAGATATTTAAATTTGGGTTTATCATGAATGGGTATAAAGTGAATTGATTTGGTTATCCTATCGATCATTCCATATCATATTATTTTTTCTCTGGGTACATGAAACCCAACCAAAAATTTCATAGAGATCCCATCCCACTTCAATGTTGGCACTAAAAATGGCTGAAGAAAACCCTAATGTCTCTAGTGCTCATCCTTTACCTATTGGAATGTATAAAAATGAGAGAAAAACTTAGAAATTCCCCACCTCATACCTCGAAACTAGAATCATTGCTGCATATCATATAAAATTTTCATGGTTCCTCGGTGTACTTCCCAACGAGAATTATGGAAATCCCTCATAACTTATTTTCTCATAGGAAAAGGTATAATGTACAAATTCTAGAAACATAAAATACTTTATGGGGAGAATGGGCACTTAGAAACGATATCCCCACTATAAATAGAGTCTCTAAGGTTGTGGAATTTATCATCAATCTATTGTTCCTGAAGAATCATCCCAAGAAGAGAATATGTCAATTGAACACTGGCCAAGAAAATCTATAACCCTAATTCCTAGACTCTAATATGAAACTATGAAAAAATATTCGTCAAGAAATACTCTTTAGATGATTCTTTCATGGCCTGGGTTAGAAGTTTCTTGATCAAAGCATCCATGATGACATTCCCTTTACCAAGTATAGGTGATGTTGAAATAAAATGTTGCAGGTACTCTACCCACCTCCTCATGTAGAGATTCAAATATTTTTGATAGAATATATAAATCAAGCTATTTTGGTCATAATACAAGGTAAAACTTTCTCTGAAAAGTTAATGAAACCAAATCTTAATCTCATGCATCACAGTTGTGAGTTCTAGGTCATGGTTCAGGTAGTTCTTTTTGTGTGTCCTAAGCTTCTGATATCTATAAGAAACTAAATGATCACCCTGCATAATAACACAACCTAAACCCAAAACCAATGCATCAAGGAAGACCACATAACCATACCCGATCTCTGGAAGAGTCAACACCAGATCAGTAGTCAGAGGATGTTTCATCTCAACAGAAGAACTCTGAAAATTTTCATCCCAAAAAAACTTTACTCCCTTCTAAGTTAGGGAGATCATTGGAGAAGCCAAATTTGAGAAGTCCTTTAGAAACCAGATATAATATCCTGCTAAACCCAAGAATATATGAATCCCAAATTTTTTTTGTGGTTGTTCCCATGTCATAACAAATTTCTTCTTTTTAGGGTCAACTGATATACCATGTTCCGATACAACGTGTCCCAATAACTTCACTTCCCAAATCTAGAAATAAAATTTTTATATCTTGGAATAAATTTAAATATTCATCAAAAATTCTAGAACTAATCTTAGATGACTCACATGATCCTCCTCAGACTTAGAGTAAAAAAATATATCATTCAAAAATACTACCATAAAGATATCAAGATACTCATGGAAAATCCTGTTCATTAAAGAAATAAAGATTATAGGACCATTGGTTAGACCAAATTTCATGACAAGGTACTCATAATAGCCACAACTTCTCCGAATGGAAGTTTTATTAGTGTCAGATTCTTTTATTCTCAACTGATGATAACCATATCAAAGATCAACCTTCGAAAAACACTTTGCCCACTTCAACTGGTCAAATAAATCATCAATACGTGGAAATATATATTTGTTCTTTACCATAAATAAATTGATTTTTCAATAATAAATGCAAAGTCGAAGTGATCTATATGCTTTCTTAGTAATGAGGATAGGTTCCGCCCAAGGTAACACACTCAGGTGTATAAATCATTTATTTAAAAGATCATCCAACTGTGACTTCAACTCTTTCATTTCATCTAGTGACATGTAGTAAAATGGAATAGAAACTGATTGAGTACAAGACACTGAGTCAATAGACAACTCTACCACCCTTACCGATGGAAAACAATATAAGTCATAAGAAAAAACATCAGGAAACTCAATGAAAATAAGAGGGAGATCAACACTCAAGTATTCTTGCTCCAAATCAAAAGACTACAATAAAATTACTTTACACAAAGCTAGATAAGAAGGTCTGGCTCCACTCAACCTTAGTTACCATTGTCCTTGAAAGATACAGTAGACCCCATCCGGTTTAGTAAAGGAGACCCATTGAAGATAACAATAAATTCAGGTTTTATTATAAATGATCCAATCCATCCTCAATATGATTTCAAGAGGTTTCATATCGAGAACAAGAAAATAACAAGAAATCTTGATATTTGATAAGATGAAAACACAAGAGTTACTACAGAGACCCTGCTCTCTCTTCATTTAGAGGGGTATAGTAATATCCATCACAAAAGATAAAATATCCATAGGAATATTAAGAAGATTCGAAATATGAGTCAAAATGAATGAATGAGATGCACCAATATCAAACAAGGTAGTCTCTAAAGAAAAAATAATATTTATGGTACCTCTCACAGTCACTAGATTCATATATGCTTCCTCTAGAGACTCTTACACTATGTAAAGAAGCTTCATTCCAGATACCTATGGTTGGAACACCTTTTTTCAAGAAGCATCTAATTGAACCACAATTTTATTAGGATCTAATGATCCCATGAAACTCTGTGGAGTAGAATAGACATGGTATAACTTCTTCAAGTAACCCAAGAATCTCCAGGAACCACATATTTTGGGTGCCTTAATGAAAACTCATTTTGAGTGCCCAAGTTTTCCCCACTAGTAACAAATAAAAGGGCCTCTTCTAGGAACTATAGGAGGTCTATAAAATTACTACTACAAAGAACCACCATGATAATCATCATGTTTACTATTACCTTTATGGGAACTCATAGAATTACCACTAGAAGAAAAAGAAACCCCCATTAACACTAAATTTATAGATAGGTTTATCTCAACCATCAATGATATATCCATCACATCAGCATAAGAAGGAATATTCAACAAGAAAACCCAATAATTGATATTTTATCTAAGTTCCATCTCAAACCGTCTAGTATTCATATTCTTATTCAATATAATTTCTGGTTCAAACTACCAAGCTCAACAAAGCAATTTGCATAGTCTGTCATGGTCCTGTCATCCTGCTCAAGTTTGAAAAACTCCATAGCCTTGGACAACACCATCGACTCTAGATAGAACTTCATGGTGAAAATTGCTTTAAGGTCCTTTCACTCTAAGACCTAATGCTTCGTCAACATCACCATATTGTCCCAACAACTTCTTCTAAGTCCCTCTAGCTTGAAGGTGTCACATTTCACCTTGATTTCATTTTGATTCTCTAAGAACTCCAATTGAAGATCGATATTTCTCAACCAATCCTCATCCAAATGAGGATCATTAGGACCTTGGAATGCTAGTGGTTTTCGGTGAATAAAATCCTAAGCATGAATCCATAAAACATTCCTTTAAGGTTCTATAATTGGAGCCTAAATGAGAATGGGTGCAGGTTTCTTTCCCGGATCTTGAACAATATACATGATAAATTCTACTAGGTTCTGGTCCAAAAGAGGATTTTATCACTGCTATTCATCAGCATATTCCTCCTGGACCCAATTCACATGTTTTATAGGAGTCATGGTGCTACACAATATCAATAGACAACATTGAATACATCTGAAAGGATATTTATATCAACACTCAAACAAGATTAATGGGTAAATTAATCCCAATAGATAGATAACAAGATTTGAATTCAATTCTATCCAAACCAAAATAAGAAAAATACTTGAACTAATCCTCAAGACATCTTTACCAAACAACCCTTGGGAACTTCAGACTCATTATGGTGAGATCTAGCCAGGAAATCAATTGAAAATACCTTATTAGTCCTGACACGATTACTCAAACTGCATACTAACATCAAAGAAATATGCTTAACCTACCTTTGATACCACTTTATCCCAAACCAACCTGGATACCCTAGTACCCTAATAACTAGGACAGTCTTGACATGGATCGAAGGGCATTTTTGATCCCCATGGGTTGGAAACTATCATCTAGCATCATACAAGATAAAGTGGGAACATTTTTTCCATATAAATACTGGAAGAATACAAACAAGGTAGCATGAAAAAGAAAACTACATTGGGAGAACATTACTAGAAGTCAAATAGGTATAAAAAAACCAAAGTTCATCATCAATGTACTATAAAATAGGAAGATAAAAAACCCAAGTCCTAACAGACACAACACTCCCAGCTCAATGGAGTCAGCAACAACTACCACCACTAAGTGGCACTTTCCCATTGCTCAAACATGGTAGAATTAAATCTACAAACACCCGATGGAAAAAATAGGATGTGTTTTAAAATCATAGTAGGGTCTCACCAAGGATTCCATAATAATATGACACAATTAATTATCCAAATAAAGAATTCAACTTTAAATAAATAGGCATATAAGTACAAAATCATATTTAAAATAAATAATTATTCAGATTTCAATTGATGGGAAATATTTCTAAATGACGTATTAATAATAAATTTATATAAATTCACAAGGAATGTATAAAACAATTTACAAAAAATGTCATATATATCAAAATAATCATAAAGGAGAAACATGGTCATATTCCAAGAGGTATAATAGTTCTAGGCTTTGGGATCCTCACACACTCATATGATGATAACAAAAATGTGAAAACACATCTCTATGACACTAGAAAAAAAGGACTAACCAACATCCCACTAGGGATAAGATCTTTCAATAAGTTTATATTAGAGTTGTAAAGTTTTAATACATTTATAGGGAATTCTAATCCAAGTGTTATTTTTCCTAATAAATTACTAAATAACTAGTCTTTTATGTGATTAAACAACAATGAATAATGATTAATTTATTTCAAAACTATTTAAAATACAATTTAACCCATTTACCATTTCAATATGCTAATTTCATTTTAAAAACAAAAATGGGGTTTTAATCAATTCATTCTATTTTAAAAGATAAAAACAATGGGTTATTATCAAAAAAAATTAATCCATTTTTCTCAAATGAAAATTTGAAATCAATCTTAAAAATAAATTTCACAATTTAATTCCATAATTTAATTTCATAATTTCCATCAAATTCTTAAATCACACCCCAATTCCTTAGAATTGGAGATTTTCCCAAAATTTCATGCTAAAGAAAATTAAAAAACCAATTTTATGTGAATTAGGTTTTTCATAATCCAATTGAAATAAATTTAATTTAAATCAAGAAAGTTAGAGTTAAATCAATTGTCCAAACTTAAATAGAACCACCTACTGTAGATCATGGGATCACATAACACAACTTTAAAAACATAAAATACAATGGATAATGTCATAAAAGGATGCCCAAGAATCAAAATAATATTCAAGATCTAAAAAAAGTGGAGATTAGATCCTCCAATAATATGTAGATCTACCAAACCCTAAGGTGGATAGAGGAAGAGATTGGCAGAAAAACTCTTACTGGGAAGCGATAAAACACCATTGTCCATACTTTGATTCGCTTATAAATGATAAATTGGATTGTTCTTAATAAATCAAACTTGTACAACTGTTAATCAAACAAAAAATGGATTGAATAATTAGTTGTGAATGAATTTTAAAAAATCACAAAGTTAATCAACCTAAATATTTATGACTGAATTAACTTACAAAAGTTAGGATTAAAACTTATAAGGATTTATAAAATGATTAGATAATTTATGATATCCTAGGACATTCTACTGAATAGCGGGAAAACAATTATACCTTTCATTAAGCATGAAAATCGACCGTTTCTTCTTCAACAGACGCTCTGACCCAATAAATATCTTCTTCATGTTGAACTACGGTATGTTGATAAAGTTGTTGGTAAACAAACGGAACAGTCTCGGGTTCATCTTCTTCAAATGAAAACACTCATCGCCGAGACATTTTGACAACAACTTGCCAACTTGGATCCGAAGGCAAAGTAACGAAGAATACTTGTTCCGCTTGTGATGTCAAAATGAAAGGTTCATTCTCAACTCGTTCATTATTTCTGTATAACATATAGTTAAAATTCACCAATGAAAACTGATATTGATCGACTTTACATCCACGCACTGGATCAACCCAATTACACTTTAACAATATGTACTTCAAACCGTGTGTGTATACAACTTCAATGATGTCTATCAATTGACCATAGTAATAACCAGAATCGAAAAAGGGACAACCGATGCCACTGTTTTGTGTTGCTCGTTTGTCGTCAACATCTTTAATGCGAAATCGAAAACCTTTAGCATCAAGAGCTTTATAACGACGATCCGTTATAGATGGACCCTCAGCCAGTTGGATAAATACTTCAGGTAGCGTGGGGTCCCCTAACTCCCTCATCTTACGAACCTACATAATTTATAAAAATCAATACTGATATATGCAGAAAGAATTAGTTTAATACTTCACTCATAATGAAAATCAATTTATACATACATAATCCTTGAACCAATCATGAAATGCCGCATAATGAGATTGTTGAATTTGCAACTCAGTCGCACGATGCATCTCTTCTTTTATCTCATTAATGTGTTTCCTGCAAATGATTACGCGATGTTTAAAAGATCAACTTATGCAAACAAAACATGTAAAAGTTATACAAGCACATTGATAAGATACTTACTGCATTAATGGTGCAACTGATGGAGTATTGAACAAGATATATCGATGTGCTTGTATCCACTCGATGTTGTCCATATCAAATGTGGTTCCTTCTCCAACTGGACCATCATGAATCCGAGAGGGCTTATCTAATTTTGTTTCAACATCCGTAAGATATTCTGCACAAAAGGTAGTACACTCATCCATCAAATAACCATTGGCTATTGATGCCTCTGGACGAGCTCTGTTGCGTACAAATCTTTTCAATGTACTCAAATACCGTTCAATAGGATACATCCACCTGAATTGCACTGGACCAGCAGCCATTACTTCATCAGTTAGGTGCACTGTCAAGTGGACCATAACATCGAAAAATGAGGGGGGGGGAAGTTTCTCAAAGTGACAAAGCGTAAGTACAATTCGGTACTGCAAACTTTTTAAATAACTCATTCGTTGATTTCTTAAACAAAGCTGTCTAAAAAAATTACTCATCTCAATCAAGGGCTGAACAACATTGGGGGATAAACAATCACAAATTGCGATTGGAATCAACTGCTGAAGTAATATGTGATTGTAATGACTTTTTAACCCTTGCAATGTCTTTCTCGTCAGATTCACACACTTTGAAATATTAGAAGAGTAACCATCAGGCACCTTGACCATCTTCAAAATGGAAAGAAATGTCTCTTTCTCCTCTGTAGTCATCGAATACTGTGCAGCAGGCATATATGCCTTGTTTCCCTCAGCTAACTGTAAATGAAACTGTTTCCTTAAACCCATTTCTTCCAAATCACGGCGTGCATTAACATGGTCCTTTGACTTTCCACTGACCCCTAAAATGGTCCACAATATGTTATCACAAACATTTTTTTCAATGTGCATGACATCCAAATTATGCCTCAACATGTTAGTTTTCCAATACGGAAGACTATAAAAAATACTTTTCTTTTTCCAATTGTGACTGCGCTGCCTACCCGCAGCACGAATATTACGAACTGGAGGAGCCACCAAATCCTGAATTTCATATACCGTACGGATATTTTCTTCCTCAATCTGCGATAACATTTCGACTCCTGTCATGATCTTTGGTGCTGGGCTGAACTCTCTAGAACCATCAAATGCCACTCTGTCCTTTCTGAACCTGTGCTGGGGAGGGAGAAAACTCCTATGACCCATGTATGCCCATTTTTTGGAATGTTTAAGCCATACTGATTTTTTAATTTTATTGCAACAAGGGCAAGAAAATTCCCCTTTCGTACTCTAGCCTGATAAATTTGCATAAGCTGGGAAGTCATTGATTGTCCACAATAAAGCAGCATGCAGTTTGAACATTTCATTCGTTTCGCAGTCATAAGTCATCACACCATCGCCCCAAAATTCATTCAACTCATCAATCAATGGCTGAAGGTAAACATCAATCTTATCCCCCGGACTTTTAGGTCCATCAATAAGAGTGGAAAGTAATATAAATTGTTACTTCATACAAAGCCACAGAGGAGGATTATATGGAACCAACACCATGGGCCATGTGCTATGAGTTGCACCAACCATAGACTTGAATGGATTGAAACCATCTGCTGCCAATCCCAATTGGACATTACGAACATCTTTAGCAAAGTCGGGATGTCTCTTATCAAAATCCTTCCATGCATGAGAGTCTGCCGGGTGGGTTAACATGTCACTTTCATGAACTCTTTCTGCATGCCATCTCATTAAATTAGAAACTTTAGATGACATAAAAAATCTTTTCAACCTCGGTTTAGGGGGAAAGTAACACATTTGCTTTACGGCAATCGGTTTCCCCTGTATCACAATCTGACTTTGATGAGTCTTATTTCCCCTGTTCTCTTTCCACCTGGAAGCGCCACAAACCGTACAAATATCCAAATGAGCAGTTTCATTTCTAAACAACATACAGTTGTTTGCACATGCATCTATAGTCTCATATGTAAAACCTAAGTTCTCTGTCAACTTACGAGCATAGTAATACGACTCAGGAATCTTAGCGTCGACAGGAAGAACTTTTTTCAATAAAACCAAAAGCATGTCGAATGATGTGTCTGACCAATTATTCAAAGTCTTCAAATGCAACAACTCCACGATAAACGACAGTTTATTGTAAGAAGTACATCCAGGATATAATTCTATTTTCGCATCATCAAGTACTTCATAAAACATCCTCGAATCACGATCTGCACCAGAGCGAAGATTTATCTCACCAGTCTCAAGATTCTGGATGTCAATGCCTTCAGGATCAAACCCACGTACCATTTCAGTAAGCATTTCATGCATTGGATCAGTCATCCTTGCATCAACATCCATCTGAGCTGCATCTGTATTTTGACAACGAACATATTCTTCTCCATGACGAGTCCAACTCTTATAATTTTTCAGAAATCCATTAAAGAAAAGGTGCTCCCTCACAGTATCTCGTGTGAATTGATATCTGTTAGCACATTTTCTACATGGACAACTAATATAGTCACTTTCAAATCCTCTCGTGAAGTCAATAAACTGCATAATGCCATTGAAATATTCTCTAGACGTTCGATTTGGAAGATCAATCCAACTCTTATCCATAATAATATCTGTATAACAAACATTTACACAATACTTATTACATTTACATTTTTCAAATCAACTATATTCAAAATAAATATTAACCATTTGTTTATGAACCATTGATAAAATAATAAAATAACTGAAAGCTCATGTTACCTGATTGAGCTATAAACCTGAAAGGGAGGGGAGCCGAAGGCGGTGCTGCGAGGGAGAGGAGGCAGCGAAGGGGAGCCGGAGCCAAAGGCGGTGCGGCAAGGGAGGGGACGGGCAGCGGCGGCGGCAGGGAGCTGGAGGAGAGGAGGCGGTGAGGGGACGGGGGACGGGCAGCGAGGGGGGGGGGGTGTCCGGGGTCGGGGGGGGGGGGGGGGGGGCTGTCCGAGGTGCGGGGAGGGGTGTCCGGGGTGTCCGGGATGTCGGGGGCCTGTCAGGGGTGCGGGCAGGGGTGTTCGGGGTGCGGGGGGGGGGGGGGGGGGGGGGCTGTCGGGGGTGCAGGGGGGCTGTCGGGGGTGCGGGGTGGGGTGTCCGGGGTGCGGGGGGCCTGTCCGGGGTGCGGGGGAGCTGTCCGGGTTCGGAGGGGGGGGGGGGTGTCCGAGTGCGGGGGGGGGGGGGTGTCCAGGGTGCGGGGGGGCTGTCCGGGTTCAGAGGGGGGTGTCCGAGTGCGGGGGGGGGGGGGGGGGGGGCTGTCCGGGGTGCGGGGAGGCGTCCGGGGTGCAGGGGGCGGTCCGAAGTGCGCGGGGGGGGGGGGGGGGGGGCTGTCCGGTGTGCGGGGAGGAGTCCGGGGTACGGGGGGCTGTCCGGAGTGCGCGAGGGGGGGGGGGGGGGCTTTCCGGGGTGTGGGGAGGCATCCGGGGTGCGGGGGGCGGTCCGGAGTGCGCGACGGGGGATGTCCGGGGTGCGGGTGCCGTCCGGGGTGGGGGGGGGGGGGGGAGGGCCGAGAGGCCGGAGGGCGGCGGCCGGAGGGCAGGCGATGGGGGAGGGCAGGCGGCAGGGGAGGCCGGGCGGTAGGGGAGGCCGGGCGGCGGGGGAGGCCGGGCGGCGGGGGAGGCCGGGCGGCGGGGGAGGGGAGGGCGGCGAGGGAGGGCGGCGAGGGAGGGAGGGGGTTAGGGCGGCGATCGGGGGGAATCGGGGTCGAGGGGGCGCGCGGGGGGGGGGGGGGGGGCAGAAGCCCCCCATTTTTTTTATGTAGGTTAGCGACCGCCATTGGCGGTCGCTATTGGTTAGCTAAAGCGACCGCCAATGGCGGTCGCCCGAGTCTGGGGGGCTTCAATGCCCCCTTTTCTAGTAGTGTTTATATTTACCTATCAAGAATTTTAATACCGATTTAGTGCTGGGTGGTGGAAGAAATAGGGGTTTAGAAATTTTTAGCTTAACTTTCAGAATTAAAAAAATCTACATGCACAGTTTCCTAAAGGGGCCGCACAGTTTTTCAAATGTGCGCCCTAACTGTGAACCCCAATTATGGGTACATGGTTTGTACTTGGTGGGTGGAAATTTTTTCAAACTGTTCACTAACCTTGAAAACCCCCACTTTCTGGGTTTTCATGATTTTCCCTAGTAGGGTGTATAGTTTTGTAAAATTGTGTGCCAACTGTGCACAACCTAAGAGCCTTCCAATTTTTTTTCAAAAATTAACCCGAAGAACCCCTAAATGAGACCCAAACAAATAATGATCAAAATAGGGGTTGATTATTCACTAAAAATAGTAATAATATTTTACATACAACCATCCCCACTCCCATCAAATGGGTTATAGAATCATCATTCGTGTGTACGGTGGACTATTGTCGCGCAAACCGATGTCATTCGTTTTTCCAATACCACCTCCCACGATTGGGTATAATGATGGATAATATATATATATATATATGATATTTATAAAATAATTATAACTTTTGATTCATTATATCATATATAATTTTTTTAATTTCTATTCCTTAGGTGATATAATAATGTCACTCGTGTGCATGGTAGATTATCGCCTCACGAAGAGATGTGATTCGTCTTTCAATAATTATTTACATGGATGGGGATAATGATAAATTTAATTATAATATGTGATATAAATTAAATAATTATGATATTAATTATATATTTATCATTATAGAAATATAACACGTCATTTTTTCTTTTCAATCACTTAAAGATAACATCGTTCGTGTATGTGTGGACTACCGCCTTTACAAAGCGATGTGAATATATTTTCATCAACACACCGCATTGATAATATATATAAGTATATAATATTTTATTTATGATATTATGATATTTTTAAAAACATAAAATATTTCTTACCTTCTTTCCATAATTATCTTTAAAAAATGGAAACGTTACCCATGTGTCCGTACGACTTACCGTCTCCACGATCGTAACATACTTAATTTTTTAAAACCATCATTCATGATTGGTCTTAAAAGTATAATAAATGTATATATATTATAATTATTTTATGTTTTTTATTATTTATATTATGGAACTATGTAATATAAACATGAAATATATCTTTTGTGACAAAGAATGAATGAGAAAACAAGGCAATTAACACCCAAAATAAAGAAAATATTGAAAGATAATTAACAAACAAGTGATAAGATGTTATAAAAGGATCATATATGATAATATAAATATTAATATGGTCCTAGTATAAAATTATAACATTATTAAAATCAGTATACAAGAGGTTAAAGCATATTCAACGAAAATTAAGCGTAAGGTAATAGATTTCATCTCAACTTCATTTCATTGAGGCATATTGCAATGTTATGAACCTAATTTATTTTATATGGTGTATATACTGACCATTTTAAATGTTATATCATTATTAATTAATAATTCATGGCATTTTAATTTTTAATTTGAATTATTCTATCCAATAATATTTGAATTGAAAATAACCAAGTGGTAAATAATTTCATTACTTAATTTATTTTTGTTGGGTTATATTAATTCTTCGTTGTCATTGATATTCTAAGATTATATGTATTATTAATTTTGATTAACCTATGTTTTATTTACAATTTTTTTATTTTTATTTAAAATTGATACACATAATCTATTCATTTATTAATTATTAGTTAAACCATATGATTTTTTTAAGGGTTTATTTCACAATATCAATATAATTGAGATTGTTTTTTTTTAAATTTTAGTATAAGGAAATTGTTTAATAATTTTTTAAATAAAACCATTTAATTTTCTTCTGGTATGGTCATTCATTATATTTTTAAGTAATATTATTATTTTACCACTCTTTGGTACTTAAAATAATTGATAAAATATTTTAAAGAAAACCTGACTTTATTTCTCTCTTCAGTTAGAAATATATTTTATTCCAAAACCATGTTTTCTAAAAATGTTTTAAATTTTTTTAGCCTTTCAAAAATGATTTATTTAATGAAATTTCAATCATTTTTACTTTTAATTTTTTTGAAATTAATCTTCATTTCGTTTTCAAATCAATTTCTATTTGGATTTTATCGAAAAAGTGAAAGGAATATTTATTTTAATGTGTATGAAATGAATGAAATTTCTAGATCTATTGAACACTAAAATGTTTAATATCATCATTTATAAGTTTAAAATAAAATTATTTTTGAAATGTTTTATAAACTTTTATTTTTAAAATTTTATTTTCAAAATGAAAAGGATATTTTATTCAAGAACATTTTCAAGATATTTTCATGTTATTTCTATTCATCAATGACAAAAAACCTTTATTATTACTCTAATGGGTTTATGTTGTATTGATACTAACATTATTATTCATTTGGATGATTTATGATCATTTTGACCAAGGGAAGTATTGAAATTCACTTTATTGATTCATTTTTGCTGTTATTAACATTCCTTTGAAATATTCACTTTCCTATGATCATTGAAAATTAAATGTCCTCTAAATATTAATATTATTTATCATGGATATGTTTATTTATTAAAATATATATAATATATACATACGGTGTCCTATATTGAAATATATTTGTTTATCCGGGGAAATATTGATAAATATACATTCTTTACTCAATATATATATTTAATAATAAGACAAATTTTTCATGAATTAAATAGATTATTCTATATATGAGGAATTATTTAGACATGAAAGGCATTTTTGGGTCCAGGTTATAGATATCCCCTCAATGAATCAGTAGTCTCATAAGAAAAATCAATAATCTAGCATGAAATCAGTTGGCCAAAACCAATGGTTTACTACCCAATAGTTTAAAGTGTCTCATGAAAGGTCTTGATAGTAGAGGTATCATGATGACTAAGATCATGAAATCCAATAATTAATAATTTCATTTATTCAAAATTATGTTATTATTATCTATGATATTTTTATAATAATATTATCTATGGATGCATTTCAATATTATTTTTTGATTAAATGACATGTGTTTTTAGTTATTTACCTCGGTATATTTATTATTCCTTATCTAATTATTATAGAACAGTTATTGATTAAATTACTTGTGTATTGAATTATTTACTTTTCCATTTTTATTATTATCCATGAGATTTTCATATTGTTATTTTTTTGGATGAACTTACTTCTTAGTTTATTGATTACATGTAATGTGTGTTAATTTATTTATCTTTCCATATTTATTAGATTATTAAATCTTGATAGATTCCATTGTATTAACCCTTACTGATCATTTGAGATCACCATTATTTTCGTTACTTTCCCAAGAATCCATGAAGTGTACTATGATTAACAAGAAAAGATATGCTAGAGGGAATAATGATATTATTGAAAAAAATATGCTTTAATTATTGTATTCAAATATAATGAAGGACTCAATTATATATCAATTTTAACAAGACTAATAACCTATTCAGTCATTCATGATGAGATTCCTTGTATCTTATGCCAATGTAATAAAGCAAACACTAGGTCTAGGCTAATAGGGTTAGGGTCTCTACATTTTTTGGATGAACTTTAGTATTCTATTAATTTTTTGTTTAATTATAATTTATAATTGATGGTGAAATATTTTATATTCTAATTACATTATTGTATTTACTTTTTTTCAAGTCAAATTTTGTGAATAGTCTTGAAAATGACTTTAGATTGTATTTAATGTTTAAAAATTATTTTTAAATAAATATAAAATCATAAAATTCCTATATTTACTCAAATTAATAATAAGTTGTTGATAATATTATTAATGGTTAATTTATAAGACACTTTTCATTTTTAATATTACTTTCATGATCATTAAATATTGAAAAATTGGTTTTAATGGTTATGGTTAAACATGGTCAATGAGGGGGTTCAACCTAAAGATAATGTTTAAAATGTCACCTAATCCTCTATAAATTTGATTATTTTATTATATTTAAACCTTAAATTAATTATATTATAATATATTATACTTTTAATCCATTTTTTCATGAGTTATACACTTATTATATATTAATATTTCATGTATTTAAAAGACATCCCCCACCTCACTTATAAAAGGACATCTCCTCTCATATATTCCTCACACATCTTGATCAATTTATCTCAAAAAATACCTTACCAAAATTTATTACCATATCTTATAGGTTTTTTTCTCACCAAGTGACAAACCTAAAAGGATTAATGTGTAAGCTAAAGGATGTTTCGCAAAGAAGAGGTATAACACTTAATTGAGCGTTTTCATGTGAATTTATTCTTCTAAATAATTCAAATATTATGTGAGCATGCATATATGATAAAATTAATATATTTCATATACCTAAATGTTATTATGTTTACGGTATAACCCTTTTTCATCTCTTTTTTTCATCCTATAGAAAATGAAAACTTCACTTGTGCCAACGTGTGCACTACCACCTCAACGAAGTGATGTGTCTCATTTTTCATCATCACCACAAAATTCTGGTAATTATGATGTATTTAATGAATATATATTATATTCATGAAATAATTATGCATCTATATTACCTACCTTATTTCCCTTCCATTCATTGGAAAATGAAACCATCTCTCATGTGCGTGTATGGATTACCACCTCCATGAATCGATGAGATCCACTTTTCATATCAACCATTTATGAATGGTTATAAAATTTTATTTAATTTAAAAACATAATAATTATATCATTATTAATATTCTTAATATTATGGAATAATTACCCCTTTGACCATGGTCAACCTATCGAAGTTGTTTTGGGATTATGAAATGAACATCCTCAAAACACCCAATATGAACTTAACTGATTTAATAAATTTCTAAGGAATGGTAATAAATTAAATAAAAAGGATAATAATAATATAATAAATATGAATTTTTTTTAATAAAGTTTAAAATTAATATATGTTTATTATACAAGATTTAAAGTACGTACATGGTGAGTCAGACTCGAGGTAAGAGATTTTATTCTTAAAATATTGTTTTAAAGTTTTCCTTTCAAATCCTTTATTCCACATCAAGGTTCTTTTAAATATTTTCAAGAATTTTATTATTTATGATTAAAAGGATTATAAATGTTTTTTTTACTTTCTTTTCAAAGTTTTAAAAAAATAACATTTTTTATACAAGCCATTTTTGACATTCTTTACCAATATGTGGAAAAAATGACTTTTAATGATTATCAAATGAAATTTTTTTCATGAAATCCTAATAATTATTTTATTTTAACATTACTTTAAAATTTTCCATGTTTATTTTCAATGAAAATACTTTTCTCAATATCCTAGGAATTTTTAGTTATAATTTTTTTTCCAAGGAAAGGAAAATCTACTCCCATTTTTTAAAAGATAAATTAAAGTGTTATAAATTATGGGCTTGAATAAAAATTCAAATTGGTTTTATGATTAAATTGAAGTATATATGTTTTTTTATTCATTATATGGTTATTTTAAATTTTATATGAATTTTTGATGAACCTGATATAGATTTACAATTCTTTTTCTAAAGTGATGGAGTTTGTGGGTGATAAGTTACTTTTAAGAGATATGAGAATTATATGATTGGGGTATTCTATTGTAAGGGTTCTTGTAAGGAAGAATGTAAGGATAATTTACCAAGGTACCTATATGATATTATTTCTATGGTTTTTAAAGAAAATATTTTAATTTAATAAGGTATGCTAATGAGATTATGTTTAAAGGAATCTTATGCCCTTTTAAGGGTGAAAATAATGTTTTTCAAGAAAATGATTTTACAAGTGATAATATTTTATAAGAAACCATAATAATTAGGATTTTCCGTTTATGATTTATTTTGAGATGTTTTATGAACTATTTGAACAACAAATTTGATTTATTGGGCAAGTAAATGATTATTTGAGTTCAAAGTTTATTATGAAAAGGAGAATTTTATTATAGGTTTTCATATATTTAAAATGTATTAATGGGTTTATTTATTTTTATATTCCTTATTGAGATTTTTCTACTCATGAAACATTTTAAAATGCGTTTCACAAGGCTTAAGGATGTGTAGGTATTATATCAATATCTATAGTGAAATATCTCAAATAAAGGAAAAGTGTCATGAATGAAACATGATTGTAAACATAAGAAATTATTTTTGTGAAAAAATAGACTTTGAGTAGAAGGGTAAATTTTTTTATAAGGGTTTTATGTGTAATAATTTTTCCTATTATTTAAAACTTTAAATAGAAATTATAATAAAAATGTAAAAAAGTGAAACACTTGTCATAAATCTTATAATTATGGTTTGTTTAAGTTTTAGGGAATTATAGTCAGTATCATAGGAAATGTTTAGATAACTTTATATGTTAATATGATTTAAGAGAGGAAATTTTAAGAGTTTTAGATACCATTTTAGGTTAATAAGTCTATGACTGATCATAATTTTAAATGAATAGATACCCGTTTTTCCTTTTATGTCACAAGAGTACTTTGAGAGACATTTATTGAGTTTTAATAGATGTTTGAGGTATATGTAACCCTTAATTTTAACTCGTGTTGTTGTAAATTAGTTATTTTAGGAAGAATTATTTTATATTTTCAGGATATAATTTGAAAGGTATTGATATCCTTTAGGGTTAATAAGATCTTTTATGTTGAGTTAATTATGTTTAATTATGATAAAAGGGTTATTACATTTTGGGAACATATGATCTATCGTATAGGTAACCATGATATCAAAAAGCGATTTGGTGATTAAGTGATTAAATTTATTTTTAAATTTGTTCACTATATTTGAAAAATTATATTATTAAAGAAAACAAAATTATTATTGTATAATATGAGTTTTTATTTGATAAATAAAGGTTGAATTATCTTTTGGAAGAATATATTATTTTAGTATGAATTTATGGTAATTTAGGTTATTTATGGAAAAAATCATCATATTTTGAGGATTGTATGATTTGGACATATACATTTTTAGTATGTGATTTTAGGAGTGATTAATGTTATTTGGATATAAATGTTAAGTTTATCTTGAAACAATATGTGATCACATCATTATAATATTCAGGATTTAGTTTTGGTATGGTTTACTTTGAATAATTTTAAGGTTAGTTATTTATGGATTGATTTTAGTTTAACTTTGGGTGTTATTGTAGAGGCTTTGAAGATTAATATATAATTTCTTCATATTAAGTTTTATTCATATTAAATATTATTCTAAATTGTGATAACAATTTTTTATGATTAATGGATAGATTCATGAGAAATAATTTTTCATTTTTGTATGGATCTTATGATCCATCGAAAGTTAATTTTAGTGATTCAAGCATGAAAAATTCAACATTTATGATTTAAAATATGGGATGAAGCAGAGGTGGAAAACTTCTAAAAACAAAAACAAAGGGTTAAATAACATTTATGGATTTTAAGAAATCATGTAATTATATATTCTCAGGTTCTCTATCTTGATAGTAGAATAATCCCTCAAATTCTATAAAAATGATCTTGAAATGAACATATTTTTATTTTAAAAACATTTTTGAATAATTTATAGTATCTTATCACCTTGAATAAATTAAATTTTAATTCAAATCTTATTTACCGATATAACATTGTTGATAATAATTTCTATCCTCGTTAGTGACATTTTCTCTTCTGTGTCCATATTTTCACTTCATACCAATGTTCTTTTTATTTGGGAACCCAATTATGTGTTATTAAAGATGAAATTTATATTTGTATTCTAATATTTTCCAACGTAAGTTTTAATATCCTTTTTTATAATGCTATTTTTCAAAAAAGTAAAATTTTAAAATATTAAATTTTTTTTCCTTTCATGATCATATGTTTTATCTTCCACTCCTTAGAATTAATGTTAAAAAATGTTTTAAACCCTTTTTATTGAACTTGAGATAAAATTAAGAGGATGTAATTTCTTCAAGTGGGTAGAATGTAACACCCTATTATTTTAGTTTAAATTACTTTAAATGAATACTATGTTTGATTGCATGTACCACATGAAACACCAAGCTTAAATGAACCATGATATACTACAAAAAATATTATTATTTAATTACGACCATTATGACCTAGACATTATTTTTATGAGTATGAATAAGAATAAATATTTTATGGAATATATTTAGAAAATATTCACTTAATAAAATTAATAATAAATTAAATATTTATTATCAATTATTTAGTAATGAAGATAAAATCCTTTGATGGAAAAAGAGATATTTTTCATAAAACAATTTTATGTGTGCAATGTTTTTTATATTAATAGATTAAATTATTCACTATTTTATAATTTATAATTATAAAATTATTATATTATATATCCAATAAAAATAATTAACATTCATTGAAATTTTTTTAATTAGGAAAGGAATGATAATAAATTCATTTTATGCTTTAAAAATACATTTTCTTCAAAAATGGTTTTTGTTGCATTTTGTGCACAAATATTACAATTAATTTCCATAATTTTTATAGATTTTATTTTATAAAATAGAAATAAATATTGAAATTATAATTTTAAAATATTCTTAATATAAATTTTTGGGATTTTTCTGAAAAGATTTATTTTTGAGTGAATAATGAAAAATAATGATTTTTGAAAAACTGTTTTTTTTGTTTCTTTAAATAAAGTAATTTAAAAGTTTCATTATGATTTTTATTTTAGATTTAAATTAAAATAAGATAAATTTTATTTAAAATAATATAATTAATTATATATGAATCATTATTATATTTGATTTCGGTATAAGTTCATTTTTAGCTAAAAAACCCATTTTTTGAAAAACTGTTTTCATTGCATTTTTAATTCATATATTAAAAGAAAATTTTTAACTTATACAGATTTAATCTTGAAAAATGGATTTAATATTTTTAATAATTTGGTTTAAATTTAATAATAAGGCCAATTATATATTTTATCATTGTAAATTGTAACCTTGGTGAAAATATTTTAGCCACGGTCAAAAGGGTAGAACGAGGTAATTAAGATTAAATATATGCGATAAGGTCATAAAATATTATATTTGTCCTTATTTTATGGGGATTATTGAAAAACATTATCACATTATATTTAAAAATATTCCAATTTGGTTTGGTTTTTCATTGATAACAACCTTCACATTATTTTAAGTAAATAATAAGTACAAAATGTCACTCTCTTTCTTTTACTATCTATAAGATGTTTTTATAAAAATAAAGATGTTATGAAAAATTATAAATGGTTATCTTGAATATGAAAAAATTATTTTTATTATAGTAATATATTTTTCATTTTTAGTGATGGTATAATTACCTTGAATTCTTATGCAATTCCGTAATAATGCTTTTTCAAGTAGTAGAAAAAGAAAGTAAATTATTTTAAAAATAGTTAAAGAAATATTTTTTAGATGAATTTTGGTGTTACATGATTTTTTTTGGATAATTATAATTTTTATAATATGGTTAAATATTTTATATTCAAATTAACTTGTTTTATTGATGTTTTTAAAGTCAAATATTGCAGATAGTTTTAAAAATGACTTTAAATGATATTTAATGTTTAAAAATTATTTTTAAATTATTAAAAAATCATAAAAATAATATATTAACTCGAATTTATGATACATTTTCTATAATATTATTAATGTATCATTTATGTTCCAATTTTATTTTTTAAAATTTCTTTCAGGACCCTTAAAGATTGAAATTTTTTTTAGAGTGATTAACACTGGACAGGGTTAATGAGGGGGTTAAATCAAAAGATAAGGCTTAAAATGACACCAAAAATTGTCTAAACTTTATTTTTTAATTAAATTTGTACCTTAAACTCATTATATTATATAATATAGAACTTTATATCCATTTTACATGAGTTAGACACTTATTATATATTAATATTTCATGTATTTGTAATATTTCCACCAACCTCACTTATAAATGGGAATCTCATATCATCTCTTACTCAACATATTGTGTCATTTAGATTGATCAAAACACATCAAAATACCATCAAAAAATTTCCCGTCATTCTTTATAGATTCTGTTATCACCAAAATACTAACCTAGAAAAATTAAGGTTTATGCCAAAGGTGGTTTCTCAAAGAAGAGTTATAACTCTTAATTGAGTGTTTTCATGTGTATTTATTCTTCCAAATCCTAAAAATATTCTATAAATATGATAATATTATAACATAAATATATTAAATATAATTAAATTTCATTATATTTATGGTACAACCCATTTTCATCTCCTTCTTCATCCTATAGTAAATGAAAACATCGCTTGTGTGTACGTATGAACTACCACCTCCATAAAGCAATGTGTTTCATTTTTCACAAGAACCTCAAAAGGCTGGTTATTATGATGGATTTAATGAATATTTATTATATTAATGAAATAATTATCATTCTATAAATATAATACATTATTTACCTTCTTACCCTTCCATTCATTGGAAAATGATAACATCGCTTGTGCGTACGTGTGAACTACCACCTCCACAAAGTGATGCGATTCATTTTTCATGTATAAATTTAATAAATGGTTCTAAAATTATATTTATTATATAAAAATTATAATTATTTTATGATTAATAATATTTATAATAATATTTATATGATTTAATAATGATCCCTTTGACCATGGTCAAGCTACTGAAGTTGTTTTGGGATTATGAACCGAACATCCTCAAAACATCTATCATGAACTTAAATGATTTAATAACTATGTAAGGCATGGTAATAAATTAAATAAAATGGATAATAATAAGGTAATAAACAAAATAAAGTTTCTTAATCAAGGATAAAATTAATATAAGTTTATTTTAAAGGATTTGAATTACATATGTGGTGAGTCGAACTCATGATAAGAGACTTTCTTTTTAAAATATTATTTTAAATTTTTCCTTCCAAGTTTTTCTTAAAAGTTAAGGTTATTTAAAATGTTTCAAAGAATATTATTATTTATGATTCAAAGGTTGATAAATTTTATTTCCAACTATTTTTTTCTTTATTTAGAAAGTATTAGAAAAGAATATTTTCAATGTTTTTCATGTGATTTATTTTTAAATTTCTTTCCCAAAGTGTGGAAATAATATTTATTTTAATAATTATTGAATGAATGAATTTTTATACTATAATTACCATTATATTCATTGAATATTCATCTAAAATTTTCATGTTTATTTTCAAAGAAATATTTTTATCAATATTCTGGGAGTTGATAGTTTTAAAATGTTTTTATAAGGAAAAGGAAATTTCTTCCCATTTTTATGAGATAACTGAATGTGTTATGTACTAATTAAAATTGGTTTTATGATTAATTTGAAATATGCATGTGTTTGATTCATGATATGGTTCTTCGATGTTTTATATGAACCATGGGTGAACAGGATATAACTATGATGATAGTTGATCCCATTATATCTCTTTAATTCATTGAGTAAAGTGATAGAGTTTACCAGTGATAAGTTACTCCCAAGAAATATGTGACTTATCTATTTAGGTGATTCCATTGTAAGGGTTATTTTAAGAATTAATATAAGTATAATCTCACAAGGTACCTAAATGATATGATTTTAATGATTTTTGAAGGAAATATTTTGATTTCACAAGGTAAGCTAATGAGAATATGTTTAATGGAAAGTTTATGCCCCTTTTAAGGGTGAAAACTATGTTTTACAAGAATTTTTTCCCTAAGTGATGATTTTTTAAAATAAAACCTCATGATTACTTTTTTTATTTATTATTTTATATGATATTTTTTTTATAAAATATCTGAACAACAAAGTAGATTTATTATGTAAGTAAATGGTATTTTAGTTCAAATTTTATTAGAAAAAGGAAAACTTCCATATAGGTTTTCATGAATTTAAAATGGATTAATGGGTTTAATTTATTATATATATATAATTAAGATTTTTTTTCTCAACCAAAATTTTTAAATGTAATGACCCATGATTTTGAACTGAAAAAAATGGAAGGGAATGTTAACATTTGTGTTTACTAAATAGTCCATTTTTAAAAATGGGATTTAGAATGTAATCACGAGTGTTAGAACAATTCAACGACTTGATTTTGGACTTGGTTGAAGGCTTGAGAAGTTTACTGGGTGTATCAATGAGTTTATAGATTAACAGATCAGAAAAATCATATTTTGAAGGATCTGCAGAGGGAACAAAATTTTTCTAAAACCGTAAGGCCCTCAATAGCTAATCGTATGAACTACAATAGGTGGGAATTGGAAGTACACAAGGATTGTGAATGGTTTAAAAAACCATGAACCTTTCCCACAAGGTTAGTGAATAGAGGTTGTACCCTCACACTATTCGCCACATAGTTTTTCAAACCATGTGGCCAGCCCGTACGGGGTTCCCAGGTGCCCAGTAACGGGCACACAGTTGGCACACAATTTTCCAAACCATATGTGATACCATATTTTAAAATTTTAACAAAAATAAAATAAATTAAAAACCTAAATATTCCATTCCTCCCCCTTCACTCATGCAACACCCCCTTGGCTGAAACCCATGGCGCACACGACTCCCTCTTCAGATCTCCTCGGTTCTTCATTTTTCACCCAGATTCTATAATATTTTATATTTTATCCATTAAGGTAAGGTCTCATATCTCTCTTATCCCTAATTTTGGTCCTATTTTTGGTCTCCCCTATCACCCCTATTATTTGGACCAAACCATAGGGTTTTGGGCTAATCTGGATTTCAGTTTTCCTTTAATGTTAGGGTATGCGAATGGTATCTTGGGACTCCTTCGTGGGTATTATGAAATTGACCGCTGAAGGAGAAGATGATTGGTTCAATTTGGTTCATCTCCATTTATTTAAGGTGATATTTTCTTACACTGTTTGGTTTCAACTATTTTATTTAGGGTCTTTAAGCAGTTTTAAGGTTCTTAGATTTATTTGTTGAGCGTTTGACGACTTTGTGAAGGCTTTCACTCATATATATAGGTATGTATATATATATGTTCCTTGTAAATATTTCCTTATAGAGATGAGAATATGTGCATTGGATTAAGATATATATATATATATACATATAGAAATTTATGTGCGTGCAAGTTTGGATATTCTTTGAGTTAAAATCATCAAGTTCCGAGTGTTTGACTTGGCTTGGTCTACTTCCTAAGGTAGGGTCCCATTCATTTTACACTTAAATTTAATAATTCATTAATTAATTTTTTTCACATATTTAATTAATTTTTTCCATGTATGGTAGTTTTCTAAAATGATCTTCTTTGGTGAATTTAATGTGACGCTTAATTGAAAAAATGTATTGTATTATAAATAATTTCATAATTTAATAATAAAACCCCTCCCATGGGGGTGCACTATCTTCAAGCTAGAAGTTAATTATTAGAATTTTTTTATTTTCTACCTTATCTACTTGGTTATACTTTTATGACTTGAGGTTATGGTTTGGCATATAGCGTGTTGAGACCTGGCCTTCTTTGAAGTTATAAAATGAGTTTTCCTGTGTTAGCTATAATAAATGAATTTCCATGCTTACTTACCCATGATTAGAGCTTATCAGCTCATAGGTTGGTGCAGGATGCCTTCGTGTTATGTCCCTATCCACTCCAGAAATATCTATATGTATGTATGTATGTATATGTATCTATATATAATATATATAGTGACATGATCAGACTCTTAATCTGACTATGAGCCGAAGTAGGTATAGCGTTCAAGTGTCCCTTAAGAACTTGGACGGGTGGTTGTGTATTTATTCAATTCTATTTATTACCTCTCTATATCTGCACACTATTTAATTTATATTGAACTGTTTGGATTGGTATAGACACCATGGGTTCCAGCCTACTGAGATTTATATCTCACACCCTTCTCAGGCCACCATTGCACATTGGGTACCCAAGTAAACCTTCTTGCTCATAGGACCTTGGACCTTGCTTGTTGATGTGTGCTTGTACCTGGGAGTAAGGAGTAAAGGACTGAGTTGGACCTCATGATGTTCATGGAGATCACCTTTGGGATTTTTAGTTCTTTTCTTTACTTGAGTCCTGTATTTGTGCTGTATTATAAAGTATGCTATTTTTTACTATTTTAGCTTATGTTTCAACATCTTCCATGCATGATTTATATAAACTGACATTGGACACTTTAATTTAGTTATTATATGAGTCTCCCGCTGCTATTTATTTTACTTATTTGCTACTTCCGTTGTTATATGAGATTTATTATCTATTATACCACTGTTATACTATGATCATGAGGGTATAATCTCCCCATTGAACCACTTTTACACCCTTATTTCTAGTCTACAACCTTTCGTATATGGGGATACAAACTTTAGGCCTTTTAACCCACCGATTTAGTGGTGAGTTAGGTTGGGACGTTATAAAGTTGTATTAGAGGTAAAAAATTTCCTTTTTCTTACTATTTTGGGTTGGTAGATAGGAGGCTAAGAATGTGTCAACTCTTGGTTATATCAATGCTTGTGACTAATCACCCCATGAATAGGAAATGACGATGTGGCTAGGGATGGATTATTGTTCATGATGTTTGTTATTATAATTGATTATTTCACCTCGAGTGATTGGTGTAATTTTCGATGCTTATGATTTATTTTTTTTATAAAATTATTTCCTTGTCTTAGTATGTAAAGGATGAAATATTGCATGCATCATTATATGAACATAGAGATTAACATGTCATGCATATGTCATTCCATGTTGTTGCATTTTAGTTTTCCTATTGATTTATCTTTGTTCTTTGAGTAATATTCCATGCTTTTTATTTATTTAGAATTCCTATATTGATAACATGCTCTAGTGTTTAATTTTATCATTTTTTTCCATGATTTAGTGATTATATGCCATGTTTCCTATTTATACAACCTACCTTTCCTATTCATATGCCATGATTTTGTGTCTATAATATATTTATAAGTGATTACTGCTTGATGGAATGCTATATTTTTTTATATATAATTGGTCTCATTTTTTACATTAAATGGTTTCAATTATGATGGGATCAATTTTTTAGTTGTAAGGTGTTATGTGCCTTATAACTGGGAAATGATAACTTGTGTATTCCAACCATAGTAAAAGAATGTTAAAATTAAAATGTTGAAGTAAATTGGTTATGACTAAAGGGATCAAAATGCCAAAATTTAACGTGTATGGGTGCTTTACAGGTTCTTAAATGGCCACCCATATGACTAGAACATTATATATAAACATGTTATAATTTTAAATGAGATTTATTTTGATGAATGTAATCCAATTTTCAATCCATGAAGTGTATGGGTGCTTCATGAATTGGGAAATTTTTCCCCATATTAAATTTAATGTCATGATGTATTGTGAAATGGTTATAAATGTAAAGGGCTATTTAATTTTGATCTGAAATCAACTAAAGAACTTCTAAATGCACAACTGGGCCCAAGTAGTTTAGTTGGGGCATGTTTCATGTGTGATGACCCATTTGGGTGTCTGTAATTTCAAAAAAAAAGAAACTTAAATTAAGTTGCTTTTTAAAGAATCCAAATTGGATTAATGGGAGTCTCATAGGTCACCTTGTCGATTAAAATGAATATTAAATGATTAATTTCCTAATAAATATGGGATTTTAATAAATGTTAATGTTTTAAAAAGTATGTTTTATGAAACACACCTATTTTTACCTTGGTGTGTTAGCTAAATCAAGTACCTTGTGTTTTGTTTTATAAAATGGTACTTTATGTTTTGATTAAATATTTTAATGATTAAATATTTAAATGTGATTAAATTTAAATGAATTGAAAATGGAACCCTAGGTGGTGTACTATATTTAAAACACTTGTGTAAGGGTAGTTTTAATTTCTTCTTTGAGTTTCCTTGGAATGGAAGCATGAGTTCTTACTATAGGCATTATTTTCTTTAGAAATGTATTAGATGACTGGATTTTGAGCCTAGTGAATTTTGTTAGCCTGGCCTAGTGGTAGGGTTGATGCTTGTGCTTTATAAGGGGCTATCCCATGGTAGGTAGAACCCTTAAGTTTACATTACTTGCTAAATCCTAGGATATATATGAAATTTGGAGCCATTCGAGTGTCACTATACCTTGTTGGAATCTTTAATTCAAAATGAAAACCTTTTCGAGATGGGTGCTCATGTTTTTCCATAGCCTTATTATGGGTTTGAGCATCAAGTAATGCTCTTTATCAGTTGGTTAGACATGCCTCAGGCATGTTTGATCATTTTGTTGGTTTTTTTACCCTTTATTTTCCTTAGTGATGGATGAATTGGTATGGCATTTCCCAGAGTAATGGTCATATGGGTAAATAATAATCTGGACTTAATCTATTTTATGGTCCTCCAATACTTGAATACTAGTATGAATTCACATATGTGGTTCCCATTGAGTGTTTGATGATGTAATTAGCAAATTGATTTTGGATAAGTTGTTGAACCTTATGTTCATTAGTATGGTATCGGGTTGTCTCCATAGTAGAGTGACCTAATGTTAAAGAATCAAGATCATCCCAATGATTAGGATGAACTTTCCGGAAGACTCAGGTGTTTTGACATTCCAGTCAATCTGATTTTGGATTTTTTGAATGCCTTGACATTGTGATCATGGATTAGATGAGAAACAGACATTCATTTAAGGTGTTTTTGGATCTAGCGCACTTGTGATCAGCTAGTTTTTCTTCATTCAATGACTCATACACTCCTAAGGTGGGGAGCATCACGTTGGTTCTAAAATTAATTGCCTTTTCAAGTAGAAGGAAACGACCAAGAAAAACCATTAGTAAATGGTAATTTTTGATCAAAATCCCTTGAGACTTGTATGTTTTAAATATGTGTCTGTGCTTTCTTGGAAGCATGATTTAGATGTGGTTGGAGGTGTATGAAACCAATGAGAAAGTACTGTTGGTCTTGGATGGACTTTGATGGTTAAGTGTGAGAGATCATGGAATGCCTTGGGTGGTGAAGGAATCATGGTTTGGTTAATTATAATGCACAATAAGGTGAATCCAAGATTATTTCATGAAGTTGAACAATTGTGGTATGACTATTCTTCTTTCCAGTAATTGGGTTTGATTGACTGGAAATCATTTCAACCCTCTTAGTGTATTCTTCTTAGTGAAGAGAATGTACCCTATATTTAATTCATCCAAGATGCACAAAGAGAGCATTTGTCTTACATCATGCCGATGTTTTAAAATTTTTGGATTGTTTGGGTGATTCGTTTTGGTGATTGTAACACCCCAAGATTTCATAGTGTGTTAGTTCTTCAAAATAATTCAATAACTTTCACTACATTCAACACAAAGTTCAAGCACACCATGACTTACCAAACAAGCCGTTCAAAAGAGGTTATGAATAGTATTAGATAAATTTTAATGTTTATATAATCCTTATAATTTTAGAATCCATATTATGAGTTTCTTAGATATAATGCAAGAACAAATTCATTTTCAGTATTGCACTTTTATCAAATTTAATAGTGAACCCTTTTTAAATACTATATTTTAAACTTTTTGACTAAATGGGGACATCAAAAATTTAAAATGAAACATCCCAAGCTTCTACGGTACGCTTCTCTTTGAATAATGTGATAGCGTGTGTTGTACGCAACACTGAGTTCTAACAACTAATTAAACTAGCCGTTGTGAATAGTAATACCTACTTTTTGAAATCATATATATTTTATATTTCAAAATGGACTTCATTTTTGGATTCGGAATATTGAAATTAGCCTTGGGTGAAATTTTGGTACTTTTCGGATAACTTTTATATTTTGATGAATAGTGAAAATTACTAAATTTTAATCAAAAACAACTTTTTTAATCAAAATAATTAATAGTGATAAATTATGAATTTGAGTGGTTTTAAAGTATATTTAGAATATATTTTTACCATTTAATAAAATGTTGGTCATTGGACATACTTTTACAATTAAACCGAACATAAACGAGTGTCAATCTTTTGATAGTTATTATCTCTTAAAAACACGCTTTTTGTTTTGACAGCGGGAATTAATTTTAAATTAATTTCTGCCACTTCTGTGTTTTGAATTTAGGAAAATGGATTCCATATTTGGAATCAGGATGTTCAAATTGTGTAAATAGGTAACTTTTTTTAGACATTTTGAATAATTACTGCGGTAAATATTTTATTTACCATGGTTAAGGGTAAATCCGGTAAATAAGGGTTAAAAAATAATATTATAATAATACTAAATTACCCTAAAACGTGTCTTAACCCTATTTGTTGATACATGGTCGACCATGGGAATCTTTGGGTCTATTTTGGGACCCCATGGATCCACTTGTAAGTGATAATGACACTTTATTTTAATTAAGTTAAAATGAATACAAAAATGACACAAGCATATATCTTTTAGAAAAACAATTGTTACATAGGGTTATATATGTTGGATTTTAGATTATAAATATTCATTAGAAAGATAAAAAGATTTCCTACATAATTATATTTTATTTATAATTTTTAGACATTAAATAATTTATTTTATTTATGACACAATGATGATGCAGTAATTACCATAATAGTGAAAAATTAAAATAATTGATATTATAAATACCCAAATAAATATAATATGAAACTTTTAATGAATTAAAATAATTTTCTATGATAATATGATATATTAGGATTTATTTAATTGAATTTGTTCGAAGTAATCAATCTGTTATGAGTTTCACAAAAATCAACTATTGAATAGTGTCAAAATTGACATAAAAGAGTTCTTAAAACAAATATTATATTATTAATTGATATTAAATTCCTAAAAATCTAAGGTTCGGCCAAGAGACTTATATCATGATAGGTGTATCATTAATTGACCACTTGTGGGTCTCTTGTATGTATATGGTATGTTTATTAACCATATAATATAAAAATACAAATAGACATTGTAAAAGTGAAACTAATTAACTTAGAGTTAATACTTAAAGATAAGGTTAATATAAGTACCCAAACCTGTCTAAATTCTATTGGTTGAGTTTTTTTCGACCCATACCTACCTTAACCTTTTAATAGTCAACTTTGGAGCCATTATAAACCGAATATTAATTTATTATAAACTAATATCTCTAGCTTTTCCAAAGGTGCCCCTCACCCCTCTTATAAAAGGGAACTCCTCCTTCTCATTTCTTCACACCTTCCAAGCCTTTTGGTTCGGCCAAACTCTGCCCAAATACTCTCCCAACATCCCTCACTACAACCTAGAGGCCTTAGTTTGATCATAAAGCCAACCTAAGGAGCCCTTTTGATCAAATCAAAAGGAAGAACCCGAAGAAGAGGTAATGATTTCACCACCCTTCTCCAAGTTCATTTCTTCTTCCACTTATTCTTCCTTTGTTCTTACCATTCTAAAATAATAACTCCAGTATCTCACATATACTGTGATGTTATTATAAATATGGTACAACCATATTCAGTATGCTATCCACCCTTTGAATAACATGTCACCATACGTGCGTACGTACGGCTTACCGTCTCCACGTCGTGGTGTAATTGTTATTCAATATATTATTATTTGGATGGGTATAAGAATGATGTGTAATTCATGTAAATAATAAATATAACATGTTAATGATTCTGTATATATGATATACCATCCATTTATATATTATTTTAATATCAAAAGAATGATATTGTCGCTCGTGCGTACGTACGGACTACCGTCTCCACGAACGCGATGAGATTCATTCTCCATCGTATCCATTCAAGTATAATTATCATTTGATGATTTAAAAATGATGTTTAAGGACTAGATATCATTCTGGATATGAATAAGATACAACAACCATGGCTTATGTAACAAAACATATAAAAGAAAATGAGTAAGTTAACTCCCGAAACGACGATAATTCTAAGATATTATTAACAAATCAATGTTAAAAGATCATATATGATATCATATTATTATATATGATTCTTGTATAATTTAATAACAACTATTTCACCATTATACAGGAGGTTAACCTACCCCAACCAAGGAAAAGTACATGGTAAGGGTTATTTCACAATCTCTTCATTATCCGAGGTTGTTTATACGTAATAATCTACTGGGATCTCTTTATCATCCACATCCATGTTTCTTAAAAATGCATTTCAAAACATTTTTACTATTTACTAGAATATGAGTTAAAGTCATTTATACCCTTTTTGACTTTTATAAGTGGTTTATAAAGGAATCTTTTGGTCGTTTTCAAAACAAGGTCCTTTTTAACCTTTTCGACAGAATTAAGGTAAGAATGTTTTTTTAACTTATACGGCGGGTGCGGCTATTTTCCGCCGTTATAAAATCTTCAAAGCTTCCCTTACAAGCTTATAAGAATATTTTCAAAGAAAATGTTTTATTTTATATGGATCTTAAATTATTTCAAAATAAAAGGAGATATTTCTTTAAAAAGAATTTTGATTTCATCTATGTCAACATCCTTTGATGGATTTTAAGATTATTTGAAGTTGATTTATTATGATACAAAACTTCTATATTGTATTGAAGGTTTTGTGATATGTTTGACTGTGGATGTGCTATTTTTATACCATTCATAGTTTATGGTGAAAGTATTGACATTTCATATTCTAGTTTTAATATGAATGTTTATGTTATGTTTAAACCTTTTCATATGGGAATGCATTGGACTTAATATGTGACAGGTGGAGCCCGCTATAGCTCCTCGATGCATCGGTAGGTCTCATGAGACAAACTAGTGTCTTGGCACAAGGCCTTGACAAAATCTTATTTGTAGTCTTGGCACGAGGCCTTGGCTATGTGGTTATGATAGTCTGGCATTATGCATTCCAACATTATGAAAGTGGTTATTGATTTTTGCATGTGATTATTCGATTAGTAGAATATCCATGTGAATAAGTAAATGGCATTATTTCATTTTATTTATGCCATAGCATGTTGAAAGTTCATATTTAAAAGGCTTTTGTTTTAGTTATACATTGCCTTAAATGTTTATTCTTATTTATGAAAGTTTCCGCTATATTGTTATCCTTACTGGGCATTTGAGCTCACCCCTTTTCTATGTTTTATTTTTCCCAGGATGTGAAGAAGTAAGTTATGAATGACCTGCAGGGATTTTATGAGGGGTTAATAGTGTGGATTGTGGAAACATTATGTTGTTGTAGTAGTTTTTCATTTTATGATGTAATGTAAAACTTATGAATATATCTAGTATTTCCAAGGCTACTAAACCAATCGGTCTTTCGAGATTTGATCTTTCTTGTGATCATGCCAATGTTATGTAATAATGCACCGACTCTGGGTAACTAGGGTCGGGGCATTACAGTTGGTATCAGAGGAAGTTTAGTACAAACCTTGGAAGCTAGATTTAGATAAACTCTGATTAGAGCACGTAGACCTAAGATGAACTTTGAGGATTAGTATAGAAGAACTTCCTAGAATTTTGGTATTGTAGAGATTTTGTGAGTTTTCCGAGCAATACATCCCTGTCTGGATACGAGCAGGTAGAGGCGGCTCTGGCACAGATGTACCTAGGGGTAAAACCCGAAAACACCGCTTTGAGCTAGACTCGAACGGGAACTGGTGCACGACAACGGGCCTTGCTGCACTCTTGGTTACGACACTCCCGGGGGATATGCTCAGGATAAATCTCATTTTCTTTACAAACCATTATGAAGGGTTTATGAGTATATACATCCTCAAATGAGACATTTTTATGATTATGGATTATATCCATAAATAGTTCAATTTATGTTAAGTGTTTTATAAGTATGGGATTAAGTATTTTGATTCATAAACTGATCTAGTGTATTCCATTGTTTAGAAATGGCACCCAGTAGAAGGAATGAGAACTCCAGAAATGCACATGATCCAAATAGAAGGAAGGATCATATCTTTCATGGTCTTAAGCTAGAATTTATAAGAGAAATAGTCTCCCATGTATTATCATCATATGAAGAAATAATATCATGTGTTGATATGATAAGTAAAGAGTTTACTGAGTCCTATGGCTTTGAAGGGAAGCAAGAGAAGAAAAGGATAGAAGAGAGAAAGATGGATAAAGGGAAGAGGGAAAAGAAGAATTTTACCATATGTGGTAACTGCGGAAAGAAACACCCTGGAACTTGCCTGAAAGGAATGGGAGTTTGTTATAAGTGTGGAGGAAAAGGGCACAAAGTACATGACTGCAAGGTTAAGAAAATGGTTTCAAATGTACAATGCTTCATTTGCAAGGAGTTTGGACACTACGCGAACCTATGTCCCAGTCATCAGACTATGCCGCAAATGATGCTATTGGATAATAATCAAGTTATGATACTACCACAGATTAAGAGGAATGATTAGAGTTATTATGTTGATTATATCAATTGAGTGTTGTATCAACAATGTACTTGTTATAATAATTATGGAGTATATAAGGATTGTACTGCAGTACTATTTCATTAAGGACTTGAGATGGTGTGGAACAAAGAAAAGTGACTTAGTAGCAGGTTAAATGTTTGGAAAATATATGGTTGAGAGAAAGATAAACCATAATATGGTTCAGATACCGAGGTGGTGATTTTAGAATAATACATGATTGATTTGGATAAATTATATTGGATATTATTGACTACCTTGAAGCTGATTAATGATTTGTATATTCCATCATTGTTGGGGTTTAAAACATTTTTGGATTAATGAAGTATATCCAGCATTCTATATGGAATAAAGGAACATGAATGTAATCAATAAGGAATACGGTAATACATGATGAAGGTATTCATATGCTATTACGGGGTAAAAAGGATCTATATTATGTTTACCTTCCTTATAAATGTTGGACTGTGAGTTTGGATAGAAGTATTTTGGATAGTTCTAGTTTGGATTATTTTGGATTTCCATAAAAGGACAACCCGGAGGTCGGGCGGCAACCCGTCGTGTCCGGCAAGGCTGCGAGACTTGAACCCACAACCGAAGGGCGACAAGGGTGTATCACCTACCACTGGCCCACGAGATGTCCTGGATTAAATAATGTAGTTTTTATTAAAAGATCTTTTAGATGAATTATAAATTCGTTTATTTTGGAACCCTATACGAATAGTGTAAATATAATTTTTTTACATTCTATTATCTTTTAGAGTGAAAGATGAGTATGTGGTAGAAATTTATTAATGGATAAAACTCTAATTATAAAGTAAGTATATCTTTATATGATCTTAGCCAATCTCATAAAAAAATTCCTCAATATTAAGAAAAGAAAATTAGAACAAATTTTTTTTCCTAGATGGTACCTTAAATCATCACTAATTTATGGCTTTGGGATTGTTGGCCTTTTCATAGCCATGTTCTCTACCACTCTCCATCAGGTAATTGATGGTTAGATTTTTCTTCCATATCCATATTTTACTACATGGAACCCTAGTATGTGTTATTTTCGGTAATCTTCATACTTTCGACTCTTTATTTTAAATAGAGGCCTCATTAATTCATTTTTCGATGTGGGATTTCAACTAAGATATTTTGAAACGTCAAAAATGTGTTATCCTAATACCCTATGTTTTGTTGAACCGATGGTATTTCAAATCATCATAGATTGATGAATTTAAGGACCTCAATTTTATACTTGTTTGTGATTGATGACCTCAATCACTACCTATAAATATTTACGTTTTTCCTCCAATTATATGTCTCAAATTGCCACCAATGTTCTCCTAATCGAGATCATAATTTGGTGGTGACCCTTTCATTTCTCTTTTCCTCATATTAAGACTAAATTTTAGTAACCCAATTTCCGATGTGGGGTTTCCCACAAATATATTATCTATTTTCAACCTTTTATTTTCGAAGAACAATTTCAAATTGCGAGGACACAATTTATTGAAGGAGGGGAGAATGTAACACCCCAAGATTTCATAGTGTGTTAGTTCTTCAAAATAATTCAATAACTTTCACTACATGCAACACCAAGTTCAAGCACACCATGACTTACCAAACAAGCCGTTCAAAAGAGGTTATGAATAGTATTTGATAAATTTTAATGTTTATATAATCCTTATAATTTTAGAATCCATATTATGAGTTTCTTAGATATAATGCAAGAACAAATTCATTTTCAGTATTGCACTTTTATCAACTTTAATAGTGAACCCTTTTTTAAATACTATATTTTAAACTTTTTGACTAAATGGGGACATCAAAAATTTAAAATGAAACATCCCAAGCTTCTACGGTACGCTTCTCTTTGAATAATGTGATAGCGTGTGTTGTACGCAACACCGAGTTCTAACAACTAATTAAACTAGCCGTTATGAATAGTAATACCTACTTTTTGAAATCATATATATTTTATATTTCAAAATGGACTTCATTTTTGGATTCGGAATATTGAAATTAGCCTTGGGTGAAATTTTGGTACTTTTCGGATAACTTTTATATTTTGATGAATAGTGAAAATTACTAAATTTTAATTAAAAACAACTTTTTTAATCAAAATAATTAATAGTGATAAATTATGAATTTGAGTGGTTTTAAAGTATATTTAGAATATATTTTTACCATTTAATAAAATGTTGGTCATTGGACATAATTTTACAATTAAACCGAACATAAATGAGTGTCAATCTTTTGATAGTTATTATCTCTTAAAAACACGCTTTTTGTTTTGATAGCGGGAATTAATTTTAAATTAATTTCTGCCACTTCTGTGTTTTGAATTTAGGAAAATGGATTCCATATTTTGAATCAGGATGTTCAAATTGTGTAAATAGGTAACTTTTGTTTTTAGACATTTTGAATAATTACTGCGGTAAATATTTTATTTACCATGGTTAAGGGTAAATCCGGTAAATAAGGGTTAAAAAATAATATTATAATAATACTAAATTACCCTAAAATGTGTCTTAAACCTATTTGTTGATACATGGTCGACCATGGAAATCTTTGGGTCTATTTTGGGACCCCATGGATCCACTTGTAAGTGATAATGACACTTTATTTTAATTAAGTTAAAATGAATACAAAAATGACACAAGCATATATCTTTTAGAAAAACAATTGTTACATAGGGTTATATATGTTGGATTTTAGATTATAAATATTCATTAGGAATCTAAAAAGATTTCCTACATAATTATATTTTATTTATAATTTTTAGACATTAAATAATTTATTTTATTTATGACACAATGATGATGCAGTAATTACCATAATAGTGAAAAATTAAAATAATTGATATTATAAATACCCAAATAAATATAATATGAAACTTTTAATGAATTAAACTAATTTTCTATGATAATATGATATATTAGGATTTATTTAATTGACTTTTTTCGAAGTAATCAATCTGTTATGAGTTTCACAAAAATCAACTATTGAATAGTGTCAAAATTGACATAAAAGAGTTCTTAAAACAAATATTATATTATTAATTGAGATTAAATTCCTAAAAATCTAAGGTTCGGCCAAGAGACTTATATAATGATAGGTGTATCATTAATGAACCACTTTTGGGTCTCTTGTATGTATATGGTAAGTTTATTAACCATATAATATAAAAATACAAATAGACATTGTAAAAGTGAAACTAATTAACTTAGAGTTAATACTTAAAGATAAGGTTAATATAAGTACCCAAACCTGTCTAAATTCTATTGGTTGAGTTGTTTTCGACCCATACCCACCTTAACCTTTGAATAGTCAACTTTGGAGCCATTAGAAACCGAATATTAATTTATTATAAACTAATATCTCTAGCTTTTCCAAAGGTGCCCCTCACCCCTCTTATAAAAGGGAACTCCTCCTTCTCATTTCTTCACTCCTTCCAAGCCTTTTGGTTCGGCCAAACTCTGCCCAAATACTCTACCAACATCCCTCACTACAACCTAGAGGCCTTAGTTTGATCATAAAGCCAACCTAAGGAGACCTTTTGATCAAATCAAAAGGAAGAACCCGAAGAAGAGGTAATGATTTCACCACCCTTCTCCAAGTTCATTTCTTCTTCCACTTCTTCTTCCTTTGTTCTTACCATTCTAAAATAATAACTCCAGTCTCTCACATATACTGTGATGTTATTATAAATATGTTACAACCATATTCAGTATTCTATCCACCCTTTGAATAACATGTCACCATACGTGCGTACGTATGGCTTACCGTCTCCACGTCGTGGTGTAATTGTTATTCAATATATTATTATTTGGATGGGTATAATAATGATGTGTAACTCATGTAAATAATAAATATAACATGTTAATTATTCTGTATATATGATATACCATCCATTTATATATTATTTTAATATCAAAAGAATGATATTGTCGCTCGTGCGTACGTACGGACTACCGTCTCCACGAACGCGATGAGATTCATTCTCCATCGTATCCATTCAAGTATAATTATCATTTGATGATTTAAAAATGATGTTTAAGGACTAGATATCATTCTGGATATGAATAAGATACAACAACCATGGCTTATGTAACAAAACATATAAAAGAAAATGAGTAAGTTAACTCCCGAAACGACGATAATTTTAAGATATTATTAACAAATCAATGTTAAAAGATCATATATGATATCATATTATTATATATGATTCTTGTATAATTTAATAACAACTATTTCACCATTATACAGGAGGTTAACCTACCCCAACCAAGGAAAAGTACAAGGTAAGGGTTATTTCACAATCTCTTCATTGTCCGAGGTTGTTTATACGTAATAATCTACTGGGATCTCTTTATCATCCACATCCATGTTTCTTAAAAATGCATTTCAAAACATTTTTACTATTTACTAGAATATGAGTTAAAGTCATTTATACCCTTTTTGACTTTTATAAGTGGTTTATAAAGGAATATTGTGGTCGTTTTCAAAACAAGGTCCTTTTTAACCTTTTCGACAGAATTAAGGTAAGAATGTTTTTTTAACTTATACGGCGGGTGCGGCTATTTTCCGCCATTATAAAATCTTCAAAGCTTCCCTTACAAGCTTATAAGAATATTTTCAAAGAAAATGTTTTATTTTATATGGATCTTAAATTATTTCAAAATAAAAGGAGATATTTCTTTAAAAAGAATTTTGATTTCATCTATGTCAACATCCTTTGATGGATTTTAAGATTATTTGAAGTTGATTTATTATGATACAAAACTTCTATATTGTATTGAAGGTTTTGTGATATGTTTGACTGTGGATGTGCTATTTTTATACCATTCATAGTTTATGGTGAAAGTATTGACATTTCATATGCTAGTTTTAATATGAATGTTTATGTTATGTTTAAACCTTTTCATATGGGAATGCATTGGACTTAATATGTGACGGGTGGAGCCCGCTATAGCTCCTCGATGCATCGGTAGGTCTCATGAGACAAACTAGTGTCTTGGCACAAGGCCTTGACAAAATCTTATTTGTAGTCTTGGCACGAGGCCTTGGCTATGTGGTTATGATAGTCTGGCATTATGCATTCCAATATTATGAAAGTGGTTATTGATTTTTGCATGTGATTATTCGATTAGTAGAATATCCATGTGAATAAGTAAATGGAATTATTTCATTTTATTTATGCCATACCATGTTGAAAGTTCATATTTAAAAGGCTTTTGTTTTAGTTATACATTTCCTTGAATGTTTATTCTTATTTATGAAAGTTTCCGCTATATTGTTATCCTTACTGGGCATTTGAGCTCACCCCTTTTCTATGTTTTATTTTTCCCAGGATGTGAAGAAGTAAGTTATGAATGACCTGCAGGGATTTTATGATGGGTTAATAGTGTGGATTGTGGAAACATTATGTTGTTGTAGTAGTTTTTCATTTTATGATGTAATGTAAAACTTATGAATATATCTAGTATTTCCAAGGCTACTAAACCAATCGGTCTTTCGAGATTTGATCTTTCTTGTGATCATGCCAATGTTATGTAATAATGCACCGACTCTGGGTAACTGGGGTCGGGGCGTTACAGTGATACATGCTAAAGTGTGGTTATTATCGAGGCATGGTGGTTCTGAGTGACCCTTGGGTTCAAAAGCAGAAATACCCTAGACAGACTATTCTACACCAGCTATTTCTTATGACGTGACCACCCAGCGGATGCCACTATAAGCTTAATTAATGATCTGATGTGGACATTATGGCCTTAATTCAACGTCTCTCTTATAATATGGGGTGATTAAAACCTCATTTAGTTTCAAACGCTCTATTTCATTGAATTATGAGGTCACCCTGAACTTTCCATTAGGCTTAGAGTTGATGCTTAAAGGGGTAACAATTCTAGTGGGCTGGATCTAGTTTACCCCGTTATTCGTGTGGTGGCATGACAGTTTAAATGGTCAAGTGGGGGTTTGATATTTGGACATCACCATAAGTTGGATAGGTACTTTAGTGATAATGTTCTTGGTAAATGTGGGATGCCCTAGGAAAAGGTATTATAGTTTTGATGTAGTATGCATAACCTCTAAGTTGAGCATTTGAAAAATGGACACCCAGTGGTGTTTTGACTTGTAGTTCTTCTTTTTTAATGTTTACAGTTTATGAGGGACCATTTTATGTCACTTCATCAGGTGGAGATGAGTGTGGTCTATATCAGTTATGAGTTTTTATGAAAATTCATCCTGACATGGGATTCGAGGTTGAAGGGGAATCAACAGTTTTAACCATTTCATAAATCACATGAGAAGAATCAATATAACACTTAAGGTCATGATTTGTAAGTACATTCCAATGGTGGGGGATACTAAGGATTGGAATTGGACCATTTTAAAGTTAAATACCTAAGGTGTGGAGAACTTTAGGGAAAATTTTTAAGGAAGTGACGACGAGGTCATGTATTTATCTAAGCGTACTCATGTAAGCTTGGTTTCATTGTTTTGGTTGGAAAGAAAGTGTTGGGTTGAGTTTTAATAGCTTAAGTTCCATATAATTCAGAAATCATTAAGGTGTTTTAGGAATTTAGAAACAAAACACAACCATTTGAATGACGATTCATGGCCCTCATGGTTTGGGTGATTTTTTCATTGTTTTCGAATGATTCTTGGGGATTAGAAGTTCTAATGTGGGAAGGTTGTAACAACCCGTGATTTTAAACTAGACAAAAATTCAAGGTAATTTGAAATTTTGTGTTTATTAAAACGAATAGTTTTAAAAAAAAGATTCAGAATGTAATTCTAAGAGTTGAAACAATTCAACGAGTTTATTTAGGACTTGCGTTAAGGCCTGAGAAGTTTACTGGGAGTCTCAAGGAGTTGCTGGAGTGTTGGACTAGAAAAATAAAGTTTCAAAGGATCTGTAAAGGGTGCATGGTTTTTTTGAAACCGTGAAACCCACAACAGCTAACCATGATACCTATAATAGGTGGGTAGAGGAAGTTCACATGGGATATGCATATTTTACCAAACCACACTCCTAGACCGCATTGTTAGTGGAAAGAGGTAGTACCCTCACACAATTCATCGAACTATTGGTGCAAAATTTTCCAAACTATGTAGTCCAAACAGTGTGGTGAAAACCATGTGTGATACCCTATTTTAAAAATTGAATTAAATTAAATTAAATTAAATTAAAATAAATAAAAAAACTAACTATCCCATTCTTCCCCCTCCCCCCCCCTATTCGAATCCCATGGCACACGCGACCCCCACTCCAGCTCTCCTCGGTTATTCATTTTTCACTCAGATTCCATTTCTTTTTATATTCAATCCATAAAGGTAAGGTATTAAATCTCTCTTCTCTCTCATTTTGGGAGAATTTTTGGTTTCCCCATCCCCCCTTCTGTTCGGATGAAACCCTAGGGTTTGAGGCTAATCCAGATTTCATTTTTTTCTTCGATGTTAAAGTATGTGAAGGGTCTCTCGGCTCTCTCTCATATGTATTCCAAAATCCACCACCAAAGGAGAAGTGGATTGGTTCAATTTGGTTCACTATTATCGATTTAAGGTGAGGTTTTCTTCTACTATTTTGTTTCTATTATTTTATTTAGGATCTTTCAGTGGTTTTAAGGTTTCTAGATTTATTTGTAGAGAATTTTACGACTCTGTGAAGGCTTGCACTCAAATTAATTGGTATTTGTATATATATATATATCTTGTACATATTACCTCATCGTGAAAGAAATATTTGCATTGTATTAAGGGATATATATATATAGGAATGTTTGTGTGTGAAAGTGTATAGAATCTTAGAGTTAAATTCGTCAAGTGTTGAGTGTTCAGCTTGGCTTAGTCCACTTCCTAAGGAAGGGTCCCAATCCTTTTTCACTTAAATTTAATAATGAATTAATTAATTTCCTTCAAACGTTTAATTAATTCTTTTCCATGTATGGTAGTTTTTATAAAATTGATTTCTTTTGGTGAATTGGATGTGATGCTTAATTGAAAAAATGATTTTTTATAAACAATGTCATTATTTAAAAATAAAACCCCTCCAATAGAGGTGCACTATCTTCGGCCAAAAAGGTAATGATTGGAATTTTATTTTTTCCAACCTTATTTCCTTGGTTCAAATTTTATGCCTTGATGTTATGGTTTGGTATATAGCAAGTTGAGACTTGTCCTTCATTTAAGTTATAAAATGAGCAACCCCTTTTTCCTTATAAATGTTCATGTAACCAATGCACCTTATAAGTGCATATCTTGGACACTCCAATGTAATTTATTAATAAAACAAGATCCTATAAGGGATTGGGATGATTTGTATAAGCGATTACCCAAGTAGGTAATTTCCCTCTTGACCATGGAACCCCTCCTATGTGCCTCTTAGCTATAATAAATGAATTTCCATACTTAGTTGAACTTAATGGTATGCCTTTGATTAAATGGAATTGGTTATGTAGGTTGCCTTAATAATAATGAGTTTCCCTTATTAAATTGAATCATGTGGTTTTAAATGAAATGACCCAAGGGATGGTTAGCTTATTGCCCTTAGGTATGCATTTCTAAATGATTTATATTAAATGTAATGATTTTTATGAAGAGGAACATGGTATTGAAATGAATAAGAGGTATTTATTTATGTATTATATTGTAAATGTGATGATGTCTATAATGGGATAGAAATAAATGAAAATCATGAGAGGTAATGACTCATGGATTTCATTATAAATGTGATCATACTTATTTTCTAAATAGATAAATACAGATATGGATGGGAGGTTTCCTTTTCCAATGCTAGTTATAAATGTAAATTTAAAAGAGGCTATGATATGATGGTAAGGGTAGTTCATATGAGAATGGAAACTCATTCTTCTTTACATCATTGTTGGGCATAACAACCCTCACCACTATTTCGATATGGGTGATGGTATTTTGAGTGCCACGTTCCATCTAGAGTGTTACCATGATATTCACACTCGCCATCCCGAATGACGGGGGTGACTACCCCCACTTTATCGGGATGTCGGGCTTACTGCCCCATGAGTAGAGCTTATCAGCTCATAGACTGGTGTTGGATGCCTATGTGTTATATCCCAGTCCACTATATATATATATATATATATATATCATAATTATAACCCTATGAGTAGAGATTTTCAGCTCGTAGACTGGTGTTGGATGCCTGCGTGTTATGTCCCAGTCCACTACAACAATATATATATACATACAGTGAAACGATCACACTATTAATCTAGCTATGAGCCAAAGAAGGTATAGCCATTAGGTGTCCCTTAGAAACCTAGACAGGTGTTTGCATATTTATTTAGTTTTGTTTATTTCTTCTCTACACTTTTACACTGTTTTATTGATATTGTACCGTCTAGATTGTGATAGAAACCATGGGTTACGACCTACTGATATTTATATCTCACACCCTTCTCAGGACACCATTGCACTAGGGTACCCGAGTTTAACTTCTTGTTCATAGGACCTTAGAGCATGCTTGTTATTTTGTGCTTGTACCTGGGAGTTAGTAGAAAAGGATTGAGATGGAGTTCAAGATTCTCATGAAGATCACCTTTGGGATTTTTAGTTCTTTTCTTTACTTGTGTCTTGTATTTTTACTACATTGTAAAGCATGTTTTTTGTTTAATTTTTTAGCTTATGCGTCAACATATATCATGCACGATTTGTATAAAATGGCATTGGTAACTTTAATTCAGTTATTATATGAGTTTTCTAATACTATCTCTTTTACTTATTTACTACTTCCACTATTATTTGATATTTATTATCAATTATACCACAATTCTACTCTGACCATGAGGGTATAGTCTCCCCATAAAACCACCTTTACACCCTCGCTGCTAGTCGGCAGCTTCTGGCATATGTGGTGATGCACTTGAAGCCCTGTGACCCACTGGTTCAGCCACCAATTTCGTGGTGAGTTGGGTCGATATGTTTCATCAAATGCTTTTCATATACCCTAAGGATGTGTAGGGATTATAGTAAGGTTAATGGCCACTCATCTTGAATGAATAAAAAGTTTCATAAATGGAACTAGTGTGTAAACATACAATCTTATTATTGTGGATAAAATGGAATTTGAGATGACACGTCTAATTTTTTGAAGTATTTGATATGTAAGAGTGTTTCATAATTCTATAAAACTCTAAACCAATAAGATCCTAAAAAAGTATTAAAGCGAAACCCTTGTTATAAAACTTGTAATTATGGGTTATTTTAATAATTCAACTTTATAGAATAATTATTATATCATAAATATAATATTTATTAATTAAATCTATCCTTATTATCATCCATGTAAAGTGTAAATGAAAAACAAATCACATAGCTTCATGGAGGTGGTAGTCCACACGTTCATATGAGAGATGTTATCGTTTTCCATCTGATGAGAGGGTAATAAGGCATATAATATTTTTACTTTACTAAATCATAAATATGTTATAAAAATTATATATATCCATTAAACACATCTATATGATAATTTATTATAGATAGTGATGAAAAATGGAGCACATCACTTCATGGAGGTGGAAGTCCACACACATGCACATGTTATGTTTTCATTTATCATAGGATGTAAAATTAGATGTAAAATGGGTTTACCTTAAACATAATAAAATTTTAGTATATCATAGATAGTATTGTTATTATACCATAATCTTTATTATATGTTTTAAGGAGGTTTAAAAAAATAAACATGAAAGAACTCAGTTAAGAGTTATACCTCTTCTTTAGAAAACCTCATTTGGCCTACACCTTAAGATTTATAGGTTGGTATTTTGGTGAGACCAGGACCTATAAGTCATGGGGAGGAAGTTTAAGATGTTATTTTTTAGATATTAGTTGATATTAATGGATTTAGTGGTGTGGATTAGTGAGAATAATGGGTTCCCTTTTACAAGTTAGCAAAGTCACACACTTGTAATTATTTTAAACTTTTAAATATTATAAGTGTCTTAATCATGGTAAAGTGACACTAAAAAAATTATTGTTATAATATAAGTTGGTAAGTTTAAAAATATATTAATCTAATAATAATGAAGATGATATTTTTTAACTTATCACAAAATTTTAACCTTAATTAACATGTTTTACCCTTTTACTATGGTGATAATTTTTTTACCATGGTTACTATTCATAATTAATAAAAATGAAATTGATCTAATTAAAAAATATGAACATATTTATTAAAAATATGAAATAAATTTTTATATATTAAAATTTTTATATGTTTTATAAATTAATTTTAAAATGAGTGTGAAAAATGTAATGAAAATAGTTTTTTGGAAAAAAAAGTATTTTTAAACATAAAAACAAACTTATACCATAATCAAATAAAATATTGATTCCTGAAAAATTAATTTAATTATTTTTAATAAAATGGATCTTATATTACCTTAAAACCAAATACAAAATATAAAAACACCCTAAGTTACTTTTTTTAAAGAAAATAAATCAAAATTTTACAAAAAAACATCAATTTTCTTAATAAACTCAAAAATCAATCTTTTACAAAAATAATAAAACTTCACTCTAAAGTAATTTTTAAATAATTATTTACAAAATTTTATCCATTTTTTAAATATAGTTTCTAAAATTGGTAGAAATTTATTATAATATCCACACTCAAAATGAAATAAAAAGAAATTTTGAAGAAAATTCAATTTTAAAGAATAAAATGACTTTATTATCATTCCATGATTACTAACCAAAAATAAATGAATGTTAATTAATTTTCATTGATATAATATATTAATTTAATTACATTATTTATAAATAGTTACTAATTTAATCTATTAAGATAAAAATAAATTGTGCACATAAAAACAGTTTTTGAAAAATATCACTTTTTACATATACTTTTTTTTATCTTCATTACTAACCAATTGACAGTCAATATATAACGAAATATACATTTTATTAAGAAAAAAAATTATACATATATATTAATAGTATAATTTTGATATTCTAATCTTAAGGTTTTGTTTGAATCAATCTATCAAACACTTTGAATTTATTAATGAAATATATATATTCTAAAATCTCATAGTGTTGCAAAAACAAAATACAACATGTTAACACATACCTATAAAAATCAAATGTATGTTTGATAATATGATGAGAGAAGTAAATAAAATAACATATAAAAGAACAAAAACCATAATTTGGGTCAGATGTAGAACCACTGTCACCTAACCTACCTTATCTCCACATTCTAGAATCCTTGGGATAGAATAAAATCAAATAAATAAATGTTAAAATGTATGAAATGAAAAAAATTAGTGGCCCCACTTAGGATTAACCAATATGGATTTTCCTCTAATTTTCAAGAGAGCTAAGGGTCTCAAGGGAATAAACACATGGATAATAATTAAATCGGTAATAAAAATAGTAAAGGAAAATAAATTCTAACTACTATATTAAAATAGATGATATTTGAGAAAATAAAAATTAACATACATTGATAAACTAATTATACACCCTTTACAATGTGGATTACATATATTTTTAAAACCATCAACCAAATGCTATAAATCTCCACCACCTTTCCTAGAATACACTACTTATAAGGGTATTTAGATGTAATGTTTCCCATTGTATGGGATTCAAGCTCCATCCTACCCACTCAATAATATTACACAATCATTATAAGACCTTTATGATGCCATTTTATTAGATTTATGACACATGTAATGGTTATCATATCTCTATACTAGTTTATCTAAACAAGAATAAATGTACGTTTCTTTATGGTCGGGGAAACCATGTATGGAAGCTATATGTTCTTCAAATAGGATCCGCATTCATAAACATAATTTTCAATGAATCTATATGGTTTTAGGATGATGTGTCAACTTTTATTTGTGTTTGGAATGATTATCACTTTATTTGGGCTCACATGGTGGAAGGCTGAATGTTGTGATATGAAGGTGTCATTGGAAGCGATAACTTGATATCGTATGTGGAGAAAACATTATTCATAATACCACAATTTATTGGCCCCCATTCTTGAATTCTTCTTCATTCATACATAATATTCCAATACTTTCATTTCTATTTGATTTTTATTATTACATCACACAACTAACTATTTTGTATTGCATATGTATCTCACTGAAAACATGTCACATAAGTTATTACTCAAGCTCCACATATACTATATAGTAGTTCCACTTTTACTACATCAATCTGATATTCAACCTTTTACATGAGGATGATCCATGTAGTGATGTAAGAGATTTACATATACTAACGTAAGGATAAACTCAAAAAATTTGGTTAATATGAAATACTTGTTTGTACATATGAACTCTTAAAAGCTTGTATTTCATGGTTGAACTACTATAAGGATAAAATTTGAGTGTCATAAAATTTCGAAACTTTAATATACTAGATCATGTAACAATATTGACCCCAATTGTCACATTCCAATTTTTTTGTCAACCCTAGGTGGCCTTTTGTGTTTGTTTCTATGCTTCTCAAGGTGTTAGAGGACTATATAGAATTACAGAGTGGGTGTGGAACTTAGGTTGTAGATAAAATAGCTGCACCAGGTCTACTCACTAGACGGTGAGGGCCACCAGCCGTTCTCTAGTCTAGGAAATGGGGTAAAAAATCTTTCAGAGGCACCTACTATAACACCCCGACCTAACACTAGTCTATTTTAATTATTTTATTCATCATTGGTCTTATTTTATTTTGATTTTGAGCGGGTTGAGACCCAGTTTAATTTTTTTGGGTTGTTATTTAGAAATGGGCGTTTCGGGCTTGGTAGTATCTTGCACGTGGGCCTAACACGATTTGGGAACCCTGCGGCTTCACCCCAAGTAACTGTGTGGTCTGCCTGGGTTTTAAATAAAATAAAATTTAAAGAATTTTTTAAATAATAATAATATTATTATTAATGTTGAGATTATTATTATTATTATTATTAGTGTTAGAATATTAGTATTATTATTACTATTACTAATCTTATTCTTATTTTTTATTATTCTTGTTGATATTTAAATTTGGTTATTAATGTTAAATTATCGGTATAATTATAAAATTATCAACTTATTATTAATTTTATTAAATTATTAATTTTAGAATGGCTTAAATTTTCATTTTTTGGGGTTATATTTTCTTTTTTATTTTATTTTAATTCTATTTTTATTTTCCTTTTGTTTCCCTTTTATTCTATTTATTTTATTTTTCTTCTCTTTTTATTTTATTTCTTATTTCTTCTATTTTTTCCCTTCTCTCCTTATTTCCCCCCTTCTCCCCTGGTGTCATGCCTCATCCCTCCCCCTGTCCAACTGCATCGCACCGCCGCCCCTCCCCTTTGGCCGCTCTCCCTCCCACAGCCTCCCTCCGGCCTAGATCCCCTCTCTACGACGGCCTTCCCTCCGACCAAGCTCCTCTCTCCAAGGAGTCCTTCCCTATTGGATCCCCCTCAAACCCGTATAGACAACCCCCCCCCCCCAGCCGAGACCCTTCTTCATGCCAGCAAGCTGCCTCCTCCGAGATCCAACCCCGTTTTTCCAATCCCATCGTGTTTCGTTACTTTTCTCCTTCAAATCGACATGGTAAGTCTCTCCACTCCCTCCTATTTTTATTTCTGGCCATGATTTGGTCTCCCCGTCGGCTTAAGAAATTCAAAAAAACCTATGGTTAGGTTCTAACCCTGATTTTTTGTGTTCTTCATGTTCTAGGTTGGTACGAGAGGCCTCTCAGGTTTTGTCGGTACGTGTTTCGGCAACCGCCACCGAAGACGAGGTGGTTCCTTGTGTTTTGATCTGCCGACTTTGTTCCGAGGTAATGTTTCCTTGTGTTGATTGGTTTTTACCTGCTGAATTAGTGAATTTATGCGTTTTAAAGTTCGTAGTTATTATCTTGAAGTGCGGAATCCATTTTTGATAGGATTGACGAAGCAGTCAATTTTTAAAGTCGTGTTTTTACCTGAAATTGAGTGTCATTCTTGTGGAACTTATGTTGTGTTATTTGAGGTCATTTTATAGTACATGAAATTGGATTATTAAATGATTCAAGGGATGATTTTTTTTGTTTGGATGTTGTTTTTGTGTGCGTATATCTTCAAAATTGGGTTTGAGTTTGCAAATGGGGGTATTTGTGTGTGTGTTCCTTGTTGTGAAAATTTTTAGACGTGCTCAATCAATTGTTTAAGTGGTGCTCCATGTGTTTTTGTGGGTACATGAGGTGCATATATGTGTAAAAATGATATTTGATTGGAAATGTACCAATTTGAGCATGTTTTACTTGTTTTTCATTTTTCAATATGTTATGTAAATTATTTCCAAAGATGGAAAGTATGTTTTAATGACACTTTGGTGAACTTAGGGTTTTAAAGTCACCTTTCCTGCTTGAAGTTGAGTGTGTTATTAGTGAAAACCCTTGATTTTTTATTCTGAAACGTTTTGTGGATTGTTTAAGTGTTTAATTGTTTTATTGAATTATATGTGTAGTGTTTGGACCTCGCTACAATGGTTTTGGGCCGCAGGTGTCGAGGTATCCTACATGTACATGCATAGGGTAAGGCATATATATATATATATATTCCCTCTTTGTACATATTCCCTCATGCTATGGGGAATATGTGAAATGCAACTAGGGGTGTATATGTATATATAAATGCATGTGCATGTATGTGCCAAGTGTCATTTCGAGTGGTCGTCGACAAATAGTGACATGTTTGAGGTAGGTCCCCTATTCCATGATCTTTAATTAGAATTTCCATAATTACTTTGTGTTTTATTAAAAGTACATCTTCTTCTTATACATGAAATACATATGCTATATATATATATATATATATATGTAAATGGTTTTGGTTCGTGAAAAGTGATTTCCTTAAGGTTTCGAACATAAAGTGGGTATTTCCAAAGACGCGTGGTCTTTCGGCCAATTTTGTTGTAAAAGTGAAATGACACGTTTTTTACAAAGAAGTTCCAAAATGATATCCAAAAATGGGTTTTGGGTGAACATGTTTTCTAAAATAAAATCAATCTTGTGGCGTAATGAGGCCTGTTTGGCACTTTGAAAATGGTTTACAAAATTAAAAAACCCCTCTTGAGGCATCCCTCCTAGTTTGAGAAATATAATGCAAGTGTTAAAATGTGATTTGTGATATGTACCTAGTGTTGATGCTTATGCTTTGTGTGGCGTGAAAGCGGGGGAATGCACTTAAGGAGGGAGAACAGTGGTGAGATGTTGAATGAGTTTTTGATAAAGAAAGTGTTGTGTATATATATGTTTTCTTGATAAAAACTCACCACCACTTGAAACATAGCACTAGGGGAAACCTGGGTATCTAGGTGGGGGAAAATAGTACTTATGGGCTAGTGGTCTAGAGGTGACCTGACCTGGTTTTACTGCAGGTTTGACGATTGCAAAACTAACTAAACATATGAGTGACCGAGGGTCGTGGCCTTCTAAGCCATGTTTTCTAAGGGTCGTGTCCTTTTAATCCACGTTTTCTGAGGGCCATGGTTTCTAATCCACGTTTCACTGAGACACAGAGATCCTAGGCCCCCAACTAACACTAGCATCTTAGGGACTTTCCATGGTGCTTGTGATACGATTTTCAATTCAGTTGTTTCAGGCTTGTTCCGTCTTTTTTTGAAAACCATATTTTAAATCTAAATAGGTATCCTTTAATTTTGAAATGTTAATGAATGCTTGAAACCTATTTTGAAAAGGGAAGATAAATGTTTTCCTTGGAAATGAAAGCTTGTTATTTGAATTTTAAAAGAGTGAAAACATTATTTTATTATGCATTATTTTCAAACTGGCATGATTTGGATTTCTTATTAAAGGCAGTGTCATAGAGCGTCATTATATTTTGTCTTTCCTACTGAGCATCTCTGTGCTCATGCCTACTTTATCTCTTTAGTTTCAGGTTTTAGTTTTGGATCTCTTGAGCTTGGATTTATGTTTTGTGATGACCCATGGGGTCACTTGGAGGTATGTCTAGCTGGTTACCATTATTTTTCTTTTTTTCCCCACTGTTAGTGTTTACCTATTTGTATGGTTAATTTCTATTTATCTATCTTTTATTTTGTAGGATAAATCATTCCTAAATGATTTTTTTGATGCCCGACACTAGTTGTCAGCCCGTGGGGATCGGGAACGCCCTTCGGTCCATGTCGCAGACCATCTCGGGTGACAGGTTCAGGGTCAACCTGGATTGGTTCATGACAAAATGGTATCAGAGGAGGTTTAGACCATGTCCTTTGGATATGTCTGATAGTTTGGAGTCTGTATTGTCAGAATAAAAGTGGTTAATTGTGGGTAGGTGCATTATCACCACCGATTCAGAATGACCCTTGAATTTCCAAGGTGGTTTCGGATGTTCTTGCCTCAAAGTTTGTGTCTATCTTCCAATTTTTTTCGGGGACCTTAGTCCTTTTTTGCATGTTTCTAGTTAGTTTTGAGAATTGGTGGTCATTATAAAGGGGTGCATGGATGTTGTTCATGACTTGGAAAGCCATGCGCAGACCATGCAATCGCCTCTGATGACATCCTATGTGCTCACCCAGTTGGTGCACGGTCAACCAAACGGTGTGACCAAACTGTGTGTAGAAGTTGTTTATTTGAGAATTTGGAATCTTGATTCATTGAGTGAATTGGTTATTCTGGGATGCTCATGGTGTAAGTTTAAGTTGGTTTTGGGGTGTTTTTATTAGGTTTCAAAATTTATGATTGGTCTTTTGAAATTGGATTTACAAAATGAAAATCTTAGTTTGCTTAAAAATGAAATGAGTTGTTTTGGGGATGGAAAGTGTTTTAGAAAATGCTTTGGGACTTGAAATGTTTTTTTTAAGAAATGAGAAGTTTTTTTTGATTTGGTATTCCTATAGATTCCCACATGTATGGATGAATGAAATTGGATGTAAATTATTGTTGGTATGCATGGATTGGTGCATGAGAATGGCACATGAATGCACACATGTGAGGTTTCATAGAATACCAATGGTGGGTTCTCAGTTTTCAAGGATTGTTTTGTTTTCCAAAGGTCTGTTCTGATTAGTGATGTGATGGTATGAATTTTGGTTAAGAAATTTTTAAAAAGGAAAGTGGGTTTAAAAAAAATGGGGTTTTAACATTCAGATGGTTTTAAATGGAATGGTTTTGAAAATGGCTAATTGTGAAAGTGGGGTTATGGTTTGGTTTTTTATTTAATTATTCTATGGGATTGATGTCTATTTTTGAGCTGGTGTTTCAAGGTTGAAATGATGTTTTGAGTTTGGGTTAATGATTTGTGGTTGAATGTGGAGGCTTGTTTTGTGATGTGCTTCAAGTTGGTTTTGTGATTCCTGTTTAAAGTATGCTGCCCAGAAATGTCCAAAGGTCCCCGAGGGGTCATTATTAGTTGTTAGTTTTACCTAGACTCCCAGTGGAGTGGTGGGGTTATTTTATTTTCCTTGTTTCTTGTTTTCTATGTGGTGGACGAGGTTTGATATAGGTTGTGGTGAAACTTGAGGAAGTTGAGTGCTTCTTCCGGTCTTTAGGAACTCTAGATGTCGTGAAGGGAAAGTTGTCCTGGTTTTGTTTGAAGAGTCATGTTCGGGATAGAGAAGGGTGATTGGTACCTTTTCCTTGCAAGTTGGGGTCATAGATTGGGACAAATGAAAATATTGTTTTTCAAGGTGTTCGTGAAGTGTTCCTCATCCGGTGTAGAGAGTGAACTGGAGGAACATGTTCTGGGCATGGGTCTTTCATCAGTTCTTGTCTCTGATTCCTAAGACCACACAATCATTTGATTCGAATGTGGTCAATTTGGTCACTCAAAGGTGTCCGTCACAATCTTCAAAAGGCTTGTCAACAGTGTGGCTATTTGGGTCACCTAGGGAAGTCTGTAAGAATTCTTGCCAGAAGATGAAGGCTCAGTTGAAGGTTGTTAGTTCCTAACTGCGGTTCATTAGATTCTTCAATACATTAGAGCTCCATCCATATGTCTTGGAGTGAGGATTTATCATGCAGTCAAGAGGTTTCTAGGTGTGAGGGATGCGCTTCCAACCTGTCGTCTTTTATTTTGGGGAAGAGACCAGTTAAGTTTTTACTTCATGTGGTTGTCAGTTTGGGATGGGGGATTGTTTTGGATGTCTTAGTGGTCTCTTTAACGATGTTTTTGTGGTTGTGTCTCATGGGGGTATGAACTCTCTAATGGATAGTCTTCCCCTTATGTAGTTTTGGGTTTTGGATGTTGCCTATTGGATATGCTTGTGTGCTAGGAAAGTGGTGAGTTCAGAGTCAATGTTCGTTTTCGGTTCCTCTTGTTTGGACCCCCCTCTACTATGTAGGAAGATTCCCTATGTCGATGGGTTCATGATGAGGAATTCCATCTGCAGTGTTGAAACTAAATTGAGAGCTCCCATGTGGGTGCTATTGTACTACTCAGTTTATAATATGGTGGGGAGACCCACTATGGGTCTCACCAATGTCTTACCTCAAGCTGGTTAGGTGTGACTCGGAATGTTGAGGGGTCACACCAGTGTCAGATGTTTTGTTTGGTTTTTTAATTTATCTCGATTTGGGAAAGCCGGTATTCGGCTGGAGTCCTAAAGTGGTAGGGAGACCAACATGGGACAAATTTGTGGAGAACTTAGTCTTCAAGGTGTTCTTGTCGGGGAAACTCTTTGTCTCTGCTCCACCCAACCATGATCAATGTAGATGATGGGTCATATAGAAAATGTTCAAGGGATATCTCAAGAAGACTCTAGTGATTTCTAAGTTTGGGGTCGGGGTGCTCCAGGTTGTAGTTGGGTTTTGGAATGTGAGTCCCATGTCATTGTTTCTTTTAATTGGTAGTACGGGTCTCGAGGTTTCAGGTCTTTGGTGGAAAGTGAGTGTTCGATCTTCAAGTGGTAGGGGTTTTGTTTTGATAATCATTGCGTCCTTGTTTTGAGCTTTGAATAGTCGAGTCTTTTGGGACTTTCTGGGGGAAAAACGTTTCATGGTGGGGATAATTGTCATACCCTGACCTGACACTAGTCTATTTTAATTATTTTATTCATCCTTGGTCTTATTTTATTTTTTGTTTGAGAGGGTTGAGACCCGGTTTGATTTTTTTGGGTTGTTATTTAGAAATGTGAGTTTTGGGCTTGGCAGTATCTAGCACGTGGGCCTGACACGATTTGGGAACCCTACATCTTCGCCCCAAGTAACTGTGTGGTCTTCCTAGGTTTTAAATAAAATAAAATTTAAAGAATTGTTTAAATAATAATAATAATATTATTAGTGTTGAGAATATTATTATTATTGTTATTAGTGTTAGAATATTAGTATTATTATTACTGTTACTAATCTTATTATTATTATTATTATTATTATTATTTCAGTTGATATTTCAATTTGGTTATTAATGGTAAATTATCGTTATAATTATAAAATTATCAACTAATTATTAATTTTATTAAATTATTATTTTTATAATGGATTAAGTTTTCATTTTTGGGGTTTTATTTTCTTTTTATTTTCTTTTTTATTTACTTTTAATTCTCTTTTAATTTTTATTTTATTTCCTTTTTATTCTCTTTATTTTATTTTTTATTTTCTTTCTTATTTCTTCACTTTTTTTCCTTCTCCCCTTATTTCCCCCCTTCTCCCCTCGCGTCGTACCTCACCCCTCCCCCTGTCCACCTGCATCGCACTGCCACCCCTCCCCTTTGGCTGCTCTCCCTCCCATGACCTCCCTCCGGCCGAGATCCCCTCTCCATGGTGGCCTTCCCTCTGGCCGAACTCCTCTCTCCACAGAGACATTCCATCCTGGATCCCCCTCAAACCCACATGGAGAACCCCCCCCCCCCACCAGGAGAGACCCTTCTTCACGTGACCAAGCCTCCTCCTCTGAGATCCAATCCCATTTTTCCAATCCCACCATGTTTCATCACTTTTCTCCTTCAAATCGACACAGTAAGTCTCTCCGCTCCCTCCTCTTTTTATTTCTAACCGTGATTTGGTCTCCCTGTCGTCTTACGAAATTTGGCCAAACCTAGGGTTAGGTTCTAACCCATATTTTTGGTGTTCTTCATCTTCTATGTTGGTGTGGGAGGCCTCACAGGTCTTGTCGGTACGTGTTTCGGCAACCGCCGCTGAAGGTGAGGCGGTTCGTTGTGTTTCGATTTTCCAATTTTGTTCTAAGGTAATGTTTTCTTGTGTTGATTGGTTTTTCACCTAATGAATTAGGGAATTTATGTGTTTTAAAGTTCATAGTGATTATCTTGAAGTGCTAAAGCCATTTTTGATAGGATTGATAAAGCAGTCAATTTTTAAAGTAGTGTTTTTACCTGAAATTGAGTGTCTTTCTTGTGTAACTCCTGTTGTGTTATTTGAGGTTATTTTATAGTACATGTAATTGGATTATTAAATGATTCAAGGGCTGCTTTTTTTGTTTGGATGTTATTTTGGTGTGCGTATATTTTAAAAAGTGGGTTTGAGTATGCAAATAGGGGTATTTGTGTGTGTGTGCCTTATTGGGAAAATCTTTGGACGCATTCAATCAATTGTTTAAGTGGTGCACCATGTGTATTCGTGGGTACATGAGGTGCGTATGTGTGGAAAAGGATATTTTATGGGAAATGTACCACTTTGAGCATGTTTTACTTATTGTGCATTTGTCAATATGTTTTGTAAATTCTTTCAAAAGATGGAAAGTATGTTTTATTGACATTTTGGTGTACTTTGGGTTTTAAAGTGGATTTTCATACTTGAAGTTGAGTGTGTTGTTAGTGAAAACCCTTGATGTGTTATTTTGAAACGTTTTGTGGATTGTTTATGTGTTTTATTGTTTTATTAAATTATATGTGTAGTGATTGGACCTCGCTACAATGGTTTTGGGCTGCGAGTGTTGAGGTATCCTATATGTAAATGCATAGGGTAAGACATATATATATATATATATGACCACTTTGTATATATCCACTCGTGGTGTGGGGAATATGTGTAATGCAACTAGGGGTGTATATATATATGCATAAATGTATGTGTGTGTATGAGCCAAGTGTCGGTTCGAGTGGTCGTTGACAAATAGTGACATGTTTGAGGTAGGTCCCCTATTCCCTGATCTTTAATTAGAATTTCCATAATTTCTCAGTGTTTTATTAAAAGTACATCTTCTTATTCTATATGAAATACATATGTTATATATATATATATATATGTAAATGGTTTTGGTTCGTGAAAGGTGATTTCCTTAATGTTTCAAACATAAAGCAGGTATTTCCAAAGATACATGGTCTTTCAGCCGATTTTGTTGTAAAAGTGAAATGACACATTTTTTTCTAAAGAAGTTCCAAAATGATCTCCAAAAATGGGTTTTGAGTGAACATGTTTTCTAAAGTAAAATCATTCTTGTGGAGTAATGAGGCCCGTTTGGCACTTTAAAATTGGTTTAAAAAATTGGAAAACCCCTCTTTAGGCAACCCCCTAGTTTGAGAAATGTAATGCAAGTGTTAAAATGTGATTCGTGATATGTTCCTAGTGTTAATGCTTATGCTTTGTGTGGTGTGAAAGAGGGGGAATGCACTTAAAGAGGGAAAACAATGGTGAGATGTTGAATGAGTTTTGGATAAATAAAGTGTTGTTTACATATATGTTTTCTTGATAAAAACTCACCACCACTTGAAACAGAGCACAATGGGGAACCTGGGTATCTAGGTGGGGGAAACTAGGAATTTTGGGCTAGTGGTCTAGAGGTGTCTTGACCCAGTTTTACTACAGGTTTGACAATTGTAAAACTAACTAAACGTATGAATGACTGAGGGTCATGGTCTTTTAATCCACGTTTTCTGATGGTCGTATCCTTCTAAGCCACGTTTTCTGAGGGTCGTAGTTTCTAAGCCACTTTTCACTGAGACACAAAGATCCTAGGTCCCTAACTAAAAATAGCTTCTTAGGGCCTTCCCATGGTTCTTGTGATATGATTTTCCATTTTTTTGTTTCAGTCTTGTTCCCTCTTTCGTGAAAACCATATTTTAAATCTAAATTAGTCTCCTTTAATTTTGAAATGTTAATACATGCTCAAAACCTATTTTGAAAAGGGAGGAGAAATATTTTCCTTGGAAATTAAATCTTTTTATTTGAATTTGAAAAGAGCAAAAAACATTATTTTGTTATGAGATATTTTCAAACTGGCATGATTTGGATTTCTTATTAAAGGGAGTGGCATAGGGTGTTGTTGTATTTTGGCTTTCCTACTGAGCATCTCAGTGCTCATACCTACTTTATATCTTCAGTTTCAGGTTTTAGTTTTGGATTGATTGATCTTGGATTTATGTTTGGTGATGACCCATGGGGTCACTTGGAGGTATGTCTAGCTGGTTACCATTATTTTTCTTTTTTTCCCGCTATTAGTGATTACCTGTTTGTCTGGTTTATTTCTGTTTATCTGTCTTTTATTTTCTGGGATAAATCATTCCCAAATGATTGTTTTGATGCCTAAAACTCGTTTCTAGATAGTGGGGATCAAGAATTCCCTTTAGGCCATGTCGCAGACCGACTCGGGTGACCAGCTCAGGGTCGACCCAGCTTGGTTCGTGACACCTACCAACTGGTGGGTCTCCACCAGCTAATAGATGGGAAAGAAGTGGCCATAAGTAGCTAGTGGAATTTCTAGATGCAATATCTAATATTTTATTTTATTTCATTTTATCTGAAACCACTATTTTATTGTTTTAATATTATTACTTTACCTTTACCAGAACATTTTTAATCTATAGGATCTCTTTAGGATATTTCTTAGTTCCCCACCTCAATTCTTGGTGGATCTAAGTTCCATTCATTATAGTGGTTCCCAATTGGTAAGTCTTTCTCTATTTTGATCATGGATTCTCTTATTATTATTATTCTTCTTCAATGAGGGATACAACAGTGATGTATGTTCATTGGATCTATGTTTTTTAACTGGGTTTTATTCCTCTAGTGATCTTTTAGTTTATTCTTTGAGAAGCTCCTCTTTTTGGATTGGGTTTTCCTTTCAGTGATTAACATTATTTGGTAGGTGTTCCAATCATATCCCTTTAGAATGGAATATATGATTTCTCGTTCTTTAAATTTATGTTTTCAATTTCCTCAAATGTTTATTATCATATCTAGTATATATATCAATTAATTCTGATTTCTTAATCCTTTGATAAATGTTTAAAAGGGTATTTTTATATGGTTTTATGTGAAAATGATTTTTAAAGAAATGTAACATAATTTTGGAAATTTAATTACTCATTTGGTTATTCATAAATATATTTGAGTTTCTTATATTGATGATTTCAAAAATGATGTAAAAAATATTGTTTTCAAATCTTGAGTTCCTTCAAAAAAAATTTAGATGGTGTTTTGAAAACTAGAATTTTTTATGTTCTATGATTTATAAATGGTTTTATAAAGATCCTCAATTTTTTTTGAATGTATCAGTGATCCAAGCGTGATGTGAAAATTCCCCGTTGGAACATTAAAAGATTTAGTGGAAAATAGAAAACCCATAGGACATTCCACTTTATATATAATATAAATGATGAATGTTTGATTGAATATAATGGGATATCCTTTTGAGGTAAGATGAAATGAATCGAATTGAATTAATATGATCGATAAATGGGGTGTTTCTATATGGTAGATCAGATGAGTGGGTAAGACATTTGGATTGTTTTCAAACATTATGACATGTTTTGATATATGATATGATACTAGTTTGAAATGGTCACCTCTACTTCAATATCTTGGGATGACTTGGGTTGCTAGGTTGGATGTCTAGGTACACATGTAAACTAGTTTAGTATCATGGTCTGACTAGTGGCCTTAGGTGGGACCTTGGGAAACCAAAGGGATTTCCCCCTCAGTTAAGAAATGATATGGTAAGGTTGAGTGCTTGGGCTGAGATTGATTAATTTTTTGATTAAATACTATCATGTGGATGTTGTTACATCGATGACCATATTGACTCTATTCTAGACTATTTTTTAGCACCTTTAGTTTCCATTGTGACAGTTTATGTATATTTTCCGAGGTATGATTATATATGAAATTATCAAAACGATATCCTATTTTCCTTTAATGTGACTTCAAAAATATTTTGAACTATAATTTATATTTATTTTATGTGAGGAAATAAATTATAGGTTTATTTGGAAAATGATTCGCTTTTTAAAAATGAGTGTTTTCATGGAAAAATTTCTGATACTTATTTTATTTAAATAAAACTTGGAAAACCAATTTTGTATCTATATTTTTAAACCTGCATGTCATCTATTATCTTTTAAATTGTTTTTCTTTAGGTAGGTGGGTGGAGACCTATTAGGATTTTCACTCATTCCTATATATATTATTGGTTTAGTATGTTGCTCAATATACTGAATATTATTATATCTTTGGGGTTGAACTTTTATGGAGGTGTATTTGGCGTTAACTCTCTTTCACATAGATATGTTGGTGTTTGGTATCTTTTTCCTCGATGTCGGTTGTCTTAGCCATCGACCTTGATATCTAGATTGATACTCTTTCATGGTTTCTTTACTGTTGGATATTTCAGTTTATTCTTTGTTCAACTTTACTTTCCACTACCATCTTTTTATGTCTTGATTTTGATGAGTGAAATCATTCCAAAGTGTGTTCTTATGATTCCCAAGCACTAGTTTCCACCCTATGGGGATTAGGAACACCCTTTGGGCTAGTGGCAGATCAGTATGGATTCCATTTTTGAGGGTATTCTATGTTGGTTTATTATAATGAGCATCAAAGTAGGTTTTGCCTTATTATTTTGGAATGTACAATAGTTTGGAGGTAGGACTATCAGAATTCAAGTGGTCAATAACGTGAAGGTGCTTGATCACCACCCATCCGAGATGACACATGGGTTTCCAGGGTTGCCTGGAATGAGTATGTATTAAGTTTGAGCTTATTCCTTGATTGTTTTTGAGACTTTTGGCTTTGGTATAAGTGATTATTTATGGATTTGAGAGTTATTAGGTTATTTAGATAAGTTTCAAGTTCTAGAGTAGATCTTGGAAGACTTCAAGGGGGTTCACATTTATTGTGAATGACTTGAAAAACCATTCATAGTTTGTGTAACTTACTCAAGATGACTTCAATGGAATTTCACAATTGGTACATGGTTTTCCAAACCATGTGGCCAAACCATGCATGACTATTATTTATTTTTAATTTTTGATACCCTTCTTCTTCTTGTGTTGGGTTACTTTTTCTTTCTCTTGATCTTAGTTTATACTAATTATGGGAAATTATTCAAGAAGAATTGATTTATGTTTTATAGTGTTTGAGTTAATCTTTTAAAATCAAAACCGTTGGTTGTTTGAAAAAAAAATTGAGAATTTATTGGGGGTTTGTAAATGTTTTAATTTTAAAATAGAATTTGGTTTATAGTGTTACTAGAGTATTTTGAATTTAAAATGGTGAATGGTTTTTGGGGAATCTGGTTAAATATTTTTAGGAAAGGGTTATAGTCCAAATTATTTCTAACATTTTCATGTAAATCTAATAATTTCTAATTAGAATATTTTAAATAGTTATGTGTGAAATGTTATAAAACTCAGGTTCTTAAAATAATCCAATAATGAGACGTTTTTCTTTAAAATTTTTCAAGTGGGAGTATACATTGGTTTAAAGAATGAAAATCCTTTTTAAAATGAATTTTGATAAAACCATATTGGTACTAAGAGTTGAATTTCTTCCACAAATAAATTAAGACTTGGGTTTATTGCATTACTATAAAATATTTTAACAAATCTCACATTTATCAGCGCTAACAAAAAGTAGAGATAAAGGGTGACCTTTATCAACTCTTTCATTTAGTGCTGATAAAGGAACCCTTTTTCAATGCTTTAATTTTAGTGTTGATAAAGAGTATACATTATCAACGCTTTATTTTTAGCACTGATAAAGGTGAAAAATAAAAATAAATAATTAAACAAATTAAAAAAATATATAAAAAATTTTATTAATTAAATAATTGTTGATAAAAATGATTAAATTAAATATACATATATATAAATTATAAAAATTAATAAATAGTATATATTAAATATATAGATATGTAAAATAAATAAAATGAAATAATTAAACAAATAAAAATAAAAAATGATTAAATTAATAAAAATATTAAATATTGTATTAATTAAATAATTATTGATAAAAATGAATAAATTTAATATACATATATATTGATTATAAATATTAATAAATAGTATATATTAAATATAGATATATAAAATGAAATAAATTGTAATAATTAACCAAAAAATTAAAAATGAATAAATTACAAAATTAATTAAAAATTTGTTAACGATAAAATTGTTAATAAAAATGAATAATTATAATATATATATATATATTAATTATAAATATTAATAAATAATATATATTAAATATTAAAATATATTAAATATTAATAAATATTAAATGAATAAAATGTAATAATTAAAAACATATTAATGTCTTATTCTTTTTTACGTTTCTTCCATTTTTATTTTAACATATATCAAACATTTTTTATTATATTGATTTCACATAAATATAAGTAATTAATGGTTTTATATATACAATGAACACAGAAAAATATTTATGCAATTAATAAAATATTATATAGAAACACATACACATAATATTTATGTAATTTATTCAAATTTCAGTATATTTTAGAATTTCATTATAACATGTCACATTTAATATATTATGTTTTTAATCGATTAATTTTATTTATTTATTTTTCATGTTATTACAGTCGGGTATTATTTATTCATTTTTCGTATTTTTTATTTTTTATTTTTTTCTTAATTTTGAATTTAACCATTTTTTATTATTTATTTATATATATTTATTTACTATGTTTTAGTATTTTCAATATGTATTCATTTTTAATTCAATATTTATATCCACATTTTTTAATAATTTATATTTAATTAATAAAACTTATCCATTTTTTCCAATATTTTTAAAGTGTACCCATTTTTAATTATTCAATTTCACTCTTTTTTTAAAAGTTGGTATTTAAGATTATATATTCATTAAAAATGCTAAATATATATTTATAAATAAATATTTATAAATAAATATAGTTATAAATGTATATTTAATATATTTATAAATTTATAAATTTATAATTATTATAATAAATATATTTAAATTATGAATATATTTACTATATATATATATTTATATATATTTATTATATAAAGTTGGTCTAGCTAGAAGCCTAGGCTCCTAACTATTTATTAAAATAAAAAGAAAAGTAACAAGCAAGCACAAAAGAGGCGGGGAAAGAAAACGAGACAAATCATCACCCATATAGAGAGTTACATATCAGAAGGATCAATATCATCACAATGACCATATCCAAAGGCTGCACCATCATCAGCTGACTCCCACTCAGAATTCAAATGATTTTGATTTAGGAGCATAGTATACATCTCATTAAGCCTTTGCTACTCTGGTGCAAGATAATACATGATAGAATTCCTGGTGGACCGCCCTTGTGATGCATCATCATGCCCACACCCTCAATAATGACATCTGGGGTGCCTCCCTTGTCTCCATGTTTTTTGAAGACAAGCTCCTTATTCACCATCCATGTTATCCACTAAGGATGTAGAATCCATAGGAGCAGTACTGCCCTCTACAAGGAGAGTAGATATAGAACCATAAGTTTTTTTTGGGAATGAACCATTTAGAAACCATCAACATCCACAATGACTTTCTTTCGAGGCTTCACATGAGAAGAAACATATAACTTTTTTTACATTCGTAGTGACTTGAGGAAACCTCCTACTCAGCTAGGAAATATTGATCAACCACCCTTTGAATTTCATCTTCATTCACATGCTCCAATACCTGGTCCTACCCTTTAAAAATAACACTATCTTTCTCAATGTTTTCATCATATTTAAAGAGAATAGCCCAATATTTATAATTATTTCACTTTCCCTGAGTTCCAGTAGAGGAAACAATCAAAATAGGTTCAACCCCAACTTGTACACTTGGCTGAATGTTAGCCTGTCCACCAGCATGCAAAAGAGTATCGTGACCTATCTCCACTAGGGAGGCCACCACTATGCCTACTCCAACCAGCCCAATAACTTTACTCACCTTATTATTTTTTAAGAATGAGATTTCCTCATTCCCTTTACTAAATAAATAAGATCACAATAGGTGGATTCTGCAGTTTGAATCCTCATGACCAATCCTCTTGCAAATAGATACAAAATGGGGAATGTTTTCATACTCAATGCACAATCCAAATTCATCCACATCTTTTGAGAGAAATAATCTATCTTCAGGAGTAGAGAAAAGGTCATCTTCCAACATGAATCGATAAAAAGGACCATACTTTGCCAGTTCAGTCTCTTTGTTCATCCATTTAGGCATTCTAATTACTAAGGTAATGTCATACGAAATTTTGGGATTCTAGAAAATCTAGTTCAAGCCATGGACCTTGACCCATAACTGGATTTAAAAGATACTAATTTAAAATGGATTAAAAGACTTGTCCCATTCAAGGACATGAATAAAATATGGTTTGAGTGAAATTGAACCCATAACCCATGCTCTCGTCTTCAGTTCCTCTGAAGGGAACAATATATAAAAAAACCCACATCCTAAAGAGATGCACTTACAATTGCTGAAACCCATATGATTGAAAAATGATCAACAAGTTCCTCAAGTTTCAAAGGCCTAGAACCTTTGGAAAAAATCTATCATGAAATTAAGGAGAACTTACAAATTTTAAATCGCTCTGATACGACATGTAGATTTACTTTTACATAAGCAACATTACCCTTTCAACATAGACCTCTAGTGGTAGATCCCTTAAAGATTGGGAAAGATCGAGAATCATCCTTAACCTTAGACGCATCATTCGATTTAAACCTCCATGAATTAGGGGTGTTCGAAACACCAATGGATGGCGCAACTAATGCCCTATACACATCAAATTTTTATCTTTTGAGAAAATATGTGGAAACATACACTGGAAACTTCCGCGGTTGCACGCTATCCACGCCCAATGCTGCCTGATATAGTCCAAGGAGAAAAGCATCCCCTTCACCGCCCATATCTGCCTTAATCATGTCACCCTCACCTGAAAAAAAGTAGGATACGTCGCACTTCTAGGCACATCAATTGTGGTCATAGATCTGAAAACCACACTAGCACCAAAATGAGAAACCAAATTTTTTGTTTGATCCTCTCTAGGGAGCAAGGCAGCCCCTGTGCCGCCCGCATCTGACTTACTCACACCACCCACACCCATCGATCTTGCACGACCTGCATCTAGTGCTATCAAGCAGCTCCCATCTGCAGAAGATGTCGTGCCACCAGTCGCATCAACTGCATCTATAGATCTATAAACCACACCAACACCAAAAGAGCCACTCGTTCCTTCTGCACCACACTCCACCGAATCCTTTCCAAACACATATTGATATGGATCAAAATGACCACAAGGAAGGATATCATCAATGAAATAAGAAACCATGAAACCCCCAATGTGCTGAAAACTACAGAGAGAGGGTCTAGCCTCTCTCATCCCATCCTATTATATATATATATAATAAATAAACACAATTATAAATAAATAATTATAAATAAATAATTATAAATAAATAATTATAAATGTATATTTATTGTATTTATAAAATTATATATTTATAATTATAAATAAGAAAATATTTAAAAAAAAGTATAAATGTAATTATAAATAAATAATTATATATTTAAATAATTATAAAATTATCACAAAAAAATATATAATTATATAAATATATTTAGTTTTTTATAATTATAATTATAAATCCTTTATCAGTGCTAAATTTTTAGCACTGATAAAGGTTCCTTTTATCTGTGCTTGTCAATTTAGAACCGATAAAAGTGTCATCGATCTATTTAAAAGTACCCTAACCAAAATTCATTTTAATCATGATTCTCAAGATCTTGTGGAAATCCTCTACCAATGGTGATACTATTCTATGTTATATTAGATGAATCAATTCTAGAATCCAAGGTATGCTATTTTCTGTTGTACATCTCGTTCCCCTCGTTGTTTGATTTTCATGATCACAATCACCTTCTTATTTATCTAATATTGTGTTTTAAGTGTTGTGGATGATAGGCATGAGATTGCCAAAGGAATGGCCCAAGAAAGCATCTCAAGTGGACTGAAATTCAGTCCACCGGCCAACCGGTGTGATAGCACCGGCCAGCCGGTGGACCTGGCAGAGGCATTGCCCACTGCCAGGCTCCACCGGTCAGCCGGTGGCCTGACCACCGGCCAGCCGGTAGAGCCTGGATCAATATGCTTCTCCTCTGCCAAGGCACCGGCCAGCCGGTGGACCTGTACCGGCCAGCCGGTAGCCCAGTCAAACTAGCCGTTGGCTTTGACCAGTCAACCCTCTTTTGGCCTCCAACGGCTCCGAGGACTTCTCCAACGGCTCCGAAGGCCCCCAATGGGTTCCTAGCCTATAAATAAAGGCCTAGGAAGCCCCGGACACCAACCGGATCATATACCAAGCGCTCAGACATATTGTTGCACATTTGGCTAACCTCCGGCGCTCCACCTTCAAGGATCCTCAAGTGCTCCAACCAACTTCCAATCCAAGGAGCACCTCAAGAAGCTTGGGAGAGCACGCTACATCAACTCCATCATACCTTGGCGCCCAAGTCTTCCTCACATACAGGTTTTATTGTTTTATTTATTTTGAGCTTTAATTTTGGGTTTGTGCCTACAAACCCCAAACCCTTTTCTCATCCCCCTTTCTTTTGGGTTTCACACCACCATTAAGGTGTGAAGAGGTTTCTTCAAGCCTTTCCTTTTAAAGGGCTTGAGTTTTCGGTGAGCTAGCCTTCACCCGTTAAAAAGGCTAGTGGGTTCTTGCTATTCCATTGAAAGCAAGTGGGTTCTTGCTCAACCAATAAAATCAAGCTGTAATAGGTCCTAGTGCTACCTCAAAGCCTAGTGGGTTTCTTGCTAAAACCATTGAAAAGCAAGAGGTAGGAATCTCTGAACGGTTGAGTTGGGAGCGGAGACGTAGGCCGGGTTTTTGGCCGAACTCCGTTAACAATTTCTTGTGTCTTGCCTTATTTATTTCCGCTGCATTTCAACTTTGATTTTTAATTTGTTAATCAATTTTTTAAAAGGCAATTCACCCCCCCTCTTGCCATCTTCCTCGTTTGTTCCGACCCAACAATTGGTATCAGAGGGGTAATTTGAGTAATACCTTAAAAGGTTTCAAATTCAAAGATCCATTGTGATGGCATCCACTTCTTTCGCCCCCGAAGGCTTTTCTTTGGGTCGGGCTCCATTTTTTGATGGGTCCGACTATAATTATTGGAAAACCCGCATGACCACCTTTCTTAGAAGCATAGGGTACCCCATTTACAAAATTGTCATGCATGGTTATTCTCTCTCCTCTCCCGATGAATCCAAATGGACCCCCGCCGATATTAGAAATTTCGAGCTTGATGGCAAAGCCATGAATGCTCTTCATTGCGGGTTAGATAGAAATGAATTTAATCGTGTATCCACTTGCACCACTTCACATGAAATTTGGAAACTTTTAGAAGTAACTCATGAGGGCACTAACAAAGTTAAGGGTACTCGATTAGACATGTATAGACAAGATTTTGAAAGCTTTACTATGCATCCTTCCGAATCTATTACCGATATGTTTACACGCTTCACTGACATTTGCAATGGAAGGAAATCTCTTGGTGATGATGTTTCAGCCGAGACGATGGTCAAGAAGATCTTATGGGTCCTTCCGAGCTCATGGGTACCAAAGGTGACGGCGATCCAAGAAGCTAAGGACGTCAAAAATATGCCGGTCGAAGAGCTCATCGGATCCCTAATGACGTACGAGATTACGATGAGGAGGCAAGCTCAAAAGGAGGGCACACCAATCAAGACACCAAAGAACATTGCCCTCAAGGTACAAAAAGAAGTAAGCTCCTCATCCTCATCATCCTCATCTTCCTCATCTTCATCATCTTCAAGCGGCGACTCGGAAATGGAGAATCTCGCCCGCCAAATGCATAAATTTATGAAGAAGCACAAGAAGAAGAAATCCCGCAAGCATCGAAAGCAAGAACCCACCGCAAGATCCGAGCCCAAGGTAAAATGCTACGGGTGCGGCGAAAAGGGCCATTACAAGCCCGATTGCCCACTCAACAAGAAACGGGCCAAGGAAAAAGGAAAGAAAAAGGTCCTCAAGGCCACATGGAGTGACACCTCCTCATCATCCTCCTCCTCCTCCTCCTCGAGCGACCAAGGTACAAAATGCCTAATGGCATTCCATGAGGTAACATCTTCCGACTCCTCCTCTTGTTCTTCAAATTCCAATTCTTTAAATAATCTATCTTATGAAGAACTCTCACACGCTAGAGACCAACTAGAAAATGGTTTTCATGAGCTTTCTTCAAAATTTGTTTCTTTGAAAAAGAATTTCAAAAAACTCTCTTCCGAAAAAGAACAACTTCTTAAAGAGAAGGAAGAGTTGACCCTCAAAATCCAAAATTTTCCAAATGTTGATTCTATGGAATCAACCATCAAAGACCTAAGGGAGACCCTAGCAAAGTTCACCCAAGGGGAACAAAATCTTTCAAAATTGCTTGGTTCCCAACGAATTTCAAGAACCACCCAAGGGCTAGGATATAACAATGTAGCTTCCTCCTCCCATGCTCCCACTATTTTTGTAAGGGGGAGCTCCGAATTTAAATTTTGTAACTATTGCAAAAAACCCGGGCACATGATATATGAATGTAATTGCAAAAACGCCCGGTATGGTAGGCCCAAATCGATTTTTTATTCGGATGAATTCTATAGGAGAAGACCCACCATGAGACAAGTGTGGATTGAAAAATCCCTTTTGGTGAGTCTCTCCGGGCCTAAAATTGTCTCTTTTCAAAATCCCTCTCCCCGGTGACTTTTTGTTTTTATTTAGGGGGAGTTAGGATCTTTTAAGCTTTTTGTGTATTCAAAATTTTTCATTTCAATTTCAACACTTGGTTTCAATTTTCACTCAAAACTTTCAATTCAAATTTCAAATTTCAATTGGTTTTTGATTCAAAACTTTCAATTCAAACTGTTATTCATTTTTTGATTCAAATCTTTCAATTTCCAAAATTTCAATTGATTTTCAAATCCCATCTCTTGTTTTTCAAAATTTCCCTCAATCAAGTTTTATGCCCCGTGCTATTTTGATAATCACAAAGGGGGAGAAATTTCTTGATTGATTGGGGGAGAATCCTTTTTCATCATGCTTAGCATTTCCTTTCAATTTCAGTTTTTTTTACTTTAATTGTTTTGGTGATTGTGATCATCAAAATAGGGGGAGATTGTTGTACATCTCGTTCCCCTCGTTTTTTGATTTTCATGATCACAATCACCTTCTTATTTATCTAATATTGTGTTTTAAGTGTTGTGGATGATAGGCATGAGATTGCCAAAGGAATGGCCCAAGAAAGCATCTCAAGTGGACTGAAATTCAGTCCACCGGCCAACCGGTGTGATAGCACCGGCCAGCCGGTGGACCTGGCAGAGGCATTGCCCACTGCCAGGCTCCACCGGTCAGCCGGTGGCCTGACCACCGGCCAGCCGGTGGCACCCAGATCAAACAGTGTGAGCTACTGTCTTGCCACCGGCCAGCCGGTGGCTCTGGCACCGGTCAGCCGGTAGAGCCTGGATCAATATGCTTCTCCTCTGCCAAGGCACCGGCCAGCCGGTGGACCTGTACCGGCCAGCCGGTAGCCCAGTCAAACTAGCCGTTGGCTTTGACCAGTCAACCCTCTTTTGGCCTCCAACGGCTCCGAGGACTTCTCCAACGGCTCCGAAGGCCCCCAATGGGTTCCTAGCCTATAAATAAAGGCCTAGGAAGCCCCGGACACCAACCGGATCATATACCAAGCGCTCGGACATATTGTTGCACATTTGGCGAACCTCCGGCGCTCCACCTTCAAGGATCCTCAAGTTCTCCAACCAACTTCCAATACAAGGAGCACCTCAAGAAGCTTGGGAGAGCACGCTACATCAACTCCATCATACCTTGGCGCCCAAGTCTTCCTCACATACGGGTTTTATTGTTTTATTTATTTTGAGCTTTAATTTTGGGTTTGTGCCTACAAACCCCAAACCCTTTTCTCATCCCCCTTTCTTTTGGGTTTCACACCACCATTAAGGTGTGAAGAGGTTTCTTCAAGCCTTTCCTTTTAAAGGGCTTGAGTTTTCGGTGAGCTAGCCTTCACCCGTTAAAAAGGCTAGTGGGTTCTTGCTATTCCATTGAAAGCAAGTGGGTTCTTGCTCAACCAATAAAAGCAAGCTGTAATAGGTCCTAGTGCTACCTCAAAGCCTAGTGGGTTTCTTGCTAAAACCATTGAAAAGCAAGCGGTAGGAATCTCTCAACGGTTGAGTTGGGAGCGGAGACGTAGGCCGGGTTTTTGGCCGAACTCCGTTAACAATTTCTTGTGTCTTGCCTTATTTATTTCCGCTGCATTTCAACTTTGATTTTTAATTTGTTAATCAATTTTTTAAAAGGCAATTCACCCCCCCCCCCCTCTTGCCATCTTCCTCGTTTGTTCCGACCCAACAATTGGTATCAGAGGGGTAATTTGAGTAATACCTTAAAAGGTTTCAAATTCAAAGATCCATTGTGATGGCATCCACTTCTTTCGCCCCCGAAGGCTTTTCTTTGGGTCGGGCTCCATTTTTTGATGGGTCCGACTATAATTATTGGAAAACCCGCATGACCACCTTTCTTAGAAGCATAGGGTACCCCATTTACAAAATTGTCATGCATGGTTATTCTCTCTCCTCTCCCGATGAATCCAAATGGACCCCCGCCGATATTAGAAATTTCGAGCTTGATGGCAAAACCATGAATGCTCTTCATTGCGGGTTAGATAGAAATGAATTTAATCGTGTATCCACTTGCACCACTTCACATGAAATTTGGAAACTTTTAGAAGTAACTCATGAGGGCACTAACAAAGTTAAGGATACTCGGTTAGACATGTATAGACAAGATTTTGAAAGCTTTACTATGCATCCTTCCGAATCTATTACCGATATGTTTACACGCTTCACTGACATTTGCAATGGAAGGAAATCTCTTGGTGATGATGTTTCAGCCGAGACGATGGTCAAGAAGATCTTATGGGTCCTTCCGAGCTCATGGGCACCAAAGGTGACGGCGATCCAAGAAGCTAAGGACGTCAAAAATATGCCGGTCGAAGAGCTCATCGGATCCCTAATGACGTACGAGATTACGATGAGGAGGCAAGCTCAAAAGGAGGGCACACCAATCAAGACACCAAAGAACATTGCCCTCAAGGTACAAAAAGAAGTAAGCTCCTCATCCTCATCATCCTCATCTTCCTCATCTTCATCATCTTCAAGCGGCGACTCGGAAATGGAGAATCTCGCCCGCCAAATGCATAAATTTATGAAGAAGCACAAGAAGAAGAAATCCCGCAAGAATCGAAAGCAAGAACCCACCGCAAGATCCGAGCCCAAGGTAAAATGCTACGGGTGCGGCGAAAAGGGCCATTACAAGCCCGATTGCCCACTCAACAAAAACGGGCCAAGGAAAAAGGAAAGAAAAAGGTCCTCAAGGCCACATGGAGTGACACCTCCTCATCATCCTCCTCCTCCTCCTCCTCGAGCGACCAAGGTACAAAATGCCTAATGGCATTCCATGAGGTAACATCTTCCGACTCCTCCTCTTGTTCTTCAAATTCCAATTCTTTAAATAATCTATCTTATGAAGAACTCTCACACGCTAGAGACCAACTAGAAAATGGTTTTCATGAGCTTTCTTCAAAATTTGTTTCTTTGAAAAAGAATTTCAAAAAACTCTCTTCCGAAAAAGAACAACTTCTTAAAGAGAAGGAAGAGTTGACCCTCAAAATCCAAAATTTTCCAAATGTTGATTCTATGGAATCAACCATCAAAGACCTAAGGGAGACCCTAGCAAAGTTCACCCAAGGGGAACAAAATCTTTCAAAATTGCTTGGTTCCCAACGAATTTCAAGAACCACCCAAGGGCTAGGATATAACAATGTAGCTTCCTCCTCCCATGCTCCCACTATTTTTGTAAGGGGGAGCTCCGAATTTAAATTTTGTAACTATTGCAAAAAACTCGGGCACATGATATATGAATGTAATTGCAAAAACGCCCGGTATGGTAGGCCCAAATCGATTTTTTATTCGGATGAATTCTATAGGAGAAGACCCGCCATGAGACAAGTGTGGATTGAAAAATCCCTTTTGGCGAGTCTCTCCGGGCCTAAAATTGTCTCTTTTCAAAATCCCTCTCCCCGGTGACTTTTTGTTTTTATTTAGGGGGAGTTAGGATCTTTTAAGCTTTTTGTGTATTCAAAATTTTTCATTTCAATTTCAACACTTGGTTTCAATTTTCACTCAAAACTTTCAATTCAAATTTCAAATTTCAATTGGTTTTTGATTCAAAACTTTCAATTCAAACTGTTATTCATTTTTTGATTCAAATCTTTCAATTTCCAAAATTTCAATTGATTTTCAAATCCCATCTCTTGTTTTTCAAAATTTCCCTCAATCAAGTTTTATGCCCCGTGCTATTTTGATAATCACAAAGGGGGAGAAATTTCTTGATTGATTGGGGGAGAATCCTTTTTCATCATGCTTAGCATTTCCTTTCAATTTCAGTTTTTTTTTACTTTAATTGTTTTGGTGATTGTGATCATCAAAATAGGGGGAGATTGTTGTACATCTCGTTCCCCTCGTTGTTTGATTTTCATGATCACAATCACCTTCTTATTTATCTAATATTGTGTTTTAAGTGTTGTGGATGATAGGCATGAGATTGGCAAAGGAATGGCCCAAGAAAGCATCTCAAGTGGACTGAAATTCAGTCCACCGGCCAACCGATGTGATAGCACCGGCCAGCCGGTGGACCTGGCAGAGGCATTGCCCACTGCCAGGCTCCACCGGTCAGCCGGTGGCCTGACCACCGGCCAGCCGGTGGCACCCAGATCAAACAGTGTGAGCTACTGTCTTGCCACCGGCCAGCCGGTGGCTCTGGCACCGGTCAGCCGGTAGAGCCTGGATGAATATGCTTCTCCTCTGCCAAGGCACCGGCCAGCCGGTGGACCTGTACCGGCCAGCCGGTAGCCCAGTCAAACTAGCCGTTGGCTTTGACCAGTCAACCCTTTTTTGGCCTCCAACGGCTCCGAGGACTTCTCCAACGGCTCCGAAGGCCCCCAATGGGTTCCTAGCCTATAAATAAAGGCCTAGGAAGCCCCGGACACCAACCGGATCATATACCAAGCGCTCGGACATATTGTTGCACATTTGGCGAACCTCCGGTGCTCCACCTTCAAGGATCCTCAAGTGCTCCAACCAACTTCCAATCCAAGGAGCACCTCAAGAAGCTTGGGAGAGCACGCTACATCAACTCCATCATACCTTGGCGCCCAAGTCTTCCTCACATACGGGTTTTATTGTTTTATTTATTTTGAGCTTTAATTTTGGGTTTGTGCCTACAAACCCCAAACCCTTTTCTCATCCCCCTTTCTTTTGGGTTTCACACCACCATTAAGGTGTGAAGAGGTTTCTTCAAGCCTTTCCTTTTAAAGGGCTTGAGTTTTCGGTGAGCTAGCCTTCACCCGTTAAAAAGGCTAGTGGGTTCTTGCTATTCCATTGAAAGCAAGTGGGTTCTTGCTCAACCAATAAAAGCAAGCTGTAATAGGTCCTAGTGCTACCTCAAAGCCTAGTGGGTTTCTTGCTAAAACCATTGAAAAGCAAGCGGTAGGAATCTCTCAACGGTTGAGTTGGGAGCGGAGACGTAGGCCGGGTTTTTGGCCGAACTCCGTTAACAATTTCTTGTGTCTTGCCTTATTTATTTCCGCTGCATTTCAACTTTGATTTTTAATTTGCTAATCAATTTTTTAAAAGGCAATTCACCCCCCCCCCTCTTGCCATCTTCCTCGTTTGTTCCGACCCAACAATTGGTATCAGAGGGGTAATTTGAGTAATACCTTAAAAGGTTTCAAATTCAAAGATCCATTGTGATGGCATCCACTTCTTTCGCCCCCGAAGGCCTTTCTTTGGGTCGAGCTCCATTTTTTGATGGGTCCGACTATAATTATTGGAAAACCCGCATGACCACCTTTCTTAGAAGCATAGGGTACCCCATTTACAAAATTGTCATGCATGGTTATTCTCTCTCCTCTCCCGATGAATCCAAATGGACCCCCGCCGATATTAGAAATTTCGAGCTTGATGGCAAAGCCATGAATGCTCTTCATTGCGGGTTAGATAGAAATGAATTTAATCGTGTATCCACTTGCACCACTTCACATGAAATTTGGAAACTTTTAGAAGTAACTCATGAGGGCACTAACAAAGTTAAGGATACTCGGTTAGACATGTATAGACAAGATTTTGAAAGCTTTACTATGCATCCTTCCGAATCTATTACGATATGTTTACACGCTTCACTGACATTTGCAATGGAAGGAAATCTCTTGGTGATGATGTTTCAGCCGAGACGATGGTCAAGAATATCTTATGGGTCCTTCCGAGCTCATGGGCACCAAAGGTGACGACGATCCAAGAAGCTAAGGACGTCAAAAATATGCCGGTCGAAGAGCTCATCGGATCCCTAATGACGTACGAGATTACGATGAGGAGGCAAGCTCAAAAGGAGGGCACACCAATCAAGACACCAAAGAACATTGCCCTCAAGGTACAAAAAGAAGTAAGCTCCTCATCCTCATCATCCTCATCTTCCTCATCTTCATCATCTTCAAGCGGCGACTCGGAAATGGAGAATCTCGCCCGCCAAATGCATAAATTTATGAAGAAGCACAAGAAGAAGAAATCCCGCAAGCATCGAAAGCAAGAACCCACCGCAAGATCCGAGCCCAAGGTAAAATGCTACGGGTGCGGCGAAAAGGGCCATTACAAGCCCGATTGCCCACTCAACAAGAAACGGGCCAAGGAAAAAGGAAAGAAAAAGGTCCTCAAGGCCACATGGAGTGACACCTCCTCATCATCCTCCTCCTCCTCCTCCTCGAGCGACCAAGGTACAAAATGCCTAATGGCATTCCATGAGGTAACATCTTCCGACTCCTCCTCTTGTTCTTCAAATTCCAATTCTTTAAATAATCTATCTTATGAAGAACTCTCACACGCTAGAGACCAACTAGAAAATGGTTTTCATGAGCTTTCTTCAAAATTTGTTTCTTTGAAAAATAATTTCAAAAAACTCTCTTCCGAAAAAGAACAACTTCTTAAAGAGAAGGAAGAGTTGACCCTCAAAATCCAAAATTTTCCAAATGTTGATTCTATGGAATCAACCATCAAAGACCTAAGGGAGACCCTAGCAAAGTTCACCCAAGGGGAACAAAATCTTTCAAAATTGCTTGGTTCCCAACGAATTTCAAGAACCACCCAAGGGCTAGGATATAACAATGTAGCTTCCTCCTCCCATGCTCCCACTATTTTTGTAAGGGGGAGCTCCGAATTTAAATTTTGTAACTATTGCAAAAAACTCGGGCACATGATATATGAATGTAATTGCAAAAACGCCCGGTATGGTAGGCCCAAATCGATTTTTTATTCGGATGAATTCTATAGGAGAAGACCCGCCATGAGACAAGTGTGGATTGAAAAATCCCTTTTGGCGAGTCTCTCCGGGCCTAAAATTGTCTCTTTTCAAAATCCCTCTCCCCGGTGACTTTTTGTTTTTATTTAGGGGGAGTTAGGATCTTTTAAGCTTTTTGTGTATTCAAAATTTTTCATTTCAATTTCAACACTTGGTTTCAATTTTCACTCAAAACTTTCAATTCAAATTTCAAATTTCAATTGGTTTTTGATTCAAAACTTTCAATTCAAACTGTTATTCATTTTTTGATTCAAATCTTTCAATTTCCAAAATTTCAATTGATTTTCAAATCCCATCTCTTGTTTTTCAAAATTTCCCTCAATCAAGTTTTATGCCCCGTGCTATTTTGATAATCACAAAGGGGGAGAAATTTCTTGATTGATTGGGGGAGAATCCTTTTTCATCATGCTTAGCATTTCCTTTCAATTTCAGTTTTTTTACTTTAATTGTTTTGGTGATTGTGATCATCAAAATAGGGGGAGATTGTTGTACATCTCGTTCCCCTCGTTTTTTGATTTTCATGATCACAATCACCTTCTTATTTATCTAATATTGTGTTTTAAGTGTTGTGGATGATAGGCATGAGATTTCCAAAGGAATGGACCAAGAAAGCATCTCAAGTGGACTGAAATTCAGTCCACCGGCCAACCGGTGTGATAGCACCGGCCAGCCGGTGGACCTGGCAGAGGCATTGCCCACTGCCAGGCTCCACCGGTCAGCCGGTGGCCTGACCACCGGCCAGCCGGTGGCACCCAGATCAAACAGTGTGAGCTACTGTCTTGCCACCGGCCAGCCGGTGGCTCTGGCACCGGTCAGCCGGTAGAGCCTGGATCAATATGCTTCTCCTCTGCCAAGGCACCGGCCAGCCGGTGGACCTGTACCGGCCAGCCGGTAGCCCAGTCAAACTAGCCGTTGGCTTTGACCAGTCAACCCTCTTTTGGCCTCCAACGGCTCCGAGGACTTCTCCAACGGCTCCGAAGGCCCCCAATGGGTTCCTAGCCTATAAATAAAGGCCTAGGAAGCCCCGGACACCAACCGGATCATATACCAAGCGCTCGGACATATTGTTGCACATTTGGCGAACCTCCGGCGCTCCACCTTCAAGGATCCTCAAGTGCTCCAACCAACTTCCAATCCAAGGAGCACCTCAAGAAGCTTGGGAGAGCACGCTACATTAACTCCATCATACCTTGGCGCCCAAGTCTTCCTCACATACGGGTTTTATTGTTTTATTTATTTTGAGCTTTAATTTTGGGTTTGTGCCTACAAACCCCAAACCCTTTTCTCATCCCCCTTTCTTTTGGGTTTCACACCACCATTAAGGTGTGAAGAGGTTTCTTCAAGCCTTTCCTTTTAAAGGGCTTGAGTTTTCGGTGAGCTAGCCTTCACCCGTTAAAAAGGCTAGTGGGTTCTTGCTATTCCATTGAAAGCAAGTGGGTTCTTGCTCAACCAATAAAAGCAAGCTGTAATAGGTCCTAGTGCTACCTCAAAGCCTAGTGGTTTTCTTGCTAAAACCATTGAAAAGCAAGCGGTAGGAATCTCTCAACGGTTGAGTTGGGAGCGGAGACGTAGGCCGGGTTTTTGGCCGAACTCCGTTAACAATTTCTTGTGTCTTGCCTTATTTATTTCCGTTGCATTTCAACTTTGATTTTTAATTTGTTAATCAATTTTTTAAAAGGCAATTCACCCCCCCCCCCCTCTTTCCATCTTCCTCGTTTGTTCCGACCCAACATTTTCTCCTTTTCCTCTATCGTTAATTTCTTGTTTGGGTTCCATAGTTTGTATTTTTGTTCTGTTCATAACCATGACGAACCCTACATCTCACATCTCTCTCTCTCTCTCACATACCTATACCTAAAAAACACCACCCCTACCCTATAAACTCATATTAGCTTCATACGAGACCATTGCTAACTGCATATCCATCTTCAATTACAACTAGGGGTGATTTTATTGATGTTTTCTTTATTATTTATTGTTATATTTTAGATAGTGTGGATTGTTATTTTTTGAATATTGTTTCCACAATATGGAATGCACATAAAGATGATAAAAAGTTCTATACAATTAGAATAATTATGAATATATGTTTATCTATTGATCAAATAATCTTCATAAAATTTCATAGAATGATAGGTGCAGATTTTCACTTAATTAATATTGGATGATTAGTGTCACATAGGTTATGAATTTTAATGAATAAATAGAGTTTGTTCCTATGTCGTAAAATGATATAATTTTATTGTGATTCCTCTATATTTTCTTTTATTTAATTATTTTTTGTTTTTCATACAAAATTTGAATATAAATCTAAATATAATTTCACATGCTAAATATATAATTGAATAATGAGATGATTATATACCGCATGAAAGAATTATTAAAGGTATTAAGTTAAACTTTTAAAAAATATGATAAAATTTAGTGCTTCTTAACACTATTATATTATATTTAGGATTGCAGTAAGTTTTACCATAAATGAATTGATAAATTCAACCTGGTTAAATGGAAAAGTGTTTTTTGGGATTACATTGTGGTTGGTGGTACGTTTTGATTGAATGTGAATTATATTATTGAAATTTAATATGTTCAAATCCATAATTAATATTGTTTTTAGGTTATTTTTGAATATGAGTGGGTTTAGAGTATACAGGGGATAAAAATATTTTAAAAAAATATTAAGTGCTAGGTTTTAATTATGTTTGATTTTAGAAAACATGGGTTGTATAGAATCTTGATCAATTATTATGTATTACACACACTATAAAATAAATATTTAAGTGATTATCATGTTTTATTATTAGATTAAGGAATTTGATGTTTACAATACAAGATTAGTTATAGTTTTTATATATGTATTTGATATTTTATTTTTTAGATGAAATGGTTCATAATATATATATGTTGATAGGAAAAATATATTTTCAAATTATTTTACTATAACCATACAGAAATATGGTTTTAATAATATTTATATTGTAAAATGAACAGAATCACATTTATAAATAATTTTTTTTCTAGGCATTAGAATTTTAGGAAATGGAAAATTTATGTAAATTTTATTTAGTAAGTCTTTATATTTATCTCTGTAATCATTTTTTCTAATTTTTTAATAAATTTTTTTTGTTTAATTTTCTAATAATTTATTATCTAGAGTTTTTTATTTTTGAAAATTATTTTATTAAACATAATATGTAACTATTTTTTTGTTAAATTTTGATAAATATTTCCTTATAATATTTCTTTGAGTAATTCCTTGATATTATTGGAAATAATTTTTAATATACCTCTCAATGTATGGATACAATATTTTTCTACAAGAAATACATGTCTAGATGTGATCAAAATATTTTTTTATCATATATTAGAATAAGATGGGTATTATGCGAGGGCTAGGTATGGTATGTTCGAATGTGAGTTACTATAAACATGTTAGTGATTCATCGAGGGATAGGGTGAGAGTGATGTGACATTTTTGTTGTTTGTTCTTGTTTATGGGTTTTCAGAATTTAGGTTTAACTAATGTATTGTAGAACCCATTGTGTGGTTATTTCCTAATGGAAGAAATTATGTTAAGACTTATTCATATTTAAAATGAACTTCCTCAAAAAATGACCATGTGATACCCATTTCATGATTTGGATGCCATAAGTACATGTGATGGTTATCCTTGAGGGATAGTCTTGGATTCTAGGGTTCTGAGGTCGAATCTCATGGTATATGTGATGTGGTTTTTTCCAAAGGGAGATAAATAATTTTTTCTCCACCTATGATTCAAATGTTAACCTCTTATTAGTGAAATGATATGAATGTTTGAGAAAAACCATGTTATAAAATTATGGTATGATTAATATAAATCACTAGTATGAAATGAAGCCAGTACATTTTATTATCACGGTGTCTTGGTTAGTACACAATGACTTTACTTACATGTGTATTTTAATTATTAATACTTTTAAAATATACTCAAATATATGATTTATTGTATATTTTAGGGGCCCTATTAGCATTTACTTGTTTATTTTTATACTCACACTCTACACATGAACCTCAGAGAATATAGAGATCTTATATTTGAGATATATATAAGGGAAAAGGATTAGTAACATATATTAGAGTCAGTGTATCTCATTAGGGATGATTTGATGTTATCATGGTAGTGTTAGGGACCTTTTATCATTTTGAGATGAAATTTGAAATTTGAAACTTAGATGTGATAATTTAAAAAGTTTTAAGGAGACAAATTTCATCCTCATCAACTTCATATCCTGAACAATTATTATTACATTTTGTTACTTGAGACTCATCAGACATCTCTTCTATTTCGTTTGAAGTAATATGAGTATTAGTCATACACAATGATCACCAGTACCCGGTATTGGATGAATTTTGGATATATTATTTCAATAAACATAGGAGTATGTCCACAAGATATAGTGGATGAGTATCAAGAAAAAAAAAATGAAATAATAACTATTCTGAATATGAAGTTGATCAAAATGACAGTTGTCTATAACTTTCACCTTTGGATGAATTTATAGGATAACTGCTACCATAGTGGGGTAATTATTTTATTAAATTAAATTAACCATTTCCTTAAAAATATATGTATGCTAATCATTTTAAAAAAGAGTATGATGATGGAGTTAAAGATTTCATCAAGTCATCAATAGAGCATGCATGCGACCCTTCTCAATTCCTTTGTCTATGTTTAAGTTGTTGTTATTAAAGACAAATTAAATGCTTGAAAACTAACGAATATAATTTCTTATTTACAATATGATGTTACCAATTCCAAGGAATAACATACTATTAATGATTAAACTATATAATTATTAGGGGATCAAAAATATGTTGATGAAAATAGTATCATAGTGTTGAATAAAATTTTCAAGGAAAGAGGTCATGGTATACAATGTTAGGTTGGTTGGAATCAACATGTAAAAACTATTATTTTAAATTATTTATTTTACCAATCTTGATTCAAAATTTTTAATTTATGAAACAATAAAATAGTGATGAAAATAAAGAACATGCATCAAAACCAATGTACCCCTATCGGAAAGCAAGGATGGTGTACACTTCATTAGAGAAGAAATTGGTATGTATTTTAAATCAAAAATAAAATTTTAATTATGTGATATGAAGTAAAATGTGTTCCTTTGTTTATATGAAAACCGATGGATGAAAATTTGAAGCCACTTCCATCCCACATCATGTGCTCTGGAAGGAGGCTCATGTCAATAAAGAGGGCCAAATAGTTGATGAAAACACGAAAATAGTATGGGATACATGTGTAAGTATGATATAATTTTAATTATGTATTATTTATAATAGTATCACATAAAAATATATATTTATGTTAATACCTTTTTTATATAGTATAGAAACAAGAATCACTAGTGACCAAACCAAAAGAAAAGATACTTTCAGTAGCTTTTAAGTGGCCAGAAAAATATGGTCGCGTTAGAGGATTAGGTTTTGGAGTCTCTCCTTCGATATATTTTGAGAAGATAAAACAACATAAAGATACATATAATATGGTGAGATGACTAAAGGAACAAATATACTCACTACAAGATATTATTGTTTGGTTTGGTTTGGCAGACCAATATATGTGAAAGGATCAAAGTGAACCGGTGGTGGAACAACGATCCACACATGAACCAAATAATCCCACTATATTTGAGGCCTTTCATTACCCCAACCACATAACCTACCCAAGGTAATTAATTTTATCATTACTCTTTATCCTAAATGTGAATTAAATAACTTCTGATAATTTTATATTACTAAAATTATGCAGGGCACAGTTGTATGCGATTTGTATCTGTAAGCACCCACACACTGCCTTGTTGAGATGGGTACAATGTATAATATTTAGGGAGACAAGATACACCATAAAGAACTCTAAAAATATCACATGAGAGTGGGGATTTAGGTATCTCATGATTCGACTACTGAATACATATGTGTGCAATTAATCCCTGAATCCAATAGGTGTATGAGAGAACTATAGGAGGGAAACCAACATTGAGAGATTATGGTCATCAAGGAGGTATGGTGTCAAAGGAAACATGAAATCAATTAGATTAATGATATAATATCACAAAATATTTCGAAATATATACAAGTAACACTCATTATGCATGTAAAAATCCATTATGTAAAATTATCCATGTTCATAAGAGCATTAATAAAAAACTCACCATCATTCTCAATAAAAAAACATAAGAATATAGATATTACCATTTTGATGAAAAATATAATTATGTTGTTATGTTAGAGTTTATCATCTCCCATAAAACTCATTCAATTTGTTTTGAAATTTGAATTAATTTTAGTAAAAAAGATAACTGACATACTGAAAACTGAGAAGATTCTTTCATATTGTTTTATTACTTTAGGAAAATGACCCATAAGTCATTTTTGGTGTGTAGGAATAATCCTCTTCTAAATACGATATATGATGTGCCTATTATAACTCAAAGTTTCTGTTATCAATTTAAAATTGACATTTTAATAAGAAAAAATGTCACTCACTAAAATCAAAGAACACATGTTTGGAATTTCTTAATAATTTATTAAAATGATCCATAATTCATTTTTGACATGTATGAATTAGTATCATGTCAAACTCGCACATGATGCGACTTGTATGACTCAAAATGTTTGTTTCCAGTTTAAAATGACATTTTAGTTAAAAACACAAGTGGCATACTCAAAACCAAGGAAACACATTCATATTGTTTTGATACTTTAGTAAAATGATCTATAAGTAATTTTGGACATGTAGGAATTAGATGAGCCTCAATCCAATGTATGGTGTTATCGATATGACTCAAAGTGTTTCTTTTTATTCAAAATTGACATTAATTTTAGTGAAAAAGACAACTGACATACTCAGAACCAATAAAACATACTTGGATTATTTGATTACTTTAAGAAAATGAATCATCAACCAGTTTTGATGTGTAGGAATCAACTGCACCTCAATCTGATACATGATGTGTCTGGTATGACTCAAAGTGTCTGTTATCAGTTTAAAATTTATATTTTAATATAAAAAAGAAAGATTCACCAAAAAAATAAAACACAATCTAATTGTCTTGATAATTTAGGAAAACAATTCATAATTCATTTTTGATGTGTAGAAATCAGTCTCATATAAAACCCACACGTTATGTGACCTATATGACTCAAAATGTATGTTTCTAGTTTAAAATGAAATTTTAGTAAAAAACACAAGTGGAATACTAAAAACCAAGGAAACAAACTCTGATTGTTTTGATACTTTAGGAAAATGATCTAGAAGTTATTTGGGATGTGTAAAAATCATCCTCACCTCAATCTGACTCATGGTGTGACAAGTATAACTTCAAGTGTGTCTTTTTATTCAATATTTTCATTAATTTTAGTAAAAAAGACAACTGACATACTCAAAACCAAGAAAACACATTCATTTTTTTTAATTACTTTAAAAAAATAATCCATAAGAAAATTTTGATGTGTAGGAATCCCTCACCTCAATCCAATACATTATGTACTTGGTATGTCTCAAAATGTCTTTTATCATTTCAAAATTGATATTTTAATAAAAAAAGTGTCACTCCCTAAAAACAAAGAAGAACACTCTAATTTTCATGATAATTTAGAAAAAAGATTCATAATTCATTTTTGACATGTAGAAATCATTCTCACATCAAACCCACACATGATGTGACCTATATAACTCAAAGTGCGTGTTTCTAGTTTAAAATGACATTTTATTAAAAAAACAAGTGGCACACTAAAAACCAAGGAAAGATATTCAGATTGTTTTGATAGTTTAGAAAAATGATCCATAATTCATTTGAGACATGTAGTAATTATCTTCACCTCAATCTAATGCATGGTGTGATCAGTATGACTCTAAGTGAATCTTTTTATTCAAAATTGATATTAATTTTAATAAAAAAGATAACCGACATACTCAAATATAAGAAAACGCATTTGGATTATTTTTTTACTTTAGAAAAATGATCGTGAGTAATTTGTGACATGTATGTATCAACCACACCTCAATAAAATACTTTGTGTGTCTGGTATGACTCAAAGTGTCTGTTATTAGTTTAAAATTGACATTTTTATACAAAAAATGGCACTCACCAAAAAATAAAAAAATGTTATTGGATTGTCTTCATAATTCATAAAAATAATTCATAATTTATTTGTGATGTGTAGGAATAAATATCATGTCAGACCCACAAATGATGCAACCCATATGACTCACAGTGTGTGTTTCCAGTTTAAAATGACATTTAGTAACAAATACAAGTGGCATAGTCACAACCATGGAAATGCATTCAGATTGTTTGGATACTTTAGGTAAATGATCCATAAGCCATTTGAGATGTGTTAGATTAATCCTCACCTCAATTTGATGTAAAGTGTGTCCAATATGACTCCAAGTTCATCTTCTCAGTATATAAGTGTCATTTTAATTTAAAATAGGCATCACATTACCAAAATCAAGAAAATGAGCCTATATTGTTTTCTCATCATTCTATCTACTTTTACTTAATTAATTTCCTTATCATTTTTATCTTATGATTATTTAGTTAATTACTATAGATATAGTGCATGAATATTAACAATAAATGGAATGTGACGTGCAAAAATCAACCACAATGCAATCCAATACACAATTTTCCTAGTATGATTCAAAGTTTAGATCAAAATTGACACTTTTTATTTATTTAAGTTATTTATATTATTAATAACATAAGAATTATTTTCTTATATAGGAGAGATATTTTTTTCAATGAGGGGTGGTTTTTTTTATATAGGTGCGTTTTTTCTCTATAATAGTGTTTTTTTCTTGTATTTGTGTTGGAAATTTTATTTTCTTTAAATTCAGTATTTGAATATGAATTTTCTAATTTATGCTGATGTTTCTATTGCTATTGTATGTTTTTAAAACACACTATATGCCCAATTTCTGGGGATACAGTGTGAAGTAACATCACACTACAATATTCCCATTCACCAGTGCTACTAAATACACTATTAAAGGAGTTCTTTATCAGCGCTTATAAAAGCACTAATAAAGGGACCCTTTATTAGTGCTTCTACAAGCACTGATAAATGATGCCTTTATCAGATCATTTAATAGTTCTGATAAAGTATGAATTTATCATCACTTGTAAAAGCATTGATAAGGTAATCCTTTATTATTGAATTTATTATCACTTATATAGTGCCCTTTATCAGCACTAAATAAATGCGCTGATTAATGGAATTTTTTATCAGCACTTTTAAAAGTGCTGATAAAATCCTAGGCCTTTTAACCCTACTATGGTAGTCAATGATTTTTTATCACTGATAAAGGACTATTCTAGCATTGTTAAAGTCCTACTTTTTAGTATCATTGGTTTAGATTTTATTTAGTGATTAATCATGTTTTTTTAGATGATATATTAAGGTTATTTAGTTTTTGTGTTTTGTCTTGTGAAAATAGACTTATAATGTTTTTTTGACAGGTTTTTTCTTACTTTTAGAGTAAACCCCAATTGATATTTAATGGAATCTTTGGGTTATCAAGATTATATTGGAATTATTGATCCATCGGCTCCATGCTCACGGTTCTATGGCCTTCCTATCATACCCCAACATGAAGATTACGTTCAAGGGTTTCAGATCCTGAATCCTCCTTAGTTAATCAGGTTGTTTTGTTCTTAGGAAGTGGTGATGTTGCTAAATATTATTGTGGAGATCTTTTTCCATCTGGATCTTCCATAATATCTCAAGGTTATGTTTTTGGCATTCATGCTCAAAAATCTGGGATAGAAGTGGTGGATGTATATGACCTAGGATAAGCCATATAAAGAAAATTATTGGGAAGCTTTTAAGGAGCAGTTCATTCAATAATTATTTCCCATTTCAGTGAAGGTGTATAAGGATATAGAACTTTTTGGTCTCTAATAAGGATATGAAACTATATTGGATTATGATTTCTATTTTATCAAGTTGGTACCATATATTCCTCATTTATCCGTGGACTATTCTCTAATAGTATAGTTTTTTTTGAGAATGACTTCAACCAGATCTATTATAGGATATGTTTATTTTCATCCTTAAATATTTTGTAATGTTGTTGATGCATGATGTGAAGGTTGAAGTGTGTTTGGAAAGATAATCATATGCATTGGAGATTTCTCTTATTTATGGGTGTGAGAGAGGGAGCTCCAATAAGAAGAAAGGAAGCATGCCAAGTCAGACCCATGAGTAATGGAATTAAAACACCATTATGGTCATTCTTTTTAGATTACTATGGAAAGAATTACTTGGTTTTCTACTAGTGTAGAAAGGTGATTCATACAATGAATGGTTTCAAGAAGCATGACAAATACTTTAATGATTGTGTCCATTTGGGTAATATACAACAGTTCTTCTAGGTTTTCTATGCATCTCAACATGTTCAAGGTTTATCATCTCCTAAGGATAATGGGGTGCATAAAAATATTCAAGAAAATAGGGCTCCAATCATATTCCTCAGAGTGAAGAGTCATCATTCAGTAGAGGAGAGACTAGTGGAAGTCAATGCTATTCCAACTTATTAATCCCAATGTTAGAGTGAAAATCATTTGAGTTTTACTTGTTGTAGTTATTTTCCCCTTGTGTACCTTATGGAATCAGGATTTATCTTTCTGGAAACTCTAGTTTCTCAATGGTAATGTTTTGTGCTTTACATTATCATTTTAGGATTATATATTGGTTATGTAAGAATATGGTTTTATGTACTTTCATGTTTCCTTCCACTTTCTTAGATTATTAGTTTTAGTGGGTTGAGTCGAGTGAGTTTTAATTTGAGTAAAATTTAAATATGGAAGGGAGACCACCATTACTGAATTTATCATATAGAAAGGATATACTTTCTATTACATGTAAATTCTTTCACATGTCCATGAAGACACAGTAAAGGGTTTTTGGTCCCTTGATCTTGAACTTTCCTCTTTGTGTTGTAATCAAATAAGTATGTTATTACTCAATGGAATTTAAATATTATTGTATAATCCCTTTGGATTTTGTTTAGGTGATTTTGGAATGTGATAGATTCTATGCCGTTTTCATGTGAGTGTGCACAATGGGAAGTCTCTATGGAAGGAATCACATTTATCTCTTTAAGTGAGCCAAGTGTGGGATTCTCCTTTGGCTTGGTTTGAGTTTGTAGAGATTATATGTAGGTTTTCATTTTCTTGTGTGGTCCTTTTGACGAATCCTTTTTGAATGTGGTTGTCTTGGGAATACTTATACATCAATGGTTGTTTTTATTTCTCTTAACTCATAATGATGTGGAATTGTGTTGGGATAGAGGTCCTATTTCCTTATTGTACATAGGAAATCATGGGTAAGTGTTGGGGAGACTGGTAGGTCATGTCGTTGATGATATGATGTTTCAATTGGAAATACTGGAAGCTAGTGTTCTGGTAGTGAGGTCTTGTGTTACCCTCACTTGGACTAAGGTTTGACTATGTAGCTTTTGACAAGGTATGTTTCTGCTTGATGAATTTTCAATTGTTCTCTATTATTCTCTCACATGATCTTTCGGGTGGTCTTTTGGGTATTTTTCGAGACTTTTGGGTGAAGTTATTTTGTATCTAACTCATATTTTGGTAGTTATATTCCTTTATATGGAGTTCTTTTGGTGTTTTTTTCTAGTTTATGAAGGTATATAACTAGGGAATTTATTCTGTAGAGTTTATAATCCTTTATTAAACTAGTTTTCTAGTTTTTTAAAAGTCTCATTCTGTGGAGCGAGGTCTTGGATATGTCATTCACTAATCTCAGCTTATTTTATGGATTTATTATAATTTCTTACTATTTCTATCTAAGAGATATGAACATTTGGAGTAGCTTTTATGTTTTAGGTTTATTAGTGTAGCTTGGGTGGTATTTTCTCTTAAGTTATCAATTTTTTAATTTTTTCTTGATTGACCGGTGTCCATAAATCTTTCTGGAGATAAAAATCCTTATGGTGTGGATAATTTTCACATATCAAATTTTCTCTAAATAGTGAGTGTAATATTAAGTTTTTTCCAATCTAATCAAGGGGTTAAAGGATTGTTTAGATGTCCGGAGTGGGTGTGGACCTTGGACTATAGACAGAATAGATAGAACAGGTCAACTAGCTAGCTAGTGTGGGATACCAGCTAGATGGTTGACTAAGAAATGGTGCATAGAATTAGTTGAAGCCACTAAAAAACATGTGATATGATAATGGCTATATAAAAATATATTTTAGACACCATCTATCCAATGGTATTCACTGGGTAGTCAGTGTAATCATTGGATGCACAATCTAATAGAGTATTTTATGTCATTTTATTCAGAACCCTTGTTTTATTATTTAAATCTTCTATGTTAAATTTTTATTTAACTTTTTGAACCTATAGGATCCCATGGGATATTTTTCCCAACCTCAATTTTTAGTGGATTTAAGTTCCCTTTTTCATCGTGGTTCATGATCAAAAAGTCTTTCTCCATTTTGATCATAGATCCTCTTTTTCTTCATATTCTTCTTGATCAAGGGATATAAAAACTATGGATGTTAATTTTATCCAAATTTTATAATTTTTTTGTACCTATATGGATATCCTTATTTTTTCTTTGATATACTCTTCTTTCGAGAATTTTGTTTTGTTTCGGTGATCAATATTCTGAGGCAGGTGTCCCAATAATCTCCCTTTATAATTGAATCTATGATTATGTGTGATTCATCTTGTGTTTTAAAAGTATTTGAATGTTTCCACTTATACATATTAATTATATAAATATATGATGATCTATTTAGATTTTGATAATTGTGTAATAAAAGGAAATTTTGATATTTTTTTTATTTGAAAATGGGTTTTAAATAAATGTATCATAATTTCAGAAGTTGAATATCACATTCATTTATTGAAAAATTTCATTGAGTTTTTTATATTGATGATTTCAAAAATCATGTGTAAAATATGGTTTTCAAAACTTAGGTGTGTTAAAACCTTTTAGAGATGTTTTAAAACTATAATTTGTTTAAGTTTTAGGATTTATAAATGATTTCATAATTGGCTTCAATTTTTTTTGAATGGCTCGGTGATCTAAGTGTGATTTGAAAAGACCATTTGGAACTTTAAAAGATTCATTAGAAAATGGAAAACCCAAAGGATATTTTCCATTATGTATTATAGAAATGATGAATATTTTAATTATTTTAATGAGATATCACTTTTATAGAAGATTAATTGAATTGAATTGAATTGATATGGTCGATAAAGTGGGTTCTTCTTATGTGGGAGATCAGAGGTGTGAGTAATACTTTTTAATTGTCTGAAAACATAAATAAATTTAATGATAAATGATATGATACTAATTATAAATGCTCACCTCCATTTTAATGTCATTGGAAGACTTAGGTTTCTATGTGGGAGGTCTAGGAACACATGTCCACTAGTTAATATCATACTCTGGCTAATGGTCTTCGGTGGGACTTAGGTCAACCAAAGGGATTTTATCTTCAGTCAATCCATAATAGGGTAATATTGGATGTTTAATATGAGGTTGATTAATGTATTTATTGAATATTGGTGCGTGGACTTCGTTTCATCAATTACCATTTTGAATTTGTTCTATACTTTTCCCTTTATAACCTTTGGTTTCTATAAAGATAGTTTATGTGTATTTTCCAAGGTTTGATAATTTGGAAAATTATGAAATGATATCATTTTCTCCTTCAGTGTTCCTTTAAAACTATTTTGAAATGAAATTTATGAATTTTTTATTTTATGACATAAATTGTAGTTTTATTTGGAAAAGGCTTGATTTTGAGAAAATGGTCATTTTCAAAGAAAAAGTTTATTGAAAGAAAACTTAGAAAAACTATTTTGTATCCTTATTTTGAAACCTACATGTTATGTATTATCTTTTAAAGTATCATGATTTAGATTATTAGGTGATTAACTACTAGTATTTTATCACATGATTGTACATATTATATGTTTAGAAGGTTGCTTGGTACATTTAATATTCTTATATCTTTGGGTTTCATCTTTGATGGAGGTGCATGTGGAATTGAATCACTTTCACATGTATGTATTGGAATTTGGTAACTTTTTTATTTTTTTTATATCAGCCATAAAACTTTTTATATAGAATGTTTTTCTTTTATGGTTTCTTTACTATATGATATCTTAGTTTATGAAACATCCTTATTTTTACAAACCCTTTTTATTTTAAATTAATAAGTCATTTTGGTGAAAATTAAAAAAAAAGTAACAAAATTTATACCACTACACAGGTCATAGGGTCTATGAAAGGATAAGATTAGTGTAGTGACCTTTCATAAGGGTATATAAGAGTTTCCCATGGATACATAAAGAAAATGCTTAGTTTTTAAGGACTATGTAATGGTAGAAAGCATTATATAAGGGTACCTATAGAGTTTCAGAAGGGTAACCTGTGAGTTTTAATTACTGTGTATGGGAAGTAAAATTTATCCATAGGTTAATTAAAGGTAACATCTTTTACAAAGGTTTAGTAAGGGTAACCTTGGATTTCAGATGATATGTAGAGGTAAATAGAATTACAGTTACATAGATTTCAGTCCTCATGTGAAGGTTTCCTAGAATCCAGATGCATAAAGGTAAACCTAACCTCACATAAGGGTAATAAAAAGTTATCAATACCTATGTAAGGGTCAACCAACTATTTACTAATTTTTTAAGGGTAATTATTGTGACCCTACTTTTTCTTACAAGACTATTATATACTTTTAAAGGTAAAAAACAGAAACACATTAAAATCTAGGATGAAAGGTTTAGTGTCTTAGAAAAATTATTCACATATATCACTTATTCATAATAAAACAAAAAAATTTATTTAAAACATTATACTTTATACTTATAAATATTACATTCTCCATGTAGTCACCTCAGTATATACATAAAAGAAATAGATGATCTAAAATCCTAGTAAGATGATGAAAATTGACATTAATCAATATAGCATGGGTGAGCATAATCACCATCATCAAAAAATAATCATAGGATGATCATCATAATCATGAGAGGAAATATTAGATAAAGGAATTGAATGTGGCAATGTATAAAAATGAAACATCACATCTTAGTTGTCAAATACCACACATATTTGTGAACAAAGCTAGCATCATGTTCATGCATAACATATGTGAATAACCATAACATGACCATTGTGAAAAAATATAGAATCATTATCATTCATATTTCACATTATATCATGAGATAGATCACATTACCAAATGCATTATAGGGCTATATAATTCTGGTCCCACCCTTCATATCATAAAATTTAAATAATCATACATGCCAATAGACTGTATTAGAATCATAGTTATGAATTAACCCATTAAAAGGAATGGGTTTCATAAGGAATTAATCATTCATGATTTCATTAATAAACTTGGTGTTCCCAAATAGAAAAGGTAAAAGAATGCATTTGGTATAAGAATCATCATTTTAGAGTGAAGAATAAATAACTTGATAGGAGTCAATATGTGTTTTGAAAAGAATTTTTTTTGGAAAATATTTATATTTTTCATAAAATAAAATTGGAAACATGTATATCCATGAAAGGAAAAGGTAATAAAAATGAAATTATCATTTTGCAATATTAAAAGAATAACCACACTAAAATTTGGAATGAAAGAGGAATGATTGAAAATTAATTTTTATTCAAAATAAAAAAGTAGAAAGCATACAACCAAAGTCATAAATGAGGGAGAAAGTAATGGAGACCAAGCGCATAATTTTTGAAAATGAGTTTGAAATCATCGGGAAGAGATACCATGCTAGTATAGGTAATTAGTCTATCTCCTGATGTTACCTTACTAGCTAACAAGTCAGCTACAAAGTTCCCTTCATGCCAAGTATGTGTGACAGAAATATTATGGTTGGAAAGGGTTTTACAGAACCGAACCATATAAACCAGATCCTAGGGGACGACCCCATTGCTTTGAAGAAACTTGACCATCATAAAAGAATCTGTATCTACTTAAATTATGTGGATATCAAACTACCTATATAAGTAGATACACATGACCAAGGATTTTCCCTCTATACCCAAGGAATTACCATCACCAAAGTAAGAACTAAATCCCAAAAGCATAGAGCCCTTATTTTCATGAACCAGCCCTCCCGCTCTTATTTCCCCATTCAAGTAACATCCATACACATTCAATTTCAATCCCGTATAGGGAGAGACCCATCAAACCCATCGACCCTGGTTGAGTTGGCTGGAAACCATACCCAAGAAAAGACCAGGAAGAAAAGTCACAGAGTGCTATGTATTTTCAATTAGAGCCCCCAACTACATTACAAGTAGCCTCACCCGAACCTATAAAAAGTATCCCAAAATCTTGGTTTCATACCTAGATTTTTTACTGGCTTCCCATAGAACCCAACAAGTAGTTTCAAAAACCATCCCTCAGATCTTAACCTCTATCCCTAATTTCCCCAACCCCTGGAACCAGCTCGTAATCTCCCCCTGCATGGGACTAAAGAAGGTGGGGAGATTTAACCCCTAATATAGAAATATAAAAATGGATTTAGCCCAATCACCATGGAATAACTGATGCTCCGACATTTCCTATTGCGTCCTGCTATATCATTGGCACCGAGAAGCCAAATTTGCTCCTCTTTTTTGCACATTCTCAACTGTTGGTATGGAATGGTTCCTTAGATGAAAAAACAAGAAGTTCATATTCATTGGTGTCTCCTTGCACCAAAGCTTTAAAGCCCACATTCCCATTCCCATATTGGAGTGGATCAGGTTCCTAAAATCAGGACTAGATCTACCAGAAGAGAATCCGAGAAAATTACACTAGTTTGGCTCGTCCACCAAGATGATGCTATCGAAAACCTCTATTTGATCCTTGAACAAAATCACATCAATGAAGTTAGGGTCTAGACCAGACTTTTTAAACAAAATGGTCAGAGTTAGGTACCCCAGAAAGTGAAGAGTTGTTCCAGACCAATTTGAGTTCTAAAAGTTGATATCCCAAAGAAAGGGAGTTGGGTTTGAGAATCCCCTTACCTTATGTATGAATGCATTTTACACTTTCACTTAATATCCATAATAATTAAATTAAATTAATTAATTATATTATTAAGAACCTATTATAAATTTATTTTATTTATTATAAATTTATTAAGTTTATCAATACCAATTTTGATGATTTATAGAGGTCAATTTCGTCGTTTTGGGAGTGTTTGTTTTCATGTTTTTCATGATCAGTTCACTTGTAAATAATTATGAGAGTTCTTTTAAAATGAAAGAGAAAATATAAAAGTGTAATGAAATGGTATTAATATAATTTTATAATTTTAAATGGTTCCATATATAATTTTGTTATATATGAGAATGATTCATTAGATAAAACATTAACGAAAAATGATTAGTTTGTTTTGGGTTTTTTACGACTTCTTGAACAAGTATTGTTTTATTTAATCTTATGCCTATATGTTTGTTATATAACATGATAAAAGAGATAATATGTATATTAAAATATGTTTTAACCATAATAATGGTTTTATGACCACTCTTGATGGCAGTAATGGAAAATGAAAACTCATCGTCCATGAAGGCAATGAATGGACACATCACAGACGATGTTTTCAATTTTAGAATAAAAGGAGGAGAGAAGAGGTTTGATGATGGATATTCCATTTATAGAATTATATAATAGTACGTACATGATACTATAGTTACCATGTCTATTTGGATAGGGGTGTTTAGAAGAGAATAAGAAAAGAAATGAAATTAAAAGAGAAAGGAGGATTTTACCTATTGAATATCTCCTCCTTGAGAACTATACTTAAGGAACTTGGGTTTTGTATTTTGTTGATAACAAAAGCTCTTGGACATGTTGAAGAGTATTGGTAAGGTAATTGGGAATAATTTATACATGATAAAAGGATTGTAAGGTGTGAGGAGAATAGGTGTTTAGGGGTGGTATTTATAGGGGAGGAGAGGGGTATTTTTTGATTATTTTATTCATTTTCTTATTATTTTGGCTCAAGAATACCAAGAGTGTTGATTAAAATGTATAAATAAATTAAAATTTTCAGGAGAGTTCAATCCAATGGGTCCTTACACTATCCTTACATCATCCATGAGTCAAAAATTCATGTATTTTTTAAATACCACAAATTACTGACTTCACTAATCACCAAAACTCAACTATTTTAGAAACATACCAAAAATTCAACATGCCATTTTTTGATGTGAATATTTAAAAAACAGACTCCATTTTATGAAAATTATTTTCTAGATATGAGAAATTTAATTTTTAAATAAATCATCATTTAATCAAAAATACTGATTTTAATATTATAATCGATTTTTGGACCCTTTGAAAAATTAATTAAGGTCTTATAAAATTACATTATAATTATAATACAATATAATATTAATTTATGAATAAATTTTATGAAAATGAATTTTCTTTTAAATAATTATATTAATTATAAAATTGTAAATAAACATTTATATTTTACAAAAAACACCAATACTTAATTTATCATTTTTAAATCATTTATTTACTTATACAATGATATAAATATATCATATTTTAATTTATAAGATAAATAAATTTTATTTATAATTTCGTAGGTGAGTTTAATATTATAATGACCAGATTATTATTCCTAATGGTCATATTACTATTTCAACGACCAGATTACTATTTCATCGGTATAGGTTCATTAATTTCTATAAATATCACTTATTTCATTCTTCATTTATGAGAATGATGTTTTTATTGGGTTCTATATGTGATATATGTGTTTTATACTTTAACATAATTATAAGAAGGGAAATTACATTGTAAAAATTTTATGTCATTACATTCATACCCCCTTTTGAAAATTTTCCCTCAAAATTTCATTTTACTTACTAAGGTGAAAACTGGTGAGGGTATTTCTCCTTCATCTATTCCTCTAGTTCCCATGATTCCTATTCATACTTATGGTTCTTTCAAAAAACTCTGACAAGGTGAGTTTTATTTTTCTGTAGGACTTTGCCTCTACAGTCCAAGATCATCACCGACTGCTCTTCAAACGGGAGGTCATTCTCCAGTTGTACCGCCTTTGAATTTAGTATATGTGAGGGGTCTTGTATGTACATCCTTAGGAGAGATACATGGAACACATCATGAAATTGAGACATATTTAGTGGAAGTGTAAGCTGATAGGCCACTACTCCTATACGATCAAGGATATCAAAAGGTCCAATATACATTGGGCTGAGCTTCCCTTACGTTCCCCACATGAATCTCTTCCATGGTGATATTCAATGGAAGACTTTGTTTCCAACATCGAACTCCAAGTCTCTTTTATGGTTGTCAACATAAATCTTTTACTGACTCTGAGCATCTTTGATATATTGTTGGATGGATTGAATCTTTTATGTCATCTCTTGCAAAAGATCAGGTCCAAGTAGTTTTTGTTCTCCGACTTCATCCTAAAATGTTAGAGTTCTACATCACCTCCCATATAGAGCTTTATATGGAGCCATATAAATATTTGAGTGGAAGATGTTTCTATATGATAACTCAACCAATGAAAGATGATGATCCCATCCTCCTTTTAATTCCATCAAGAAGTCTCTCAACATGTACTCAAGAATCTGAATAGTTATTTTAGATTGGACGTCTATTTGGTGGTGATAGGTCATGATGAAATTCAAATCAGTACTCACAATACTGAAAAAATAGCCTTTTGCGATGGCTTATTTGCGACGAGAATAGATCCCGTCACAAATAGTCTGTCGAAGAGATTATTTGCGATGGGTAACTTATCCCGTCACAAATATTAAGTTATTAGCGACTGGATAAGGGGTCCCGTCGTAAAAGGTTTGGTGCAGTTTTCGCGGCAAACCGCGTGAAGGGTATTTGCGACGGGGGGTGCCTCCCCATTGCAAATACTCGACGGCGGTAAATACTATTTGCGACAGGGATATGCCCCCATCACAAATAGTGTGTCGGCATGTCACTATTTGAAACGGGTCCTGTCGCAAATGCCCTTTTAACCGTCGAAAGTAAAAAATACGATGGAAAGTATTTGCAACAGGTCCTGTCATAAATAGTATTATTTGCGATGAGATTCTAATCGCAAACAGTACCGTCAGAAATAATATATCCTATATATACCCCCTTCCATTTTTCTAATTCTTCCTCTCAATTTCTACTTTTTCTCTCTCTCTAAACTCTAATTATAGAGGTAAATTTTCTCTAAGTTAATTTTTTTTCGAACAAGTTTTGAAGTCGTCTACACTTATAAGAGATCAAGTTTAAATGTATTTATGGTTTACTTAATTTAATATTTATTTCATTTTTTATATTAATTTTAATTATTATTAATTAGTTGTAATTAAATTAGGTTTGGATTGTTTTGTCATCAGTATTTATTTGTAAGAATAAATTGAAATTATTAGTACTAATTATTAGTAATTAGTAGTAATTAAGAATTATTAACGTTAATTAGTAATGAATATAAATAAATAGCGCTAATTAGTAAATAGTAGTTGTAATTTGTAGTAATTAATAGTAATTAACGCTAATTAGTAATAATTAGCTGTAATTAGCAATAATTAGTGGTAAATAGTAATAATTAGGAAAAATAGCAATAACTAGTAAAAATAGCAATAAATACAAATAATTAGTAATAAATACTAATGATTAGTAATAAATATTTATAATTAGTAAAAAATACTAATTATTAGTAATAAATATTAATAATTAGTAACAAATACAAAAAATTAGTAATAAATACTAATAAATAGTAATAAATACTAATAATTACTAATAATTTGTAATAATTAGTAATAAATACTAATAATTAGTAATAATTAGTAATAATTAGTAATAATTAGAAATAAATACTAATAATTAGTAATAAATTAGTAATAAATTAGTAATAAATAGTAATAATCAATAATAAATAGTAATAATTAGTAATAAATAGTAATAAATAGTAATAAATAGTAATAAATACTAATAATTAGTAGTAAATACTAATAATTACGAATAATTAGTAATAAATACAAATAATTTGTAATAATTAGTTACAATTAGTAATAAATTGTAATAATTAGTAATAATTAGTAATAATTAGTAATAAATAGTAATAATTAGTAATAAATACTAATAATTAGTAATAAATACAAATAATTAGTAATAAATACAAATAATTAGTAATAATTAGTAATAATTAGTAATAAATTCTAATAATTACTATGAAATTAGTAATAATTAATATAAAATTAGTAATAAATTAGTAATAAATAGTAATAAATAGTAATAATTTGTAATAATTAGTAATAAATAGTAATAAATAGTAATAAATAGTAATAATTAGTAATAACTAGTAATAAATAATAATAAATAGTACTTATTAGTAATAAATCATAATAAATAGTAATAAATAGTAATAAATAGTAATAAATAGTAATAAATAGTAATAAATAGTAATAAATAGTATTAATTATTATTAATTAGTATTAATTAGTATAAATTAGTAATAAATAGTAATAAATAGTAATAAATAGTAATAAATAGTAATAAATAGTAATAAATAGTAATAAATAGTAATAAATAGTAATAGATAGTAATAAATAGTAATAAATAGTAATAAATAGTAATAAATAGTAATAAATAGTAATAATTAGTAGTAATTAGTAGTAAATAGTAATGAATAGTAATGGATAGTAATGAATAGTAATATATAGTTATATATAGTAAAAAAAGTAATAATTAGTAATAATTAGTAATAATTAGTAATAATTAGTAATAATTAATAATAATTAGGAATAATTAACAATAAATAGCAATGAATAGCAATAAATAGCAATAAATACCAATAATTAATAATAAATAGCAATAAATAGCAATAAATAGCAATAAATAGAAATAAATAGAAATAAATATAAATAAATAGAAATAAATAGAAATAAATAGAAATAAATAGGAATAAATAGGAATAAATAGGAATAAATAGGAATAAATAGAAATAAATAGGAATAATTAGATATAATTAGCAATAAATAGCAATAATTAGTAATAATTATAAATAAATAACAATAATTAGAAATAATTAGCAATAAATAGAAATAAATAGAAATAAATAAAAATAATTACCAATAATTACCAAAAATTAACAATAATTAGAAATAATTAGAAATAATTAGAGATAATTAAAAATAATTAGGAATAATTAGGAATAATTAGGAATAATTGTAATAAATTGTAATAAATTTTAGGAAATTGGGATAATTTCCAGTGGATTAGTAGCACTCCTTTTGCTCGACGCCTCTTCTCTTTTCAACTCCCACTGACTCAAAACATTATAAAAAATATGCTTATATTTATGCATATCCAATCTTGTATGCATGAGTTTGGATATGATTTTGTAAGAACACATATTTTATAATGTTTTCAGGAGGTGATAGTTACAAGAAGATGATTCATCGATGAAAATGGGGATCTTTTGTCCGATGGCTCATTTAATGGAATTTATATCTCATACTGAAATCACATTGAAGAATCTGGGTTTAGGTATGCTTATGCATTTTCGTATGTACGAGAATGGATATTTGTACCTCTGAGCAGATTCTTCATTGAAGTGTGTGAAAGTTGCAAGTAAATGAGCCTTCATAAAAAAGAGTATCCGCCAATCTACTAAAAATTATGTCTCCTGTAATTAGTGGTAATTAGTAAGAAGTAGTTGTAATTATTTATCTTCTCTTTTTTGGATAGTGTTTTTCTTATTTCAAATTATTCAAAAAACGTAATGATTTTATATTTTGTAGAAAAATATGGAATAAGGAAGTTGACAATAGTCATTATTAGATGATCGCACTTGGATAAATAAATTCATAAATCCAAACAGTTTTGGTTTAAATCTTGTACATATTGAGGGTGTTGAAACTTTCGTATCATTTGCATCATCAAAACCAATTTTTTGTTTTCAGAGGCAATAATTAATAATCCTTGAAAAAAATATTCTCAGAGAACATTTGACACATTTGAAAATGTTGGGGGAAATCTCTTGCATTTCGGATTTTGACCAGATTATGTTTTTTGGTATCAACATAACGAACACAGTTCTAGAGAAGATACTAATAATTTATTCTAGATCCATCACGGTTTGAAAATTTAGTACATGATGTTACATGCCTATCTGTTCAACAAACTGAAACTCAAGATGATATTGATTTAACTCCTGAGTTGGAACCATCCAAATTTTATGAGTTGTTGAGCTCTTCTGAGGATGTATTATATCATGGTTGCAAGATAAGAAAATTAAAAGTAGTTGAAAAATTTATGGCTATTAAATCAGATAATGGAATGTCAAAAAACTATTTTTATCATATATTTTCTTTGGTTAGAACACTTTTACCTGAAGGAAATGTGTTTCCTGCAAATTACTTTAAGAGTAAGAGGCTGGTTCATAATCTGGGCCTTAGTTATCAGAATATTCATGCATGTGTAAATCATTGCATCTTATATTCTAGTGAAAATGAGTCATTGGATAGTTCTCCCACATGTAGATAATCGAGGTATAAATAAGATCAACTAGGAAAGTCTAGATCGATTCCTGTAAAACATTTGAGATATTTCCCACTTACGCCCAAGTTGCAGCATTTATTTATGTCTCAGAACACAACGACAGTGATGTCATGGCACAAAACCAAGATTTTGACTAGTAAAAGCTTGAATCATCCATCTTATGGTGATTCATGGATACATTTTGACCGAGTGCATCCATCTTTTTCTTTAGAAGCCCGGAATGTGTGATTGGGTATTTCTACTAACATTTTCTATCTGTTTGGTTCTTATGGTAGTCAATATTCATGTTGGAATATATTTATAACTCTGTACAATTTTCCTCAAGGGATGTTGATGAAGGAGCCTTATATCTTTTTGACCTTATTAGTACCAGGACATCCGAAAAAGAATATTGATGTTTATTTGAAACCATTTATTGACGAGTTAAATTCATATTGGAGTAATGGTGTTAGTACATATGATGTTTCTACGAAACAAAATTTCCTACTAAAAGATGCATTGATGTGGACAATTAGTGACTTATCATGTTATCTGGATGGAGTACACATGGTTCAAAATCATTTCCTTGTTGTATGAAAGAAAATCAAGCATTTATTCTCATCAATGGAAAAAACCTTCCTATTTTTACAGTCATCGCACATTTCTTCCAACCAATCATCCTTTTTAGAGGAAAAAATCTCATTTTAGGAAAGGAACAATTGAAAGGGATGGACCTCCAAAAATGATTTTAGGTACAGAGTTAAAATCAATTGTATTTTCATTACCTCCCTTCACATTTGGACCAACAATAAACCAATAGAAAATTCATGGCTTTAGGAAATAACACAATTGGATAAAATAGAGCATTTTTTGGGATCTTCCATATTGGCCTGATTTGTTGGTCTTCCACATGTTGGATGTCATGCACATTGAGAAGAACTATTTTGATAAATTATTTCATACAGTTTTGGGTACACTAGGTAAGAACAAATATAATGTAAAGGCATGATTAGATCTTGCCCAAATTTGTAGGCGACCAGAACTTGAACTGTTTGAAAATGTCAGATCAAAGAGGTTAATGAAGCCAAAAGCAGTTTATACACTATCCAAAGAGATTATCTTATTATTTTGTAAGTGGATTGCATATTTGATACTTTCAGACGGCTATGATTCCAATTTTTGGCAGATGTGTTAAGAATGGTCATATTACTGGATTAAAAAGTCATGATTTTCATGTTATAATGGAAAGAATTATGAATATTGGATTCATAGGTATTTTTAATACTATGATTTGGGATTCGATAAAAGAGATATCATATTTTTTCTGAGACATTTGTGTAGAAACAATAGACTACAACACACTATGAAAACTGGAAGAAGATGTTGTTGTAATTATATGTAAACTAGAAAAAATCTTTCCACTTGATTTTTTTGACTCAATGGAACATTTGATATTACATTTACCACATTAAGAAAAATGTGGAGGTATGGTATAGTTTTGATGAATGTATTCATTCAAGAGATTCATATAGAAATTGAAGGAAAAAGTACGTAACAAAGAATCAATTGAAGGCTCAATTTATATAGTTTATTTGAAAGAGGAAATTGATTTTTTTTCTGCTCTCATTATTTTGAATATGAATATACCTAAAAAATAGAATGCGATGGAATGAGGGGAATGTTGATTATGAAATGAACAATCCATTATTAGTTTTTAATCAGCCAGATCTTGTCTTCGGTGGAGTTCATGAATGATGGCTTTCAGATGATGAACATCACAGAGCTCATACATATTTTCTTCTCAACTATGAAGAAATGAAATTATTTGTACTGTGAGTGCTTCTATCACTTATTCTATAATTTATGTTATAGTAAGTAAACTTATCATATTTTTAGGTTATATGATAATCATATCAAGAAAAAGCTTCAACAAATTACAACAGTTGCTCTTAAAGAATGCTGATTTTTTTATCTCAATGGTTTCAAAAACTAGTAACATAAATTATTAATGTTTTAACATATCAATTCAGTTTATTATTTATTATATTGATAATTAATTTACAAATTTTCAGGTGTCTCAACATGATGATAAAATTGATAAGCGACTCTTTATATTGAGTAACCCACCACCCAAAATGGTTAAATCTTATAATGCATATGTGGTGAATGGTTTTTGATTTCATAAACATGCATATAGGGAATCAAAAAAAAATCAATGAACAATAGAGTTTTATTGAGAGCATCTCATCATAGAGAAACTGAAGTTGATTTTTACGGCATGCTGTATGAGATTATTGAATTGTGTTATCTAGGAAAAAATTTCATAACTATGTTTAAATGTTGGTGGTTGGATTCTGAGAGAGGATTTCATGTTCATATGACTCATGGAATCATTTATATTAAATATAAAAGTCTTCTTATAGTAAATGAACCATTTTTACTAGCTCAACAGGCACGTCAAATTTATTACACAATGTACTGCGCTACTTCAAGAGACCTGAGTGATTGGTAAAGCATAATAAAAATGAAATCTTAGGAAAATCAGTTTACTCAAACTGAATACGGTTCTGCTGAAATGAAAGGAATTAAATTTTTTCAAGAGAATACTCAAAATCTATCTTTTTCAGAAACAGACATGAATATCGATGATGACACCCCACAACTAGGGGTCAATGGTGATAATGATGTTATAAATGAATTTGAAATGAAAAGATATAATGAAACTGAAACTCATATGGATACTGATGATGTCGAGGAGGAATACGAAGACATTGACATCGTCAGATATGAAGATGACGATGAAGGTGAACATTGACATAGTTAAATAATGTTTATAATCATAACTAATATATATTTATATATAATTGTTATTTTCAACCATTTTCTAACAATAATCATTCTGTGTTTCAGATGGATGATGATCTATTTTGTGTGTTGAAAGAGGATGAACTACCATTGGATGAGGAAGATTTGGGGTCATCTGACCCTCAGCCTACTGGCAGTTCAGGGGGTATGCAGAGGGGGTGCGGTTTTGCGCTATTGATGATTCCTGACCCTATCCTTGAGTGATGTCCAGATCTTAGCTTTGATCCACGTACCTGGAGGTATGATAACCTGTGTATTTTAGTTATATTTCATTAATTTATTTATATACTAAATATTTGATTATTTGTTCTTTTTTCATAGTTTGTACATACAACTACTGGATAGGGGAGCACTATCTTGCACAATTAATTTTCTCATCCATGGATCACATGGAACCAGATTCCCATTGATGTGCAGATTAGCATGTTTAATCATTGTCTGGTACGTAATTAAAAATATTTATTTTGAAATTTATTTCATTAATAACTTGATATTATAAATTATTTGTAGGGTTAATGGTATCCCATAAATGATAGCATGTGTGATGCTATCCACTTAGCATGGAAGGTGTCTATGCGTGACCGTTTTCGTCAGTTTTTTTGCACAATTTGAGAAGGAAGACCATGAAGAAAGCAAGAGTGGAAAGTATTTGATGATTAGTGTAGAGCCCACCGACTAGAGTACATTTCATCTCATGTTTGGGATGTATTACGTTCACATTGGTTGGATGGTAGATTTTAGTGGATATCTTTATTGGGCTGATAGAACTGGGGAGACAAGAGCTGACGCATTGAGCTGGTAGTCGTATATTCAGTACGCATAGAGTGCATATGGTAAGTACTGTTCTTAAATATTTTATATAACTTTAAATATAAAAAGTTAATTATATATTATTATAGGTAGTTGAGAAGCCATATATTATAGAGTACGATGTTTATCAGAGGATGTACATTGATTCAGCTACTAGAGAGATTAGAGGTGATCTCCAGCATTGGATTATGGTCAGTATTATTTCTTTTTCATTTTGAAAATTTACCGCATATAATATTTTCACTATTTTAATTTCAAATTGGAACTGAAGGAGTCATATAAGGCCATTACCTCTAAGACACAGGCTGAAAGTCAGACCAAGACGACTGATCAGACTAGTTCCCACTATTTCGATGAGGCAACATGGATGTAGAAAACCTAGTATGGCTTTGAGAAGGGCCGAGTAGTTGGTATCAACTCTCATTTGACTCCTAGGACTTATTATGGTACTACTGTGATACTGGTGTCTAGATTAAGGGAAGCTTGTGGAGAGGAATCATCTTCTGGCTCACAGTATCAGGAGTAGCTGCAAGCTCAGAGTGAGGTTATAGGGAGTTTGTGTAAGCAGCAGGAAGATATGCGTTAAAAGTAGCAGAAGCAGTAGCAACAATATGAGGAGGAGATGCATCGATGAAAACAGCAGCATCACGAGTAGATAGAATACATGCACCGTCTGACTCAATGTTTAGGGATGAAGTTTCCTCCACCATCTCCTCCAGCTCCACCAGCACCTCCAAAAGACTACCCCATTGACTTTTTTTAATGCTAAAAACATTTGAATTTAATGTTTTTTGTAAAATTAACTATTTATAGTTTCTTTCTTTTATATTGGTGTGAACATTGCTTAATGTTTTTTAATATTTCAATATTTATTATTAGTATTATATTTTTTAATGTTTGTTTATTTTACTACTACTAATAATAATTTATTATTTTTTAATATTTTTTTGCGAATATTGAGAATTTTAATATTTAATATTTTTTATTATTTTAATAATATTAATATTATTTTATTCATAAATAATAATAATAATAATAACATTATTATATTATTAGTATCATTTTATTATTAATATTATAATAATTATATTTTTTATATTATTAATATTAGTATTAATATTATATAATATAATATTATTTATATTAATAGTATTAATATTATTATTATTTTATAATATTAATTTATCATAATTTTATTGAATATTTTTTTTAAATTTATTAAGTATTTGCGATAGATCCTTTTGTGATGGGACCCCGTCACAAATAGTTTATATATTTTTTAAATAATTATTTGCAATGGGAACTAGACCGTCACAAATACTTATTTGCGATAGGCCCGTCACAACAGGTTTATATTTATATAATCTATATAATCGGAATACTATTTGCGATGATGTTTTCGGCAATGGACTATTTGCAACGGGACCCCGTCGCAAAATCTCATTTACAATGGGATCCCATCACAAATAGCCCTTTGCAAATACCTCAAATTCCTGTAGTGTCAAATCATATTGAAGAATTCTTCATAATTTAGATATGAACGTTGGATCATGATTCAATATGATTGAAAGTCAAACCCCATGTAGCCTCACCACTTGCTTCACATATATCTTGTAAAGTTATTCAAGTGATAAATCCCCTCGAATAGAAATAAAGTGGGTAGTCTTGGTGAGTCAATCCACCACCACCCATATCACATTATTTTCTTTAGTTGTCTTTGAGAGACTAGTGACAAAGTCTACAGTGACATTCTCCTATTTCCACATGGGTATAAGTAGTGGTTTCATCATACCTTTGGAATTATATCACTCTAATTTATCTTGTTAACATACCAAACAACGTGAGATATACTCCATAATCCCCTTCTTCATGTTGTCCCACAATAAGTGATCTCAAAGATCACGGTACATCTCGATACTTATGGGATGGATGTAGAAATATGAGCTATGTGCATTATCGAGTAGATACTTTTTTTCTTAGGTGATGAATTCACACAAAGCCTAGTTCAAAATTGGATGACACCATTTTCATCGATGTATAACTCATGTAGATTCCATTCCTTTTCTGACTTCACTTTATTTTATAGCTCTAGATTATCCCTTTGTTCCTCCTTGATCTTTACATGGTTATATGGTTTTGAAATAATTTGGGAAAGGTAGGATGTATTTACTACCATTATGATTTCCAGATCCATCCTTTTCATTTCCATGAATATAGGGTCTTTCTTAATCCGCATCATGGATAAGGTAGGAGGTTATTTTCAGCAATGAACATCAACTACATTGTTAACATTTTTTGGATGGTAAAGAATTAATAAATCATAGTCCTTGATTAACTCTAACCATGTTCTTTGATGCACGTTGATATCCTTCTATGAGAATATATAATTTAGACTATTGTGATTAGTATATATGTCACACTTCTCACCATATAGGTAGTGCCGCCAGATTTTCAAGGCAAAAATCATAGTTTCTATCTCCCAATCATGCATTGGGTAGTTCTTCTCATGGATCTTCAATAATAACAGGGTCTAGGCTATCAATTTATCATTTTGTATATGTACAAAACCCAAACCATTCTTTTAAGAATCACTGTATACCGAAAAAAATTCTCCACTTATTGGTAGTGTGATTAAATATGTAGTGATTTTCCTCTTCTTGAGCTCCTTGAATCTTTTCTCACATTATTACATCCAAACATACTTTACCCCTTTTCGTGTTAATTTAGTTAGTAGTCTAGAAAATCATGAGAAATTTCTCACAAAATGTCGGCAGTACCCTACCAATCCAAGAAAACTAGGGATTTCAATGACACTAATGGGTCTATTCTATTACTCAATTACATTTTTTTGAAGGGTCCATAGAAATTCCCCCACTTAGGATCATGTTCCTGAAGAATTTTACCAACCACATCCAAAATTAACACTTGTTAAACTTGGAATACAATTTCTCTTTTCTTAATGTCACTAGAATAATCCTTATATATTCTTCTTATTCCTCATTTCCCTTGGATTATATGAGAATATCATTGATAAAAACTAGCTATTTTTTTTCAAGGTAGTCTATAGAGAATCTATTCATCAAATATATGAATATTATAGGATATTTAGTAAGTTCAAAGGGAATCACAAGGAACTCATAATTCCCATACCTTATATGAAAAAATAGTCTTCTAAATAAATTCCTTCTTCACCTTTAGTTGATGATATCCAAAAAAAAGATCCACCTTTGATAAGTAATGATCTACCGATAGTTGATCGAATAAGTCATAAATCCTTGAAAGATGATAATTTTTCTTTATGGTGATTTTATTGAGCTCCTGGTAATTGATACACAACTACATTGATCCATCCATTTTCTTTATGAAGAGCACAGGCACACCCCAAGCTAATGGATTGGGGTGTACAGAACCTTTGTATAAATGCACTTGCAGATACTTATTTAAGTCCTCTAGTTCAATAGGGGTCATACTATAGGGAAATATTGAGATAGGAGTGGATTTGAGTATAAGTTCAATTGATAACTCCACATCATGATCTGGGGAAGTCCAAGTAACACATCCAAAAAAATAAACCATTGTATTCCCTCACAGTGGGTATTTTTTATAGGTTGATACCTTCCATTGACTCACTCATTTGGGATAGGTATGATTTTTCACAGGGAATTAACACCCACACCATTGATGTATTTTTAAAAGAATATTCATGATATTTCATTTTTAGAGGATAATGGGATGGTTTAGAATATGAAAATATATTTCATTTTCCTAAAAGATGATGTGTGATCTATATATAAAGATCTAATCCATGCCCATTATATCATTGAATTACACCAAATTAATTTTTAAAAAATAGCTAGAATAATCTTCCCACATATAACAATAGAATAAGAGTTCAACACTTGGGTTTCAATGATCACACCCCTTGGTTTTTTTACAGATATCTCTACTTCAAGGTATAGGGGATTTGATTCAATAGTTCTATAAAACTTACAAGATATAAAGGGATTCATAGAACTAGAATCAAATAATACCTTTTCCATTCTTGAGTGAATAGTAAGTGTACCTTGTATGAATTCATTTTCTTGCTCCACTTCAGCAGTAGTGATAGCATAAGCTTTCCCTTTTTCCTTTGGATTCAGTGGCTGCTGATGCTAATTACCCTCTAGAACTGGAGGATTAATGCATTGGCTTGCATAGGGTCTTTGCTCTCTATAGTTGAACCATTGAAACATGAGTGGTGATCTCATTTCCTTCATCATATTGGATAGATTATTCATGTATCTTTGAAAATCATGATCTTAGTGTCCTTCTCTCCCACACATACAATATTTCCATATCCCTTTTAGGCAATTCCCATGATGCTTCTTCCCACATTTTTACATGTGGGTGGTTAATATTTCTTTCCACCTTTGTCATTAGATCCTCTATACTGAAAATCTATATTTTATTCCTTAACTCTATATCCATGGGACCATTCTCTAAACTCCATATCCACTTTGATATAAAATCAAACCACTTCTTCATAACTACCAAAGTTTCAGATATATGTATCCTTTTGAAGGTGTTGTTTCAAACCACTACAAAATCTATCTATTTTTCTATCATTATTGATAAAAAAATTTGGAGAGTACCTTTAAATCTTGGTGAAGTTTGATTCATAAGTTATGATAGATTCAACTTTATTTTACTTCATCTCTATAAATTATCTCTCTATTTTTATAAATATTTTGAGGGAAATACATGTTAAGATATATTTTCATAAATTCTTCCCAATCTATCTCTTCTATTACATCCTTCATCTTGGTGTTCTTTATCAATGTCCACCATTTATCAGATTCTCTATCTAAACAATAAGCATCTAGAGTCACCTTCTCCTTCTCAGAGTAATGGAGCATAGAAATGATCTTATCCATTGAGTTGACCAAATATTCCATAAAAATTGGATCATAATATCCTCTAAATGTTGGTGGTTATTGCCATATAAAATATTTAATTTAAAATTTTCCCTTCCTAGGTGAAGTTGGACATTCTGAAAAGTTCATGTTATTATTCATAGCGGAAGACAATTGTGTAAGCATTTCCATGAATTTTTGAACTCCACCTCCCAAGGAATTTGGAATGTCACTTGAGAAATCATTTAATTTTTCGTCACACATGTTATTGGTCTTGTTTCTCCTGGTTCCCACCATTTTTTAAAATATAAAATTTTGAACAAAATGTAAGTCAAAAAGTCTTAAATAAATAATTTATTATTTTTTTCAATTAACTCTATTGGCATATCTTAACAATTATTCTTTGTTTTATACATATAATTGGTCTTATCCTAAGTGTTTTCACTAACATTCTATAATCGTAATTTCCAAATTAACTAAACCATTCTCTAATACTAACTACAGTGACCCTATTTTTTCTTACAAGACTATTACAGATTTTTAAAGATAAAAAACATAAAATCATTAAAATCTAGGAAAAAAGGTTTAGTGTCTTGAAAAAATTAGGCATATACATCACTTATGCATAATAAAACATAAAAATTTATTTAAAATCTTCCCCTTTATCCTTCTGATTCTCATGATCTTCTTAGTACATGTAGTCACCTGAGAGTATACATCAAATAAAGGGGTGAGCTAAAATACCAGTAAGAGAATGAATAAGGGCATGAATCAATATAATATGGGTGATAATAATAATAATAACCATAATATAATCATAGTATCATCATCATAATCATGAGAGGAAACATTATATAAAGGCATGTAATGTGACAATGTATAAAAATGAAACATCATGTCTTAGTGGTCAAATACCAAACATAGTTATGAACAGACCTAGCATCATGTTCACACATAACATATGTGCATAATCATAACACCATCATTGTGAAAAAATATAGCATGATGTTCACACATATGACACATTATCTTATGAGATACATCATATTACCCAATGAATTAGAGGGATATAAAAGTTTGGTCCCACCCATCACATCATAACATTTACATAATCATGCATGCCACATAGAACATATTATAATCATAGTCATGAATTTACCCTTGGAAAGGAATGAATTTCATAAGGAATAAATCATGAATTATTTAATTAATAAACTCATTGTTCCCAAAAGGAAAAGTGAAAAGAAAATATATGGTATAATAATCATCATTTTTTAGCAAAGAAGAAATAACTCAATAAGATTCAAAATGTGTTTTGGAAAGAAGAGTTATTAGGAAAAATATTAATATATGTCATAAAATTAGATTTAAAATAAGTATATCCTTAAATAAAAGGAATTAGTAATGAAACTATATTTGAATAATATTAAAATAATATCCACTCTGGAATTTATCATGAATTAGGAATAACCTAAATAAAGGCAGTTGGGGTCGAGAATCCTCTTACCTTATGTCTGGATGCATTCTGTACTTGCACATAATATCCTAAATAATAAAATTCAATTAATTAATTACATAATTTTGAACATATTCTTAATTTATTTGATTTGTTAGAAATTTATAATGTTTTTTATATCCATTTTTAGGAGTTATAGAGTTCAATTTTATCTTTTTGGGAGTGTTTATTTTCACGGGTTTCATGATCGGTTCACTTGTATATAATTATGAGAGTTCTTGTAAAATGGAAATGAAAATACCGAATTGGAATGAAATGGTATTAATTTAATTAAAAAATTTTAAATGGCCCCATATTTTTTTTTCATATATGATTATGATTCATTAGATAAAACATTAACGAAAAATGATTAGTTTATTGTGGCGTTTTTTAAGACCATCACAAACTAGTATTGTTTTATTTAATATTATGATTATATATTTGTTCCAGAACATGATAGAATTTATAATATATATAATAAAATATGTTTTAACCATAATAATTGTTTTATAAATATCCTAGAAGGTAGTAATGGAAAATGAAAACTCATCATCCACAAATGTGGTGTATAGACACATCACATAAAATGTTTTCATTTTTAGAATAAAAGGAGATGAAAAGAGATTTGATGATAGATATTCCAATTAAAAAATAAAATTATTCTATATATATGATATTTTAGTTATCATGTTTCTTTGTATAAGGTATGTGAGGAGAGAATAAGAAAATAAATTTAATTAAAAGATAAAAAGAGAGGATTTTACCTCTTGAATATATTCTCCTTGAGAACCTCCTTAACACACTTGGGTTTGGTATTTTGTTGAGACTGATAGCTCTTGGACTTTGGGAAGAGTCTTGGGAAGGGAATTAAGAAGAATTTGGACAAGAAACAAGGCTTGGAAGTTATGAGGATATGAGGCTGTGAGAGGTGCTATTTATTGGTGAGGAGAGAAGTGTTTTTTGATTATTTTATTAATTTTCTTATTGTTTTGGCTCAAGACTACTTATAGTGTTAATTACCATGAATAAATAAAGTAAATAGTTCATGATAGTTTGATCCAATGGGTTATTACATCATCTATAAATCATACATGACTATGAAATTCATGTATTTGTTAAATATCATAAATTATCATATTTCACTATTCATAAAAAATTATACTATTTTTAAAAAATCAAAAAACATCACCCTAAATATCATTCAATGTGTAGATTTAAAAAATGGACTCCATTTTATGATTTTTTATAAATATTATAAATTTAATTTTTAATTAAAATCATCATTTATTTGAAAATACAGATTTTAATATTATAATCAAATTGTTGATCCTTTGGAAAACTAATTAATGTATTCTAAAATTATTTCATAATTATAATACAATATAATAATAATTTATGAATAAATTTTATGAAAATAAATTTTCTTTTAAATCATTGTATTAATTATTAAATTTTAAATAATTTTTTTTACAAAGTACCTACACTCAATTTAACATTTTTAAATAATTTATTTACTTATACCATGATATAAATATATCATATTTTCATTTATAAGATACATAAATTTTATTTATACTTTAATAGGTGAGGTTAATATTCTAATGGCTGGATTGTTATTCCTAGTGGTCATATTAATCTTTCAATGGCCAGGTTACAATTCCATTGGTATTGGTTCCTTAATTTCTATAAATATCACTTATTTCATTCATCATAAATGAGAATGATATTTTTATGGGGTTATCTATGTGATGTATGTGATTTATACCATATAATATAATTATAATAAAGGAAATTCCATGGTTAAAATTTTGGGTTATTACAGTAATATACTTTTCATTAAAGGTATCATAGTTTTAAATAGGATACATAAGGGTAGAGTCGACCTACACAAGGGTATTCACATGAGGGTGGATTTGTGTAAGGGTTATCTAAGTCTTATGTAAGGGTAATATGGCTTTTAAAAACACCACATAAGGGTAACCAACCGTGTAATGGTAAAACCAAGTTACCCTTGTGTAGCACATACTCCATACATAAGGGTAATGATTTTACCTATTTTTTCTTTATTTCTTCTTCTTTGACCTATATATATGTTTTTTTTAACAATTTTAAATGTCTTAAATCGTGATAATTGATTCTTTTTACTCATTTAAAGGTTTTAATTCCATTATGAAGGATTTTAAAACCTTCACATTAAAGAATCAATTAAAGACCAAATTAAATGATTTGGGAATATTAATGTTGTGACCCGCCCTTAGCCTTTTTAAAAAAAAACTTGAACCTTATCCTATCGTTGTTTTTGGGATTCCTTTGAGTTAAAGTAGTCTAATTTTTTTAATCAAGATCTAAGAAGCATTATTTGACTAAAACAAGTTCTATTTTGTTTTACAGGCATGTCAAAGCCTACCATTTTCCTCTCCTATATTGGATGTGATGTTTTAAAGAGAGGAAGAATAACCATATATATATATATATTTATATTCCTTTTTTTAATTATTTCAAGAGTGACTATAAATCTAGTTATTACTTCACTTATGAAAAAATGAATAATGTTTTCTTAAATGATATAATATTGAAATTATTATTGAATGATAAATAATTATTATCTCATGTTTATCTAGGATTATTCTTGAGAGAAAAAATTACCATCATATATAAATTTTGATTATCTCTAAGGAATAAATGCTATCTCATGACATAACTCAAAAATAATAAATTGGAATTATTTATTAAAGATAAAGTGTTATCACATTGGTTGTTTTTATCTATTTTGAAATAAAATGTTAGAATCAGTTATTGGAATATTTAACAAGTGATTTGATCTAATGAACTTGTGGACGGGTTTCGAGTGATGTTTTCTTGAAAAACCTTGGAATTATTCATAAAAAATATTGTATTAGAAATCCATTGAATTTAGAATACGTTTTATATGGTTTATTGGCATAAATTTTGGCATGTTTGTGTATCCCAGTGAGAAACCTATGTTTGATACTTGATCACATGAGGTGTGTGTGCAGCCTTGACTTGTACTTATATTTATTATACGTGGATTTTTTTGTTGATGATATTGTTTGAATTGTTGTGATTATTGATGAATCATTTTCTTCTTGTATCATATGTTTTATTCTTCTATATTTTATAGATGTGTGTGTGGTGGGGCCTATTTTCAATATAGACGTGTTAGGTGTGAGGTCGACATGTATTAGACTACCCCTATAGAGGGATGTGTCAACCGTGTTTGGGACTATCAAAAAAAGGTAATCAGTTAGGAAAGCCATCAATGTTTCTTATGCCATGCATTAGACTATACAACGGAAAAAGGGATGTGTCATCCATATTTGAGACTATCTGATCAAGGTGGATGTGTTGGGAAGACAAATGATGTTTCTTATGGTATGGTGATGAATCAAGTAGAGTCGGTCTATGAGGACTCGATATATATTTCATACTTGTATGATATATTTCTATTTATATTTTTACACTATTTAATCCATGTAATTCACTTTTATATCTTATTAAATGATGTTAAGTGAAATTGGTGGTGTCATAATAAGTATTTTACTCACACTCTACTTAGGAATTTCAGTGCTATTATTGATTTCATGACAAGGGATCGAATGAATGGGAAGGGTCATATGGTGGATGGTTGAGTAAGTAGAGTAGGAGGATTTGGACATTTCTAGATGGTGTTTGAGTGGGATATCTATTTTTGTGCTTATTTTTTTATCTTTACACATACATTGGATACTTTTTTAGTTCGGTTTATATATATATCATTTCATATTGTTACTATATGGGTTGGATTAAATTTTTTTATGTTGTTACTTTGATGGTTACTTGTTTATTCATTACTTGTTGATTTACTTGTTCTCACCTCCTCTATTATACATATCCCATGACATGATATTTAGAATATAGTCTACCCACCAATAGAATTAGACCATCACTACTAGTCAGAAACATATTATGTATAGGGAGGTGCATATAAGGTCATGTTTAACCCAACTCAGACTCGGTGGTTTGGGTATAGATGTTACAATTTATGCCTTTTTAGATTTTTGTTCCACTATCAAATTTTTATGTCTTGATGTTGATGGGTAAAACTGTTCCCTAGTGTGTTCCTGTGATGTTGATGCACTAGTTTCCAGCTCGTGGGGATTAATAATTCCCTTTAATATGGTGAAAAAGTAGTCTCAATGCCATATTTTGAGAGTACTCATGGTTAGTTTGTTAAACTCGTAACACAATGTTGATAGATATTTATTACAATATTAAGGAATATATAAGATCACAATAAAAAAGATCTAATATCTTAATAATATTAGGAGACTACATAAATACATGAATATTACATCCCATTAGATATTAAAATTACCACATAATAATAAATGAAACATTATTATTTATTCCTGATTATCCAAAGGGAATATAAAGTATTCTTCATGATTTTCTAGAGAAATAAGGAAAATATATAATGGAGGAGCTCAAAGGATCTATAGAGGATAACATATAGAAGAAGCTAACACTATACAAACATGAAATACATAATATAACCATAATAACTAATCAAATGGTTCTATATAATTGAAAACATGAGATTTATATAACCTTAAATGAAATAACAATAAAGATAAATAATCATATGGATAAAAAAATGATATCATAATGATGGAAAAAATAATGTTGTATATCATAACTATATTATCAAGGCCCCTTGTTGATACATCATATATAAAAGTATAGGAATATAGAAAAATACCCAAGATGGTTTGTCTCATGAGTCTTAATGATCTAACGAGGGGGTATAATTTTTTTTGGCCCCACCTATTATAAAATAAGTTTAATGCATCCATCATATTAAAAGAATGGCAAAAAATACATAATATAATGTTCCCTAAGGAATATATTTTATAAGTATGACTAAAAAATCAGTAATTATTCATATACAAATAATGGATATAAGGACTATCAAGGTTTACCAAGTCAATGAAAAAATATTCCAATATTGTTGAATATCCAACTAAAAAAATAGAAAGTAATAGAATATTCACAATGCAAAGGAAATTTACTTTATCCAAGGAATGATAACAGGGTAATAAGGAAGGGTATTTTAATATCAATAAAAATTGACCATTGAATAAAATATATTTAATTAATAGGAGACCAAATAAATGATAGAAAAATCCCTTTTAAATAATTAGGAGTATGTCACACACATATTTGATATGTAATAGTGATATAATTTTTTTAATGAGAAACTTTGAGACTGATATGATTTGATAGTAAAGTTTTAATTATTCTAAAATAAGGTGTATTCCATTAAGTACATGATCAAATTTGATCCAAATATATCTCCATTATCTATACCTAGAAAAATACCTCTCTTAGAAATAATACATCCATAATACCATATATACCTAACATATATAGGGATTTGGATAATGGTATTCATGCCTATGAAAACATTTTAGAATTATAATATAATATGAGTGAATGATGATATCCCATTCATTTTATAATAATAGATTTATAATAATGTATCATAATGAAATTTATATAGAAATATAAAGTAATTGAAAAATGATTTCAAAATAGAGATGAAGAGAGGCGATTAAGAACCCTTACCTTGCTAAATAGATCTTTAATACTTGATTAAAAACCCTTAGAAACTTGAGAAATTTTTGGAAAGAATTTTGAGAGGGAAATAAAAAGGATAACTATGTTAAAGAGTTTTAAATTGAATAATAATGAGAGGATGAGAGGGTATTTATAACGAATGAGGGATATTTTTTTATTAACTATTGGATTTAGTCTTGGGAAATCTAGGTTATGGAAAATTCACTACCATTGAATTTCCCATTATTTTATATCATGAAATTTGACATTATAAATATGGTTTTTTAATTTTATTATATAATGGACTATAATATATCTCTTTATATTATTTTGGTTATGGAAAATACTTTTATTCATAGAGAATTATTTTAAAAACCTTAAAATAAATTTTAGAATATGAAATTTTTTATTGGTTTGGAAAATGTATTTTACTATTTTAAAATATATTATTTTAATTAAAAAACACATTTTTGGTAGTTTGAATAATTTATATAATTTATTATTTCATTTTTATATCATAATGAAGTCATAATTCCCTACCATACATGCATACCATAGTTTACTATTCATCCAAAAATCAAACTATCGTATGAAATTATCAAAAATTCACCATTAACTAATTTTGACATGGTGATTATAAATTTTAATTTATTTTTATAAAAATAAGTTTTTATACTTGAGAAATTTAATTATTAAATAAAAAATCTTAGTATATTTTAAAATCATCTATTAAAAATTTTATTACTCCATTTTAATAAATATTTTTTATTCTAAGAGATATATATATATATATATATATATAATTTTCATCCCTTGATTAAATAAAATTATTTATATTTATTAATTATACTATTAATATATGATATTATGTATTTTATTGGAAACTTGTATGTTATATATAATGGTAAATTAAAATTACATTGGTCATATTACTATGTTACAATTCCAATTGTGAGCTTACCCTTAAAAATGTCATATTATCTCTTACAAATAAACTTCATTATAACTTCTATAACCATTCATACCATTCTCATAGTTTCTTTATCATATCCATTCCATTACTTAAAATTTTCTTTATAATGACAATGTATTTTTTATTCTTGTGGTTATTTGTAGAATATGATCCTTTGAAGTTCAATATTAGGATTATTCCACATATTATTATATATTTTGTAGCACTATTAGATTGTGTTGTACTTCTGTGATATAATAAAAGGACTTGTATTGTGACATCCTGAACCTGGATGCCACTAAAGGTGCCTCGAGCCCGGTTGTCCACATGACCTCAAGCACACCTCCCTGAATGTCAGAGGCTATCAACTAACAATAAGGGCCTAAGGAATGTCCATAGGGAGACTATTCCCTCATTACCAGAGTGTATCACAATATATCAATAAAAAAATAAGTAAATAGATGGAGAAATAAAAGTAAACTAATACTAAAGAAGAAGTATATAGGAATAATAATACAATAGGTGCAACTGATATAAATTTACAAAAGATGATGAAGATTTTTCATGTATCTAGAAAGATGGATAACATTGATACAGAGTAATAGGAAAGAATACTATACAAAAGTAACAAAAAAGAATCCAAAAACTATTCCAATCATAACAAGCTCTAGCTTTTCCATATGCTACTAGCTCTATCCTACTACAACAAGTAATCAAGTATCTGAAGTGACACACTTCCATTTATCAACACATGCATCCGAATAGTCTGCCTAGGTACCAATGGGTCCTCAGATAGGTTGTGATATAAATATTAGCAGGACACTACCAATGGTGTGTATAAAATCGTATCCATGTAATATAAATTGAAATAGTGTTCAACCATGCATATATAAAAGTAAGCAGTATAATAATGTAAATACCCAAGTACCTTCTTTATACCCCAGCTGATGTCTGAACATGTAACCAGTTCATTAATTACTCAAGTTCTAGTTTATATATTTATTTCATGTGAGGCATAATCACCACTGAAATCACATTGTGATAATAATAGTAGAGGTTTTAATATGTAACAAGGAAAATAGAATGATAATAACAATGAAAGGTTCCAAGGTAGTAACCAAGGCAACCAAAACCTCAAAGGTCTCCAAATCAATAGTAACTATAGCCTGGATATAAGGGAAATAGTGTAATCCAAGGAGTTTTATCCAAGTAATTCAACAATAAATGATCTAACAGAGTCGAAGGAGTACATCCAATGTAAAACATGATCAGTTATGGCTTGGCCTAAGGATGTAACCATGGAACCTTATTTTCATAGAATCCATGACAGATCTAAGGAGTGTATCCAAGGCATCCTATAATTGTAAAGGAGAGATCCTGTGGTGTCATACTGAGCATCCATTTATAGAGTAGAACTGAGTTCCAAGGTGGGTAGAAACCAAGGCAATCAACATCCTTGAATTGGAATAAAGTCCACGAGCGCTCAAGGCCTTCCCTTAGGAATCCAAAAGATAACTTGGGTATGGCCACTCATATAATGATACCAATGTACATTTGTAATTAGGAACCTTACATTTAATTTTTTTATTTAATTAATCCATGAAATAGTTATATCATTTACTAAGTCACTTGGTTCAAGCCTTTCCCTTCATTAATGTGACAAGACCAAGGGGAATGTAACCATTTAGTTAATTTCATAGTTAATTACTTGGTTCTGTCAGTTACCTTTCATAACATGATAAGGTTGGGCTAAGGATGATAAATAACATGCAATGAATTTAATATAATCTCAGAAAAGTGATATCAATACTATATAATTTCCAAATTACCATTTAACATTGATTTCAACAAGTTTAAGCATGTACCTTAGGCAGGTAACATGATTATAATACATGTTACTTTCCATTTATCAATTCAATAGACATCAATAAAGAAAGGATTACCATTATTTTGGTCAAGAATAAGAAAACCCAAATGGTGTCTGATAAAAAAAGTCAAAAAACTAAAAAATCCAATATTTAAAATCACTCTACATGAGGTGGTCGGTATTGTGGACATAACCACAAAAAATGAATAACATATATGGCATGGGACTTAGAACATAGTCTTAACGACTATAAGTAGGGCCTCTAAATTTTAAAAAGTAAGCTTGTTGAAATCAGTGGGCCCACATGACATTTATAAAATGAAGAATAAGGAGGAGTGAGTTATAAAACACCTACCTTGTACTCATATGACTCTCTCCGACTAGTATCAACCTCTAAATTGGCTTATATTAGAAGAGATATGAATAATGGATTAATGACTTGATAATAGGGCATATGAGATTGAATCTAAATATCATTATTTACAGGAAGAAGAACTACTAAATATTAAAAAAGAATTAAGAATGTATTGTTGCAGATCCAATGAGAGATAAGATTATTCAATCAGACTCTAGACAAACCCTCAATGTTTATTAATATATTAGATGTCTTTTAATCTTTAAAAGAGAGGAAAAGGGAGGGGCTTTCCGCTAGAATGAAATAAGAAAGGATGATTTAGGATTATCATTTCATTGAAGGGAAAAATGGAAAAGCAACAGAAAATGGAATTCGAATGGTTTGACCTCACGATTTGAACAAACGGCGTGCCAAAAGTTCATAGTCAACTGTAAGAAGGTGCATACCGCATAGTTTTACTAACCATGTCCAAATTGTATGAAACTCCATAGTCAAAATTGAATACATTCTAGCTTGGCTGTGCAACCCATTTTTCATGGTTAGGTCAAATTGTGAACCCTACTTATGTTCACTATCTAGCCTCACATGATTAAAACCAACCCTTTGACCTACCTCACACCATTTCCTCTAACTATGCAATAAGACAAATACCTCCACCAGCCTAGGTTCTGAGATCCGAACAAGCTCTGGAAACCCATGAAACCTTTACTAACTCATAAGGAATCCACATTAGTTCCAGAATAAATAATTGGACCAAAATTAAAGGATCCATACTTGAGTGAAAAAATTAGTTCTTACAGTCATTACCCATTAAAAGGAACTCGTCCCTGAGTTAACCTTCCAAGGTTAAAAAAACACTATCTGAGAAAAACTCTGGCGAATAGGCATGTACATCAGCCCCCCTGCTCCCAAGTCTTTCCCTGTACATAGTTGCAATACAATATCACATATACTAGAGAGATAGACTGGCCTCAGAGAGCCTTCGTGCTTCAATCGATGAAGTATATAGTATACTCCTCAAAAGAAGCATCAACAACTTCTTCAACTTTATCAGGATCAAAATAATGATATGGTTCATCATGATACCAGGGAAGTTGTGAAACATGGAAGATGTTGTGCATGAATTGATACCTCTAAGGTAGTATAAAATTCTATTCTACTGGCCCAACTCTCTCTAGAATCTCAAACTACCTGAAAAACCATGATGATAGATTCCCTTGACTTTGTATCCATCTATGACCTAGCCTAGGTGATACCCATAGGAAAACATGATCCCCGACCTTGAACTCCAGGGGTCTTTGGTGGAGATGAACATAAGATTTTTTTCTAGATTTATGAGAATACATATGCTTTCTAATCAGGTAAACCTGCTCCGAAGTCTCCTATATGAGATGAGTCACTAATATGGTCTGTCACCTACCTCTATCCCGCATATGGGAGAATAACATGACCTACCATTAAAACCCTCAAAGAAAACCATCTAAATTGTTACATGAAAGCTATTATTATAGGATAACTTGATAAGATGGATATGCCTATCCCAAGAACCATCGAAATCAAGGATTTATGGTCGAAGAAAGTCCTCCAAAACGTCTATCATCCATTCCAACTTCCTATTGGTTTGAGGGTGAAAGTTTTTTCTCAAAAGAACCTATGTGCCCATAGATTTATGCAACCTTTTCTATAATCTAGATGTAAAATGAGTTACCCTATCTGAAATGATAATATTAGGTACCCCATCTAGTCCAATTATTTAACAATCATATAATATTCCTAGCTCATGAACCGATACATTCTCCTAGATAAAAATGAAGTGGGAAAATTTTGTTAGTTTTTCAATGAAAACCCATACAACGTCGCTACCTCGAGGAGAACTCAATAAAATGACTGAAAAGTTCACGAAAACATCTTCCTATTTCCATTACAGTATTGGAGGTGTCTATAAAAATACTATAGGTGTCTAGTTATCCTCCTTCATCTTCTATTATTTGGAACAACTAGTGATATATCCTACCATCTGACATTTAATTCTAGGCCACTAATACTGGCATCACATATCTTGATACATCTTAGAGATGCCTGGATGAACTGCCTACTAAGAAGCGTTGGACTCTTTTATCATCTCCTCTCCCATATATGTAAGAAACCAGAAATGTCCATGTATACATGGGATGCTATCTCTATACAAACACCAATATGGAGGTGGTTCATGTTCCGAAATACTCTCACAGAGAACCAATCCATCGAGATTTGAAAAATACATACTCTTCACCTTCTTAAGAAGGGAAGATGTAACTGTCAAGGCTGAGATATAAGAATTCTTGTGACTATCATGAAACTGTAGATGTTTCTCAAACAATAGGTTCATTAATTTCAATTCTTCACTGGCTTCCCATATTACTTGTGCCCAAGTTTTCCAACTCAGCATATCAGCTACTACATTTCCATTTCTAGGCGTATAGGAAAGCTCAAAGTCAAATGAATGAAGATATTTGAACCATATTTTATGTATGATATTCAATTCGTGCGACTTAAATATATATTTCGGACTCTTGTGGTCTTTATAAACCATAATGCACTCACCCAATAGATAATGTCTCCAGCAACATAAGGCATGGAAAACTCCTGCTAGATTGAAGTCACAAGTCCGGTAATTTCTCACATTAGTCCTCAACTACTGAGATCTATACATAATGAATCTATCCTCCCACATAATAACTACTCTTAGGAAAATTTCTTATGCATCAAAAAACATTGTATAGCCTCTTCTAGGCTCTAGAATAGTTAGAATAGGTGTTGAGACAAGCCTTCCTTTAAACTCGTAAAAGGATTTCTCACACTCTTTTGACAACAAAAACATGGCCCCCATATTTGTAAGACCAGTAAGAGATGAATAAAGGTGTGATAAGTCATGTATTAATCACTTTTAATATCCATCTGACCCTAATAAACTTCATATATCAAATAAATTCTTTTTTTTCTCCTAGGAAACAACAACACTAACCTTATATGGGTCAATAGAGACTCCTGATTATGAGATAATATGACCTAATAAGTTAACTTTTTGGATCCATAAGTGGAAATTAGCAATCTTGGAATAAATATGATATTATCTCTGTATACTTAAAAGGATATCATGGTTCTTATCATGGTCTCTATGAGTGTGAGAATGAAACAAAATTTTGTCCACAAATACCATGACAAAATAATAAAAATAGGGGAGGAAAACCCTAATAATCAAAACTATGAAAATGAAAGGCATGTTCTTAAGGATGAATGATATAATGAGGTACTCATACATACAAGAACTACCTTGTAAATCTATAAGAGGTATGTCTGATGGCCTAAATCGTACATGATGTTACACTAATCTCAGGTCAATCTTAGAGAAAAACCAAACTCCTTGGATCTGGTCAAAGAGATCATCTATTCAAGGTAGTGGATATTTATTCTTGATCATAAGCTGGTTCAACTTTCTATAATACATTCATGGATGAAGGGTCCCATCCTCCTTCTCAGTGAAGAGAACAAGCAAACCCCAAGAGGAAGTGATGGGTTGTATAGAACCTTTGGCCTCAAAATACTCTAACCATCACTTGAGATCCTAGAGCTTCATAGGTGCTATCCTCTATAGATGGATGGACACTAGAGATTCTACTAGAACAAGATTGATCATAAACTCTACCTATATCTAAAGAGGTAATCAAGAAAAATCATTGGGAAAGAAGTCCCTGAAATGATCTAGTACTGGAAGGAATTAAGCATGAAGTAAACCCTAATACTCCATGAAGAGATTGAAAATTTGGGTGGTCACTCCATATATCCCATGATGCTCTGGTCTATCTATACTATCCTAGAAATCCTAATCACCCTTTTGTAGATAACTTCTGCCATCTGGTGATGTAAATGATACCCTTTAGTGATAATAATCTACAATGGCATGATAAAAAACCAACCAATCCATTCCAATAATGAAATTGAATCCTGGAATCTTTAAAATAAAGAGGCCCCCTAATAAAGGGTAACTGACTACCTCAAGGGGGTAGTTCCTACATTGAAGTATACCCTCTGACTATACCCACAATGGTGTATCTAGGGTCATTAAACCACAGTAATAATGTATTTCAATCCCATGGATTTCCATGATAGATAAAGAGATAAAAGAGTGTGAAACACCTATATCAAATAAAGATGATACTATATTAGAGGCTACTAGAATAGTAACTCATATTGTAGATGTTTCTAAAAGATGATCCTTGGGTATTGGTTGTAATGCATGAAATTGACCTATTCCATAACCCTATTCTATAGCTTGACTACCATGATCAAAACTTATCTACTAGTGCTAATGGTGACGATGAACCTAGCCACCATGGCCCTGACCTGCTCCTCCTCCAGTCCTACCGATGCTACCCCAACTCCCTACCCAACATGACATAAAAGAACCTTCCCTTGAAAGTGGAACTAATGCATAACCTCTTCTACTAGAAGCTAATGGAAATGTTTGACAAAATCTATGAAGATGACCTATATGGCCTAAAACCCATAACTCCAGAGGGTCTCTATCACACTGAGGCTTCAGGTGACCTTGTCATCAACACCAGTGACACAACATGAAGCTACTAACACGGGTACTATGGATACCACTACCTTGACCATAAACCTCAAGGGAACACTTCTTGCTATTGGAGGAACTACTGTCCTACCTCGTCACTGGTCCTCTATGCCTAGTACTATCAATTCCCCTCAGGTTATTCTGAATGATAAGATACTGATTTACTATTTTAGAAAAGGTAGGTAGGTGAAATACATTCACATGATTATGCATGGAAAATATGAGCCCATCCTCGAAGCGTCTAACATGAGAAAGCTCATCACCACCTAGAAGTGGTGCAAAGTGATGTAACTTAGTGAAATGAACTGAATAATGCATAAAAAACATATAAAACTACTAAATATAAATGAACTCTCTTGATATGTCATATCTTAGCATCTATAAAAATAACTAATCATAGAAGGCAGTTTGGAAATCAGCCCACACCATGCCCTGATGGAAACTAGCCTATGTCACTATAAGAAAATCACCACATAGTGGTAGTTTTTTTAATATGGTGGCAGTTTAAAATGCCACCATAAAATTATATTATAGTTTTATAAAACCTCTCCTAAATCAGGTGTCAACATCCAACATGCAGTACTTTCTTCAATTTAGCAGTGGTTTTTTATAAGTTTCATAGTAAATATATTTAGCAGTGGTTTTGGTGGTATTAGTGGCAGTTTCATGTGAAAAACAATTAATGTATTTAGTAGTGGTTAAAATCGATGCTAATTTTTTTTAATTTTTTACATTAAAATTGATGCTAAAACCACCATAATCTCTACTGAACAATAGAACACATTTATTTAGTGATGGTTTTAATTTCTTCCAATAAGAAAATATCAACCTATAGCGATGGTTTAAACCACCTATAAATATGGTCCATTCTGTTAGCAGTGGTTTAAACCACTTCTAAATATATATTTACAAATAAAAAATGATGTAGATTCTACATCCCCAATACCAGTACCCTAAAAAAACCATGTGAAAAGACTATATAAAAGAATAATCTAAACCATCTAACAATTTTTAATAGTCAACGATCATAAAACATTTTATAAAAAAAATATACATAAAAATTATAACATAATAATCTAAACCATATCATATCAACCATCTAACAATGTTTTATAGATCTAAATCTAAGACTTTAAACTGTATAGAACCAAAGTCTGAGATGTAAGATTTAAAACTACACAGAATGAACTTATGATCTATAATACTTTAAACTACATAGCCTAACATTGACCTTCTGAGAATAGTATGTAACATGTATGATATTATATCCCTTTCCTGACAAGACTTTCTATTCAAATGATGGTCATCTACCACACTAATTTTCAAAACTACATATGGATAGATTCTAAGTTTCATGGGATACAAAGAGATTCCCAAATATTATATCTTAGTCCAATACTAAATAATGAACAACCTCAGGGCCTTCCCCTTGATAATAGGGTTAGATCTATCTTTTATATAAGCTCAATCAATGTGCTCAATAACATAGTAGCGTAGCTCCCAAAGCTTTGAAATCTTCCCAAAAATCACATAATGTTAACCTCCACACTTTAGGTCTCCCTCATTTTGGATCCCCGTTATCCTACAAGTATTATTCTCTCCTATAGTGACGGCGTGTGGCCAAAATAGGCTTACCTACCATTTAGGCCACACACCTTAATGTATCTATTGTGAGAAGTGATCATTCCCATGTTTCAAATGTGGTTAATGGTAAACCCAACATTTGTGGGCCCTATCCTTGAATGACACAACTTTGGGGCATATATCTCTAACATGAATAAAGTGAATCAAATAAACAACAAAAAAGTTAGTCTAAAGTACTAATATACACATCCTAACATAACTAAAATGAAACTATTAAATATCTCCATCTTCCATATAGAACATAGATTACTTCATACTCTACCAAATTTATACTCCACCAATTCTAGACTCAATACCTTAATAAATTTTCAAGCCATATCAAATTCCAATGCCTTCATCAAACATGGGAAATCATGAAAATGTTAGGTCATGAAAATGTTAGGTGAATATTCTATACCACACATGATACATGATACATGAAAAAACCTTCATTTTCCATATTTTTCCAACATATGAACAAGAACACTAATCACTGTCTGATGATGAACACTGCTTGTCACCCTCTCCACCTCCATCTCTACTTCCTACTATTAGAACCTGTAAGAAAATTATATTGGAAATTAAATAATGTTGTATATTTATATTTAATCTTAAAACCAAATTTTTTTTGAAAACTAAATGATTTTGAAGTTTTTTTATTTACCTTCTGACCAACCATCATTGATGCAATATCACTGAGGACATATCTGGTCGTGTTCTGATATAAATCTACCAACGCTTTCTGTAAAGCAGATATTTGAGTCCCCTATTCCTGAATTGTGTTTTACATAGAAACATAATCTCTCTGAGCATCTCAAATACAAACAGAAGTAGATGCAACTTCAGTCCCTAATGGCATGCTAAATACCTCAGATGGTAAGGGTCCCAAAACCATCCTGCACACTCAACCAGGATGCTCTTTCCTAAGCAATTTACTAACTGGTTCATCATGGGAGACTGAGTAGAACTATGAAGGATTGACATACCATAGTCCTTTAATTTTTACTTATAAATAAAATATTAGTCATATTAGGTGAAATATATATTAACATAGTGAAAACTTATAATAAGTTATTATAATGAAAAATGAATTCATACCCCAACTTCTTTGGCAGACTCATTAACAAAACTCCCATCAGATTTTTTATGAACATCCAACCATACTTCTGTTTGGGATTCTTAGTGACCTAAACTTTGTGACTACATTAAAAAAAGATAAATAAAAAAATTAATATATTAAATATATAATATTTTCTTATAAATATTTAAACTAATGAAAAGATTACCATATTCGATTGACTTTTAGAAAAACTATTTGAACCCGTAGTGTGAGGGATGAATTGCTTAGCCTGCCTCGATTCATTCTTCCTAGAAAAGGATCTGAAATAAATAAAATGTAATTTAATAGTAATGTATTAAATGTCATGTCCTTTTCATATACACATATAAATGTAAAATGAGATTAATATAATAATATATATTTAAATACCATGGGCTTCTCATCACGTTGTCTGTCAATATAAACTTTACATTGCTCTCTAGGTACCCCATTAGGTACCTTGTCATACATATATTGGGAGATTAAATTAGTATCGTTGACATCGCCCCATTATCTCCATTTAAAGTCTTTCCATTTATTGCCTAGATTTTTTAATGTCCACTTTCGTGCTAGTACATCAGCAACCGTAAAGTGGAAAAATATCTATACACAGAAATTCATTTTGAAAATATTAGAATTTAATAACATATTGACATTCAATTAAACCATAATGTATTAAAATCACCTTTATTTTTGAATCAAAAAATTCATTTTTACAAGATGATGGAATATTCCTCCAATCATCATACGTAATCGGAAGGGGAACCAGCTCTACGACTAGCTGGCCTAGAATCTGGCCAAGTAATCCTACAACATTATCTGTAGGGACCCCATAGAAATTAAATGGTACAACTTTCTTTAGTCTGGTTAGATTTTATATATATGAACTTTCATATTTTCCTCCATAGTTTCATTTTTTCCATCTTTTATGAACAGACAATTAGTATAAGAAAAGCGAAATAAATTTATTTATATCAAAAATTTTACCTATAATAGTAACCCTCTAATATCCCCACTAAGAACCACTACTACAAATATGGCCTTTATCAGCGTTAGAAAAGTGAATTAACAGTGCTAAAGAAATTGTTGTTAATCGAGGCGAAGATAGGGGGGTCCCTTTTATCAGTTCTCAGAAAAGCACTGATAAAGGAACCTTTTATCAATGCTAAAAAAGCATTGATAAAAGGGGTCTTTTATGAGTGCTAAATAAACACTGATAAAAAGATCTTTTATCAGCGCTTTTTTTAAGTGCTGATAAAAGTTAATTTTTTTAAAAAATTAAAAAGAATATATAATGCGGGGGGGGGGGGGGGGGGGTTTAACAGCGATTGACCCCCCCCCCCCCCCTTATCAGCACTAGGAGGACCCCCTCCCACTCTCCCACACACTGCCCTTGCCCACACATCCCCCACATGCCTGCACACCCCTCCCTACTTCCACCCGAACTCGAACTCGAAACCTCCCCCCTTCCGCGCCTACACCTTTACCACTAAGATATTTAGTTTTTTCTCTATTTAATGATATATATATTTATTCACATATATATATATTTATTTAATGATATATCTATTTAGTTTTTTTCTCTATTTAGTGATATATCTATTTATATATATATATAGTGGTATTTATTCATATATTAATATAGATTCATATTATTATAAATATATTTAGTTATATTAATGCATAAATATTTATTCATATATTAATATATATATATATATATATATTCATATATTAATATTTATTAATATTTATTTATATATTTATAGTTATATTTATTCGTATATTAATATAGATTCATATTAATATAAATATATTTAGTTATATTAACACATATATATTTATTCATATATTAATATATATATATATATATATATATATTTATTCGTATATTAATATATATATAATTACATTTATTCGTATATTAATATAGATTCATATTAATATAAATATATTCAGTTATATTAATACACATATATTTATTCATATATTAGTATATATATTTATTAGTATATTAATTTATATATATATATATATTCTTAGTTATAATTTTTTATTTGTATATTTATCTGTATATTAATATATATTTATAAGATTAGTTTTAAATACATTTATAAAATATGTTTTTTATGTGTGTTTATAAATAAATAAATAAATAAATACATACATATATACAACACACACACACACATATTTACGAATAAATACATATATATGTGTATTTGAAAAGCTGTAAAATATTAAAACGACCATAACATCTAATAGAAAAGTCCATTTCAACTTCAAAACTAGTAAAATAGATGAAAATGAAACAATATTCGATATGATATGTGGTACAAGCCTAGAGGACATCTGGATCAATAGTTACACCTGTTTAAATGTTAAAAAATCAGGGTATCCCGACATAAAACTTATGTTTTGGGGAAATTTTGAGCCCTTTTTGGCCTTGAAAAATGTGTCAAAAGGTTTCCTTGGGACACTATCATGTAGATATTGTCACAAGTTTCAATTTGATATGCTGTAGAGCTCAAATGGACACCCGGATCAAAAGTTATGACAGTTTAAAGTTTGAGTTACATTTTTAACTTATTTTTGTTATTTTATTATTATTTTTTGATTTTTTTGTGTCTTTAAATTGTTATTAAATGATTATTAATCGATGATAATTAGAAAATTATTAATTAATAATATTTTTTAAAATATTTGAAAGTAATTTTCACTAAATTTTTTATATATTAAATGTAATAGTCTATTTATACTTATCTAAAACATATTTGAAAAATATATATTATATTTATATCAATATAAATATACTTATATAAAAATATATTATTTTTCATGGTTTTTTTTTGAAATATAAACTTTATCAGCACTAGGAAAAAGAACTGATAAAGGGACCCCTTTATCAGTGCTTTTTTTAGCACTGATAAAGGGTGGTGCTATGGAAACCCAATTTTGTAGTAGTGAACTTGGAGTGGAACCCTGATCCCTCACTGCTGTAGCTACTGAATAAGAAGATGTCAACTGATAATCTAATGGGATGCTCATGAAGGGTGTGAGAGATAGTGAAGGGGGAAAGCATATGGTGTCTTAGATGCTGTAGGGAGAAAGAAAGATGGATCATCATCTTTTGGTGTGGTCGATGGAACAGTATAATGATTCTTCCTTGACATTCCGGTCATTTAATAAAATAAAATAAAATTTAGAACATATATTTCAAAAAAATTATGCAGAAAAAAATAGAAATGATAACAGATGCAGAGTTCTAACTAACAAAATATACATAACAATGATAAATAATGAAGCATTTTAAATAAGGTTTTCTATTGACTTCTTACCACAACTAGTTGTGTTGACTTTTTTTGAGGATGCCATCAAAATATTTATTGAAGTATTAAAATATCCAGAAATGACATAATTTGTTTCTAGGTTTAAAACAAAGAATCAAAGAAGGTTGTGTTCAACATGTTTATATATAGTTTAAAATGACTAAAAAATACACAACACCCATGGTAAATGATGAAATGGTTGATAGGTGGAGTATTATATAAAAATGGTCAAATCCAAAAGGACTATGACCATGGTGTGAGAAAATTTTAAGTCCTAATAGTTAGCTAGGATATATAGTGTATATGTAGTGGTGTGAGTGTTTCATGCTTGGGTAGGGGATTTGAGAGTTTCTCAGTGGCTATTCCACCAAGGGAAGTGATATCTATAATTGCTTAAAGGACAAAAAAGTTGTCTTGGATTGTGGAAAGAGTTTTTTGGAAATGTTATTAACCATAATAAGTTACATGAAGGTATTATAAGGGGTTACCCTTTATAAATATACAAATTAGTGTAGGGATATTGGAATTATATATAATTAGATATGGAAATAGACTTAGAATATTGAAACTACCTGAGAGAGAATATTGGGATGTGGGAATGCGTCAAATGGAACATGATAAGTCATTGGTCTTAGGGTATCTATTTTATTGGATCATAGAAGAGAATATTCACTCTATTTGGGTGTGTTTAGTGTAACTAGATGATTGTAATTGAGAGAATAGTCTCTCTTGAGTACTAAGGGAGTGAAAATAAATCATGATATAAGTAATAATTCATAGTGAATGGTCTTGTAAGACTTGGATAGTTTTTAAAGGGGTATGCCTTAGAGGAAATGAGTTGATTTTGGTTAGTTCATATATGGACTTGGTTCTTGGGAAGTAATGGGAAGGGGAATAAGAATCTAGTGATATCAGGATAGTGAAAAACCCATGAAGGTCATAATGGGTGGTGTGATCATATGGTCAAGTTGTCATGTAAGTGAGACATAAGGTCCTGAGGTTATTATGGATACTATGTAGTAGATGTTTATGTTTGAGATGAGGCTAAGAACTGGAGACATAAGAATCAGAGTGTAGATTTACATCTCATAGGTTCTCATATTTTCTTGAGTTATATATATATATGTGTGTGTGTGTGTGTGTGTGTTTATCTATGGTATATACCTCATGTTAGTGTGGTTTAGATCATACATTATGTCAAATATTAATATTTTCTCCTCACACCAATTACAATAATGATCGATTTATATGTAACTCTCCATGGGACTTACCTTAAACTAATATGGTTTGGCGTGTTTGGGATGTTGGAAATTGAGATACCCTCTTCAGACTATTTCTGATGTTGACTGGTGGATATGAGATGTGTCCATGGGACCCTACTCAGAGGGAATGATTCAACTTTTGAGAGAGTTTGGATATTGTGGATCTATCCTTAAATATCATGTTATATGTGATAGAGTTTCTATATGTTTAGCACTAGATATTTTGATGACCTTCCCTTATTATTTTTATTATGATTAGTACTAGATATTGAAATTCAATTCTCTAATGGAACACTAATGACTTGTGGAAACAAAATATTTATCACTAGAATTGATCCAAATAGGTGAGGTTAGTGTTGGGGTAACTTGGTTAGAACCTGATGACCCAACACAGATTCTTTTATGTTTTATATCACTTACTATTTTATTTTATCATACATGAATACACTGTATATGATGGTGTATATAAGGGGAACTTGGTGATACCCGGCCATGTTTTATTCTCAAACCCCACATAGAAATCCCAGTGCATAAACAGACTTTATGATTCACTTCCAGGTGATAGGTTTTATATGGAATTAAACTGGAGTATCTAGATAGATGTTGGGAGACTGGTCTAATAAGGGACCTATGCTTTATGGTTGAGTCTCTCATATTTTTTTCTATTTATTTTATACTTATAATCATCATAAGTTACCCATGATTTCTGATTGTATGTTAAGAAGGAGCATCATTTTTTATATCATGTTATTTTTTATCATTTTTTGATGGTTGGATATTAACTGTAGTTCCTTGAACTTACTCTAATGACAAATGATATTATTGTTATTTACCTTTGATTGTGTTTCATGGTAACGAGAGTATACTCTCTCTATATTGTTTTTAAACTCTCACTACTAGTTGGAAGCCTTAGGCATATAGGGAGGCATTCCTGAGGTCTTTTGGAATTCCCCAATTGGGTGAAATTTAAATTATTCGGGAATGGACATTAAAAAACGGGATAAAGCCATTATTTTGTTTAATTTACTATTTGTGTTTGTTAGTTGGAGGTAGGATATGATTTTATAGATTAGAAAAAACCTTATGCTTGGGTATAGTCAATACTTATATGATAAAATTCCAATATACCAAGGTTAGGATTAATGTTAAGTTATTATCATTTTTCTGATTGAGATATTAGTTCAAGGATTATTTTCAAAGTGAGTTTATATTTATTATTTCACTCTTGAATTGGGGTGGAAAGAGACCATGTGTTCATGCATGATACTAGCTACATAGGTATAACTATAAAAGTGTATTATTGATTGTGGTTTTGAAATGTTTTTCAAAAATATGAAAAATGGTTTTATGAAACTATTAAAAATTAAAATTTTAAATAACTATATGGGACATGTTTTGATTAAATAAAGCATCAACAATAACATATTCAACATGTCCCCAAATAACTTATTGATGGAACCTTAATTAATTTAGGCCACTAAGTGATTTTCATATGTTATTATTTTGATATTATTATTATAGTTATTCTCTTAATAAATAAAAACCCTATAATGAGTGTGTCAGGGTATGAGGTGTCATGTGATGGGTTTTGGGTATAAATGCTTAATGTTAGTATGAGTGGTTCTAGTTAATGAGAGATCCTTGAGTTGGTTGAGATGGTTGGTGTGATGTCAGTGTGGCTCTCTATAGAGTGAGTGGAGGGGGGCCTTAGGGGGTTAGAGCTAGTTTTTTCACCTATTAGGTCAAATAGTTGTGGTATGATAGGATAATTCATTTTATCCTCATTTTACTAAGGGTAAAATGAGTGAGTCTTAATTTTTATGCTAGGTGCATGGGAGGATGGGACTAGGTTAAAAGTAGCATGGTTTGATGATTTAGATATTAGAGTGACACTCAATCATGGTAAGATCAAGTGTTTGGTTTTGTTTTGGTGTTACCTTGAGTGTGTTGAAAATAAAGACACCATGGGTGATTCACGAGGGGTTGTTTGTACATTTTGATTTAGGTAGATTATAGCGTGTTCATGGTTTCAGTTGGGAAGCCAGAGTTGAGTTTGAATTCAAATTGGATCTCATTGTTATGTATTGGAGAATGTAAAATCATGTGAGGCATGGAATATTGTGTAGCAAGATGAGATAACATACTAAAAAAAATCAGGTTATGAGACACTATTGTAACTAGGGCTGATGGTTCTATAAGGATGAATGGGTATTTAAGGTGACCATGGGCGGTTAAATTAGTGTTGATGATTAATTATCAATAGTTATTTTCTTATGGTATATCAATTGTAGTTAATAAATTTCTATGATGGGAAGTGCTTAGTAAAACAGACCTGGGTGCTAGCACATTATCAATATTCATAATTCCTAGTGGTGAATTCACAAAGAGGAAGATAGTGGTCTATTTTTTATGTCAATATGGAATTTTTTAGTTTTAAAAACGGTAAACATAGAATCATAAAACACAAAATCATATCAGACTATATAAACATAGAATCATGTAAATATAACATTTCTCTTTCATATCAGGCCATAAAACACAGAATCATGTTGTAAATTCAAGCATACTATGTGTGACGATGGGTGAAAAAGTGTGGGATGGTGAGACAAGGCGAAATGAGGGACGATGCGGTGAGGCACGGTGAGGACCAGCGAGGGATGGTAAGGAACGGTGAGGCAAGGCAAGGTGAGGGCCGACAAGTGACAACGACAAGTGGTGATGGGAGGCGACGAGCGACAACAGGCAGTGATAGGCGATGACAAGGCAAGGGCTTCAGGGAGTGGGAGGGGTTGGGGGTCAAGGGAGTTGGGGGGGGGGGGTGGTTGGGGGTGCCAGGCAGGGGGAAAGTTTTGGGTTTGTGAAAATATTTAACTATTTAGTGGCACTTTATAAAAAATTCTGAGAAATTATTTAAAAAATAGCAGTAGTTTAGTTAACCAATATTAAAAAACCAAATCTAAACAGTTAGTTTATTGTAGTGGGTAACAAAATCCCATTAGTGCATGGACGAATCACCTTTCACGTATGAAGAAATCTTGACCCTCTACTATGGAGGCATCTTTAGATAATCAAATATAGACAAGGTGGCCTCTAGAAAAGACTCAACAGTCTATGTACAACCATCCCTTGAGAAGGTAGGAGGATGATACTTCTAGAACTCACATGTCCGATCAGCCATCATTGGTATATCCCAAGGAGCACCTTGAATTAAATACATCAGATATATAAAACTCAATCAAAATTGAGCATTAGTTCCCATATCTGGTACAGTAGGTGGTACCTAAAGTGGCACTCTTGGAGGTAAGAATGGCTGTGCAGGGCCTACCACATCTGGATCATGTTCGTCGCCACCCTCCTGGAACACGAAACAAGGAAATCATAACAGAATTGGTCTAAAATTTCTAATCACACACATTATTACAAGATTTTAGAAGATAGATAGAAACACTAGTGGAAGATGAATGTAATAAAAGGTCTCAATACCCATGGTATAGCACCCCAACTACCCACTTAGATGGCCAGTTACAGGTAAGTTCTCAAGTATTAGTTACATGGGTTCCAATAGATAAAGGGTCAACTATAACTTGACTCATTATTTACTAAAAACCATTATATTAATTTCATATTTAATTTCTAGGTTTAATCCTTTACATTTCATAAACAAGATAAGGTGGTATAAGTACATGAAACCATTACATTTTAGAATCCATTATCCACTTTTATAGTTTTAATTTTCATATAACTTATATCAAATTCATTTAAAATGGATTTATATTCTCAGTGAATCAAGTATCATACACCTTATCACTAAAAATGACTCCCATTTGATTTTAATCTAATGGATTAACTTAGTAAATTACCAATTCCAACCCATGAGGGACCATAACCCCTCATGAATTGAAAGAAGCAAATCACACAATCACAGCTAAGGAAAATCACAAGAAAATATAACTACCACAACATCACTCAATAATCATAGGAATATCAAGGAATGAAAAGAGTGAAATGAACCTATATGGAATGGAAATATGCATGACATAAAAATTCTAGGTGCCTATAATGATACATGTAACAATTCTCTTTGACCTTATATCATCAAGCCAAGGATGAAAAAAATATCCTCAATCAAAATAATAATTAAAGAAACCACATATCATGTGATTCACCCAATTTTGAAATGATATCAACTGTAATAGGGAAAACAGAACAACAGCTGTAATTTAGGAAACCCAGTATTTACCCTGAAAATGGGTTCACGATGGCCATACACAACTTATAAAAAATCTCCATCTGTTCTTAATCTTTAAAATATTGTCTCTAAATAGTAAATCAATAACAGAACCTGTTTGACACCCCTATGTGATTTCCCAAACCTAGATTCCACTAAAGGTTCCTCGAGCCCGATTGACCACATGGCATCAACCGCATCTCCTCAAATTATAGAGGATTCCAACTAGCAGCGAGGGCCCTCGGTGTGTTATTGGGGAGAATATGACCTCATTACTAGAGTGTATTATATTGGATCAATAAGAAACATAGATAAATTGTAGAAGAAGGAAAAGTAAACTGATTGCACAAAATAATAAGACAAGAATAATAATACAATAAGTACCACATATATAAATATAAAAAAGCTAATAATGAAATTTCATGTACTTAGAAATCTAGAAAACATGGATAAAAAGAAGAAAAAAATAATACTATATAAGTTTAACAAAAAGGAATCCAAAAAGTTTCCCAAGAATCCCAAGCTCCAGCTCAGTCATTTGATACCAGCTCTATCCTACTAGAACAAGTAATCATGTGTCTGAAGAGACACACTTCCCTTTGTCAACACCTGTATACATATAGTCTACCTAGGTACCAATGAAGGCCAGGATAGGGTGTGAGATAAATCTCATTAGGCCACATTCAACAGTGTCTATAACATACTGTCCATGTAATATAAACAGAAACAATGTCCAGGGTTGCATACATAAAATTAAGAAGTACAGTAATGTAAATACCCAAGTACCTGCATCATCCCTCGATTGGTGTGTGAACATGTAACCATTTCATTAAGTATTTAAGTTTCAGATTATATATTTATGTCATGTGAGGCATATCCATCAATGAAATCACATCATGATAGTAATAGTATAGGTATTAAGATATAATAAGACAATTGGGATGATTATAACAATAAAAGGTTCCAAGGTAGTAACCAAGGAAACCTACACATCAAGGATTTCAAACATAGTAGTAACTAAAGCCTAGCTATATGGGTAAGAGTGTAATCCATGGAGCACCATCCAAGTAATTCTAGAATAAATGATCTAACCAAGTCCAATGAGTACATCCAAGGTAAAATGGGATAATCTATGGCTAGGCCCAAGGATGTAACCAAGGAACCTCATGTCTATAGAAGCCACTATGGATCCAAGGAGTGTATCTAAGAAATCCTATAATCATAAAGGAGGGATTATATGATATTATACCAGGAATCCACTGATAGAATCAGATCAAGTTCTAAGGTGGGTATCACCATGGAAACCAACATCCTTGAATCAGAATGGAATCCACAAGGACTCAAGGCATTTCCTCATAAATCCAAAAGCTAACTCAAGTACGACCAATCCTATAATGATGTCAAGGTCTATTTGTAATTAGGAACCTTACATTTAATTCATTTATTTAATTAATCCATGCAATAGTCATATCATTTACAAAGTCATTTGGTTCAAGCCTTTCATTTCATTAGGGTGAAAAGGCCAAGGGGAATAAAACCACTTAAGTCATTTCATATTTAATTACTTGGTTATCCCCTATACCTTTCATAACATGACAAGACTGGTCTAAGGAAGAGAAACCACATGCAATGTATTTAATATAAACTAATATAAGTGATATCAATACTATATACTTTCCAACTTACCCTTTAACATTGATATAAACAAGTTGAAGGAATTACCTTAGGTGGACCAAGTGATTAGATTACATGGTACTTTCCATTTATCGATTCAATATAAAATAATCAAGGAAGGATTATGATTTGAAGGTTCAATAAGAAGCACCCCAGAATGGTGGCTCAGACAAACAAGTCAAACCACTAAAAGTTGAAATATGTAAAATCTCCCTGCATGGGGTGGTTGGAATTTTGGACGTAACCCGCAAAAATTAATTTCATATATGGAATGGGTCTTAGAACAAATTCCTAACAACTATAATCAGGGAATATAAATTTAACAAATGATACCTGATGGAATTAGTGAGACCACACAACAATTTATAAAATGATGAATCTTGGGGAGTGAGTAATAGACCACCTACCATATAATCGTACAACTCTCCTCATAAAACATCATCATTTAATTTGGCATGGATTGGAAGAGATCTAAAGAATAGATCAACCCCCTAAAAATAGGTCAGATGAGCCTACATCTAAATATAATCGTTGATTGGAAGAAGAACGATGAAATATTATAAAGGAATTAAGAATACATCGGTGTAGATCCAACAAGATAGATGATACTTTGATCAGACTCTGAATAAATGCTCGAGGTCGATTCATATAATAGATGGATTATAGGCTTCAAAAGGGAGTAAAATGAAGGGGTTGTATGCTAGAATGAAGTAAGGAAGTAGGGTTTATGTTTAAAATTTCATTTATGGTCAAAAAGGTAAATACCCCCAAAATGGTTAAAACCAACCATGTGTCCTGCCTCACATGGTTTCCTCTAACCGTCTGAAAGGCCAAAAACCTCCATTGAATGGGGTTTCAAGTTCTGAAAAAGCTCCAAACACCCAAAAACCATAACTAACTCATAAGGCATCCATATTAGGTCCAAAATAATGAATTAGACCAAAATTTAAAGAATACATACCTAAGAAAATTTAGGTTCTTACATGTATTGTGTAGTTCATATTATAATGAAATTTTTATTTATTATAACAGATCCTCAGGTATTATAGATCGAGTACCTACTTTGGTCTAATATTATCATGAAATACTGTAGTTGAGTCACACCCTGACTTTTATATTTTTTTATTGTATTTAATTCCTAGTATTTGGTCTTGTTTTTGGGTTTTAGGTTGAATTATAGTAAAAATTTTGAGTTTTTGAGTTTTTAGGTATTTTTTACCACTTTAGTGTATTTGGGAGCTGGAACACAACTTGTTCATGGTTATTACAAACCATGTGACAAGTGAGAAAGAGTATTTACAATTTTTACAATTTTTTTTCTTGGATGGAACAATATATTAAAATTTTACATCCAAACTGAATGATGGAGGTTTGTTTATTTAGTAGAGGCCACACGGTTAGTGCATGGTTTGGAAAACCATGCAGCCTAACCCTATGAGTTGTCTAATTTTAAAAAAATCAAATTTCCTAAACCACCCTTATATAATTTAAAACTCACAATACCCCTTTATCTCTTATTACTTATTCGTATGAACCTAGGTAAACCATAGGAGGTCATATCCTCCCTCTCCCATTTGATTATGAGGCTTCCTCCTTCGGGTTTTAGTGGATTCTCCATGGTTAATCCATTCTTCCTCATCCCCTTATATATTTCTCTTTATTTTTATTTTCTTCCTTATATAGAGCTCATGTTGGTTGAAACCTATAGAGGGATTTTGACTTAATGGGTATTTTTTTGGTTCTTAGGGTTTGAAGTTGGTTCCTTAGTCCTTATTACTCATATATTCAAGGGTTTCATAGTGTTCAACCACTGTTGTGGTAGGTGTTTCCATCCCCATACTTTCCAAAGTATAACATGGAATTATTTAATCTTTATACATAATTTTTTTTAAATTTTTAATTTTTGTTGTATTTATAATTTTTTTAGAAAGGTTCATGATTAAATCATCGATTGAAAATGGGATTTTCCAAGGTTTTCCATAGTTATATATATATCTGTTAAAAATTTATATATTCTAGATGTTAGATAAAGTGCCTAAGTGTAATTTTAAAGGATTTTAGTGTTTTAAATTATTATTAATCTTTTTTCTTAAAATTGTGTGAGTTGTTTTTGTGAGAATGAATCATAATTTATCTAGATAATTCCCCTTTTTGTGATTTGGAAATTTTACATGAAATTTCTTGCACTTTGATGGGTGAATTTGATTATAAACTTTTTTTATTTCCATGGAACCCCTATGAATTCACACACACACACACATTCATGCATATGAATATACACATATATAGAAATGAGAACATATATATATATATATATATATGTGCATATATTTATGGAAATTTCATAAGGTGTCCCTTTTAAATCTTGTATCCTAAAATATTTATCTTGGTTTTAAGATGATTTTCAAAGAAGGTTTCAAATATTTTGTGATGACTCGGAACAAGATTCCACTTAATGGGTGCCCTGAGCTCGGTGGGACACATGGCATCAAGCGCTTCTTCTCAAATGCCAGAGGCTGCTGACTAGTAGAGAGGGCCTAGGGTGTGTCTGTGGGAAGACTATTCCCTTCATTATCAGAGTGTAGAACATCAGAAGAGATATAAATGTATAGTACACAATGAAAGAAGTATGAATAAATAGTGAAAGAAAAATGATGCAATAGGTAAACAAGAATAACAATAACTGTATCAACTGGAACAATGATGATGTAATGTCATGTCACTAGAAAAACAGAAAACATGGATACAATAAAATAAGAATAACATGTTCCACAAGGTAAAAGAAAACAAAGTCTGCTACAAGAATCCTAATATCCTACGCAGTCATCTACTATCAAGCTCCATCCTATTAGCACACAATCAAGTACTGAAAGCTGCATTCTTCCCTTTATCAATACATAAAACCATGTAATCTACTCCGGGTACCAAACAGATCCTAAATAGGGAATGAGATAAATATTAGTGGGACACCGCCAATGATGTCTATAATATTTGTCTCATGTAATGGAATATAGTAGTGTGTAGACATGTATATATACATTAAAGAAAGTAGTATAATATAAATAAATAACCAAGTACCCGCTTTAGCCCTCAGTTGTTGTCTGAACATGTAACTAGTTCATTAATTAATCATTTACCATTTAATGTTAATATGTCATGTGAGGCATAGCCAACACTTATATCACCTCGTGATAGTATAAGTAGTGAAGGTCCCAAGACATAAGAAGGCAACCAGATAATGATATCCTGTGAGGGAGTTCCAGGGTAAAAACCAAGGTAACATAAACTCACAAAAAGATATCTCAGTAGTATCTGAGTCTAGCTAAGGGGTGAGAGTGTAATCCAAGGAGCGTAATCCAAGGACTTCCACAATAATGTGCCAACCAAGTCCAAGGTGACCGACCAAGGTAAAACGGGGCTAAGTAAAGACATGGCCCTATGTGATTTCACCATGGAACCTAAAAGTTAATGATGGATCCCAAGATTGTATATGAGGTATCCTGTAATAAATAAAGGGACCCAATGGTAGTATGCCAGGTATCCAAGGAATATACAAGAACTAGAGTCTATATGGGTATCTACCTAAGAAAATCGTATCCTTGAATCAGAATGGGGTTCCAAGACCCAAGGTATTCTTCTCTCAGAATCCAAGGTGAGCTCGAGTCATTACATTCCTATTTGATATTTTAATCGTGTTATAATTCATTTGGTTTAAGTATTGCCTTCCATTAGTGTGGATAGTTCAAGTAGAGTTGAAACCATTTATTAATTGGTCCTAGCCTTGTATTCTATTAGTGTAGATAGTCTAAGAATAATTTCAACCATTTAATCAAGTCTTAGTTAGGCATTAAGACATATTCAATTATTGATGTTCATTTCACCACCTTCCATCAACACGGAAAGGCGTGATATGAACATTTAACCTTTATTCAAATTAATTTATTAAGGCCCAATTATATACTTAGTATACTTTCCATTTCACATTTCACATTTCACATTTCACATTTAATAACCATTTGTAAACACTTACCTTAGGTGGGTCAAGTGGTGAGAATACATGGTACATGCCATTATGAAATCCTCATCTATAGAAATTCATTTATTATAATATGTCTCGCCTTTAGTAAGGTCAAGTAAAGTCACACGCAAACGATGGATCAAACGTGTCGAAACACTAAAAACCTAATTAAGAAATAACCTTTGACATGAGGCGGATTGAGTTTTTGGTGAAACCACTAACAAAAAATGACATATTTTGAAAGAGAATAACCATATTATTCTAATAAGTACAATCATGGCATGTAAATTTAAGAAATAGTTCCCAAAAAAACCGATGGCCCCCACATGAACATTCCAAAAACAACGAACTTTAGGGTTGAGTTATGGACCACCCACCTTAGAGTTGTACAAGCCTTCTCCTCCAGTATCGGCCCTTGATTTTCCTCATATCAGAGTAGATCTAAGAAAAGGTGAAAAATGCTCACATGGATATATATAGGTTAAGAGTGAAAGAGAAGAAGAACGACTAAAGAGAACTCTAGTACTTACCGTTGCACATCCAACATGATGAACGAAAGCTCAATCAGTTTCCAGACGAAGGAGAACTCTTGATCCCCAGCTTTGGCCTTCAAAAATCTCTAAAGGGAAGAAAAAAGAGTAAAATCTTGCAGGTCCTCATATTAGGGAGGAAGGGGAGAATTAATAGACCATTAAGGGTGTTTTGGTCATTTTACATAGGTTTTTAGCCTTCACATGGTTTGTCTGCATGGTTTTTCAAACCGTGTGAAAACCATGCGAGATGGTTCTGCCCAAACATGGAGAAAAGGGGAATTCTCATGGTTTGGCTGCACAATCGTGCACCAACCATGTGAGGTGACACTATCCGAAAAAACACAAACTATATGGTTAGGCAAACTGTGCGCTAACCGCGCGACTTGGCCTGTTTTCCCCAAAAGAGATGTTCCGAGCTCCAAACACGCCCCAGACACCCTCAAAACCTTTTTTAGTTCATTAGGAATCTAAATTATATCTAAAGTAAATATTTATACTAAAAATTAATGGATCCATGCCTGAGTGAAAAATCTGGTTCTTACATATTTGGTTTTTAAAACATTATTTGAAGACTCATTTAAAACATTTAGAAATGGTTTGACCTTTTATTAATGTTTTAAAATGGATTTTATATAAATAAATCCTTCCATTTAAATATAATTTAAATTTCAAATGTTAAGGTTCATTTGGAACCTTATAGTTGTTTTGTAAAATGCGTGAACCCTCATGGAAGCCTTTAATTTGAAGGAGGGGTTCATATGTCTGGGTTTGGGGAAATGGGATGAACAAGGTACTTATTTTCTATGGATCCTTGATTTAGATTTTTTATATGAAGGATATCCCATTTCCCACATTTTTCATCATGGGATCCTAGGAATCTTAGTGAGGGGTGAGGTGAATTTCTATTTATACCTCATGAGACGAACTAGAATCACTTTAGTAATAGATGCCATAGGGGGTGTCAAATCCGTGAGGATAGTTGATATCAGTCATGTGGTTATAGACTTAAGAATTTTTCATTAAGACAATAAATAATTCCAACCCAAGAATGACTAGGGTATCCTCATGGGCTGTTTATGGATTTTCCATGATTAGGTATATCTTACCATTTCCTATTTATTAATTTTGGTTTCACTATTTATCCACTACTTTATGGTTGTTTTGACTTGTCTTTATTTTGATTTTTATAATGTACTCCAGTTTTAATATCAATTTCATTACTTTAGTGTGATTTTAGGGTTAGTTTTAAAAGTGGAGTTTAAAAAGGGTATTTGAAAAAGGAATAGTTTATGGATGCATTTTAAAGTATTATTTAAAATATGTTTCAAGTTTTAAATATTGATTTATGGAAATCTTGTATTTTTTTCTTTGAATTAATGAAAAACTATCATCTATTTATATTTTCAATCTAGTGTTCATGATCTATTTTGAAAAACGAAATTCATGGATTATATGGATTTGAATTACTAATATATTTATACACACACCATGCTTATTCCACTTTTAATTTAAACACCCAAACTATTTTACAGGTTCAATTTCCTCTTTTGGATCACTCATGGAGCGAGTCAGTACTTTGGGTGGATGATGACCTTTGATGTCACACAAAGATGTTATTTCATATTTTGGTTTTTCTTTTTCATTATAGTTGTATCAGAAAACTCATTATCCTATATCTGAATACAGTTTATGTTTTTTTTAATTTTTTAATTGGATATTTATTTTTGATATGACCTGTTCAGATTTTTTTTCGTTTTCATTTTTGGTAATGATTTAATGCGTGGAACTCTAATGTATAGGTTCTCTATACCTAGATTTATAGTATAAGATCATGATTTTTATTTTATTTCTGGGATAAATTTTCCCTAATGATTTATCTATTATTCCCTTGATGATTTTAATTAGTTTCATGGGATCAGGGATGACCCTCTAGTATGTCATGTGAAATTTTTGGTGTTCGGTTCAGGGGTTAGCTTGGGTTGGCTCATGAAAAAATGGTATCAAAGCCTACATTATTAATATGGTATAGTTTCTAGAGTGATATTTTATATTTGGTATTCTATGTTTATTAGAGTTTGACTATTGAAACTTTAGAGGTAGGTGTGGGGAGAGTTTCAGGAACTCTCACTCTCCCTAAGCCTCAACTTTCCATGGGTTATTGGGTTTTGAGACCTGAATTCTTATTTATATCTTATATTGATGGTATTTGGTATTTTTCAATTGATTATGTGTTTGAGGGATGAAAATGGGAGTTTAAATAACATTACTAGGTGAGATATCATGACCTAAAAAACCATGTACAACTGAATTTCTTGGTTTGGTATGACTCCCATTGGCAGTTTCATGATTTATACATGGTCCTCTAAACCACGTGGCCAAGTCATGCATAACCACTAGCCCCTCCTAAAGATATTTTGGTGATATATTATGTTATTAGAATAGATTTTTGGGTTTATGTGTCCGGTTTTGATAGATAGAAAAATGTTTTACGTTTTAAAAATTGGTTAAAGAAATTTATGAGGAAAATTTTGGCTTTTAAAGGAAAAATGGGGTCACTAAAATTATGGAAATGGTTTTAAAAATAAAATTTTGGTATTTTAAATTGAAGTGTGAGAATAAAAAAATGTAATTTTAAATATGTTTTATTACATTATTTTATTGAGTGGTGCTTCAAATGTAATTTGTGAAAAATTATTTCGCATTAAGTTTTTTAAGTGGAATATGTTTGATGTTTGATGGATTTTAGTTGGGTTTTATGTTTTCATGTTATTTATATACTACCTAGAAAAATATTTACAGATCATAATAAGTCTCTTACAATGTATAAATCTTTCCAAAATCTTATTAGAGTGGTGGATTGATGATATTTTAAGTATTTTCCTATCTTTCATGTTGATTGAGGTCCACTAGAGGCTGTAGAGTGGCTAGAGGAAAGTGAAGAGATATTTAGCTTGTTGGGAACTCCCAAAGCCTTGAGGGTGAGATCTGTCTTATGTCTATTCAAGGGATCAGGTCTGGATTAGTGGGAATCAGTCATTTCATTTTCATTTCAAGATATAATTAGGTGTAAATTCTTTAAGAACACTTTCACTAAATGGTTTTTTCTTAAGGAGGTGAAGGTGAAGAAAGTGGTATAGATTGTGGGTATTCAGTAGGTTTGACTAACATGAAGGGATTCATTGACTACTTTAGTGAGATGATTCCATTTTCTCTATTGATGGTGTTAATCAAATTTTCAAAGTATAATATATTCTTTATGGTATTTTTCTAGATGTTAGTGATCAATTTCTCTTATCCAGGATAATATCATATAAGGAATTGTTGGATAAAGAATTTTTAGTCAAGGTGGGTTTTCTAAGGCAACCTATGATGGGTGGATTCTTCCATTTCCATTAGTGATAATGAAGGTTCACCATTTGGTGATTATTTTAAACCAAAAGAACCTATTTTAAAGGAATATCCCGCATCTATAGTTTATTATCCTAAAAGGAAGTGTTCAATCATGTGCTTCTAGTGTTGTTGGTTTGGGAATTCCAATCCTTCTTTCCTTAGTGCACTAAAGACTTTTCATCATTGTAGCCGGTTGGGTCATATTTGAAGTTATATGGGTTGAGATATATGAATAATAATAATAATAATTTACTAACTTAGAGTATTAAAATAATTACCATTTGGTCTTTAAGATAATCCTCCATGGATTATTTTTTTTATCTTTTATCTTCTAATTTGACAATTTTTATTGATCCATTGGATACCTTTGTGTGATTTTTTATCCCGGGATCTATTGGAGAGGTATGTTCCTTGTGGAAATTATGATCCATGTTTGAATTAGGTAGTTTTTTTTTAATTTTTTTGATTTTATTTTTTGTGGTGAACCATTTGAATGCTTTGTTTTGTTAAACCACCATGTTATTGGATTTTGAAATAGTGTATAGATCCAGTATAGATTTTTGTTTTTCCCTTTATTAAACTAGTTGGGTGTGAAATTTGGAGTGAAGAAATCATAATATGGTTAGTTTATTTTTTTTGGTTTTGGTTTGGTTTTTAAGATGATCATTTTGGAAGTTCCCTTTTTTTGGGGGTTTAGAGTTTTGTATTATTTTCTTATCTTGAATTTGGTGAGTTTTTGGGGGGTATAAAGTGTTAGTATGGGGAGAATTATTACAACATAACTTTTATATTACTATTTATTTTATTTATTTATTAGTATGTGATATTTTAATTGGGTTTCAGGTTGAATTCTCATGTTTTTTTGAGTTTTTAGGTAGTTTTTGACTCTGATCACAATTTGGGGGAAACCATGTGGAAGTTTAGTGTCCTTAGGATTTGGATCATGGATTGAGAACAAATATAAAAAACCATGAAAAAATATTTCCTATTTCTATAATTTTAACATACACATTTTTCATAGTTTCTAAATCATGTGGCTAAATCATGAGAGAGAGGTTTGAACGTCTAATGGAAGTTTATAATTTGTATATAGTTTGGTAAACCATGCAACCTAACCATGAAATTCACCATGTTTTTTCAAATATCAAATATCATAAACCACCCTTATGAATTTTAAACCAATAATACCCTTTTCTCCCATCCCCCTCATTTTTATCAACCAAGGAAAACTAGAGGAGGTCTTCTCCTCCCTCTCCCCTTTAATTTTGAGGATTCATCCTTTGGTTTTTGGTGGATTCTATTTAGTTAATCCCTTATTCCTCAAATCCTGTCATTTTCTATTGTTTTTATTCTTCATTTTCTAGGAATCATGTTGGAGAATCTGTAAAGATGGATTCTAACCTAATGGGTAGTTTCTTTGGTTCTGAGGTTGTGTGGTGGTTCCTTAGTCATTATTCCTCTCGTATTTGAGGGTTTCATCACATTCAAACACTATTGTGGTAGGTGTTTGAATCCCTTTCCTTTCCAAATAATTCCTTGAAATGATAAAGTCCTTATAAATTAGTTTTTAGTTAAATTATCATTTGCGTTGAATTTATAAATTATTTTATAAATTTCCATTTTAAGGGTTTGATTGAAAATGAGGTTTTCTAATATTTTCAATACTTATTCCTATGTATTAAAAATGTATACCTGATAGATTCTTACTAAAATTAAGAAGTATAATTTTAATTTATTTTATTAAATTAATTATGATTATTCTTTGATAAAAATTTTGCAGTGATTTTTTGAAATTTAATCCTGGTTTATATGGATAATTCTCATTTTTTTGGTTCAATAATTTTACGTGGAACTACTTACATTTTTATGGGTGACTTTGATTGTACCCTTTGGTTTTTTTATTAGAACCCTTATGAATGCACATACATATATTCATGTGTAATCACACACACACACAGATATATATATGTGCATTGAAATATATTTATGAAAAATTCACAGGGGGTCCCTTTTAAAGCTCATATCTTCAAATTTTATTCTTGGTTTTTATTTTTTATAATGAAGGTTTCAAATATGTAGTTTTTAAAACAAGATTTAAGGACCCATTTGGACCCTTGAGAAAGGTTTTGATGTTTTCCTTGGGGTTTGAAGTATATTTTAAAGAAATAAATCTTTAATTATAAATCTATTGTTAATATCAAATGTTGAGTCCCAATTAGAACCTTGGAGTGGTTTTGTAAAATATGTACTCCCTCATGAAAGCCTTATATTTGAAAGAGGTGTTCACATGTATGGGTGTGGGGAGATGGATTGATCAAGATACTTAGTTTATATAGTTTATTGATTTATTTGTTTTACATAAAGGCTACCCCATATCCCACATTTATTTTCATCATGGGATCCTAGGTGTCCTAGTGATCGATGAGCGATGTTTCTATCTATTCCCAATTAGATGGAATATATCCACTTTAGTATTGGTGGACATAGGGGGTGTTCAATCAACAAGACTATTTGAGAGAAGCTGTGTGGTTATAGACTTAGGAATGCATCATTAGTTTGGAATATGGTTCGAACCTGTGTACATTTAGGGACTCCCTGTGGGATGCTTAGGGATTACCCATGATTAGGTATATCTTTCCATTAACTTGTTATTACTTTTGGTCTCACTATTTATCTACTAATTTATTTTTATTATAACATTTCTCTAGTTTAATTTTTATATTACACTCTAGCATTGATCTCACATTCATTACTTTAGTGTGATTTTGGGGTTAATATTGAATGAGGAGTTTAAAAAGGGTATTTAAAAATAGAATGGTTTATGAAATAATTTTTAAAATATTATTTTTTTTTTTCATTTTTAAATTCTGGTTTCTGGAAAGCTTGTGGTTGTTTCGTTGAACTAATGAAAACCTATATTTTACCTGTATTTTCAAACTAGTTTTCTGGTCTGTTTTATAAATGGAAATATATGGATTCCATGGTTCTTTCCTATTGAGATGTTTATGATCACACCCTACTTGTGACACTCAATATCGGTTAACTGGATCAATTTTTTATTTTTATTTTTATATTTTTAATTAATCACAGAGTGAGTTAGTAATTTGGGTGGATGGTGAGCTTGGAGCTCACATGGCATTTATACTCAATATTATTTCTTTTTTCTTTTACATCATAGTTGTATCGGCCAGTTCATCCTCTTGTATCTTGATCCATTTTCTGCTTATTTTTATTTATGTTCAGTATGATGTTTATTTTTGATACACTAGGTTTGGATTGTTTTAGTATTCATTTATGGTTATGATTATTTGCATGAAACTATAACATATATGTTGGCCATGCACGGATTCATAGAGGAATCTCGTACTTCTTATTTGTTTTATCAATGAAATATTCCTTAATGATTGTTCCATGATGACCATGATGAATTTTTTCAACCTATGAGGATCAGGGATGACCCTTGGGTATGTCACGAGCTATTATAGGATCCTAGTTTAGGTTTCATACTGGGATAGTTCATGGAAAGTTAGAAATATAAAATTTTGGATAAAGCAACACCAAAACTAGTTTGTGATATTGGTGTAGTAAAATTGAGTCAGTTCGTGGTAGGATATTTATAGATACTTAGACTATCTTGGTCATTGGACTAGAAACTTGCATGGATAGATTTCATAGATTTTGGGTTCACACATGTATATTGGAGGATGAGGTGTCTACCTGTGATGTCACTACAATATAGGTATATCACTACCTACATTAAAATCATAGGAAGCAATATCAATTTTTCATTATAAATGACTTCCCTTATCCTTGGTGCTGATTAAATTAAATAGAGTGTGTCTTGAATTTCACTAGTAATGAAAGGGTATAACAGACTAATGTAAGGTATTCTATTTATATTTAACAAGATAATAGGGAATTAGACATGATGAGGGACATGTATTATTAGTAGAGTAAATTTGGTCTAAAGTAGTTCAGTTTTTTCTGGTATCAATATTTAATGAGCCTTATCATGAATCTAATGATTTGCATAAAATTATAAATCTGAACAAGGTTCTCTATCAGGTGTTGTAATATGTTGTGTATATCACTAGTATAGAAGAACCTATCACATGATAAATATTGAATATTGGGTATATTTAATGAATGGTATAGCGGTTTCTTGAGCACACTACAAGTGGTGAAATTAAACCAAGTGGCTACTCTAAAGATGGTTAAGATAATCTATTATATACTGATCTAGGAATTATATAAACTATTGTGCAGTGGTTCTATTAGTTTTAATTGATGGGATCATTCAGATTCAATCACCATAGTGAGTTGTGGTAGATCTGATTTATTTTTTTAGTATCATAACCAATGGTATTGGTGAATAACTAATGGAGACATATCCATGAACATTATTTTATTCCCTAAATGTTCAATTCAATCATTCATCATGATTAAATTATTTTTGTAATTCATTCATGTTTTCATCTTTTATCTAAAATTAAAACTGTAACCCTATAATTATTGGTAATTTTATTGGTTAGGATATTCTTTTTTTATAATCTTGATTTTTTATATTGATATAGTTTTTTAACCACTTTTATCAATATATATAACCCTAAACCAGTATATTATTAGGATCATATAGGCTAAGAGTTAAGGATGACTATATTGATGATCTTTTGTTGTGTGATTGAGAATCCATTAGGATTAAATATGGGATAAGATAAATAATTAAAATAAAGTTATATAAAGGTTTTATTTTTTATATTCATCCAAACCATAATAATATATAGATGTAAACATAGTATGGGTTTCATATTTTAGATCGTTAGGTTTGGGTCCAACCTTTGGTGCATGGAGCTCAGTTTAATGCTACCTTACTACTATAGATCCTTTTAAAAAATGAACCCCAAATCACCATCATATTTATCCTTAATTTGTTTTAGATTATTTTAATATTCCAAAGAAATTATTAGATGTTTTAAGAGACCAAGAAAATTCTTAGATATTTGACAATTTTTGATAAAGTCACAATTAGTTTAAAATTATAAAAATGATCATTATTTTAGTTTTTATAGAAAATGAAAAAGAAGGTTCAAGAAATGATGATAATGGTTTTTAAAAAGTCTAAGAACATTTTAAAATTATCAATAATTTTAAACTGAATATTAAAATTATAAATAAGATTATCTAGTACTTCATAATAACATATAATTTATTTTGTGTTGATGAAACTTTTTAGTTTAGTGAAAATGATCTAAAGAGTACATGATAAATTTCAAAAAAAACTTGGTGACAAGGAAAAGTTTTTTAATTTTCAACCATTACTTTGTGGGTGTTGAAATAGTAATAATGAGATTGATGATTGTTATTGAGGTTTTGGACAAATTTTATTTACTTGATGGATTTATTTTTAATTTATTTAAGATAATTATTTCAATATTTAAATATGGGAGATACATGATTGATATTTAAAAGGTGAATATATGGTGGTTACACACGGTATTCAATGAATCTCATACAGTGGATACTCAATACATTTCTATCATGTTTTTAGTAAATAATATTAATTTAATAGATATTAAATGAGTGATTAATTAAAAATAATAAAATAATATATTATTAATAGATAATTTTTTCAAAATTTTGCACATCTCATTAAATAATTTTTTATCCCAATTTTAAAATTATTTAATATAATTAGATCCATAAAAATTGGATCTATTATGGTTATAAATCAAAATTAACAAATTCATTCATATATATCTATGAAATAGAGTTAAAGGTGGGTAGAAAAAAGTTAGAAATCTTAGAATTAAGAAAATTGATAAATAACTTCATGGAAGATTAATTATGAAATTTATAAATAGATGAATATTAATGAAAACATATTTATTAGATAATTATATAGTGAACATGAGGATTAAATGGAAATTAAAAGTAATATTGTTTTCCTATCATATTTATAATGGATATGATGAAACTTTCTATGTGGGGGAGATTATTGTGGGTATGTGACTGTATGGTTTGGTTTATAAAAGTGAAAATGAGAGAAGTTTTGTTGTATAAACACTAAAATTTTAATAGAATAAAATAAAAGAGAAATGAGAGCACTTAATATTATTTATTAGTAGGAATTCATGCTCTATCTATAATCATGTTGCAATGAATATGATAAATATAACCCATGTATCATTTATTATTAATTTATTCAATGAATTTATAGTTTTAATTTATGAATTTTTATTTTATAAAATTGAAATGATAGTAGATTACTAATAAAAATTTACTTTGTTTTATTCCCAACCAATTCATAACATGGATTATTGTAGGCTGTTATGTAATATTAAAATTATCACGACTTATATAATATGCAGATAGATAATTAATTGATTCGAAGGAATACAATTTATAAACTTGTACATAGATAACCACCATATGGTAATTAAATGAGATATTATATACTAGTCATTTAATTTTATTATGGTATATATTGATTATTTTATTTAAAATAGGTGTTAGATACATCTATATCATAAAATTATTTGTAATTTTTCATCTATCTTATACATTTCTTGAGTTCTAATAAATATATTGTTTTCAATACACTACTAATTATGTAGTGAATATTGTACGAATTTAAATGAAATAGTTAAACTATACGATGCTTAAATATTATTTATTGAGTCAAATGAGGTGTATGAACTCAGATATTTACATGATATGTTGAAATATATGTTTTATTAGTTTACTTAGAATAATCACCATATCTTGAGTTGAGTTTTATGATAATTTTTATCTCGTTATTTGAGATCATAATCAATATTAGTAACAAATGAATATATGATCATTATATATACACAATGGTTTATTAGATTGAGTCAAACAATTTTATGAATTTATTGGTAACTATATGTTTTAGAAAATATTTTTTTAATATATATATATATATATATTATTTTAAATTATATAAAATAATAAATGGGTCATCTAATGAGTATATTGATCTAACCCCATTTAGTCTCCTCCTTGTTCTAATAGTGAAATTGAGAGTGAAAACCTAGGACTATCACTAATAGTTCAGAGGTTATCAACTGAAACTGAGCATTAAAATATATCAGATGAAAGATATTTCCATTTAATATAACATTAAATATTATACTCAATTATATTCTATCCTTAGACAAAATTATAATTGATAAAAAATTAAACCATCAATATAAAACAAGTTAACCGCATGAATATCAAACACCATCATAAAAAATATTTTTTTATATAAATGGAAGATATATGTTCACTAAAGCATCATATCATAACTTTTGATATGAACATACAACTAAATGTGATATTGGTTTCATAAATATGTTTCTTGGAATGATATAGGTATACCACATGGAGAGATATGTGTGATGTGGTATAAAACTTATAGAAATATGCAAGAAGTAACATGATACATGGGTTGTCCTACATCCCTTCCACTTCGGCTATTCTAAATAAGATATCATATATTATATTTAATCATTATTATACTATATTTAAGGGAGTTATTAAATTTAATTATAATGTTTAAGTGATAAATATTTATTATTATTTTTACATGTGCAATGGAATGTATGTTATAAATTTTTTAATGAGTTAAACATTTGTGAAACATTAATGATTTTACCTGATATTTGGAGTGTAAAAGGATGCCTATATAGAGAGGATAAAAAATAGGGAACATAAATGTATGTTTCTAGGTGTGTTTAATCTATAAAAGGTAAAGTTATCTTCTTTTATTTCTTCTATAACCAAGAGGAGAAACTAAAATACGGTATAAGAAAAAATATCCTTCCAATGTAGTTAAATATTTATATGGTTGGTTGATATATATGAATATATTATTCCTTTAGAAACCTTTTGGATATGTTTATAAATAAATTTTTTAAGTAGAGGGATCAAATATGTTCTTTATCTAAAACATTAATCTTTTAACCACTCATGTATTTATCTAATGATAGTGTACATTGTATGATTATTTCACTATGTTTGAGCATGTATGATATTCATTAAAAATAAACAGTGAAATTAGAGTCAAATACTCAATGTTTACAAAAAAAATTATATTTTAAAAAATTCTATAATCTTGAAGAACAATAATATCATATACATCAATACAGAGATATCAATGGTTGTGTTAAAAGATTTTATATTAAAGCTAAATTTGAGTCATTGATCATTGTATTATGTACAACTATATGGGATAACATTTCTCATGATGGTCCTAGATCATTATTCCAAATAAACATCATAAGTAGTATATATATAAGAATAAAATAGTGCATAATACTTTTACAATATCATTTCTGATATAACAGGGCGAGTGATATGGTGATATCAATGCTTACAATACAAAATTCTACCAATGAAAATGACTTAATAATGGTAATTCACTATATCACAATACGAGATTGATGATATAAATGTTTTCATTATGAAGAATTGTGAGGCCAATGAAATAGGGTATCAATGAGAATTTTACCTCATCATATATATTTTTTTATATCAAGACTAAAGATACAGGGTATTGATTCAGCATCATTTTATTTGTTTTCCACACACATTTTTTGAGCAATTCTATCACCCAATTATCAAACGAAACATTAAAATATGAACTTTTAACCTAAAAAATCAAGCATTTTAACTATGTATTTTCATTAAAGTAAATTTAGTTTCTAAAAATATTTCATTTATAAAATTAATTCCCCATACTTAATGATTCACTTATCCTTAAGAAATCAAATAAACACATTCAATATGATAATATATTGAAATTTTAGATAAAAAACATGATATGTTTGGAACATTTATCAATTAATTAGTTTTGGAAATTATTCATGTGAATTTTTTTATCAAACTTATCAACCAAGTTGATTTTTGCCTCCATTTTTAAAATAAAAGTAAGAAAATATAGTGGATAATTAAAATAAAATAGAATTAATTCAAAGATCCTAAGAATTTAATTTAGATAGATCTTTTGAGTCACGGTTGAATACTCACACAACTCAATAATTAACCCATAAATAACCATAGATATAATTTACCCATAATTTCCCCACAAGGTATGATGAATAAATGAGTTGAATAAAAATAAATAGTTCATGATTTGAACACTCAATCATTATCATAAAATCACTCACACAACTTATCAATGACTTAAAAACATAAATTATAGAATTATCATGAATAAAATTAGGAATTGTTTTCTATAAAACCAAATCATTTGATTCAAAAGTATTAATATACTATTATATTTATATAGTTAAAATATTTTGAAAATAATTAATTAAATAGGTTTCACTGGTTAAAAACCACAGTGAAAAAAAGTCGACCATCCAAAACACTCAAATCACCAATAATAGTTTTTAGTGAAAGTTATCTTAAAACTTATGTAAAGATATGTTTAAATAAAAAACATTTAAAAAAATTACGGAAAATTGAGTTTTAATTCAATAATAAAGTGCTTCATACATGTGAAGATCTTTATCCACTCTTAAAATCCAATGTATTCCTCAATGTTTTATAATTAGGTGGTAATGTATTAAAAACAAATATCAATTGATATTAAATTTAACTTGATAGGAATAAGAAAAGGGAATCTTTATAAATACTAAAGAATCTACTAAATCATCAAATTATAAATAGATTCAACATCATGAAAACATTTTACATTCATTAACAACATGATCAGATTCTAACCAACATTGATTATAAAAATTCATGTTAATAGTTTGGGATTATAATAACTTTTAGATAAAAAATTATAGCATGAAAATAAAATATTGGAAATTTTTTAACAATTCTAAAATAACCAAATAGAATATAAAAATATTGTAAAAGTCAATATCTACATTTCAAAATATATTTACAAATAAATTTAATAAACTACTTTCAAACATCACCAAAAAAATAAAAACATGGAATTTGTATTACTAAGGAGTCATAGAATTAAAACAATATTACAAAAAAATATTGGAACCTTAAAGTTTAGTATCATGTATCACGGTAGATTGAAATGAATTTATATTAAAATAAATGATGCATAAACAGAATGAAAATTGTAATTTTAACCCCCTAAAAATTTTCTGTTATTATTTTGAAAAATAGAAACTTAAATACCATCATTTAAAGTGGATCATCCTTTTTCAATCCCACTGTGTATCATATAATATATAATTAATATAAATTAAAAACATAATTACAATTCTATAAAATATAACACGATTTATTAGAAAAATGAACATAATGAAAAGAGTGAATTTCTAAATTATATTTTGTGCATCCAACTAAACATGAGTAGTGGAAATGTTAAAATATATACATTTTTTCATTGTTCTTTTCTAAAGAAAAAATGGTCCCCGGGGTGGGTGATATATTGGTCTTTGAATTTCTTCCCAAAATCACCCCTCTTTAACTTGTTAATCTAATCTTGTTTCCATTATTTAAGTTCATAAATAATAAAATTGATGCAACATTAAGTATAGTGGTTATTTTTTAAAAAATAGAAGAAAAATCATAATAAAAAAATTGAACAAGAGGGATACCCATTTATTCCATGGGTAGTCATGTAGTAGGGTTTTTCTCTCTTATTTAGAAAATTAAAATATTCCATTAATGTTAAGTAAAATGTATAATATATCCTCATTTTTTTCATTACAAATCAAAATCATTTTCCTCATTAATTTACTTAGAAGAAAAAATAGATCCTCATTAGAAGTCATAATTAAAATTTGATAAAACTAAAACAATGTTAAGTGTAAAAATGATATGGTTGTAAAAATACAAGTAACTAATGAATAATGTGATAAATTATAATGAAGACTAGATAAATTCCATTTTAAATATAAGTAGAGGTATAATGGGTGGTAGTAATTAGTGTATTTTATCTATAATAAATATAAATGTGTATATACTTACAATAAAAGATGTTTAGAACTTTTATTCTCAAATATTAAACTAAAAACCAAGAAAAAAATAATTTTTTATTAGACCGTAGGTATACACCTATGAAACAATGGATTTAAAATATATATTTATACTTCCCTCTTAAAATTTATAACCATAGTCAACATTCATAAGTGACTTAATAATAGATGTTTACTTTCCATATCATGAAGAACCATTAAACATAGCTTTTAAAAACATCCTAACTCTAGAATTTATCCATTATTTATTGAATTACCACATAACAAAAGGTAAAATTGAGTTATACAAGGATTTTATTAAAGAAAAACTAGGTAAATTAGCACTTAAAATATGTGAATAAATATTTTAATTCCAAAAAGGGTCACAATTACATAATCATTAAAATAAAGTGAGTTGTTTTTGATAGAGAATATTTTATCTTAAATAAATTCATTTTAGTAGGGATGATGAATTTTTTAGATTCCTCACTTGAATCAAATAATGTGAAGCTCTCAAATACTGGTTTTAATTCATTAATTATAGAATCATTAAAATAAAGTGAGTGGTTTTTGATAGTGAAAAGTTATTCACAATGAAAAAAATTAGTTTTTAACAGTTTTTGGATGATTTTATCTTATAATCAGAAAAAAACATAGTTCATAAGTGTTTTTATCAATATCAGTAGAATATAATTCTTTAACTAAATCAACTCCAAAATAACCTCAAACAAGTTTGGATTTCTTTTCATGTTCTGAATAATTGAACTATGTTTTTTCAATACAGGTATTAAAGACCATATTCCATTTATAACAATCTATCAAGACAACTATAATATCTAGAATAGATTACCAATAATGATAAGAAACTATTTATCACATTGTTTATCCAATATCAAAAAATCAGTGGGTGTAAGTAGTTCACCAACCATCACCATAATATTATCTATCCTTCAAATAGGGTGAGAGGGAACCTATTAGATAATTTAAGTAAAACTAAAGATAGTTTATGTTTTACAATATTTAATTTCTAAAAGAAAGAAAATGTAATGAGTTTGAAAATAACACCAAAGCCACACAAGAAATTTTTTGGTCTAATACCCACTATTTCCCAAGGATTGAGAAATATTTAAGGGTCATTAATTTTAGGAGGTACTTTATTTTTAAAGACATAACTACACTACTCAATGAGGGAAATTTTAGAAAAAACTATCAAGGTTAACTTATTATTGAATTTTTTTAAAGAATTTAATAAATGAGGGTATATGTAGAAAAGAATAAACAAATGAAAAATTCACATTAATATTTGTAAAAATCTTAAGAAACATGATATAGTTTTTATAATTATTATTTTTCTTAACCCTTTGTGGAAATGGGATGGGTGGAGAAAAAATTATCAGGTCATGAACATTATCCCCATCCTTCCTTCTCTCCTTATTTATTTTAAATTTCATTTTAATTCCTCTTTTTAATGAAATATTAGATTATATCCATATTCATAACTTATAGTACACCTTTTTATATTGATTATTCTCAATATTTTAATTTATAGATTCATAAAATCTCAATGTTTGGCCTTTATTATGCTATTTTATAGCATTTTAATGATTTTTAAGTCACTAATATTTATGATATACATAATATCTTCCTTTGAATTCATTTAATTTTTACTATAAGGCTTACCCATGTATCTCTCACTCAAACTCATCTCCATATAATCTAATTGAACTTACAATATATGAATGCAAGATTATTGAGAATCCAATTTAGTGATTAAATATTTCACTAACCCTTCAAAAATTAAATTTTAATTATATGGTCTAAAAATGTTTTGAAATTGTGTTCTTTCTTGAATTATGTACCATAAGGAAGTATATTTTTTCATCACCTTTTGGTCTCCCTATTATAGATTTGGATGGTTTTTATATCCAACACAGTAATTATTTTAAAAGGGATCAAATTTTTCTTGTTGTTTAATCCCATAACTTTCATATTAAAACTATTATTAGGATATATAGATAAGAAATATTTTATAAAAAATAGATTATAATGTCAATTAATCCCACAAAATTTACACTAATAACCCAATGATCTCTCTTGATTTCTAAGACTAACATTTTTGGAACTTTGATATATTAGATTTTGAAGCTTTTTTTGATTCCATCAAGTTGAGAATTTACTTATATCCATGAATGAGTGTTTTCCACACCCCTATTAATCATTTTTATTCTAGAGGAATTATTTTGTGATTTTTGGGATGTGTGTTATAGATTTCTTTGAGTTTCCCATTTGTCTTATCACCATATATATTTTCTACCATTAAATTGGTCAACTAATTTTTGAAAAGATGGTATTAGTCAATTATAAAATAAATCCATGGGAAGGTGTGTATGTAGCTGGTAGTGTGGAAACTACCTTTACATTTTTCAATACCTATATCGTTCCTCATAGAATATCTGATATTCATCATTCAATAACCCTATTATCTTACTTGTATCTTCTATAAACCTTTTTGGACATAATTTCATAAAAAAGCATTATAGAGTTGATACCAAATGTAAAAAGTGTTCCCATATAGTTGATGGAACCAATTTCAGGTTGTGTTTTTAAGAGAAAGGGGGAAACCTATTTACAATCGAATGACTCTATAAAAGTATATAATTAATGTAAAAGTGTATTCAATAAGAAAATCATTAAAAATGGGATTATTTATAGATAGACTTATTTCATCCAGTAATTCCTAGACCTTTGAGAAAGCCTACCATAATATGGATTGCCCTAAATTATTTGGAGTTGATACTGTAACATCTGAGAACTAGTTCACCCATGAGTAACAGAACTTGGTTGTCTATATGGCCTCAATATCACCTCCCTATACACCATAGGATGACAACAAGTAGTTAGGGTCTATAATGGTACAATGTGGAGACTATACCCTCATGATCAGAGTGACACTCAATAGTGATAACATATAAAAATAGTTGTAGAAAGATATTGCAACAACAAAATAATAACATCTATAATAATAATAATAATAAGTAGTGAAATAAGATCATAAATAATAAGGGATCTATATCCTTTATTAGATAAAAAGTAATGATCATATCATGATGCTATACAAAAATAGGAATACTAGGAGCATAGCAATAGGCATATACAACTTGCTATACAAAATAACAAAAAGACCTAAAATCCCCCTCCAATAGCATCACATGTATAATCTTGGTCATATTCCCCTATAATCCATATTTTTATAGACAATCAATCATCCATAGATTGGTGATTCCCTTTATCCCTACCTAAATCCATGAAGTCTATTTGGGTACCGATCAATGACCCAAACAAGGTGTGAGATATAATTAGTAGGAAACCACCAATGGTGTCTAGTATAATCCATACAGTGCATATAAAATGAGTAGTTTGGAGGGATACAAATTATTAAATAGTAATATAAACTCTAATTAAGTCAGCTCAGGTTCCTAAAGGACAATCGATTGACTGTACCTACTTCGGTCTAAGGCAGGATATCCCTAAACACATGAGACCATATAGACACACACACACACACACACCATATATATGTATAAAATATATAGACATATATATAGATAAGTAGTACTAGATATGACCCGAGGCTATAACCCAAGCTTTCCTTGCATAATCATAAGAGTCACATATTTTTAAATTAGGGTTATCATGCCCAACTATCTCATAGAATTATAAGGGATACCATTCATATAGATCATGAATATTAAAAGATTCCATTCCTAAGGATCATGTATAATTAGGAACTCCATACCCAAGGATCATGTATAAAAAGGGAATCCATGCTCAAGGATCATGTATATTAAGTGACTCCATATCTGAGGATCGTGTATAATAAGGGACTCCATGCCTAAGGATCATGTATAATCAGGGATTCCCTACCCGAGGATCATGTATAATAATTATTTTTTGTCATGTTAGAACATAATATAATAAATGGGTTTTAACCATTTTATATTTCATTTAGTCAAGTGAATAATCCATAATGTATATAAAGGTCATGTGACATGTTTGTATTATTCACTTCCTTTTAATTAAATTTAGTCATTTCATTTTGGAGTCAATATATGACCACATAGAAGGTGGCATGGTCAACTAAGAATTTATAAGGTCAAGGGGATTTTCATAATAACACCTCAAGAGGTGGAACTAGTCGAAGGGAATATCCTACCATAAGGAAAAGGGTATATAGGATCATTTATAACATGGATGGAAATAAATTTAGAATAATTCATATTTTTTAGAAAATATGTGGAATTTTCAGTATATGGAATTATGATGCATGATATAAAACAATATGTCCTTAAAAGAAAAGTACTAGAACACCTACCTTATTGTGGTATAAGACTCCTCATCCAGTGTTGGCCTCTAATATGGACTTGAATGGAAGAAATTAGATAAATAGATAAATTTCCTGAAAATAGGTAATATTTACTCACATGAATTTAGAATTCTTATGGGAGATGTAATTAATGAAAAGAAGGTATAGGAATGAGGAGCTTACCGATACTCTTGCAATAAGACAAATGAAAAGTGCTTCCAACATTACATGAGGGAGGAGGCTCGCAGCCTATAGAAGAGGAGAAGGAGAACCAACTCATGGGAGTTTTTATGTGTTGGAAATTAAGGAGAAAGGAAAGGATTTAGGTAATAAGGAGTTAGGGGTGAAAAGGTAATTTTCAAACCTTTATTTAAATTGCTTAATATATTTATGTTTTAAATATAGTATTTATGCCATAAGTCCCCCCTCTTTATGGCGCCTACCCAAGACATTTGTGGTGTAAGAAGGGTTTAAGCTGTAAATTAATAATTTAGGATGTAAACCATTGATTTACTCCATAAGGGGTCTTATGTAGGCTTCTTTTATAGTTTATCTACAGTATCTTGTTCCTCCTATAAGTACCACATCAACCCATGTAGGATTATTTAATAAGTTCCAAACCGAATCAACCGAAACAAAAAATGTTTAACTTATATTAAAAGAAACCATACATCTTTGAAAAGTTGGGATATTATAACCCACCCTTATTAAAAAAACTCATCCCTAAGTTTCCCTTATATGGGTGGTTGGGAATCTTCTAAGAAAAGTTATATCCACTAAGAACATATGTCAGCCTCTCACTCCTAGGCCTCATCTTGTACATGGCTATGCTGTCGTAGAACCCTAACTCAAGGAACTAACTTACCTTAGAGATCCTTTGTGCTCTGATCAACAACACACACCAGATACTCCTCAAAAGAAGCTTCAATATTAAACAATAACTCCTCAAGATGGAATACATAATATGGGATTTAATATTAATGGAGAAGCTGTGAAACTTGGAATACATCATGAATGGAGCTGTATCTCTGAGGGACTGATATTAGATAATCCACTAATTTGGACCTCTCCAAAACCTCAAAATATCTGATGAAACAAGGAAATATATTACCCTATTTTTGAATCCATATATTCCCCAACATAGGTTAAAAAAGTAAGAATAATCAATCCCTGACCTCAAACACCAGAGGTGATCAATATCGATCGATATAATACTTTTTACTAGAATGATCTATGACTATATGTTTACTGATAAGATGAACTACTCTGATGTATGTTGGACGGGATGTGGTCCCCATAGCACTACCTCACTTACCTCTAACCAGCTTAGGGGTGAACAGAATGGCATAAAATATAGGTCCTCTTAAGAATCCATCCATATTATTTCCTTAAATTGATTATTATATGAATGTTTTGTGAAATTTAGGTTTTTCTCACAAGGACCTTAAAAATCTTGGATGCATTCTTAGAGAATGTCCTCTAACACCTGTAAAATATGTTTGAACTGCCCATTAGTTTGTGGGTGATAGGTGGTTCTCAAAAGCACATGTGAACCTAGTTCCTTCTATAATATCTTCCAAAAACCTAATATAAACTAAGAGTCTATGTACGATACAATTGAATGTGGAACCTGATGAAGACATGTGGTCTCCATAACATATACCCTTCCAAGATCATCCACTAAAAAAGTATATCTGATAGGTAGAAAGTGGGATAGATTCATTATACATTAAAAAATTACACATATTTCATCACTACCATGAGGTGACTTCAGTAAAACCAATAAAAAATCCATGGTCACAATGTCTAATTACACTCTAGAATAGAAAGAGGTTGTAAAAGTCTAACTGGACACTGGTGTTTTTCCTTCACATACTAATAGGTGGAACATCGAGTAATAAAACCTACAATTTTCCTTTTTATACATAGCCACTAATATAGGCAACATATTTCATGGTACATCTTAGAGTTTACTGGGTGTAATTCCCAATTAGAGTCATTTTATTCCCACATAAAGTCATCTTGCACATCCGCAGGTACCCATAAATTCCCATGAATGTACTTAATCTCATCCTCATCAACAACCCAACTAGTTGGAAGGTACTCACTTTAGATGAACTCCGTTAGGACTAAGAACTCAAGATTAGAAATCCATATTCTATTTACTTGATCTGTAAGAGAATATGTCACTTCTAGATCTATAAGAATAGGCTTCCTATGATGCTACTGAATCTAAAGATTCATATCAGAGAACAAGGCTATCAACTTCCACTCTCTACAGACCTCTTGAACAATTTGAGTCTAAGTCTTCTATCTTAGACCATCAGCCACTTCATTTCCCCTCCCAAGTATATAATCAAAATTTAAGTCTGAATATTTTAGGTATTCGACACACCTTTGTTTCCTAAAATTCAATTAATTATACATAAATATGTATTTAAGGCTCTTGTGATCTATTTATACAACGAATATCTCTCACAACAGACAATTCCTCCAACAACACAAGGAATAAACCATAACTATTATATTAAGATCATGTGTTGGTTTTTAAAATCATCAGGTATCAACTAGAAATACCCGCACACCATGAATCAATCTCCCTAAATTAAAATGATTCCTAGACCAATAATTGATACATCACAATAAATTTTATAACATATATTAGGCTCAAGTAAGATCCGGACCAGTTTAGAAGTAAGCCTTAATTTAAACTCCTAAAAGGATCCCTCATATGATTTATACCATGTAAACTTCAAACCTTTCTCAGTCAAGCCTATGAGTGGTGCTACATGGCATTAGAAATCTAGGATAAAATTCCTAAAATATATAGCTAGTGACAATAAATTCCATATTTCAAACACATTCTTGGGTTGATCCCAAGAGGCCACAATTCTCACATTCTCTAGGTCAATAGATACTCATACCTCTGTGATAATATGACCCATAAAGTGAACCTTATCAGTCTCTAAATGAAATTTGGTGAGCTTGGTATACAACCTATGCTCTCTCAGTTTTCTCAAAAAGGTATCAATGTTTTTTGTATGATTTTATCAATTTTGTGAGCACACTAATACGTCATCTAAAAAAATGACTATAAAAGAATCCAAATACAGATGGAAAACCCAATTCATCTGGTACATGAAAACTTTTGGTTCATTCATGAGACTGAACGACGTGAAAAAATACTCATACAAGAAAAATATACTATGATTTTTGTTATACATTATGTCTAAGGGTCTAACCATCACCTGATAATCACCCGACCTCAATCAATATTTGAGAAAACTTGATCTCATTAGATATGATTAAAGAATTCATCAATATGAGGTAATGGATACCAGTTCATAGCTGTAAGTTAATTCAATTTTGAATAATCCATACAATGTTTTAGGGCAACATTCACCTTCTTAGAGAAAAGGATAGGCAAACCCCATGGAAAAGTATTGGTTTGTATAAACCCATTAGATTTCAAGTCCTCAAACTACCTCTTGAGCTCCTACAACTCATTATTATCCATTCTGTAAGGGGGAATGTATATTGGTGTTAATTCTAGAACTATCTTAATAGTAAAATATACCTCCATATCAGGAGGTAGCCAAAAAAATTCTTCATATAATATGTTCTTAAATCGATCTACTATAGGAGGGAAATCTATGAATCATGTTACCTATTCATTTAGATAAATACTATAAATATGGCATGTCAATCCTCTTAGACCACGATGATCGAGTCTAGATCGACTCTCCTAGACATCCCATTTTCCATTTTTAGTATAACTACTACCATTTAGTGTTGTAAAATACACCATTTGGTGATATAAATCTACAAACTCATGGAAGGTAACAAACCAGTCCATCCTAACTAGATTTCAAAACCTATTATCTCAAGGATGAAGTGGACCCACATGAAATGATAATTTCCAACCTCAAGGGGGAATTCCTTAAACTAATTTACAAATTCTAATAGGACCACTAATAGGGTATCTAGTTTCATCATAATAATGAAATATCGAATCTCGATCCCTATAATCTCCACAATTTTCAAAGATATAAAGAAGTTAGATGATCACATGGAAATAAAAGTGACACCAAAGTGGAGGGTAAAAGTATTATACCTCGAACTATGGATGAACTGACTCACTACTTCTTATGATTTGGATGAACTGCATGGATATGGATAGATTCATGGCTCTATGATATAACCTAACTAATTTTGGTAGGTCCAATATAATAGTGTTGTAAACCCCATGTCTAACTCCATCCTCCTTGACCACCTCCTCAGCCTAAATAACTATTAGTACTCCAGATACCTGCCTAGAGAGAAGCTAATGATCTTGCTCTTGATGTATGAGTGGGTGCATATCATATCCCACTTGTCACATATGAAAAGGTCTTACAAAAACACTTAAGATTACCCATACTTTTATAGACATGGAACTCAACTGGGTTTTTAGGACACTGAGTATTCCTATGACCTATTTTCCATACAAGCTAGACACCACATAACTGTTAGTGAGTGATATCTGACTACTACTACTCCCATTTGTAGACTCATAGTGACACTTCATACCACTCAATTATGCAGTTCCCTATCTTGGTACTAGACCACCCTATCCCACACCATCATCATACCTCATCTTATTCTTGGTAATAAAGGCCTGGTTCAGTATGTTATAAATTTTGGTCAACCAAGATACATTCAACTATAATCATATGGTGTATGTGTTACCATCCTCTAATTGAATCATTAAAGAAAACTCATCATCAACAAGAATTAATGTAAAGAACTAGAGATCCACGAATTAAGAAAAATATTCCATGATAGACATAGTACCCTTCTATAGATACATAAAATATCTAGCTCAATCTACTCTAAATGTTTGAGGGAAGAAGTATTCATAAATTTTTTATAAAAGTATCTCTAAACCATAACTTTATTTCAATATTATTGTCTAATAACATCTCACTAACACTTGAAATAATCACATAATATATAAGTTTCATGATTGATCCTCTAATCTAGTTGTGTCTCCAGATGCTCAAATATATATAGCATGGCCTTTAGCCATGAATTTATATCATGGGCCACCAATACCCATGAAAGTAGATGGATCATGCTGTTTAAACTCTTACATAAACTATTCCATAGAAAGGGAAGGTTTTGTATCACCCTACATAGATGACATCGATCATCAAAAACCATCTCGAAATTGAGCATTGACACCTAGATCAAGAATAGTAGTAGGTGTTGTAGGTGGAACTACAATTGGTAAAGCTGGTGACTCAGAGCCCACCACATCTAGAGGATAGTTTTCTCCACCTTATTAGTTCATGACTCAAGGTCATTAAGGTGTCATGTTTCTAAAATTCTAAACACATGCATTGTAATAATATTTGAAATAGAAATGATCATTGATAAATGAATATGAAAAGTACATGCCTTCCTATGAAAAAAGTACACCTCTCTTCCTACTCCTAAAGAGAGGTCTAGTTAATAAGTAATATCATAAAGGATCATAATATATACTCCCTAAATCCCACTACTAAGGTTGGGTTTGGATCAAGGTTTCACATCTCATAGAGTAGTTATAGTATACAGAGTAAAAATTTCATGTTATTGAGGGAAAAACCCTTTATGTTACAATTTAAATCCCTATTTTGTGGAAACCAATTTGTCTTCGAATTTCAATCCAATAATTTATATATATATATATATATAAATATATGGTTAAGTTATATACATTTATAATTCCCAATTTATAAATTCCTATTCTATGTTATAATTGGTACTATATATAACTGTAACAAGCCCTTTACATTCAGTCTCAGAATGTAACAGGTCTTAAAAAATAGATTGATTAGAGGAATCACCATCCCCAATTTATAGAGGCTCCACATTTATAAATTATAATTGGTATCCATGTAATCACAACCAATGAATTCTTCAAACCATGTAAGAAATCGTACATGGATCAAACATTTAATAATGGGTTTAGTTAGGGTTACACCATCATGATATATGGTAAAAACCATTTTGGTTGATGTAGAAACTTTAATTAACCAATTATTAATCTCATTTATCCTATAGAAACATTAGACAGAAGAAATATATAATAGTCAAGGCACTATAACATGTTGTATGTAATGCATGTATTAAAATAATCATGGAATGGAATATGCATGACATGGTAATCCTCAAGTGACTATAATGATGCACAAGACAACACTTCTTTTTGTACTGGATAAGGGTAAATTATAACCTCATAGTAAAAATAAATGTCACAAATCTTTTGTGTCACCTAATAGTGAAATGAATATAACTATATTAGTAAAAAACTAGAACATCAAGCCCCATATTAGGTAATTTGTCTTTTCCTTGTACGTGGATTAGCTACTCCTAGGAATAGGCTCATTACCAAATGCCAAACCTTTTCTTGTATCTTATCTACCAACCCCAAATAGTAGGAAAAAAGGAAAAAGAGGCTATGATACAACTTTATATCATCCAAGACCCAGTTTAATAATGAGTAACCCAACCTAGTTAGCCACATGGCGTCAAGAATGCCACTACATATTCTAGAGTCCAGCAACTAGTAGTAAGGGTATATAATGGTTGAATGAGGAGACTATACCCCCATGAACATAGTGAAGCTAAGAAATGATAACAGATTAAAACAATGTTTGTAAGATAATACAACTATAAAAGAATAACACCTAGAATAATAACAACAATAAGAAGTGAAATAGAATCATAAATAATAAGTGATCTATATCTAGTATTAGATAAAAAATGAAAATCAGGTCATGATGCTATACAAAATAGTAATACTAAGAACATAGAAATATATATATATAATATTCTATAAACTGTAAAAAAAGACCCACAAGCCCTATATAATAGCATCATTATCATATGATCGATCCTCTACCCCCATAATCCAACCCAGTATAGATAATCAAGAATCCATAGTTGGGTGCTTTTCATTATCCCTACCTACATTCATAAAGTATGTTTGGGTACCAATTAGTAGATAAAACAGGGTGTGAGATATAATCTATAGGAAACTACCACTGAAGATCAGTATAATCTAGAGAGTTCATATAAAATGGGACGTGTTTTGGTATAAAAATTATAAATAAGTAATATAAAATATAACCAAATTAGCTTAGGTTTCTAAAGGACACCTTCCTAACTATAGATCCTTCGACCTAAGCTTGGATATATTTGAACACATTACCCTTGTATATATATATATAAGTAATAATGTATATATATATATATCCTATATATTCATAATGTATATAACCATATATATAGTTATGTATTACTAGTCAAGACTCAAGGATTTAAACCAAATAATCCTTGCATAATCATAAGAGTCTCATATTTTTAAATAAGGGTTTCCATACCTATTTGACACATAGAGTAATAAGAGACTCCATACTCATAGATCATGAATTATTAGGGATTCAATGCCCATGGATCATGTATAGTAAGGGTTTATATGATATAAAATCATATTTAATAAGAGACTCCATGCACGAAGATAATGTATAATAAGGTACTCCATGCCTAAGGATCATTTATAATAAGGGATTACATGCTTGAGGATCATTTATAATAAGGGACTCCATGCCCAAGGATCATGTATTATAAGAATTTTCGATCATGCATTAAAATAGGACAAAATATGGTTTCCAACCTTTTAATATTTCATTTAGTCAAGTGAATAATCCAAAATTTGTATAAGGATCAAGTGACATGGTCATACAATTCACTTCCATTTGATTCAATTTAGTGTTTTCATTTTGGAGTCAATACAAGACCACTTAGAAGGCAGTTTAGTCACCTGTGTATTTATAAAGTCAACAATATTTTCATAAGAAAACCTCAATAGGTGGAACTAGTTGAAGGGGACATCCTCACATAATTAAAAAGGTGTATGGGGGAATTTCTAACATGGATAAAAAATAAATTTAGGATAATTTATGTTTTTAAGAAATACAAGGAAAGTATGGTTTGCGTAATCAGGGAACCTGATATAAAACAACATGGTCTTAAGGAAAAAGTACTAAACCACTTACTATATCATGGTAGATGAATACTCATCTGGTTTGGCCTCTAATCTGGGAAAGAACATAAGAAATCAAAGAAATATAAAAAATAACTAAAAATAGGGAATATTAGCTCACATGGATTTAGAGTTCCTAATAGTGATATAATCAAAGAAAAGAAGGAATTAGAATGAAGAGCTTATTAATACGCTTACAACGAGATGAATGAAAAGTGATTCTGACACCATATGAGAGAGGAGGATCAAATTATATTCAAGCGGAGAAGGAGGGAACTGAGGCATGGGATCTACTATTCATGGGAAATAAAGGACAAAGGAAAGGATTTAGGTTTTAAGGCATTAGAACTGAAAAGGTAATTTTCCCATATTTTTTAAGCCTCTCAATATATTAACAACATAAATAGAGGATTTTCACCATAAATACACCCGATTTATGAGTTCTTACCAATCCATTTATGGTTTAAGAAGTGTCTAAAATATAAATTAATAATTTACTTCATAAATTGATGATTTACACCATAATTTTTCTACTTCTGGCTTCTCCAATTACTTATCTATAGTAGCAGCTTCCTTTTAGAATCACCCCAACAAACCATGTTTGATACTTAAACAAGGTCCAAACCAACTTAAAAAAACCCAATAAAGGATTAACTGAAATTAAATGAAACCATAAATTTCTTAAAATTAGACAAATTACAAATAATTTCTATGTCTAGGACCCTTGATATTTATCTTCCTAGGATGAGGTTTTAGATTCTATTTATTTTTATTTCCAATAATCTCCAACACTAAGTTTACCATTTTCACTATTTTATCTTTATTGAGGATATAATAGTGATTTAAAACTAATTAATTAAAGGTTTCAAACCTACAACATGTGTTTAAATAATGTTTTTGTTATTTTAGTGATAACAGTTTTAAATTTTAGAATAAAAACTAAGAATTTTTGGACAAAATAACTCAAAAAAATAAGAGAGATCACCCAAAAATATGTAATGGAAACCCCAAAATAACAAAAAATATATTTCTTGATCATGAAAAACTATAACAAAAAAAATTAGTTTTTCAATTCCCAATACTAAAAAAATAGAAAAAATGAACAATTTTTAGTTTTATAATTTTTTTTCAAGGTTTAATGTTCTAAAAATAAGAATAGAATTATTTTAAAGGGTATGAAGCCACAAAGTGAGTATATTTTATGATTTAAGCACAAAAAATGTAGTTATTTTAGTTTTTTACTTGTTTTTTAAGATATTCTTATCCATAGATCATTGATTATTTACATTAAAATGATTCATATTTTTTAAATTTCATTATATAAAAAAAATATTTCTATACCAAATTTAACCTTGTATAATTGACGTAGGGACAAATCCAATGAAGAAGGAGATGTGTTCTAGGGATTTAAACATATTGAAGTGTAGAATTAATAAAATAACTATGAATAGTGATGTTTTGGTGGTGGAAGTTAGGTTCAAAAAAAAACAATGAGACAATGAATATATAGATAATATAAAAATAAATAAAATCAAATATTGCTACAAGAAAGAGTTTTAGTGTTTAAGGGAAAGAAATAAGTGTAATTTTTAATGATTGAATGTGGGGAAACTATGATAAATGTAGTTTGAAAATTATTATTCAATATTTGACTTCTTTCCCTTAATAATTATTAAAACATTAAGGTCTACATAAAAATAACATTTTCATGCTATTTTAATGAAATTTCACTTATAAAATATTTTAATAATTTTTGTTTTAGGTGAAATGAAATATTAATTTTTTATTATATGATGAAATATTTTTAACATTGTCATGAATTAAAATAAAACAAAGTTATCTCAATCAAGAAACAAAAATACTAATTTCATTCATCAATGTTTAACTAATATAGAGGAGAAATTAATAATCAATAAAGGGGATAAAAAGTTGAAACAAATTATTCATTAAATAGTCCAATCTTTTATATACTTTGAGATAACTACATCTATATAGAAATTGGTTTCATGTGGCCTTGAAAATAATTTTAGTCATTAATTTCATAGATATTGTAAAATATATAAAATAAATATTTAAAAATAATAAGATATAATCAATACAGTTCCCTTAAAATAGTACTAGATATACATTAATTACAAGAAGGAATCGAAAAAATACAAATCAATTAAAATTAATTAGATATTAAAAGGAGGAATGAAAATTTTATTGAAATATTACTTGAGATGATGATCATGTTCCTTAGAATATCCCCACTATGTTGATCCTCCATATCTATCTCCATTTATATTATACTTTGTCTCTTCATGTGTAAATAACCTAATTTTAGGTCTAAGTATCCCATTTTTATGTTCTCAATGGAAGAGTTAAAGAATATTGTATTTTTTTTTTCAAAAAATGAGTAAGAGGTATGGAAAAGTGGTTAAGTATGTTCTTGTGATGGCATGATCTTTCTTGAGTTGGTTTGAGGATGTTGGAGTACAATTATAGTATTTTTTAATTTTATGATATTTGAAATATTCTTAAGTGTTTTAGTGTATATGGTTTTTAAATTTCAGTTGTATAGATTTTGAAATTGGGTAAATGAAGTAGTTTTTTAGTAATCCTTAAGAGTTCAAAAGACTCACACATAAATTCATAAGAATCATTCAAACTTACAAAAAATATTTCTTTTTGAAATATATAAAATTTTGAATGAAATAGGGAATTCTATAATATGAAACCAGATAATGAAAAATCTATTCCTTAAGGCATTAAAAATCAAAATAATCAAATGATATTGTGGTTCAGGTTAAAAAAATTAGAGTTTTTTCATTAAAATAAAAGAATACAAGTCATAAAGGGTTACTGTATAAAGTTATCAAGATTTAGAGTTTTCATATGAGATTCATGAAGGTTTCAAAGATTAATATCTAAATTTATATGTAAAATTTAAATTTAAATATTGACTTATATTTATTAAATTTGAATAAATATTAAATAAAAATATTGTTCAATGGTATTAATGGGAATTTCGAATGGAAATATTTGAAATTCATTATTATGATCAAGAAAGTAAAATATTTATGATCTACTTACCAATGTTAATGGTATTAAAGAATATCAAGGAGTAATTTAAAAAAATTAGGTAAATATTATTCAAATAATTATATGAACTTAAAAATGAAAATATAGGAAAGTTCTATGATCGATAATTGATAAGTCGATACTGTGCAAGAATGGAAATGTTTTTTACCAAAGAGAGAGAATAGAAGAACAACAAGTGATGGTGTGTTTTGATTATATGTTTCAAGGAAAAATATTATATTAAAATAACTTAGAGGCTTGAGTTTGATAATTTAGAAGAATGTTATGTGCTTTCATTCCCTTTTGTATGTATCAAGTGTGATAAAAGGTTGAGATGAAAATCCAACATGCATACTACTTTTTTTAACATTGTTCTAGTGATTGAATACCTAACCAAATGAATAAATTCTTGTTTTCTAATGTTGAGACATCTGGTTTAGTATTGAAAATATTTTCTTCATCTCAGAGAAAAGAGTTAATTCTTTTAATACGGAAATTTCCAATATAAATAATATATTTTTGTATTTGGGAAGTGGATGATACATGCCATGGGAAGTGGGTGATATTTTACCGACCATTGTGTTTCATTGTAGTGAATTTGTTTTCATTTAAAATTAAATGGTTATATAATCTATTACTTTGTAAAAAACCAAACATAGTAAGGAATATGTTTTTTCATTAGAGGAAAACCTTTTAAAATTATTGTCTTACTTTTTTAATTTAGTTGCATGCATGTGAGGGAAAGGTTAAAGAAAAGTTTATTATAAACTCAAAAGTCACAGATGTTAATTTCTACAAAAAATTGTCAAAAAAATGTACCACCAATTCACCCGTCTTAGTGGTATATCAATTAACCTGGGGTCTTCAAGTGGTATCAAATTCAACCAAGTTCCCACTAATATACAACTCTTATCAAAGGTGAATTATGGAGAATATGAATTTCTATAAGCAATAGAGTTGTTCAAATATTTTATACTAAGAAATTTCATGGATTTATGTATAGAAATATACAAAATATTTTAGAATATGGCCTTAAATTTTGCGATGTTGGGATTGCGAATACTCTTCAATTGATAGATTCATTTGACTGTAAGGAATAACTATAGAATAACCTTTAGTATTATGATGGTAAGAATAGTAGGATTTAATATTAGGAAATGGTATGGTTAAAATACACCATCTTTTGGTGAATGTGCTTGTAGAAATCAGTTCACAAAAAGGAGGAGTTTACTGGAGTCAGATCACTAAGAGGAGGATACATTTTATGTTTTAATCACTCCTAGCATGACTTTTTAGAAATAGAGTGAGGTTATGGTTCACTATTCATCTATCAATGTTTGGTTGTCAGGGTAGAGAATGCTATTGTAAATTGACTATCATTATTTTGGATGAATAGAAATAATGAATTTTAGATGTTGATGCAATAGGTTGATCGACCAGGTCCCACTATAATTAATTGATGGGACCACATGTTGAGGTTTCATGTGATCGTTGATCTTAGTGATCTACGTATCTATAAGTCATAGTGATTCTAAAGTTATACAACATTTAATGGAATAAATAGTTGCAATGTTTCTCCCTTGAACATAATATCAAATTTTTAACCATGTAAAATAATCTTGTGAATTTATTTTCTTTAATTTATAATTTTTCATTGAATATTTTTATGAGTTAGAAAGTGTATAGGCAAGAGTTTGTTAAACTATTTGTGGTGATTATTGTGAGGTTAAGGTAACCTAAGAATAATATACATAAATATTACATTATTATAGATGAATATTAAATACATCTCAAAATAATACAATCCCAAGAACTGTAAAGGTTTAGTGTATTTGGAGACTAGATATATAAAAAAATTATTTATGAACAATATTCAACATTTCCAACAAAAATTATTCTCACATGGTACCCTTATACACATATAATACTTAATATACTTGTTCACAACTTGGTGGTAAATATAAAAATAATAATGGGGGAGATTAAATTCTAATTAAGGGTAAAAATTGGAGATAAATTTCAAAGATCAAAAGTGAGCATAATATGAGAATAAGGGTATGATAAGGATGATCCCATAAGGGGTGCTGATATACATGGTTTTCCTCCATCACCACCTCCCTCCATACCACCTTGGGTCACCTCATCTACCCTCCTTGGTGCTTACATAGAGAACTCGTGGCAGTAGATCCTCTTTCTGCGGTGATGTCATACGACCATGTGGGATCGACCATTCGACATTTCTCATCATTTCTATCCTACTTCCCACATCACTCCACCTTCGTTGGATAGGGATTCTATAGTGGCATGATGATGGTCCATCAGCTGCATCCAAGTTTCCATGTCTGAGGGATGTCACCTCGTCTCCCGGGTGTGCTTTAGGTGGTTAGTTGTGGTATTCATTATCATTTTAGATGGTGGTGATGGGAATTGGGTTCTTGATTGCCACTGGTTTTGATGAATTTAGCATTTGGGAGGCCAAAAATGTGGTGATGGTTTCTTAATATTTTATTCTTTCTTTTGAATTTTGTATTTGAATGTGGTTCTTCAGTTCATGCGTTGTCTGGTGAATCTGCCTACCTTGGATTGATGTACACATTCTTGTTTTGGTTGTATATTCTATTGGTTTTGGGTTTTCTACCTTTTTTTCTTCATATGGGATTCTTCTTGTGATCCCGTTGTTCGTGATATAGTGAATCTTTTGTGAGAGAGTTCTAATAGAGTAGATAAAATGGAGTTTTGGTGGAAGAGAATATTATTTTTCTGAATGCTGATTTGAAATCTTTGATTTTATGGAATGGTTTCTATGATTTTTACTTGTGGCGCAGTGGTCAGTGGTTCTTGGTCAAAGAAACCAGTTCTCCTTCAAGGGTTTTCTCCATAAGAGGTGCATATCATAAATTTACACCATATTAGTTCAATCTGGAATTGGATATTTGAGACGGTATAGTGATTGCGATCGATACTGGGACATGCAACCTTGCATGAGACAACTAGCTGAGCAGTGTCAATATGATGTAAGCTGGTCTAACATTTTTGATCCTAGGGAGGGGCTTCTTTTACAGACTATATTTTGGTTGATTTTGGCCTTGGACCTTTGGTTCGTGGGGAATGTTGATGTTTTATGTCCTTGATGTCATGATTGGTTCCCCCTCGGCCCTTAATAGGGGGAATTTTTAATAAAAAATTAATTTTAAAATTTTCAAGGTATGGGAACATAAAAATCATACCTAAATACATAAATCTTGTAAAGACCCTGACCTCAGTAGAAAAAATCTGGCACCTTACTTTATTACATCGGTGTAGTAATCAAGGAAATTTCATCCCGAAGGACCGAATAGTTTAGTATCTTTAGAAAAATAGATACAAACATAAGAATTACAGTACAACTTGAAATAAAATACAATATAGCAAATCCATTGTAGATACCCCTATTTTACTAGAATATCCCTGAATGTGAATCATAATACACATCTTGACATCCAGGGAAAAAATAAAACATAATAAAGGGGTGATCTCAGATGCTCAGTAAGGGTAATCATATAGCTGAATATATCATAAATAATCATAAAAAATAATCCAATTTGAATAACTAAAAACACATTCCATTAAAACATAATCTTGAGCATAATATGGTAGGAATAAAATCTTATCAAATAACATCATATAAATAATCACATAAAAATTATTCTTACCCATGGATATTATACTAGTCAAATAATCACATGGATTATAAATAACTAATCTCATAATTTGGGAATGAATAATGAGAGACATCATAAACATACCATCAATTCCTTGACCAAGAATTATCTATAAATGGGTAAGGTCTCCATCGAAACCCAGTCTAGTTTGTCTCATGAGACCTACAGATGAATTAAGGGGCTAAAGTGGTCCCCACCTAAAACTCACTAAGTAAAATGAATTCCTCATATGAAAGGGGTGAAAAATTATAAACGTATACATTTATATTGAAACTATCATATGAAATGTAAATAATTTTTCCAATTAGTAAACATAATCATAAACTACCTAGAGTATTATGGATATTGGTAAAAATATACTACATACTGAGTAAAAATGATCATAAACCACTCAATAAAATATGGTAGATGGTATCTTAAGATACCAAAATCAATTAATAATAAGATTCAATAGAGGGTGTTGACATAGATGAAAATACTCTAACAAAATCACTGAAAATTTGTTGAGATAAATACACTTTTTTTACTTTGGTAACATTTATTTAAAAAGATACACAATTATAAAAGAAAAAATTTTCTTTATAAATAACTTTTTAAAATTGTAATGGATTCTTAAAAATATTAATGTTTCATGAAAGTAGTAAAATCCTCTCATGCTGTATAATTTTTATAAAATAGAATTTGTTTTAAATTTTGAAAAAAAAGAAATATTTAAAAGAGTATTTTCAAAAGAAAGTGTGTGCATTAACCAAATGAATAAATTATGAGTATTAGATATAAATACAATAAAAACTAGTTTAATTACAACTAAATATAATAAAAATTCATCATAGCATGACATAAGCATTGTAATATATGTTTAACCTAAATAATGACAATTGGGATAAGAATTACCTTACCGCCATGAAAACAGTCGAATCATATTGCTCATAAAATTAATGATCATTAATTGAAACATTAAATACCAATAAAATAAAGATATTAATGATATTATACATTAAATTGAATTATAGATACACCACACATAAGAAATAAGTGGTGAATAAGGCATATTTCACAGAAATAAATGTGAGACGAGGAACCCTTACCTTATGTTTGAAAGCGTTATGTAATTATAATTAATGCCATGTATAATGAAATTATATTCATTAATTACTTAATTTAGAACCTCTTAAAAATATATTTTATTTATTATAATCTTATTAAGTTCATTTATGTCCATTTCGATGGGTTATAATGTTTAGTTTTGTTGTTTTAGGAGCGTTCATTTTATGGTTCTATGGTCGATCCCCTTGAATATAAATATGAGAGTTCTTCTCAAATGGAAGAAAAAAATACATAAGTTGGATGGAATGATATTAATATAATTATAAAATTTTAAATGGTCTTCATATTTAATTTGGTTATATGGTATGATAGTGGTTCATTAGATAAAATGTTAATGAAAAATGGTTAGTTTATTTTGGCAGTTTTTATGACTATCACGAACTATTATAATTTTTTTAATATTATGTTTATATACTATTTAACAAACATTTAATAAGTTTTAATATACATATTAAATTATGTTTTAACCACAAAAATGGTTTTATGACCATCCTTTAAGGTGGTAATAAGAAACGAAAACTCTTTATCCATGAAGGTGGCGAATTGACACCTCATGGACAATGTTTTAATTTTTAGAATAAAAGGAGAAGAGAAGAGTATTGATGATGGAAATTACATTAAAATGATAAAATTAAATTATATGAATGATTATATAGTCACCAATCACCTTTTTATAGGGGAGGTGAGGTAAGGATAAGAAAAAAAAAGTAATTAAAAGATAATGAGGGAGTGTTTTACCACTTGAGTGTCATATCCTTGAGAACCTCTTTAAGGCACTTGGAAATGGTATTTTGGTGAGAAAAGAAATAAAATAATGTGAAGAATAGGTTTGGTAAAAAAAATTTAGAATATAAGAAATATCAAAATCTTTTAAGCAGTGAGGATAAGGGGTGATGAGGGGTGGTATTTATAGTGGCAGAGAGGGGTGTTTTTTGATTATTTTATTCATCAGTTTATTATTTTGGATCAAGACAACAAATAGTATTGATTATTGTGTCTAAATAGATTAACTAGAGAATTATATTTTTATATAATGGAAAATTAAATCATAAATTACTCAACTAGGACTCAAAAATTCATTTATTTACTCATAATGTCAAATATTATAAATTACCGTATTTAATTATTCACAAAAAATTAAAATATTTAAGAAAAATATAAAAATCACCCTAACCATTTTTTAACATGTATATTTAAAAAACTCAATCCATTTTATAAAAATATTTTTCAAAATATGATAAACTTATTTATTAAATAAAATCATCATTTATTCAAAAAATAGAATTTTGAATATTATAACTGATTTTACGACAATTTGAAAAATTAATTACGGTATAAAAAATTATATTATAATTATAATGAAATAAAATATTAATTTATGACTATATTTTATGAAAATAAATATTCTTTTAAATTATTATGTTAATTATAAACTATAAATAAATATTAATATTTTATAAAAATACCAACACTTAATCATCATTTTGAAAACATTTATTTACTAAATATATGATATAAATATATCATATTTTCATTTATTTGATTCCTAAATTTTCTTTATAATTTTATCAGTGAGGTTATTATTACAATGGAAACATTACTATTTCAAATAGTTACTGATGCACGCATGTCATAGGGCATGGAAAAATAAAATTTATTCTCTTAATATAGCACAAAGGCTGACCCGGATTGCCTCACTTGAGGAGAATTCTCATTAATTCACCTACTTATTATATCTCATCTAAAATAATTCTTTTTAGTTGTTTTTATTTAATCTAGGAAATTTATGAAATTTAAGTAAAAGAAAAGATTTAACTAACCTAAAATGAAAAATTTAATTAGTGGATAAAGAACTGGGCATTTATGGTTTGATTTTTAGGTTCCATCATTATCCATTTTTTTGATTAGTTTATGTTTGATAATTTAATTCTAAGATCTCATTCATGAGTTACTGTTATTTTTTTAATGGTGTTAAATCTCGAATGCATTCAGAAATATTAATTTCACCTTCTACCATATTCATGGTTGATGGCACACATCAATCGAGAATGTGACATCTCCCAAGACTGGACTCCATCATATGCCATTTCAACCACTAAATGGATCAAATCCACCATATGAAGAGCTTGTATCTAGTATAAGGGAGTGAAAAGATTTAATAAAGTAATAAAATTGAGTTTGAAATCAATGACGTGGTGGATGATCACCACACTCATGTATATCACTCCTGATCATCACAAACTCAATACAACATAATAATTTAAGTGTATAATGAATAATATTTCCACTGACCTCCCATGAGCCAAGCCTCGAGTTAGCCCATCATTTATGATGGTATGAGGTCATGGTATAATGAGAAATAAAGTTAATAAAATAGAAGAAATGAAAAGAATGAGGATGAGTAAAGAAGAAGCAGAAGAATAAGAACATGGAGGAACAAAGTTAAGAATGCATGAATTTATTAGAAATATAAATTACAATTGAAAACTATAAAAAATAAATAAAATAAAAAATTAAGAAGAAGAAATAGGGAAGATTTTCATCTATCCATTCTTGGTGGAGATCTCCTCCATGGTGCTACAGATGGAATTGGATGGAATAAAATGCTTTGGGAAGGAGGAGCTATCCTCCTTTTATAAGAAAAAATCTATCCTCTAATGTTTTTCTCATTTTGACCCATTAAATGAATGATTCAAGCATTTAATCCTTCATAAAATTTTCCCATAAATATCCATTTCCTTTACCATCAAAATTTCAGCATATTTGGCCACCAAACGAAGGAGTTATGGAATACATACTGAGATTGATTTTTTTGGGTCAGAATTCAAGAATTATTCCTTAAATGTATAACATCCAATGACCCAAAAAATTAGTGAAAAACGGTATAAAATTAATTTAACAAACACATATATGATCCTATATTAAATATAGTTCTAATTACCTCAATTAGAGGTGTTTTTCATGACTTATGATTCCGTTATGGAGGTGTGGTCTACAATGTTCTCCAGAAAAATTGTCCAACATGATTTATTTTTACAACCACATGTTATTAGAATCATATCTTGTTCGTGAAGATAAATTTAAAGAAAATAAATCAGGGAATCATAAAAAATAATCACTCAAATTGGATTAATATTTTAAATGTTATGCCCAAAATACCATTGTTATAAAAATCTATTAAATTTATGGAGTTAATCTCTTTTAAAATTTTATCCCAAAAAAACCCATAAATCCAAAATTGTTGTAAATAAGCTCAAATTGATAAATTTGGAGGATTTAAATTATTGAAATACATATAAAAATGAAGAAAATATCATCTCTATCACTTAAATTACTATTCCAATGGCCATGTTAATATTTAATAGTATTTCATGGTTAATTTGTGAAACATAAACTATTGAATAAATTGAATTTATTTAAGAAGATAAATACCATAAAATATTAGGGTGTTACATTCCCCCCTCCATAAAAATTTTTAACCTGAAATTTCTAGAATGTCACATTATAAAAATATTTTGGAAGTTCTTCATCATGATTTCCTCTAGTTCCCATGTCACCTCTTAAACATTATGATTTTTCCAAAGTACCTTTACCATCTTAGTCATCTAATTCCTCAACACCAGTACTATAATGTCCATAATCTGGATAGGCTCTTCACAGTAAGATAAATCAGGTTCCAATTCTATTTCTTTATATTTGAGAACATGTGTTGGGTTTTTCATGTAATTTCTTAACAAATATATGTGGAATACATCATGAAATTTTGAGAGAATTTGTGAAATTGCTAATCAGTAATCTATATATCTAATTATTTCCAAAATTTCAAAAGGATCAATGTATATGGGGATCAGTTTCCCTTTATTTCCAAATATTATAACACCCTTCCATGGAGATAACTTTATGATAATGTGATCTCCCACTTGAAACTCCAAATATTTCCTCCGGTTATTGTCATAGGTCTTTTTCCTACTCTAATATGCTTTGATATGATCCTAAATAGATTATACCTTTGTCATTGTCTCTTTAATAAGTAATATACCCACAAGCTTCCATTCACCAAATTCATATCAACAAGTTGGTGTATGAAATCTATTTCCATATAATGCTTCATATGGTTCCATTTGACCAAGGTAAGTATTAAAATTCACTTTCTTGATTCAATTTTTCTAGTCATTAACTTTACAATGAAATATTCACTTTCCTATGATCATTAGACAGTAAATTTTCTCTAAATATTCATATTATTTATCATGGATATGTTTATTTCGTAAAACATATATCATTTCCACATACGACGTATGACATTGAAAGATATTTCTTTATCTAGGGAAATATGGATAAATCCATATTATTTACTCAATACGTATACTTAATGATATGGCACATTTTCCCTGAATTAAATCAACTATTCGATATATGATGAATTATTTGGAATGCAAGACATGGGTGGGACCTAGTTATAGATATCACCTTGATGCGTTGATAGTCTCATGAGGTGAATTAGTAAGCTATCATGAAATCAATTATCCATACCCAATGGTTTTGTAACCAATATTTTAAACTATCTTGTGAATGGTCTTGATAGTAGAGGTATCACGATGACTGAGATATTCGAAATTAATAATTAAGAATTATCTTTATTCAAAATTCAATTATTATTATCCATGATATTTTCACAATGATATTATATATAGATGTATTTTATTCTTAGTTATTTATTAAATGGAATGTTTTTTAGTTATTTATATTTCTATTTTGTTTATTACTTATCTAATTATGATTTCCAAGTTATTAATTAAATGGAATGTGTGTTCAATTATTTAACTTTCCATGTCAATTCTTATATATGATATTTTAGTATTGATATTATCTTTGGGTGAACTTTTTTTTAGTTTATTGATAACATGACATGTGTGTTTATTTATTAAACTTTCCATATTGATTATTCTTATTGATTTAGGATATATTCTACTATACTTAACTCTTACTGAGAATTTGATCCCACCCTTATTTTTTTCCTTTCCTAGGAATCTATGAAGTTTAATATGATTAAAATTCAAGGATATGATAGTGGTTATAATGTTACTCTCAAAAAATTTTGTTTTAATTTGTGTATTCAAATGTAATGTAATACTCAATTATATATCTAGTTTACCAAGACGACTTGTAACTGACAAACCTGAGTCAACTAGACAAAAGACCCAATCCAACCAGTCATAGTGAGGTATAAAAAAGATAATAAAAACAAGTATTTAATATAACAAAAAAAATATATTCAAATAGAGTACAACATGGAAGAAAAATAGATATATAACAAAAACCATACAATAGAATCCAAAACAGGCTAAACCAGAAAGTATGAAAAGTATTTGTGTGACCAGCCATCACCTGCAAAACAACTCTAATTGAAGGTAGTAACAACAAGATAATAAAACATTCTATATTAATCCATTTCATTTACTTGCATCTTGTAACAAAACATCTACAAACACCCAAATGAAAAATACGGGTATGAGAAAAAAGCCCAGTAGGATACCACCAGAGAGTCTATAAAATGTCCAATATCAAGAATGCAATAGTAGTAGATTTTAAAAAAAATATAGTTTTACAAATAATTTTCATAAACCCAATCCATTTTAAATAATATTCCCTTTGGTTCTCATAAATCCTTTCATATTCTCAAATACATAAATATGATAAGTAAAGGTGATGAAACTGGAATTCCAATCCATACATAAATAGGTAAGCAAGTAAACAAATATCCATGAAATAACCCATCATACAAAGCTACGTGATACAACCTCATGAAAAAATATGGGAGCAATAATCCATGAGAAAAACCATCATGAGATAAAAATCCATAAATTTAAAAGCACCTCGCATTGGGCTCTAGACAATGGGAATACATATTAGACATTAAAGATCCTAAAAAGTAATAATATTTTATCCAAACAATATCAAGTCCTACCACAATCCATTTATATCCTAAAGTTTTTTTATAGTGGTTCTATAATCACTAAGGCAACACATGTCTATTTCCCAATGCACCCAAGGTTCCCTATATGCCAAGTGTTTCAAAACCCATTTCAAAAAACATGCACATAGTATTATAAAAAAATTTCAAATCAAATCTATTCTTCTTCAGTGTTTTAAAACCCATTTCTAAATAAAAACCACCATTAAAGAATTTAAATAAATACTTGGTGTGAAAAACACATATTTAAATAAAAACACTTCAAAAACATTAATCTTTCACAAATAACTTCAATTCAATGAACAACCTAAATGAATTTATCAAGAACAATAATAAATTCATAAAATTAACCCATTTTATAGAAAATCCTACCTCAAAATGGTATAAACCTATCCACCATTGGAAATGGTGATTGGAAACCATTAGATCAACATTTGAAAGAAAAGGCATACTAAGGAACTATAATTGGTTGATATAAAATAGTATACAATCACGAATCCAAAAAATAAACTCAAACAACACTGTAGCCACAACCAATGTAATGAAGAACTATAATGAACACTTACCCAGATAGGAACACCCAAACAACCCTGATGATCGATCTCTAAATGAGTGATTAGAAAGGAGAAGTGATGTCCAAAATCACCCAAAATTTCCTATGGAGTGATCTGGTTTGAGAGAGGGAGGTTTTAGGAGGAATGAAATAATAAATTCAAACAAATAGCCCTAAAAAAACCAAATCTTGATAATTACAAGGAGTGTAACCCCATTACACATTGTGAAATCCATAGAATCCAAAAACACTGAAAAAATAACATTTTTTTATAAAAACTCGATTTTTTACCATTACATGATGTGTAACCTTTATATAGATTATAATCCATTAATTCCCTAAAATTGTTTCATGTAATATTTATAGAGAACATTACATGACATATAATCCCATTACATGGTGTGTAATCACCCAATTGACAATAATCATCCCAGTTTTTGTAGTAAAATTAAAAACCAAGGATAAAGTACAAAACATGAACAAGGGAGTACCTAAAAAGTGTAACGAGGGTGTTATAGTATCCCCAACAAAAATTATTTATTTCCCCAAAAGTTATAAATATCCTAGATCCAAAAAACGTTTAGGCCATTACTACCTCATCAACAATTCCATCTCCCACATCTCATAGATATCCCATCCACACTACAACAATACCCAGACTAGAGGAATTATTTTACCATGCAGTAACTTGTCTCGCTGATCCATAAAATGAAATGGATTCCCAACCACAGTGCTGTCGGTCTGAATATCAATATCCTCCCATCCAATCACATGGGAAGGATTTAGTAAATACCTACTCAACTAGGAAACATGAAACACGTCATGGAAAAAGTGAAACCATATGGTAATTCCAACCGATAGGCCAACTTCCTCAGTCATCCAATGATCACAAAGGGGACCAAAAACCTTGGTTCCAGCTTACCCTGGTTACCCAACCAATGATATACCAAGCGAGGTGAAACTATGTGAAAGACACAATCAATAACCTCAAACTCCAGTAGCTGATATCAAAGGTCTAAATACGGTTTCTGATGACTCTGTGCTATGAAAAAACTCTTATGGATCAACTTTTCCTTTTTCATCTTCTCCAAAATCAAGTATATAATCTCGGAGCATATCCTCAAGAATATGGACAGAACTATCTGTCTTTACATGAATCTATGGATAATAATCCATGATAAATTTAATTTTAGAACCTATAACCTCTTTAAATCCTTTCTATAAACTGAATGTGAACCTCTTATCCCTATCTGAAATAATTGCAGAGGGAACCCTATGAAGTTTCACAATCTTCTGAACAAACAAGTCCCCAAGATGTTCAACTGTCCTCATCTCCTTGATAGGTATGAAATTCACCGATTTCATGAGTGGATAAATTATCACCCAAATCACATCCTTCCCACTAGTAGTCTAGGAAAACCAATGATGAAATCCATGGAAATATCATATCTATGTTCAATACCAAAATGGGTAAATGTTGAAACAAACCAGTGGGTCTCTAGTGTTCCACCTTAATTCTCTAAAAAGCGAGACATTGTGAAACAAAATCTTCCACCAATATTTTCATCCACAACCAACAATATCGAAGTATCATGTTTTGATACATCTGTGTTGCTTGAGGTATTGAATACCAACAAGACTGGTTTCCACTATCCATCAGCTCCCATATCAGGGAAAAAAAACCAACCAAATAAAAAAGATCAAAGATCTACTAAGAGATCGAGACCACTCACCCAAGGTCACCCCACCATAAGGTATTTCACTAAAGTATCGACACTCAATGTATTTCACCTTCTCAATATAAACTTTATTATTAAATGATGATCCAACTTTCATCGAAGCTAAGAATACATGTCAACCAAAATATTCCACTTCCATGATCATATCATCAAAAAAACTCATCATAGACAACTCTTCAACTGATTCCTTTAGGCCTTGTGTTAGTAATTTTATGATCAATGCATCAATAACCACATTTACTTTATTAGGTGTATAATCAATTTCAAAATAAAAAATCTAAAGATACTCCACCCAATGTGTCTATCACAAGTTTATATCTCTATGAGTAAAAAATATATTTATGTCTCTTATGATTAGAATACATCATAAACCCCTCCCCAAATAGACAGTGTTTCTACATTTTTAGTTCTTGAATAACCACTAACAACTCAAGATCATGGGTAGGGTATTTCCTCTCACGAGGATGTAAATGACGCAAGCCATTGGACACCACCTACTTCCCCTACATTAAGACACATCCCAAACCCATACCAGAAGCATCGCAGAAAACATTATTACCCAAACATGGTTTTGGAAGAATCAAAACTAGTTCTAATGTCAATCTCGCCTTTATCTTACCAAAATATCTCTAAAAATTATCATTCCATTCTAAAATTTCACCCTTACGGGTTAAAGAATTCATTGAAGATGCAAGATTAGAGAAATCCAGAATTAACAATCAATAATGATCAGAAAAACCAAACAAGATTCGGATGTAAAACACATTTATGGGTTGATCCCAGGGAAAAAATTCCTATACCTTTTTAGGATCAACTGATATGCCCCTATTTGACATGACGTACCCAAGAAATTTCACTTCCTAGATCCAAAAATAACATTTGGAAAGATTACAATATAGATGATGATCTCTCAATATTTGAATAATGATATCCAAATGGTCTATATGCTCCTCAAATGAATTGGAGTACACCAATATATCATCCATTAACATAGAAAAGAGTCTAATAATCTTTGAAAGATCCAGTTCATCAAATCCATAAACCCTGTAGGATCATTAGTTAGATGGAACGACATAACAAGAAACTCAAAATGACTATAAAATCTTTTAAATGTTGTCTTAGGTATATAATATCCTCCAAATATCAATTGAAATTACCATTATTTAAGTTCAATATTTTAAAACCAACATGCCCATCGATGATGGTCAAAAAGGTCATCAATCATTGGTTAAAGATATTTATTATTAATTTTCACCTAATTTAGCTTCAGATAGTTAATAAAAAATAAGAGTCTCCCATATTAATTTTTAGAAAATTTGGTAGTTAAAACCCATGATGACATGATAGGTTGAATAAATCATTTAGGATCTTGGTCCTTAAGATTGACCTTAAGTTCCACCAACTTAGCAGATTCCATTCAATAAGATTTTATAGAAATGGGATCATAATTGGGAGCAGGTAAATATTAAACTTGACCTCTCTATGTGGTGGTAAAAAAGAAAAATCATTCAGAAAGACATTAGGGAACACACACACCACTGTCGGAAGTCGACCACCCAAAAAATGGTCAAATACATCAGAAACAATCTCTGAAAATTAGTATGATATATCTCTAGTATAAGGATAAACACACCCCCTTCCCGATCTAGAGTCCCAGTAACCTAAAAAAACATGAGTGACCCCATTAGAAGATAGAAACTAAACCCAAAAATTATAATATTCTATCTGAGCCTTAGTGATAATCACCCAATCCATCTTTATAATCATGTAAAATATTTCAAGATCAATCATTGTGAAATCTAACTCCACCTCAAAGTTGGCTATCATCACCCAAATTGTGGGACACTTGAAACCTTATTCATACCTTTTCCCCAAAGGCGTGGAAAGATCCAACAAAAATAGAATAATCTCTAAATGTAATCCCAACACATAAAATAACTTTTTAGATATAAAGAAATGAATAAAACCTATATCAAACCAAGATAGAAACATAGAATATGAAATAAACACTGTACCTCTAATAATAGCTGGACCTAATTCAGATTCCTCTTACACATACTAAGTCACATAAAGTCATCCAGTCTTAGCCACATGAATATACCCCTTTCCTAGAGGATTTAACCCACCAAACTTGGAAACATCAACACATACTTGCAAACCCTTGGTGAGATTTGATTTTTCCTTACTACTTGGGGGTATCCTTTCTCAAAGATACTTTATGTGACTAGATTTCCCATAAAGATGACAAGTATTAGGAGACTCCTCACAATTAGGCTTCGTATGACCATGTATTTCATAATAGTAGTAGAAAACATACTACTATCTTGATGAAGCCCATGAAACTATTCCTAAATATAAATAACCACCCTAAAATTCATTTTCTAGCTATAAGAGACAACCTGGATAATAACTTCACCAACTAATGCTCCACCCAAACCAATCTTTCTAGCCATGTCTAACTCATACAAAACTACATTGTCCACTACCTCTACAAAGGATGGAAGTCACATGAGAATCAAAATTGACTGAATATCCAACCTCAATCCCAAATCAAACATATGAGCCTTTATTACTCATTAGTGATCAGCTTCATTACTAGATACACCAGCTCATAAAAATGGGTAGAATGATCTAGAACCATACGCTCCCCCAACTACAAGGCCATAAAATCTTGGGTCTTCACTAAATGCAATGTATCTGGGTAAACATACCAATTAAATTTTTTCTTGAAAGAATCCTAGGTATTATCCTAATGAAAAATAGCCTCTTTCTTGGTCCCTCAATCCTATTAATGAAAAATCCCACCTTAGATCCATCAAGAGTCTTTAATAATTTGAAGATCCTCTCAATCTACTTAAGGCACAACTAATATTCTATGCATCCTTTGTTACAAAAGAAGATGTGTGGATGCTTCTTAGTAAATTAAAAGCCATGATCCACCACATATCATAGATTCTTGACACACACTTGACCTAGAGTCTGAATGGTGCAGATTATAGATTCTATCAAAGTAGGACCCACTACAGGATTTACCTAAAAACCAGTCTTGCAACTTACAATATCTAATTTGGAAGATGTATTCTTGGTGTAATTTTCTAATAAACACAAGAAAATATCCAAATAGACCATGAGAACAACCCAAAATATCAATACCACTGTCAGAATTCAAACTAATGATTTAAAACAACAAGAATTTAAAGAAATCATGAATTCTACCAGTGAAATACATTAATTAAAAAGGAAAATTTAAATTTAAATAAAAATCCCATACATTTCATTCCAATGAACTAAAAATCTAAGTCCCAACCTTTTAAAAGTCCTTATCTACCCATGGTAACTCGGGTTTAGGAACAAACGTGAGCTGCCCATGCCCCTTTTCTGCACATAGTATCCGAATTCTAATGGTCTAAATCTTATTTAAACAATAAAAAACCAAACTTAGGAAGTTTTAACACACATTATCTAATAATTTCCATTAATAACAAACTATAATAGACAAAAATGAGTCAACTAGACAAGACACCTGAGATGGACCATCATAGAGAGGTATAATAAAGAAAATGGAAACAAATATTGAATATAACCAAAACAAGACATACAACTAGAGTACAACATGGAAGAAAAATATATATACAATAAAAACCGTACAATATAATCCAAAATAGTTTAAACCATAAATTTTAAAAATTATATGTGTGACCAACTATTACCTCTAAACCAACTTGAACTAAAGGTAAAAACAATAAGAGAATCTTGCATGCTACATGATTCCCTTCCCTTTATCTGGATCCTGCAATAAAACATCTACAACTACCTAAATGAAAAAGAAGAGTGTGAGAAAAAATCCTAGTAATCTACCACCATAGATTCTATACAAGGTCTAATTTGAAGAATGTAATAGTTCTAGATTTGAAAACAAAAAATGACTTACAAGAATTTTCATACAACCACTCTATTTACAAATCAATTTCCCTTTGGTTTTTATAAAATATTTTTATATTATTGAATCTAGAAATATGAAAATTAGAAGGGATAAAATAGGAATTCTAATCTATACATCAAGAGGTAAGAAAGAGAACTCATATTCATAAAATAATCTATCATGTGATGCTATGTGATACAACCTCATATAAAAATATATGAGAAATAATCCATGTTAAAACCATCATTTGATAAAAATATGTATATTATAAAGCACCTCATATTGGGCTCTAGACTGTGGGAATACATACTATAAATTAAATATCCCAAAAATGAATAAAACTAGATCCAACCAATATGATATCTTTCCACAGTCCATCAATATTCGAAATATTACCTCCTAGTGGTTCCACACCCATTAAGGCTACCCATGTCTATTTCCTGATACACCTAAGGTTCCCAATGTTCCATGTTTTTCAAAACCCATTTCCAAACCATGGTCACAATTTTATAAAAAAATTTCAAATCCAAGCTCATCCAGTTCAGTGTTTGAAAACTCATTTCCAAATAAAAACCACCATACAATTATTTAAACAAACACTTGGTGATCAAAAACCAGTTTTAAAGAAAAACCCTTCAAAAAAATTACTATTTCACAAATCACTTCAATTCAATGAAAAAATAAAATGAATTTATCAAGAACAATAATAAATTCATAAAATTATCCCAATGTATAGAAACAAATAACTAAAAATGGTATAAAGCTGTCCACCATTGATAATAGTTATTGGTAACCAAGAGATCAACCTTTGAAAGATAATTCATGGCAAGAAACTACGAAAGATCAATAAAAATCACTATCTAATACTGAAATAGAACTATAAACACAGCCAACACCATAGATTTGACTAATGGAATGAATAACTGAGAGGAATACTTACCCAGAGAGAATCACTGCAACAACCCTGATAAATGATCATCGAACGAGTGATCTAGAAGGAGCATAGATCTTGAAAATTGTCCAAAGTCACCTTGTGAGAGCTCTGGCTCAAGAGAGGGAGGCTTCATGAGGAAACAAAGAGTAAACACCCACACAATTCCCTAAAAAACTCAAGTATTGAGATTTATAGGGCATGAAATCCCATTACACATCATAAAGTACATGGAATCTAAAAACACTGAAAAATGCATCTCATTTTTATAAAAAACCTGTTTATTTCCTTTACACATTGTGCAACTTTTACAAGGTGTGCAATCCTTTCATGCCCTAAAACTTTTTTGTGAAATATTATCAAAAACCATTAAATAATGTTTAATCCCATTACATGGAATGTAATCTCTCATAAGATAGTTCTTTTCATAGTTTCTTCAGTAAAAATCAAAACCAAGGATAAGAACAAAACATGAGAAATGAAGTACCTAAAAAGTTTAATGTGGTGTTACACTACTAAACTATTCAGTTATTTAGGATGAAATTCCTTATATATTATTATAATGTAATAAATCAAACACTGACTATGGGCTACTGGGTTTTGAGTATCTATATTTGGTATCATAGGAAGTTTAGTAGAGACCTTGGAAACTAGATTTAGGAAAACATAGATTAGGTAACATAACCCTATAATAGAATTTTAGGATAAGTATAGATGAACATATTAAAGATTTGATAAGGAAGAGATTATGTGGTTTTTAATAGGATTACATCCCATTCTGAATACTACAAGTGGATTTGGTTCTGGAACAAAGGAACCTAGGGGTAATAACAATGAAAGGGTGCATTGGTCTTGACCCGATCATTACCTGGTGTATGAAAACTGGCCTTAATGCACATCTGGTTTGTCACACTCAGGATATATTCTTAGGATAATTCATATTTTCTTTACAAAAAATAATGAAATATATGAATATATGATTAAAATGAAAGACCAAGGTTAAAATTAAGGTGCCTTATATTGAGAAGAATGTGTCTCAATGGAATGGAAAAATGTTTCGTGTGTGCAAAATAAGGGCGTAATGAAAATAATTTCAGATGAAAAATGAAGAGTACAATGGAAGGAAATAAATATCATAATAGGGATCCGTTTATATATTTATTATCTTAAATGTGGAGAACCTAGTAATTATTTTATTTGATTCTCTATTCTAAAGGTTAACCCCTAAACCAAGAAAGGAAATATGTTGAAATAAAATATATAAAGTGTTTACGTATTATTATTAATGAATTAAATTATTGATGTATTTTACCAATGGTATTTTGGTTATAAGAATCATGAAACATCAAAGGATTGTGTTAAATTTTAGAATTATATATTCCTTCATTAATTTAATAGTCATGGATACCATCATGGGTTTATGAGTTTAATATTGATCACAAGTTCAATGTTTTAGACACCCATTTTTTAGGTTATATGTGATGATAGTCTACCGTGATTAAGGATATTTAGGGATAATTTTATAGAAGTACAACCTATTAGTTTAGTATACATTTTAGTGATAAATTGACTTGAGGGATAATGGATTTAAATTTTATAGACATATGTTTAAAGTTATTGATAACCTTTAGGGTTAGTATGATCATTAATAACATTGTAAAAATAGTAAAATAAGATTAATATACTTTTTTGAAGAAAATAAATTATATTTAAAACCTTAATAAGAAGTTTATTTAATGATTAATTTTATTTCCAAGATGTCCATAATATTTTTTGGTAACATTATAGGAATTATATGAATATATTTTAAAAAAACCTGAACACTAGGTGACAACCCGATGCATCTAGAAAGGCTGCGAGGCAATAACCCACAACCGAAGGAGGATAATATTTTTACACCTACCACTGATCTACATGAATTTTTGGTTAATATATCATAGTATTTAGGTATAATATTTTAAAATAAAATATGAATGATGAACTAGTGGTGTTAATTTTGAGTTATATATATTAATGTATTAAATTTGATAACTTATGCTAACCATTTTGGTTTTAGAAAAAAGTTAGAGATACACTAAAAGAATTGTAACTCTTTTAGGGATCTTACGAACTGTTAAAATTGATTTTTAGTGCTTTAGGAATAAAAAATCCATTTTTATATCCTTTTCTTCGACTAAATGGATATGTTGGAAATTTATTGAAGCAAAACCAAAGGATGAAATTATTCTTATGAAATAGAATCATATCAAGTAAGTATATTTCCTTCTATTATTAGATAGTAAAAGAAACCCTCAAATATAGGTAATGGATATTAAAACAAAATTTTATCCTAATACCATTATACCAAATGAATTAAATATTCCTTTAAATCATCACAAATTTATATTTTTAAGGCCCTTAACTTTCCGTTGACTATTCACTTGCTTTTGATGATTGACCTCAATCACTCTCTATAATTATTTATTATTTTATTCCATACCATATCTTCACTTTACACCAATTTTATTCTACTTAGAAACCTAGTTATGTGTTATTTCATATGAACTTTGTATTCCACTATATCTATTATTAAGAGGATACTATTTTAATACTTTTATGATGTGGGTTTCTCAATAACGGTATTTCTAAATTCCAAACCCTTAATTATCAAGATCGAGTTTAAATTGTGAGAAAAAAGTTATTTAAGGTGTTGAGAATATAACAAATATGAATTCAAAAATAAGAAAATTTTATTCGATAGTGTTTGTGACATACAATGCTGAGCTTAAACAACCCACAAAATATATTTGTTTAAATTTAATCTCTTTGATAGCTTGCAGAACATGAAACCCTGAGTCTCAAAGAACCATAATATAGTATAATATTATAACTCAGACATTAAATTGGTGTGTATTAATATTACTAACTAATATCTGAAAATTATAGTAATATATTTATTATAAATAAAATAATAATCGTTTAAAATAAAAATAAATGTTTTATAAAAATCCATATTTTACTAAAAGACAGATCAGTAGTGCTTTGAACACATAATTTTAAATTAATGTTTTAAAATTTTTAAAAAATTTATCTGAAAAAATAAAATTCATTTTTGAAATCATCACATCAAAATTATATTGGAGTGAATCTTTGAGATTTTACAAAAATAATACATTTTTCAATGAGTAGTGAAAATTACAGAATTTTAATTTAATAATACATTTTTGTTTAAATTATTTATAACTAGGCCGGTCCTGACATGGCTTGAAGGGCGTTACTGATCCCCATGGTTTGGAGAATAACACTATGTATCATACAAGATAAAGTGGGAGAAGACTCCATCGAGATAAAACTACCAGAATTCAAACAGGTATAAAAACCATAAATTACCATAAAATAGAAAGAAAATAACCCAAGTCCCAATAGACATGACATTGAAAGTTCAAATAAGTAAAATAAACTGCCACCTCCAAGTGGTGCTTTCCCCATTCTCAAACTTTTTAGAAAGAAATTTACAAAAACATAAAGGAACATGTAGGGTGTGAGCTAAAATCCTAGTAGGTTCTCACCAAGGATTTCATAATAATATTCCATAATTAATTAACCAAATAAAGCTTTAAACATTAAATAAACAGGCATGGAAATACAAAATCAATTTAAAAAAATCATTCTTTACATTTCAATTAAAGGAAAATATTTATAAAAAATGGATTAATAAAGTTTTTATATAAAATAGTATATATAAATTCATAAGTCATTTGTAAAAAAGTTTACCAAAACAACATATATATTAAAATAAACACAAAGGAGAAACATGTTCATAATCCAAGAGGTATAATAGTTCTAGGTTATGGGATCCTTATGCACTCATATAATGATAACATCAATATGAACACATGTCTCTCTGACACTATTCAAAGAAGACTAAACAACATCCCACTATGGATAAGATCATCCAATAAGTTTATGTTAGAGTTGTAAAGAGTTAATATGTTTCTAAGGAATTCCCATTTTACCATGTTTTCCATAATAACTCACTAATTATGTAGTCTTTCATATTCTTAAACAACAATAAATAATGGGAAATTTATTCCAAAACTATTTAAAATACAATTTAACCCATTTTCCATTTCAACATGCCAACTTACACTTAAAACCCATAACGGGTTTTTAGTCAATTCACTCCCTTTTCTAGGATAAAACAAATGGGTTATTATCAAAAAAATTCAATCCATTTATCTTAAATAAAAAATTTAAATAAATTTAATAAATTCATTTTAAAATTTAATTCCACAATTTAATTTCACAATGTACGTCAAATTCAAAAATCGCACCCCATTTCATTGGAATTAGGGGGTTTTCCCCATATTTCATGCCAAAGAAAATTAAAATACCAATTTGAAGAGAATTAGGTTCTTCATAATCAAATTTAATTCAATTCAATTTGAATCAAGTAATTTAGGTTTAAACCAATTATCCAAATTTAAACAGAACCACTTACCAAAGATCACGAGATCACGTAATACAACTTCCGCAACAGAAACTCCAATGAAGAACTTCAGGAAAGGAGATCCTAGAATGAAACCTAGATTTATGATTTAAAACAATAAAGATTTGACCCCCCAACAACATAGAGTTATATCAAACCCTTATGAGAAGAGAGGAATAGGTTGGGAGATTGAGAACATAAGAAGAACTCTTACTAGGAAGTGATGGAAAATCATTCTCCATGCTTTGATTCACTCCATAAGGAGTTTAGAGGAGAAAAAATGGGTCCTCCAGAGATCCAATGACCTAGAAGGATATCCAATCCCGATTTAGTACCATGTGTGTGAAGGGGTTTAGAGATGTTACAAGTTATGGAGTAGTTCTTGGAAGACATCCAAGGGGTGCACGTTTACTATGCACGACTTGAAAAAACATGCATAATCTATATAGCTTACTGAGGATGACTTCCAATGGACTTGTCTTGATTGGTGCATGGTTTTCCAAATTGTGCAGCTAAACCATGTGTAAATAATATTTATTAATAATTTTTGATAAATTTTTATTCTTGAGTTGGGTTACTTTTCCTTTCTCTTAATCTTGGTTTATGCTTATTATGGGAAATTATTTTAGAAGAATTGATTCATGTTTTAGAGTGTTTAAGTTAATGTTTTAAAATAAAAATCCTAGGTTGTTTGTAAAAAATTGATAATTTCTTAGAGTTTTGAAAATGTTTTAATTTCACAATAGAATTTGGTTTCTGGTGTTTCTAGAATATTTCGAATTTAAAATGATGAAAGGTTGTTGGGGAATCTGGTTGATTCTTCTTTTGGGAAAGGGTTATAGTCCAAATTATTTCAAATATTTTCAAGTGGAGATAATAATGTATAATTGGAATATTTTGAGGATTTATGCGTGAAATGTTTTAAAACTTAGGTTTTTAAAATAAACCAATAATGATACCTTTTTCATTAAAAGTTTTCAAGAGGGAGTATACATTGGTTTAAAGAATAAAAATCCCATTTTAAATGAATTTTGATAAAACCCTGTTGGTAATAATAGGTGAATTTATTCCTTAAGGAAATTATGAATTGGGTTTATGGTACTACTACAAAAGAGTTTAACAGAACTGATATTTATCAGCACTAGAAAAAATCACTGATAAATGGTAACCTTAATCCGTGCTTTCATTTAGCTCTGATAAGAGGAACCCTTTATTAGTGCTTTCATTTTACCGCTAATAATGGGTACCCTTTATCAACACTTTATTTTTAGCACTTATAAATGTGTAAAATAAATTAAAATAATCAAACAAATAAATATAAAGAAAATTATTTAACAATTTTATTAATTAAAGTATTATTGAGAAAAGAAATTAAATTGAATATACATATACATAAATTTTAAAAATTAATAAATAGTATATATTAAATTTATAGATATTTAAAATGAATAAAATGTAATAATTAAACAAATAAAAAATAAAAATGAGTAAATTAAGAGAAATATTAAACATTTTATTAATTAAATAATAATTGATAAATATTAATAAATATTAATATATATATATATATATATAGATTATAAATATTGATAAATAATATATATTAAATATTGATATATAAAATGAATAATTTGTAATAATTAAAAAGAAAATAAAAAAGAATAAATTAAAAACTATTTAAATTTTTTTAATGAAATAATTATTAAGAAAAATAAATAAGTATAATATATATATATATATATATATACTAATTATAGATAGTAATAAATAATATATATTAAATATAAATATATAGAAAATTAATAAAATGTAATAATTAAAAACATATTAATGTCTTACTCATTTTTAACATTGTTTGATTTTCATTTTAAAATATATCAAACGTTGTGTGTTACATTGATTTCATATACATATAAGTAATTAATAAATTTTTATATAAAACACACACACACAAATATTTACACAATTAATGAAATATTGTAAAGAAGAACATAGACCTAATATTTATATAATTTATTCAAATTCTAGTGTATTTTAGAAGTTCATTATAAAATGACACATTTAATATATTATGTTTTTAATTAGTAAATTCTATTTATTTATTTTTAATATTATTAGATCCAGGTATTATTTATCCACTTTTAATTTTTTAATATTTTAATTTTAATTTTATTTTTTGAATTTAATTATTTTCTATTATTTAATTATATATATTTATTCACTATGTTTTAGTATTTTAAATATGTATTAATATTTATTTCAATATATATATATATATATATCCATATTTTGAATAATTTTAGTTAATTAATAAAACTTATCCATTTTTCAATATTTTTTAAGTGGACTCATTTTTAATTATTCAATTTCACTCATTTTTAAAATTCTTGAATTTTAGATTATATTTTCATTAATAATGTTAAAAATATATTTGTAAATAAATATTTATAAATAAATATAGTTATATATGCATATTTACCATATTTATAATTTTATATATTTATAATTATTATAATAAATATTTTTAAATAATGAATATATTTACTATATTTATATTTATATATATTTAATAAATATGTCTAATTATAAATAAATAATTATAAATATATTTATAAATGTATATTTATTATATTTATAAAATTATATATTTATAATTATAAATAAAAAAATATATTTTTTAAAATTATTAATGTAATTATAAATAAACAATTATATATTTAAATAATTATAAAATTATAATAAACAAATATATAAATATATAAATATATTTACATATTTTTATTTTAATTATAATAATAAAACCTTTGTTAGTGCTAATGTTTTAGCACTGATAAAGGTTCCTTTTATCAGTGCTTATTAATTTAGTATTGATAAAAGTGTTCTCGATCTATTTAAAGGAACCCTAACCATGACTCATTTCAATCTTGATTTTCAAGATCTTCTGGAACTCCTCTATCGCTGGTGCTACTCCTTTACGTTATCGTAGACAAATCAAGGCTAGAATCCAAGGTATGTTATTTTCTATTTTTCTCTCTTGTTTAATTCTTGTTTGGGATCTATAGTTTGCATTATTGTGTTGTTCTTAACCATGAAGAACCCTACATCCCAAATATCCCCCTTCTCTCTCTCTGTCACTTAAATATACCTACAAAACACCACCCATACCCTGTAAACTGATATTAGCTTCATACAAAACCATTAAAAACCGTATCTCCATATAATGTTGCAATTGATGGTGATTTTATGGGTGTTTCATTTATTATTTCTTATCAACATTTAGATAGCGTGGATTTTCATTTTTTGAATGTTGTTTCCACAGTATGGAATGCACATAGATATGATAAAAAGTTTAATAAAATGAGAATAATTATGAATATTTGTGTATCTGTTGAGGAAATGATCTTAAAAAAAATTCATAGAATGATAGGTGTATATTTTTTCTTAATTAGTATTTGATTATTAGTATCGCATAAGTGAGGTAGTTGAATGAATAAATAGAGTTTGTTCCTATTCCTTAAAATGATATAATTTTATGGCGGTTCCTATCTATTTTCATTCATTTGTTTTTTTTGTTTTTATACAATTTGAATATAAATCTGTATATAATTTCACAAGATAAATATATTATTGAATAATGAAATGATTATATAACACATAAAATAATTATTAAATGTGTTAAGTTAAAATTGTGTAAACTATTAGAAAATTTAGTTCTTCTTAAAACTATTATACTATATTGATGATTGTAGTAATATTTACAATAAATGAATTGATAAATTCATGACGGTTAAATGGAAAAGTGTTTGTTGGGATTACATTGTGGTTGGTGGTATGTAGTGATGGAGACTGAATTATAGTTTTTGAAATGTAATATGTTATAATCTACAATTAAAATTTCATTTAGGTTATTTTTGAATATGAGTGGGTTTAGAGTATACATGGGATAAACATATTTTTTAAAAAGATAATAAGTATAAGGTTTTAATTATGTTATATTTGAGAAAACATGGTTTATATAGAATATTGATCAATTATTATGTATTACACATGCTATAATATAAATATTTAAGTAATTTCCATGTTTTATTATTTTATTAAGGAATTTTATGTTTATGATACCAGATTATTTATCGCTTTTATTTATGTTTTTGATATTTTTTTCCAGATAAAATGGTTCATAATTTATATATGTTGATAGGATAAATATATTTTCAAATTATTTTAGTGTAATCAATGAAAAATATGGTTTAATAATCTTTATATTGTAAAATGAACAAAATCACATTTATAAAATTATTTTTAAAGACAATATAATTTTGGGAAATGGAAAAATTATGTAACTTTTATTTAGTAATTCTACATTTTTATCTTTTTAAACAGTTTTTACTAATTATTTAACTATTTTTTTATTTACTTGTCTAATAATTTTTTCTATAGATATTTTTTTTGAAAATTATTGTATTGAATGTAATATGTAACTATTTTTTGTTAAATTTTGAAAAATATTACCTTATAATATTTCTTTGAATAATCAATTAATAATATTATTTGAAAGAACTTTTAATATACCTCTCAATGTATAAATAAAATATTTTTCTACAAGAAATACATGTATGGATGTGATAAAAATATATTTTTTCCATATATTATAATATGATGGGTGTTATGCGATGGCTAGGTATGGAATGTTAGAATGCGAGTTACTATAGACATGTTAGTGATTCATCAAGGGCTAGGGTGAGGGTGATGGGGAATTTGTGTTTTTATTTTTTCTTATTTAAGGGGTTTCAGAAGTTAGGTTTAACTAAAGTATTCGAGAACCCGTTGTGTGGTTCTTTACCAATAGAAAAAAATTATTTTATTACTTCTCAATATTTAAAATGAACTTCCCAAGAAAAATGGATATGTTATACCCATTTCATGATTTGGATGAAATAATCACATGTGATGGTTATCCCTGAGGGATAGTCTTGGATGCTAGGGGTCTGAGGTCAAATCTCATGGTATCTGTGATGTGGTTATTTCGAAAGGGTGATAAATATTTTTTTATCCTCATACGATTAAAATGTTAAAATCTTATTAGTGAAATGATTTGAAGGTCTGAGAAAAAAATGGTATAAAAAATGGTATGATTAGTACAATTTAATGGTATGAAATGAATTAAGTACATTTTATTATCACAGTGTCTTCATTAGTAAACAATAAATTTACTTACATGTTTATTTTAAGTGTTACTACATTGAAAATATACTCAAATATATGCAATTTTATATATTTTAAGGGCCTTGTTAGTATTTAATTTTCCATTTTTATACTCACACCCTACTAATGAACCTCAGGGACTATAGAGCTCTTATATTTGAGATATATGTTAGGGAAAAGGACTAGTAACATAGATTAGATTTGGTGCAACTCAGTAGGGATGAGTTCTTGTACTAATTGTAATGTCGGGGGCCATTTAGCATTTTGATATGAGATCTGAAATTTTAAATTAAGATGTGGTAATTTAAAATTGTTTAAAGAGAAAACTTTGAACCTCACCAGATTCATCTCTTAAACAACAATTATTACATTTTGTTGCTTGAGACTCATCCCACATCTCTTCTATATCATTTCAAATAATACGAGTAGTAGTCATCCAAAACGATCACCAGAACCCAATATGTGATGATTTTTGGCTAGATTAGTTTAAGAAACATATGTATATGTCCATAAGAGATGAGGGATGAGTATCAATCAACAAAATGAAATAATAACTATTCGGGAGATCAAGTTGGTGAGGATTAAAATTTTCTATAACTTTCACCATGGAATGAATTTAGAGGATAACTTCTACCATAGTGGGGTAATTATTTTATTAATTTAAATTTTCCATTTCCTTTAAAATGTATGCATGCTAATCATTTTTCAAAAGTGTATGAATATGGAGTTAAATATTTCATCATGTTTTCAATAGAGCATGCATAAAAACCTTCTCAAGTCCATTATCTATGTTTTAGTTATTGTTATTCAAGAAAAATTAAATGTTTGACTACGAATACAAATAATGTCTTATGAACATAATGATGTTACCAATACCAAGGAAGAACAAACTATTGATGATGAAGCTTTAGAATTATCAGGGCATCAACAATATGTTGATGACAAAAAAAAAACAATGATACAGTATCATAGTGCTGAATAAAATTATCCTGGGAAGGGGTCATGGTATAAAATTTGAGGTTTCTTTGAATCAACGTGGATAACCTATTAAACCAAACAATTCAACATTCATTAGTTATACTGGGGTAACAAAGAGGATGAATGTGATAATTGATATTGTTTCATAGTGACACATCCAACCTATAACAAAGAAAATCCTTTGGAAAGTTATAATGTTAATGTTATGATATACTTTATATATTTTACCTAAAAATTATAAAATGAATCATTGATTTTATTTTCATTAATTCTTGAAAATTTCAATTATTTTATAATATTTCCATAATAAATTTTTCTTAATGGCTATTGGAAAATCCAATAGAGTCTTCAATACTCATTTTATGATGTTACATATTAGGGATGGTGAGGGGAAAGTAAAACCCCAACCACTAATTAGTTATGAACACATCATAAAGTGGGAAACATGGACCACTTTCATCAATCCTTGCAATGAGAAATCATTTCAGGTGCATTAAATTTGATAATATATTATTTGAAATTATTTATTTTATCCATCTTGATTCAAAATTGTTAATTTATGAAACAAAAAATGAGTGATAAAAATAAATAATGTATATCAAAACCAATGTACCCCTATCACAAAGAAAGGATTAGGTACACTTTATTAGAGAATAAATTTGTATGTATTTTAAATAAAAATATTTTTTTAATTATGTGATATGAAACAACATATATTTCATTATTTATATGAATATTGATGAATCAAAATATGAATTCACTTCCATCCCACATTATGTTCTCTAGAAGTAATCTCGTGTAAATTAGGAGGGTAAACTAGTTGATGAAAACACAAAAATAGTATCAGAAACTTGTGTGAATATTCCATAATTGTAATTATTTATTCTTTATAATAGTAACACATAAAAATATCTATTTATTTTCATATTTTCTATGTGGTTTATACACAAGAATCAAAAACTACCATACTATAAGTAAATACACTTTTAGTAGCTTTGAAGCGTCCAGAAAAATATGGTAGTGTTAGAGGATTGGGTTTTGGAGTCTCTCTTTTAACATATTTTGAGAAGATAAAACCATATAAAGATACATATAATATGATGAGATGACTGTAGACACAAATAGACTAACTACAAGATATTATTATTTGGTCTGGTTTGACAGACCAATGTATGAGAAAGGATAAAAGCGAACCGATGGTGAAACAAAGATCCCCACATGAACCAAATGTTCCCACTAGCTTTGAGGCTAGTCATTCCACCCAACCACATACCTTACCCAAGGAAATTAATTTTACCATTAATCTTTATTATAAATATGAATCCAAGAACTTCTGATAACTTTATATTATTAAAATTATATAGGGTACAATTGTATGTGATTTGTATCTATCAACACCCTTGAATTGCCTTGTTGAGATGGGTACAATGTATAATATTTCAGGATAAAAGATACAATATAAAGAACTCCAAAATATTCACATGAGAGTAGGGATTTAGTTATATAATTATTCAATTGTTGAGTTTCCTATTCCACTTGATGATCTGGATATTACAATAGTCAATGATGCTATTAGACATTTCATAGCATGGCCGTCTAATCTTATAAAGATACACGGGGTATGAATTTATTAAATTTTTTCATATGAAAAAACTATAATGGTTGATAATAAAAGTTATGATGTGAGTTATGATATTATAGATAGATAAAGTGGTTGGGAAATAGAAGGAATGATAAATAAAATATAGTGAATAGACCAATAAATTAAAAGTACCTTCTGAGAGTAACTTCTCTCTTCCAGTTCCACGGAAACATATATTATTATTGTAAATTCATGCAAGGAACACATTTAAAGATGAAAATATATCATACATTACATATTAAAAATAAATATATTGAACTTTCATGATATACATAATTGGTCTGAAGACTATAAATGAGATTCTCAAGCATGAATGGTTGTGAATCTCAGTTGTAAATACATACATAAGGTACATTTTCATAATAAATATATCCAAATAGTGTGGTAATATGTTTATTAATGTTATTAATATCCTTATTTTCTATATGATTTTATATTACTAATATATTAAGGGAAAATCATGTGAATAATTATTTGGATTCATTAATATATTTATCATTTCTACAGAAAAACTTACTTTGCTAATGATGAAATTGTGAAGAAAAAAGACGTGTTACTTGAAGTCTTTGAATAAAAAATATCAGCTGAAAAAATCTTTTTTATTCCTAAAATGATGAATTAAAACTATACAATAAAATCACATAAAATATATTTTTAATTTTTTTATTACTTATTATTAATTTTTTAGGTTACACTAGATATTTATTGTAGTAAATATGGATACCTCAAATATTTATTTTTTTGGATCCAATTCATGGATATCCAACCAACTTACCAGACATGTTGTGTATTGTTAATTTGTAATACACTAAAATAAATATTTTATATATAAATTTTAAATTATACGCTTTAGTTTTTTTTAACAAGAATTTTTTCATAATAGGGAGATCACTAAATACAAGATAAATCATGGAATAAATCGAGTGTATTAAGAGAAAAATCCATTATATTACTATATATGAAAAAACAATTAGGGTATATATATAGAAATATTTAACTATCAAAAAATTTCAAAACAATTTACTTATATTTTTTGTTGTTTTTACAGTGTCTGAAGCAAGATAATGGAACCGATTGTGGAAATTATGTTTGAAAATTTACAAGGTAGATCATAAAGCATGAAAAGACTAGCATATCCCAATGAGTAATTTCAGGAGATAATTAAAATTTCATTAAATATATTTCAAAATAATTTGTTTCTATATATTTTCTCCGTAATATCAATATTTTTGATAACCTTCATACTCAACAGAAGAGGTAAATTTGTTTAAAGATGAGTGAGTAGAATAAAAGTTGTCAGAATGTATGCTGACAAAAAATTCAGGTGATTACATACTATGTTTTTAATATAGTATAAGTTATGAACTTAGAAATATATTTGGGGTGTGAAACATTATTTTCAGAATTATTATATAATATTTTTGATCTGTTTCTCAAGGAGAAGTGTAATGAAGGAAATAAATTTTCTATAAGTGATGACCTAAAAACAATAATTTTTTTGGGTAATTATAGAGGTGGAGGTGTAGGTATATTAAAAAGAAGTGGTGGAGGTTTAGGTGGAGGTGGAGGTGGTGGTTGGGGCAGAGTTAGATTCAGAGACTAAGGTGGAGGAGAAGGAAGAGGAGGAGACAAAGGCAGAGGCTGAGGTTGAGGGGGAGATGAAGCATTGACTTGAAAATAATAAAATTGTTGGGAAGTGTAGTAGAATGAGGATAATGCCAAGGTTTTGTTTGATAAAAATTGTTGAAAAGTGCACACAACAATTAAGATAATATCCATTTTCAAGTGTTTCAGGTGTCTTATTTAATTTTTCCACCACTTGTTTAAGTGATTTTATACAAGAATTTAAGTGGGGCATTTTTTTCAGAAAAAAACAAACACCACTTATTTTTTAAAACTGATTATCACAAGATACAATTTATATTATAAAAGTCCACATACTATCAAATTTGAATGAAGTGTGGAAGAAACCCCTCACCAATAACATTCTAAACAACAACAAAAAAATATATGTAGTTACTTGCCCATTACTTCTCTACAATACAAGGAAATGGTCTTATTATTAGAGCCAATAGTCATTTGAGAGTCATACAACACCACTCCAACCATCAAATAGTTATATAATCCAACTTATATGTTTGAATACATATGTGTCTAATAAACCAATGAATCCAGCAGGTGTATGAGAGAACTATTGAAGGGTAACCATCATTTAGAGACTTTGTTCATTAAAGAGGTATGATGTCAAAGGAAACATGACATCAAATGAAAATAAACTACATTATGAATAAATCTAAAAAAAATTAAAAACCCAATTCAAATTAAATTGTGAAGCACCAAAAATCCAAATGAACACCCTTTGAAAAAAATCTTGTATCTTGATCCAAAACCTATAAAAAATAATGAAATACAATATTTCATAAACTGAATCATGAAATTTCAGAAAAGAAAAATAAAGTGGGTGGTATAATTATTTGGTCCATTTGATCATAAATTATATACATGATATAATACAAAAAATTCTTATTAAATACATACAAGTAACAATCATTATGCATGTTTACATTCATTATGTAAAATGATACATGTTCACAAGATCATTAATAGAAAATCAGCATAATTATAAATAAAAAAACATGGAAGTAGGGATATTCCCATATTGATGAAAAAATAATTATGATGCTATGTTAGAGTTTATCATAACCCAAAAAATGAATTCGAGTTGTTTTGAAATTAACATTAATTTTCATAAAATAGACAAATGACATACTCAAAACTAATAATATGATTTTATATTGTTTTAGTACTTTATAAAAATGATCCATAAGTCATTTTCGATGTGTATTAATCATACTCACATCAATCTGATACATGATGGTCTTTGTATGACTCAATGTGTTTGTTATCAATTTAAAATTGACATTTTAATACCAAAAAATGACACTCACTGAAATATAATAAAACATGATCAAAATGTCTTGATAATTTAGGACAATGATTAATAATTCATTTTTGATGTGTAGTAATTAGTCTCATGTCAAACCCACACACGATGCAACCTGTAAGACTCAATGTGAGTGTTTCTAGTTTAAAATGACATTTTAGTAAAAAAAATAGTGGTGGACTGAAAACTGAAGAAAAAAATTCAGATTGTTTTGATAATTTAGTAAAATTATCCATAAGTCATTTTTGATGTTTAAGAATTATATGAACCTAAATCAGATGTTTGGTGTGACTGATATTACTCTTAGTTCATCTTTTTATTCAAAATTGACATAAATTTTAGTAAAAAAGATAACTGACAAAATCTAAACCAATCATAAACAATTGTATTGTTTAATTAATTTAGTAAAATGATCCATCATTATGTTTTGATATGTTGGAATCAAATTCACCACAATCTGATGCATGATGTGTATGATATGACTCAAAGTGTCTGTTATCAGTTTTAAATCAAAATTTTAATAAAAAAAGTATGACTCACTGAAAATAAAAAAATTATCACATTGTATTTATAATTTAGTAAAATGATTATTTATCATTTTTTGATGTGTAAGAATCAATTTCACATAAAAACCACATTTTATGTGACCTGTATGACTAAAAGTGCATGTTTTCAGTTTAAAATAATATTTTAGTAAAAAAAAAACAAGTGGCATACTCAAAACCAAGGAAACACATTAGAACTATTTTGATACATTTGAAAAACTATACATAAATCATTTGTAATGTTTAGGAATAATCCTAAACTCAATCAGATGCATGGTGTTATGGTTATGACTCTAGGTGTGTCATTTTTATTCAAAATTGACGTTAATGTTAGTAAAAAAGACAACTGACATACTCAAAACCAAAAAACACATTCATTTTGTTTAGTTAATTTAGAAAAATTAACCTTAAGTATTTTTTGATGAGTAGGAATCCCACACATCAATCTGATACACAATGTTTCTGGTATGATTCAAAGTGTTTGTTATCATTTTGAAATTGGGATTTTAATACAAAAAAGTGTCACACAATGAAACAAAAGAAAACACACTCAAATTTTCTAGATAATTTGGGAAAACGATTAATAATTCATTATTGACATGTAGGAATAATTCTCATTTCAAAACAACACATGATGTGACCTTTATGACTCAATGTGTGTGTCTCTAGTTTAAAAATGGAATTTTATTAAAGAAACACAAATGGCATACTTAAAACCAAGGAAATTGATTCATATTGTTTTGATACTTTAGTAAAATGATTCATAAGTAATCTGAGATAGGTAAGAATTATATTTACCTCAATAAGATGCATAGTGTTATTAGTATGAATCCAAGTGTGTTTTTTTATTCAAAATTGACATTAATTTCAGTAAAAAATGCAACTGACATACTCAAAACTGAGAAAAAACATTCAGCTTACTTTTGTACTTTAGGACAATGGTCTTAAGTCATTTGGGACATGTAGAAATAATTCACACCTCAATATGATACATGATGTGTCTGGAATGACTCGAAGTGTCTGTTATCAGTTTAAAATATTCATTTTATTAAAAAAAAGCGTCACTCACTGAAAACTGAGAAAATTCTTTCAGATTTTCTTGATAATTATGAAAAATGATTCATAATTCATTTTTGAGGTGATTAATCAGTCTCATGTCAAAGCCACACATGATGTGACCCATATGAATCAAAGTGCATGTTTCCTGTTTAAAATGATATTTAGTAATAAAAACAAGTGGCATACTCAAGGCCAAGGAAATAGATTCAAATTTTTAGATACTTTTGGTCAATGATCCAAAATTTATTTAAGATGTGTAAGAATCATAACCACCTAAATCCTATGCACAGTGTGATTGGTATGACACCAAGTTCATATTTTCAATATATAAGTTTCATTTAAGATTAAAACACGCATCACATCACCAAAACTGAGAAAACGGTCCTAGATTGTTTTATCATTATTCTATCTTGTGTTACACAATTAATCTCCTTATGATTTTTATCTTATAATAATTTATTTTATTTTTACAGAGATAATGACTAATTATGAACAATAAATTGAATGTGATGTGAAAAAATTAACCACAACACAATCTGATACACAATGTTCCTAGTATGACTCAATGTTTAGATTAAAATTAACACTTTATATTAAATTTATGTATTTATATTATTAAAAACATAAGAATTATTTTATTATATAGGTGCATTATTTTTCTCGATAGGGGTGGGTTGTTCTTTTATATAGGTGAATTATTTTTCTCTATAATAGTGTTTTCTTATAGTATTTTTGTTGGAAATTTTATTTCCTTAAAATTATGTATTTGAATATGATTTTGCTAATTTATGGTGTTGTTTTTAGTGCTACAGTGTGTTTTTACAACACACTATATTCCCTATTTCTAGTGCTATAGTGTGATGTAACATCACACTATAGTATTCCCATTCATCAGTGCTACTGAATGTGCTGATAAAGGATTTCTTTATCAGTTCTTCTAAAATCACTAATAAAGGGACCCTTTATCAGTGCTTCTACAAGTGCTGATAAATGACATCTTTATTAGCATACTTTATAGTTCTCATAAAGTATGACTTTATCATTTCTTGTAAGATATATGATAAAGGAATAATTTATCAATGATTTTTAGTGCTGATATAGGCTCCTTTTATCAGTGCTAAATACATGTGCTGATAAATGGAATTTTTTATCAGCACTTGTAAAAGCGCTAACAAATTCCTAGAACTTTTAACTGCACATTGGTAGTCAATGCTTTTTATCACTTATGAAGGCCTATTCTACCACTATTAAAGGCCTCTTTTATAGTAGTGTTTTCTTGGATTTTGTTTAGTTATTAATCTTTTTTTTAGATGATATATTAAAGTCATTTCTTTTTGTGTTGTGTCTTGTGGTAATTGACTTGTGGTGTTTTTATAGGTTTGTTATTTCTTTTTAAGTTCACCTCCATTCATATTTAATGGAACCTTTGTTTTTCAAGATTATCTTGGAATGATTGATCCATCAGCTCCACATTCATGGTTCTATGTCCTTCCTCTCATACCTCAACATGAGGACTACATTCAAGGGTTTCAAATCCTGAATCCACATTAGATAATTAGGTAGTTTTGTTCTTAAGAAGTGGTAATGTTGATAAATATTATTTTAGAAATCTTCATCTATATTGATCTTTGAAAATATCTTAAGTTTATGTTTTTGACCTTCAATCTTGAGAATCTGGGTTGGAAGTGGTGGAAGTATGTTACCTAGGATAATCCATAGAAAGACAGTTCTTGGGAAGAATTTATGGAGTAGTTCATTAAATAATTATTTCTGATTTCAGTGAAGGTACATATGGATATGGAATTTCTTATACTCCAACAAGGATATGAAACTATATTGGATTATGTTCTCCATTTTATCAAGTTGGTACCATATATTCCTCGTATATCTATGGATTATTCTCTAATAGTATAGTAAAATTTGAGAATGAATTGAACCATATCTTTCAAAGGATATGTTTATTTATATCCTTAAATCTTATGTCATGTTATTGATGCATGTTGTAAAGGTTGAAGTGTGTTTATAAAGATAAGTAGAGGCATTGGTGATTTCTCTTATTTATGGGTGTGATGTTAGAGCTCCACCAAAGGAAAAAGGAAGCATCCAAGTTAGACCCCATGATTAGTGGAATTAAAAGGCCATTATAGTACTTATTTTTATATTCATATGGAAATAAGTACATGGTTTTATACTAGTTTATAAAGGTGATTGATAAAAATCATGATTTTAAGAATCCTTCTAATGAATTTATTGATTGTGGCCATCTATGTTTTCTATAGAGGTTCTTCCAGGTTTTTGATGCATCTCAACATGTTCAAGTTTTATCATCTCCTAAGGACAATGGGGTGAATAAAAATATTCAATACAATAGGGCTCAAACCAGATTCCTCATAGTGAAGAGTCATTATGCAGTGGAGGAGCTACTAGTGGAAGTCGATGCTAGTCTAACTTATTGATCCTAGTGTTAGAGTGAATATCATTTTATTTTTCCTTGGTGTAGTTCTTTCCCCAATGTGTACCTTATGACATCAGGATTTATCTTTCTGGTTACTCTAGTTTCTTAGTGGTAATTTTATGTTCATTTGAGTCTCATTGTAGGATTCTATCTTGGTGATATAAGAGTATGATTTTATGAACTTCTATGTTTCTTTTATCTTTCTTGAATTCTTAGATTTAGTGGGTTGATTTGAGTGAGTTTTAATTTGAGAAAAAAGTAAATATGTAAGGGAGACCACCATTATTGAATTTATTATGTAGAAAGGAAGTCCTTTTATTTCTTGGAAATTCTATTAAATGTCCTAAAAGAACTGGGAAAGGGTTTTTGGTCCCTTGATCTTGAACTTTTCTCTTTTTGTTTTTATCAAATAAGTATGTTATTACTAAAGAGACTTTAAATATTCTTGTACAAACCCTTTGGTTTTTATTTGGGCGATTTTGGAATGTGATGGATTATATGATGTGGTCATCTGAGTGTGCACAATAGGAAGTCTCTATGAAAGGATGTTCATTTATCTCCTTGAGTTATCCAAGTGTGGGGTTATCCTTTGTCTTGGTTTTAGTTTTTTAGTGATGATCCATAGGTGTTTATTATCTTGTGTGGTCCTTTTGAAAATTCCTTTTTGGTTTTGGTTTCTTCTGTAATAATTATACATAAGTGGTTGTTTTTCTTTCTCTTCACTCATCATGGTGTGGACTTGTGTTGGGATATAGGTCCTATTTTCTTTTTGTACATAGTAAATATAGGGTAAGTGTTGGAGAGCATGGTAGGTTCTTTCATTGATGATTTTATGTTTGAATTGGAAATAATGGAAGTTGGTGTTTGGGTAGTGACATCCAAGTTACGCTCAATTGGCATAAGGTTTTACTAATTAAATTTTTACATGACATGTTTCTGCTTGATGAATTTATAATTTTTCTCTATTATTCTCTCACATAATCTTTTGGGTGGTCTTTTGAGCATTTTTCAAGACTTATAGGTGAGGTTATTTTGGATTTGGTAGTTATATTTCTTTATATGGATTTATTGAGATGTAGTTTTCTAGTTTATGAAGGTAGATAATTTGGGGAATATTTTATTTAGAGGTTATAGTCATTTCCTAAACACGTTTTCTAGTTTGTTAGAAGTCTCATTCTATGGAGTGAGGTCTTAGATATTTCATTCATTGATCTCGACTTTTTTCATGGTTTTATTATAATTCCTTCTTGTTTCCATCTAGGAGATCTGATAGTTTGCAGTAGATTTTATGTTTCAGGTTCATTGGTGTATCTTGGGTGGTATTTTCTATTAATTTATCAATATTTATATTTATTCTTGATTCCCCAGTGTCAATAAATCTCTCTGGTGGTAAAAATAATTATGGTGGGGATAATTGTCACATCCCAAATTTTATCTCAACCATGGGTGGAATTTTTTGTTTGTTTCCAATCTTATTGAGGGGTTAGAGGACTGGTCAGATGTCTATAGTGGGTTTGTACATTGGACTGTAGACAAAATTGTTACAATCGGTCAACTAGAGAGACAGTTTGGGCTACCATCTAGCCAACATACTGAGAAATGGTGCATAAAATAATGTAAATTCATTGAACAACATGTGAGATAAAGGTGGCTATATAAAAATTCATTTTATCCACTATCTAGCCAATGGTGGCCACTAGGTAGTCAATGGCGTCGTTGGATGAATGATTCAATAGAGGCTTTTATGTCATTTTATCTAGAAATCTTTTTTAATACTTAAATCTTCTTTATTGAATTTTTATTATGCTTTGTAAACCAAGAGGCTCTCCTTGGGAGATTTTGGAATCCATAAACTCAATTTTTAGTGTATATAAGTTCCCTTTGTTGTAGTGTTTTCCAATTGGTAAGTCTTTCTCCATTTGACCATGGATCCTCTTCTTCTTAATATTCTTCTTAATAGAGGGTTATGAAAACTATGGATGTTCCTTTTTTCCATATTTTCTAATTTAGTTTTGTATCTCTATAGATATCATTATTTATTATTTGATCAAATCCTCTTTCTAGCTTGTGGATTTTTTTATATGATCAAGATTCCGAGGAAGGTGTCCCAATCATCTACCTTTATAATTGAATATATGATTACTTGTGATTCATCTTGTTTTTTCAAAGTCTTCATATGTTTCCTCTTATATATAGAAACTATATTAATGAATGATGGTTTCTTTATATTTTGATAATAGTATAATAAAAGGGTATTTTGATATATTTTAATGTGAAAATTGGTTTTAAAGAAATGTAACATAATTTGGAAGTTCAATTTCACATTTGGTTCTTGATACATTTCACTGAGTTTTTTATGTTGATGATTTCAAATAGGATGTGGAAAATATGGTTTTCAAATATTAGGTGAATTCAAAACTTTTATAGAGTTTTGAAAACTAGAATTTGTTTATGTTTTTTGATTTATAAATTATTTTATAATTGGCCTCAATTAGTTTTGATTGGCTCGGTGATCCGAGTGTGATTTGAAAAGACCGTTTGGAACATTAAAAGATTTATTAGAAAATAGAAAATCCAAAGGAAGTTCTCCTTCATGTATGACATCAATTATGAATATTTTAATGATTTTAATGAGATTTACATTTTAGAGAATATGAATATGAATTGAATTTAATTTATATTCTTGATAAAGGGGGATGTTCTTATGTGGGAGATCAGAGGTGTGAGTAAAACTTTTGGATTTTTTGAAAACGTGATGAAACTTTATGATAAATTAAATAATATTACTTATAAATTCTCACCTCTATTTTAATGTGATGTTAAGACCTTGGTTTATAGGTGGGATGTCTAGGTACACATGTCCACTAGTTATTTTTGTACTCTAGCTAGGGGTCTTAGGTAGGACTTTGGTTCACCTAAGGGATTTCCCCCTCAAATTGGACCTGATAGGGTAAATTTTGGTGTTTTGGACAAGGTTGATTAATATATTCATTGAATATTAGTGCATGGATTTTTTTCATAGATGGCCATTTTGAATTTGTTCTACACCATTCCCTTTATCACCTTTGGTTTCCATGAAGATAGTTTATATATATTTTCCAAGGTTTGATTATTTGGAAAATTATGAAATGATATCATTTTTTCCTTAAATGTTCCTTTAAATCTATTTTGAAATGAAATTTATGAATTTTTCCTATGAGGAATTTTTTTGAGTTTTATTTGTAAAAGGCTTGATTTTGTGAAAATAAGAATTTTTAAAGGAAAATTTATTGAAGGAAAACTAGTAAAAATTATTCCATATCTTTATTTTTAAACCTATGTGTTATATATTATCTTTTGAAGTGTTATTCTTCAGATTAGTGGGTGGTGACCTACTAGGATTTTATCTCATTCCTATACATATTAATGATCTAGAAGGTTTATCAATACAATGGATATTATTATATCTTTGGGTTTTATCTTTGATGGAGGTTTATGTGGCATGTCCTCACTTTCACATAGAGGTATTGATATTTGGTATCTTTTTCATTATTTTTATTTTTATCAACCATCAACCTATTTATTTGGAATTTTTTTCATTGATGGTTTTGTTATTATTAGATATATTAGTTTATGTAACATCCACATTTTTAGAAACCCTTTTTAGTTTAAAATTCATAAGTCATTTTAGTGAAAAATTTAAAAAAAATAACCAAATTTATACCACAACATAGTTCATAGGGTCTATGAAAGGATAATATTAGTGTAGTGACCTTGAATAAGGGTATTAAAGAATTTCTCTTGGATACATACTGTTAACACTTTGTTTTCATGGACTATTTACGGGTAGAAAGGGCTATATAAGGGTACCTAAAGAGTTTCATAGGGGTAACCTGTGAGTTTTAATTAATGTGTAAGGGAAGTACCCTTTTTTCCATTGGTTAAGTAAGGGTAAAAACATTTCCAAATGTTTAGTAATGATCACCTAGGATTATGGCCGCTGAGTATAGGTAAATGGAATTACCCTTAAATAGGTGGTAGTCTTTGTGTGAAGGTTTCCTAGACTCCTGATGTGTAATGGTAAACCTTACCTCATGTAAGGGTTATAACATGTTTTCAATATCTGTGTAAGGGTAAACCAAATCTTTCCCTTATTATGTAAGGGTAATTATGGAAACCCTACTTTTTCTTACATGACTGTTATATCTTTTTAAATGTGAACAACAAAAAATCATTACATAATAGGATCAAAGGTTTAGCGTATGAGGAAAATTATGAACATACATCACTTATTCATAATAAAACAAAACAATTTATTTAAAATCTTCTCCTTTATCCTTATAAATCTTACATTCTCTTAAGTACATGTAGTCACCTAAGTATATACTTCGAAGAAAGGGTTAAACTAAAATCCCAACAAGAGGATGAATAAGGACATGAATCAATATAACATGGGTGAGCATAGTCATCATCATCATAACATGATCATAGGATCATAATCATAATCATTAGAGGAAGTAATAGATAAATTCATGTAATGTGGAAATATATGGAAATGAAATATCATGTCTTAGTGGTAAAATACCATGCATAGTTGTTAACAATGCTAGTATCATGTTCACACATAACATATGTGAAGACTCATAAAATCATCATTTTGAAAAAAAAATCATCATGTTAATTAATATTTCACATTATCTCATGATATACAACACATTACCTAATGCATTATAGGGATATATAATTTCGGTCCCACCCTTTACATCATAACATTTACATAACCATACATTCCACATAAAATGCATTACAATTAGAGTAATGATTTAACCCATGGAAAGGAATGGGTTTCATAAGGAATTAATCAATGATTATTTCATTAATAAACATTTGGTTACCAAATGGAAAATGAAAAATAAAATATTTCGTATAGTAATCATCTTTTTTGAGTGAATAATAAATAACTCAAGAAGATTCAATATGTGTTTTGGAATGAAGATTTCTTTTGGAAAATCCTAATATTTGTTATTAAATGAAATTAGAAATGATTATATCCATGACATTAAAAGGTAATATAAACTAAATTATAATTATGGAATATTAAAATAATATTCACACTGAAATTTGGAATGAAAGAGGAATAACCTAAATAAAGCGAGTTAGGTTTGAGAATCCCCTTACCTTATGTCTGGATGTGTTCTGCACTTGCACTCAATATCTAGAACAATAAAATTAGATTCATTAGTTACGTAATTAATAACCTATTATAAATCAATTTTATTTATTATAAATTTATTAAGTTCATATATATTCATTTGGATGAGTTATAGAGTTCAATTTTGTTGTTCGAGGAGTGTTTTTTTCATGGTTTTTATGATCAGTTCACTTATATATATTTATGATAGTTCTTGTAAAATGGAAGATAAACTAAAGAAGTTTAATGAAATGGTATTAATATACTTATATAATTTTAAATTTTCCCATAATTTTTTAGATATAGGAATGATTCATTATATAAAATGTTAATGAAAAATGATTAGTTTATTTTGGCGATTTTTACGACCATCATGAACTAATATTGTTTTATTTTATATTATATTTATATTTTATTTACAGAACATTATAAAAGATATAATATGTATATTAAAATATTTTTAACCATAATAATGGTTTTATGACCATATTTTATGGAATTAATGGAAAATGAAAACTCATCATCCATGAAGGCGGTGAATCGACACATCACAGATGATGTTTTCATTTTTAGAATAAAAGGAGAAGATAATTGCTTTGATGATGGATATTAAATTTACACAATAAAATTTAGTGTATATTTTATACTAAATTTATCATGTATCCTTGGATAGGGGAGGTGATGATATAATAATAAAATAAAATAAATTAAAAGGGAAAGGAGACAGATTTTACCTATTGAATATCTCCTCCTTGAGAACCTCCTTAAGGTACTTAGGTTTGGTATTTTGTTGATAAAAAAGTATTGTAGAAATGTGATATTTTAGTTAAGGTAATTGAGAAGAATTTATACAATATAATATGTTTTTACGATGTGAGGAGAAGAGGTGGCATTGGGTGGCATTTATAGGGGAGGAGAGGGGTGTTTTTTGATTATTTTATTCATTTGTTTATTATTATGGCTCAAGAATACTGATAGTGTTGATTCAAATGAATAAATAAATTAAATTTATTAGTATAGTTCTATCCAATGGGTGATTACACTATCCATACGCCATCCATGACTCAAAAATTCATGTATTTGTTAAATACAATAAATTACTGTATTTCACTATTCATAAAAAAATCAACTATTTTAGAAAAATCCCAAAAATTAACCCTAACTATTATTCATTGTATAGATTAAAAAAATAGACTCCATTTTATGAAAGTAGTTTTATAAATATAATAAATTTAATTTTTAAATAAAATCATTTTTTATTCGAAAAAACTGATTTTAATATTATTATCGATTTTTTGACCCTTTGAAAAATTAATTAAGATCTTATAAAATTATATTATAATTATAATACAATATAATATTGATTTATGAATAATTTTTATGAAAATAAATTTTCTTTTAAATGATTATATTAATTATAAAAGTTTAAATAAATATTTATGCTTTACAAAAAAATATCAATACTTAATTTATCATTTTTAAATTATTTATTTAACTACACCATGATATAAATATATCATATTTTAATTTATAATATAGCTAAATTTTATTCATACTTTCATTGATGTGTTTACAATTATAATGGAAGGATTATTATTCCTAATAGTTATATTACTATTTCAACAACCAGGTTACTATTCTATCTGTATAGGTTCTTTAATTTCAATAAATATCATTTATTTCGTTCTTTATTTATGAGAATGATGTTTTTATTGGGTTATATATCTTATGTATTTGTTTTATAATATATAAAATAATTATAATAACGGAAATTAAATTTTTAAAATTTTGGGTCATTACATTCTTACCCACTGTAGAAAAATTTCCCTCAAAATTTCATTTTACTTACTAATGTGAAAACAAGTGAGGGAATTTCTCCATCATAGCTTCCTCCAATTCCCATGTTACCTCTTTATAATTATGGTTCTTTCAATAAACTTTGACAATATGAGCCTTATTTTTTGTGTAGAACTTATCCTTTACAGTCCAAGATCATCACAGATTGCTCTTTATATGAGAGGTTGTTCTCCAATTGTATCACCTTTTAATTCAGTATGTGTGAGGGGTCTAGTATGTACATCCTTAAGAGAGATAAATGTAACACATCATGAAATTGAGCCATATTTAGTGGAAGTGAAAGCTGATAGGTCACTACTCTTATAAAATCAAGGATCTCAAAGGGGAAAATATAACTTGGGCTAAGCTTCCATTTCTTTCCAAACCACATGAATCTCTTCCATGGTGATATTCAAAGGAAGAATTTCTCACCAACATTGAACTTCAAGTCCCTTTTATGGTTGTCAACATAGATAATTTTCTACTTTGAGTATCTTTGATATGCTGTTGGATGGCTTGAATCTTCTATGTCATCTCTTGTACAATATTAGGTCTAAGTAGTTTACATTCACTAACTTCATCCTAACAAGTTAGAGCTCTACATCACTTCCCATATAGAGCCTCATATGGATCCATCTAAATACTCAATTGGAAGCTGTTTTTGTATGAGAAATAAAAGAATGGGATACACAGATCCAATCCTCCTTTTAATTCAATTTAGAAGGCTCTCAACATGTCCTCAAGAATCTTAATATTCCTTTTAGATTGGGAATCTATTTGGGGGTGATAGGTCTTGCTAAAATTAAATTCAGTACTCAAATCATGTTGAAGAATTATCCATAATTTAGATGTCAACCTTGGATCATGATCAGAGATAATTGAAAGTAGAACCCCATAGAGACTCACCACTTTCTTCACATGTATATTGGAAATTTATTCAAGTGATAAACCTCCTCAAATAGCCATGAAGAGGGAAATCTTGGTGAGTCAATCCACCACCACCCATATTGCATTGTTTCCATTGGTTGTCATTAGGAGACTAGTGGAAAAGTCCATAGTGGAATTATCTTATTTACACATGGGTATAGGAAGTGGTTGCATCATCCATTTGAATTATATCTCTCCACTTCAAATTGTTGACAGACCAAACACCATGATATATACTCTTCAATCCCCTTCTTCATGTTTTCCCACTAGAAGTGCCCTCAAGGATCACAGTACATATCGATACATATGGGATGTATGTATAAATACAAACTGTTTTCATTATCCAGTAGCTCATTTTTTTATCGCAGGTGATGAAGGCACATAAATCCTAGTTCCAAATCGAATGAAACCATCCCCATCGATGTAGAACTCATGTAGCTTCCTTTCCGTTACTAATTTCACCTTCTTTTGTAGCTCTAGATTATATCTTTTTTCCTCCTTGATATTATAATGGATAGGTGGTTAGAAAATCATTTGGGAAAGGTAGGATTTATTCCATGATGTTATGATTTCCAGATCCATCCTTTTCATTTTCATGAATATATGGTCTTTCTAAGTCCACATCATGGATAAGGTATCATGTTATTTTTTGATAAGAACATCAACTACCTTGTTCTAATTTCCTAGATGGTAAAAAATTGAGAAATCATAGTCCTTTATTTACTCAAATCGTCTTATTTCACACAGGCTGAGATAATTCTATGTGAATATATACTTTAGACTCTTGTGATAAATATATATGCCACACTAATAACCATATAGGTAGTACCACCGTATTTTCAAGGTAAAAATCATATCTACTAGCTCTAGATCATGAATCATGTAGTTCTTCTCAGGGATCTTCAACTATAGGAAGGTGTAGGATATCACTTTATCATTCTTCATGAGTTCACAACACAAGACTTTATTTGAAGCATCACTGTATATCAGAAACCCTATCCGCTTGTTGGAAGTGTGATTAAAGATGTAGTGATTTTCCTCTTATTGATATCCTTGAAGCTTTACTCAAATTATTTTATCTAGATATACTTTACCCCTTTCTGTGTCAATTTTGTTATCATTCTAGAAAATCATGAGAATTTTATCACAAAATGTTTGTATTAACCTACTAAACCAATAAAAGTATAGATTTCTATGACATTAGTGGGTATAGGTCAATCCTCAATTCGATTTTTTTAAGGGGCCATAGAAATTACCTCACTTGTGATCATGTGCCCCGAGATTTTGGCCCACCACATCCAAAATTCACACTTGTTATACTTTTCAGAAATGTTTTCCTTTTTTAATGTCACTAGAACAATCCTTATATATTCTTCATATTCCTCCTTTCTCTTGGAATAGATGATAATATCATCGATAAAAACTACCAAATATTTGTCAAGGTATTCTCTGAAGACTCTATTCATCAAATACATGAAGATTTCAAGAGATTTAGTATGTTTTAAGTGCATCAACAAGAACTCATAATTACCGAAATATATACAGAAAGCATCCTTCTAAATATCTTCCTTCTTCACCTTTAGTAGATGATATTCAAAACAAAGATCCATCTTTGAGAAGTAATGATATACCTATAGTTGATCAAACATGTCATAAATCCTTGAAATATGATACTTATTCTTTATGGTGATATTATTGAGCTCATGGTAATTTATACACAACTGCATTGATCTATCCTTTTTCTTAATGAAGATCACTAGAACACCCCTAGCGGATTATCTAGGTTTTATAAACACTTTGTCCAAATGATTTTTCAACTTCTTCTTTAACTCCTATAGTTCGATAGGGGCCATAATGTAGAGAAATATTGATATAGGAGTGGCTATGAGTATATTTTTTATTGAGAAATCCACCTCATGATCTAGGGTAAGTAAAGGAAACTCATTGGAAAATACATCTATGTATTCCCTCATAGTGAAATTTGTTTCTAGGATGATAACTTAAATTAACTCAATCCTTTAAGATCGGTATGATTCTTTATAAGACATTAACACCCACACCATTGATGGATTTTCCAAAGGAGATTCCTGATCTCCCATTCATTTTTATAGGATCATGGGATGGTTTAAAATAAGAAAAAATATTTCATTTCTCTAACAGTTGATAGATGCTCTATATATCGAGATCCAATCCAATCCCAATATAGTATTGAATTCCACCAAGGGAAGTATTATGAGATTATATGGAAGAATATTCCCACATACACCAACTGGAGAAGAATCCAACATTTGGGTTTCAATGATCACACCAATATGTTTTTTATAGATATCTCTACTTCAAGGTATAGGTGTTTTGATTAAAGGTTTATAGAAAACATGCAGAATATAAAAGAATGCATAGAACTGGAATCAGATAATAATTTTTCTATATTTGAGTGAATATTAAGGGTACCATATATGACTTCATTTTCTTACTCCACTTCAGCAGTAGTGATAGAATAATCTTTCCCTCTCTCCTTTGGATTTAGTGGCTGTTGATGCTAATTACCCACAAGAAATTGAGGATTAGTGGACTAGATTGCATTGTGGACTTGCTCCCTATAGTTTAACCATTGAACCATGGGTGGTTCTCTCCTTTACTTCATTATATTGTCCAACTTCTTCATATAACATTGAAATTCATGATCTTGGTGGCCTTCTATCCCACACTTATAATATTTTCTAATTATTTTGAGTCAGTTCCCATGATGTTTCTTCCCACATGACATGTGGGTGGTTGAGATTTATTTCCACATTTTACATTAGATCCTCCATCTTTAAACTCTATATTTCATTTCTCAACTCCATACCCATGGGACCATTCTCTAAACTCCATCTTTACTATGAGATCACATCAAACCACTTCTTTATAACTCCCAATGTATTGGATATCTATATCATTTTTAAGGTACGGGTTTAAACCACTAATGAATCTATCCGTTTTTTATCATTGTTGATAAAAAACTTGGAGATTACCTTTAAAGCTTGGTGAACTTTGATTCATAAGCCATGAAAGAGTAAAATTCCTTTTACTTCACCTATATTAATTCTCTCTCTATTTTTGTGCGAAGAGTTTGAGGGAAATATTTGTTAAAATATATTTTCATGAAGTCTTACTACTCTATCTATTTTATTTTATACTTTGTCTTGGTGTTATTTATCAAAATCCACCATTGATCATATTCTCCATCTAAAAAAAAGAATCTAGAGTCACCTTCGCCTTCTCAGAACAATGAAGCATAGAATAGATCTTATACATTGAGTTGAACCACTATTCCAAGAAAAATGGATCAGAAGATCCACTAAATGTTGTTAGTCATTTCCATATAAAGGACTCAATGCAAAGTTTATCATTCTTAGGTGAAGGCAGATGTTTATCATAGTTTAGGTTATTATTCATATCATGGGAAAATTGGGTAAGCATTAGCATGAATTTTTGAACTCCACCTCCCAAGGAATTGGGAATGTCATTTGGGAATTCATTGTATTGTACTTCATCTAGGTTATTGGTATGGTCTCTCTTGGTTCCCACCATTTTATAAAATAGAAAACTTTTTAACAAAACATAAGTCAATATGTGATAAATAAATAAATTTTTCTTTTGAGAAATAAACTCTAAAGTCATATCTTAACAAATCTTCTTTGATGTCTACATATAATAAGTATTATACTATGTTTTTCACTAAAGTTATCTGATCCTTTTTTTCAAATTAACTAAACCATGCTTTGATGCTAACTATAAAAACCCTATTTTTCTTACATAACTATTAAATTTTTTTAAAGATAAACAAGATAAAAGAACTACAATATAGGATCAATGGTTTATTGTGTTGGAAACATTAGGAACAGATATCACCTATGAATAATAAGACATAAAAATTTATTTAAAATCTTATCCTTTATTCTTTTAAAGCTCATGATCTCCTTAGTACATGTAGTAACCTGAGCATATGCATCAAATAAAGGCGTGAGATAAAATCCTAGTAAGAGGATGAATAATGACACGAATCAATAGAATATTGGTGTGCATAATCATAATAATCATAATATAATCAGAGTATCATCATAATAATTTGGATATGAAACATTATAAAAATGAATGGAATGTGAAAATGCATAAAACTGAAATGTCATGTCTTAGTGGTCAAATACCAAACTTTGTTGTGAAAAGATCTAGCATCATGTTCATGCATAACATATGTTTATAATCAGAACATCATCATTTTAAACTAATAAAGTATCATGTTCACACATTTTTTCCATTATATTATGAGACACATCATATTAACCAATGTATTATATGGATGTATAATTTCAGGCCCACCCATCACATCATAACACTTATATAATCATGCATGCCACATAGAACATATTACAATCATAGTCATGAATTAACCCATGGAAAGGAATGTATTTAATTAGGAATAAACCAATAATTTTTTAATTAATAAACTTAGTGATCCCAAATGGAAAAGTTAAAAGAACACAATTGGTATAAGAGTCATCATTTTCGAGTGAAGAAGAAATAACTGAAGTGGAGTCAAGAAGTGTTTTGGAAATAAGAGTTATTTTAGAAAATATTTATATTATTCATAAAATATGATTTAAAAAATGTATGTCCCTAAAAAAGGTAATATTAATGAAAATAAATTTTAGAAATATTAAAAGAGTATCCACACTTAAATTTGGCATGAAAGAGGAATAACCCAAAAAAGGGAGTTGGGTTCGAGAATCCTTTCACCTTATATCTGGATGCGTTCTACACATGCACTTAATATCGTAAATAATCAAATTATATTAATTAATTATATAATTGATAACCTCTTCTTCATTTATTTTATTCATTATAAATTTATTATGTTTTTTATATCAATTTTTATGAGTTATAGTGTTCAATTTTATCTTTTTGGGAGTGTTTGTTTTCATGGTTTTCATGATCAGGTTACTTGTATATAATAATGATAGTTCTTGTAAAATGGAAATGAAAATATAAAAGTTGAATGAAATGGTATTAATATAATTATATAATTTTAAATGGTTCCATTTTTTTCATATATGAGAATGATTCATTATATAAAACATTAATGGAAAATGATAAGTTCATTTTGGTGGTTTTGAAGACTGTCATGAACTAGTATTGTTTTAAAAAATGGACTCCATTTTATGAATTTTTTTTATAATTATTAGAAATTTAATTTTTAAATAAAATCATCATTTATTCAAAAATACCGATTTTACTATTATCATCAATTTTTTGACCCTTTTGAAAAGAAATTAATTTATTATAAAATTATTTTATAAATTTAATACAACATAACATTAATTTATGAAAATAAATTTTATTTTAAATCATTGTATTAATTATAAAATTATAAATAAACATTTATGTTTTACAAAAAACCTGCACTTAATTTATCATTTTTAAATCATTTATTTACTTATACCATAATATAAATATTCCATATTTTCATTTATAATATACCCAAATTTTATTTATACTTTTATATATGAGGTTACTATTCTAATGGATGGATTATTATCTCTAATGGTTATATTACTATTTCAATGGCCAAGTTATAATTCCATCAATATAGGTTCCTTAATTTCTATAGATATCATTTATTTCATTATTAATTTATAATAATGAAGTTTTTATTCGGAAATATAAGTGATTTATGTGTTTTATACTATAGAAAATAATTATAAGAAAGTAAATTACATTGTTAAAATCTTTGGTGATTACATAAATATGCTTCTTGTGTAATGGTATCATAGTTTTTAAATAGGCTACATAAGGGTTGTGTCGACCTACGCAAGGGTATTCATGTGAGGGCAGAGTTACGTAAGGGTTATCTAAGTATTACTTAAGGGTAATCTTTATTTTTCCGAAGCCCACATAATGCTAACCAACTTCATAAGGGTAAAACCAAGTTACCCTTGTGATGCACATACTCCATACATAAGGGTAATTATTTTACCCATTTTTTCTTCATTTCCTCTTCTTTGACCTATATATGTGTTTTTAACAATTTTAAATGTCTTAAATCTTGATAATTGATTCTTTGTACTCATTTAAATGTTTTAATTCCATTATAATGGATTTTAAAACCTTCACATTAAAGAATCACTTAAAGACCAAATTAAATGTTTTGGAATATTAATGACGCGACCAAACGTCATCCTTAAAAAAACCCTACTTATGCCCTTGTTTTTGAGATTCCTTTGAGTTCTAGTAGACAAAAATTTCTTTACGCAAGAAATAAGAAGCCTTATTCGAATAAAACAAATTATATTTTGGATTATAGGCATACCAAAGCCTAATATTTTCCTCTACTTTATTGGATGGGGTGTTTTAAAGAGAGGAAGAATACCTGGGTAGACATTTATATTCCTTTTTTCCTTCATTCTTGAGTGACTATAAATATGGTCCTTCCTTCAATTCTAGAAATAATTGAATACATTTTTCTTAAATGATAATAATTTAAAAAATCATAGAATGATAATGATTTATTATCTCATATTCTTCCAAGATTATTCTATAGAGGGAAAATTACCATCGTATATAAATTTTGATTCTCTCTAAAGAATAATGCTTGTCTCATGCCATAACTCAAAAATGATTATTTGAAATTATCCAGAAGAGAGAAAGTGTTATATCATGTGGTGTTTTATCTATTTTGAAATAAATTTTTTGAATCAGTTCTTAGAATATTTAGCGAGTGGTTTGATCAATTGAACTTGTGGGCATGATTCAGGTGAATTTTCCTTGATTAACCTTAGAGTTATTCATAAAAAATATCATCGTAGGAATCCCTTGACTTTAGAACATTTTTTATTTGGTTTATTAGCATGTTTTGTGGCCTCTGTGTGTATCCTAGTGAGAAACATATGCTTGATACTTGATCACCTGAGGTGTGTGTGTGTACCCTTAACTTGTACTTATATTAATTACATGTAGATTATTCTATTGATGATATTGTTTCACTTTTTGAGATGTTTGATCTATCATTTTTATCACATATCATATGTTATATCATTTTATCTTATTTAGATGAGTGTATGGTTGGGCCTATAGGTATATTCTCCAAGATAGATGTGTTTGGTGTGAGTTCGACATACATTAGACTACCCCTGTATAGGGATGTGTCAGCCATGTTTGGGACTATCTTGATTGGAGAATGTGTCAGGATAGCCATCAATGTTTCTTTTTGCATGCATTGGATTATCCCATTAAAAGAGGGATTTTTCATCCATATTTGAGACCATCCCATCAATTTATATGATTTGGGTGGACCAATGATGTTTCTTCTAGCAAGGTTATGAAGTAGGCAGAATCAGTCTTTAAGGACTCAATATATGTTTCATACTTGTCTGCTATATTTATATTTATATTTTTACCCTGTTTACTCCATGTAATTCACTTTTATATCTTACAAAATGATGTTAATTGAAATTGGTGGTGTCCTACTGATTCTTTTAATCACACTCTACTTGGGAATTTAAGTTCTGTTATAGATTTCATGACTAGGGATCCCATGAATGGGAAGGGTCCCGTGGTGGATGGTTGAGTCGGTGGACTAGGAGGATGTGGAAATTTCTTGATGGAGTTTCAGTGGGATATCAGTTGTTGCATTTATTTTATGGACTTACCCATACCTTTTATACTTTATTAGTTTGTATTATATATCTATCCTTCCATATTTTTACTACACGGGGTGGTTTATATTTGTTTATGTTCTTAATTTTATGGTCACTTATTTATTCATTACTTTTTGATTTACTTGTTCTTGCTTCCTTTATTATACCTATCCTATGATATGATATTTTGGATATAGTCTCCCCACCGATATACTTACACACTCACTACTAGTTGAAAAACTATTACGTATAGGGAGGTGTACATGAGGTCATGTTGAACCTGACTTAGAATTGGTGGTTTGGGTATGGACGTTACAATTTATGCCTTGTTTGGATTTTCATTCCACTATCAAAATTTTTTTCTTGATGTTGATGGGTGAAATTCTTACCTAGTGAATTCCTGTGTTGTCGAGGCAGTAGTTTCCAACCCATACGGATTAAGAATACCTTTCAAGTCAGTGATAGAGTAGTCTCAATTCCATATTCTGAGAGTTATCTAGGTAAGTTTCTTAAAATCAAAATAGATAGTTGATGGATAATTACTAAAATGTTAAGGAATATATAAAATCATAATACAAAAGATCTAATAGATTAATAGTCTTAATATACTACATGAATACTTGAATATTAAAACACATTAGATATTAAAATTACCTCATAAAAATAAATGAAAAATTATTATTTATTCATGATTATCATTAGGGTACAAAAATTATTATTCATGATTTTCTGGGAAAATAATAAAAATATATAATGGAAGAGGTTAAAGGATCTGTAGAGGATAACTTATAGTATAATTTGACACTATAAAAACAGGAAGTACTTAATATAACCATAATATGTAATCAAATGGTTCTATATAATTGAAAACATGATATTGATATATCCTTGAATGACATAAAAATATAAATAAACAATCATATGGATAATAAAAAATGATATCATAAGGATTGAAAACACAATGATAGACATCATAACTATATTATAAAGGCTTCAGGTTGATACATCAAAGGATAGGAATAAAAAAAGTACCCAATATGGATTGTCTCATGAGGCCTACTAGTGCAATGAGGGGTATAAATTTTTTTTTGGCCCCACCTATTATAAAATAAGTTTAATGCATCCATCATATGAAAAGAATGGATAAAAAATATATAATAAAATGTTCCGTAGGGAATATATTTTATAAGCATGGATACCATACAATGTTAATTTTTTTGTTAAAATAATCACTTTTAAGGGGAAAGTTGGAACCCTCACAACTATATAGTTTCAGTACCAAAGGATATGGCTGATCTGTTAAAGAAAAGAGTTAGTTGTTTGGAATAATTTTCCCTAAACAAAACCCTGGGAGTAGATTTTACCTGAGTGCCGGGGAAATATTTAAAGGTTCCCTCGAATAGAAGCTCCATGTTTTTTCAAGATTTATTGTATTCCTCCTTGCTAATCTTCCCCATTTTGAAGCCTCTAAGTAGAATACGAGCCTGCTTATCAGCCCACTCCCCTTGCTCCTTTGTAGTGGCCACTTGGATTGGTCTCATCTTCTTCAATGTCTTAATATCAATTGTATACTCAACCATTTATTTGTCTGAATTCATGAGAAGATACCTATGTTCCATCATTGAGGCCATCTAGCACTGGGAATTAGCTTGGGAACCTACTTCGCATTGTTTCCCCTGACCACTCAACTCCACACCATCTACAGGAGAAGTTGGAGAAGCAACCTCACTACATGCCATAACCAAGTCCTTGGTGATGGCAGTCGCCTCCTATTGTCTAGGGTCTTTGGAATTATTCAGGGTTGAGTTTCCATCCTTTGTATAATCCTTCGAGGATAAACTTACTATAAAAAAGATATTGTAATAGGAGGACTTGGGAGGTTGGAGTAATCCTTCCTTCAATGCACCCTATAATTTTTCGAAATGAAGACATCTGAATCCATTATTTTGTTCTTTCCCTTCCACATAGAGGATATAAATTAGTCTTCCATTATGGCCAATCCCTTGTACTCATCTTGGCCTGAAGCCTCAAAAATTTACTCTTGGGATGTTTCCACGTCAAACAATGTTTCCTGGCTGTGATCCACCCTTGTAGCTTCCTTACTGTCATGGAACTGTTCTTCACCCAGCACTACAAACCAGTTTTAAGATATTTTGATTGACCCCCCTAGATTAAGCTTCTCAGCATAGGAGGAGGTCTGTTGGACCTACTTTGGCTTGGCCAGAGCTCTTATCTGCTCAAGACCTCGACCCATAAATTCGAAATGTTTAGGGTTGTATTCCAAAATAGGCATTGTGAAACCTCACTGGTGACATGAACCTTTCTATCATTATTCAGGATAGATTCATCAGTTGTTAATGGAGTAACCTCTTGTGATACATGTGGAGAGTCCCGAAGGACCTCCCTCACTTCCTGCCCTGACCTTTGACTGGCCTGATCCTCATCCATAGGCAAGGACCTCTACTCATTCCAAACCTTTCACACCTGCAAGTCGTATCCTGAACTGCTTGGTGAAAAGATGCCACCCAGATCACATCGCAACCGATCAAACACCTCTAAAACAAGTGTCATTGAGACTGCTGAAACTCCTTTATTAATTGTATCCAAAGAACACCCCCGATCTACGCCCCATGGATCCTTCCTGGATCAACCCCCCTCCCCCATGTATTTAGGGACCCCTATCCTAGACAGCTGTGGATTCCTCCATGAATTCATCCCCTGATGCATTCACCTGATAATTGGGCCTAACAGATAGAACAGTGGGGTTAACCTCATGAGACCCTAGAGCCTTCTTCTGGCATTCAAGATTACTATGGACCTATCTATTACAGCAGGACAAATGATTAGTCCAAGATTCATAAACAATTGATGGACAATACCAATACTCCCCATCAATCAAAATCCACACAACTTTGGGAGGGGGCCGAGAGAGATCCATTTCAACACAGAATTGTGCCCCAATTGGGTGCTTCAGAGAGGAAGTCCTCCGATCTGTATAGAGAAAACGCCCAATGGAGTTACCTATAGAAGAGAGTAACACTGGATTGTGGAAGGGCAGCAGGAGGCTAATAATTTGAATCCCAATCTCCATGGTGGAAGGGTCCCACTTCATGTGGTGATGAAACGACCATCGAAGAATTTGAAAATAGAACCCTTGAATAGATCTTCTAGATCTAGACCATGACCGCACCAGATCTTCCTCACTCAAGAAGCTGAGAAGAATCTGTTGCGGCCCTAACAACCTGAAAACCACTTGTTGAGCTAAAAACCATTCCTCATTCACAATCCTATCAAACAAATCAACCAGGGGATATCACCAAATGAAACAAGCCATTAGAGATGAATAGAGGAGCGCAGAGGCTGCGTTGCACTCCCGCAGAGAAATCGGAACCACGGGTTATCCACGGAGGAACCTCGAAACCTTTGAGGAGATGAAAATTCTCGGAAAGAAAACGAGGTCCTCGGCTAGAGTTAATGATACAGGGAACCTAAATATATCTGAAGACCCCTAATGAGGATAATCGTGAGGAAGAGACCCCTCCCCAACAGAGGATGGGCCACTACAGCTGCCATCATCGCTAGGGCATCATCGCAGGCACCGGTGCTCTCGAAGTTTCAACCCCTATCTCCCCATAACATCCTCAATGGTTTTCCATTTATAATCATGAATAATTAATAAAAAATTATCTATATAGAAATAATGGATATAAGAAATTTCAAGGTTTACTAAGTCAATGAAAAAACATTCCTATCTTGTTGATTATCTATCAACCATAATAGAAAGTAACAAGATATTCACAGTGGAAAAAATGTTACTCTATCAAAGGAATGATAAAAGAGTAATAAGGTAGTGTATTTTAATATCAATTAAATTTTACTATTGAATAAAATATATTTCATTAATAAGAGACCAAATAAATTATAGAAAAATCCCATCTAAATAATTAGAAGTATGTGACACACATATTTGATAAAGAATATGGATATAATTTTTCTAAGGAGAGACTTTGAGATCTATATGATTTGATACTAAAGTTTTACTTTTCCTAAAATAAGTTTTATTATATAAGGGACATGGTATGATTTTAAGAAGATATGTCTCCATTATCATTTCCTAGAAAAATCCATCTCTTAGAAATAATACATCCATAACACCATAAATACATGACATATGTTGGGATTTGGATACTGGTATTCATGGCTATGAAAATATTTTAGCATTATAATATAATGAGAGAGAATGATGATATAGCATTAATTTTATTATAAGGGATTTATAATAATGCATCATAATTTCATTTGATATAGAATTATAAAGGAATTGAAAAGGATTTCAAAAGAGAGATGAAGAGAGGCAATTAAGAACCCTTACCTTGATAAATAACTATTTAATAATTGAGAAAGAACCCTTAGAACCTTAAGAGATTATTAGAAGGAATATTGAAATGGAAATAAATATGAGAACTATGTTAAAGGGTTTTAAATTTAATAATAATGAGAGGATGAGAGGGTATTTATAATGAATGAGGGATAATTTTTTTTATAATTTTTGGATTTAGTCTCTCGAAATCTAAGTTGTGGAAAATTCACTACCATTGACTTTCCCATGATTTAAAATCATGAAATTTGAAATTATAAACATGGGTTTTGAATTTTATTACATAATGGACTAAAATATATCTCTTTTTATTATTTTGGTTATGGAAAATCCTTTTATTCATAGATAATTATTTTGAAAACCTTAAAATACATTTTAGAATTTGAAATTTTTTATAGGTTTGGAAAATTATTTTTAAGATTTTTAAATATATTATTTTGATGAATAATTTTTTTGGTAGATGAATTATTTATATAATTTATTATATCATTTTTATATTATAAAGTAGTCATAATTCCCTACCGTACATGCATTCCATAGTTTCCTATTCATAAAAAATCTAACTATCATACGAAATTATCAAAAAATCACCATTGACTAATTTTGACATGGTTATTATAAATTTAGATTTATATTTATAATAGTAAGTTTTCATACTTGAGAAATTTAATTATTAAATGAAAACTCTTAGTATATTTTAAAATCAGTTATTAAAAATTTAAATACTATATTTTAATAAATATTTTTTATTCTACGAGATATATATTTAATTAAATTTCATCCCTTGATTAATTATAATTATTTATATTTATTAATTATACTATTAATATATGATATTATGTATTTTATTAGACACTTTCATGTTATATATAATGGTAAAATTATAATTACAATGATCATATTACTATGTGACTATTCCAATGGGGACTATACCCTTAAAAATTTCATATTATCTCTTATAAATACACTTCATTATATATTCTATAATCATCCATACCATTCTCAGAGTTTCTAAATCATATCCATTCCATAAAGTAAAATTTTATTTATAATAACAATGTATTTTTTATTCTTGTTGTTCCTTGTAGTATATGATCCTTTGAAGTTTAAGATTAGGATTCTTCCCTATATTATTATATATTTAGTGGCACTATTAGATTGTGTTTTAATACTATGATTGAATAAAGGGACTTGTATTGTGATGTTTTGAACCCAAATACCATTAAAGGTTCCTCAAGCCCAGTTGGCCACAAGACCTCAAGTGCATCTCCCCAAACACTAGAAGTTGTCAACTAGTAGCGAGGGATTGGGGCGAGTCCATGGGAAGACTATGACCTCATTACTATAGTATAACACAACAGATCAATAAGAAACATAGGTAAATATAAGAATTATTAAAAGTAAACTGATAGAACATAGGAATAATAATACAAAAGGTGAAAATGACATAAATTTACAAAAGATAATGATGATATGCCATTTATATAGAAAGCTAGAAAACATGGATATAAAGAAGAATAAAAGAATACTATAAAAAAGTAACAAAAAGGAATCCAAAAACTATCCCAAGCATCCCAAGCTTGAACATGGACATATACTACCAATTCCATCCTACTACAATAGGAAATCAAGTATCCGAAGCAACACACTTCCCTTTGTCAACAGATGCATACATATACTTTTCTCGGGTACCAATGGGGGACCATAAAGGGCGTGATATAAATATCACTAGGCCAACACCAATGGTGTCTATAACATCCTATCTGTGTAATATAAACCAAAAATAGTATGATAGCATGCATATACAAAATTAAATTGTATAGTAATGTAAATACCCAAGTACCTGTTTTAGCCCTCAGCTGGTGTTTGAACATGTAACTGTGTCATTATTTATTTAAGTTCTAGTTTATATATTTATGTCATGTGAGGAATAACAAACAATAACATCACATTGTGATAATAATAGTAGATGTTATAATATATAACAAGGAAACTAGGACAATAATAACAATGAAAGGTTCCATAGTAGTAACTAAGGAAACCTAAACTTCAAGGGTCTCAAACTTAGTAGTAACTATAGACTTGATATAGGTGTAAGAGTGTAATCCAAGGAGTTTCATCCATGTAATTCCATAATAAATGATCTAACCAAGTCCAAAGAGTACGTCCAAGGTAATATGGGATAAGATATGGCTAGGCCCATGGGTGTAACCAAGGAACCTCATGTCCATAGAAACCATACTGAATCCAAGGAGTGCATCCAAGGCATCCTATCATCGTAAAGGAGGGATCCTACAGTGTCATATTGAGAATCCATTGATAGAATAGGATGGGGTTCTAAGGTTGGTATCAAACAAAGCAATCAATATCCTTGAATCATAATAGAATCTACAATCACTCAAGGAATTCCCTCAAGAATCCAAAATCTCACTTGAGTCTGACCACTCCTATAATGATTTCAAGATCCATGTGTAATTACATAACTTACATTTAATTCGTTGATTTAATTAAGACATGAAATAGTCATATCATTTACTAAGTCATTTGTTCCAAGACTTTCCCTTCATTAGCGTGACAAGGCCAAGAGGCATGTAACCATTTAATTAATTTCATATTTAATTACTTGGTTCTCTAATTTAACTTTCATAACATGAAAAGATTGGGCTATGGATGAAAAATCACATGCAATGAATTTAATATAAACTAGACAAAGTGATATGAATACTATATACTTTCCAACTTATGATTTAAAATTGATTTGAACCAGTTTAAGAACTTAACTTTGGTGGGTAAAGTGATTATAATACATGGTACTTTACATTTATTGATTAAATAGATATTAATCAAGGAAGGATTACCATTAGTAGGGTCAAGATGAAGCACACTTGAACTGTGGCTCAGAAAAACAAGTCAAACTGCTAGAAAATCAAATATGTAAAATCACCCTATATGGGGCGGTCAATGTTGTGGACATAACCACAAAAAATGAATTATATATATGGAATGGGACTTACAACATAGTTTTAATGAATATATGAAATGAATATAAATTTAACAAATGACACTTGATGAAATTGGTAGGCCCACGTAACAATGTATAAAACGTTGAATCTTGAAGAGTGAGTTATTGATCACCTACCTTGTAAGCGTATGACTCTCCCTATCCACTATCGACCTCTTATTCGACCTATATTTGATGATGTCTAATGAATGGACCAACATTATGAAAAAAGGGCATATGAGACTATATCTAAATATATTTTTTTATTGGAAAAATAATGATGAAATATTAAAAAGGAATTAAGAATGTTCCGGTGAAGGTCCAACAAGAGAGAAGATTCTTCGACTAGACTCCAAATGAACGCTCGAAGTCTATTTCTAGATTAGATGGCTTTAAGCTTCAAAAGGGATGAAAAGGGAGGGGCATTTTTCTATAATGAAATAAGGAAAGAGGGTTTAGGTTTATCATTTCATTTACGGGAAAATGGAAAAATCACCCCAAAATGGCCTTCACATGGTTTGACCAGATAGTTTGGGAAAACCGTGTGCCAACTATGCACGATCAGCTGTAGTTAGGGGCATACCAAACAATTTGACTAACTATGTGAAAACCGTGTGAAACCCCATAGTCAAAATTGAATACATTCTCACATGGAAATGTAGCCCATTTTTTAGGGTAAGGTGAAATCATGAACCCTCCTTCTTCCCACTATGAAGCATCACATGGTTAAAACTAACCATGTGACCTACCTCACATCATTTCCTCTAACCATGTGATTGGACAAAAACCTCTACCTACTAGGGTTATGAGCTATGAAAAAGCTCTGGGAGCCCACAAAACCTTGACTAACTCTTACAAAATACACATTATGTCCAAAATAAATAATTGGAACAATATTTAAAGGATCCATACCTAAGTGAAAAACAGGGTTCTTATAGTCTCCCCCCTTAAAAGGAACTCATACATAAGTTCACTTTCCAAGGGTTGAAAAACACTATTTGAGAAAGAATATGGCCACTAGGCATGTATATCAGCCTCCCTCTCCCAAGCATTTATTTGTACACAACCATGCTACCATAGCACCCATACTAGTTGGACATACTGGCCTCAGAGATCCTTCATTCTCTTATCAACAATGCATATAGTATACTCCTCAAATGAAGCATCAATATCTATCTCAATTTCCTCAGGATCAAAAATGTGATACAGTTCAACCAGATATCATTGAAGTTATGAAATGTGGAAGATTTTGTGCATGCAATGACACCTCTTATATAGTTAGTACTGCTAGGATACTATCCCAACTCTCTCTAGAATATCAAAAGGCATGAAAAGGCATGATTATAGATCCCCTTGACTTCATATAAATCTATAACCTAGCATGAGAAACACCCATAATAAAACATGAACCCCAACCTTGAACTCCAGAGTTTTTCTGTGGTGATAAAAATATTATTTTTATCTAGTTTAATTAGTAGACACACACATAATGATTAGATAAACCTTCTCTACAGTCTCCTACATGAGATGAGGACCTAGTAAGGCTGCCTCACCTGCCTCTATCGAGCACATGGGAGAACAACATGGTCTACCATACAAATCCTCAAAGGGAAACATATGACATTTTTCCTAGAAGATATTATTATAGGTGAAATCAATAAGATAGATATGACTCTCCCACAAAGCACAAAAATCAAGGATTCATGCTTGTATAATGTCCTCCAAAATCACTATCATCCATTCCAACTGTCGATCGGTCTAAGGGTGAAAGGTTGTTCTCAGAAGCACCTGTGTACCCATAGCTTTCTATAAACTCTTCCACAACCATGATGTTAAATAAGCATCACTATCTAGAATGATAGTAAAAGGGACCCCATGTAGTTGAATAATTTTATAGACAACATCTTTTTATATCATCAACTAAGAAAGTATCCAAGATAGGAATGAAGTGGGATACTTTTTTTTTTTCAGTTTTTCAATAAAAAACTATACAACATCACTACCTCAAGGTGACCTTGGTAAATTGAATACAAAGTCCATGGAAACGTCCTCCCATTTACATTATGGAACTGGAAGTAGATATAAAAATTCCATTTGTATCTGGTACTCATCCTTCATCTATTAATAGGTGGAACACCTAGTGATAAAGACTTCTATCTGACATTTCATTCTAGGCCACCAATACTAGTGTCACATATCTAGATACATCTTGGAGATTCCTAGATGAACTGACCACTAAGAAGCGTAGTACTCTTTTATCAAATCCACTCTCATATATGTAGGAACACAAACATTTCCATCTATATATTGGATTTCATCTCTGTAAACAGACCAATCTGGAGGTGGGTTATCTCCAGAAATACCCTCATAGAGAACCAAGCTCTCGGGATCTAAAAATTACTAGTTCTTCACCTTCTTAAGGAGGGTAGAGGTAACTGTAAAGGCTAAGATGAAATACTACTCAAGACTATCATGAAAATCTAGATGTAGCTCATAGTAGATTTCCTTTAATATCCATTTGTCACTGGCTTCCCATAAGACTTGTGCCTGAGTTTTCCAACTCAATATATCAGCTACTATATTTCCATTTCCAGGCACATAATAAATCTAAAAATCAAAGTAATGAATATATTCAAACCATATTAAAATAATGATATTCAATTCATGATACTTAAATATATATTTGAGGGTCTTATGTTCTGTATACACCACAATATACTCACCCAATAGATAATGTCTCTAACAATGTAAGGCATGGACAACTACTGCTAGCTCAAGCTCATGAATTAGGTAATTTATCTAATGATCCCTCAACTACTAAGACCCATAAGTGATGAATATATCCTCATGTATCTTTCTTACTCTAAGAAAAATTCTAGATGCATAAAAACACTATATATCCTCTTCCAGGTTCTAGAAGAATCAGAATAGGTGCCGAGAAAGGCCTTCCTTTCGACTCCTAAAATCAGTTTGCACACTCTTATAACCACAAGAACTAGAAACCATTGTTTGTATGATGAGTAAGAGGTGAAGTATTGAATGATAAGTTATATATGAAACACTTTTAATATCCAGATATCCCCAAGAAACTTCATATATCAAACACGTTCTTAGAATACTCTTAGGAAACTAAAACACTAACATTATCTACGTCAAAAGATAGTTCTTATTCTGTGATAATTTGAACTAATAAGTGAACATATTCACTCTAGAAGTGGCACTTATCAAGCTTGTCATAATGATGATTCTATCTTAGTGTAATTATAATGATATCATGGTTCATACCATGGTCTCTATGAGCATGAGAATAAAACAAGATTTCATTTATAATTATCATGAAAAAAGAATACAAATTGGGGAGGAAAACCCTATTCATAAAATCCATAAAAATGGTAGGAATATTCGAAAGACAAAATGAAATAACAAGATACTCATACAAACCATACCTACTATGAAATAATGTACGAGGTATGTATGATAGCCTGACTTGCACACAATGAGCGAATAATACTAAGTCGATCTTATAGAAGACCCTAAATCCTTGGATCTAGTCAAAGAGATCATCTACTTAAAGTAGTGGATATTGATTATTGACTGCAAGCTAGTTCAAGTTTATATAATCCATCCATGGATGAAGGGTCCCCTCCTCCTTCTTGAGAAAAAATCATGGGATAATCCCAAGAGGAAGTGATGGGATATATAAAACCTTTTTCCTCCAAATACTCTAACTATAACTTGAGCTCCAAGAGCATAGTATGTGACATCATGTACAGAGGAATGGACACTAAATATTATCCTAGAACAAGATCGATCATAAACTCTACCTATATCTCAGGTGGTAAGATGAAAATATCATCAAGAATGACATCCCTAAAACAATATAATAATGTAGGTAATTAATCCTGTTGTAAACCCTAATACTCTATTAAGAGATTAGAAATATGTATGGTCACTCCACCTATACCATGATGCTTTGGTCCATCTCTACTATACTAGACATCCCACTCACCCTTTTATAGATTACTTCTACCCTCTAGTGATGTAAATGATACCCTTTGGTGATAGGATTCTACAAAGTCATGATACAGAACAAGACAATCCATCCTAATAATGTAATTAAAGCCTTATATCTTGAGAACAAAGTGGCACCACTAGAAAGGGTAACTACTTACCTCAAGAGGATAGTTCATACATTGGATTATACCCTTTGACCATATCCACAATGGTGTATCCATGGTCATTACACCACAATAATACTTTATTTCCATCATAAGGATTTATACTATTAATAATGATATGAAAGTGTGTGAAACATCTATATAAAATAAAGAAGATAATATGGTGAAGTATACTAGAATAAAACCTCATACTACAGATGGTTCTAATGCCTCATCCTCAAGTATAAGTTGTAATGCATGAAACTAACCTGTTCCATAATCCTGTCCTATAGTTGGACAACCATGATCAAAACTAAAATACTACTGCTACTAGTGATGATTATCCTAGCTACCACGACCCTGAAATCCTCCTCCTCTAGTATTGAAGATTCTAACCTAACTCCCAACCTAGCACAACATAAGAGAACCATCCCTTGTAGGTGGAGCTGGTATGAAACTTTTTCAAATAGAAGATGATGGAATGGTTTGACAGAATCTTTGAAGATGCCCCATACGGCCAAGAAAACACCACTCTAGAGGTTCTCTATCACACCGAGGATTCAAGTGACCTTTTCATCCACATTGGTGACACACCATGGAGCTAGAAACACAGGGTACTCTAGCTGCCAATTCCTTGATGAGAATCCCTGAGGGAACTCTACTTGCTACCAGAGGAACTACTAGACTACCTTGGCACTAGTTATCTTTGACATGTACTAACACTATCCCTTAGGTTTCAATAAATGGTAAGATTCTGATTGACTATTTCAGAAAAGGTAGGTAGGTGAAATAAATTCACATGAGAATGTATGGAAAATATGAGCCCATCCTCGAAGCATCTAACATGAGAAAGCTCATGACCATCAAGATGTAGTCAAAATCATTGTAACTCAGTGAATTGAATTGAATACTCTATAACTGACATAGAACCCTACTAAAGATGAATGAAATCTTTGGATATGTTAGCTATCAGCATCTAAAAAGAAAACTGGTCATAGAACATAGTTTAGAAATCATCCCATACCATGTCCTAATACAAACTAGTCTGGGTTACTAAATCTCACCAGTTCTTGGCCAAATCACATAGCATGTATATAGAAAGCTTGAACCTATTCTCTAGGCGCATCTCAAGATGCTCAATGATAGACAAGGTGGAATCTATCCAAGACTCAATAGACCATGGACTATCATCCCCCAAGAAAGTATGAGAATACTGCTACTAGAAATCAGGCATCAAAATCAGCCATCATAGGTACATACCATGGATAAACTTGCATTGAATACATTAGACATAGAAAACTCTCTATAACCTGTGTATCTATTCCCAGATCAGGTATAATAAGAGGTGCCTCAATTTTCATTCATGGAGGTAAGAGTGGCAATGTAGGGCCCACCATGTTTGGAGCATGGTCGTCTCTACCCTCTTAGCACATGACATGATAAAATCATAGAGGAATTGATCTATAATTTCTAAGAACACACATTATAACAATATTTAAACAGATAGATAGAAACACTAGTGAAAGATGAATATAAGAAAAGTATCACTACCCATGATATATCACCTCAGCTACCTACTTAGAAGTCCATGTATTGGTAAGTGCTGATGTATTAGTTATATGAGTTCCAATAGATGAAGGGTTAACTATAACTTGACTCATTATTTAATAAAAACCATTTTATTCATTTCATATTTTATTTCTAGGTTTAATAATTAACTATCCATAATCATGATAAGGTGATATAAGGACATGAAACCATTATATTTTATAATCCAATTTTCACTTTTGTAGTTTTCATTTTCTTATAACTTATATTAATTTAATTTAGAAAGGATTTCTATTCTGATTGAATCAGGGATCATACACATTATCACTGAGAATGAATCCCATTCAATTTTAATCTAATGGTGAAACTTGGTAAATTACCAATTCTAACCCATGGGGGCCTATAACCCCTCAGGAATTGAAACTAGCAATCACTCAATCATAGCCAAGGAAAATCACAAGCATAATGTAACTACCACAACATCACTCAATGATCACAGAAATATCAATCAACGAAAAGTGTGAAATGCACCTATATAGAATGGAAATATGCATGACATGGAAATTCTAGGTGCCTATAATAATGCATGTAATAATGGTCCTTGCCCTCATATCATCAGGCCAATTATGGAAAAATATTCTCAATCAAAATTATAATTAACAACACCAGATAGCATGTGATTCACCCAATGGTGAAATGATATCAAATTTAATTGGAAATATAGAACAACAATTGTAATTCAAGAAACGTGGAATTTACCCTAAAAATGGGTTCGCAACTGTAACACCCCAAGATTTCATAGAATGTTATTTCTTCAAAGTAATTCAATAACTTGCACTACACGCAACACCGGGTACGAGCGCACCACAAGAATTACCAAACTAGCCGTTCAAAAGCGGTTATAAATAGTATTAACTGAATATTTAACTATATATAATCCTTATAATTTTATAATCCATATTATGAGTTTCTTGGACATAATGTAAGAACAAATTCATTTTTCAGATAAAATAAGTATTTATTTCAAAAAATGCACTTTTACAGCCTTTTAATGATGAACCCTTTTTAAATCCAATATTCGAAACTTTTATATATTTTATTTGAAAAAAGAAACATCTTATTTAGAATTGGGACATAATACTTTAGTTTCAATAACTTTTTGGTGTTTTTATGATAACTTTCAATTGTTGATAAATAGTGAAAAATACTAAATTTTAATTAAAAACAACTTTTTTAATCAAAATAATTTCTAGTGCTTAATTATACTATTGAGTAGTTTTAAAGTAAAATTATATTATATTTTTACCATTTAATCCAATTTCATTCATTGGATGTAATTTCACATTTAAACTGGACATAAGAAACTGTCAATCTTTTGATAGTTATTATTTCTTAAAAACACGTTTTTTGTTTTGACAACAGGAATTAATTTTAAATTAATTTCTGCCACTTCTGTGATTTGAATTTAGAAAAATTGATTCCATATTTAGAATCATGTTGTCCAAATTTTGTAAATATCTAACTTCTATTTTTAGACATTTTGAATAATTACTTTGGTAAATATTTTATTTACCATGGTTAAAGGGTAAATCCGGTAAATAAGGGTGAAAAAATAATATTATAATAATATTAAATTACCCTAAAACATGTCCTAACCCTATTGGATGATACATGTCCGACCATGGAAATATTTGGGTCGATTTTGGGACCCCATGGAGCCACTTGTAAGTGATAATGACACTTTACATTAATTAAGTTAAAGTAAATACAAAAATGACATAAGCATATATCTTTTAGTAAAACAATTTTTACATAGGGTTATACATGTTATCTCGTTGACTATAAATATTAATTAGAAATATAAAAATATTTCCAACATTATGGTATTTTATTTATAATTTTTATACATTGAATAATTAAATTTATTTATGAAACAATGATGATGCAGTACTTTCATTATTAATGAAAGAATCAAATAAATGATATTATTAATACTAAAATAAATATAATTTGAATGTTTTTATACCATAAAAAATTTTTATAGGTTACTATGACATGTTAGGGTTGATTAAATGTATTTATTTTTAAGTAATAATGTTTTCAGGACTTTAACAAAAATCAATTATTAAATCATCTCAAAATTGACATAAATGTGTTTTTAAAACAAATACAATATTATTGGTTGATATAATATTCCTAAAAGTACAAGGTTCGAACAAAGGACCTAAAAAATATTATATGTGACATTAATGAACCTATTTGGGTTATCTTGGAAGTATATAGTACGTTTATTAACTATAAAATATAAAAATACAAAGAGACACGGTAAATGTCAAATTATTTAACTAAGAGTTAAATCTAAAATATAAAGTTAATATTTTGATCCAAACCAGCCTAAAAACTATTTGTTGAGTGGTGTTAAACCCATAACTACCTTATACATTAAATATTCCACTTTTTAGCCATTAGAAACCGGAAATTATTTTATTATCACATAATATTTCTAGCTTTTCCTAAGGTGCCCCTGACCCCTCTTATAAAAAGTCACTCACCCTTATCTCCAATTCACACCTTCAAAGACTTTTGTCTCAGCCAAACTCTACCAAAATATTCTCTCAACTGTCCTCACTTCATCATAGAGGCCTTACTTTAGTCATAAATCCAACCTATGGATCCCTTTTGATCAAATCAAAATGAAGAACCCGAAGAAGAGGTAAATATCTCATCACCTCTTTGAAGTTCCTTTCTTCTTCCACTTCCTTTTTATTTGTTGTTTCCATTCTAAAAATCTAACCCCAGTATATTATATATAATATTATTTTATTATGAATATGGTACAACCAAATTCATTATTCTATCCACCCTTTTAATGACATGTCACCATACGTGTGTACGTACGGCTTACCGTCTCCACGTCGTGGTGTAATTATTATTCAATACATTATTATTTGGACGGGTATAATAATGATGTGTAATTTATTTAAATAATAAATATCTCATGATAATGATTCTTTATATATGATATAACATCCAATTATATATTATTTTAATATCAAAATAATGATATTGTCGCTCTTGCGTATGTATGGATTACCGTCTCCACGAATACGATGAGATTCATTCCCCGTCGCATCCATTCAAGAATAATTTTCATTAGATGATTAAAAATAATTTTTAAGACATGATATAATTCTGTATACGAATAATATACATCCCATCCATAACATATATGACTCATATAACAATGAATATAATAAAAAACGAATCCGTTAACACCCGAAACGACGATAATACTAAGATATTATTAACAAAGAAATGATAAAAGATCATATATGATATCATATTAATGTATATGATTATTGTATAATTCAATAACAATAATTTCACCATTATACAGGAGGTTAACCTACCCTCGACCAAATAAAAGTACAAGGTAAGGGTTAATTCTACAATCTCTTCATTATCTGAGGCTGTTTATACGTAATTATCTACTGAGACCTATTTATCATCTACATCCATGTTTCATAAAAATGTATTCCAAAACATTTTTACTATTTACTATACTATGGGATAAATTCATTTATACCATTTCTTGAATTTTTATAAAATGGTTTGAAAGGAATATTTCCGTTGTTTTCCAAGCAAGGTTATTTTTAACCTTTTTGACAGAATTAAGGTACGAATGTATTTTTGAACTGATATAGTGGGTGTGGCTATTTTCCACCATTATAAAATCATCGAAGCTTCCCTTACAAGATTATAAGAATATTTTCAAAGTGAATTTTTTCTTTTAAAATTATGTGACTTTTAAAGGATTAAAAAAAGAGATATTTCTCTCAAATAGTTTTGATTTCATCTATGTCAACATCCTTTGATGGATTTCAAGATTATTTGAAGTTGATTTATTATGATACAAAACTTCCATAATGTATTGAATTATTTGTGATATGTTTGACTGTGGATGTGTTAATTTTATACCATTCTTGGTTTATGGAGAAAGTATTGAAATTTCGTATGCTAGTTTTAATATGAATGTTTTTGTTATGTTTAAACCTGTTCATATGAGGAATGCATTGGGCTTAGTATGTGATGGGTGGAGCCCACTATAGCTCCTTGATTCATTAGTAGGTCTCATGAGACAAACTAGTGTCTTGGAATAAGGCCTTGAAAAAATCTTATTTGTAGTCTTGGCACAAGGCCTTGACTATGTGGTTATGATAGTCTGGCATTATGCATTCCATCATTATGAAAGTAGTTATTGATTTTTTATGTGATTATTTGACTAGTAGAATATCCATGTGAATAAGTAAATGAAATTATTTCATTTTGTTTTTTTCCATATTTTTCTTAAGTTCAAGGTTAAAAGGCTTTTTTTAGTTATACATTACATTAAATGTTTATGCTTATTTATGAAAGTTTCTGCTATATTGTTATCCTTACTGAGTATCTGAGCTCACCCATTTCTATGTTTTATTTTTCCCAGGATGAGAAGAAGTATTTTATGACTGACCGACAGGAATATTATGAGGGGATATGAGTGTGGACTATGGAGACTATGTTGTTGTAGTTTTTCACTTTATGATGTAATTTAAGACTTATTAATGTATCTTTTATTTCCAAGGCTACTAAACTAATCAGTCTTTCGAGACTTTATCTTTTGTGATCATGCGAATTTTATGTAATAATGCACCGACTCTGGGTAACTGGGGTCGATGCATTATAATGACACCCATTCACGGCTTATAACCAAGCTCCATACATTCCTAATATTCTGACTATTGTATCCAAATAGTAAAGAAATAAAGGAACCCCTATAATACCACTTTGTGATGGCCCAAACCTGGATGACACTGATGGTGCCTCGAGCCCAGTTTTCCACATGGTCTCAAGCTAATTTCCCTGAATTCCAGAGTATGTCTACTAGTAGCATGGGACCAGGGTGGGTCAGTGGGGATACTATGCCCTCATTACTAGAGTGTATCATAATGAATCAATAAGAAAATATGTAAATAGTAGAATAAGGAAAAGTAATCTGATAGCACAGAATAAAAATATATGAATAATATTATAATATGGCCAATAGATATATATATTCCCAAGCTAAAGATGATATGTCATGTATCTAGAAACCTAGAAAACATGGATACAAAGAAGAAAAAAATAATACTATATAAAAGTAAAAAAAAGGAATCCAAAAAGTTTCCCAAGAATCCTGAGCTCCATCTCAGTCATATGATACCAACTATATCCTACTACAATAAGCAATCAAGTGTCCAAAGTGTCACAGTTCACTTTTTCAACACCTGCATACATATAGTCTGCATGGGTACCAATGGTGACCTAGATAGGGTGTAAGATAAATCTCAATAGGACACCACCAATGTTGTATATAACATACTTTATATATAATATAATTAGAAACAATGTTCAAGTATTCATATATAAAAGTGAAAAATTTAGTTCTGTAAATACCCAAGTACCTGCACCATTCCCCAACTGCTTTCCTAACATGTAACCATTTCATTAGTTATTTAAGTTCAAATTTATATATTGAAGTCACATGAGGAATATCTAGAAATGAAATCATATCATGATAGTATTATTAGAGGGTCCAAGATATAATAAGTCAACTTGGATGATGATAATAATGAAAGGTTATAAGGTAGTAACCAAGGAAACCTACACTTCAAGGGTCACTAACTTCATAGTAACTGCAGCCTAGCTATAGGGGTAAGAGTTGAATCCATTGAGAGCTATATAAGTCATTATATAATAAATGATCTAACCATTTCTAAGGAGTAAATCCAAGGTAAAATGGGATAAGCTATGGAAGGGCCAAAGGATGTTACCGGGGCACCTCATGTTTGCAGTGGCCACACTGGATCCAAGGAATGTATCCAAGGAATCCTGTAATCATAGATGAGGGATCCTATAATGTCATACTGGGTATCCATTAATAGAATATGATCGGGTTACAAGGTGGGTATCAACCAAGGTAACTGACATCTTTGAATTAGAATGGTGTCCACAAGCACTCAAGGCATTCCATCAGGAGTCCAAAAGCTAACTCGAGTATGACCACTCTTATAATGAAATTAAGGTCCATGTATAATTATGATCCTTACATTTAATTAATTTATTTAATTAAGCCATGCAATATTTATTTTATTTATTAAGTCATTTTGTTCAAGCCTTTCCTTTCATTAGCACAATAAGGCCAAGGGGAATGCAACCATTTAAGTAATTTCATATTTCATTACATGGTATTGAACTTTACCTTTCATAACATGACATTTCTAGGCTAATGAAGAGAAACCAAATTCAATTAATTTAATATATACTCGGTAAAGTGATATCAATACTATATACTTTCCAACTTTCCAACTTACTACTTAACATTGATTTAAACAAGTTGAAGAAATTACCTTAGGCGAGAAGTATGATTAGATTACACGATACTTTCAATTTTTTTGATTCAATAGAAATTAATAAAGATATGATTAACATTATTAAGGTCAAGAAAAAGCACACCCGAATGATGGATCAGAAAAGCAATTCAAACCACTAAATACTAAAATATGTAAAATCTATATACATGGGGTTGTCAGAATTGTAGAAGTAACCACCAATAATGAATTAAATATATGGAATGGGTCTTAGAACACATTTATGACAACTATAATCAAGGCATATAAATTTTAAAAATGACATCTGATGAAATCAGTGGGCCCACATGATAATTTATAAAATGAATATTCTTGAGGAGTGAGTTATAGATCACCTACCTCATACTCATACAACTATCCTCTTCTAGTATCAGCCTCTAATATGGTATTAATTGGAAGATATATGAATAATGGTTCAACTCGATGAAAATAGGAATATGATCCTACATCTAAATAGAATCACTGATTAGAAGAAGAAAGTCCAAATATTTAAAAGTAATTAAGAATGTACCCATGGAGATATAATAATACATATGATACTTCGATCAGAATGCAGACGAATGCTTGAGGTTCATTAAGAGAATAGGGGGATTTTAGGCCTTAAAAGGTAGGGAAAGGGCGTGGTTTTCTAGTAAAAAAAATGGGGGTTTAGGGTTAATATTTCATTTAAGGGTAAAATGGTAAAATCCTCACCAAATGGACTTCACATGGTTTGACCACATATTTTTCCCAAACCGTGTGACAACCATGCATGATCAGCTATAGGAAGGGTCATATTGTAGGGTTAGTGCACACATGTTGACTAACCATGCATAACTTGTACGAAGCTCCACTGTCAAAATTGTAGATATTATCACATGGTCGTGTGGTCGATTTCACATGGTTTTGTCAAACCATGCTCCCTTGTACTATTAAACATCCAGCCTTTCATGGATAAAAATAACCATGTGTCTTGCCTCACACGGTTTCCTCTAACCATGTGACATGCCAAAATCCTCCACCAACTAGTGTTACAAGATAAAAACAAGCTCCATAAACCCAAAAAACAATCACTAACTCATAAGGCATCCACATAAAGTCCAAAATAATGAATTCGACAAAAATTTAAAGGATCCATACCCAAGTGAAAAATTGGGTTATGAAATGTTTTGTGTAGTGGATATTATAATGAAGTGTTTATTTATTATAACATATCCATAGGTATTATAAATCGAGTACCTACTTTAGTTTGATAACATCATAAAATACTATAGTTTCGTCACACCATAAACTTTATATTCCTTTTTATTTTTTTTATTTCCTATTATTTGGTATTTTTTTTGGGCTTATGGTTGAATTCTAATGAAAATTTTGAGTTTCTGAATTTTTAGGTAGTTTTTACCACTTTAGTGTATCTGGGAGATGGAACACAACTTGTGCATGGTTAGTAAGAACCATGTGATAAGTCAGAATGAGTTTTTTAAATTTTAAAAAACAAAGTTTTCCTAGATGGCAGATTATTTCAAAATTGTATAGCCAAACCATTTGATTGAAGTTTTTCTATCCAGTGGAGGACACACAATTAGTACATGATTTGGAAAACCGTGCAGCCAAACCCTATGAATCATCTAATTTTTCTAAAAATAAAATTTTCTAACCAAACATTATAGATCTTAAACTAATAATAACCCTTTATCTCCTCTCACTTATTCAGATCAACCTATGTACACCATGGGAGGTCAACTCCTCACTCTCCCATTTGAATATGAGGCTTCCTCCTTCAGTTTTTACTGGATTCTCCTTGGTTAATCCCTTATTCCTCATAACCTTCTATTTTTATCTTTTTTCTTCTTTTATTACGTATCTAGATCTCATGTTGTCCAAACCCAATGGAGGTATTTTGACTTAAGGGGTAGTTTTTGTGGTTCTTAGGGAGTGAAGTTGGTTCCTTAGGCCCCGTTCCTCCTATATTGGAGGGTTTCAGAGTGTTCACCCACCATTAAAGTAGGTGTTTCCATCCCCTTCCTTTCCATAGTATGAAAATTAATGATTTAAGCTTTATAAATAAATTTTTTGTAATTTTTTATTTTTTTATGAATTTTTAAATTGTTTTAGAAAGGTTCATGATTAAAGGTTTGATTAAAAAGTGGGAGTTTTCAAGGTTTTCAATAGTTATGTCAATGTGTTAAAAATTTATATATTATAGATGTTAGAAAAGATAAATAAGTGGAATTTTAAAAGATTATAGTGTTTTAAATTATGACTAATCTTTGCTAAAATTTCACGAGTTATGTTGTGATAATGAATCATAGTTTATCTGCATAATTCCGCTTTTTGTGATTTGGGGATTTTACTTAGAATTTCTTACAATTTGATGGGTGACTTTGATTATAACCGTTGGTTGTTTCCATGGAAACACTATGAATTCACACACACACACACACACATTAATGTGTATGAATACACATATAAATGGGTATGAGCACATATATATGTGTTTGTGCATATATATATGGAATGTTCAGAGGGTTTCCCTTATAAATCCTAGATCCTAAAAATTTTATCTTTGGTATTAAGATGATTTTCAAATAATGTTTCAAATATTCATTATATAACATTATTTTAAGACTCATTTAGTACGTTGATAATTGGTTTGAACTTTTATTACTTTTTTTAAAAAGATTTTATGTGAATAAAATTTTCCTTTTAAATATAATTTTAATTTCACATGTTAAGGTTCATTCGGCACCTTGGAGTGGTTTTGTAAAATGCGTGAACCCTCCTAAAATCTTTATATTTAAATGAAGTTTTCACATGTTTGGGTGTGGGGAGATGGGATGATCATGGAACTTAGTTTATGTTGATCCTTGATTTATATGTTTTATATGAAGGTTATCCCATCTCCCACTTTTTTTCATCATGGGATCCTAGGCATCTTAGTGAGGGATGAGGTACATTTCTATTTATACCTCATGAGACGGAGTAGAATCCACTTAGTACTAGAGTTCATAGGGGGTGTGTAATCGATGAGGCTAGTTGAGAGTAGTCGTGTGGTTATAGACTTAGGAATCTATCATTAGACTAATAAATTATTCCAACACAAGTATGGCTAGGGCATCATTATGGTATGTGTAGGGATTTACCATGATTAGGTATATATTACCATTTACCATTTTTTAATATTGTATTCACTATTTCTCCAATTCATTATTATTTCTCTAACATAACTATAGTTTCATTCATATACTCTAATCCATATTTAATCTCACTTTTGTTACATTAGTGTGAGTTTAGGGTTAGTTTTAAAAGAGTAGTTTAATGCGGGTCTCTTAAAAGTAGTACTTTATGAATTTATTTTAAAGTAATATTTAAAATATGTTTCATGTTTTAAATATTGTTTTATGGGAAGCTTGTGGGTTTTTCATTTAATTAACGAAAACCTATCATATATCTATATTTTCAATCTAGTGTTCATGCTCTGTTTTGAGAAATGAAATGAATAGATTCTATAGTTCTTAACTACTAAGATATTTATACAAACACCATAATAATTCCAATTTTAAATGATAGAACCAATATATTTTATGGGTTCAAGTTCATATTTTGGATCCCCCATGGAGTGAGTCAGTACTTTGGGTGGATGGTGAACTTTGAGGTCAAACATATATGTTATTGGGTATTTGGGTTTTTATTTTTCATTATAGTTGTATTATCCAATTCATTCTCTTATATATGGATCCTATTTCTATGTATTTTTATTTTTTAATCGGATATTTATTTTTGATATTCTCTATTTGGACAATTCTACTTTACATTTTTGGTTATGATTTTATCCGTGGAACTCTAATTTATATGTTTCCTAAACATGGATTTATAGTAGAATCTCATGATTTTTATTTGATTTATGGGAGAAATTTCTCCTAATTATTGATATGTGATTCCCTTGATGATTTTAATTAGTTTATAGGGATTGATAATCCCCTTAGGGTATGTCATGGGCCATCTTAGGTGTCTAGTTCAGGGGTTATCCTGGGTTGTCTCATCAAAAAATGTTATCAAAGCATATTTTCTAAATAGGGACTAATTTATAGAGTTATATTTGATATTAGGGATACTAGGTTGATTAGAGTATGAATAATTTATAGAGTTATATTTTGTTCTGTTATATTATTGAGCGGTGCTAAAATTTTATTTGAGAAAAATTATTTCTCGTTGATTTTTTTGGTAGAATATGATTGACGGTTTGTGGGTTTTAATTGGGTTTTATGTTTTCATGTTATTTAAAGTATGCTTCCTAGAAAAATCATGAAGGATCATTATAAGCCTCTTCCAATGGAAAAATCTATCCAAAATCCTAGTAGAGTGGTGTATCCATGATAGATTAAGTTCCTTCACATCTTGCATGGTGATTGAGGTCCACTAGAGGTTGTAGAGTGGCTAGAGTGAAATGAAGAGATATTTAGGTTCTTGGGAACTCCAAAAGACTTAAGGGAGAGAGATGTCTTTTGTATGTTTGAGGGATCGAGTATGGATTAGTGGGAATCAATCATTCCATATTAATTTCAAGATATAATTATGTGTTACTTATTTAAGAACACTTTCAATAAATGGTTTCTCCCTAAGGAGGTGAAAGTGAATAAAGTGGTAGATATTGTGGGTATTCAGTAAGGTCGACTAACATGAAGGGATTATTTGACCACTTTAGGGAGCAGATTCCCTTTTCACTATTGATGGTGATAATCGATTTTCTAATGTCTAATGTCTTTCTTTAAGGGTGTTTCCCAGATTTTAGTGCTCAATTTATCTTATCCAGGTTAGTATCATTTATGAAATTGGTGGATGAGTAATTTTTAGTCGAAGTGGGTTTTCTAATGAAACCCATGAAGGGGGGAATCCTCTATTTCACTTGTTTCCAATGAAGGTTCACCATGATGGGGGTAATCCTCCATTTCCCTAGGAAATTATGAACCATGCTTGAATTAGGTAGTTTTGTTTTAATCATTTTAATTTTATCCTTTGTGGTGAACCATTTGAATGCTTTGTTTAGTTGAACCACCATGTTATTGGATTTTTAAATGGTGGAGAGATCGACTATAGATTTATATTTTACTCTTTGTTAAAATAGTAATGTGTGAACCCTAGAGTCAATAAATCACACTGTGGTTAGTGTTTTTTGGTTTTGTTTTGGTTATTTAGATGATCATTTTGAAAGTTCTTTCTTTTTTGGGTTTAAAGTTCTTTATTTTGTTTCCTTTCATTAATTTGGTGTGTTTTTGGGGGTAAAAATTATTATGGTTGAGAGAATTATCACACCATGAAATTTATTTTCCTTTTTATTTTATTTATTTTTTATGTGATTTTTTAATTGGGGATCAGGTTGAATTCCCATGAAAATTTTGAGTTTTTTATTTTCTTGGTAGTTTTTGACTATGATCACACTTTGGGGGAAACTCTGTTAGAGTTTAGTGTCCTTAGAAGTTGGAACATGGATTGAGCATAGTTAGTATAAAACATGAAAAAATAATCCCAGAGTGTCTATAATTTAAGCATACATATTTTTCATAGTTTCTAAATAATGTGGCTAAACCATTCGAGGGAGGTTTAACTATCTAGTGGAATGTCACGGTTGGTAGATAGTTTGGTAAATTGTGTTTCCTAACCATAAAATTCACCCCGGTTTTCTAAAGATAAAATCTCAAAAACTAAATTTATGAATTTTGAACCAGTAATACCCCTTTATCCTACCCCTATTATTTTTATTGACAAAGGAAAACTAGAGGAGGTCTTCTCCTCCCCATCCCCTTTAATTTTTAGGCTTCCTCCTTTGGTTTTTAGTGGATTCTCTTTAGGTAATCCCTTTTTTCTAATATACTCCCTTTTTCTATTGTTATTGTATTCTTACTTTTCTAGGAATCATGTTGGCCGAACCTTGAAGATGGATTTTAACCTAATGTGTAGTTTTTTTGGTTCTTAGGTTGTGTACTTTGTTCCTTCGTCATTGTCTCTCTCGTCTTCGAGGGTTTCATCACATTCGCACACCGTTGTGGTAGGTGTTTGCATCCATTTACTTTATAAATAATTTAATGGAATGATCAAGGATTTCTAAATTAGTTTTTAGTTAATTTCTCATTTTTTTAAAATTTATAATTTTTTTATATGGTTTCATGTTAAATGGTTTGATTAAAAAAGGGATTTTCCAAGATTTTCAATACTTATGCCTATATATTAAAAATTTATACATGATATATGTTTACTAAAATAAATAAGTATAATTTTAATATATTGAATTATATTTATTATTATTAGTATTTGGTACAAAAAATTTAGTAATTTTTTGAAATTTAATCATGTTTTATTTGGATAATTCTCAGTTTTTGGTTTGGCGATTTTACATGGAACCACTTCCACTTTGATGGGTGACTTTTATTGTGAAATTTGGTTGTTTCATTGGAACCCTTATGAATTCACATACATATATTCATGTGTATTTCTACAAATATATATGTGCATTGAAATATATTTATGAAAAATTCATAGGGTGTCCCTTTTAAAGCTTATTTCCTAAAATTTTATTCTTGGTTTTTAAAAAGGACTTTTAATGGTGGTTTCAAATATGTGATTTCTAAAACAATATTGAAAGACCATTTTGGAACCTTGAGTATGGTTTTGATGTTTTCCTTGGATTTTGAAGTATATTTTAAATAAATAAAGATTTCAATATAAATCTATTATTAATATCAAATGTTAAGCCCCAATTGGAACCTTGGAGCTGTTTTACAAAAGGTGTACTACCTAATTGAAGTCTTCTATTTGAAGGAGGTGTTTGCATGTATGGGTATGAGGAGTTGTACTGATCAAGGTACATGGTTTATATAGAATATTGATTTAGATTTTTTTCATAAAGGATCCCCATATTCTACATTTATTTTCATCATGGTATCCTAATTTTCTTAGTGAGGGATGAGGGACGTTTCTATCTTGTCCCCATGAGACAGACTAGATCCACTTTGGTTTTATAGGAAATAGGGTTTTTTCCATTAGTGAGACTATTTGAGAGAATATGTGTGGTTATAGACTTAGGAATGAATCATTAGGTTGGAATATGGTTCTAACCCATGTACATATAGGGACTCTTCATGGGATTATTATGGATTACCCATGATTAGGTATACATTTCCATTTACTATTTATTACTTTTGGTTTCACTTATTACATAATACTTTATGTTTAATATGATATTCCTATGGTTTCATTTTTATATTACACCTAATATTTGATAACACATTTGTTACTTTAGTGTGAGTTTGGGGGTTATTTTGAATGATGATTCTAAATATGGTATTTAAAAATGGAATAATTTATGAAATATTTTTAGAAGGATTGTTTAATTTTTTTTTGATTTTTAAAGATTAGTTTTTTGGAAATATTGTGGTTGTTTAATTGAACTGATAAAAACATACATTTTACTAGTATTTTAAAACTAGTGTTTGGGGTTTGTTTTATAAATGGAAATTCATCGATTTTGCGGTTCTTAACTATTGAGATATTTATGCTCACACCCTACTTATGCCTCTTAATATCGATTAACCCAACTGTTTTTATTTTTTTGTTTATATTTTGGAGTAATCATTTGGAGAGTCAGTAATTTGGGTGGATGGTCACCTTGGAGCTGACATGGAGTTGATATTTGGTATTTTTTGTCTTTCCTTTACATCATAGTTATATCATCCAGTTCATCCTCTTGTATCTGGATCTTTTTTCTAATTATTTTTATTTATGTTCAATGTGGTGTTTATTTTTGATATGACATATTTGGCTTGTTTTAGTATTAATTTCTAGGTATGATTCTATGAATGGAACTCTGACTTACAGGTTTTCCATTCCAGGATTTCTAGAGGAATCTCATGTGTCTTATTTATTTTATTAGTGAAATATACCCCAATTATTGTTCCATGATGATTTTCATCAATCCATGAGGATCAAGCATTCCCCTCGGCTATGTCATGAGCTAGTACATGCACCTAATTTAAGATTTATCTTTGTATAGTTCATGGAAATTAGGAAAATATAAATTGTTGGAAAAATATACACCAATATTAGTTTATGATATTGGTGTGGTAAAATTGAGTTGGTTCATGGTAGGATAATTATAGATACTTAGGGTATCTTTTTCAATGGACTTGAAACTTGCATGGATGTATTTCATAGTGTTTGGTTTCACACATATATCATGGAAGGATGAGGTGTCTACATGTGATTTTACTCTAATATAGGCATATCACTTCCTGCATTAGAATCAAAGGACGAAATATCACTTTTTTCATTGGAAATGAATCCCCTTGTCCTTGGGGATGATTAAGTTAAATAGAGTATGTCTTGGATTTCACTAGTAGTGCAAGGGTATAAAAAACTGATGTAAGGTATACTATTTAGATTGAATAGGTTAATAGAAAATTAGACAAGATGTGTCCCATGTATTATTAGTAGATTAAATCTGGTGAGAAGTTGTTCAGTTTTGTCTAGTATCAATATTTAATGAACCTTCTCATGAATATAATGCTTTGTATACTATTTCAAAGTTAAAATTGGTTCTCTATCAGGTGTTTTAATGTCTTTTTTATATAAAAAGTATTTAATAACCGATCACGTGATAATGATTGAAGATTGGGTGTATTAAAAGAAAGTCCTAGGTGTTTCTTGAGCACACTACAAGTGGTTAAATTAAACCAAGTTCCTACTTCGAAGATGGTTAAGAGAATCCATTATATACCGATCTAGGAATTATATAAACTATTTTTTAGTGGCTCTATTAGTTTTAATTAATGGGTCAATTCGATTCAGCCACTATAGTGAGTTATGGTAGATCTTACTCAGTTTTTTAGTATCACAACCAATGATATTAGTGTATTAATAGTGGATACATATCCCTGAACAAATTTTTATTCCCTAAAAATACAATTCAACCATTCATCATGATTACATTATTTTTGTAATTAATTCATGTTTTCATCTTTTATCTGAAATTGAAAACGTAAACCAATAATTATTGGTAATTTTATTGGTCAGGATATTTTTTTTATACTCTTGATTTTTACTATTTATATAGTTTTTTGACCACTTTGATATATATCTAGAACCCAAAACCAATGTAATATTAGAATCATTTAGGTTAATATTTATGGATGACTATGTTGATTATATTTTGTTGTTTTATTTATAATTCTTTGTGATTCAATAAGGGATAAGATAAATAAAAAAAATGAAGTTATTTGAAGGTTTTATTTTTTTATTCATACACCCCATACTAAAAAATAGAGATGGAATCGTAGTACGGGTTTCATGTTTTAGATGATTAGGTTTGGGTCTAACCTTTGGTGCATGGATCTATCTTTAATTCTACCTTCCAACTATCGATACTTATCAGAAATCCACCTCCAATCACCATCATATTCCTTCTTCATGTTTTTAGATTATTTTAAAAGTATAAGAAAATAATTATAGTTTTGAAGAGACCAAGACAATTCTTAGATATTCCATAATTTTTGATAAAGTCAATATGAATTTAAATAGATTACGACAATGATCATTATTTGATTTTTTATAATCAATTCCAAAGAAGGTTCAAGAAATGATGTTAATGGTATTTTAAAATTCTAATAACATTTTAAAATTATTAATAAGTTTAAATTGAAGATTAAAATTATTAATCCGAGTATCTAGTAATTTATAATAACATAGAAATCATTTTTTTGTGTTGATGAAACTTTTTAGTTTTGTGAAAAGAATCTACTGATTACACGATAAATACCAAATAATGAACTTAGTGATGATGAATAGTTTTTAAATTTTCAACCATTACTTTGTGGGTGTTGAGATAGTACTCATGGGATTGATGATTATTATTGAAGTTTTAGACAAATTTTATCTACATAACAGATTTATTTTAAATATAGTTTAGATAATTGTTTAAATAGTTAAATGCTAGATATATCTATAATATAAAATGCTATGTAATTTGACATCTATATTATATATTTCTTGAGTTTGAATAAATATAGAGTTTTTTAATACACCACTAATGATGTAGTGACTATTGTATGAATTTAGATGAAATAGTTAACCTATATAATAATTAATTATTATTTAGCGAGACAAATGTGGTGTATGATCTTAGATATTTACATGATATACTGAACTATATGTTTTATTAGTTTACTTAGAATAATAATGATATATAGAGTTGAGATTTATGATAATGGTTTTCTATTTCTTTTATATCATACTCAATATTAGTAACAAATGAATATATGATCATTATATATATAAAATGGTTCATTAGATTGAATCAAACAATTTTATGACTCTATTGGTAACTATATGTCCTATAAACTATTTGTCTTCTATAATATATATATATATATATATATATATATATATATTCTTTTCAATTCTATAAAATAAAAAATGGTTCATCCAAGGAGTATCTTGATCAAACCCCATTGAGTCTCCTCTTTGTTCTAATAGCAAAATTGAGAGTGAAAACGCATGACTATCACTAATAGTCTAGAGGTAATCGACTAAAACTTGGCATGAAAATATATTAGCTAAATGATATTTCCTTTTAAGATAATATTAAATGTTATAAACAATTATATTCTATACTTAGAGAAAATTTTATTGGATAAAACTTAAACCGTCAATACAAATAAAGGTAACTACATGAATATCAAGCACCATCATAAAAAATAAATAATAAAAAATTACATAAATAGAAGATATATGTATACTAAAGAATCATATCACAAATTTTGATATGAACATACAACTAAATGTGATATTGGTTCCATAAGTAGATTTCTTGGAATGATATAGGTATATCCAATAGAGAGATATATATGATTTGGTATAAAACTTATTGCAATACACATGAAGTAACATGAGGCATGGGTTGTTCTACATCACATCCACTTCATCTATTCTGACTAAGGTATCATATATTATATTTAATCATTATTAGACTATATTCAAGGGATTAATTAAATTTAATTATAATTTTTATGTGATAAAAATTTATTATTAGTTTTATAAGTGTAATTTAATGTATGTTATAAAATTTGTAATGAGCAAAATGTTTATGAAAAATTAAATATTTTACCTGATATTTTGAGCGTCCAAGGCTTACTATATAGAGAGGATAAAAAGGAGAGAAAATAAATGTTTTTTTTCAAGTGTGTTTAAATATAAAAAGATAAATCTATATTCTTTTATTTCTTCCATCACTAAGAGGAGAAAATAAATACTATCAGATAAAATAGATCCTTCAAATGTGGTTTGTGATTTATATGGTGGTCAATATATATGAATATATCATCCTTTTGGAATACTTTTTTAATCCTTTTGTAGGTGTTTATCAAGAAATATTTAAAGGAAATGGATCAAATATGTTATTTATCTATAACATTATTCTTTTAAACCACTCATGTGATGATCTAATGATAATGTAATTTGTATGACTATTTCACTATATTTGAGGATGTATGATATTCATTAAAAAAAAGTGAAATTATAGTCAAATCCACGATGTTTATAAAAAACTCTTTATTTTAGAAATTATATAATTATGTATAACAATAATATCACAATAATCAATATTGATATATCAGTAGTTGTGTTAAAATAATGTCAAGTAAAGATAAATTTGATCCATTGATAATTTTATTGTAAATAACAGTATGAAATAACATTTCTTATGAGAGGACTAGATAATTATTCTAATAAAAATCATTATAAGTAGTATATATATAAGGGTAAAACATTTCATAATGGAGTTCCAATCTCGTTTTTGATATAACATGGGGATTGATATGGTGATATCAATGCCTATAATACAAAATGTTACCATTGAAAATGACTTGATAATGGTAACTCACTAAATCACAAAAAGAGATATGTGATATCAATGTTTTCAATATGGATAATTGTGAGGCCAATGACATAGGTTATCACTTATAATTTGACCCTATGATATAGATTTTTCTGTATCAAAGAAAATGATATAGGGTATTGATGTGGCCTCATTTTATGTGTTTTTAAATTATATATAAATACATGAAATTATAACACCCAATTATCATATGAAAGATTCAAAAATAAACTTCCAACATAAAATAAAAAGCATTTAAAATATGGGTTTTCATTCAAAGAAATTTACATTCTCTGAAATATTCAATTTCCAGAATTAATTCCCCCACACTTAATTTTTCAAATTTAGTTAAGAAATCATTATAAAAATTAAATAAGAGACTATATTGAAATTTTAGATATATGAATTGAGATCTTTGAAAAAAATATCAAATAATTACTTCTTGAAATTAATCATGTGAAAAAAATTTATCAACCTTATCCACAAAAGTTATTTTTTTCTTAAATAAATTTAAAATTTTAAAATAATAATAAGAAAATATAGTGAATAATTGGGATAAAATAGAATTAATTCCAAGAACCTATGAATTTAATTTAGATATCTCTTTTGAGTCATGGTTCAATACCAACACAACTCAATAATTAACCCACAAATAACAATAGAGAGAATTTACTCAAAAGTTCCCCATAAGGTATGGTGGATGAATGAGTTGAAGAAAAATAAATAGTTCATAATTTAATCACACATTAATCAACATAAAATCACTAAAACAACGTATCCATGAATTTATATCATAAGTTACAGAATTACCATGAATCAAATTAGGAAAAAAATTTCTTATAAAACAACATCATTTGATTCAGAAGCCTAAATATACTATTAGATTTATTCTATTATAGTATTTTAAAAATAATTTATTAAATAGGTTTCACAAGTTAAATACCATGGAGAAAATAGAAAAAATTATACTATCCAAAACACGAAAATCATCAATAAGAGTTTTTAGAGAAAGTGATCCTACTAATTATGTAAAGATATGTTTAAATAAAAACCATTTAAGATAATTATGGAAAATTGAATGTTAATTAAATAATAAAGTTCTTCACACATGTAAATATCTTTATTCACTCTTAAAATATAATGTTTTTATAAATATTTTATAATTAGGTGGGAATGTATTTAATTTTTTTTTCAATGGATATTCAATTTAATTTGATAGGAATAAGAAAATAGACTATTCATAAACACTAGAGAATCTACTAAATCATCAAATTATAAATAGATTCAACATCATGAAAACATTTTACATTCATTAACAACATAAACATTTTATAACCAAAATTTATTATAAAAATTCATGTTAATAGTTTAGGATTATAATATTTTTTAGATAAAAACAAAATATTGCATGAAAATAAAATATTGGAAAAAAATTAACAATTTAAAAATAAACTAATAGAAGATAGAAATATTGTAATATTTAACATAAAACTTTAAAAATAAATTTATAAATAAATTAGATATACTACCTTCAAAAATCACCAGTAAAATAAAAACATGGAATTTTTAGTACCATGAAGTTAAAGAATTAAAAGGATCTCACAAAAATTATTGGAACCTTGAAGTTCCATATTATGTATCAATGTATATTTAAATTAATTGATATTAAAATGAATGATGCATAAGTAGAATGAGAATAATAATTATACCCCAAATTGTTTTTGCTTTTATTATTTTGAAAAGATGCAAACTTAAATACCATAATTTAAAGTGGATCACCCCTTTAAGTCCCATTTTAGATCCTATAATATATAATTAATGGAAATTAAAACCATTATTACAATTAAATCAAATACAATATGATTTATTAAAAAAATAAATAGAATGAAAAGAGTGACTTAATTAATTACATTTTTTGCATCCAACTAAGCATGAGTAGTGTAAAATTTTAAATCTAGAAATTATTTCATTGTTCTTTCTTGAGAAAAAATGGTCCCCAGGGTAGGTGATATTCTGGACATTGAATTTCTTCCCAAAATCACCCCTCCTTAACTTATTGTGCTAATCTGGTTTTTTGACCTCACCTATTTTGATAATATCAATTATATTTTAATATGTGTTTATAATCATATCTATATGTTAAATTATGTCGAAAAAAATATCAAATAATCATTAGAATATGTTAATCAATGTTTATTTATGTTTATACATGCTTTAAAATAATTCTAACTCAATCTGGATATGATTTTCATAGAATAGATAAGCGTTAATATTTTTAGTCACTGATATAGACCTACCGATAGAGCAAGTCACCGATATACAGAAAGGGCTACTGATACAAACAACTACCGATAAGGCTAAGTACGTTGGTATAGAAGTCTATCGGTATGCACAAGTAGACTGATACATACCTACTAGTAGATAGTCTACCAATAAGTAAAGGTCACTGATAGACCAAGATTCCTGTGACCCAAGGTCACTGGTACACAACTACTAATATGAAGTCCAACGATAAAAATACACAACCACTGATATAGACAGATACCGATAGACAGCTACCAATACAAGTTTGCTGATACAGACAGACGGCTATGGCTACAAAGTCTTCCGATACAAGAATTCCACCAGTACAAAAGAGCTACGGATAAAAGGAGATACCAATGGAAAGAGCTAGTGATACATAGAGATACTAATATATAGATTAACATCTACCGACACAAGACATAATGACTCAAGTCCACCGTTACAAGCTCACTAATGGAGAGACCCACTGATGGAAACCAGTCACCATTTATCTAAACCCTACTTATGTTTGTTTATTAATAACGGTCATATTTGGTGCTTTTAAGGAAACTACTATTAATTAAATAATGTGTACAGAATGTCAGGGAACTGTACCTCATACCTACATAAGCAATCATGCTTTTTGTCAGACAACTTGAGCTCTAAAAGGAAAGAGAAAAGCCGTGCATTAATGTTTTGGAAAAGAAGTGAAAAAGTTGCTGAGTGTGGTGATATACGAAGATACCCATCTGATACAAAAAGAACATATGCACCAGAGCTTAAAGAAGAGAATAAATTTTGTTGGAAGCTAAGGGACGTTGTTGTGCTACAAAGCCTACTGCAACCTAGAGAAAAACATCAATACAAGGAAGTCAATGAATAGAACTATGAAACTTTGTTTCTCAGACAAATTCAGAGAAAGACTCTAACCACATCCTCTCAATCCTAAAGGAGTCCAGAGCTATATTTCCATCACTCAGATCCTTCTAAACCCATCTCATATCTTTCTAGCTTAGTTGTAATTTTCTTATTTACTTTTTGAGTACCCTGTGTGATTCTGTTTATCTTAGACACACACTGACTCATGAGAATAACTGGATGATATCTAAAATCCTTAGTCAAACCTTCTGAATCCTTTAAGTTCCCACTATGGATAGTGGTAGAGGTCAAGTGTGACCTAGATAGCATGTGTTCTATTGTTTTGTTTTTCCCACAAAAACTATGGTAGAGGTCTTAGTACATGGACAGTCTGTGTACTGTTGTTTAACCCGATCTAGGGTGTGGATCATAGTTTATTTAAAACTGTTTGAGAGGAGTAAGTCTTGGCTTGAGACTGATCCTCTTGGTTAAAACTGATGTGCATGGTTATTTTAGTGAAAACTATATTGAATATTCTACTGCTAATAAATTTAAATACAAATTTTTTTGAAGTAACTTTGTTAGTTAAACTAGCAAGTGTTTGTAATTTTTGTTAGTATGTAAATTAGTTTCAAAAGATAACTTAATCTTCAGATTAAGTTAACTGACAAATAATCAATCATTGAGAAACTAATTGAAATCTTTCAAGATTTATAATTTCACTACAGTTTAGATAATTATTTAATATGGGTGATTTTAATAGAAATAATTTTAGCAGAAATTTTTAATTGGAACTCAATTCATCTCCCTCTTGAGTATCCTCTCCGACCAAAATTTGGTATCAGAGGATTTTTCTTAATAAAGTATTTCCAAACACTCTGTTTTTTAACTGTTATTTTAGTTGAAACCAAAAGATCTTAAATTTATTTTATTTCTAAATTTTTATCTCTTTAAATATATTTTCTAAAATATAATTATGGATAATAGATTAGAAGGTACAGCTACCAACAATCCACCTTTAATTAATGGTGTTAATTATGCCAAATGGAAACTGAAAATGATAATTCATTTAGAAAGTACGGGATTTGATATCTGGACTGCTATAGAGACTCAGTATAAGATTCCAAAAATAGAAAGAACTACTTGGGATAAACCTACTAAAACATATTACAATAATAATTGTAAAGCAATGAATGCCCTGTATTGTGCTTTACGATAGGATGAATTTAATCGAATATTTTCTTGTAAAACTGCTTATGAAATTTGGGATACTTAGGGTGTTTCTCATGAGGGAATAACCAATGTTAAGGAAATGAGACTTAACACTTACACTATTAAATATGAAAACTTTAAAATGAAACCTGATGAACCTATTTCTGACATGTATCTCAGGTTCAATGAGATAGTTAATACTATGAGCTCACTGAGAGAGGTTGTTCCAGCAAAAGAGAAAATCATGAGGTTACTCAGATGTTAGACAAATGCAGAGACACATCAGTTTCAATAAGAGAATCATGTGATATAAGTTCACTACCTGATAAAGAGATGATTGGTAAGTTAATGATGTATAAAGAAGAACTAAAGGTAAACAAGGAAGAATATGATGAACCAAGAAAGAAATTTGTAGACTTCAGGACCTCTACTTCAAATAACAAGGAAAAAAGAGAAATTCAAAGAAAAAGTGATAGCTCAAACTGTGATGAATGTGCATCAAACAGCGATGCTGAAATGGATCAAATAGCCAAAAAATTTAAGAATTTTTATAGAAATACTAAGTTTTTCAGAAAATCCAATTATAAGGGAAAGTATTCCAATAAAGGTCATTGGATGAAAGGATGGAAAATGACTGATAAAAGTGATGACATAGTCTATTATGAATGTAAGAGGAAAGGACATGTGAAAACTGACTGTCCAAAGTTAAAATACAAGAAGAAATTTGTGTACAAGGACAAAAAATATAAGAAAGCCATGAAAGCAACCTGGAGTGCTTTAGAAGACAGTTCAAGTGATTATGATTCCACTCAGGATGAAAAATCTCAAAAATCTAATATGTGTTTCATGACAAACACATATGAGGTAACATTGGATACTCTAGCTTTAAATTCTTATTATTCTGGAGATGATTCTAATTCTAAAAACATTTATAGTGAAGAGTTATTTGAATACTATAATATGTTAGAAGATACTTGTAATGAGATGAAAGATAAGTATAAAACCTTAAAGAAACTGTATGCTTTAACTAGCACTGTCAAATATGCATTAGAAGTAGAAAAGGAAAATAATTCTCAATTGTTAAAGGAGAAAACTCAAATTAAATTTTCCAATGATCAAATTAGAATAGATTTAAAGAAGGTCACAAATGTAAAGAATAATCTAAATCAAATTCTTGGAAAACAATTTTCACAAAAGTATACTACTGGTTTAGGCTATCCACTAGGACATAGACAACTTGTTAAGAATAAATTTATTCCTAAATCTAGACAATATGCTGCTAGTTCCAATTTTGGAAATTCCTATGTCTCAACTAGCTATTCACGTAGTAATAGATCAAAAAAAGTTTATCTTTCAAAATATTTTGAATCTATTGACTATATGATATCCATTAGACAAATCTGGGTACCAAAAGTCTTTCTTGCTAACCTTTCTGGATCTACGAAAATCTGCTTACCAAAATCATTTTCTATTTAAACCTGTTTTGTAGGAGACTTGCCTGAAGAGTTTCTATAAGAAGATATGGTACTTAGATAGTGGATGCTCAAGGCGTATGACTGGATATTACTCATGGTTTAAAAGTTTAATCAAGGTTGATGGAGGTCATGTCACCTTTGGTGATAATTCAAAAGGGAAAAAATTGTATTAGGCCAGATTGGTATCACTAATTCAGTTTTAATTTCAAAAGCATTATTTGTTGATGGATTAAAATACAACCTATTAATAATTTTTCAGTTGAGTGATGATGGTTTCAATGATAAATTTGAAAGTGATTCGTGTAATGTTTTTAATTCTAAAAATGTTATAGTATTTTCTGCCTTGTGAAATGAAAATGTTTATGCTGTAGATTTAAATTTCTTATCCAAACAAAAGGTTACCTATTCAAATGCTTTTAATAGAGAATCTTGTCTATGACACAAAATATTAGGACACTACAATGTTCATTCACTTAATAAAATGACTAAGAAAAATTTAGTAAAAGACCTACCTCAATTAAAATTCCCATCAAACAAAGTTTGTACTCCCTGTCAAAAGAGAAAGAAACATAAATTTTCATTCAAATCAAATAAAGAAGTTTCAACTTCTCAACCTCTCGAGTTGGTTCACATGGACTTGTTTGGACCCTCTAGAGTTTCTAGTTTAAATAGGAAGCACTATGTCTATGTCTTAGTAGATTAATTTTCTAGATAAACTTGGGTATATATTCTTGATCAAAAAAGTGAAGCTTGTTCTTAATTTATTAAATATTATAATTATGTATAAAACCTAAGTGAACTTAAAATTAAGACCTTGAGAACTGACCATGGTCGTGAGTTTGAAAATCATGAGTTTGAATCTTACAACTCACACGATGGCTATAGTCACGACTTTTCTACCCCTAGGACACCTAAAAAGAATGGTGTAGTAGAAAGAAGGAATAAAACCCTTAAAAAAATTGCAAGAACTATGCTCAATGAATATGATTTAATTATTTATTTTTGGGTTGAAGCTATTAATACATCTTGTTATATTATAAATAGAGTCTTGATTATACTTGTTATTAAGAAGACCCCTTATGAACTATGGAATAATAGGAAACCTAAAGTTAGTTACTTTATAGTTTTCGGTTCCAAAGTCTTTATTCTCAATACTAAGGATAATCTTGACAAGTTTGATTCTAAAACTGATGAAGGAATCTTTCTAGGTTACTCTATAACCAGTAAATATTATAGAGTCTTTAACAAAAGAATCAAATGTGTGGAAGAATCTGTTCACATAAAATTTGATGAAACTGATCTGCATGAATCTAAGTCTTCTCTTGAAAGTCACAAAGAAGATCAATTGATTCTGAACTTAAATGATAAAATCAATGAACTTGTTGTAAAAACAACCAGTTTAAGAAATATTATAGAATCTACTTCTGGTGAACCCAAGCATAGAGAAGAACCTAAAATTTATAGTCCTACCTTTACTAGATCAACTAGGATTCTAAAGAATCATCCTTTAGATGCTGTTGTAGGTAATCTTGATAGAGGGATATGGACTAGAGATTATCTAAGAAATAAGGTTAAACATCAAGCCTTTATTTCACAGTTAGAACCTAAAAATATCAATTATGTAATCAATGATGAATTTTAGGTAATGGCTATGCAAGAAGAATTAAATCAATTTGAAAGAAACAAAGTCTAGGAATTAGTTGACAGACCTAAGGAAACCTTGACCATATGCAGTAAATGTGTTTTTAGAAATAAAGTTGTTGAATCAGGAAATATCATTAGAAACAAGGAAAGACTAGTTGCACAAGGTTATAGTCAAGAGGAAGGAATAGACTATGAGGAAACCTTTGCACCTGTAGCAAGATTAGAATCTATTAGGATTCTACTTGCCTATAATGTTCATCTAAATTTCATGTTATATCAAATGGATATTAAAATACCTTTTTTAAATGGTTTTATAATTGAAGATGTTTTTTTTGAACAAAAACACGGATTTATTAATCCTCTTTTTCCAAATTGAGTTTTTAATCTTTCTAAAGATTTATATGGTTTAAAACAAGCCCCACGAGCTTGGTATGATAGACTTAGTAGTTTTCTTATTTCAAAAGGTTTTTCTAAAGGGATTGCTGATCCAAATCTCTTTATTAAAAGAATTTCCAAAGAAGTTTTGATAGTAAAAATCTATCTTGATGATATTATTTTTGGATCTTCTAAAAATACTTTGTGTATTGATTTTTCAAAGAGTATGAAGAATGAATTTGAAATGAGTTTAATGGGAGAACTCAAATATTTTCGTGGATTTTAAGTTTTTCAAAATTAAAATGGTATTATTTTAAATCAAAATAAATATACAAAGTACCTTTTAAAACGTTTTGGTTTAGATTTTATTGAGGAAAGTGATACACCTATGAGTACTAGTTGTATGTTGGATGCCAATGAAACTGGAAAAGCAGTGGATCAAACCAACTACAGAGGTATGATAGGGAGTCTGCTTTATCATACTACTAGTCAACCAGATATTATGTTTAGTGTGCATATGTGTGAAATATTTCAAGCTAATCCAAAAGAGTCAGACTTGCTTGACATTACAAGAGTTTTCAAATATTTTAAGCATACTACTAACATAGGATTATTTTATCCAAAAGGACAATCATTCGATTTAATGAATTATTCAGATGCTAACTTTTCTAGTTACAAGTTAGATAGAAAGAGAACTTATGGAACATGTCATATTCTAGGTAAGTCCCTAATATCTTGGTGTAGTAAAAAGAAGAACTCTGTTGCATTTTCTACTGCTGAAGAAGAATATATTGCTGCTGGTAGTTGCTGTGCACAAATTCTGTGGATGAAACATACATTATTGGACTATAGATATCAGTTTAGACATGTATCTATAAACTGTCATAACACTAGTGCGATTAACATCTCTAAGGATCCCGTGTCTCACTCTATGACTAAAAACATTGATGTAAGGCACCACTTTTTGAGAGATCATTACCAAAAGGGTGATATTACTTTTGAATTTATAGGTACTGAACATCAATTATCTGAATTATTCACCAAGCCTTTATGTTCAGATCTGTTAAGTTACATTAGACATGAGTTAGGAATTATAAACTTTGTAGATCCAAATCCTCACCGTTAGCCAAAACCTCACTATTATACCTCACTGGTATAAACCTCACTATTATACCTCACTAGTATAAACCTCACTGTTATAACTCACTGGTATGAACCCCATTGTTATACCTCATTGGTATGAACCTCACTGTTATACCTCACCGGTATGAACCTCATTGTTATACCTCACTAATATGAACCTCACCGCTATACCTCAGGGTTAGTGGACCTCACTGATAAAAATACCTAACCATTAGGAATCCTCACTGGTATATATTACCATTAGGATTGCGTTGTTTTTTAACTTCGTATCTTTTGCCGCTGGAATCTGTATCTTCTATACTATACTTATTATGACTTATTTATTTATTTTGTGATTCCGAAATGATAAAACATAAGTCTTGACCTCATCTCAATCCACCTGAAACCCTTTACCTTTAAGCCTTAGCTCCCAAACCCTCTTTTTTCTCGAACCCTAAACCTCGCGATTCGTAGAATGGAAAGAGTGAAGAGACCATCAGTCAGCGAAAAGGATGATGATCCGAAAGCCAAGTGACTCAAAGGAGAATCTAGTGGTGGAAGTGAGGTGAAGAAACATAAAAATCTGCACCTTTTTTAAAGATAAATAGTAGTTGAGAAAGAGCTATGCGTGGAATGGTTGATGACCAGTAATTTGCTAGTTCTAGAAGTGCTAGAAGATCAGAAATGTGTAGAGTTCTTCTCGAATAACAATGGTCCTTATTATCCGAAGCTGGAAAAATAATTCTATGAGTTTGTTCGATTTAAAAAATTAGAAGCTGAGAACAAGATGATATCAATAGTGAATAACAGGACAATATCTTTTTCTTCTATTGAGTGGGCTGAGTGGCTGAGAGTTCCACATGAAGGAGACTGGGTATTTCTCAAAATCAGTACCACCTACCAGTGAAATATTTGAGTATGAAGATACTTTGGAAGAACTAACTAGAAATGGGACACCAATAAAAGTAGTTTCTATAGAAATGGATGGAGAGAACATGTTACTATTCAAGTTCATCCAACATGTGCTAAGTCCAAGAAGAGGGGACTTTGAAAATCTGAAATACCAAGATATTTATTTGTTGCATTTTTTGAGGCATGGTGTAAAGGTAAATTTGGGTAGGCATATGATGATTCAAATTAAAGGTATGACCAGCCCTAAGTCAAAAACTAATGCTCTATTCTTTGCAAAGATGATTTATTTGATGATCAAGTAAGAGTTTTGGATATGTCTCAGGATGAGATAGTGGTTATAAAAGACACCTTTTGTATTACTAAAACTGTTTGTAAATACATGAAGATCAATTGTAATCTGTGGAGAAGAGAATGGGTCAATGATGAAGGGAAGCTGTATGATAAGTTTAATCCTGTGGATCATCCTTCTAGGCCTAAGAATGTGAGGGATATAGGTCTTGGACCTAATGAAGAGGAACCTCAGTATAGTGATGATACTGATGAATAGGATACCTCTGTAGCTGATGGAGGAAATCCACACTTGTATCCAAGTCCAGTTGCTGAAGTTGTATCATCTGGAAAGGAATCTATGTTGGGAGTAAGCAGTGAAAAATCCCCTATTAATGAGGAAGACCAGTCTGCTCCAGAGAATGAGGAAGAATTCCTCAAAAGTGGAGAACATGTTTCTGATTGCTCAGCTGAGAACACCTTGAGTTAGAGTCCATTGATTGGAAGTACTGTTGTGCCTATAGAGGCTGTTCTAGTTGAGATGGAAGAACCTGTACCCATTCCTAATGAGCCTCATGTTGGAGAAATGGAAATGGTTGTAAAGAATTCATCTGAGGAAGACCTAGCTGCTGAGGGTGATATTTCTATACATATACAGGAGAATTCAAAAATTGAGGGGGAGCATCCAACCAGACTTGGAAATGTTTTTGTAGCTACTGAGATTGAAGAATCGTCAGAAGACCCGGGTTTTTTAGTTTGTGGGCTCTACTATCTTGATTCTGAAGATGAGGCGCTCATCAACAGACCACAAGTTAACTATAATATCCTTTCTGAGTTTTTACCTGAGGATTTAGTAAGAAAAGATAATCTAGACTAGTTGAAGTCTGATCTTAAGACCTCATTTGTGGAAGAGATAAGAATAGTAGAAACCTCTTTAATATCATCCATTCAATCTGTTATGAAAGAATATGTGGATAGTATTATGTCAGAAAGAGAACCTGTAGTTATACCTGAAAATCTGGTTAATAAGGCTGATATTGAATCTTTAAAGGCTGAGTTGAAGGAGACATGAACTGCATCTATTTTAGACTTGAAGAGATATTTTATTGAAGAGCTGAGCAAAATGGGAAAATCATTTGAGCTCTCTCTTGGATGTACTATGTCAACCACTATGACATATATGGTGAATGAAGCCAAAGTGTGTCTTACTCAGATTGAAACTTGGATAGAGGATGTTAGTTCTTTTAAGCAATCTGTTGATTCATTCCATACCCTAGCTAGTTCCCAAACCCACGTTTCTACTGACATAAATTATATCAAGAGTGTAGTAAAGAAGTTTTTAGATGTGTTTGAAGCCTTTAAAAAGAATATCAAAGAGCATGTCAGTACACAATATTCGGTTGTCATGAATTTGATAAGTTTTTTGAACCAATCCTTCAAGGAAACTGTTGCATTCACTTTCAATCCTCTAGGTTTACCCAGTGATTCAGTAGATTTTGAGCAGTTTGGAGCTGTGCTAAAAGAGGATCTTGGTCAGGCTAGTACCAGTAGCTCAGCTGATTCTCAGGTAATGTCTACCTCAAGAGATATTAGAAATTTTTTTCAAGAGTATATAAGGGTTGCTACTACCGCCCAACAAAAAATCAAAGATAAGATTGATCTCTAATTTCAGAAAGTTTATACCAAGCATCAGCTCAACAACCATTTCAATCTTCTGTTAGATAACATGAAACTACCTCTAGTCACTCAAGCTTTCAGAGAACAAGTGAGAAAGATCAGGGAGTTGACTCCTACTCTAGAAACTTTTATGGAGAACGAGGATGACTTTATATCTACTATAGATAGAGGAGGAGGAATAATTATGGACTTTAGGAATCTATTACTGCCATTTTTTTCATGTAGACAGTACTCCTATCATTGCACCTCCAACTCTTCCTGCCTCTACTCAGTCTGCCTCCATTCCTCAGATGACACCGGCTCAAGCTATCCGAATATTGACACCGTTGATTAATCTGAGGAGTACCCACTATAGGCCAGGAACAGTCTTTGTTTCTCAACAACTAGTGGTGCTTTCTAGAGTTCCCAAGTCTGAGTCTACCTCCAAACCCAAAAGAAAATTCAAAGTAGACATTCAAGAGGTGGATTGAATAGTGGCTAAGACATTTGATAGGAATCACTTGTACTCTTTTTGTCTCAATTTTTTATTTCTCTATATCTTTTTTCCCCAAGAAATCTATATAGTATCTTATTCTCTTTTACCTTCTGTTACTTCTCTCATCCTTTATTTCCTACTTTTTGCTAATCGCAAAGGGGTAGAAATAATGTAAAGGGAGAGAAATATTAGAAATTTGAAAAATTTGAGCATACTATAATTTTACGATAATATAATTCTACCTCAGGTACATTTGTTTTATAAATTTGTTTCATACCTCTGATAAATTTGCATTAAATACTCTATTCTCTGATACATATGAAAATTTCATTACTCACACTAATAAGTGAGACTCAATGTATTTTATACTAATATCTTAATGATTATTTTGGATTATAATAACATAATTTGGGATTATCAAAAAGGGGGAGATTGTTGACCTCACCTGTTTTGATAATCTCAATTAATTTTTAATATGTGTTTGTAATCCTATCTATATGTTAAATTATGTTGAAAAAAATATCAAATAATCATTGTAATATGTTAATAAATGTTTATTTATGTTTATACATGCTTTTAAATAATTCTAACTCAATCTGGATATGATTTTCATAGAACAGATAAGTGTTAAGCCTTTGAGTCACTAATATAGACCTACTGATAGAGTAAGTCACTGATATAGAGAAAGGTCCACCGATACAAACAGCTACTGATAAGGCTAAGTATGCTAGTACAGAAGTCTACCAGTTTGCACAAGTCGACTCATACAAACCTACTGATACATAGTCTACCAATAAGTAAAGGTCACTGATAGGCCAAGCTTCCTGTGACACAAGGTCACTGGTACACAGCTACCGATATGAAGTCCACCGATACAAATACATAGCCACTGATACAGACAGATATCGACAGACAGCTACCGATACAAGTCTGCTGATAAAGACAGACAATTACTACTACAAAGTCTACCAATACAAGAATACCACCAGTACAAAAGAGCTACTGATAAATGGATCTACCGATATAAAATCTACCGATACATAGAGATACTATTATATAGAGTAACAGATACTGATACAATAAATATTTACTCAAACCCATCGTTACAAGCTCACTGACGGAGAGAGCTACTGATGGAAACCAGTCACCATTTACCTAAACCCAACTTATGTTTGTTTATTAATAATGGTCATATTTGGTGCTTTTAATGAAACTAATATTAATTAAATAATGTGTGGTGAATGTCAGGGAACCGTACCTCGTACCTACAGAAGCAATCATGCTTTTTGTCGGACCACTTGAGCTATAAAAGGAAATACAAAATCCGTATATATAATGTGTGGAAAAAAGTGAAAAAGCTACTGATTGTGGTGATATATGAAGATACGCATCTGATACAAAAATAACATATGCACCTGAGATTAAAGAAGAGAATAAAGTTTACTGGAAGCTGAGGGACATTTCTTTGCTTCAAAGCCTACTGCAACCTAGAACAAAACTTCAATACAAGGAAGTCAAAGAATAGATCTATGACACTCTGTTTCTCAGAAAAATTCAGAGAAGGACTCTAACCACATCTGCTCAATCCAAAAGGAGTCCAGAGCTGCATTTCCTTCACACAGAGCCTTATAAACCCATATCATATCTTTCTAGCTCTGTTTTTATTTGCTTATTTACTTTTCGAGTACCCTGTGTGATTTTGTTTATCTTAGACACACACTGACTTCTGAGAATAACTGGAGGATATTTAAAATCCTCAGTCAAACCTTCTGAATCATTTTAGTTCCCACTGTGGATAGTGGTAGAGGTCAAGTGTGACCTGGATAGCCTGTGTGCTATTATTTTTTTTTTCCCACGAAGAACTGTGGTAGAGGTCTTAGTACCTGGACAGCCTGTGTACTGTTGTTTACCCCGATCCAGGGTGTGGATCATAGTTTATATAGAACGTTTTGAGAGGACTATGTCTTGGCTTAATACTGAAACTCTTAGTTAAAACTGCTGTGCATGTTTATTTTAGTTAAAATTATATTGAATATTCCACTTATAATTACTTTAAATACAAATCTTTTTAAAGTAACTCTGATAGTTGAACTAGCAAGTGTTTGTAATTTTTTTTGCCAGTATATTAGTTTAAAAAGCTAACTTAATCTTCATATTAAGTTACCTGAGAAATAATGAATCTTTAAGAAACTAATTTAAATCTTTCAAGCTTTATAAATTCACTGTAGTTTATCTTATTATTTAATTTTTGGGATTTTAATAGAAATCATTTTAATAGAAAATTTTAATTGGAACTAAATTCACCCCCCTCTTGAGTATCCACTCCGACCAACAGGTTTCCATCATTGAATTTCCTACAAAATAACATTGATTCAATGTTATGTCCAATGGTTATTTTTTATTAAAAATAAAAGAAAAATAATAATAAATTTTTTTAATAATTGGGATATCAAATTATTCCATGGGCAGTCATGTAGTAGGTTATAGATCTCTTATTGAGAAAAGTAAAATATGCCATTAATGCGAAGTAAAATGTATAATCTATCCTTATTTTTTTCATTCCAAATAAACATCATTTTTCTCTTTAATACACTTATAAAAAATATATATTCTAATTAGAAGTTATAATTTAAATTTGATAAAAATGAAACCATGTTAAGTGTGAAAATGACATGGTTATGAAAATACAAGTAACTAATAAAGCATGTGATACATTTCAATGACGCCTAACTAAATTTAATTTTAAATCTATGTAGAGGTAGACTAGGTGGTGCTAATTAGTGGAATTTCTATATAATATATATAAAAGTGTATATACTTATCATGAAAGATGTTTAGAAGTTTTATTCTCAAATATTAAACTAAAAACAAAGAAAACAAAAAAATAATTTGTTTTATAAGACCATGGGTTTCCACCCATGAAACAATGGATTTAAAATATATAGTTAGACTTCCATATTAAAATTTATAACCATAATAAGAATTCAGAAGTTATTTAATAATCTAATTTTCCTTTCCATTTTGTTAATAACCTTTAAACATAGCTTTAAAAAACACCCTAAATCTAGAATTTATCCATTATTTATTGAAGTCCAACATAATATAAGGTAATATGTAGTTATCCAAGGAATATATTAAAGAGAAACTAGTTTATATAGTAGTTAAAACATGTGAAAAAATATTTTAATTCACCAAAAGGGGTATAATTACACTCACTAACCTTGACCACCTTTATAGTGTCAAGAAACTCAATATTATAGTTACAAATTTTTTGTTACCAGTATAATATTTCTAGAATTAGACTTCAAAAAATATTAAAGATCAGGAAATAGAGAAGATTGTATCTTAAAGAAATATATTTGATCAGGGTTGATGAATTTTTTATATTCCTCACTCGAATCAAACGATTTGAAGATCTCAAAAAAGGTTGAAATTCATTAATTATAAAATCATTAAAAGTGAGTTGTTTTTTATAGATAAAATTTGTTAATGATGAAAAAAATTATTTTTTAATAATTAGTTGATGATTTTAACTTCTAATATAAGCAATATTTTTTAGTTCATATTAATATTTCTCCATATCAGTTGAATAAAATTCCTTAACTAAATAAACTCTAAAAAAGACCTAAAATGTGTCGATTTTATTGTAATTTGGAAATAATTGAACTCTTTTGTTTCAATATAGGTATTAAATACCATATTCTATTTATAAACATATATCAAAACCCATCTAGTAGCTAGAATAACTTATGAATAATGATAGAAAACTATTTATCACATTCTATATCCAAAATCAAAAAATAAGTGGGTGTAAGTAGTTCCCCAAACTTCACCATAATATTATTTATCCTTAAAATAGGGTTAGTAGTTAACCTATTAAAAAATTTAAGTAAAAGCAAGGATATTTTACGTTTTACAATATTTAATTTCTTAAATAAATAGAATACAATGAGTTTGAAAATAAAACCAAAGTGACACAAGAAATTTTGTGGTCTACTACCCTCTATTTCCCAAGGAATGAAAAATATTTCAGGGTCTTTCATTTTAGGAGGGAATTTATTTTGATATAAATCACTAAACTACTCGGTGAGGTAAATTTTAGAAAACAAATCCTAGGTTATTGTAACGACCCAAAAATTTATTAATGAAAATTACTCTTGATCTAATTAAATGCCTTTTTATGTAAAATTGTTATATAAAGCATATGAACTTCCTCGGTTTTATGTTTCTAGATTTTTAAATACCATTAAGAATTGTTACCATTTCTAATATATCCATTGAACAGTGATCACATGATTAGTATAAATATATGGATTTAACAAATCCAATTTACCCAAACAAAGGAAGTGAGGGCCACATCCAGTAGAATTTCTCCACACGAAACCCATTTTTCAGAGCTCGAGAAGGAGGTAGCGTCACTAGGATTCTCTCTTGACCATGCCCAAGTTAATCTTCAACATGTTAATCTTGAATAAAACCACCTATAGAAGAAGTGGAAGTTAATAGAGATTTCCACCTTTGCGATGCTATCTGAGCCACCCCAAGAGCCTGTCACCATTTCACACCTTACCCTTAGGTCTTAAGCAGGTGTTATAAAGGGTTATGTAACAAGACCCTATCACTTTGATTATGTGAATTATTTTTCTGAATAAATAATATACATTCATTTTATTATTGTTTCTTTGTAAATGGGGTTTCAATCACAAATAGTATTTTTAGTTAATATTTATATGAAATTAAGAAATCTATTTTGATTAATTAATGAATTATTTAATTAAATAATATTTTGATAAAATATTTTTCATAAATTACATTTTATTAAATATAAATTATTGTATAATTTTTTATGAATACAATTGTTATTTTTTAAGGTTTGAATGCTGTTTTTGTCAAAACCCATGAATTTCTAATAAATGTCAGTTTTTATTTAAAAAGTAAAAATTCACATATTTAGAAAATTATTTAGATAAAATGAATATTATTTTTGGATTCATAATGTTGAAATTATCTAACGGTGATTTTTTCATAATTTTCAAAGATAGCCGAATTTTTGGTAAAAATTAAATTCCGTTTAAATATATAATGTGGTTTATGGTTTAATAATGACCCAATAGTGATTTAATGAAATAATATAAAAGGTATATTCGGAAAATCTATGTTTTAACTTTAAAATAATTTGATTTTATATTTGTTTTATTAATTTTATGGTTCCTTAGTGGACCCTCCAAGACTTATAAAAATATTTTAACATTTTAAAATGATTTCCTTGAGAGTGTGACTCACCTCAACATAAGAAAGCCTAATATATTAATAAATTTGGATATTGGCCTTAAAAAATAATTTTTTCCACTCCTCTTTAAAAAAAAACCCTGGGAAAAAACCATGGGTTGGTTTGTGGTTTTGAATATTTAATTAAATAGATTCCAAAACCTAAGTTTGTGAAATATTAATGAATTCTACCATCATTTACTATATAAATAAACCCAAGATCCAATTTATCATAACCAAAAACACTTGTAGCATGTAACTAATCTTCCCTCCTCTCTATAAATTCCTCATATGGTTCCCTGAGCTCTCAAGAATCCTCTCCTCAAGATCTTGAAGTCACACACTCACGTAAGGGGTCCTCACTTTTTTCCTTCCTTATTTATGTCCAAGTTTCCTTATATTGATATTCCCTTTTATTTTAAATTAAAAATGTTGAGGTAGGATTTCAAACATCCCCTATACTTCCATCCTTATTTTTTAATGACGAGAGACCCCATTCTCTCTCATTAATTCATCCCATGTACACCCATTATCATGTCGAAATTCCTTAAAGGACGTCTCTCTCCTTATTTACATTCCAGCAATTATTTTATATTATGCATCTAAATTACATTAAATATGTTGGGATATTATGTTCCATGACCCCCTTACTATCTGTTTCATGTAAATTATGAGAGACCCCTTTCTCTCTCATCAAACCATTTTACAATTTCTACTTGATGTTGTTATGTTGCTGAAGTTACACCAAAATTTCCCATGCCAAAATCATTGTATAAGTGAATACCATACCCATTTATCTATAAAGGGTATTCAAATTTATGCTCATGAAATTGTTTGTTGAGGAATGAAATTTATTTATTCCACATCTCTTATTTGTGGAATAAATTATGACGTTTAATGAATCCATGTTGTATGATCTATGTGGAACACATGTACTTGATGTTATTAAAAGTTTATAATGTTGTTATTATTGTTTTTTAATTATCAATATTTTATTTAATGTAGATATCAATACTTATCACTCGACACCCTCCCATTCTAAGGGTTATTATCCCATCTGAAGACCTCTATATGAAGGGAAGTACGCTTCCTAAAATCAGCTAAGAGACCTCTTCACTAATAAAAACTATATAGGACAAAAGACATCTCATAAACAACTTAAATCATAGAGGGAAATAATATATATATGGAAAAGGAAGAGTATGTTAATGGTAGGTACAACAGATAAAATCCTAAAAATTAGTGGAAACTACTCATATTGGAAAATATATTTTTAAAATGTTAACTATTCCTTATAATTATTTCATATAAAGTACTAATTAATTTATTAGTAATATATTATTCATGTTATCTATATATTTCATTATTATCTCATCATAATACACATAGATTCTTTCAATAAAACACCAATTTCTATAAAATGAATAATTAATCATAAAATAACCTTTTAAAAAGTAAAAAAATAATGATATATCTATACATATAAATATTTTATTACATAATGATATAGTATTAATTTCTATTTAAATAACCCCTTATGATCTCTACATAAGTCCTAAGCATTAGATATTTTTTTGTAGAATTTGAGTATGGTGATTTCGCTAGCATAGATCTTGTAGAAATTTCAATGATCTTGAATTTCTATTTCATACAATTTCACTCATATAGTAGTTTTTTAGGTTCAGCTTAGGATAATTATAGGGGAAGCCTAGTGAGTATACCTCTATCCCAAGTTTTAATAAATATGATTTATAAGGGATACCCCCCCTACTCGATGTCATTTATTTCGTTCATAGATTTCATAACATGGTTACTTCTATTTATACCCTCTATTTTAATGACTATATTATAAAGGTCAAATTTTAGTTTAACATGTCATGATTTTGTTTTAGTTTGGTTTTTCATATTAAGAAATATATTAATATATTTATTTAAGGATTATATAAAGTGAAATATCATGTTGTTACATTCTTCCACTTAAATAAATTTCATCCCCGCAATTTTAATTTTTACTCATTATTGAAAATAGGTGAGCGTAGTATTGACATATCCATCAATTAGGATATAACCTATAATATGAAATTTACTACAATCTCTTAGGCTATGTGATTTTACTTATCTTTCTTCAAAAAATAATAATATTACATACAATCATGTACCTAAGTATGTAAATATCATAATTTTATATTCACCATAACATTCTTTTCTCAAAACCATTTGAATATTCAAGACATTAAACCATAATGAAATCATATATTCCTCAAAAAATTAACTCTATCTTTGAACCTAAAATGTATCAATCACTAGTTCATAAAGTTACTAACTAGTTGATATATATATTGTAATACCATAAATGGGATTAACTTCACCAAAAATATCATGGATCAATTTTTATTAAATAAATAATAAATTCCAAGGCTATCAATATTATTTAGATAAGTTTTATCAAAATCAATAAACCCTTTAATTATTCTCCACTAATCATATTTTAAACCTAAGACTTATCCATACCCCAATCAAGTGTTCTCCAATAGTTATCCTAAATAATTTAACTGTGTCATAAAATCATTTTTCAAGGTTATTGATATCATTTAATATATGTTTCTAAACCTTTAAAGTGAAAATACTTAAGAATAATCCATAGTTGTTTTACATAATCCACATAACCTTTAGAATATTCCAAAATATCATCAATAAATATAACTCACTAATAAAAATATTTAAGAGTTTCAAGATTTAATTTCTATTAAAGTACTAGTCTTACTAACTTAGGTAAGACTATGAAACTCACCTTTTCTATCACAATTGTAATATACTAAAATTCTCAATCATTTAAGTATACTCCATTATTTAGTTATAGAACATAGTGTTTTTTGGATACATACCTTTCTCAGCTTCATTTTCATTATCATGTTTCAACAACAATACTTAAGTGGAATTTTTATGGTAATATTAGAAATATGAATATGAAAACATCTATATGATGAATTTCCCCCTATGATAGATTCATTTTTTAACATATGATACGTTCGGTTTAACTTATGATTCTCTTTGTCCAAACCTTGGGTTCTCATGGTAATTTTTCTATTTGGTCCTCAAACCTAATTAGTTAACACCATACTAAAATCATTCATATATAGAATGTGAATAAACCATAGCATATCCCCTACGAGTGTCAAATCAAGTGTGCATTAGGCCTTCTCATTTTGAATTGGGTGTGGATCGATTTAATGCCAAAACAACTCTTTTGGGGTTATTACACCTAGGTAAATCTTTGTTAGAGCCTACATCTACTTCTAGTATCCATATTAGCAAGTAATTTCTAGGATAAGTACACAATCTCTACTTTACCAAAATTTTGGTGTTATCCTATACTTTGACTTATCCCTAGAGCTTTCACTGATGTTACCTTATTATAAAACCCACATAAAATATACATTATTACCTTAATATTAAATCATATACTATCCCAAAGGGTTATCTATACAGTTAAAATTATTATCAACCTTAAATTATCGATCCTTAAATTATCCTCAACAAACACACTAATATCCAAATTTATCTAAACCGTACTATGATGCAAATTATGATGCCCCAGACCTACATGCTTGGATCTCATTCCATAAACCATACTTTACATATTGGATTCAAATACCATCTATAGATAACTAATCCATAATTAAATGACTTGAATAAAATGTTACATTATATACAATCCCAAGACCTTTAATGTTTATAGATTCATAGAATTAAGATAAAATATACACTAATAAGGCTCATGTTTTTCTAAACTAATAGATATTTTTCTAATATATAAGGAAATACTTAATTTACAAGGAGTCTTCAATATATCCCTTAATTCCACACATAAATTATTCTGTTATAAATATCATGTGAAAATATTTTCTTTATAATATAGAGAAATAGAAACTTAATAATGGGTGACATTAAATTATCAGTAAGGGAACCATGTAATTAAAGTGGTGGAAAAGATAATCATGGAATGAATACATAATCGGAATAATTCCATAATCATCTAAAATTAAGAGCATTCTATATCCATGATAACAAATTAAATAATTGATATCAATAATATTGATCTCATACACATGGAATACATAATTTCTGACATCAAAACCATGTTTCCAAGGCCTTTTTCCAAGACACAATACTTATATGGGGAGATGAATACACTAAAACCCAAGTTTTTTTGTCTCATTAGAACTATTGGTGCAACAAGGAGTAATATATTTCTGGACCTTAACCATAACTTGATTAAGTCCAATAAATTCACCATAAGATTCATCAATACCTTTCAAACTATTACCTAAGGAACCTTTTTATGGATATAAACAAGGTTATCCATGTAATGAAGAATGAAATACATGAATACATGATCAATCCCATGTTAACAGTAAATAATCATCAAGAATGTCAATACTTTTCCCCATATAAATAAAGGGATAACATGATAATATTCTATCTAGAGTAAGAAGGGGATAGTTAAACAAAGAATAATTAACTTCACAATAATCATCTATATTTTAATAAAAAGATATGGAATGCCAATACTCTTCCTCGTGTCAATAGAATAATATTATTTATAGGTGAACATCATCCAATATGAATTATATAAAATTTAATGTTCATATCATATAGAGTAATAAGTATATGACCAATTCAATACTAGAATAACATGATCATGATACATCTATAGTAAGAACTTTTATGGTTTTAAAGTAACATAACCCTGGTTTAATAATGGGAACATAGAAGCTTGTTGATAGAAATAAAAACCAACTGAGAAAAAAGAATGATTTGAATTATTTCACAAAAGAAGGGATCAATAATTTGTTTGGTATCATGAGTTAAATCTCCAAAATAATAAATATATATATTAGAGGAAAATAATGAAACATATACCACATTAGGGTAAGTCATTTTTAAAATAAAAATAGAGCGGAAATGAAAACTTATAATATATTTTAGAAAAGAATTAACATTGATGATAAATAAAAATTTATATGTTGATTTCAAAGGTAACTTTAAAAATGGTGATGTGAAAGCTTTTGAAAACCTTTACATTCAAAATGAATCTCCAATAAATAAGTCTTGAAGATACATAAATTTTATCTTTGATAAAATATGAGAGGAAGATAAAACATATGAAAATAAAAGGAAAATCTCTTTTTATTATTTTGAAAATACCATTGTTTGAAACCCACATTGTAAAAAGGGTAAAAAAAATTTCCTTTATATCAAAATATATTTTTACTACAGTAGTATATCAATTATAATAGAATAAGATTTTATGGAGATAGACCTAAGAATGTAAGAAATAATTTCACGATGAAACAATGTAACTCAATGAGAGGAGAATTGTGTTATCAATATTCCTTATGAGAAATTTAAAGACCCAAAATTTTATTAATGAAAATTCTTCTTGATCTAATTAAATTTCTTATTATGTAAAATGTTTATATAAAACATATGCACTTACTTGGTTTTATGTTTTTGTATTTTAAAATACAATTATGAATTTTTACCGTTTCTAATATAGTCGTTGAACAGTGATCACATGATTAGTATAAATATAAGGCTTTAACAAATCCAATTTACTCAGTAAAAGGAAGCAGTGTTCTCATCCAATAGAATTTATCCATACGAAGCCCATTTTTCAGATCTCATAATGAAGGTAGTGTCACTAGGCTTCGATCCTGACCAAGCCCAAGCCGAGCTTCAACAAGTTATGCTTGAATGGAACCACCTATGAGATAAGTGGAATTAAATATAGATTACCACCCGAGCGATGTTATCTAACCCACCCCAAGAGTCTATCACCATAGTACAGCTTACCCTTAGGTCTTATGCAGGTGTAATAAGGGGTTATGTAACAAAACCCTAACACTATTATTATGTGCTTTATTTTTTGTATAAATAATATACACTCATTTTATTATTGTTACTTTGTAATTGGTCTTTAAAGTACAAATAGTATTTTTAGAAATCGATTATGATGAATTAATGGATTTTTGAATTAATTGAATATCTTAATAAAATATTATTACTAAATTAATTTTTATTAAATATAAATGATCGTATAATTTTTATGAATATAATTATAATTTTTATTAAGGTTTGAGATATGTTTTTGTCAAAACCCATGAATTTTTGATAAATATCGATTTTTATTTTTAAAGTAAAAATTAAAATATTTAGAAAATTATTTAGGTAAAATGAATATCATTTTTGGATTCAGGATGTCAAAATTATCTAATGGTTAATTTTTCATAATTTTCTGAGACAATCGAATTTGTGGGTAAAAATTAAATACCGTTTAAATATATAATTTGTTTTATGACATCATAATGATCTAATAGTGATGTAATAAAAAATATATAAAATTATTTCATCCAATATATGTTTTATATTTAAAATAATTTTATTTTAGATTTTTTTGATTAATTTTATGGTGCCTTAGTGGACCCTCAAGTCTTATAAAATATTTTAACTTTTTAAAATGATTTCCTTGGGAGTGTGACTCACCTCCACAGAAGAAAGCCTAATATTTTAATAATTTCGGTCATTGGCCTTGTAAAATAATTTTTTCCACTCCCATGTTGAAAAAACTATTGGAAAAAACCATGGAATGGTTTGTGGTTTTGATTAGTTTAATATGTAGTTTCCAAAACCTAAATAATAAATAATTCCCTCTCCTTTCCAATATAAACACACTCAATATCCCATTAATATTCACTAAAAACCTTTAAAGATCAACCAAATTTTACCCTCCTCTCTATATAATCCTCCAAAGGCACCCCAATCTCCCTAGAATCCACTCTCAAGCCTCTCCCAAGCCTTTAGGATAACACTTCCAAGTAAGGGATTTCTTCCTTTCTCATTTTTTCCTAATTTTGTTATGTTGTTATACTATTTTATTTTCAATTAAAAATTTTGGGGTATGATTTAACACCTCCCCCATACATCCATACTTATATTTGAATGATGCTATACCTCTTTCTCCCTCATTAATTTTTCCCATGTACACCCGTTACCATGTCAAAATTCCGTATGGAATTTCTCTCTTCTCATTTACATTCAATCAATTATTTTAAATTATGCATATAAATTTCATTACATATATTGGGATATTATGTTACATGACCCCATTACTATAAATTTCATATATAAATTATGAGATACCTCTTTTTCTCTCATCAACACATTTTACAATTTATATTTGACGTCGTTATGATGCTGAAGTTAGACAAAAATTTCCATGCCAAAATCATCGTGTAAGTGAATACCATAATCATTTGTCTATCAAGTGTATTCACCTTTATGCACATGTACCTTTTTATTTATGAGTTACATTTATGTATTCCTTATCTCTTATTCATGGAATAAATTATGATTTTTAATGAATCAATGTTGTATGATCTATGTGGCACACTTATGCATGATATGATTAAGAAGGGTGCGCCCTGATAGCACTACAATGCATTGGGTAAAGAATATTACAATGATACACCATGTGAAATGAGGGTTTAATCATGATAATTCAAGTGAAATTATGGTTTACTCATTATCATGTGCAATGAACCTTGGATCTTTCTAATATCATGTTAAATCTTGTTGCCGCATTTCCATGTTATGATAATCATGCTATATCATGCCTTTATGTTTATGTTTATCTTGTTCTCCATTGATATACCTATTTCCTAACATGTACTATATTATTCATTTTATGACTTGTTTACTCCCTTACTGGGATTTATATCTCACCCTTTTCTTATGCACGACCTCAGGTTATCCCATGCAATACTAAGTATGAAGGAATGTTGTGGTCATGTAAAAGAAGTTTTCAATAAAGATGTTGCATGTTATGTTCTAAGTTGTTATGTAATGTTCCAAATTTCCCAATTCACCAGACCTATGTATCCCCAGAGTTATCTTAAGTACAAGTTTATGTAATAAATCATGTTTATGTGTGTAATAAAGAGAAGGGTTGTTATAGTTGATATTAAAGGATAGGTTCATTAATTTTTGGGATTAAGATTAGAAAACCCTAGTGAATACCTTAAGAATAAGACTAAATATAATAAAAATATCCTTATATATTAGGTAGTATAGATTAATTTTTTTTCCATGAAAATACATCTCTTTCTGGATATGAACAAGTAAAGGTGACTCTGGCACATATGTATCTAGGGATAAAACCCGAAAACAACGCTTTGTGCTAGAATCGAATGAAAACTGATGCACGAAAATAGGCCTTGCTGCACTCTTGGTTATGAAACTCCGAGAGGTCATGCTTTGGTAAATTCATAATATTAGTATGAACCATTATTAATGGAATAAAAAAACTCCCCTAAGAATATATGTTGGGAATTGGATCATGGATAACCTAGATTTAAGCCTATAAATTCACAAGTTAAGGAAATAAATGTAATTTATAAGTTATCTCTTTTTTTTCATTGGATTCCCCTTTATCTGTTACCCCTAAAATTCATTTTATTCTATCCAATGGCCGGTAATATGAGGAATCGGGCTAGTAACCAATGGGAAGATCAATGTGGGGACTATTCTAATGAGATTCCCAATCTGATGGGGGCGAGAATTGCAAACTTTGTCCCGATACTATCTCAGTTAACTCTTATTTTGAATAGAAACATGGGTCAAGAAGAATGTCCAGCCCCCGTAAGAAAGAACAAGCCACAATTGAGAGCTGTATGAGACAAAAGCCTCTTAGTTTTAATGGATCATCTGATCTCACAATCACCAAACAATGGATTAAATCCATTGAAATGATCTTCTCCATCATTTAATGTTCTAAACAAGAGATGGTTCTTATGGTTTCTTATCATATAGAGAGTGAAGCTGATCAATGGTGGACATTGATAAAAAAATACGAAGCCAGAGGAAGAGATCGAGGTATTGTAATGGAAGGATTTCTGGAAAAAAAATTTTGATAAATATTTTCTGTGCACCATCCGACTGAAGATGGAAAGGGACTTCCTTGCCCCCAAGAAAAAAGATGATGAATCCATCAGAGCATGTGAGGAAAACTTCACAAGGCTTGCATGATACGCATCCAACTTTATCATTACCCCCAAATGTAAGGTTGAAAACTTCTTTGGTGGGATAAACCAAGCCTACGGAATGCCCTAGTGATCTGTGAATTCAACAAATATGAGGAAATTTTATGATGTGCCCTCAAAGTCAAAATGAAGATTGGTGAATCTTAGAGGTATCATAGGGATAAGAAGTATAAAACAATCATTAATTCCGGTTGTCTAATGGATAAATCCAACGATGATAAGAAATTCCATCACCCCACTATCCAAAGGTGCGGAAAGAAGCACCCCGAAAATTGCATAAATAGGACAAGGAAATGCTTTAGGTGTGGAAGAGAAGGGCACTTGGCCATTAACTACCAAAAAGAAAAACCTGCCTCTGTGACAGTGGAGAGGAACTCTCCATTAGACCCTCAACAAATTGTTCATTTATTAAACTATAAAGGACTAGGGTACTTTCCAAACTAGTTACCTAAGCCAAGGGTTTCCAGAGGCAACCAAAAACCTCCAAGGTAGAAAGGGAGAGCTTTTTCCATCGCTACCACTGAATAAAACCCCGATAACAATGTGGTTTCAGGTATGCAAGCTATTTATTCAAGAATAGCTAATGTACTTTTTGATTCTGGTTCTATTCATTCTTTTATATCTTGGAAGTTTAGTAGAACAATCACAACACCACCCCAAATCATGGAAGTAAAGATGTCGGTGAGAATGGAAAATGGGGAAATCATTGCATCCCATGAATATAATTCCTCCCCTGTCACAATTTGTGTTTTGAACTTCCTAGAGAACATCTTCATACTCCCTATGGTGGAAATTTATGCAATTCATGGCATGGATAGGCTTTTCATAAATAGAGCCAACATAAATTTTTGCGAGGGGAAAATCTCTCTCCAAATGGAGAATCAATCCCCGATTCTATATAAGTGCAAGGAGGAGGATGAATCTTCTTTAGCACCATCGTCTCAAGTGTAGATATTACTTCCCTATGAGAATTCATATCTTACTCAGATGATTGAGTCTAAGGAAGTAACTATCCTTGAAGACATGCCTATTTTGAGGGAATTCACTGAAGTGTTTGCCGAGGAATTGTCTGGTCTTCTCCTAGAAGAGATGTTGAATTCCCAATTTTTCTTATACCTAAGGATTTTCCAATATCCAAGACTCTGTATAGAATGGTTGTTGTGAATGTCAAGGTGCTATAGAAACAACTATAGGAGAATCTGGATAAAGGGTTTATACGCCCAAGTGCTTCACTATGGGGTGCAACATTCCTCTTCATCAAGAATAAGGATGGGTCAATTCACCTTTTCATTGATTACCGTGAGATCAACAAAACCATGATAAAGAACGAGTATCCTATACCTTGAATTTATGAATTGTTCGATCATATATGTGGATCACAATACTTCTCCATGGTGGATTTGCAGTTGGGATATTACCAAGTTAGGGTGATGAAGGAGGATATCCCCAAGACTTCTTTTTGTACAAGGTACAGGCACTATGAATTCATAGTCATGCCTTTTGGACTCACTAATGCTCAAAAAATATTCATAGACATGATGAATAGAATATTTAGGTATTCACTTGACAAATTTTTGGTAGTCTTTATAGATGATATTCCAATATACTCAAAAACCATGGAGGATCATGAGGAGCATCTAAGCATTGTACTAGAGACCTTACAAAAATAGAAGCTCTATGAAAAGTACAATAAGATTGAGTTATGGTTAAAGGAAGCCTCATTATTGGGTCATATCATCTCAAGCAATGGGATATCTATGTATCCATCCAAGAAAGCTGCAATTGAGGGATGAGCGATGCCAACATCGGTGATAGATATCCGTAGATTCCTAGGGTTAGCTGGATAATATCATCGATTTGTGATAAATTTCTTACAATTTTCCAAGTCTCTTACCAAGATAACCCGAAAGGGAGTCAAGTTTTCTTGGAGTGATGAATGTGAATATAGCTTCAAGGAGTTGAAAAGAAGTCTTATCACTGAGCCGGTTCTCACACTACCCACAAGTAGAGAAAATTTTGTGGTATTCAGTAATGCTTCGAAGAAGGGTTTGGGTTGTGTGTTGATGCTAAATGATAAAGTCATTGCCTATGCTTCAAGGAAATTGAAATTTCATGAGAAAAAATATCAATCACATGATCTAGAGTTGGCTAGAGTAATCTTTTCTTTAAATATTTGGAAACATTACCTCTATGGGGAGAAGTGTGAAATATACACGTATCAAAAAAGCATCAAGTATATATTCAAACAGAATGAGTTGAATATGCGCCAAAAAAGATGGTTAGAGCTGATCAAAGACTATGATTGCTCAATTCAGTTCCATATGGGGAATGGGAATAAAGTCACAGTCGCTATAAGTATAAAGGATCCAAAAACTCTTTCATTGATGAGAATTTAAAAGGATCTAATATTATTTGATTTGATGAATATAGACATGGGAATCATAAATATGGGAATATCATCAATAATTTCACAAATTATTGCTCAACTGTATCTTTTGGAAATGTTAAAGGATCCTCAAAAGGATGATGCAGGAATTCAGAAGAAATTGGAAACTATTAGAAAAGGGAAATCCTTAGAGTTCAATGTTAATGAAGAAGGAAATGTGAGATTTGGGTCAAGACTATGTGTTCCATCAATTACAGAGTTAAAGAAAGAACTTTTGGATGATGCACACAGTTAAAATTTATCTATTCACCCAGGAAACACAATGATGTATTGAGATATTTGAGATCATTATTGGTGGGATAATATGAAGAAGGATATCACTAAGTATACATAAAAGTTCCTGGTATGTCAGCAAGTGATGGTTTAGAGGCAGAAGTCTAAGGGGATGATGCATCCATTACCCATACCAACATGGAAATGGGAAAACATCACCATGTAATTTCACACCATACTTCTGAAGAAATCCAAAGGAAAAAATGCTATTTGGGTTGTTGTGGATCATCTTACAAAGACCACATACTTAATTGAAATTTAGGAGGATTTCGTATTGGATCAACTGGAATAGATATACATTAGAGAAGTGGTAAGGCTATATGGATTACCACTATTTATATTATCTTATTGAGATATAAGATTTACCTCTATGTTTTGGAAGAGTCTCCAATGTGCTCTGAATAATGATCTAAACTTTAGTACGGCTTATCATCCTCAAACTAATGGCCAATCTGAGTAGAATATCCAGACACTTGAGGACATGTTGAGAGAATTCTCTATGGACTTCAAAGGAGGATGGGATCAATATCTTCCTCTAGTTGAGTTCTCTTAGAATAAAAATTTCCACTCTAGCATCCAAATGGCACCTTATGAAGCCCTTTATGGGAAGAGGTGAAGAACACCAACATTTTGGGATGATGTTTGGGAGAGAAAACTCCTAGGTCCAGAAATGATTAAAGAAATAGTAGAGAAGGTTAAGACTATCCAGCATCACATTAAATCTGCCGAGAGTCGACAAAGGAGATTTGCTAATAATCATCAACGAGACCAGGATTTAGATGTTGGAGACATGGTATTTCTACTCATATCACCGAGGAATAGAGTTATAATATTTAGGAACAAGGGAAATCTTAGTCCAAGGTACATCGTTCCTTTTTAGATCTTTGATCGCAGTGAAGTAGTGGGCTATCGACTAGCACTTCCACCGAACCTATCTCAAGTACATGATGTATTCCATATATCACTCTTGAGGAAGTATATACCTGAACCCTCACATATACTCCATCCAGAGGTGGTACCATTATATAATGACCTCTCCTATAAAGAGAATTTGGTGAAGATATTAGATCGTAGGGAAAAAGGTATACAAAATATGAAAATGACCCTCATAAATGTGTTTTAGAAAAACCTTAAGTTTGATGAAGTAATGTGGTAATCAGAGGAAGTGATGAAGTAGAGTTACCCTCATCTGTTTTAGTGTGGGAAATGGAAATTTCAAGGGAAAAATGTTTTATTGGGGGAAGATTGTAACGAACAAAACATTTATAAATGAAATTTTTTCTTGATCTATTTAAATTAATTATTATGTAAAATGATTATATAAAATATATTAATTTCCATGGTTTTATGTTTTTAGATTTTAAACTACCATTATGAATTTTTACTGTTTCTAATATAGCTTCAGAATAGTGATAACATGATTAGTATAAATATAAGACTTTAACAAATCTAAATTACTCAGACAAAGGAAGCGATGACCTTATCCCATAGAATTGCTCAATACGAAGCCCATTTTTTGGAGCTTGGAAAGGAGGTAGCTTCACTGGGATTCAATCTTGACCAAGCCTAAGATGAGCTTCAATGCATTAATCTTAGAAAAAACTCACCTATGGGAGAAGTGGAAGTTAATAGAGATTACCACCCGTGTGATGCTATCCGAGCCACCCCAAGAGTATGTCACCATCACACACCATACCCTTAGGTATTATGCGGGTTTTATAAGGGTTTATGTAACAAGACCCTAACACTTTGATTATGTGAATTATTTTTTTGTTTAAAGAATATATATTTATTTTTTTATTATTACTTTGTAAATGGTTTTTAAAGTAGAAATAATATTTTTAGTTAATATTTACATTCAGTTAAGAAATATATTTTGATGAATTAATGAATTTTTTAATTAAATAAGATTTTTAAAAAATATTTTTACTATATTTAATTTTATTAAATATAAATGATCGTATAATTTTTATAAATATAATTGTATTTTTTATTAAGGTTTTAAAGCTGTTTTTGTCAAAACCCAAGAATTTTCGATAAATGTCATTTTTTAATTTAAAAGTAAAAATTAACATATTTAAAAAATTATTTAGATAAAATGAATATTACTTTTGGATTCAGGACATCTAAATTATTTAATAGGGAATTTTTCATAATTTTCTGAGACAATCGATTTTTTTGGGTAAAAATTAAATACCGTTTAAATATATATTGTGTTTTATGACATAATAATGACCCAATAGTGATGTAATAAAATACTATAAAATATATATTCAACAAATATATGTTTTACCTTAAAAATAATGTGACTTTAGATTTGTTTGATTAATTTTATGGTGCCTTAGTGGACCTTTCAAGACTTATAAAATATTTTAATGTTTTAAAACGATTTCCTTGATAGTGTGACTCACCTCCACATAAGAAAGACTAATATTTTAATAGGTTCGGCCATTTTACTTATAAAATAATGTTTTACTATAACTTTGGGAAAAAACCATGGGTTGGTTTGTGGTTTTGAATATTTAATTATATAGATTCTGAAACCTACGTTTGTGAAATATTGAATAATTCTTCTCTCGTTTCCTATATAAAGCCACCCAATATCCCACTTATCTACACTCAAAAACCATGAAGCACGTCCCTAATCTGAACTAATCTCTCAATAGTCCTACCAAGTCACCCAAATCTCTCAGGAAGTCCATCATTAAGCTCTTGAAGTCATACACTCAAGTATAGGATCCACACTTTCCTTCCTTCCGTATTTATATCCAGGTTTCCTTATATTGTTTTACCCATGTATTTTAAATTAAAAATGTTGGGGTATTATTTTTCACCTCCCCTATACTACCTTACATTTTTTTAATGATTAGATACCCCTTTCTCTCTCATTAATGCCTCCCATATACACCCATTACCATGCCAAAATTCTGTAATGAAATTCTCTCTCTTCATTTACATTCAAGAAATTCTTTGAAATTATGCATCTAAATTACATTAAATATGTTGATATATTATGCTACATGAACCCCTTACTATCCATTTCATGTATAAATGATTAGATACCCCCTTTTTCTCTCATCATCCAATTTTACGATTTCTATTTGACGTTGTTATGCTGCTAAAGTTACACCAAAATTTCTCATGCCAAAATCATTGTGTAAGTGAATAACATACCCATTTCTGTATCAAGGGTATTAACCATTATGTAGATTAACTTATTGTTTTAGGATATATATTTATGTATTCCCCATCTATTATTCTAGGAATAAATGAGGATAGTTAATGAATCTATGTTGTATGATCAACGTGGCACACTTACGCATGAAATGAAATGATTAAGAAGGGTGCGCCCTGATAGCGCTCCAGTGCATTAGGTAAAGATTAGTATCAAGATAAGTCATGTGAAATGAGGGTTTACTCATTCTAATTCAAGTGAAATGATATTTTACTCATTCTCCATGTGTAATGAGCCTTGGATCATGCTAATATCATGTTAAATATTGTTCCCACATTCCCATGTTGTGATAATCATGTTATATCATGTCTTTATGTTCATGTTTATCTTGTGCTCCATTGATATGCATATTTACAAACATGTACTATATTCTTGATGTTATGCCTTGTTTACTCCCTTACTATTCTTTATAACTAACCCTTTTTTTGCATGTCCTTAGGTTATCCCATGAAATGATAAGTACGAAGGAATGTTGTTGTCATGTAAAAGAAGTTTTAAATAAAGATGTTGTCTTTTATGTTCTAAGTTGTTATGCAATGTTCCTAATTTCCCAAGACACTAGAACTCTCAATCTGCAGAATTTTCTTAAGTGAATTTTTATGTAATAAATCATGTTTTAGTTTGTATTAAAGAGAAAGATTGTTATAATTATCTTATTATAAATAATTCTTTAAAAGAATTTAAAAAATGATGGTATATATACCAATGAATAATTAAATGAAAAATTCACATTGATATTTTCAAATATCTCAAGAAACATGATATTGTTTTTATAATACTTATTTTTCTTAATCCTTTGTAGAAATGGGATGGGTGGATAAAAATTTATCAGGTTATGAATATTATCCTCATCCTTGATTCTCTCCTTATTACTTTTACATTTAATTATAAATACATTTTTTAATGAAATATTAGATTCTATCCATATTTGGACCTTAGAGTCCACTTTTTTGAGATTGGTTATTCTCATGATTTTTATTTATAGATTTATAGAATCTATATTTTTGGCCTTTATTATGCTATTTCTTAGTATTTTCATGTTTTTAAGCCACTAATAGTCATTATGAACAAAATTTTTTCCTTTGAATTAATTTCATTTTTACTAGGAGTCCTACCCATGTATCTCTCACTCAAACTCCTATCCATTTTATCTAATTGAACTTCCAATATATGAACTATAGATTATTGAGAATCCACTTTAGGGATTTTCTATTTCACTAACCCTTCAAAACTAAAATTTTAATCACATGGCCTAAAATATTTTGAAATTATTATCTTACTTGAATTGAGTACCCTAAGGAAGCTTATTTTATCATCACCCACTGGTCTCTCCATTAAGTATTTGGATGCTTTTTTATCCAAAATAGTAATTATTTTAAAAGGTGTGAAAATTGTATTTTTGTTTAACCCCATAACTTGTATAAATAGAACTATTATTAGGTTATATTGATATATGTTTTTTTTGGAAAAAAATGTCTTAGAATGTCCATAAATCCCACAGAAATCACACTAATCACATTGTGATATCTCTTTGTTTTGAAAAATTTACTTTTTGGAACTTTGATATATTAAAATTTGAAGCTAGTTTTTATTCTGTCAAGACGATAATTCATTTATATCACTGAATCATCATTTTTTTGTACTCTTATTAAGCCTTTTTATTCTGGAGGAATTATTTTGTGATTTTTGGGATTTGTGTTATAAATTTCATTGAGTTCCATATATTTCATATCATTATATATAATTTCTACCATTAAATTGGTCAACTAATTTTTGTAAACATGGAATGAGTCTCTTATAAAATAAATCCATGATAAAGTATGTATATCACTGGTAGTGTGGACACTACCTTTACATTTTTCAATACCTATCCCATTCCTCAATGAATAAACCCCCTTAATCGTTAAATAACCTCATTATGTCACTCCTAGTCTCTTCCATCAACCATTAGGTATATAATTTCATGAAAAAAGAATTTGAAAGTTGATACCAAATGTAAAAAAGTGTTCCCATCTAGTTGACGAAACCGATTTTGAGTGCTGTTTTTATGAAAAAGGGGAAAACCTCTTTATTATATCATCCTCACTAAATCATTAAAGGGGAAACTATTGAACTACTCTATAAAAGTATCTAATTAGTAGAAAACTGTATTCATTTTAAAAATCACTAAAATATGGGAGTAATGAAAATCGAATTATTTTAGCCAATAATTCCCAGGCCTTTGAGAAATCCTAACATAATATGGATTGCTTGTAATTATTTGGAGTTTATATTGTAACATCCTAGAACCGGTTCACTCATGAGTAACCAATGTTTTTTGACTATATGTCATCATTATCACGTCCCCATACACTAGAGGTTGACAACTAGCTTCTAGGGTGTATAATAGAATAGTGTAAAGACTATGCACTCATGATCAGAGTGATAATCAATAGTGATAATAGATAAAAAAAATTTAGAAATATATTATAATAATAGAAGAATAACATTTATAATAATAATAATGATTAGGGAAATAATATCATAAATAATAATGGATCCATATACTATATCAGATACAAAATAAAGACCATGTCCCGATGCTATACAAAGATAGGAATACTAGGAACAGGGCAGTAGACATATACAACTTTCTATAAAAAAGATCCAAAAGCCCTCTCCAATAGCATCATAAGTATAATATAAATACAATTTCTCTATAATCCATATTTTTATAGACAATCAAGATTCCCTAGATTGGTTCTTCCATTTGTCCTTACCAATATTGATGAAGTTTGTTTGGGTACCGATCAACGACCTGAACTAGGTGTGAGATGTACTTAGTAGGCCACCACTAATGGTGTCTAGTATAATCCATCCAGTGTATATAAATTTAGCAGTGTGCAGGTTTAAAAATTATACAATATTAATGTAAACTCTAACTAAGTCAGCTTGGGTTCCTAAAGGACACCCGATTGACTATACCAGCTTCGGTCCAGACCGGGATATCCCTAAATACATGACACCAAGTATATATATATATATATATCCTATATATGTATAAAATATATAGAAATATATATTGATAAGTAGCACTGTCCAGGACTTGAGGCTATAAACCAAGGTGTCCTTGAATAATCATAAGAGTCTCATATTTTTAATTACGGGTTATCATGCACATCTATCTCATAGAGTAATAAGAGACGCCATTCCCGTAGATCATGAATATTAAGGGATGCCATGCCTAAGGATCATGTATAATAAGGAACACCATAACTGATGATCATGTATAATAAAGGAATCCATGCCTGAGGATCATGTATAATAAGGGAATCCATACCTGAGGATCGTGTATAATAAGGGACACCAAGCCTGAGGACATGTATCATAAGGGATTCCATTCTTGAGGATTATGTATAATATGAATTTTTGGTAATTTTATAACATATGAAAAGATATTATTTCAAAACATTTTATATTTTATTTAGTCAAGGTAATAATCCACAATTTATATAATGGTCATGTGACATGGTCGTACTATTCACTTCCATTTAATTAAATCTAGTCATTTCATAATGTAGAAGGTGGTTTGGTTACCAAAGAATTTATAAGGTAGATGGGATTTTCATAAGAACACCTCAAGAGGGGTAACTAGTCAAAATTAATATCTTACTATAAGGAAAAGGGTATATAGAGTAATTTATATCATGGATGAAAATCAATTTATGATAATTCATATTTTTAGGCAATGTGCGGCATGATTAGTGTGTGTAATTACTATGCATGATAAAAAAGAATAGGTACATAAGGGAAAAGTTCCAGACCACCTACCTTATGGCGGTAAAAGACTCATCATCTAGTGTTGGCCTCAAATCTAGGACAGAATGGAAGAAATCATATAAATGGAAAATTATTCTAAAAATAGGGAATATTTAATCACATGAATTTAGAATTCCTAAAGGCAATGTCATAAATTAAAAGAAGTTACAAGAATTAATATCTTATCGATAGGCTTCAAATGAGACAAATGACAAGTGATTTCAACACCTTACAAGGGAGGAGGATCATATCCATTGGAAGAGGAGAAGGAGGAACTGAGGAGTGAGAGGTTCTATTCATGAGAAACTAAAGAGAAAGGAAAGGATTTACGTTGTAAGGTGTCAGGGGTAAAAAGGTAATTTTCACCACTTTCTTTAAACTTATGAATTTGTTTATGTTGTAAAAAGAGGATTTATGTTACAATCCTCCACTCTTTATGGTGTCTACCCATGCCATTTATGGTGTAAGAATAGTTTAAAGTGTAAATTAATTATTTAAGGTGTAACCCATTGATTTATTCCAAAATCTATCTACTATAGAACTCTCCTATAGTTTCTCTACAACAGTTGATTCATCCTAGAAGTTCACCATAAGCCCATGTAGGATCATTTAATAAGGTCCAAGAAAAAATCAACTGAAACTAAAAAAGGTTTAACTGAAATGAAAAGAAATCATAACTCTCTGAATAGTTGGGACATTATAACCTACCCTTCTTAAAATAACTCATCCCTGAGTCTCCCTTCGAAGGATGGTCGAGAGTAATCTAATAAAAATTATCATCACTGAGCACATATGTCCGTCTCTCACTCCCATGCCTCTTACTATACATGGTTGTGCCTCCATAGCACCTGAAATAGTGGAACTAACATACATCATAGATCTATTGTGTCCTGATCAACAACACACACCAGATACTCCTCAAAAGAAGATTCCATATTGAACTCAACCTCTTCAGGATGGAAGACATGATATAGGCCTAAATAGTAATAGTAAATCTATGAAAGTTGGAATACATCATGCATGTCACTGTATCTCTGAGGGAGCGCTATTATATAATCTACTAATTTGGTCATCTACAAAACCTTAAAAGATTCAATGAAACGATTCCATATCATGCCCTTTTTTTGAATCCATTGACGCACCAACCAAGGTGAAAATGCAAGAATAATCAATCCTTGACCTCAAACTCCATATTTCATTAATATCGATTAATAAAAGAGTTTTTCCCAGAATTATCTATGACTATATGTTTCTGAATAAGATGAACTACATTGAAGTCTCCTGAATGAGATGTGGTCATCATAGCACTGCACCGCTTACCCCTAACTAGAATAGGGGTGAATAGAATGACCTAAAATACATGTCCTCTTTATAATCAATCTGTATCGTTTCCTCCAATATTTTATTATAAGAAAATTTGGCGAGAGGTTGTTTTTTCTCCCATGTATCTCTAAAATCTGAGATGCATTCTCTGAGCATTTCTTCTAACACATGCATAATATGTTTGAACTGTCCATCCATTTGTGGGTGATAGGTGGTGCTCAAAATAACCTATAAACTCAATTAATTGTATAATCTCTTCCCAAAAACCTAATGTAAAAAAGAATCTATATCCGATACAATTTAATGTGGAACCCCCTGAAGGTATGTGATCTCACTAACATATAGCCTCCCAATATCATCATCTGAAAAGGTCTATTTTATTGGTAGAAAGTGGGTGACCTTCATTATCATTTCAAATATCACCAATATTTCATCACTAACCTAAGGTGACTTCAGTAAACCCATAAAAAAAATTCATGGTCATGATTTACCATTTCCATTATAGAATAAAAATAGGTTGTATAAGTCCAACATGACACTAGTGTTTTCTTTCACTTGCCGTCAGGTGAAACATCGAGTAGTAACAGCTATAATTTTCCTTTTCATACCTGGCCACCAACATAAGAAATATATATAATGGTACATCTTAGAGAGTCTAGGGTGTACTTCCCAATTATAGGCATGTTATTCAGACAAAAATTTCCCTCCCACATGCACAAGTACCCATAAAGTTCCATGAATGTACATAATCTCATTCTCATCAGCAACCTAACTAGGTGGAAGGTCCTCACCTAAGATGCACTCCCTTAAGACTAATAACTCATTATTAGAAATCAATATCCTATTTAATTAAACCATAAAAGAATATTTCACTGCCAGATCCACAAGAACAAGCCTCCCATGAAACACTTGAATTTAATGAAGTATCTCAGAGAAAAAAAGCCATCAACTTCCACTCTCTACAGGCCTCTTGAAATTTTTTAGATATTTATTCTAGCTCAAACCAATAGCCACTACATTGACCATCCCAATCATATATACAATATTTAAGTCTAAATATTTTAGGTATTCAGCACCCATTAGTTTCCTAATATTAAATTCATTATATGTAAATATATATTTAAGGCTCTTATAATCTATTTATATAATGAATATATCTCAAAGTAGACAATTCCTCCAACAAAAAAAGGCATAGAATACAACTGTCAGCTTAAGATCATGTGTTGGGTAGTTCCACTCATGGGGTGTCAACTAGAAAAAACCACATGCCATGAATCAATCTCCCTTAATTGAAATGGTTCCTAGAACAATGCTTGATGCATCATAATAAACTGTAAAACCTATACTAGGGTCAAGGAAGCTCATGATCAGTATAGAACCAAGCCTTCCTTTAAACACTTAAAAGTATTCCTCACATGTTTTAGACCATGTAAACTTGAAACCTTTCTAGGTCAATCTAATGAGTGGTGCTACAAGGCATTATAAATCATTAATAAAGAACCTAAAATATCTATCTATCCCTAATAAATTACATTTAAATACATTCTTAGGTAGATCCCAAGTGACCACGATCCTCACATTATCTAGGGAAGCAAATGATCCTACCCCTGAGATGATGTGATCCGTAAAGTGAACCTCATCAATCTATAAATGAAATTTTCTGAGATTGGTATAAAACCTATGATCTCTTAGTGTGATCAAAATTATATTAATATTTTTTGGTATTATTGTGTCCATTTTGTGAGCACACTGTTATGTCATAAAAAAACAACTATAAAAGAATCGAAATACGAATGGAAAACTTGATTCATAAGTACATGAAAACTTCACGTGCATTCATGAGACTGAACAAAAAGAAAAATACTCATACAATAAAAATATACTATGGAATTTTCTTATGTAGTATGTCTAAGGGTCTAACTATCACCTATCGATTTCTTGACCTCAATAAATCTTTGAGAAAAATTGATCTCCTTAGAGATGATTAAAGAATTAATCAATACAAGGTAAGGGATACCAGTTATTAACTATAATAAAATTAAATTTCATTTAGTCCTTAAAAAGTTTGAGGGTATCATTCATATTATTATAGAAAAGGATAGGTGAACCCCATGGAAAAGTGTTGGTTCATATATACCCATCAGCTTTCAAGTCATCTATGTGCCTCTTGAGCTCCTGCAACTCTGTATTAGCCATCCTATAAGGGGAAATGGATACTATTGATTATACTATCACTAGTTTAATAGTAAAATATACATTTATCCCATGAGTTATCCTAGAAAATTCTTCATATAAGATGTACCAGAATCGATCTACTATATAAGGTAAATATATACATCATGTTCCCTCATCATTTAGATAAATACTAGAAATATGGCATGTAACTCCTCTTAGACCACGATGCTTAGGTCTAGATTGACTCTCTTTGACATCCTATTATCCCTTTTGAGTATATCTGTATCCCTCATATAATGTAAAATACACCCTCCGGTGAAAAAAATCATCATACCCATTGAAGGGAACCAAGAAGTCTATCCTAAGAATATTTTAAAACCTATTATACGAAGAATGAAGTGGTCCCTCATTAAATGGAACCTATCAACCTCAAGGGGGAATTCCATTAACTAATTTACAATTTTTAATAGGACCCCTAATAGGGTATTGAGTGTTATCACAATAATGAAATATTGAATCTCAAGCCCTAGAATCTTCACAATTTCTAAATACATAATGAATATGGAAGATCACATGTTAAATAAAAGAGACACTAAAGTGGATGATACTAATATTATATCTCAAACTATGGATGAACTGACTCTCCACTCCTTAGGAGTAGGATGAAATGTATAGATATTTCTAGATTCATGGCCCTAAGATACAACCAAACTAACCTAGGTAGGTTCAATATGTTGGTGATGTAATCCTAATGTCCTAATCCCTCTACCTTGACCACCTCCACAGCCTGAACAACCAATAGTACTTGATCTACCTACCTGGTGAGGAGCTAATGATCCTACTCTTGAAGGTTGAGTGAGTTTATATATTCTCCCACCTACCACTTAATATAAGTTCTTAAAAAACACTTAAGATTCCCCATACTCCCATAGACTTGGAACTCAACAGAGTTTTCAGGACACTAAGGATTTTTATGCCCCATCTTCCCACACTGGTGAGACACCACATAACTATCAATGAGTGATATATGACTGATACTTCTCCCATGTGTAGACTCGAGGTGACACTTCATACTTCTCAATGAACCACTTCCCTATCATGGTATTGCACCCCTAGCCCACACCATACACTTCCCTTAGGGTTTGGTCAATGATAGGGGCATGGTTCACTATCATAGAAATGTTGGTCAACCAAAATACATTCACCTGTGATCAGATGGTGTATACATGACCATCCTAAAATTGAATCATTATAGAAAACTCATCACCAGAAAGAGTCAGTGTAAAGCAATGGATATACATAAATTGAGTATAATATTCAACGATAGACATAGTACCCTACTTTAGATACATAAACTCTCTAGCTTAATCTACTCTCAATGTTTGATGGAATAAGTAGTCATAAATTTTTCTAAAAGTCCCTCCAAACCATACCATGATGTCAATATTCTTGTGTAATAAAATCTCACCAATAATTGGAATAATCATGTAACATAAAAGTTCAAATATTGAACCTCTACTTTAGAGGTGTCTCCAGATGATCAAATATATATAGCATGGCCTTTAGACTTGAATCGATTGCCTGGACCCCCATCTAGAAGAAAGTAAGTGGATCATGCTATTGAAACTCTTACATGAACTATTATATTGAAGGGTTAGGTTTTGGACCTCCCTATATAGATTACATCAATCCTTGAAAACCATCTCGAAATTGAGCATCAACACCTAGATCAATCATAGCAGGAGGTGTTGTAAGTGGCACTATAAGGTGTTATACTAGTGGCTTAGGGCCCACCACCTAGAGAGGATGGTTGTCTTCACCTTTTTAGTGCACGAATTATGGCTATTATGGTGGTATGTTTCTAAAAATTCAAAATTAATACTTTCTAATAATATTTTAAATGGAAACAATCCTTGATAAATGAATAGGAAAAGCACATGCCTTCCTATGAGAAAGTCACAACTCTGTTCCTACTCTTAAAGATAGGTCTAGTTGATAAGGAAGATCATAAAGGATCATAAGAGACACTCCCTACAACCCAGTACTAAGGTCGGTTTTGGATAAAGGTTTCACATCTCATAGAGTAATTTTCCAGTATACAGAGTGAAAATTTAAAGTTATAGAGGAAGGAACCCATTAAGTTATAATTAAAATCACTATTTTGTGGCATCAATTTTGTTTGTAAATTTTAATACAACAATATATATATATATATATAAAGGGTTAAGTTATATGAATCTATCATTACCAATATATAAATTCATGTGCTTTATAGGATATAATTAGTACTACATGTAACTGCAACTAGCCCTTTACATTTAGTCTTAGAATGTAACATGTCCTAAATTATGTATTAATTAGATGAATCACCATTCCCAATTCATAGAGGATCCAACTTTATTAATTATAATTAGAATCCATATAATCAAAACCAATAAGTGTTTTAACCCATGTAAGAAATAGATCATGGATCAAACATATATTAATTGGGTTTATTAAGGTTCCACCATCAATATATATGGTAAAACACCATTTAGGTTGATGTAGACACTTTATTTAACCAAACATTTATCTAATGTATCCTGCAGAAACATTAGACATATGAAAGATATAACAATAAAAGGAAATATAATATGATATAGGAAATGAATTTAGTAAAATAATCATGGCATGTAATATTCATGACATGGTAATCCTCAAGTGCCTATATTGATGCATGATAAAACACTACCTTTTTGTATTGGCCAGGGGTAAATGACAGCCTCATAGTAAAAATAAATTCAAAAAATACTGCGTGTCACCTAATAGTGAAATCAATATAACTATAAAAGTAAAAAAACTAGAACATAAAGTCCCATCTCAGGTAATTTGGATTTTCCTTGTACGTGGGTTACCTACTCCTAAACAAAGGCTCATTAACAAATTCTAAAACATTCATTGTCTCTTATCTCATAACCACAAAGAGTAGAAAAAAAGGAAAAATAGGTTCAGATACAACATTATAGAATCCAAGACCTGGTTCAATAATGAGTAACTAAACGTAGTTAGCCACATGGCCTCAAGAACGCCTATACATATGCCATAGGCTACCAACTAGTAGAAATGATATATAATGGTATAATGAGGATACCATACCCTCATGACTATATTGAAAATAACTGTGATAATAGATAAAAATAGTATTAGTAAGATAATACAACAATAAAAGAATAAAAATCAAAATTATAATAATAATAAGATATGAAATAGATTCATAAATAATAAAGGACCCATACCCAATACTAGATAAAAAATTATTATCATGTCATGATGATATAAATAAAAGAAATATTGGAAATAGAGGAATAGATATATACAACATTCTATATAGTATAAAAAAAAGTCCCACAAGCCCTCTACAATAGCATCATGATCACAAGATTGGTTCTCTACCCTCATTCTCCAAACTAGTACAAAAAATCAAGCATCTATAGTTGGGTGCTTCCCTTTTTCCCTATATACATTCCTGAATTCTATTTTGGTACCAATTGGCAGATCGAATAGGGTGTGAGATATAATCAATTGACCGCTACCATTGATGTTTAGTATAATCCATCCAGTTCATTTAAAATAGGATGTGTGCTACTATAAAAATTATAAAGAAGTAATACAAACTCTAACCTAATCACCTTTGGTTCATAAAGGACACCATCATGAATATAGCTACTTCAGCCTATATTTTGATATATCTGAAAACATAACACCTATTTATATGAATATAATTAATAATATATATCCTATATATTCATAACATTTATAACCATATATATATATAGATATTTCATACTAGTCAAGACTCTACGATTTAAACCAAAACATCCTTGCATAATCATAAGAGTCATATTTTTTAATAAGGGTTTTTATACCCATATGACTCATAGAGTAATAAGAGACTCCATACCCATGGATCATGAATAATTAGGGATTCTATGACCATGGATAATTTATAATAAGGGATTATATTCTCCAGGATCATGTATAATAAGAGACTCCATGCTTGAAGATCATGTATAATGAGGGACTCCATGCCTGAGGATCAGTATAATAAGGGACATAATGCATGAGGATCATGTATAATAAGGGAATCCATTCCAAAGGATCATGTATAATAAGAATTTTTGACAATTAATTAATATAGGCCAATAGATAGTTTCCAACCATTTAATATTTCATTTAGTCAAGTCTATAATCCATAATGTATATAAGGGTCAAGTGACATGGTCATTCCATTCACTTGAATTTAATTAAATTTATTAATTTAATTTTGGAGTATTTAAAATACCACTTAGAAGGTAGTTTAGTCACCTTAGTATTTATTAAGTCAAGAGGAATTTCATATGAAAATATCAAGAGGTGGAACCGATTGAAGGTTACATAATCCCACAATGATAAAGATATATGGGAGCATTTCTAACATGGATAACAAATAAATTTTGGACAATTTATATATTTTGGGAAATTCACAAAAAGTACGGTGTGATGAATCATGGAACATGATATAAAACAACATGGACTTAAAGAAAAAGTACTAGACCACCTACCATATGGTGGTAGATGAATCCTCTTCTAGTTTAACCTCCAATATAGGCAGAAACAAAAGAAATAAAAGAAATAGAAAAATTACATAAAAATAGGTAATATTAGCTCACTTGAATTTTGAATTCCTAATAGTGATGTAATCAAAGAAAAGTAGGAAGTAGAAAGAAGAGAATATCAATACACTTCTAATGATCTGATTAAAAAGGGATTTTGAAACCATATGAGAGAGGAGGATCAAAGTCTATTGAAGGGGGGAAGGAGGAACCTAAGGAATGGGAGGTACTATTCATGGGAAAGAAAGGATAAAGGAATGTATTTAGGTTATAAGTCATTAGGGGTGAAAATGTAATTTTACCATATTTTTTTATGTTGCTCGACATATTTATGGGATACATATATTATTTACACCATAAATATCCACTCTTTACAATTCCTTCCCAATCCATTTACAACACAAGAAGTGTTTACAATATAAATTAATAATTTACTTTTTAAATTTATAATTTACATCGTAATGTGTCTGCTGTAGGATTCTTATACAACTTCTCTGTAGTAGCTGATTCCTACCAGAAGCACCCCAACAAACCTTGTAGGATATTTTAAAAAGTACAAACCAACTCAAATAGTCTCAACAAAGGATTAACTAAAATTAAATGAAACCTTACATTTCTTAAAATTTAAAATATTATATATACATTCTAATTCAATGAATCTCAATATTTTTTCCCTGTATAAGGTTTTATATTGTACTCATTTTGATTTCAAATAATCCCCAACCATAAGTTTTCCATTTTCACTCTTTTATCTTTATTAAGGATATAATAATGTTTTCAATCTAAGTAATTAATGGTTTCAAGCCTACAACAAGGATTTAAACAATGTTTTTTCCATTTTAGTGATCAATGTTTTAAACTTTAGTATAAAAACTAAGAATTTTTGGACAATAGAGCTCAAAAAAATAATAGAGATAAACCAATACGATGTATTGGACCCCAAAAAATAAAAAAAGATAGTTATTACATACTTGAGAAAATAACCAAAATAATAAATCATATTACCAATTTTTACACAATATAACTAATTTTTTTTTCAAGCATGAGAAACTATAATAAAAAAGTAGCACTTCAATTTCCAATAATTTGAATATAGAAAAAATGGATAAATTTTCAGTTTTATAAAAAAATTTTCGAGGTTTTATGTTTTAAAAATAAGAATAATTTTTTTTCAAGTTTTTTAAAACACACAGTGAGTAGATTTTAGGATTTAAGCATAAAATAATGTAGTTATTTTAGTTTTTTACTTGTTTTTTAAGATATTTTTATCCATAGATAATTAATTATTACCATTAAAATGATGCCAAAATTTTCAATTTTATTATACAATAAAAATATTCTTGTACCTAATTTTACCTTTTATAGTGGAATTAGATCCAATTCCCAAGAGTAAGGATACATGTTCTATGGATTTAAAAATATTTAAGAGTATAATTTTCAAACGAACTATGAACAATAATGTTTTGGTGGTGGAGGTGAGGTTAAAAAAACAATGATGCAATTATGATATAGATAGTATAAAAATAAACTAAATCAAATATTACTACAAGAAAGAGTTTTAGTGTTTAAGGGAATGAAATAAGTATAATTATTATTGTTTGAATTAGGGAAAACTATAATTAATGTATGTTGAAAATTATTCTTCAAAATTTTACTTTATAACCTTAATAATTATTAAAACACTAGGGTTGTTATAAAAATGAAAATTTCATGCTATTTTAATAAAATTTCACCTATAAACTCTTTTAATGATTTTTTTTCAAGTGAACTGAAATATAAAAATTTTCTCAGATGATGAAATATTTTTCAAATTTTCATGAATTAAAATAAAAAAATGTTATCTAAATTGAGAAAAAATACTAATGGAATTCATCAATGATTAACTAATATAGATGAGTAATTAATAATAATAAAAGTGGATAAACTTTGAAAATATTTATTCACTAACTAGGCCTATCAATTATATCAAATGAGAGAAGTACTTGTTGACAGAAATCAGTTTCATGTGGCCTTGAAAAACATTTTAGTCAATAATTTCTTAGAGATTGTAAAAGATATAAAATAAATAATAAAAAATAACAATATATAATAAATAAATTTTCCTTAAAATAGTAATAGATAGTCATTAATTGCAATAATTAATCAACATAAGAGAAATACATTAAAATTAATTAGATATGAAATGGAGTATTGAAAATTTTAGTGAAATATTACCTGAGATGATGATCATATTACTTCAAATATTCCCACTATTTTGATACCCTATATATATATACACATTTATATCCTAGTATGTATATTCATTTGTAAGTAAACTAATCTTAGTTCTGTGGATCCCATTTTGATAAACATAATAGAATAGTTAAATAATATTGTATTTTTCAACAATGAGTAAGAAGCATGGAAAAATGGTTAAGTATGTTCTTGTGATGGCATGATCCTTCTTGAGTTTGTTTAAGTACGTTGGAGAATAGTTTTAGTATTTTTTTTTACTTTTATGATATTTGAAATCTTCTTAAGTGTTTTAGTGTTTATGGTTTTTATATTTGAGTTGTACAGAGTTGAAAATTGGGTAGATGAAGTATTTTTGTAGTAATGATGAAGATTTAAAAAGAATCACACATAAATTCATAAAGATCATTTAAACTTATGAAAAATGTTTCTTTTCTAAATATATTAAATTTTAAAAGATATAGGGAGTTCTGGAATATGAAACTAGATGATGAAAAATATATTACTTAAGTCATTAAAAATCATAATAATCAACTTATTTTGTGGTTCATGTTAAAAAATTTAGAGTTTTTTTCATTTAAACATGTGTTTCCATGACATGAAGGGTTACTATATGAAGTTTTGTAGATGTAGAGTTTGTATATGAGATTATTGAAGGCTTCAAAGAAGAATATCTCAATTCTCATAAAAAATATAAATGTAAATATTGACTTAGATTTAATTAATTTTAATAAAGAATAAATAGAAATATCGTTCAATGATATTGATGGGAATTTCAAATAGAAATATTTGACATTCATTATTATGATCAAGAAAGTTAAATATTTAGGATCTATTGACCAGTGTTAATGGTATTATTAGAAATCAACTATTTATTTCCAAAAAAAATTAAAGAATATTATTCACATAATTCTATGAATATAAAAATGTAAATACATAAAATAATTATGACCGATAATTGATAAGTTGATACTGTGAAAGAAGGAAAAATAGATATATCAAAGAGAGAGAAGAGAATATCAACAAGTTATAGAATTGTTTGATCATATGTTTAAAAAAAAAATATTCTATTACTAATAATTTAGTGGCTTGAGTTTGAGAATTTTGAAGACCATTATGTTATTTCATGGTATCTTGTATGTATCAAGTGTGATAAAACTTTGAGATGAAAATATGACATGCATACTACTTAGTTGAAATTGTCCTGGTGGTTAAATACCTAACCAAATGAATAAATTCTTATTTTCTAATGTTGAGACATATAGTTTAGTAATGAATATCTTTTTTTCATCCTAGATAAAAGAGTTAATTTTTTGAAGACTAGAAATTACAGTATAAAAAAATACATTTTTGTATTTGGGAAGTAATGATACATTCTTAGGGAAGTGGGTGATATTTTCTTGACCATTTTGTTTAATTGCATAAAACTTTTTTTCATTGAAAATTAAATGGTGATATAACCTATTACATGGTTAAAAACCAAACATAGTAAGGAATATTTTTCATCATTAGAGGCAAACCTTATTAAATCAATTCATGCTTTTTCATTTAGTTTCAGGCATGTGAGGAAGAGGTTAAACAAAATTGTTTTATATCCTCAAAAGTCAAAGTGGTTAATTTCTATGATGAATTGTCAAAACAATGTACCACTAATTTAACCCTCTTAGTTGTATATCAATAACCTTGGGATCTTCAAGTGGTATTAGAGTCAACCAAGTTCCCTCTACGATCTAACTATTATCTATGGTGAAGTATGGAGAATATTAATTTCTATCAATACCAGATTTTCTATAATATTTTATATTAAGAACATTTATGGATGTAAGAATAGAATTATACAATATATTTTATCATAAGGCCTTAAATTGTGTGATGTTGGGATTGTGAACCCTATTCAATTGATATGTTCATTTGATTGTAAGGATTAATTCTAGAAGGCCCTTTGATCTTATGATGGTAGAAAGAGTAGGATTTAGTATTAGAAAATGGTATGGTTAAAAGGCACCATCATATTATTCTTGTGCATATAGAAATTAGTTCACCAAAAGGTGGGGTATGCTAGAGTCAGATCACTAAGAGGAGGATATATCTTATGATTGAATCACTCCCATTGTGGTTTTGTAGAAATTGAGCAATTTTATGGTTTACTATTCATATATCGATGTTTGGTGGTTAGGGTAGAGAATTCTATTGGAAATAGAAAATCACTATTATTGATGAATGGAACAACATAAATTTTAGATGTTGATGCAATAGGTTTATCGATCAGGACCAACTATATATAATTGATGAGACCACATTATAAGGTGTTCTGTGATTATTGATCTTAGTGATCTATGTATCTCTAAGGCACATTGATTGTAAATTCATTAAATTTTTATGGTAATAAAGAGTTTTAATGTCTATCCCATGGTTATAATATGAAAATTTTAACCACGTGAAATATTCTTGTATACTTATTTTCATCAAGTTCTACTTTTTAATTGAATGTTTTTAGGATTTTGGGAGTGAGTAGAATAGATTATGTTAAATTTTTTGTAGTTATTAAAGTGAAGTTGAGGTGAACTAATAATTACATAAATAAATATTACATCATTATTGATGAATATTCAATACATCTCAAAATAATTCAATCCCTCGAATCATAATGGTTTAGTGTATATGGAGAATAGATACATAAACAACTTATTTTTAAAAAATATAAAACATTTCCTACAGACATTATTCTCACATGGTACCCTTATACAAAAATAATACTTAATATAATTCGTTATTACTTGGGTAAATAGAACCATAATAAGGGGAGAGATCATATTCTCATTAAGGGTAAACATGGTAGATAAATTTTAAAATCAAAAGAGAGAATACGATTAGAATAATGGTATGTGAACATAAAAATCATACCTAAAAACATAATTCTTTTAAAGAATCTGACCCTAGTATCCCAGATCTGGTGCCTTACTTTATTACATCAGCATAATAATCAAGGAAATTAAATCCCAAAGGACATAATAGTTTAGTATATTTGGAAAACTAGATAAAAAATAACCATTACATTACACTTTGAAATGATATAAAACATAATAAACCCATTGGACACATCCCTATTCTCCCAGAATATCCCTATATGTAAATCATAATATACACCTTGGCAACCTGGGGAAAAATAAAACCTATGAAAGGGGTGAGATTAGATGCACAATAAGGGTAATGATACAAAACAATCTATCATAAATAATCATAAACAATAAGGCAATGTAAATTACTAAATACACATTTCATTTAAACATTTTCTTGATCATAATATGGTGGTAATAAATTATGATCAAATAACACCATATAAACAATCCCATGAAAATGATACATACCCATGGATATTCTACTGGTCAATTTATCACATGGATTATCAATAACTAATCTCAAAATTGGGGAATTAATAACGAGGGACATCATAAACACACTATCAAGGCCTCAAGAAAGAAGTCTACTTGAATGGGAAAGGCATTGGCCAATACCCACTCTAGATTGTCTCATTAGACCTACCGATGCATTGACGGGATAAAGAGGGCCCACCAAAAAATTAATAAGTGAAATTAATTCCTCATATAAAATGGGGGAAACATTATCAACATATAAATTGATATTGAAACTATAATATGAAATTTAAATAACTTTCCCAATCTGTAAACATAGTCATAAACTATCCAGAGTAATATGGAGAATGGTATTAAGATAGTACATCCTGATCAAAACTGATAATAAACCATTCAATAAAATATAGTAGATGGTATCTTAATAGATTAACCTCAATTAATAATACGATTCAACATAGGGTGTTGACATAGATGAAAATAATCACACAATATCATTGGAAATTTGTAGAGAGAAATATACTTTTTTACTTTGGAATCATTTATTTAAAAATCCATGAAATTATAAAAGAAATTTTTTTCTTTATAAATAAACTTTTAAAATTTTAATGGATTCTTAAATTTTTTTTGTTTTCATGAAAGAAGTAAAATATTCTCATGCTATATAATTCCAAAAAAATAACATTTCTTTTAAATTTTTAAAATAAATAAATATTTTAAAAATTATTTCTAAAAGAAAGTGAGAGCATTGATCAAATGAATAAATTATGTGTATTTTCTATAAATACACATAAAATAAGTGTAATTAGAACTTGATATTATAAAAATTCATCATATCATGACATAATCATTGGAATAGATGATTAACCTAAAAAATAGAAATTGGGTTAAGAATTTGCTTACCACTATGCAAACAGTCTAACCATATGCGTCATAAAATTAATGATCATAAAATGATACATTTAATACCAATAAGATAAATATACTGATGATATTTTATATCAAAGGTAAGTGTAAATACACCATATAAAAGAAATAAGTGGTGAATAAGGAATATCTCATAGAAATAAAAGTGAGATGAGAAACCCTTACCTTATGTACGAAAGTTTTTTTCACTTATACTTAATGTCATGGGTAATCAAATTAGATTCATTAATTAAATAATTAAAAACATATTAAAAACATATTTTATTTATTATAATTTTATTAATTTCATTTATGGAAATGTATATGAATTATAATGATTATTTGTTTTATTTTGGGAGTTTTCATTTCATGGTTTTATGGTTGGTCCCCTTAAGTATAAATATGAGAGTTCTTCTCAAATGGAAGAAAAAATACAGAATCAGAATGGAATGATATTAATTTAATTACAATATTTTAAATGGTCTTAATATATCATTTGGTTATATGGTATGATGATGGTTAATTAGATAAATTTTTAATAAAAAATGGTTAGGTTATTTTTGTGGTTTTTACAACCATCAAAAAGTAGTATTGTTTTATTTAATATTATGTTTATATACTAGTTATTGACCATTAAATAAGTTTTAATACAAATATTAAATTAATTTTTAACGATAGAAATGGTTTTATGACCATCCTTCAAGGTGGTAATGAGAAACAAAAACTCTTCATTCATGAAGGCAGAAAATCGACATCTCACGAATGATGTTTTCATTTTTAGAATAAAGTAAGAGAAAAAACATGTGGTTGGATATGACATTAAAATAATAAAATTACAGTATATTTATGATAATTTAGTTAAAATTACAATATATATAGGGTAGGTGAGGGAAGGATAATAAAAGTAATGAAATTAAAAGAGAAAGAGGGAGGGTCTTACCTCTTGAGTGTCATCTCCTTGAGAACCTCTTTATGGAACATGGAAATGGTATTTTGGTGAGACCAAAAGGAAATAATGTGGGTAAGTGGTTTGGGAGAGGAATTGGTTAGAATATAAGAAATATAAAAATATTATAAAGTCTGAGGAGAATGGACGATGATTGGTCGTATTTATAGTGGCAAAGATGGGTGTTTTTTGATTATTTTATTCATTACTTTGTTATTTTGGCTCAAGATTGCCAATAGTACTGATTCTTATGACTAAATAAATTAAATATAGCATGTGAGTTTTATATAATGTCCACTTAAATCATCCATGAATCAACTATGACTAAAAAATTCATTTATTTACATATAATGTTAAATACTGTAAATTATCATATTTCGCCATTCACAAATAATTCATTTTTTAGAAAAATCACCCTAAAAATATCGATTATAATATTATAACTGATTTTAAAACACATTAAAAAATTAATAATGTTCACATAAAATTATTTTATAAATATAATGAAACAAAATATTAATTTATGCATCTATTTTATGAAAGTATTTTTTTTAAATTATTATATTAATTATAAAATTGTGAATAAAAATTCACATTTCACAAAAATACCAACACTTAATTTATCATTTTTAAAACATTTATTTACTTATATTATGATATAAATATATAATATTTTAATTTATGAGATACTTAAATATTATTTATAATTTTATAGGGGAGATTATTATTCTAATGGACACATTACTAATCCAAATAGTTACATTTCTGTTCCAACAGTCATGTTAATATTTAATAGTATTAAACAGTTCATTTATGAAACATAAACTATAAAATAAATTGAATTTATTTAATAAGATACATACCATAAAATATTGGGGTGTTAAATTCTACCCTCCATCAAAAATTCTATCCACAAAATTTCTATAATGTCACATTATTAAAAGATTTTGGTAGTTCTTCATCATAATTTCCTCTAGTTCCCATGTCTCCTCTTCAATTTTATGATTTTTCCAAAGTAACTTTACCATATAAGTCATCTGATTCCTCAACACATGTTCTCTTATGTCCATAATCTAGATAGGCTCTTTAGAGTAAGATGAATTAGGTTCTAATTTTATTTCTGCAGAAGTGAGAACATGCGTTGGGTTTTCCATGTAATTTCATAACAAATAGATCTGGAATACATCATGAAATTTCGATAGAATTTGTGGAATTGCTAATCGGTAATATATATCACCAATTATTTTAGGAATTTGAAAATGACCAACATACCTAAGGCTTAGTTTCCCTTTCATTTTGAGTATTATAACACCCTTCTATGGATATACATTTAAGATAACGTGATCTCCCACTTGAAACTCAAAATATTTCCTCCAATTATTGGGATAAGTCTTTTTCTTATTTTGATATACATTGATATGATCCTAAATATAATTTACCTTTATCATTGTCTCTTCAATAAGTTATGGGCCTACAATGTTCCTTTAACCAACTTCATCTCAACAAGTTTGTGTACATAATCACTTTCCATATAACACTTCATACAGTTCTATTTGAATACTTGAATGGAAGCTATTGTTGTAATAAATTTATACTAGAGCTAAATATTGATCCTACCTACCTTGAAATTCATATTATTATGATATTAACATGTTTTTTAATGTTCAACAAGTCCTTTCAAACTATTTTTTGGTTTGAGGGTGATAAACAGTACTCAAATGAATCTCGGTATCAAAAGTATTATGAATACTTTTCCATAATTTTTATGTAAAATTGCGGTCTCAATCAGTCTCAATAAATATATGTGCACCATAATTATTAAAACTTCATTAATATAGTGTAATTTTAGGTGTTTCAGTGGAAAATCCTCCCTTATATTTGAGGAAATATGTAGATTTTTTAAGTTGATTAACAAATATCCATATTACATCATTATTTCTTGGAGTATTTGGTAATCTAGTGAAAAAATACATAGTAATGTCATCCTATTTACATATAAAAATAGGTATATATTGTTTTAATTCTCTAGGATGTTGTATTTCAGCCTTCATTTATTGAAAAAATAAAAATCATTATAAATAATAATCAATTTTTAGCTTCATATAAGCCCACCAAAAAATGTTCCTTAAAATATGTATACTTATTATTATACTATAGTGTATAGATACGTTAGTGATATGATTATCATCTAATAAGTTCATTTTTTTCTCAGGTATAGAGGGAAAACAAAGACTCTTCCCAAATTTCAAAATTCTATCTTCATATATTATGTCTAACAATTTCCCATCATTCATATCTTTAGTTTTGTTTTTGAAATTCTCATCATCAAAATTAGAACTTTTTATCATTTCCAATAAATATGGTTTGGAAACCATTTGAAAAATTAGTGATGTTTCACCTTCCTTAAAAATTCCCATATCCATCTTTTCTAGATCCATGTTCTTATAATCCCCATCAATTCTCATTCTGATCATAACTACATGATACCTCTTACTCAATGCATATACCACCTTATTTACCTTCCTTGGGTATTATTGTATTAGAAAATCATAATCCTTGGGTGCTCTAGCCATCTCCTTTGACTCACGTTGAGTTCTTCATGTGAGAAGTTATATTTGAAACGCTTGTGATCAATATATATCTCACTTATTTCACCAAAGATATACTATATCCTTATCTTTAAAGCTTATATTGAAACCACTAACACAATATCATAAGTTTTATGGTCCTGTTAATGAGTTTTTTACTACCTTGATGTATTGTTAATAACTTTATCATTATGTATAAGGAAACAACAAAGAACTTTCTTTGATGCATCACTATAAATCCCAAATCTACTATTTCTTAATAGAATATTCAATATTGGTTAATTCACTAATATCATATTAAATTCCTAAACTCATTCATCACATTAATTTTACCAAATAATCTTAATCTCTTTATAAGTAATCTTGGTAAAAAGGTTAGATAATAGTGAAAAATTATGAATGAAACACTGATAGTAACCTACAAATCCAATGAAACTACATAACCTGGTTACGTTCATTAGTGTATTCCATTCCTAGTATAACTTTTTCTTTGTAGTATCAACAATGATTTTATCCTTGGAGACAATATATAGAAGAAAATAAACTATTTGTAGCCATAATTCACACTTAATAAAATTCCCATATAACTCTTTTCTTATAAGAGTCTCCCTAAAAATCCATAAGTGGTTCTCATAGTCCTCATAGATTTTGAGTACACCAAGATATCATCATTAAATAACACAAAAAATTAGAAATATATTCCTTGAATACATTTTTCATTTTATCGATAAAAATAGTTGGTTTATTAGATACTCCAAATGGTATTACTATAAACTCATAATGTCCATACCCTATTCAAAAAAACATTCTTTGGAATATCATCCTTATTTACACACAATTTATGATATCCAAAATGATGATCAATCATTAAAAAATAGCGAGATCCATGAAGTTGGTCAAATAATTCATCAATGGGAAAAGGAATATACATTTTATTTAACATAATTTCATTAATATCCCAATATTTAGTCAGAAACCTCATAGATTTATCATTCTTCATAACGAAAAGAATAGAAATTACCCAAGGTGAAACACTAGGGAACATAAATCCATTATCTCTAAATTGATCTAGTTGTTTCTTTTAATCTATTAACTCCACCATGGCCACTCTATAGGGAGACTTTGATATATGACTTCCATCAATGATTAAATCAATAGAAAACTCAACTTCCCCCTATATGGGATGTATAGGTAATTCATCTAGAAATACATCAATGTACTCCTATACAAGACCATGTACCATTCACCAGATTTGGGATAACGGATTTGGAATAATGATAGGGTATGAAATTTAAATCGGTACAGGGCCTATGCATATATACACAAGATATCTAGCCAAACATCCATGCAAAGTTGGAGATATTATCACGGTGTAGATGCTGGGGAGGGTCAGTTTCAAGTTGTCATAGTCTGTATGATTTCATTAAGACCTACGAGTCATATAATGTCTCCAATCCTACAAAAAATGTAATATCTAAGCCTACGGGCCTTGTAAGGGTTTCCCCTCATCCCATAAAATGGGGGTTTCAAAAATCAATAAAAAAAGAAGGCCTTCAGGCCATTTAGAGAAGATCTACTAGAGGTGGATCTAGATACGACTCAGATGATAAAGTCACATGCCTAAAGATAATAAATTCCATACCTTCATCACATATTATAATTTACTTATCATTGTAATAATTTTTTGCATTATATTACCAAATCTAGTTAATACCAAGGATTATATCAAAATCAACCATATGTATGACAATAAAATCAATAATTAGAGAAAATTAATAAGTTATAATTAGAACTAATCTAAATATCTTTTTAGAAATAAGGTTTACACTTGGAGTTTTAATGATAACTACCATGTTAAGGTGAATTAGAAATATCTAATTTTTATATCTAATTAGGAAGATATAAAATTATATAATGATCCAAAATCAAATACAGCTTATGCAAAATTTTAGGAGATAATTAAAGTAGCTACAACAACATCAATAGGAACTTCAACTTTAGCTATTATGACTGCATAATCATAAACATGTTGCCTTGTAATTTTCTTGGGAAATTTACCTTGATTTCTAGGAAATTCATTTGCATATTGTCCTATATCATTGAAACTAAATCACTTCACATTGTTGACTTAATTATTTCCCTTACAAGAACATGCCTGGTGGCCTTTTTCTCTACACTTGAAAAAAACACCCTTCCTAATAGGCATGTTCCATGATGTTTCCCTCCACATATATTGTATGTTTTAAATTATATTATTCCCTTCTTCCCTTTTTCCATATTTCCTTTTCATGAGTACTCAAAATACCTCTTCTAATCTTGATTCTATTTGAATCCATATGGATTACAAAATTCTTTCTCTATTTTGATGGAACACGAATCAATATCCTCATACAATTAGAATGTTTGGAAGACTAGATCCATTCATAGGATTGGTTTAAGACCATAAAATAAATAGTTAATATTTCTTCTTATATTGATTATATAGTTCATGACATGCCTTGATAACCTTGTAATGTTGGATTCATACTTAGTAACATTTTCATACTCTTTCTGTCTCAGACTCAAGAATTTCCTCTCCATATCCGCTTTCTATTTGTGTGGGAAATATTTTTCCAAGAAAATTTCCATAAAATCCTTCCATTCCAAATTTTCAATTTCATCCAACTTCATTATGTTTTTAATTAATGACAACCATTGATCCAAATCTACCGAGAGATAATAAACTTCCATGATAACCTTCTCCCTTTTGTTACTTCCCAAAGAGAAAAATATATTCTATAAGAAAATTAACCATTTCTAAACTACAAATGGGTTTGTAATCTCATTTAATTATTGTGGTTTTTTTCACATGAATTGGTCTAGCATTGTTACATCACATTGTGGATCTGGATACTCCATGTGAGTAAGGATATTGATCATAAACACAGTTAATTTTCCCAGTATAATTATAATTTGTTTATCTGTAGTTGTAGATCTAGATCCTACATAATTATCTTGCATAGTAGAGAAATTATGCTTGGGAATTGATACAATTTACATTCCTTTAACTAGGTGACATTTCTAAACAATGGAATACACTAAATTATATTATGAAAATTTTAAACTAATGAAACACTTAATGTGTAACTAATCTCAAAATCATAAGCTTGGTTACCTTGGGAATAATCTCAAAGTCAGTTATAGGGTTATATTTCCCTAAAAAATGTTTTTATAAATCTAGTTTTCAAATTTTCTACTAAAATTACTCTCATACTAATTGTAACTAACCCAACCCTAGTAGTCTAGTTCTAGTGGCTTACTTTATTACATTGCCATAATAAAAAATGAAATATTATATCGAAGGACCAAATATTCTATTAGATTTCAAATACTAAATACAAAAATATTAATTAAATTACACGTTAAATGAAATAAAACATAGTAAATCCATTAGAGACACCCCTATTCTCCAAGAATATCCCTCCATGTCATTCGTAATATACATATTGGAATCTTGGAAAAAAAATAAAACATATGAAAGGGGTGATCTCAGATGATCAGTATGCGAAAGAATATAGTGGAGACTATAATAAATAATAATAAACAATAAAGAAATTTTAATAACTAGAATTTCATTCCATTAAAACATAATATTGATTATAATATGGAAGGAATAAAACTTGATTGAATAACGCCATATAAATAATCACATGAAAATGATACTTACCCATAGATATTCTACTAGTATAATGATCACATGGATTATCAATAACTAACCTCATAATGAGGGAATTAATAATGTGGGAAATCATAAACATACCATAAATTCCATAGACAAGAAGTCTACATAAATGTGTAATTCCTCATCCAAAAATCGATCATGTTTTTTTTCTGAGACCTACCGTTGCATCGAGGGGCTATCGAAGGCCAAAACCAACACTTTCTAAGCCCAATGATTTCCTCACACAAAAGGGGCGAAACATAATAAACATATTTATTATTATTGAAACTAGAATATAAAATGCAAATAATTTCACCAATCAATAAACATAATCATAAACTATCTGGATTAATATGGAGAATGGTATCGAGATAGTACACCACCAGTCAAAATGATCATAAAACATTAAATAAAATAGGATAGATGGTATCATAAGAGATCAAATTCTATTAAGAATAATATTCGACATAGGGTGTTGACATAGATGAAAATACTACAACAAAATCATTGAAAATTTATTGACATAAAAACCCATTTATGCTTTGGAATCATTTATTTAAAAAGTCACATAATTATAAAAGAAAAAAATTACTTTGGAAATAACCCTGTAAACTTGAAAAGTATTCCTAAAAATATTAAGGAATTATGAAAGAAGTAAAATCCTCTCATTCCGTATAATTTTTTAAAATATAGCATTTATTTTAAATTTTGAAAAAAAAGAAATATTTAAAATAGTATTTTTAAAAGAATGTATGAGTGTTAACCAAGTGATTCAATTATATATATTATCAATAAATCAAAATAAAAATTTTCATTACAAATTAATATATCAAAAATTAATCATATCATTATATAATCAATAGAGTATATGTTTAAGTTAATGAATGAAGATTGGGTTAAGAATTCCCTTACCACTATGAAAACCGTTGAATCGTATGACCCATAAAAATAAAAATCATCAAATGAAAAATTGAATAACATGTAGTTAAATAGACTCATGATATTATATATCAAATGGTGGTATAAATACATTACAATAAATAAATAATTGGTGAATAAGAAATATCTTAGAGAAATAAAAGTGAGATGATAAACCCTTACCTTATGTTTGAATGTGTACTGCACTTGCACTCAACACCTTGGATAATCAAATTAGATTCAATAATTACTTAATTAATAACATTTTAAAAATATATTAAATTTACTATAATTTTATTTAGTTTATTTATATCCAATTTTATGGTTTATATTGTATAATTTTACTATTATGTGAGTGTTCATTTCATGGTTTTATGGTCAGTTCTCTTGAGTATAAATATTGGAGTTCTTTCCAAATGGAAGAAAAACTATAGAAGTAGAATGAAATGATATTAATATAATTTTGGGATTTAAAAATTTCCTCATATATCATTTGGTTATATGGTATGAGGATTATTTATTAGATAAATCTTTAATGAAAACTTGTTAGTTTATTTTATTAGTTTTTACGTCCATCATGAACTAATATTGTTTTATTTAATATTATGTTTATATTCAATTTTAAAAAGTAATATATATTTTAATTAGTATATTTTTATAAAAGGTTGGGGCTGAAGCCTCAATATATTAATTAAAGCAATGATCTCTTTATACTAGGTAGATAGAGACTCATTACATAGCCCGAAGGCCCAAGTCCAAGTGGCCTGAATACAAATCTTAAAAGCCCATTATTTTGGTGCAAAGGACCCCTAGGTGAACAGCACTGCTACAGTATCAGCACTGCTAGAGTACCCACTACAGTACCACCGCCACTATAGTATCTGCTACAGTTCTCCACCGCTACAATGCTGCCACTGCTACGCGGTGAATCAACACCTTATAGACGATGTATTCATTTTTAGAATAAAAGGAGAAGAGAAGAGAATTCATGATTGATATTATATTAAAAAAATAAAATTACAATATATGTATGACACCATAGTTAAAAATCCACTTTGTACAGGTGAGGTGAGGGAAGGATTATAAAATAAAATGAATTTAAATTGAAAGAGGAAGGGTTATACCTCTTGAGTGTTGTCCCCTTGAGAACCTCCTTAAGGCACATAGAAATGTTCCTTTGGTGAGAACAAAAATACCAAAACGTGGGGAATAGGTTTGGGAGAGAAATAGTGTAGAATAAAATCAATGTAAAAATATTATAATGTGTGAGAAGAAGGGGTGGTATTTATAGTGAAGAAGATGGGTATTTTTATTATTTTATTCATTAGATTATTATTTTGGCTCAAGACTACAAATAGTATTGATTCTTATGAATATATACATTAACTGGAGAATTTGAGTTCTAGATAATTTCTAACCACATCAAACATTACTAAAAAAATAATTTATTTACTTATAATGTTAAATACCGTAAATTAAAATATTTAATTATTCATAAAAAATTCAACTATTTTAGAAAAATACAAAAAAATTACCCTAACCATTTTTATACATGTATATTTAAAAAATGGAATCCATTTTATGAAAATAATTTTTCTAATATGATAAATTTAATTTTTAAATAAAATCATCATTCATTTGAAAAATATTGATTTTATTATTATAACTTATTTTAAGACACTTTGAAAAATTAGTTATGGACTCATAAAATAAAATTATAATTATAATGAAACAAAATATTAATTTATGAATATGTTTTATAAAGATAAATTTTCTTTTAAGTTAATATATTAATTATAAAATTATAAATAACATTTCTGTTTCAAAAAATACCAACACTTAATTTATCATTTTTATTACATTTATTTACATAATCTATAATATAAATATATCATATTTTCATTTATGAGATAACTAAATTTTATTTTAAATTTTATAGGTTAGGTTATTATTCTAGTGACCATGTTACTATTCTTAGTTGTTACATTACTATTCTAATGGTCATGATAATATTTAATAGTATTAAATAGTTCATTTATGCATTAGAAAAAATTGAAAAAATTGTATTTATTTAAGAAGATACATATCGTAAAATCTTGGGGTTTTACAAATATGAAATCACGATTCATAGAATACATAGGAATAACTTATGACATGATCCTTAATAGTGTAGAATATTACAAAATAATGAGTCATGAAGTACAACATTGGCATAATAATGTGTCATTTATGTGTGGAACAAACACAAGAATACAAATCATATTTCATGGATACCCACCATGACATTCATTACATAGTAGGCTTGGGATAACCACCCATGTACCCTCTTGGGATTGTGTTAACCACCGATGTACCCTATTGAGCTTGTGATAACCACCCATATACCCTTTGAGCTCATAAGACATAAAAATTACCCAATTAATTTGGGGACTACAATGGAATCAACATACCATATAATGATAAACTATAGATATGTATGCCATAAGAATATAAAATCACTCATAATTCTGTCACAACTTAATTAAATTATAGAAAAGAAATGGGTTTTATGTCAATTACTCAAAACATCATCAAAATACATAAAAATAAATTAGGTTGATGGTTTTATTTGAGAATATAACAAGTGAAACATAATTATCATTAAAGTATGTTGATATAAATGAAAAATACTTTTATAAAAGCATTAAAAGTATTCTTTGAAAAATAAGAAGAGAAAATCATTTTCATTTGGTAACATTTAAAAACTAAAAAATCATATAATAATTAAAATATTTTATCTGAAAAACAATGGAAACTTATAATGTAATCGTGAAAAATAATAACTATCATGACAGGTGAAAAAATGTGATCAACTCGTAAGAATTAAAAAAATTATTTTCACACCTTTGCAAAGAAAGTGAAAATAACCAATATTGAAATTGTGGAAAATATTCCTTTTAAAAAATTTGTAAATAAAGTAAAAGATAATAGAAAATATCTTTAAAAAATAATTTTATCACAAAAAATTATTCAAATAATATAAAGAATATGGTTATGGAGGAGAAATATTCTCATAAAAAAAGAAGACATAAGATTAAATTATATAAGAGATTTTTTTTTATTTTTTTTTCAGACAAATGGGTGATGGAATAATAATAAGAATTTAAAACCAAATAATAACTAGATGAGAATAAATTTTATGGTGTTTAATATAGATATATCATATAATTTTCCCAATGGAAATTTAAACATGAAGAATACCGATTAAAATTAATATTACAACACAAACTCTTACCATTCTGTTCAGCTTAGTTGTACATGATATATCATAAATTATAATAAATTAAAAATTATTATAAATCTATTTCAGAACCATATTTACATTTATATTAATTTATACCATTCACTTATAATTTTTTATTGGGTGATTATCAATGTATTTTTATTAAAATAAAAATTTGGGAGTTAATATATCTATTTTCCTGTATGTTTTAGTTAGCTGGTTCTCTATTTGATCGTTTTTATAGGTATTAAATATTAATCAAGAAATAAATATCATATTTCTTTATTATATATACTTTTAGAACCATCCATGTAAGTAGGTAATGAAAAATGAGATACGTCATTCCTGGAGGCGGAAGTTCGCACATACACATGATTGTCATATCCATTTTACAAATGATGGAAGGGAAGTAAATTAAATAATAGTTCATATTTAAAGTATATTAATTATATCATAAATATATTATATATTCATTGGAATAATATTTATTAATAACTCTGATATGTAGTGGTAAAAACTAAAATACACCGCTTCATTGAGGTGGTAGTCTGCATGTATGCATGCACACCACTTACATTTTCCATTAGATGGAAAGGAGGTATATAATAATAAATGTTTTGTGCAGTAATGATATTTATTTCATTATATTATGTTTCTTATTTAATATTTTTTACAGGTGGAAGAAGAAATAAACATAAAAGAACTCAATTAATTCGATTACCTCTTCCTTGGGCACCCTCATTAATCCTTATTTGGTTGGTATTTTGGTGAAACCATAATCTATAAGTAATATATATGGTAGTTGAAAAGTGTTTAGATATATATATTTCTAGGTAAGGTGCTCAAATTGTGTGAATAAGTATGGAGATGAGGCACCATTTTATAGAAATATTAAATATAAAAAATGAAATTATCAAGGAGAGTGTCTTCAAGTTAGACCAATTATAAATTTAGGATAATTGGTGGTAAAACAATACACTTATATAATCAAATAATGGAAATTTTTTGTGATAATTGAATCCTTATCCCTTAGTTTAACCCCTTTTAACAATTTTAACAATTATCTTGATGACTTAACTTTGTCCATGGTAACTATTAATTATGAACAAAAATGAAATTCAAATTATAAAAAAATATGATAATAATGAATATATATATTAAATTAATTTTATTATATTAAATTTCTAATGGTTTCAAAAATTAATTCTAATATTCCCTAAAAAAACGTGTAAAAACCATTTTTTGAGAAAAAAAATATGTTTTTTATAAAAATAATTTTGTTATAATTACATGACTAGTTAAAACAATTAGATTAATGTTACATTTTTTAATTGAAAACTTTATCTACACATTTAATGAAAATTATTCATCAATAGTGAATTTTTTATTTATTAAGATAAAAATACACTATACATAATCAATTTTTATTTTGAAAAACAAATATTTTTACCTTCAAATGATTTTATATTTTTTATAACCAATTGATAATAAATTTAAAAGTGATAATTATTTTTTATAAATGTGTAATAAATTCTATTTTATTTGTTTTATACCTAAAATAAGATAAATTATCTTTCAAATAAAAACATATATAAATAAAATAATGTTTGAAAAAAAGACAATTTCATTTAGACAATAAATTTATTAGACTAGTATTTATTATCATTACTTAAAAATTTCATGGATTTAATTAAGTGAATTTATTTTTTCAGTAATAAATTTTATTAATATCATTACTCAAAGTATTAAATTTAACAAAAATTTATAATTCAAAAAAAATATCAAAAAAAATTCTGTATAGTCATGGTATTTTTCTTAGGTGAACTAGACCAATTATTTATAAAATAAATAATTTGATCATAATATATTTCATTATTAATTGATGTTAGGTGTTTATTTCATCATAGGATAAAAAAAATAATTATTTATTTTTTGTAAAATATATATTCTTAAATCATGGAGTGTTACATTCTACCCCCTTAAAATAATATATCCCTCGAAATTTCATTATCCTAACAAAAACAAATAAGGGTACTTTTTAATTCTTAAAAATTATGATTCCAGGACAAAAATTTAACTAAGTGGATAGTTATATTTCATAAGAACCTTATCACTTTGATCTAGAAAATATATTAGTTATTTCTCATAATAAATATAATTCTTTAGTGGTATGGCCTACATGTTCAGTAAATGTGAAGGATCAGGTATGTACTTCTTTAATAGAGATATGTGTAACACATAATGTACTTAGCGAAGGTTAAATGAAAGTGAAAAATTATAAGATACCATCCTTATATGATCAAAAAATCCATAAAGGAATGATATTTTTATGGATAAACCTACTTTTTTTCTTCATATCATACCCATATTTTAAGGAGATATTCAAAGGAATAACTTTTCACTTACATTAAACACTAGATCAGACTGAAAATTATCAGCATAACTCTTTTTCTAAATATAAGATTGTATAATTTAATGCTGAATTGATTTAACTTACCCTACCATTTATTAATCTAGTATAGGATCCAATATCTTTCATTATCGAACTTCATCCCAACAGTTTGTAGTTGTATTCTTATTTCTATAATGATCTTCATAAGGATCCATCTAAATTATCAAGTGAAATATATTATTATAAAAAATTACAATAGTAATGTGTTTATCCCAAAAAACATTGAAATGAATAGATAAATATCTAAACATGTATTATAGGGTTTGAATAGTCCTCTCACAATGAACATATGTCTATGTATGATATGCAGTTATAAATTTCATCTTCATATTCATTACTTGTTGAAGACTTATCTAGAAGTTCAATGTAAATCTTAGATATCAATAACATTCAATATAGTGTTTTAATCCATGAAATATCACCACTTAATTAATATATATTATGTTTAGTTGATCGACTGAGGAATATTCTAGGATTTAAATGAAATGAGATAACTTATTAATGTGTCTAGCTTTAAAATAAATATCGTTATGGTATTTAGATGTTTTGGGAAGTCCTATGATGAAATTTATGGCGATGTTTTACAATTTCCATATAGGTATGGGAAATGGCTGTATCATACCCTTAGATTTTTTATGTTCATCTTTAAAATTATGACATAATAGTAATTAAGACACATACTCCATAATATCCATTTTCAAGTTTTTCCACTAGAAATGATCATTAAGATCTCTTAACATCTTCTTACTTTCAGGATATATAAAGAATAAAGATATATGTGATTTATACAATAGTTTCTTATTTAATTATAGTATTTAAAGAACACATATCTGATTCTTAAATCTTATCATTCCATCATGGTCATGGTTGTACTCCAAAACAATCCTTTCATTTTTTTTCAGTTTAAAATACTCCTTTTTAACCTCTTTAATCATCAAATGAATGGATTGATGTGAATTCATTTGAGAAAGATAATATTTCTACCGTTTAAATATGATTTAAAGGTATATAATCTATAAATACATAATTATTGGATCTCTTTAACCCTCAGTATAGACAAGACATCACGATCCTAATGACATAAGGCATCAGCCACCATGTCTTCCTTCAATAGGTGGTAATTTAATGAATAGTCATAATATTTATTCAACTACAACAACCTCCTTTATAACATATTTAACTCTTTTGTGAAAATAAATACTTTAATATTTTATGATCAATATATATATATACATATCACACCATTCACTATTAAGATAGTTCCGCTATATTTTCAATGAAAAAATTTCCATTATTAGATAAAAATAACGAATCAGATACTTTTTCTCACGAACCTTCAATCAGTGTGAATAAAAAACTAACACCATTTCATTTTAAATGATAACACACACCAACACTTTCCTCAATGAATCATTATAAAAAAACCCTTCCTCACTATAGGGTAGTGTAAGAATATGTGCATTGACTAACCTTCACATTAGATCCTTGAAAATTTCTTCATATTTATCTATCTAAAGGAATTTAACTCTCTTATTAGTTAACTTGGTTAATGGATTTTGTAGACTTGATGAATTTATAAAAAATCATTAATAATATCCACCCAATCCAAGAATAATAAGGATCTTAGTCACATTATTTTTTCTGATCCATTGTTCTACAACTTATACATTTGAAGGATCTACCACTATACCCTCACTGGTAATTACATAACCTAATAATTATACTTACTATAGGTTGAATTCAACTATTAAATATTTTTCATATAGGTTATCGTTCATCTAGGTCTTCAATACAATCCCGAAATGATCTTTGTGATGTTACTTTATCATCAACTATATTACAACATCATCAATAAATATTACCAGAAATTGATTGTGGTAACCTATAAAGACACTATTAATTAGATTCATGAAGATAATTAGGGAATTGGTAAGGGTGAATATAAGCACCATAAATTGATAGGTTATGTAACTCATATTGAAGGATTTTTTGGTATATCCTCCCTTTTTACCCTTAACCCATGATATCTAGATCAAAGATAAATCGTTTAAATGTTTTGAGATCCACATTATTGAGGAAACAAGTCATAAATATTGGGAAGATGATACTTTTTCATGATAGTGATCTTGTTAAGTTCCAGATAATCAATATAAAGATGAATTTACCCATATTTATTTGTAATAGAAAGAACTGGTGCACTCCATGGTGATAGACTAGGGAATATTAATCCATTTTCTATATTCTTGTAGAGTTTCTTCTTTAATTCCTACAAATCAATTGGGGTCATTCTATAAGGTGTCTTTAAAATAGGTGTAGAACCATGTATGAATTATATTGAAAATACAACTTCATAATTCTAGCAAGACCAAGAAACACATCAATAAATACATACACATATTGTTGCATAATAGTGACATCTTTAATGTTGATTTTATTACAAACAATTTGTGAAAGAAACATGTCATGATTAGGTATTAAGAACCAAATAATGGATTTAATTTCGGTTATAAGTTTAAACTAATCCTCTCATTGATTGAAGATTATAAGTCGATCCATAATATCAAATGAGACTTCCCTTCCAAAGAAATTGATATTAGAACTATATAAAGCGAGACAATCAATGCCCAAAATCACATGAAATCATACTATATAGAGAATAATAAGACTTAAAAGAATTAAATTCTTATAAAATTTTATTGGGTAATAGTTACATACTTAAGATGAAATCATTTTAGCATTAATTGTTTTCAAAAAAAAATTGAATATCTAATGGAAGATGAGATGATGTGATACCCCTATAAAATTCCACATATATAAAATATTGGGTAAAACCACATACAACTAAAGAATTTAGAGTTCTTTAATGCATAATAGGCATACATTTCAGTATTTGATTCTGGTTGTCATATTTTACTTTCACCAAAAACATTAGTTTGAGAATAAAAAAATTATAATCATAGAGAGGGGTAACAAAATAGTGGAAATTATTACAATGATTTATTTATTTATAACACATATTTATATACTTATGTAACTTTAAGTTCATACAAAATCACTTTTGTTTTATCATAGGCTATTTTAGGTTTTAATCGTTTATTCTTCATTACCTAATCTCAAAAAATAATCAAACCCTAATCTGATACCAACTGAGGTGACCTGATCCTAACATACGTAAATATTACATAATTTTAGATTAATATTTAGTATATATCACAATAATATAGGTCGTTGAACGTTAAAGGTTTAGTGTATTTAGATACTAGAAACAAAACTAAATTATTTATGAATATTCTTCAGTATTTACAATAAACATTCAACTCACATGGTTCCATTATAGACTTATCATAATTAATATAATTCTTTATAACCTATGGAAATGGAAACATAAGATAGAGTGAGGTGAGATTATTAGTAAGGGTAAACAACATGAATATCATTTTAATATTATATGTGAGTATAAGAAGAGAATAAGGTTAAGATAACATAAATATTATATCTAAATATTTAAATAAAAAATCATGGGTCATGGCATACAACATCAACAAAACCTAATACATGAGTCATAAGAGTAAACAACATCAAATAATCACGGTCCATGAGATAATAACTTAGGAATAAGAATATTTCATTAGAGAATGGAATAAACATTATCATAGATATTTTATTTCCAGGATACCCACCAAGACATTATTTACATGTTAGGCTTGGTCAAGCCACTCACGTACCTTCATGGGCTTGGGTTAACCACCCATGTACTATATAGGGCTTGGAATAACCCCCCATATAACCTTTTACCTCATGAGATATAAAAAATTACCCAATACATTATAGGTATATAACTATACAACCACCACATAATGATAAATCTTACATATATATTCTATAAGAACATAAGAGCATTCATCATTCCTCTGTTGGTTAATTAACCAATGGAAAAGGAATTGGTTTCTTGTTAATTTCACATAACATATCCATAATCCATCTAGAGAAAAAAGTGGATGGTATGATTAGATAATATCCTTAGTGAAACATAATGATCATTAAATGATGTTGACATATATTAAAAATACTTTTATAAAAGTATTATAAATATTATTTAAAAAACAAGAAGTAAAAATACTTTTCTTTTATTGACTTTTAAAATATAAAAATTCATAGAAAAATAGGAATATGATTTTATTTGAAAATTTCACATAAAAAATAGGATTTTATTTTGAAAAATAATTTAAAATGTTAACGGAATATTGATAATAATTTTTTTATGATAGTGGAAAACATAATTCAAGAAATAAATGTCAGAAAACATTTTTTTCACACCTTTGAAAATAAAGTAAAAATAACACATACTGAAAACATAGAAATGATTCATTTAAAAAAATTTAAATAAATAAAAATATGTTTAATAATAAATTTAATCAGTAATTTTATTATAAAAAAATAATTATTGAAACAATATAAATAATATGGATATGTAGGATAATTATTCACATCCAAAATGAAAAAATAAAGTCAACATCTCTTATAAACTTTATTTCGATTGATTTTAAAACCAAAGAGGGAAGGAATAATATGTAGACTTGTAAAACCCAAAAATAAATATATGATAAGAAAATTAATGGTGTTTAATAGATAAATATCATAAAATATCACTAAGTAAAATTTAAACATAAACAATCTTGATTTGAAGTGAGGTTGCAACGTAAACCCTTACCTTGGTCTTCTGCTTTGTTGAAAATACTATAACCTCCTGTATTATAAAATTAGATAGTATAATAACCTTATTTTCATTTATATTAATATAAATTATTGAATTATATTTTTTCATTACCCATTTATTAATAAGATATTTTATTAAAATTATTTCTTCGATGTTAATAGTTTAGTTTTCCATGCATGTTTCTATTCAACAGTTCTAGTACTTGATCCTTTTTATGGTTAAAAAATAATAATCTAGTAACAAACATCATATTTAATTATTATATACACTTTTAAAAACATCCATTGAAGGATGTTATGAAAAACGAGACATGTCGTTCATAGAGGCGGTAATCTGTACATACAAACAAGAGGCCTTTCCATTTTCCAAAGGAAAGGAGGGAATAAAATTGGATCATAGTTCATTTTAATGAATCATAATTATTTCATAAATATAATATATATTCATTAAATCCATCTTTAAAACCAACCATGAGATTTGGTGATGAAAACTTAAATATGTCTCTTCATTGAGGTAGTTGTCCGCACATACAAATGCATAACATTTTCATTTTCCATTAGATAAAAAAATGGAAGTTAATAATTGTTCTGTCAAAAAAAAATTAAATATACTAATTATACCAATTCTATTTTTTTAGTTGGTTATAAGATATTTAGATATGGTTTAGTAATAAATAAACATAAAATAACTCTTTTAAATTGATTTTCTCTTCCTTGGGTATTCTCATTTGGATATATACTAAGGATTTATTGGCTTGTTTTATTTGTGAGAAAAAACCTCTAGGACATAGAAAAGATATATGGGAAGTGATTTTGGAAAATCAGGGTAGAGATAAAGTATTCAACGTGTGTGATGTAATGATTGGATGAGGTTCCTTGTTTAAGTGAGTGGAGGGGCACCCTTGAAAATGTTATTAAATTTTAAATACAATAAATTTTATTCTAAAATATAGTGGATCCAATTTATCCCAATCTCCAAGATAGGATATGGGGAGTCCAAAATTCATTATCCCAATAAAATTAAGATATGGATTTTGAGATATTTTTATAATTATAACTCATTTTAACCCCACTTAACAATTTTAACCTTTTAACTCGATGACTTAACATTTTCCATGGTAACTATTCTTTAGGAGAAAAACAATTCTTGAGTCAAAAGTTATACTCCCTAATTTTTCATTCCTTTAGTTTTGAAAACCACAAACACTTTCTTAAAACATGTTTTCTAAATTTTTATGTCCCTAGTGTTTTAGTATGTTTTTTTATAAAACATTATCTTTTGACATACATAGAAAAATTTCTAATTTATTATGAATATAAACATATTTTTCATCATTATGATAATAAGATTGGGTGTGCATATGATCCATTATACTTACATTTAATCATAAAAGGATGTTGAATTTTATTTTCTCTATCATACTAAAAAAACTCTTAACCATAATAATGATACTGGTACCGAAACATTTAGACTATCCTCATAATAATTGTTATATTAACAATTGAGAATGAAGTCTATAAGACTCACCTATGTTTAAAATCAGAATACATAGACTTGTTTCTACAATAATGAATACCTTTAACATTGTAATGGTGTTAATATATATGACATCAGACACTTAGTTACATATAAGATGTCAAGAACTAGCTCTCTGATGCCATTGAAATAAACTTGTAAATATGACTATTAGAGCATCACCTATAAATAGAGTGTCATTTGAAGAGTATGAAGAAAGTGATTTCATTCAGAACTCATGTCTTCTAAAGATTTTAGAGCATGAAATTTTTATTCTTAGTCTTTTTATTTTTTTAGAGAGTTAGTAGTTCTATGGAATCCTTGTCCGGGTTGTTTCCTTGAGAACATTTTCTTTTGTAATCATGTTAGATCACTATTACAATCGATGGATTTTGTGTATAGGAGTATGGGGAATCTGATCCATCAGATTTAGGGATTCTAGGGATAGGAATATAGAGCCGATCATCGTTTTGAAGGATTCTATGGATAGGAAGATAGATCTATTCTAATCATCGTATCAAGGTATTTCCAGGTTAGGAAATAAAAACATTATTGTAATTATAAAAAAGTAGATATCTTTAGTCAATGTTATTGAAAACCATAATTATAAGATTAAAAGAGGAGAATTATTCATTATATCTTGTAATTCACTCACACTTTTACATAGCTATTGTATTTATTTTTTTTACAGGTTTCTATTATTCTTTTCATGTTATAGAAAGTTAGTAATCTTGCTTATCTTTCAATACAATTGGTTTTATTGATATTACGATGATTATATTAAAAACTTATTTTATATTAATCAGATCCACCTTGATTAATACTATATTACTTAGATAAAATCAATCATTGTTTGGTTACTATTTTACGACTCTCATAATTAGACTGAGTTCGAGTTTGATATTATTACTTTAAAAGGATTTGTGTTTTTTTTAGTTTAAATATTTTAAACTATGTTCTAAAACTACAATTCACACCCTTCTTTTATATATAACCATCTAAGATAATTCTTAAAATTCTACGATTTTTATTAGAGGAGGTTTCTACTACTTATAGTTGTTTGGTTTTTACCAGTTCTATAAATTTCAAGTTTTATTAAGTTCTATTATAAAATTATTGTTCATAAATTTTTATACAATAATATGTATTTTTAGAAAAGAATTTATGTTGTTATAAAGATGTAAAGTATTAATTTTTCTCTATAGATAATATTAACCTAAATATACCACCTATCATTGATGATGTTGAATATGAGTACTGGAGAGATAGGATAAATTTTTTTTATTAACACTCGAGTTAATAATTCAATAATGATTATTGGAGACTATAAGATTCTTGATAAGGAAGTCACTACTTTTACACATAAATAAAAACAGTATAATTAGTTAAATTATAGAGAAAAAAATACTCTATTGAGTACCCTGAAAATAATTATATATAGTTAGGTTTTTTATGTGAAGTCGTAAATAGTATATGGAAAAATCTATAAGTCCAACACTTTGGTACTTATAAATTCATTGAGACTAGAGTAGTAATTATTAGAACAGACTATTAGGCATTTTATTTCCCACATGGATAATTAGTTGCAAATATGTTCTATATGTTCATGAAAATAATAAATTGTTTACAATCTATTAGTGAAAAAGGTCTTGATGTGGAAATTCTTATGGAAAATATTATTGATATCATGACCAATGAGTGGGAATAAAAACAAAAAAAATGGGTGAGATAATAAATCTTAATAATCTAACTTTGGATGATTTAATTGGAACCCTTATGAAATATAAGGGTAAAATTAAAAGATATTCTTAGAAATATAAAAAGAAAAATGACAGTGTTGATTTTTAAAAAACATCTGCATTACCTTGTAAAGATCCAACACCTAAGAAAGTTTTTAAATCTTCAAGAAAGAAGAAATTTGTTGTTCAACCAGATTCTTTCACATTAGAAAATTATAATAATGAGTTAGATAATCTATCTTGAAGAATGAAAAATGGAGTTAGAAAAAAATATTTTTATCACTAATATAAAAGGATTCATAATGATGATGGTGACAAGAATGATTCTGCAGTCACATTCTCTGAGTGTAAGAAAGATAGACATATCCAACCATATTGTAAAAATATAAAGAGGAAAGATATAAAGGTTAAAAATAAAAAAAAATAAATGCCAATAAGTATTGAAAATATACTAGAAATAATTTCTTGAACGCTTTTGGCACATGGAGTTCCAATAGTGATGATTATGCTGAGAGTTCTTCCTAGAATTAAAGTTATGCATAGAGGAACATAGGTATTTTAGAAAATATACCCATTGTAAATCATTTTATCATGGATAAGGTATATACTGCTAAAGCCCTTACTAATATTTCCTCAAATAATAATTATACTGATAAAGAAATTCTACATTTTCTATTGAAGAATCTTCTTTAGTAGAAGAATATTCTTTACCTAGTTAGGTTTAAGTTTCCTAATTTTCAAAAACATTTTGAAAATAAAAATTATAATTTTTTAAAAAAAAATGATAATGATAAAGCTAAATTGGCTAAGGCTAATTCAAGTTAAATTTTTTTGAAAAATGAAATATCATATCTTTATAAAGATCTTTATAAAAATAATTTTTAAATAGATACTATTTCATAATATTTTGATAAATTCGTTTTTGAGAAAAATAGTTTAAAAAATAGTTTTGAAAAAAATTAGTTCCAAAACTATTAAAAATGAGGATAAACATTTCATTGTGAAACTAAAGTCATAATTTTATTATTTGAAGACAATTTTATCATAGTTTACCACAAGAATTGAAAATTTTGGTAAAATGTTCAATCAAATTCATCATTATAGTGATAATACATGAATGAGTCGTATTTATAAATATCATATTTTTAGTATCAATTATGTTATTACTAAAAGTAAACCTTTTTGAACTAAGTTCCAAAGTGGTGGGCACTGGAAAAAGAATATTTCTTTAAATAAAATACTATATATAGGTTTTCATAAAGATTATTTTTCAAATAAAATGTAATTTTCCTAAAACAAAATTAGAAAAATATGGCTACCCAGAATTCGGTTTTCTAAAAATACCATACCCAAGATGGTTTATGTTTCAAAAGTCTTTGTATTTTTTAGGAAAAAAATATAATACCACCAAAAAAATATATAGTACATGGATAGTGTAATTTCTAGAAACACGACTTGAAACAAATATTTATTCTAGAAGATAATAAAAATGAAATATGGAACAATAACTTTTGGAGGCAATTCTCAAGGATAGATTATAATAATATGTAACATTGTTCCCATTGAAAAAAATATTACTTAAAATATTTTATTTTTTTGTAGGTATTATTAAAACTATTATAACAATAACTCAATTATGTGATGAAGGTTACCTTTTTTAACTTTAGGAATGATAAATGTTTTGTACACAGTTCCAAGGATGAATTTATTCTTTCTTCCAATCCGAATGAGAATGTTTACATACTTAACTAATAAGACCTTAGGAGCGAGGAATTACCTTGAATTAGTGCAATGGAAGATCAGTCATGGTTATTGGCAATAAGGTTGGGACATTCTAACCTTAGAAACATATCTAAATTTTCTAATAAATTATTTTTAAGGATCTACTAGAACATAGTTTTGACACTTAAAAAGTATGTGTGCCTTTTCAATAGGGTAAGAAAAATAAGACAAGTTTAAAATCAATTAGCGAAGTCTCAAATTTTGATTCTTTATAGTTATTTCAAACAGACTTATTTGGATCTACACAAACTGAATGTATTGGTGGAAAATACCATGAATATGTCTTAGTTGATGATTGCATAAAATATTATTGGTTTTATTATTTATAAAATAAATCCAAAGCCTTTATTTATTTTGAATCTTTTGTAACCAAAGTTAAATTTGAGAAAAATATATCCTTAATAACTATCCATAGTTATCATGGTATAAAAATTTTAAATTATGAATATGAAATTTTTTGTAGTAAGAATGGTATTGAAGATAACATTTCAGCACTTAGAACCGCCCAACAAAATGGTTTAGTTAAAATAAGAAATAAAATTATTCAAGATATTACAAAAACCATGTTGATGGAATACATAATTGATTTTTTTGGGTTGAAGTATTTAGTACTACCTACTATATAATAAATTGTGTTTTAATTATACCTTTTCTTAATAAAACTCTTTATGAGTTGTGGATAGGAACAAAACCAAAATTTTTCTACTTCAAAATATTTAGTTGAAATGTTTTCATACTGAATACTAAATATTATTTAAATGAATTTTCACTGAAATACTAATAAGAAATATTTTTAGGTTATTCCTATAATTTTAAGGATTATGGTTTTTTTAAGAAAATTTACTATTAAGGAAACAATATGTGCCAAATTTGATGGAATTAAAACATTGGTTTTAAAACAACCTCAAACTACATCATCAGATATTAATTTTAAAACTTATTTTAATCCTTTGTTAAAAATTTATTCTCATAAGGAAAAATCTCAAGAATTAGTTTTTAACGTTTTTCCTTAGGAATATTTAATTCCTACTGTTGGAGAAAATATTTTTTAAAACCCCTAAAGTCATTTTTTCTATAGGAATAATCCTAGTGAAAGTATCACTAGTGATTTCAATCCACCAATTATGAATAGAAGTTCATTAAGAAATGAAATTGAACATATAGATTTATTATCCCAATTTAAACATAAGAATATTGATGAGGCTTTTGGTTATAAAGATTTATTAATGAAATTCCAGATGAGATTAATGGATTTAAAAGAAAAAAAGTCTGGAATTTAGTTGAACAACCTAATTAAATTTCTATAATTATATTAAAATGGGTTTTTTGAAATAAATTTAATGAAAATGAAGTAATTTTTATAAATAAAGATGTAATTTTCTCTAAGGGTTATAATCAACAACGATGAATATATTGTGAAGAAGCTTAGGCTCCGATAGCAATACATGAAGCTATTTGAATACTTTTAGGCTTTGCAGCATTCAATAATTTAAAAATTTATCAAATGGATGTGATGTATGATTTTATTAATAGATATGTTTAGAAAAAAGTTCATGTCAAACAAGAACCTGGTTTTGAGAATAAAAAATATCCATAACATGGTTATAATCTTACCAAATCTTTATATGGAATTAAACATTCCCCTAGATCTTACTATGATGGATTGACTGTATTTTTTTTACAAAATAATTTTGTTAAAGGAATTATGAATCGACCTATTTTTATAAATTAATTTTATAAAAATATATTGATTGTACAAATTTATGTTGATGAAATTATATTTGATTTAACTCAACAATATTTAACTGATTCCTTTGTGGATCTTCTGAAGTTTTCATTTGAAATGAGTATGATGGGTGAGTCAACATATTTCATTTGTTTTCAAATTTCATAAAATATAGAAGGAAATTTTATATGTCAACATAATTATATAAAACACCTTTTTATGAAATTTGGATACGGAAATACATAAAGTATTAGCACTTCCATTGGAAACTCCAATAATTTAGATCTGGATGAGGCTGGGAAACTAACTAATCAAAATATTTTTAGGGGTATGATAAGAATTATACTTTAAATAATAGTTAGTTATTTAGATTTAATTTTTTCATTATTCTTATTTGAAATATATAAATCCAATCCAAAATAATCCCATAATAAAGATGCGGTTTTTTTCTTTATCTTAACAAAATTATGGGTTTACTCCTTTTCTATTCTTTTGGAAATGTTTTTGAACTAATTTTTTTCTGATGTTGTCTTTTGTGGATGTAGAATGGATAGGAAAAGTACATCCTAAAAATATAATTTATGAGAAGGTTATTTAGTTTCTTGTTCTTGTAAGAAACAACACTCATTATCACTTTCCACTGTGGAAGATGAATATGTGGTAGTTAGAAGTTATTATTCTCATGTGTTGTGGATCAAACACACATTCATAGGCCATGGAATGAGTTTTACGAAAACTAAAATTCTTTGTTATAATACAAGTGAGTTTTCTTTAAGTAAAAACCCAAAACATCACTCGCGTTATAAGTACATAGATATAAGACTCCATTTCTTTTGGTATCACACACTTGAAAGGATAAATAATCTTATAATTCATTAGAATTCAAGATTTTTTTTGATATTTTTACTAAACCTATTAGTTCTAATATATTTTAATATATTAAAAAGAATCTAGGAATGATAAAAATAAAGTAATAATTCATATCTAGTTCTTTTTTACCCACATCCTTACATTAAGATACTCTTTTCCATAGGGGGAGTACATAAGTTTTATGTTTTTTTCTCAAAACTTGTAGTTTTTGTAAAAATAATATCATAATGAGTTTTTAGACTTACACCTTTTATAAATATTAGATTTATAATTATCAAAATGATTCTCAGTCTCATAATTTGTTATAAAATTTACAGACTCAAAATTTCATCAATTTTTTGGATTAAAAATTTTCTTAATATGTTTTTCAATATTATCATAATCAGATTTCCTAATGAAAAATTCATAATCAAATTTTCATTTCAAAACTATTGTAAAATATTTATAAAAATAAATTATAATATATTTATCATACCGATGGTACTTTTAACTCCTATATTAACTCTTCTATTCTTTATGTTTTTTCACTATTTCATTACTTTAGATTATAATTTTTGTTGTCACACTTTTAATTTTACAAAAAAAATGTTTAGTTTTTCAATTTTTTTAATTCTAATAATATTCATTTTCACTCTTATAAAAGTATTAAAAAATTAAAGTGTTCAAAAATTCTTTTAAAATTAGTTCGGATCAATCTTGACCATCAGATCAGAATAGTATTTTATCTCAACCATTAGTTATCTTATTGAATATGAATCATCATCCCTATCAACTATATATATGAGGGTAACCTCTTATCCAACATTAATCTTTCAATGTTTTATCCATTGAATTGATGCACCCTAGAAAGGCCCTAGTTCAAAAAATTACTATTTCATCAGATTCTTGATTTCTAAATACAAATATAATGGTGACAAAGGATAATTTTTCTAAGATTCTTTCCATTAGGGAGAGGATGATTGGAAGATTGTGGTATGAAATTTACAATTCAACTTTCAAGAATATCATTTAGTTTTATGGATGTGAATCAATATGTGTTGAAAAACATGATAAGGACTTAGATATTTATTATACAGATGTTGTTTCTTAGTTTTATGACTTTGTATTGTTTTTTGAAGGATGATGGGAAAGATAAATTTTCTTCCACAATTTAAATAAAGAGGTATATGTTGTCTTACAAAAAAATTGTTTATCTTATATATTTCCATCAGAAAGAGAACCATATTATTCTTTTCACAAGCTTCCTAATATACTCAGAACCTTTAACAAGAATACGGAAAAAGAATCATTATTTTTAGAGTATATAAAATTTATAAAGGTATCTCACCTAACATTGGATAATAGAGTTGTTTTCCTATGGATTCAGGGGTACTTAATACCATGTAAGGGAGACCAATATATATTAAAGATAATTGATGTTATTATGCTCAATTTTTTGTTGAATAAGAGAAATATTTACCCTTTAATGTTTATATTTACCATAGTAGAAAATATAAAAAATTCTTATATCATGAATAACATTATTAAATTTATGATTTTCATAAGTAAAATGGATGTAATGTGTATGAATATATTGAAGTGGGAAATGAATCGTATCCATTCTGAGAAAAAACTTTCTTTATTAGCGATCAAACTCAAAAAGTTCATGTAATAAGATGTTGAAATGTTCTAACCAGATCAATTCAGATATTCAGATGCATGATGATCAGTTTGATGAAGTTAATAATATTAATCTATAATTAGATGATTATTTTAACCTGTTATAATTAGATATGGATGATTGAGTTAAGTTTGTTAAAGAGTCCAGAGATGCAACTGATGAACAGACTAAATATGTAAATGTTATGAAACAAAATATGTGGAGATGGAGATGATTAGACTCTGATAACGTAAATATGAAGTGGATTTATTGAAAGAAGAAAACAAATAATATTCTAAGGAAGTTAAAATGATGAAGACTCAAGACCAAAATAAAAAAGAAAGAATTACAATAGGGTAGAATATTTAAAAAATATTAGAAAGATTTATCTAAATGGGAGAATTTTATATTAAGGGGTAGTTTGTTTTATCAAAAGGAGATATTTATTTTTAATGGGGATGATACAATCCTTAGGGGAGAAAAATTCCTAAGGGGAGAAGTTTTATTTATGGAATAACTATTCTAAAACAATTTTTTGTATTCAACATAATATTTAAAATATTTACAAACTTATAAGAGTTGAGGTTTAAATAATAACATTGAATATGAAGTTCTGAAAAGAACAAAGGACTATAAGTTTTTAAAGATATTTTTAATTTTTTTTGGGGTTTCGAATATCAAAAAATGGGTAGATTTTTGAGTTAGAATTTATACTTCTTACATTTATATTCCTTTTGTTTTTGAAATAAAAAACACTTTATTAAAACATGTTTATTATTTTTTTATCCAAAGTATTTTAGAATGTTTTAATAGAGAAAATTATATTTTATCATACATTGAGAAATATCTAATGTATTATGAATAAAAATTTATTAATCATTATTATAATCATTAGATTGGGTGTGCATATGATCCATTAGACTTACCTTTAATCTGACCTGGAGGTAGAATTTTTTCTTGTTTATCATACTGAAAATGTCATAACCATCAAACTGATAATGGTATTGAAATAATCAGACTATCCTTATAATGATTATAATATTGATAGTTAATCAAGAAGTCCATAAGACACACCTATGTTTATAATCATAATAAATAAAATTGTTTATATCATAAGTAATACCTTTAACATTGTAATGGTTTTAGTCAATATGATTTCAAAAATTCAGTTATAGAAGAGATGTCAATCCCAAGCTATCAAAATCTATTACAAAAAATGTCGAAATATGGCCATTGAAGCTTTGACTATAAATAATGTGTCATATGAAGAGTCTGGAGAAAGTGATTTCATTCGATACTCGAGTCATGTGAAGATTACATAACATGAACTCCTAATTCTTAGTCTTTGTAAGTATTTAGTGAATTTATAGTTTTATGAAATCCTTGTTAGGGTTTTTTCCCTATGGCCATTTTATTTTTTTAATAACGTCAGATCATTGTTACAAATGAAGGATTTTAGGGAGAGGAAGATGGTGAATCAGATACATCGTATTAAGGGATTCTAGGGATATGAAGATATAACTGATCATCATATTGATGGATTCCAGGGATAAGAATATAGAGATATTTTGATTATCATTTCATTGTATTTTCTTGTAATGGAATACAAACTTTACTATAAGTATAAAATAATGTTTAAATTTAGTTATGTTTATTGACTAACTTACTCTTAAGCTTAAAAGAGGTAAATTTTTCAATATAACTTTTAAGTCATTCTTAATTTTACCTAGATATTAGATTTCTTGTTTTTAAAAGTTTCTATTCTATTTTTTATGTTATAGAAAGATATTAATTTTACTTATCTTTTTATACAATTGGTTTTATCAGTGTTACTCTAATTAAAATAAAAAAATACTTGATATTAATAGGATCCGTTGTGATTATGATTATTTTACTTTGATATGATTGGACATTGTTTGGTTCTGATTTTTTGACTTTAATAATCAGACTATGTCTGAGTCTAATAATGTTACTTTAAATGGATTTTTGTTTACTTTAGTTTAAATATTTTAAACTATGTTTTTAAATTACAATTAACACCCCATTTGCAAGTCTATCTATCTAAGATAATTCTTACAATCATACAAAAATGAAATTAAACTTATAACCAAATTTGTTCATGATGATTCAAAATATAGAATCAATTTTATTAGATTCAATTTGTATGGGTATACAAAATTTATTCTTATATCCATGCATAAAATTTGAAAAACCATTTTATAAAAAGATAAATCTTTAAGTATAAAATTGATTTTATTATCATTCATATAATATAGAATACCACTAGAGGAATGTTAATTTATTTAATTAAATATATTATTTACACATTTCATTAAATTCATTCATTATTAGTGATTGGATTAATATATTAAGATAAAAATACATTACACACAATAAAAATAGTTTTTTTTTGAAAAATACCTATTTTTACCATAAAATGATTTTTATTTATTTATAACCAACTAATAATAAATTTATGAATGATAATTAATTATTATATATTTATAAACAATACTATTCTTCAATTTTAGTATAAAAAAAGATAAATTAGCTTTAATTAAAAATATATATAAGTAAAACATTGTGTGTGAAGAAGACATTTTCATTTATCCACAAATTATTAAACTAGTATTTATTATCATTAATTAAACATTAGATGGATTTAATTGGTTTATTTTTTTATTCATTTAATAAAATTTATTTATACCATTCCTTAGAAGTATTAAATTTTATAAAAATGTATAATTTAACAAAATAATTCAGAATAGTTTCTATGGAACCTATAATATTTTTATAAGTGAATTAGGCCAATTTTTATTTTAAAAAATCATATAATTTTTCAAACTATATTTCATTACTCACTGATTCTTAGTGTTTCATTCATCATAATTTAGCAAACAAATTTATTTATTTTAGAAAATATTATATATACTAAAATTAAAAGTTGTTACCAAGGTGATTATTCCTAGTTTACGTAAAGTAATGTTCATTTGATTATTTATAGAGTTTGATTTCTCCAAAGTGATTCTAGTGGCCTTACTTATGGTGGTTGAAGTTCAATTTAGTTTTATAAACAATTGGTATTCTAAAATAAGTTCTCAAAGGATCATAAGTTCAATCAGAAACAGTCATATAACATCCTCTCTTTCTTAGATGTTTTTGTTGATTTATATGGGATTTAATTTCCTCTAAAAGATGAAATCATAAGATAAAATTGTATGGATTCATAAAATATATAGAATGTATTTTAGATTCTAGATTATGCAGATGTAGGAGTATCTCATCCAGAAGGACCAAAAAGTTTTGTTAATGGGACTTAATCTAGAAGAAATGGAGAAAAGTGGATGAGAAAAGTATGATAGAAAGGAATTAGGTTTGGAAATATGTTATTAGACTAAAATTTGTCTCTTAAATTGTTATTTAATAATAATATGAAGTATTTTATAGAATCACTATAAGATATATATGATAATCCTACTTCACATAATCATGTTTTTTTTGATGTGATGATTATTAAGTGTGATGCAATTAGAAGGAAGATATGAATGAGATCATGTTAATGATTTAAACATGATCTATATCAATATAGATCTTTTAAATTTTACTTTCATAGATTATATTTTGGGCCATACCATTATTCTCATCTTTCTTGAAATCATGGGATACAATGGTAATCACACTAAGAAACTCTTCTCAAAAAACTGACTTGATATTCAAGAATGTCTAGAACATGATTCTTATGAATAATTCTTGAGGATGGAGATTTAAGAAAAATTTGGAAGTAAATTTAATGTATATGGAATATGTTTTTCACATTATTGAAGAATTAATATATCATTAGAATAAAAATCAAGATAAAGGAGTAGAGGTAAATATACTGGACTCAGTCCAACATGTTACAAATTTGGTAAAAGGGGGCTTCACAAGAATGATTTCATTGAATGTAAAGGAAATTATAAAAGGTCACCTTATATTGTATTAAATTTCATTAACTCTAATTCTAATGGTAGTTTAAATATACTCTTGATTGTTAACACTCAGATAGAATCTCGAATTATGGATCCTGAAGCATCTTTCCACTCCCCTGGTGAAATGGGATGAAATAAAATTATGTGTCCAAAAGATTTATAGGATTTAATCTTGAGAATGAAAAATATATTAACATTATAGGGAAGGTATGTGTCATATTTGTGATTGATAATGAAATTTTCCTTATATTCTATGTCTTTGGAGAAATTTGATCTTAGTCAAATAGTTGGATTGAGTAGGTTTTGAAATGAAATTTATAAATAGATAATTAAAGATTAATTGTGGTTCCCTAGTTTGAGTTATGATTACAAAGGTGGAACACATTATATATCTTTAATGGAATATGGGAGTGACACTTTCTAGATTAACAACCTTAAAATGTTTAGAATTGTGGATTTAGTGACTTGGGCACCTTCGTGCGAAGAGTATAAAGGTTTTAGCTAAAATGGAATTTTGATGCTAGGTCATAATGTTTTTGGAATATATGATAGATATATAATTGGTAAATAATATAAAGTTTCTTTCAAATTGGGGGGAATAACACCAAAATTATAGAATATAGATCTTTTATATATGAATACCAAGGTATTTTCCCTTATCAAATCTTCTAAAGACTCAAAATACTTTGAAATTTTTATTTATTAATTGATGAAGAAATCATGAGTATACTTTATGAAGAATGAATTAAAATTTTTTGGTGTTTTCATTTGTTAGGACCAATATGGGCATATATACCCTGAGGGGGGGGGTGGTGAATCAGGGTATAGATATTCTTTTTCAAACTTCTTCACGACCCACTAGATCTTGACCTCTTTATTATAAGGGTTACTTTGTTTTCCCTTTTTTTTCATTATGATCACTTATTTTCTTCTTTATTTGATGATGATGCTTTGAATGTAGTAAAGGGAAGTAACCAGGTAGACACAATGATTTTTACTTGGTTCACCCTCACTGGCCTACATCCAAGGAGCATACAACAACGATGTGCCGATGTAAAAAATCCACTAAATCTCACTACCAATAATGGTCGGGATAGATCACTTATATGCCTAGGAACACTGTATTTATAATGTTTAGGGTCAGTTCATTACTTTCCCAAGGGTCACTCCATGTTTTTCACTCACTGGCTCACTACCGATGGAAAGAATTACCTTCTTCCTCTTCCTTTTCTCACTACACTTGGAAGAGATCCAATCATAGTTTATAGACATGTAGGTCTCTTCATTTGCATGAATACTTGAATTCCCAACTATTGATAGATGCCATGTAAAAGTTATATTTTCATCCATATATGAATAACCCTTTCCCCTGATCACTAAGCACCAATCTTTGGGAAGTACATTCACAAAGCACCCTGCTTCACGAAGCTCCCAATTTCACGAAGCTCAAACAAGCCTTCACGGAGCTCCTGCCTTTTGATGAAGCTCAAACAACCCTTCACGAAGCTTCTTCCTTTTCACGAAGCTCACTCCTTCACAAAGGTCAGGCTGTTGTGATGAAAATGTCGTCACAGAGTTACTTCCCTCATGAATCTCACTGAGCCAACGCGGAGCACACTACTTTCACGGAGTTAGAATAGACACTGTGAAGCTCCTTCCTTTCGCGAAGCACACTGCCTTCACGAACCACCTTCGTGAGCTGAGAGAAAAATATTTTCATACATAACTATCTACGTCTCTCTATGAGGTTGAGGCCTATTTGGAGGCAATTCCACTGACCCTCAAACCATCGACGTGAAGTCAACGCCATGGCATCACAAATCACAAAGCTTCGAAAATTCCACCAAAATTCTCTCAATATCGCAAAGCACAATGTAAATTTTCCGATCGCGAAGATCATCATAATTGCAGAGCATCCCATAAATTCCTTTGTGCCTTTTCCATGAAGCTCCACTCTCAATTTTCTTTGATTCCACAATGCTCTTTGACTCTTCCGTTTGCGAAACTCATCGTAATCTTGAAGCATCACCATCAACATTTTCCATGTCTTCATGAAATCTAATCCATGAAGCCTATATTTGTGATACTCATACCTTTTCCATATTTAAATTATATATTCAAGGAAATCCATTTTTCATGAAGCTCACCAAACTCCAAATTTGGGACCCTAAAAATTTGGCGAACACAGTAAAATGGTGCCACCTTGTATCTTTTCTTTTATACCGCCTCCAAATCGTCCATTCCTTTTTCATGGTTCCTTGTCCACATGTATTGTCAACAATATCTCTGGAACATGAAAATTCACCATGGAAACCTTCTTTGTCAATAAACACAATAAAACCCAAAAAATGATGCAATGTTACCTTGAGGGATTTTTTCCCAAAATTATTCAATATAATGATATGGTTAAAAAGGAAACCAGGAATAAGTTTAAGTTCTTGAGGCCATAAAATGTTGGCGAGTTTATCAAAATAAGTTTTTTTGTAAACAATGAGATATCCAGAATGAAAATAATGTACCTAATATGATATAACAAAATGAAATATTTGGGAGTATGACTCCAACCTTAATGTAACATTAATGAATCATGTCACTATATTTTATAATGTTAACAAAATTTTGGGTGGAAGTAGTGAATACAACATCATACTTAATCAATAGGATCCCCTCAACCCCAATGATATAAGAGCTTATAGAAGCACTGTGGATAGTTAAAACAGAAAATTTATCTCACCTTAAGTTATTCATATGTGTATGTTATATACAAGTTAATACCAAGAGACACACAAGATTGAGTGGAAGGATTATATATTTTTCTTTTTTTTAAATGGAGATAAATATTGAAATTTTCTAATTTCGAATAGGGATAAAAGAATGTTTATTAAATTTCATAGTATTCTAATTAATGAGAAAGTATTTTATAAGAATAGAGAATTGGTTTCGAATGAATATATAAGTGAAGTATTAACTTCAATGTATGTTGATCTAAATAGAATTATTGAAGTGATACATGTTCTAGAGAATTTTGATGTCTCTAAATCTATCAAATGTTTTTAAAAAATTTGAGTAAGATTTAAAGCCTATTATATTAAGTTCAAAAGTTTAACTATTGAAAGGTATTCCTAAAATCATGAAAACGATTAAATATTTGTTTAGAGTTCTATAGGATAAAATTTTGGTGTTTTTAGTTCCATAAAGAGCATATAAATGTGTATAATTTGAGAGGTCATCCAAGGTTATGTGGTACGTATAGAGGTATGCACATAACATGAAATCCTTACTTTTAAATGATTATTGAGAACCCTAGTGACAAAAATAAGTAAAAAACCTTAGTAATTATAATAAACAAGAGTTTTTTGTGAAGTATGGTTAAGATTCATTTCAAATGAACAACACCTAGAAGCTATTAGAACTAACACTCAGATATAGGGTTTATAAAAATAAATGGGTTTTCATGTTAAAATAAACAGTTCATATAAGAATAAAGTATAAATAAATAATGATGGTGAAAGGGTTTCATTTGAAGGATGGGATCAATGTTGATGAAATTTTTTATATTATAGTTTAACAATCCACCATTTTAACTATTGTATATTTGGTTTTGTCAAGAGGATTTTATATGGAACAAATGTATGTGAATAAATTTTTTCTCCATTGGTAATTGGAGGAAGAAATCAATATGAAGAAAATTATTGGATACATAAATTATTTGAATTTGGGCTTGGTGCTAAAAATCAAAAAAATTACCTATGGTTTGAAATAATCACCAAAATAGTGGAACTACAATCTCAACTTATTTCTGGAGTTGAAAGGGATGAAGAATAGAAAATTAGACCACTTCTATTAATATAATGTGTATGAAAATTGGTACTTTATCATTTTTCTAGTTTATATGGATGATATAATACTACTAGTTCATATAATTTTCTGTATTATAGAGAAGAATAAATATTTTGTTTGTAAATTTTAGAATTCAAGATCATAGTGAAGAAAATAAGTTCTTAGGAATATGGATTGAGCAAGATAGAAGGATCAAATGTTTGTTTCTGTCACAGAAGGAATACATCTAGAAGACTTTTTTGATCACTTTAAACATTAAAAATGAATAATAATAAAGTAAATATGAAGAGTAAAATGACAATATGATATTATTTTATGCATCAATGGTCAGAATTATCATGTATTCAATGGTGTTCACTCATTGAGACATAGCTTATGTAGTGGGGGAAGTTATCCGATACATTGAAAATCTAGGAAACCATGAATTGAATTATTCATTATCTTAAATGTTTAAAAGATACTTCTATTTGTTTCGTAGGGGATGATACATTGTAGGAGTATGTTGATTTGATCTTTGAGGGTGACTCCATCACATGTAAGAGTTGACGTAGATATGTTTTCACATTCAATGAAACCATGAACTGTTTGATGTCAAGGTTGAAATTGATGATTACACATTATTCAATAGAAGCATGGTATGTGGAATAAAGTAAAGTAAAATAGAAAATGGTATGGTTGAGGAATCTAATTTAGGATCTCATAATATTCCCTAAAATTGAATTAATTTTATATGAAAATCAAAGTGTAAACCATTTGGCTAAAAATCTAGTGTTCCAAGTAAGGATAAAACACATTTAACCAAAGATAAAATTTATTTAGAAGATTATAGAATATAGAGATCAAGAGTTATATAATATTTCTAGAAATAAAAATCTAGCTTACATGTTTTCCAATATTGTAGTCCAAGAGAGTATGAGGCTACATTGTGCCTCTGTTAGACATATGTGAATGGAAAGGTATAAATCAGTATTGCATACAGTGAGAGTGGAAGTTGTTTTTGAAATAATGTTAAAGGATTCCATGGGATTCATTCAAGTAGTATTCAATTGGGATATTTTTTTATGAATACTATTTATGTTTCATATTTATTTGACTAAAAGGAGGAACATTGGTAGAACCGTTGGTCTTGTGAACATAGCAGCAGTAAGTTTTAGTGATTGAAAATGGTGTGGTTAAATGGTACCATCTTGTGATTAATTTTTATGTGGAAGTTAGTTTTCTAGTAGATGGTGTGTTATATATTTAGATCATAAGGAGGAGGATATGTCTATAATTTAAATTACTCTTAATATGGTTTTATTGTAAATGATTAAGGTGATGGTTCACAATTCATCTACCTATTCTTGGCATCCATGCCAAATAATTTTACAAGGTATCAGTGATCACCATTATGGATGGATAGTTCTATATAAATATAGATGTTATATGAAATGATTTGATTAGATTCGATCTACTATATATATTGGGTGGGAGCATATTATTAGGATTCATGTGATTACTGAGTTTAGAGATCTACATGGCTCTAAGTCACATCTATTGTCTAATTTTATAACTTCCGATGAAAAATAGAGTTTAAATATTTCTAGTATAGACATAGGATGGTATTATAAGATATCTAAAACCTTATTGTGTATTTATTTTATTTAATTTAAAATTTAAAATTTAATGTTTGTATGATTTTTTGAGGGATAAGGCTAGATTAAGTTGAACTCAGTGTGGTGATTAGGGTGAGGTGATTCTTCATAGATCCAGTACAATGATGTTTATAGGATTCATTTTGGAGTGCGCTTCCACCAAAGTTACTCCAATGGCCTTACATATGGTTTTATAATTTTTGTGAATGATTATTAATAAGTTATTCTAGGATAATTGGGTTTTCACCTATTATGATAGATTATCCAACAAAATTTGTAGAGAATATGATTCTGAAGGTGGATAAAAAATAAAGAAATACAATTTTTCCATCATTGTCTGATAAAGTTTATAAAAAGGTATTAGGACTCAAAAAATCCAAGGAAATTTGGGACAATATTGAGAACAAGTATGAGAGAATTGTTAAAAAAATTGAAAATATGGAGAGTTTAACTTAAATACATCAAAATGGATAAAGAAGATAAAATTAATGATTATTTCATTAAGATAGATGAGATGGCGAGTCACATAAATAGATTTGAAGATAATTTTGAAGAATAATCTATTTTCATGATGTTAGTGGGAAATTTTCCACTCATGTTTGATAAAAATATCCATACCATATAAGAAAAGTAAGTCTTATCTCTTATTGAGTTTCATAACACACTCCTCAATTATGAGATAAGGAAGACTTTTGTGTTCACGAAAAAGGAAAGGAAAGAAATTTAATTAAAAATTAAAAATAAAATTAATATCATAGAGGATGAAGTTGAGTAATATGGTGAATTAGAGGATGTTGGGGAAAATGTTGATGAATATAAGAGGATTATGAACCTTATCCACGAAAACATAAAAAGGTGAAAGGGTGAGTATAAAAGAAATATTCCAGTCAAGTGATTTAAATGTTATGGAATTAGATATTTTGTATCTCATTATCCCAATAATGAAGTGTGTGAAGTATTATCATTAATATGATGAAGATAGTCCATAGAGAAATAATTGGTAATAGGTTCAAGGATATACAAGAAATCAGATTAAAAAAAAGAAAAGTATTGAATAAGTAAAATAAAAATCTTATTAACCAAGGAATAATGTGATTTTTATACCTGAAGTTGTCAATATGATGAAGATTTTTTTGTAAACTTTTGTAACTTCATGGATTATATTGAAAATCAATAAGAAATTTCAAGTAGTATGTGAATATTATAATAACCTATATATAAGGCATATTAATATCCAATCTACATGTATGTTTTTAAAGTAACACACAACACAAGGGGGAATTAAAATAACACAAGAAATAGTTTTTTAAGTTTTTGAAAGAAAAAAATGAATTTTATAATAAATAAAATGATTATATTGAGGAAATTTTACTTCCTAATGTGAATGTTTCTGAGTAAGAGAAAATACTAAAAGAATATATGAAGATTGTTTCTACCAAGGAAGAAGAATTGAAAATGACATAGTATAGGTGACTTAAGGAGGATAATACCCTATAAAAAATGAGTGGTAATTATGATAAATCTATATAAATAATTATTTATTCATTAAGGTCTAATGAGAAATACTGTATACAATATTGGGTAAAAATTTCACCTTTGACACACAATATTGTTAAATCTATTTCATATAAAAATGAAGGCTCCTATAGAAAACATAGACAATATTTGGTTAAGAAGAACCATAAAGAATTTTATTCTAATTTAAAATAATATGAGAATATCCTAATAAATAAATGTTACCCAATGACAAAGAAAAAGGGTGAAAAATATATGTACCATGATAGTAAGTTAGAATTCATAGAAATACTCAATAGTTTCATGGATAAACTTGTTTTAAAGGATATTTTTTATTCTATGAAGATTTTTTTCATAAATATTACGTTTTATGGTACAATATGTATCTCTTATGGAATTAGATAAGTTTAGAATTTATGGATATCTATCCAGTGAATATGAGAAATAAGTTTGAGAAAAAAAAATATATAAATGATAATTAATCAAAGATACCTATTCAAAATAGATTTTTCAGGAAATATATGGATGATTTAAAAAACAAGGCCACTATTCTAAGGAATCAATGACCATTATTCTTGAAAAAAATCAATATGACTTTGGGAATAATATGACTCATAAGTGAAAAAAAATGAAAAATACATTTCTAATTAAGGTGGCACTCAAAGATAGTAAAAAGGGAAAGCTAGGGATTCTTGAATGTGTTTGGTCATCACATATAATTGGGGATAAAAAAATTAAATAGTATTGAAAATATTATGGTGGTATTGTAAATTGTAATATATTGGACATAGGTTTTACTTAACAGTACCCCCAGACTGATTAGATATAAGGCCTCAAGCACATATCCCTAAATGAAAAAGTATTATAACTAGTAATGAGGAACTAACGTGTGTTAGTGGGGAGACTAAGACCTTATTACCAGAGTTTAACACAATTAAATATCCATAATAATCAATAGTAGAATCATTAGAACACTCATATAATAGATAACCAAAGGAATAGATAAATAAAGGTAGAAGTATCTCATATACAATGATGATCATTTAATGTGTCTATAAATCATCCAAAAAAGGTACATAATAGGACAATTCAATACATGTATCAAAATTCAAAAAATATCCAAAATCAGTATTTCATGATTACATCACAAGCCTCATCTTTGTCCCATGCTCCCTTGATCCTAATCATGGAATAAAGGCAAGCATAGAACTATAGTTGCTTTCCCTGATCCCTAACTATATCCAAGTAGTATTTTCGGATACCCAACAACAGCCTGAACATGCTGTGAGATAGAGTCCAAGTAGGTAACCACCCAAAGGTATATAATAATTCATACCTATAAAAAATAACAATATAAAACTAAGTGAAATACATATCACATTTAAGTAGTAAAAAAAAGGTAAAGTGCCCATGGAATGTGAACTATAAAACAAGAGATACCATATAGCCCAAAAATGATCCCTGCAAAACATTTTCAAGTTCCTATAACAAGGTAACTACAAAAATCAATAGAAAACTAACACGACCTCACCATAAAACCTAACATATCATATCACTAATGAAATTTTCATATAATTTGTATACCATATCAACCGTGTCCACACCACAAAAATAGAAGTGTTAGAATGACCACTACTGAGCCACACAACCAAGCATGTCAAATTTATCATAGTTTCCCTGGATAATCATGTGCTAGACCCCCCTGGACCAGATCCAAGGAAATGTGGACCAGGGTATCCTCATTGAGTCCTATGAGAATCTCGATGGAAACTTGATTAGGCTTAAATTAGGGTCCAAGGAGCATTTATATAGACCATGTTCACTGTGACACCAACCAAACTTCATCCAAGGGGTGGACAGGTGCAGGGCATCCCCCAAAATCAAAAACTAAGGAGCATACAGGTCCAAGGAATTCTCGACTATTTCCATGTCCCATGGAGTAATACACACATGGGTTCCTATGTAAAACATAATCATTAATATCAATTAAAATTTCATACCATGAGTTTACCCACTCATATGTCAATTCAAAATGAAACACATTTCATGAGTTTACCCTCTTATTTCAAAATTGATAAATAATCCATTTAATTAATTAAAGTTAATTTTAACCATTAAAATAAAAGAATCAACATGAAAAGGAGGAAATCCTTCTCTTAGGAAATCAGTTCAATTTAATTCATTAAATTATTTCATTCCTATAACTTAGAAATCTCAAAAAACACCCTATAGAGGGTTCAAAAATAATATAGGCATAGAAAATTTACATGGAACTCCCCCTGGGTGGCCTTGGTTGGGAAGAAACCTAAAACACATCTCAAAGGAACTAAATGGAATACCTAACAGGTTCCATTTCATTTAATTCAATTGTTTAATTTAATTTCCTATCCACGTCAAAAATTCCAGCATGAAGCATAATAAAAACTAGCTTAATAAAGAACCAAACCTCAAGGGGAAAGTTTATGCCACCTACCAAAAGTCAATAGTAGAGTGATCATCCAATAACCACTCTTAATTTGACGTAGATAAGATGAAAACATAAAAACATAAGAAGAACATTGAAAAAAGGAAAATTAGCTTGCAACTAAATAACTCCGTCAATACTAAGAAGAATAAAGATATACCCAAAAGGAATTATGCACTCATCGACATGAATCAAATGAGACTAAAAACACTCGATTTTGAGATCGGATGAAGGGATGGGATCAAATACTAAGGCTTGGATTTTGAAGTATATCCCCATGTTTTTTCTTTTTTCCATTGTATAATAAAATAATTAGGTTTCGTATTAATAGTTTTTAAGGGAAAGGGAGTAAATTTTCCTCAAAATACTAGGTTACATGGTTTGGTCGAAAGATTAGCCAAACTGTGCATCAACCATGCATCCACTAATATAAGGAGTAAAGCCTCTTATGGTTTATACACATGGTTAGACTAAATATGCACAATCCATGTATCATCGCACTATCAAAAACTAAAAATGTACCTTCATAGGCATACACCTCCATCCTTACAGTTTTAACACCCATGAGGGATCCTATAGCCTACTATCCAGCCTTCCACGGTTAGTAGTAACTGTGCGACCTACCCATATGGTTTCCACTAACCATGAAACCTTATTTATTCTCCCAAAAAGTTATGTTCTGGGCTCCGAACAATCCCTATACACCCCAGATACACACATTACCTCAGAGGATATTCACATTAGGCCGTAAACAAGTATTTAAGCAAAAAAAATTATTTGTAACACATATGAAAACCTAGTATCTTACATCACCTTTGGTAATAAATGACCATAGAAGATAAAAGGAATCAAAATAACTATAATTAATTCCCAAAATCTAAATTCAATATATGTCTTGTTTTTTGTTGGTATTAAACATAACTTTCCAAGTGTGAGTATTTTTTTTGATGAAGGTAATGATATTATTTTCTTAAAAAATAGTTTCCTCATAAAGAGAATAAAATATGGAAGAATCATTAACAAATGTGAAATAATGGTTGAGAATCTATTTAAGATTAGTGATCTATGAAATTTAGGCTACATCATGGAAAATAAATAAAATAATATATAGAATATAAGTATTGGACACCTTAGTTATAACAGTTTAAGAAATTATTCAAAATAAAATGGCGGGAGAGATTTACCCAAATTAAGTAAAAACAAAAATATTGTTTTTGTAACTTTTCAAAAAGGATAATATGGTACATGGAAGAAATAAATGAGTGGAATGTTAATAAATAATGACACATAAATTAATTCACTCATATTTATATGGACCAATGAGGCATAAATTTAATGGAGAAAAATTATACTTCAAAGTATCCATTTTTTACTTTATATGTATGACTAATAGGATATTTATAAATGAAAAGTCACAAGAAGTGGATATGTTTAATATTTTTAAAAGATAAAAAGAGAGATAAATGTGAGTTAATATTAATAAATTGAGGAATATAAATGGAAGGGAGTTTATTATAAATTATTTCAAATAATACCTTTTTAAACATGGTATCAAGAACCAATTCAGTGATCCTTACACTCCCTAGAAGGAATGAATTTATAAAATAATGAATAGAAGTCTTATTGAAATGGGTAGAATAATGAATTCTGTGTTCAATAGATCAATGTTTTCATAGAGATAATCTATATACATAAATGTTCATAATTAGAATAGGTTTTTACAGAGACCTAATTAAATTTTTTTTTCTTATGACATAATTTACAAAATAATATTAACTTTTAAATACTTTAGAGTATTTGGTTGTCACTATTTTATGATAGTTATGAGAAAATATCTGGGAATGTTTTGTGGGAAAGTTGGGGATGGTACCATTTTTGGATATCTATATAATGTAAATAGATAATGATACTAGAATAAAAGTATTCATAAGACGGTTTAATGTTATCATGTGAATGTTATTATAAATAAAACCAACATTAATCTTCAAGATGAAGTAGATTTTGAATATACTGATGAAAACAGTGAGAAAATTTAAAAGAAAACTAGTAAAGAAAAATCTTTTAATGAACCACATATAGATAAAACTGATTTTCATCAGACCAGTGATGAAGAAGAGGTTTCTGATGTTGAAAAATGGAAGTATTAAAATATAAATAAGATTGTGTATAAAATAAATATAATTTGAAACTAGAGTTTAGAATTTCATATAATAATTATATTTATGACTGAAAATCAAATAGATTTTATCTCTCAAACCCAGCCTCATTCAATTTCTAAAGAGGTTAATCCCAAATAATGGGTTAATTATATGAATGATTATATGGATTGGATTAAGAAGAACTCATCTTACGATATGGTCCCTATACCAAAACTAAAATTGTGATTTAGGACAATTGGGTATTTATAAATAAACAAAATTATAAAGGTGAGTCTCATAGAAAAATCTCAGAGTTGTATACAAGGGTTATTCATAATTTAAATGAGTAGATTTTAAAGAAATATTTTATCATGATACTATATTGGAAGCCATTACAATGTTCCTAGTTGTTCCAACTAATTGGTAGAAAAAACAATAACCCAATGGATGTAAAATATTCTTTATTAGATGGAGATATGGATCAAAAGTTCCACAATGAGAAGACTGAACAATTTTTTATAGATAGTGATGGAATAAGGGTTTTCAGCCTGAAAATACTCCATGGACTAAAATATGCCCCTCAAATCCTTGTACTCAATGTTTGATAGTGAACTAAATGAAATTATATTAACTAATGTAAAAGTGTTCAAAAAAATTTATTTATACGAAATGAATTTTGGTACTATCATTATAATTATATATGTTGATTATATTATTTCTTTAAGTGACTGATAGAGTGATTGAAAATAATTTTGTAGATAAATGATGAATCATTGTGTGATTCCAATGCTGGGGGAATTGAGTTATTTATTTGGATCACAAGTTCTACAAATGGAGGAATTTATTTTTCTTTCGAAATAGATGTATTCATGGTAATTATTTAATATTTTTGAAATATAAGTCTCTAAACCATTGTACAAATCTATATAGGTTAGGATATATCTTGGAATGGATGGTGTAGGATAGGGTGTGAATCAAAATCAATTTATTAGACTAATTGAAAACTTACATTATCTCACTACATCTAAAAGTGATATTGTTTATATAGTGAACACATGTTCAAGGTATCAAAATGATTATAATTAATAACATTTAATTGATTCCAAAAGAGTTCTAAAGTATATAAAAATAACCTTGAATTTTGGGCTAATGTAAAAAAAGTGAGCACCTAAATATGTTAGGATTTAATATTGTTAACAAGAAGATGATTACGGCAATAGAAAATAAAATTTTGGTGGAATATTTGTTTTAGGGGGAACTTTTATTAGGTTAAATTGTATGAAATAGAATTAAGTTACCTTGATAAACAAAGAGATTGAATATATTGATGACACACTTTCCTGTACTGAAATTATATTGATAAAAGAGAATACTTGAGGGTAAATATTGAGACACCATGTAAAGACCCAGACCCAATATCCTGGAGCTGGTGTCTCACTTTATTACATTGTTAGAATAAACAGGTAACTCACATCTTAAAGGACCAAATTGTTTAGTAGATTTGGAAAACCAGAAACGAATATAAGCTTTACATTACAACTTGAAATGAAATACAACATAGAAAATACATTGGAAGAATCCTTAAAATAATAGATTATTTCAGAAATTCAATCGTAACACACATCTTGGAATCCGGGGGAGAAATAAAAAATAAGAAATGGGTGAGATCAGATGCCCAATAAGGGTAATAAATACAGTGAAATCTAACATAAAAAATAAGTCATTATGAATATCTAAAAACAAAAGTCATTAAACCTAACATTTACAATATTATGGGGGGATTAAAATATTATAAAATAAAACTATAGATAATCACATGAGAAATAAACCTAACCGTGGATATTTTACTTTTTGAATAATCACATGGATTATCAATCACTCATTTATAATGAGAGAATAAATAATGTTGGACATATAAAACATGCCAGAGAGGCCTCAGAAAAGTCCATATCTGTTTTTTCTCATGAGACCTACCGATAAATCAAGGGACTATAGAAGGCTCCAACTATCACTTACCAAGTCCAATTAATTCCTTATATGAACGGTGTGAAAGACAATAAGTAAATACATAACTTTTCACAATTAGTAAACATAATCACTAACTTTTATGAGTAATATAGGGAATGGTATCAGGATAGAACATCCATAGTCAAACTAGTCATAAAAAATTTAATAAAACTGGTAGATAATATCATAAAATATCAATCCAAATTAAGCACAATATTTAATATAGGATGTTTAAATTTATGAAAATACCCTAATAAAATCATCAAGGAATTATTGAGAGAAATACCCTTTTTTACTTTTCAAAGAAGAGTTCTTTTGGAAAATTCATTTATATTTGTCATAATAATAGATTGTATACATTTATATCCTAGAAAGAAAAATTTAAGGTCAATGGAATTATGTTTTACGAATAAATGATGTCCAACTGAAATTGAAACATATGAAAAGACTTTTTAAGTAACTTTAGAAATGGACCACTTCATTGTAGTTTAAGATAAAATTTAAGAGTCTTTAAAGTGGAAAAATGTTTAATTTTTTCATAAAACCAGAAATAAAATAAGACAGTCTTTCATGAAAAAAATATTTATTTTAAAAAAATATCAGTGGCTTAAAATAGATTATGGAGTGTTCTTGAAAATGGGTAAGAAATATGGAACTTCCCTTGAACCAGACTTGCTTATTTGAAAAATTTAAAAAGGGAACCCAGTTAAACAAGTATTTACAATAAAATAAATATTAACTGATCTGGATACATGATTTTGGAACATATTAATTTAATTTATAATAATTATATAGAAATAATGAAGAATTTAGTTTGGTTAAAGAGAGATAAAGTGTAACCCAGATGAAAAATGGAGGTTCAGGAAGAAACCCTTACCTTATGTCTGAAAACGTTCTTCTCTTATACTTAACATCATGGATAATGAAATTAGATTCATTAATAATTTAAATTGGAAATCATTAAATATATATTTGATTTATTATAATTTTTTTTATATTTATTTAAGGATTTTTGATGAGTTATATGATTTATCTTTTTTTTGTCCACGCGAGTTCATTTCCTTGGTTTTCATGATTGCTTCACTTGAATACATGTATGAAAGTTCATGTAAAATGGGAATAATTATCTATAATTTAAATAAATGTTATTAATGAAAATAAATTATATTAAATGGTTATATAATTAATTTGGTTATTTTGAGTGAGGAAGAATTATTAGAAAATATGTTATTGATAATTGTTTAGATTATTTTGGTGGTTTTTAATCATCACAGACTAGTTTTGTTTCATTAATTAATATTATGAATATATAATAGTTATAGAATATTAAATTAGATTTTATATATATTTTATAAATATTTAACCACAAAAATGGTTCTATGACCATCCTTGAAGGCGTAATTGAAAAACGAAAACATGTTATCCATGAAGGTGGTAAATAAAAACCTCACAGATGATGTTTTCATTTTTAGAATAAAAGGAATAAGAGAAGAGATTTGATTGTGGATTTTCATTTTATATAATTAAATTATAGTATATATAATAAAATATATTTATCATGATTTTTTTCATAGAGAAGGTGAGGAGAGTATAAGAAAATAAAATAAATTGAAAAGAAAATGATGAAAGCGAGAGAGGATTTTACCTTCAGAATTTCTTCTCCTTGAGAACCTCTTTAAGGGTCTTGGTATTGGTATTTTGGTGAGGAAAAGGGATCATAGAGATGGGTAAGAGTCTTGGGAAGAGAATTGGGTAGAAATTGGACAATATTAGAGGCTTAATATGTGTGAGGAGAAGAGGTGGTATTTATAGTGGAGGAGGGGGTGTTTTTTGATTATTTTATTCATTTGTTTATTATTTTGTCTCAAGAAAATAAATAGTGATGATTAAATGACTAAATATAGTTTATATATAAGGGTAGATCTAGATTATGGTGCTTATATTAGTTATTAATCAATGAATAGTGTATTTATCTTATAATTTATATATACTATAAATTACCATATTTTACCATTCACAAAAAATTAAACTATTTTAGAAAAATCACAAAAATACAGCCTAACAATTTTTAGACATGAATAATTCAAAATTATCTCCATTTTATGAAAATAATTTTTCAAGTATGATAAATTTTATTTTTAATTAAAATCATAATTTATTTGAAAAATACTGATTTTAAAAATATAATTAGTTTTATAACACTTTGAAAAATTAATTAAGGTCTCATAAAATTATCTTATAATACCAAGATAAAAAATATTAATTTATTAGTATTTTTTAGGAAAATATAATTTATTTGAAATAATTATATTAAATATAAAATTTCAATTAAATATTTAGGACATATGAAAATACGTAAACTTAATTTATCATTTTTAAACATTTATTTACTTATTTCACGATATAAATATACCATATTTTCATTTATAAGATACCTAAATTTTATTTATAATTTCATGGGTGAATTTACTATTTTATTACTCATATTAATATTCCAAATGGTCACATTACTATTCCAATGCTCATATCAAATAGTATAACATGGTTTTAAGCACAGTTTTGAGTGAATTATAAACTATCGAAGATACTAAATTTTAAAAGAGACATACCATAAGATCTTGGTGTGTTACAAACCACTCATAATTTCATGTGATTTTTTTTAAAATGATCTCTATGAGAATCCAATATAACACAACTAGTCTAAGATCATTAACATGAAATTTTACTTCATCAAAGAGAATGTTCCCAATAAGGATATTGAGTTAGAATTTTTCTATACCGATGATCAAAAAGAAAATATCTTCCCCAAATCAATTCGCAAGCGCATATTTGAGACTCTGAAGATGAACATGAATATTTATACCTACCATATCACATGAGGGAATTTGGTTACACCCCACTATGCTTCGATTCTATTGTTAATGGGGTAGAATAAGTACACAACATTTTGACTTGAATTTTATTAATTGAGAAGTTTTGTTGAAAAAATGTGGAGAAAAGGTTCAATTAGTGATTTGATTAATAGGGAGTGTATATAAGTAACTTGTAAATAATTGTATTTTTACAAAGGTAAAAAATTATATAAAAGACACTAATTCTTATAGTGGTTTAGTTTTAAGATATTTATATTTTATAAATTAAATTATTTCATGTTTTTTGGATTGGTTTGTTGAGGTTGACAATAAATCCAAATAAAGAGATTTATGAAATTGATGATATTTCTAAATAATGTTGTATTTATTCTCAACCATGAGTTATAACCATTGGAATATGGTTATGTATGTTCTTGAGTTGTCCAAATATTGATTGAGTTGGTTTGAGGATATTGGAGTATAATTTTAGAATTTTTGAATTTCATGTTGTTTGATATTTTCCTAAGGGTGTTAATGTGTAAGGTTTTTATATCTAATTATTTTGGAACTATAAGTTTAGAAACTATATGAGATTTCATAAGTATTTGAAATACTTAATAAAAATCACATAGAGATTCATAAGTGCATTTAATTCTTATAAAAATGTTGTTTTTTGAAATATATTTAAGATGAGAAGATATATTGAGTTTCAGAAGGTAAAAGTAGATGATGAATAAGATTTTAAACAATTTATTAAAAAAATACTAAAATGATATTTTTTTAGTTGTGATAAATTATGAGGCTTCATACTATTTTATAAGATTCCATGCTGTGAAGGGTTACTGCATGGATTCATATAGATATAGAGATTACTTTCAAAATACAATGAGATTTTAAAGAGGAATATCTCTATCACCATAAAAAAATCTAAATAGACAAATTTATTTGTATTAAATTAATTTTAATGAATATTAAATGTCAAATTATGTAATGGTGTTGATGGGAATCTCAAGTGAGAATAAATTAAATTCATTATTGTGAAGAAGCTACATAAATATTCTATAGAAATTTAGTAGTGTTAATGGTATTTCTTAAAATAAATAAGGAATTTACAAAACAAAATCACGAAAATATTATTTATAAAATTCTTCAAATTAGAAATAATGAAAAATATAAAATTATTGTAAATGGGAATTTAGAATTTAATACAATAAAATACGATAGAACTACTTTATCAAGTAGAGAGAAGATTAGATTGAAAAGTATTATAAATTTTTGATCATATGTGTCAAGGAAATTAATTCTCTTAATGATAATATGGATGAATGTGTTTTAGAAATAAAAATTCTAGTGTGTTATTACATACTCTCATTCAAACATTTAGTGTGATGAAATATTGAAAAGTAAGAAAATAATTCATGTTTATTAATTGAAATTATTTTGGATCACAAATTTCTAAAAATAAGAAGAATATATTATTTTCTATTGTTGATACATCTGGTAGAGTACTAAATAATTTTTCACATCCAAGAGAAAATTTATAAGTCATTGAATTATTTGTAAAGAAAGGGATTTATATTTTGAAATGGTTTTGATTTTGGTTGTAATGAATTATTTTTGAATGAATGGGTAAAATTGTAACTTCAAACCTTTATAAAATAGATTGAAACTCATTTTAATGAGGTCAACTTTGCAAGAACTCGGTTCTTATTTTTGAGGTACGAGCTTCTTCTTTTTCCTTTTACGTAAGTGTTTTTGAGAAAATATGGAAAATGGAAAAAATGATCAATTTTGAAACTAAATGCTGTCTACTTTTTCCACACACCATGTACTTTTGGCCGTGTTGGGATGAGTACACGGTGCGTGTAGCCTTGTCGGCAACGAGGGGTGTAGGAACTGACTACACATCGTGTAGTGGTACCTTACACACCGTATAGTCAGTCGGAAGGCTTGAATAGTAAGGTGGTGGAGTCGCCGCCAGCTGGGCGACAGTACACGCCGTGTACTCAGGAGTACATGCCTTGTACTCAGGTCGACGGGTGAACAGTGTGGCGGTGCCGCTGAATGAACAGTTAAATGAAATAAGTACACACTATGTACTCAGAATTACATGCTGTGTACTTTGTCTTTTCAGCTTAAAACAGGCAGTAGCCTCCTCATTTGGCAGAGGAGGCGTTTGAGCAATTTTGGAGCCAAGGAGGACGGTCGGACATTTGAAGATCCGCCAGGTGTTCGTCTGGAATCCGATTCGGCATCGGATGAACTTGTTGGAACCGCACGGGTAAGCCCTTCCTCCTCCTTTAACCCTTCTTACCAATTATTTCCCAAGGGGAAGTTATTTACATTTGAATGGGTTCTGTTCTTCGTAAAATCTACGCCGTTCATGGGCGTTTCTGGAGTCGGCGTTCGAGTATATCATTCATTGGCATATAAGGTTGGTGGATTTGTGTTAGTTTTTTTAACTGTCGTGCATTTTGTGCGTTTTTGTGCCATGAACCCATGTTGGGGTGTCGTGTGGCTAAGGCCGTTGCTATATTTAATGCCTAGAATTGCATAGGTAATTGAATTGTGATAATAAAATTCTGATTGGGATCGTTACTTGGATCCGGAACCACCCCGGGGGGTGTGTTCCACTGTTTAGCCGTTTGGCCAGGATACCCGAGGGTATGCCTTTAATGTAGTAATTGTAGAATTGCCTTCAGAGGAATTTCTTGTTTACTGAATTTTGATATGTTGGGTATGGCCCGGTTACCTGTTTAGCCTGAGGGCGTTGTTGTGATTAGCCTGTGGGCACTGCACTGTTTAGCCTGAGGGCAGTAGTTACTTCGGCCTGAGGGCAACTTCTTCCGTGCCTGAGGGTAGTAGACTCTGTGCATGAGGGCGACACTACCTACGCCTAAGGGAAAAACTCGGTTATGCCAGAGGGCAGATTCTTGTGTTGGATACTCGTTACCTGAGGGTAAGAGTTTACGTGTCTGAGGACACTAGTTGGTTACTTAGAAATACACTGTGGTGATTTCTTATATTAAATGGATTAAATGAATAATAAAAATGGCAATATAATTGGTAGTTGTTACTTTGGAGTACTTCTTACTTTATTGCATTTATTACTGCACACTATTGTTGTATGCTTAGACGCAGTTGGGCATGGGCCTTTGGTGGGTGCCTACTGAGATATATCTCTCACACCCTGTTTTGGTCATGCTTTTTGGCCCAAACATATTACGTTGCTGTAGGAGTAGATAGGGGAAAGAGTCCCTATATAGGTACTTGACTGTTGCTGAGGAGTACGAGGGAATATGACCGAGCCTTGGATCGCGATTCCACTACCATCTGTTTGCTTTGCTTTGCTGTACTCTCTTTTCTGCTATACTGTATTGATATTTAACATGTTCTGGCTGTTTTCTTAGAACTTGAAACATGTAGCATCATCTTTTATATACTGTTGGTTATATCCATTATAGTTGTTAATTTCAGTAGTTTTATGATTTACTGCTTCCCTTGTCGTTGTATGTTTATTTTGGTATTCCACTGCGCTACACTTTGAAAAATGAGGGCATAGTTTCCCCACTATCAGACCTGGGCTTTCACTGCTAGTCGGCAGCCTCCGGCATTTGGGGAAATGCTCTTGATGTCACGTGGCGAACCGGGTTCGGGGCACCCGTTGCGTGGCACCTGGATCCGGGACGTTACAAATTGGTATCAAAGGGGTTCTTTTCTTTGACTTACTATTTGGAGCCTTAGTCAGGGATAGGATGGACCGATAGTTGGTAATAAGCTATGCCCGGGTGTAGCTAACCCATGTAAAGGGAAAAACCAGTCTACCTCGTATTTTTTGCAATTATTTCAGTTTTGAAAATTTTACAGTTGAAATGTTTTCACCGTTGGGTGACACACTTGTATTGTGTTGTTTATATTTATCTATGGGTTCTCTTGAGTTGCAACCTGATGAGATAAGGGTATTCCGTCTCATGCATCATATAGGCACATGCTAGATATCACATGCCATGCATAGATTCCATGCCATGTAGGTGCATTAGAATTTTCATGTTGTTGTGATAGTTGTTGTGCTAATAAAGCATGCTGTTGTGATAGCTGCTTGATAAATACCTGCCTTGTGATATGGTATTTTTGTTTGAGCTTGTTTATAAAATGGACACCAAACTTTGGTTTTTGGGGAGTATGGGCCCCCATTGACTGGAATTTGGTGAATCATTGAATGTTTATTATGTTATAACATAGATAAGCTGTCAAACTTTGATTCGTGGGGTGTATGGGCCCTCACAGGTCGGAATTTGACACTTAGGTGTTGTTTTTCAGTGTTTTCTGGGTTCCAGGGAAGATTCTGAGGCATACTGTCTGGAAACCCAGTATACACGCCGTGTAGTTATTTTTTACACACGCCGTGTATGGCCTTCTATTCGGGAAGAAAAATGATCTTTTTAAGTACACACAGTGTACTCTGAGTACACGCCGTGTAGTCTCTTCCCATGTCACAAACCATGTGGGTGGTGACATGGGGTAGGGAAGGGATTGGGTAAAACACGATGTGTAGTTTTGTGCATGCTGTGTAGTGTTGACCCGGAGTCCGGCCGTGTAACTAAAAACACAGGTCGGTGAACACCTTTACAGAACACGCCATGTCAATGATGCACACGCCATGTAATGTGACCTGGGGACTCGGCCGTGTAACTAACAACACGGGTCGATGTCATCATTCCTTGAACACGCTGTGTACCTCTAAGGACCCACCATGTAGTCTTGTCCGAGGACAGACCGTGTGGGGTTAGCCATATGGCTAGGAAACGGGGTGATGTACATGCTGTGTGTGGGTGTAACACGCCGTGTAGTTTCAAGCCGAGTAGTCGGCCATGTCACAAGAGACACGAGCAGTTGGAAAATAAAACCATACACACCGTGTAGATTAAGTACACGCCGTGGAGTTTTGTTTAATGGGAGCTGTGTGGCTTAGCCGTGTCGAAGGACCCGGGCAGGGGAAGGGAAGTCAAGTACACACCGTGTAGTCAGTGTACACGCCATGTAGTCTTGTTTTGAAATTTTTTGAATGGATTATTTGTCTTTTCCTTTATGGTTCCTTTACTTTTCGGTCTTAATAATCTTTAATCTGAGGCCTGCTTTTGACCTTGTAGTGTCATCCCCTAGACGACCGCGAGTTGTTCGCCAGGAGAGCGGCGACGATTATACTCCATAGATGGTGGGCCATTGGCTACCAGTGGATCCTCCAGCAGAGACAGATGCTACGCCAGCTGCTATACCGGACACAGGCGCGGAGGTACAGTTCCGTGAAGGCTTTATGCGGTTCATGCAGACCTTTCAGGGAGCACCGCAGGCTGCTACATCTATGGCCAAGCTGACGCGTATTTTTCAGCAGTATCATCCTCCTACGTTTTCAGGGGATGGCGGACCACAGGCTGCAGAGTCTTGGCTAGGATCGATACAGACTAATTTTGAGCATCTTGAGACGCCTCCAGGGCAAAGGGTCCAGCTCTCGACTTACATGGTGCGTGATTCCACCAAGAAGTGGTGGGAAGTTACCACCTAGTCAGAGCATCACATGGACATGGCGTGGGATGATTTTGAGGGAGTCTTCTATGACTTCTTCTTTCCCGAGACGCTGAGGGCAGATAGAGCTCGAGAGTTCAGGAATCTACAGCAGGGCACTATGTTAGTGATGGACTATTCTGCTCATTTTACGGAGCTTCAGCGCTTTGCACCGGTGCTGGTTGGTGATGAGACACTGAGAGACAGACGTTTTTGAGGATGGTTTTAGGTATGACATCTGAGTGCTGGTAAATATTTTCAGGTTACCTACTGTACACGTGATTATGAACCAGGCACTGATCATAGAGAGGAACCTGCATGAATCTAGTGGTGTGGGCCAGGGCGGTTCATCACCAGTTACTGGTTCTATTTCTGCTGGCAAGAGGAAGAGACAGATAGACTTCTCTCAATGCAGCAGTACCAGTTAGAAGAATGCTTCAGGTGGCCAGGTTATTTGCTACCAGTGTGGTAGGGAGGGGCACAAGAGACCGCAGTGTCCATGAGACCCAGTGGAGTGCCGAGCTTGCGGCAAGATGGGTCATCTACAACACTTTTGTAGGGCGTTTCCACCAGTGGCTAGTGAGAAAGGTTTTATGTCGACTCCGCGTGCGGGAGCAGGACCAATGGCTTCTAACCAGTCTAGGAACTGGAATACGTTAGGGAATGCAGGCCGAGAGGGTGGTCATGGCCGTGGTAACCAGACACCAGGATCGCAGAGGCAACAGGGTGGGACAGCTCAGGGTAGCCAGGCTGTGTCGTAGGGCCACGACACTGGGCAGGCATATGCAGTGCAATAGACCCAGCAGGAGTAGGATCCCAGAACTTCTACAGTCAGAGGTACTATTCTAGTAGCTTCTGTCTTGTCTTCAGTACTTTTTGATACGGGTGCTACGCATAGTTTCATATCTGTACCCGTTGTGGAGAGCCTTGGGCTCGATATTTCTTCTTCTTCTGATATCATGACGCTAGACAATCTGTTGGGGACTAGAATGGCTGGTGTGCATCAGTGCAAGGAGTTCCCCCTTGAATTTGGTGGGTGTCACTTCCTTTGGGACCTCTATGTCGTGGAGATGAAGAGCTATGACATCATTCTTGGGATGGATTGGTTGGTTCCCTTCCGAGCCTTTGTAGACTGCTATCGTCGTAGGGTGCGTTTCACGTCACCATAGGATGGAGAGTTTCTATACAAGGGCGAGTGGTATGTTCAGGCGAGTGGTGCTGGACCAGAGCATCATGGGCGAGGTGGAGTCACAACCCAGATTTCGAGCTTATATCTGGATGACCAGGGGACTTTTTAGACGGATTTCCCTCTAGTTGTCAATCATTTCAGGGATGTCTTCCTGGATGACTTTTCAGGTCTACCCCTAGTGCGTGAGGTGGATTTCTCTATCGATCTTGTGCCACGAGTAGCACCGGTGTCCATTCCTCAATATAGGATGGCTACGCTTGAGTTGCATGAGCTCAAGAGGCAATTAGAGGAGCTACAGGCGAAAGGTTTTATCCAACCCAGTACTTCTCCTTGGGGTTCTCTGGTCCTTTTTGCAAAAAAGGCGGATGGTACCCTCAGGCTTTGCGTGGATTATCGAAAGTTGAACCAGTTGACAGTTAAGAACCGATATCCCTTGCCGAGGATAGATGATCTGTTTGATTAGCTTCGTGGAGAACGAGTGTTCTCGAAGATTGACTTGAGATCCGGATATCATCAGTTGCGCGTTAGACCATCTGTTATACCTCTCACATCTTTCAGGAGTAGGTATGGTCTATATGAGTATACGGTTATGCAGTTCGGACTAACGAACGCGCCAACAGTTTTCATGGCTCTGATGAATCGTGTTTTCCATCCGTATCTTGATTCATTTGTGGTAGTATTCGTGGACGACATCTAGGTGTATTCTTGCACTCGGCATGACCATTCCACCCATCATGGGATCATATTGAGTACACTGAGAGAGCATCGGCTATATGCTAAGCTCTCAAAGTTCCACTTTTGGATGGACCAAATTCACTTTCTAGGTCACATTATCTCAGAGGCAGGAATTGAAGTCGACCCAGAGAAGGTGAGAGTAGTAGTTTCCTAGGAGCAGCCTAAGAACATGTTTGAGATACAGAGTTTCTTTGTGCTGGCTGGTTACTAAAGAAGCTTCATACAGAACTTCTCCCACTTAGCAGCACCGTTGATAGGTCTGACTAAGAAGGGTGTGAAGTTTGTTTGGTTGGAAGCTTGCGAGACGCCTTTTCAGGACCTGAAGGGAAGGTTGACATCAGCACCGATCCTGATACTCCCAGAGCAGGGGAAGAGCTATACAGTTTACTGTGATGCATCAGGAATTGGGCTGGGAGCTGTTTTGATGCAGGGTGACCAAGTTGTCGCGTACGGGTCTCAGTAGTTGAGGCCACATGAGAGTCATTACCCGACGCTTGATCTCAAGTTGGCTACAGTTGTTCATGCATTGCGCTGTTGGAGACACTGTCTATTGGGGGATCATTTTGTGGTTTTCAGCGACCAAAAAAGCCTCAAGTATATCTTTACTCAGCGTGACCTGAATCTAAGGCAGAGAAGGTGGGTCGAGTACCTACAGTCCTTCGATTTTGAGCTTACCTATACACCTGGTAAAGGTAATGCAGTAGCTGATGCACTGAGCAGGAAGACTCAGATACAGGCAGTGCAGGAGGCCAGTGGTGAGTGGCAGCATATGGCTCTGTTCTCTGAGATGCATCTAGAGGTGCATGATAGTCAGGGGAAGACTTATCTTTCCTCGTTAGCTGTGACTTATACCCTCCTGGATAGAGTGAGGATGAGGCAGCTATCTGATTTAGAGGGCCTAGTTCTATTCTAGTCGGTGGCAAGTGAGGACCCTCCTCCTGGTTGGACGATAGGTGACGACGATGTTTTGCGTTTCCATGGACGAGTATGGGTTCCGGGGTATATACGCGAGGAGATTATGCGGGAGTTTCATTCTTCAGCTTGGGCAGTTCATCCCGGGGATACAAAGATGTACCGAGACTTGAGATGTCAGTACTGGTGGCCGGGTATGAAGAGAGAGACAACTGGGTTTGTTATGAGATGTTCCACCTGTCAGCAGGTGAAGGAAGAGCATCAGAGACCAGCTAGACTGTAACAGTAGTTACCCATTCCAGAGTGGAAATGGGATGATATCATGATGGATTTTGTGACGGGTTTTCCGAGGTCACCTCATCTCAATGACGCCATGTGGGTTTTTGTGGACAGACTCACGAAGGTAGATCACTTTTTGCCGATGAAGAGACCTTTGGTGTGGATGAGCTCGGAAGGCGGTATATCCGAGAGATCGTACGTCTTCATGGGGTCCCTCATTCTATTGTTTCAGATAAGGATGCCCGCTTCACGTCTCGTTTCTAGAATAGTTTTCAGAGGGCGCTGGGTACACATGTGCTCTTGATCACAACATACCACCCTCAGACAGATGGCTAGTCAGAGCGGACGATACAAGTGCTAGAGGGCATGCTGCGCGCATGCATCCTAGACTTTGGGGACTCTTGGGAGAAGCATATACCCTTAGTCGAGTTTTCCTATAACAATAGTTTTCAGGAAACCATTGAGATGGCACTATACTAGGATTTATTTGGTAGGCCATGCCGATTACCATTGTTCTAGTTAGAGGCAGGTGAGGCAGCTTTACTGGGGCCACAGCTCGTGCAGAAGACATCTGAGCAGGTCCAGTTGATTCGGAAGCGGATGGCTACCGCACTTTCTCGTCAGAAGTCTTATGCTGATCGCTATAGATGACCTTTGGAGTTCATGGTCGGGGATCAGGTTTTTCTACGTGTTTCGCTGAGGCTGGGACACAAGCGGATCAGGAGATAAGGTAAACTTTTACCGAGGTATGTGGGACCATTCGAGATCCTGGAGAGAGTCAGGCTGGTTGACTATCGGTTGCAGTTACCGCAGCGGTACCGAGCCATTCATGACATCTTCCACATGTCTCAATTGCGTCGCTACCATTCATACCTGTCTCACACCTTTTAGCCTGAGGAGGTTGAGCTTCAGCATGATGCATCCTTTGAGGAGCATTCGATCCGTATCGTTGACAGGAGCATGAAGGTTCTCCGAGATCGGTCAGTTCCTCTCGTACGGGTGCTATGGAAGCATGACCGAGTGCAGGATGAGACTTTGGAGTGGGAGGCGGACATACGTGCTTAGTGGCCAGAGTTGTTCTGAGATTTATCTTCGCCACCCTTGGAAGGGAAATTCGGGGACAAATTGCTATAAGTGGGGAATTTTGTAAGAACCCCGTTCTTATTTTTGACGTATGGGCTTCTTCCTTTTTTCCTTTTCCTTATGTTTTTTTTGAAAAATATGGAAAATGGAAAAAATGATAAATTTAGAAACTAAACGCCGTGTACTTTGTCCACACGCCGTTTACTTTTGGCCATGTTGTGATGAGTACACGGGGCATGTAGCCTTGTTGGCGACGATGGGTGTAGGAACTGACTACAGACAGTGTAGTGGTACCTTACACGCTGTGTAGTTAGTTAGAAGGCTTGAATAGTAAGGTGGTGGAGTCGCCGCCAACTGGGAGACAGTACACGCCGTGTACTCAGGTTGATGGGTGAACAGTGTGGCGATGCCGCCGAATGAACAGTTAAATGAAAGAAGTATATGCCGTGTACTCCGAAGTACACGCCGTGTACTTTTTTTTCGGCTTAAAATAGGCAGTAGACTCCTCATTTGGCAGAGGAGGCGTTTGAGCCATTTTGGATCCAAGGAGGACGACTGGACCTTTGAAGATCTACCGGGTGTTCGTCTGGAATCCGATTCGGTTTCAGACGATCTCGTTGGAACCGCACGGGTAAGAACTTCCTCCTCCTTTGACCGTTCTTACCAATTCTTTCATGAGGGGAAGTTATTTACGTTTGAATGGGTTTTGTTCTTTGTCATATCTATGCCGTTCGTGGGTGTTTCTGGAGTTGGTGTTCGGGTATATCGTTCGTTGGCGTATAAGGTAGGTGGATTTGTGTTAGTTTTTCCAACTGTCGTGCGTTTTGTGCATTTTTGTGCCACAAAACCATGTTGGGGTGTCATGTGGCTGAGGCCATTGCTATATATAATGCCTAGAATTGCATAGGTAATTGAATTGTGATAATAAATTGAGAATTGGGATCGTTGCTTGGATCCGGAACCACCCCGGGGGTGTGTTCCACTGTTTAGCTATTTGGCTAGGATACCCGAGGGTATGCCTTTAATGTAGTAATTGTAGAATTGCCTTGAGAGGAATTTCTTGTTTACTGCATTTTGATATGTTGGGTATGGCCCAGTTACCTGTTTAGCCTGAGGGCGTTGTCGTGATTAGCCTGTGGGCACTGCACTGTTTAGCCTGAGGGCAGTAGTTACTTTGGCCTGAGGGCAACTTCTTCTGTGCCTGAGGGTAATAGACTCTGTGCCTGAGGGCGACACTACCTACACCTGAGGGAAAAACTCTGTTATGCCTAAGTAAAGATTCTGGTGTTGGATACTCATTACCCGAGGGTAGGAGTTTATGTGTCTGAGGACACTAGTTGGTTACTTATAAATGCACTGTGGTGATTTCTTATATTAAATGGATTAAATGAATAATAAAAATTTCAATATAATTGGTAGTTGTTACTTTTGAGTATTGCTTACTTTATTGCATTTATTACTGCACACTATTGTTGCATGCTTACACGCAGTGAGGCATGGGCCTTTGGTGGGTGTCTACTGAGATATATCTCTCACACCCTGTTTGGGTCAAGATTTTTTGCCCAAACAGATTACATTTCTGCAGGAGTAGATAGGGGAAAGAGTCCCTATACAGGTACTTGACTATTTTTGAGGAGTAGGAGGGAATGGGGCCGAGCCTTGTCTCACGATGTCGCTGCCAGCTATTTGCTTTGCTTTGCTGTACTCTGTTTTCTGTTGTACTGTATTGATATATAACATGTTCTGGCTATTTTCTTAGAACCAGAAACATGTAGCATCATCTTTTATATACTGTTGGTTATATCCATTGCAGTTGTTAATTTCAGTAGTTGCATGGTTTTCTGCTTCCTCTGTCGTTGTATGTTTATTTTGGTATTCCGCTGCGCTACACTTTGAAAAATTAGGGCATAGTTTCCCCACTATCAGACCTGGGCCCTCGCAGCTAGTTGGCAGCCTCTGGCGTCTGGGGAAATGCGCTTGAGGTCACGTGGCAGACCGGGTTCGGGGCACCCGTTGCATGGCACCCGGATCCGGGACTTTACAAATTTAGCACATTAAATAGCTTTTAAATAATGTGTGTGTTTGATACACCCTTTAGACCCCTTGTCTATATAGATTTTAACTGGGGGGAGGGGTATTTCTTATCAAGGTTATATGAGTTACATGTTTGGGATGTTTCTTATTAGGGTGTTAGTAGTGAGGATAGATTTATATTTATATATTTATATTGATTATATAAGAAACCATATTTCTCACATCCTATTTTTTTATTGGGATCACTAGGAACCGAGTGAGAGGTTATGATTTATGCTACACTAGTTAGTCACACACTACTAGTGCCCCTAGTTACGTGTTGGTGTTGGTGGAGAGTGCCTATGTTTCTAGGTGTGGTGATGGTTAACTGATATTTTTCATTGATTAAATATAGAATGATAGGTTAATTCATGTTTGTTAAATTCTAGGATCATTTCACTTAAGATATATTTTATTGATCATTATACTAGATGAATCCATATGTTACTTTTGTTTGTGTTCCCTAGCCTGATTAACATCTATGAAACCATATGTTTCATTTGTTTGATTCATTTCATTTGTATTATGGTGAATTAGCTCTTAAGTTATCATTCACACATTTATTTAATTGTGTTAAAAATATTTCTAAATATCTTTAAATGGTTCATTTAAAGATTGGGTTGAAAATGGGTGTTTTAAATAAAGGGGGATTTTACTGACATAATGTTTTTTAAAAGTAATTATTTTAATTTAAGAAGAAATTATTAATAGTTCTCTAAAATAATCATCATTGTGAATTTTGTTTCCTATTATATATATATATATATATATATATATTTATTTATGCATGTCAACCATTTTTTAATTATATTTCAAAATAGCATAAAATGTATCCTATTTGAATGGTATAATAGAAAATATTTTGTGGAATCCTAGTAATCATGGTTTCTATTACACCCTACATACACCATTTTATGTATACTACCCTCGTGGTTTCTTTTAAGTGCTCGAGTCATTTTCCTTCCTTATATTAGGAGAGGATTTTTCCATTGATGATTGGGATGTGATTTGAAGAGTGATCAAGGGTCACAAACAGATGGTGAGTTCTAGTTCAGTTTTGTTTTATTTTGGGATACTATTATATAGGGTGGTCCTATATGGATTATTCATACATGTGATATATTATTTTTCTTATTTCTAAATTTCAATGATGATTTATTTATTCATAAATCATTAACTATGATTGGATTGGACTATATTTACTTATCGAGATTGAAATATTTCCCACTATATTCTATGTTGATACCTTGTAACTCATCACCAACACAGGGTGATCAGGAAGGGGAATTGGGCCTTGTCACATGTTGTTTTAGGTATTTGGTCTTGGGGAATCCTAGTTTTCTTCATGAAAAAATGATATCAAATCACGAACCTTTCTTATTTGGTGTGCGTCTATGTAGTATAGAGTCTATGATCATGACCAAGACTTGGGTGGATGGTTTGAAAAAGTTCATGGCCATCTCAAATTCTCAAAAATCCTTGAGTTTCCATGAGATTAGAGGATTTTATTGTTTTTTACTTAAATTTTGGATATCTTTGATTGGATTTTATATTCCATGATGGTGTTTTGATCCTGGATGAGTATGTTAGTGATTTTGGAGACATTTTGAGTTTCAGGGGTAAAGGTGGTGAATGAATACTAACTTCATGGTTGGACTACAGGGTCTAGTAAACCATGTGGAACCCATTCCAAATAGTTTCCAAATCCCTTTTAGGTATTGCTGCATGGCTTACCAGAACATGTAGCCAAACCATGTACATTGCTATTTCTCCTCTAAGAGTATTCTTTTACAACCCTTTCTTTCTATAATGACTCCAATGGTGTTTACCATTGGTGTGATGTTGATTTTGGAAGTTTTTATGGTGAATTTATGTGATTGAATGTCATTTTGATTGATATTTATGTTCATATGCTTTGTTTTTTCCTTAAGGATGCTATGTTATGGGTTTTAAAAGTTGTTTTTGGGATATAGTAAATATTTTTATAAGGTGTATTATTTTAGAAAATTGATTATAATGGTTGTGGGAGGATTCTTGGATGTATTTTTTAATTATTTGTTTTGTGTTTTAAGAATTGGTCTTGAATAATAGCCTTAAACATGCACTCCATATCCGATGATAAAAAAAATAATCTCTACACTTTTATCTTTGACACTGAATGTTGTAACCAAATTTTAGTTATCCAAAATATAAAACATCAAACAACAAAATATTGGATCACTTTGACACCTAAAGAAATTTTAGGTTTACAGTTTTAGAGAATTAGGGATAACTCTTACATAAAAATACTCATGTCTACAAATGAGATTTTTCCCACCATTCCCCTCTTTTATTATAAGACATTACATCTTTAACATATCCCACACAATTATTAAAACATGAAACCATTCTATACATAATTAATTTATCAAAAATCTTAATTAGGTGGGTAAATGGAAAACATAATAAGGATAAGATCAAATACTTAGAAAGAGAAAACATAAACATTTAAAATTGAATGTAATTAGTGAAAATAAGATGAGAATAAGAGTATTATGAACAAGTCAAAGAGAATGTGTATAACATAATAGAATTCATAACTATAAAACACAGATAATTAAATATATGACATGGAATAAATTTTTAGTAAATGAAATATTCATATGAAATGATAATCATGATCCATGTGATGTCAATATCGATCAAAAGAACCATTAACCATCATAGAAATCATTGAGAAAAAATGTTAGTATCTTGGAACATTATCGTCATAACCCATGTTCACTCATGTCAAAAATAATTGGAGCACAGTTTAATATATAAGAGTAACCTCCATGTTTAACTCTATTATTATTTCCTTTATAGAAAAGGAACATTACCTAAACCATTGGAGAGCTATATTGGTCTTTCCCATTATATAAGTTTTGTTGGGATCACCCATCATATAATATGTATAAGGATCACCCATCACCACGATATATATTAGAATCAACCATAATTACCAATAATATCTAAGTATAATACATGAACATAAGACATGGAATCTTTCACTTTTCTTCATCAATATTTTTACAACATCTTTCATTCCTTTTTAATCTGATTCACCCATGAAAAGAAAATGAGTTCCATGAAAATAAATTTAAAAAAGTGATCATTACAAATTCAGAGAAAGAATAAAAATTATATCATAATATCATTTTCATAGTGATATATAGTAATCATTAAAATATGTTAACTTATATGAAAATCTGATTAAAATAACATTTAAAACATTTCTTTGAAAATAGAAAATATATCCTTTTCTTTTGATAGTAATTTATCAAATTTTAAAGAATATTTGGAAAAATATTTTCATTGAAAATAAAAATCCAAAAATATAAAGGAATTTTAAACATAAATAATGTATATAAAGGTGTGAAAATCCATTCAATCCATAAATGTTAAAAATATACATTCATTTCAAAAAAGTTTATATAGAGTCAAAATTGACCCATTTAGAAAAATGATATAAAATTTTCTTTTAAAAAAATATAAATGATGGTCAAAGATCATGGAAAATATATTTAGAAAATAATTTATATTTAGAGAATAAAATTATTGAACTAAGATAAATATAATGGAGGAAGATTTTGGTTAAAAGTATTTCAAATATTTTAAACAATTTTTTTAAAGAAATACCATTTATGACCTTTTAAAACCAAAAACCATTTGAAAGAAAGAACATAATAAGAAATAGAAAATACCTTATTTATAAATAGAGTCATGATATTTTATATCGATATTTAGTGTATACACCATATAAATAAAAATAGGTTCATTAATCAAATCTTGTCTCAAAGAAGGAAGTTTGAGGCTATAATCCCTCAAAACATGGGTAATAATAAAATCAAAAGAAATTTAAATAAGGAACATAATATGATTATGTAAAAACCATGATTTTCATTAAATAATATGTTAAAAAATTAAGTGGGTAGTAAGTACTCCATATAAAATAAATCATGGTGTATAACATGAATTATGTCTCATGGAATTGAAATTGAGAAAATGAAAACCCTTGCAAAATTTTTAACATTTGAAGGAATATATTATGAAAGTGGTAAATTAAAAGTAAATGTAATTATAATGATAAAAGATTTATTCATGATATAATATCTCAATACTAATCATATTCACATTATAAAATGAAGCACATGCGTAAAACAAGACATGTATCAATGAAATAATAATGAGACAAATACTCCTTATAAAGATCTTATAATTGAATTTTAAAATTTAATAAATGAAGTGATTATGTGTAACAATTTCAAAACCAAAAAAAATAAGTAGAAAAAAATAATAGGTTATTTATCACATTATCTTGTTATAAAAAAGTCATGGAAGTAGAATTATAAATCATTGAATGAAAATTGAGTAAAGAAGCCCCTTACCTCGAGTCCTTAATCACAACTTATGTTATTTAAATATCATATAATAAACATAGATAAATTATTTAATTATTTAAGAAAATTTATAGGTTTATTTAATTATCATTAAACCATTTAAATTATTTATTTCAATGATATATTAAATTACATAATTGGTCATGTCCATAAGGTGCATTTTTAGGATGTTTGATTCATAGTTTCTAAATGTCTTCAGAATGATTACTATGGTTAAATAGTCAATTGTTAAATTATGTAAAAGTTAATAATCATGAAATTATTATCATTTTTATTTATTAAATAAAATTTTTATAACCATCCATGAATGGTTTCTACGAAAAACAAATCACATCGCTTCATGGAGGTAGTAATCCACAAGTACGCATGGATGATGTTTTCATTTTCCAATGGGATGAAGGGTAAGAAAATAGATGATATATTATCTTTAAAGACTTATAATTATTTCATTAATATAATATGTGTAAATTAAATCCATAATTATAAATATCTATGAGAGTTGGTAATTGAAAATGAAACACATCACTTCATGGAGGTAGTAGTCCACATTTACGCATGAACTATGATTTCATTCTCCATTTGATGGGAATGGAAAGAAAAAGGGGTGTAAAATATTAATAATAATTGATATTTATAGAGTATATAGTAATGTTATTATATCATAATATTTTAATAATATTTTATGGAGCTATAATAATATGTAAAATTAAAAATTCACAATTAACAGTTATACATCTTTTTTAGTAAACCACCTTAGGAATATACATTAATCCTTCTAGTTTTTTTCTTTGATGAGACCATAATATCTATTTCATGGAGAATAATTTTTTGGAGATAATGTTTTAGGGATTTTATAAACTATATTTCTCAAAATTTCTGAGTAAGATAAGAGATGATGTGTCCTTTTACATGTGAGGTGAGTGACACTCATGGAATTACTTAAAGTATTAAATTAATATAAATTAATTTTAATGGAAAAGTGAAAAAATTGATATATTTAAATTACATGATGTGTATGAGACTAATGTACCTTATAAAATAAAATATATATAAGTTTAGGTGACGTTTTCACCATTATCTCAAAATTTTAACCCACTATTAACCCTTTTGACGATTACTATGATATCAAGTTTTTTACTCTTTAGGGGTTAAGAAATTTACTATAAAAGGAAAAGTGACCCATAAGTGGACCTTAAATTGTATTATTAACCATATACCCTTATGTTGAATTAATATAAAACATTTACTTCTTTTAAATCATTAAATAAAATATTATTTAACATAAAATACCATTATTGTCATTTTCAGTGTTATTCACATACTTTGACATTAATGACATCCATAGAGTAAATTAATGAGTATGTAATGTTTTCAAAAATACCTAATATGTTATATTTTTCTAAAAAAAATTCTTGGGACACTATATATTACCCAAATAAATTTAATTTTAGAGTTTTTAAAATCATTTAGTTTATTTTTCTACTGTTTCTACACACACAGTATCAGTGTTGCGTAAGAATTTATAGTAATTATATAATCACTTTAAATATTAAAAAAATAACACAATAAAAAAGTTTTTCATATTTAATATAAACATTTATTATTGAAAATAATTTTTTATTATCCTTTTTTAAAAATATTATAGATATTAAAAGCAAGAGACTTCCATTTTTGACATTATCCTTTACTTAAAATATTATTAAGGTCATTATCTAAGGAAAGTCGAAATAAAATTCCAATTATTTTAAAATTTTATGGTAATGTTTGAAACAAAATTATATAATAATACAATGAAAATTATTATGGAGGTATATTTTCCTTATAACTTTTTATTATCATTAATTACTTAATTTACCCTTACCGAGGTGACAAATATTTACTACGATCACTATTCATAATGAAAAAAATAAAAGATAACTATTTACTATATTTGAACCCCAAGATTATAAATTTTTTTATCAATTTTTCATGATTAAATCCCTATACATATAACTAATCAATTTTTATATAAACGTGTAAAGCGCAATGAAAAACAGTTTTTATAAAATATGTATTTTTAAGCCGAAAAATGAGCTTCTCCAAAAATCAAGTTTAACAATGATTAACTTGTAATTAATTAGATTATATATAAATAAATTATATTTATATTACTATAATATCAAATTCAATTCATAATGGGAATATCTAATTAATGAAAATGATAGTGTTATGAAAATCATTATTTTTCACTATTCACTAAAAAAATCAAACGTTTCAGAAAAATAGAAAACAATTAACCCTAAGATAATTTTTATATGATGATTTCAAAAATATATTATTCTCATAAAATATAATTTCTAAATGTTTAAGAAATTAATTACAATATTTTCTCACAAAATCAATAAAAACTATTTTTTAAGACAATGTATTTTGAAGAATAAAAGCACTTTACTAAAAATTGAGTGTTTATTATCAAAAAAATAATTAATAAATTTTTATTGAGTATGAAATTTATATATGAATATATATTTCATAATTTAGTTACTATTATTCATTTCCACCAATTCAATATCTAGATTATTAAGGTTATATTAAATAATAATATTTCATAGTTTTTAAGCTCGATGTCACTTATCATATATGCTATCAAAAGAAGTATTCATATTTTAAAATATTAGGGTGTTACACTCTCTCCCCATTTAATAAATTTAATCCTAAAAATTTTATCTTAAAATTGGTAATCATCTTTTTAACATTTTAAAATTCCTTTTCTGAAAACTCACATAAAAAAGGTTAAAAAACATCTTTTTGGAAAGCGGGAAAGGAAAATGTGAAGGTCATCTGGAATAACCCACAACTAGGAATAGAAATAGGATAAAATTAGTGGTAAGTAAAAATATGGAAATGGAGGAATATTTAATTTCCAAATAATTATAGGTATTGACAGAGAACATTGATCGCAATAAAGAGAATGATTATGAGAAAGTTAATGTCAAAAAAACCATAAATAAATCAGGTGTGAAGAAGACCATAAATTCATCAGATTAGAAGATAATATGATGCTATTTTGATTACAATATTATTTTCTTAGAGTTTGGGAATTGATTTACCATATAGTATAACAATATAAGAAAATATACTTATTTTTCAAGTAGAATTTCATAATTTAATTAACTTTAACCACAATATCTTCTATTTCTCCAAATAATGAGTATTCGAGATAAAGTTTTCATATATGAAGCACTAAATTAACTTCTAATAGATCACATAATCAAAAAAAGGATAACATTATATCCCTTATCTCTTTTTATATTAAACAAAATCAAAATAGTCTGCACAATCTTAGATAATATAAAAATTTTATAACCACTCATATGAAAAAAATGCATTTAGCACCCTAATCTTCATAAGAACATTGAAGTTTAAACATATATCATTCCATAAATAATAAACCTAAATACCAATTAACCTAAATGACCTGAACATTATAGAATGTTATAACCTGAAAGGTAATCTTATACCTTTCATCTTACAACTAAAAAATATAATTTCATTAGTCGTAAAAAATATTTTATGTTACATCACATATTATACCTAAGGGTTACAGATAACTCAACCCAATGAAACATATCCCAAAACATCATTAATCACTATGTTAAATAACTATACAATCATATAATATAGTTATCTTCACTAATATATTATGAATCAAATTTATATACTAACCTGATATGTAATCCTTATCATGAGCATAAATATCTCTAAAAATATTACATTTTCAATGAATCACTTTTCAACCATCACGATTATATATATCCCACTATCTAATGGAACATAATTTCATTAAAATTTCATATTTGAAAAGATAAAAAATGGTTTTTATGAATTTGATTTTATGATAAACCTCAAAATTATACACCCATGATGGTATTCATAAATCATAGGTTAACCTCACATGAAAAAACTATAATTTATAATGTTATCTAAACCATGCCCTGATACTAACTATAAAAACCCAAGCCCACACCTTATATTTAATTCTGAAAACATAAAATTTATATTTCTCGATTTGATACCGACAAACATGACATAATTTTATTGATCCAAAGCATAAAACATAAAAATATTGAATCAATTAAATAACCAAGAACATTTTTAGTTTTTTTTGTTTAAGAGAAGTAGGAAAAACACTTACGTAACAATTCAAATGATAATTTTCCCAATATTCTCCACTTTTCTTATTTCACAATACATCATCAACACATCCAACCAAATTCATCTCAAAATAAAACATTTATTCATGTAATTAATTTAACATGAATCTTCATAACATAGGGAAGTAGAAAACAAAATAAGGGTGAGCTCAAATGATCAGTATAGGAAAATAAAAGCAACAATAATTGAATGTCATCAATGAGAATAAGAAGATAAAAAGGTTATTATGAAATTATCATATTAAATGATCATAAAATAATATAATTCCTTCCCAATAAAATGTATATCATTAAACATGTGACATGGGATAAAATTTCAACAATGTTGATAGTCATAAGAAACAATCATCATGAGGTATATGATGTCGATAATGATCAAAGGAATCATTAAAACTCATAGAAATAATAGAGAAAACACGTTGGTATCTAAAAATATTATATTTATAACTAATTTTAACTAATTTTATAAATAACTAGATCCTTGTTAAATCCACCAGAGAAACCTCTCATATTAACTCTCTTATTATTTCTTTTAATGAAAAAGAGCATTACCTAGTGTATTGGAGAGCTATATCAGGATCACCTATCATATATGAAATATTAGTATCACCCATCATTAAAAGATATATCTAGATCACCCATCATCATAAATAATGTCCAATTACTATTCATAAATATAAAACATAGAGTATTTTATTTTCATCATCAATATTTTAACAACAACTTACATTCTTTAATAACTTGATTTACCCATTGAAAAGAAATGGGTTCCATGAAAATCTCTTTAAAAAAATAATTATAAATAATCTAGAGAAATAATTGGGATGGTATCATAAGATAACATTCCTAGTGAAGAATATAATCATTAAATTATTTTTACACAGAAAAAAATACTTTTAAGAAACATTTAAAAAATTTCATTAAATATAAAGATAAATATATTTTTATATTTATAATATTTTATAAAAATTTAGAAAATATTAGGAAAAATATTTTCTTTGAAAATAACCATAGAAAATTATAATGTAATACTCAAATAAAATAATGGACATAATGGTGGGAAAATCTATTCATGTAACAAATTGAAAAAAGAAATATTCTTTCCAAAACGTTTGTATAGAGAGTATGAAGGGAACGACACAGGAAACGTTAATAAATTTCATTTTAAAATATTTGAAAATGAGGTAAAATATCAATAAAAATATATCAAAGAAATAATTTATGATTATAAAATATCATTAATGAAATATGATAAACATAATATAGTAAATGTTTGGTTAAAATTCATTAAAAACTTTTAATTTTTTCTAAATAAATACCATTTATGGCCCTTTAAAACCCAAAAATATTTTAAAGAAAGTACAGAAGAAGAAAAATAAAATTCCTTGAGTATAAAAAGAATCATTATATTATATTTAAGTAGTTAGTGTATACACTGTATAATTTAATATAGGTGAATCAATCAAAACATGTCTGAAAGAATAAATTTTGGAATAGATAACCTTGCAACTTTGGTTATACTTGAATCAAAATCCATTGAATAATGGGAGGTAAAATGACTCTATAAAATACATAATTTATATTAAATAATATTTCAAAAAATATTATTGGGGATGTAATTAATTTATATAAAATAAATCATGGTGCATAATATGAATTATGTCTCAAAGAAATGAAATTGAGACCATGAAAACCCTTGAAACTTTTATAACATTTGAATTAATATACCATGAATGGGTGAACATAAATAGAACTTTAAAAATCAGGTTCAAAGTGTTATTCATGATATATTACCTAAATCTGTATAATATACACCTTATAAATGGAATTGGGTGCATAATATAAGAAAGTACTCAAAGAAACAATAATGAAAAGAAAAATCCTTATAAAGATAATAACATTGATGTTATAATTTAATGAATAAATTAAATATTTGTAACAATTTTAAAAACAAAAAAATTAAGTATAAATAAAACAGAATAAAATAATAGTTAATTTGACACATAATCATGACATAATATAATCAGTTATGTAGAAGTATAACCCAATGAATGAAAACTGAATTAAGAATCCCCTTACCTCGAGTCACGAATTGCTATATATGTTCCTTAACCCTAATATAATATACCTAAAATAATTATTTAATTATTTAATAACACTTATCGGTTTATTACCAGATTATTAAAACATTTAATGTATTTATTCTGATTACATAACTATTTAATTAATCTGTTAAGCCCATTTTATCTATTTTGAAGACATTTGGTTCCTAGTTGCAGGATGACTTTAGTATGTTTACCTTGGTAAAGTTGGTAATTATTCTATCATCTCTAGAATAATTATAATGATTTTTTTTCATTTTTATATATAATATAAAATCTTATAAGCATCAATTAAATGTTTAAATGAATGAAAAATTACATCACTTCATAGGAGTGACAATCCACATGTACGCACGAGCAATGTTATTTTTTTTCCAATTGGTGGAAGAGTAAGAAAATAGATGATATTTTATCTTTACAGAATGACAATTATGTCCTTAATATCATATATATACATAAAATTCATTATTATAAATATACATGAGAGGAGGATATGAAAAAAACATATCATTTCATGGAGGTTGTAGTCTACAGGTACACATAAACGATGTTTTGATTATCCATTTGATGGAATGGGAGATGAAAAAGTGTTTTACCATAATAATAATAAAATTTTAGTGCAGATTATTTTCTGAAATTATTATATCATCATGGTTTATGAATATTTTAATGAGGTAGAAAAAATAAAATTAAAACGAACAATTAATAGTTGTACCTATTCTTCGGAAAACAACATTTAGATTGCACCATAAGCCATATAATTTTGTAATTTTATGGGAATAGATCCTCTAGGTCATATAAGAGAATTTCGGGGAGAGACTTGATTTGGTATCCACAAAAATATATTACTCATAACGTGTTAGGAATAGGGGAGAGGATGTTACATTTTATAAGTGATGGGAGGGGGAATCTTGAATTACTTCAAGTATGTAATTAATATAAATTATTTTTTATAGAAAAGTATCACAAAATTGATATATTCCTAATATTGGGTGAATATTTGTTAAAATAATCTCATACACAAATAATTGGACAATTTTAAGTGATTTTTTATATAACACCCCAAAATTAAAAAATAAGAACAATATATTCAATAACATATGCTACACGTAACAAAATGATTAAACAACCAACGAAATATATTTCTTTTAAATTTAATATATTCGATAGCTTGCAGAACAAGCAAATCTGAGTCTAAATGAAATATAATATAGTATATCATTATAAACATGCCATTAAATTGGAAAGTATGAATAGTAATAAATAAATAATGAAAATTATATTATTTAAAAATGTAAAAATATATTCATTGATTTTTTATTCATTATAAATAAAATAGTAATCAATTAAAATAAAAAGAAATGTTTTCTAAAGGGAAATATTTATTCTAAAATATTATTTAGTCACATTTCACAAACATAATATAAAATTAATATTTTAAAATTTTAGAAAATTTATTTGATTAAATTAATTTTTTTTGGAATCATAATATAAAAATTATCTTAGGGTGAGGCTTTTGATTTTTTTAAATGTTTTATTTTTCAATGAATAATGCGAAATACTGAATTTTAATTGAAAACTGAAATTTCATTTATATTATTTATAAAGATAAATTATATTTTCAATTAATTTCAATGTAAACTTATTTAAATTTTATATATATTAATACAATTTAATTAATTTTAGTCATTTTTATATTTAATTTTGATTTAAAATCTTCGTAAACTTTTGAATATCTTCTTTTTTGAAAACATGCTTTCTCGTCATGTTTATGTTATTAATTATAAATTAACATTTTCCCCTTATATGAATAAAATTTTGAAAAATGGATTCTATATTTAGAATCACAATTATTAATATTATCTAATAATTTAAAATTAATATGTTACCAAAATTAATATTGAAATAATAAAAAATATTTATCATGGTTAAGGTAAAAATGGATTTATAGGGGAGTTTAAACTAAAAAGATATGGGTTAAAATGGCCTAAAAATATTTCTAAAAAATATTTTATGGAGTATTTAGATCCTATAATATCCATTTCTTCATTATTATCAATTTTAGACCATTTTTTTCTTGTGAAAAACGTGGGTACATATTTTTGTTTTAAAAAATTACATGTGTGCCACTCACCTCACTTATAATAGGCCACCCACTCCTATATTCTTCACACATTCACACCATTTTTATTCAAAAAATACATACACAAATTAATTAAAAAATAACATACGATCATCCTATAAGCCTTAATTTGGGTATAAATCCAACATAGGAATGATTCTGGGGAAAACCTAATGAGTTTACCCAAAGAAGGTGTAACGTTCTTCAACAAGAATTTTTATTTTATTTATTCATCCTCCTCCGTAAATTATTAATAAAACATTATGATATAATAATATTAGTGTCTTAAATATAATAATAAGTTATTATAATAGTGGAATTACCTACAACTATTTCCACTTCCATCAAATGGGTTATGAAATCATCATTCAGGTTTATGATGTACTACCAACTCACAAACCAATGTCATTCATTTTTCCATTACCTCCTCCCACGGCTAGATATGATGATTAATATAAGGTATATATATGATATTATAACATAATTATACCCCTATATTCATTATAAAACATATAAATCTTTTTTACATTCCATTTTGTGGGGGATACAATAGCATTGCTTCTGTGTACGACAGACTACCGCCTCATGAAGTGATGTGATTTGTCTTTCTGTAATGCTTTACATGGAATTTAATAAAGAAATATTTAATTAAATCATGTGATATAAATTATATAATTATGATATTAATGAAATATTTATCATTATAAAAATATAATATATAATTATATTTATTTTTACACTAAAAAATGACAACATCATCTCCGTACGTGTGGACTAACGCCTTCACAAAGCGATGTGACTCTCTTTTCATCCCCACACCGCATGGGTGATATATATAATTATATTTAAATAAATAATATGGTATATATGATATTATTATCTTTATATAAAAAAATTATTAAATAAATCCTTTCTATAATTATCATTGAATATGGAAACGTTACTCATGCGTATGTATGACCTACCATCTCCAAGATTATAACATAGCCCATTTTTCATAACCATATTAAATGACTGATTTTAAAAGTATAATTTATGTAAAAATATGATACTTATTTAATTATTATTATATAGATGATATAAATATATAATATGTTCAATAACCACATAGTTCATGATGAAACATACATGAAAAACAAGGCAATTATCTCCCAAAACAATTAAAATAATGAAAATTTATTAATGAAATGGTGATAAAATAATATAAAAGGATCATATATGATATTATAATTATTAATATGGTTTTATTATAAGTTATTAACATGTCTTAAACCTCTCTATATGTTGTTAAATCATGCTCCACCAAAAGAAATCACGAGATAAGGGATTTATTAACTCAATTTCCATTAATTTGGTTAAAATCTCACTCTAATGATTATGTATTGCTATGATTATGTGTTCAATTAACTTTTATTATTTTAATATTTATTTCCACTTGTTTGTGGGTATTTAAATTTGATGCAAATATTTAATTCAATGATTAATGTCCTCCTTAATGATATAATTTTTGTAAGGGACTTTGTCACAATTTCAATTCATTATGTCATATTATGAAGTTATTTACCTAATTTATATGATATAGTGTAAAAAAATACACATTTATTTATAATATAATGATTAATTAATAATTAATAGTATTTTTAATTTCAACTTTAAATAATTTATCCAAGGATATTTTACTACAGAGTTACCAAGTGGTAAAGAATTTTATAACTCAGTTTCTTTTCATTGTTTCATATTACTTCTTCACCATATTTTTTTTCATTAGATTATTTATGTAGTGACATTTTATTATATTATGTTTTATTTAAACTATTTTAATTTTAATTTATAGTTTATAAACACAATTTATTCATTGTATAATTCATACTTCAATTTTTTGATCATTGTAAGGGTTTATTTCCCAATTTCATTCTCACCGAGATTGTTTATTCGTGAATTTTAGTTGAAGGAAATGATATATAATTGTATAATAAACACTTATAGTCTTATTATTATCTAATTATTCATTACATTTTCATGTAATAATACCATTTTTATACAATTTAGGATTTCAATAATTGAGAATTGATTTTAATAAAGATCCACTTCATTCCTCTCTTTGGCTAGAAATATGTTTTCTACTAAAACCCTATTTTCTAAAAATTCGTCCAATAATTATTTAAAACGTTTTCAAAATTATTTATTAAATTAAATTTTACCCATTTTTACGTTTTCAAAATGTTTTAAATGCAATCTTAATGCCATTTTCAAAATAGTTCACGTTTGGATTTTATTGAAAATGTGAAAGGAACATTTGTTTTAATGTGTACAACATAAAGGAAATTTACAGATATCATGAAGAGTAAAATGGTTTAAATCATACATTAAAATATTCAATGACTATTTTCAAATAAAATTATTTTCCATTTTTTTTGAGAACATTTATTTTTAAAATGTTATTTTCAGAATGACAAGTATTTTTTCCTTAAGAATATTTTTAAAGATATTTTATGGTATTTCTATTAATACATGAAAATAACCCTTTATTATTAATCAAATGGGTATATATTTTATTTTTACCATCATTATTCTTCCTATGTATGGTTTATGACCAATTTGACAAAGGATTCTTTTAAAATTAACTTCCTTAATTCATTTTAGGTATTAAATTTCCCTTTAATAATTCAATTTCCTATGGACATTAAATTTACCCTAAATATTCATATTATTTATGATGTATATGTTTATTATTTAAACCCTATATAATTTTTACATATGGAGTTTTATATTGAAATTTATTTATTTATTTGTAAAAATATTGATAAATCCACATTCTATACTTAATGAAAATATTTGATGAAAGGATACATTTTTCATGAATTAAATTTTTGATTAGATATATGATTAATTATTTGGATATATAGACATTGGTGGGGATCAATTATAGATATCTCCTCGATGCATTGACCGGTCTCATGAGATAATTTTTTTTCCAAACATGATGAGTTCTTACCTAGTAGTTTTAATTTAGTTGGATAAACTGAATGAGTTTATACCCATTAGTATTAAACCATCTTGTAAAATATCTTAACGATTGAGGTACCGTGTGCCTTATACATGGTGTCAATAATTAAGCATTTCCATCATTTAGAATTAAATGATCTTATTATCCATGAAATTTTTACCGTAATATTATCTTTGGATACATTTCATTCTTATTTTATTGATTAAATGACATGTGATTTTAGTTATTTACCATATTATATTGATTATACCTTATATTATAATGATTTTATAGTTATTCAAATAGAATCTATGTTTAGTAATTTACTTTTCTATATTGATTATTTTTATTGATTCATGATAACTTCCACTGTATGTAACCCTTACTATGCATTTGATCTCACCCTTATTTTGTTTCTATTCCCCAGGATATGATCAATAATTATTGTAATGAGTTCAAGGATTCCATGTGATTTCCATTTATATTCTTTGTATTCTATATGCCTATGTAAAATGGGTATCATGTTTGTATCTAGATATATAAAGATACTAAAATGATCTATCCCTCATGATTTAACCCTTAGTATCCATGTTAATGTAATAAATAAGACACCATATCTAGGTTATTTGGGTTGGGGTCCCTACATTTTCACCCTTATCTTTAGGTTTTAACCTCCTATTAACCCTTTCGACGATTACCGTGATATCAATGTTTCATTACTCTTTTGGGGTAAATAACATTACTTTAAAAGGAAAAGTGAACCATAAGTGGGAAATAGATTATGTGATAGAACAAAGAACATTATATTGGTGGAATATAATATTTTTTTGAATTTTATATCATTAAATAAAATAGTATTTAACATAGTACACAATTATAGTTATTTTCAATATTATTCACACAGTGTGACTTTAATGACATTAAGATATTAATGGAATTCGAATATAAAATTTTAAAACATCCATAATATGTTATACTTAACTAAAAACCCCATGGGAAACTATAAATAACCCAAAAAATATAACTTTTAGATATTTTTAAAACAATTTACATCATTTTTCTAATGTTTTGAAAAATAATGTGCCCGTGTTATGTAAGTAATTAAGGAAATTATTTAATCACTAAAAATAAAAAAATATTAACATGAAAAAAAATAATTCATTGATTTTTAAAATAAACATTTATAAAGGATCATATGTTATTTTAATCCCTATGAGAAAATATTATATATATCAAAAGTAAGAGAGTGATTGTTTTGACTTTAACCTTTACATAAAATCGTATTAAGGTCATTATCAAATGTAATTGGGAAGAAATTTATAGATTTTATAAATTTTGGTTTTAATGTCAAGAAAAATTATCTAATAAAATAAATACATTTTTAGGGATATTTATAGGCCTTATCACATTATTGTTATCCTTAATTACTTGGTTTACCCTTACTGAGGTGACAAACTTTTTCCATTATTACTATTCATAATGATAAAAAATAAAAAGAAACTATTTACCATATTTGAACCTCATGATTCAAAATTTAGAATCAATTTTTTAAGATTAAATTCCTAGAATTGGAATAAATAAATTTTAATATAAATTAATAAAATGAAAAGAAAAATAGTTTTTAGAAAAATGAGTTTTTAAGCCAAAAATAAACTTATAAAAAATTAGGTATAATAATGATTAATTTGTAAATAATTAGATTATATATAATTAAAGTAGGCCCAAGTTACTATAATATGAAATTAAAATAAAAATGGGACTTTTTATTGAAAGAAAATAAAAATTTTACAAAATATTTATTTTTCATTATTCACTAAAATATGAAATATTTTCAGAAAAATCCCAAAACAATCACCCTATGATAATTTTAATATTATAATTTTAAAAATTATATTCCTTTTTTATCAATTATAATTTCTAATATTTTTATAAATTAATTGTAATATTTTATCACCAAAATTAATAAAACCATTTCAGAAGAAAATTTATTTTTAAGAATAAAATCACTTTACTAAAAATTGATTTCATGTTCCCTAAGAATTCATCAATAAATTTCTATTGAGTAAGGCATATATATATATATTCATATTTCATAATTAGGTTACTCCTATTTAGATTCATTAATTCAATGGTCATGTTTTAATAGTCATATTAAATAACAATATTTCACGGTTAATTTAAGCTCGATGATTTATGTCACTTACACTATAAAAAAGTATTCATATTTTAAAATATTAGGGTGTAAAATTTCTTTATTGAGTTGTGAAAAATTATTAGATTTTTTTTGAATAATTTGAGTTTCATTATTTTTAGAATTGAGTTAAGGGGTTTATTTTGGTTGAAAATAGAATTTTAGTTTAAAAATAAGAATTTTGTAAAGATCAAGTTTTAAAAACGGAATATTTTAAATTGGTTATCTGGAATGTTTATAATGTTTATTCAATTTCAAAATTAAATTTTGGAAGTAGTTAGGTGTGAAAAAATGTATTTGGTAAATAAATGATTTTTTATTGTTCTGGGATTCTCCTGGAATGATTCAAAGGGGATTTTATTTTAAAATGGATTTTGGGAAGTGTTTTAGAATGAGTGTGGATTTCTAAAAAAATTATTTTTTATGACTAGAATTCATGAAGTGGTTTATTTTAAAAACTTGGGACTTTTTGAATGTTTAAAAAGGGTTGAAATATTTTAATTGAAGTTTATATATATTTCTTGGGAAATATTTGTTTTTGTTTATAATAGAGCGGTGCGATTTCATTTTTAATGTTTGAAATGATAGAGTTTATTTTTCAGGTTTTGAGCATGCCTCTAAAAAATTATTTGAAGAAAATTTGAAAGTATTTGCATTGAAATTATCTTTTATATAGATCTCATCATCACCTATCATTTTATTCTTCTCCTACTGAGTCTCCCTAGACTCAATATTGAGTGGTGGAGTTAAGTTCCCCATTATTCATAGACCCCATCCAAGCCCTTTTAAATCACCATCATCCTCTTATATAGAAAAAATTTTTCTCTTACGGTAGTGGAGTAGAAGAATAGGATTAAAAGAGACAATAATTATCTAAGTAATCCCAAATATTCAATATAATATTCTGTTATTACATTATTCAATGGACTAAGGAAATATTGTTGTGAGGCTATGGTTATTTCTTAACTACATGAAGGAATGCCTTGGTACTTATTCAAGATGGTATTCATTCAATGGTTTTTTACAAGTGGTTTTTTTCAAATCCCATTCAATGGAGGTTATACTAAATATCCCAATTTAATTAAGTGAGGGTATTCCATCGAGTGAGTATTAGAAGATAACAGATCCCACGTTAGTAGAGAAGTTGGTTGTTGAAGGCCAGTGTTATCATAGGAATAAAATGAAACGAATTATATCTTTCTAGTGTGGGGTGCCTGAACATTCCCATACTTATTACATGAAATATTCAATGGGTTTTCATTGGTGTTTCTAGTTGTTCTATATTCATAAATTTTGTAAGTTGGGATATATGAAGGGGTGTTTTGTGTGTAGTCCCATTTTTAGTGGTTATATATATATATTCGGGTTTTCATTTGAGTTGTATTAAGGATATATAAGTGTTATTTTTATATAATAATGAATTTTGTATTTGTGTGTCTCACACATGTTCTGTTCTTAGGATTTATGTCTTTTTGTGGTTGTTTTACGGTTGGATTGTTAATGGAAAATAGTGGGGGAGACCGTGGTACTATTATTAGGTTACCAGGATAATCTTTTCCTTTTGATGGATGAACACTGTCTAGTACTATTTTCATTTTATTGGGTTCTCTATGTGATGAAATCATAGTTTAATGTCCTAGAGTGCCTATTTGAGCCCAATGAATTAGGTCTAGACCCATGTTGGGGGTTTTTGGTGCTTTCATTCTTTAATTTTATGGTTGGATTCATGTTAGAGATTTATGATAGTATTGTTTTGAGAATGATGAGTGTTTTTAGGGTTGTGTTTATTTTGGGAGTTAAAGGTCATTCCTTGGTGATTCCCATGGTTGATGGAATTTTGCTTCTTCTTGAGTAATTATGGAAATTCATTCCCATGGTCAGTACTATCTAGTGGCGTGTTCTACTTTTTATCACCATTCATAAAAAAATTTAAATGGTGGGGAGAACTATGATAGTTATCCTTATTTTTAGACCTTTTGTGTTTTATTGATGGATGAGTTTTATTTAGAGAATTTTAATGTAGGATCTATCTAATGTTTTTGTAAAGTTTTATTCTATTCAGGGTATTATTTATATTATTTTATCAATGGTTTTTTTCTCCTTTATACCTCAATATTTATGGTACCAATTTATCTTCTCTCTTATCCTCCAATATTATTCTAGACTTATCGGGGGGAGAATATAAAATGATGGGGAGAATTGACACACCATAATCATTCATTTAAATTATTATTTAATTTATTTTGTTTAATTATTAGATTGTAACATTTTTTAGAGTTTAAGGTTCAAAATATTGAAAATTTTAATGTTTTTTGGTGTTACAAGGTTGCAGATCCTGATTAGGAAAACCATGCGAGTAGCACATGTATAATGCCACAACACTTGTTAGATCATTTCATGGTTGGTAGATAGTTTATCCTACATATTCATAATAAACATATAGGTGTGGGGTTATTATCAAGTTTAAATGGCATGGTTTATTAAACCACACATCTTGACTATGCGACTTGCCTCATTTTAGTAAAATTTGAAATTATTATTCTACCCTATCTAAATTAAAATGGTTCAACCCATACCTTTTTTTCCTCATCATATGTATGATATTGAGAAATATTATTGATTTGGGGAAGATAATCATTGAGGTTTTATTATTTATGGATTTATAATGTATCTTTATGGATTTTGAGTGTTCACTATTGAAGGTGACAATTTCCGATGTGATTTCTGTTGACCGAGGTAGCTAAGTTTTTGTGTTTTTCCATTATTTGACATGTTATTTTGGTATTGATATTTCAAAATTCTAGTTTTATAAATGTATAATGATATATGATAGTTTTAATGAGTTTTAGAAATGATAGAGATACACTGACATTTGTAGTAAAAGGTGTTTTGGTGGTTTCTCATTTCAAAGGTGTGTCTATATACCATATGTTTGTAAAAATGTTTAAAATAGTTTTTTTATGAAAATATAAATGTTTAAATGATATTTGACCCTATATGGGCCATGAATTTGATTAAAATAAGGTTTTTATTTTTTTAATGGTTATTAAATAATGGGATTTATATTTTTAAATGGTTTCAATATTTTTTTTAATAAATTAATTTTGAAATAATGTTTTTAAATTAAACATTAAACCCTTAGAAAACTGATAAGCACCCTGATATCATTTTTATAAAGTTATGTTTAGCACATTATAATGTTTTCAAATGAGTAAGGTCTATGGTAACCTATTAATCCCACTTATAGATGTATATTGTAATGAATAGGATTATATTTTTTTGTCACTGTGATATGTATGACATGTTTGGATTGTACCATGCGAGGGTGTTGGAGGTGAGGTGAGATTTTTATTTCTACTATTATATTGATCATGTGACTTTCTAGATATCTCACATCCTATAGTTTTAATTTCATGGGATCACTTGGAATTGAGTGAGAGGTCTATATTTATGATATACTAGTTATTCACACACTACTAGTGTCCCCCTTGTTTTGTTTTTGAGCTGCTGGAGAGTTTCCTTAACCCTAGTCTTGGTGAAGGCCAGTCGGGAGGCTTGTGTTTGGATGAAACATTGGATAGTATGTTGATCTAGGTTAAGAAATTCCTTAGACTGTCTCACATTAGGATGTTGTTTGTTTCCCATGACACTAAAGTATTCCATACAGGTCTTTAATTTGTGTCCCCTAGCTCTATTGAGATATATCGAACTTGTATTCCATTTTCCAAATTTATTTCATTAATAATATGGTGCCTTTGTGCTTGATATATCATTTATAAATATAATTTTTTTTGTTAAAAATGTTTCCACTATTCTCTAAATGGTTATTTTATATAATGAGTTAGAAATTTATTTAAAATGGATGTTTAAAAAATGTCTTTGTTTGAGGTAATGTTTTAAAACATTATTGTTTCCATTTAAAGAAATGCGGGTAAATTATTTAATAAAATAATCATGAATGTGATGGATGTTCATTATTATATATATTTATTCATGAAAACATATTTTATTATTATATTTAAATGTATAATAAAATGAAATTCTATTTTAAAGGATAACACAATACCATTGGTAAAATCCTACTGATATTAGTTTCGATATAACCATGTATATGCAGCACTTTTGGTTTAATTTAGGTGATCAACTATTTAATAATTCATGTGATGATTTATTTATTAATGTTTTTTACGTTATTATATTTGTTACAATTTCTTTCAATGGTGAAGTAATTCCCATTATATGATTTTCTTATACCTTGTCACATGTCTTTAGTGAGAGGCAATTAAGAATATGCCTTACTTTTTATCATGGGATAGTTTGGGTGATCGGTTTAGGGGAGGCCTGAGATGATTCATGGAATCCATACATATTGAAAATTTTGAATGTATATAAATTTGACCATATCATTATTTTATTTTAATTATTAAAAATGGACTTTGGAGAATGAATAGCCTTACTGCACTTAGATTAATCTTTCATCACACTTGAAGATCTATTTAAGTCAATAACATAATCCTTAAATATGTGAATACATTGAATCTTCCTAGTGAGACTCATTTAACTAAATCTAATATTTACAAGAAAAATAAAATAAATTTGGATCAAAATAATTTATTCAATACCTCACATGATTTGATTTATCACAAACTATGACTCTTAGTGGAGTGAAATATCGGTAATCATGAATGGTAAAGTTCCCTAATGAAACAAACTTCAAATACAATTCAACAAAAATCTATGGATTTGATAAATATTTAAATATTTCTTTAATGGACCCCAAATTAAAATTGAAATCAAATTGTGAATGATACTATGAGCAATAATAAAACTAGCTGTTAGGGTTTATGAAAATGATTCCTAAATAACTTTTATAATTTGAATATAGAAAATAGACCACTTCAATTGATCTCCTATAAAAATTTTCAAAGATAATATGATGGATCAAATAGAATAGAAAAATAAAATGTTTGAAGAAGAAGATTACCCAGGTCTAGTAAATAAATCCAATAAAACTAATTTTAGAATTAAAAACATCTTCAAATGAAATATCAAAAGAAATAATTTTCAAAATGATTGCAATTAATCTTATTAAGATCATTTAATCACTTTGGCAATTTAAATTAAAAGAACATTTTCAAAATGAATCCGAAAATTCAATAATATATTGTTTTAAAACCCAATTCCAACATATATTTTCAAAAATAATTCTAACACACAATTATGAAAAGAAACATTCAAAATTATAATTTAACTATAAAGATAATAATAATTAAAGCCTATGGTTTTGAATTAAAGAAATTAATTTTCACAAAAAATTTCTATTCTAAAATTAATTCCAAATTTTTTTATTTTTGATGATGATGAATTTAATTATAAGATATTTGATAATATATCTAATGATTAAAATCTATATATCTTGAAAACACAATAAAAAACCATGATTCACAGAGTATTTTTAATTGATTAAAAATTTTCAATGATAAATTACCCAACATATATAACTAACCAATAAATTCCCAACATAAGTTAAAAAGTATCTAGAATTCAGTACCAAAATTACAGGGAAAACATATATAATGAGATCAAATCAAGAACGTTAGTTTATGTGAAATGAAGTTTTATTTTTTATTTTTATTTATGAAATAAAGAATAAATTATAATTTTTCAATATATTATGTTAAAATAATTAGAAAAATATTATTTTATTTTTGAAGGTTTCCTAAATTAAATCTAAAAATTATAAATTGTACCTAATTAGTTAAATATCTATGAAATTATTAATAAATAAGTTTTTAATATTAAGTGTTAATATGAAGTTCACTATTTTAGATAATATAATTTTTTTGATTTATTTTTAAAATTTTTATATTAAAATGCTTAATTACATTATAAAGGCTATAAGTTATAAAATAATATAAATATAAAATTTTTAAATTTGTCTTATTAAAGGTTCATAAATATTCTAATATTACATGTTTATAATGATACCTTTTTTTGGAAATTTATTTAAATCATACCAAAAGTAATTTTAGTGGATGATATCAAAGGACTAATTAATTTAAAATAAATAATATATAAATAATTTAATGTTATTTTACATTATTAATATAAAATATTCATATGGATTAAAAAACATGAATAGTTAATTTTTTTTATAAATAACATATTTTTAAGTATGAATAATCTCATATACAAGCCATGTAAATGTGAAATACTAAGTGTTCATATTTAACAGTTTAAAAAAATTATATTTATATTTTATGGAACATTAATATTCCATAATAATAAATAATTAATTTTTTTGTATTTCATTACTAAATATTCATTAGGTATCATGATAAAAAAATTTAATTGTTAATTAATCCATTCATTTACATATTTGTGAATATAAATTGTTTATAATATAAAGAATATTGCACGTTTTTTAAATTTTCTATAATATTTTTATAATACGTTACAATATTCATTTAAGGATTTTAATATCTATTTTAATATAAAATTTAATTTATTTTAACCATGTTTAGTGATTCATTGGTTGTTCAAAAATAAAATCTTAATTAAAATTCTTCTTATATATTTAGAGTTAAAATAATGGTGGAACATTAAATCACCCTTGAGTAATGATATATGGATATGGAAACTTTGGGATTTGCCTCTCACTATCCACAAATCACTATTTTAGTGGGAGAATATTCAACAAAATTACATATTGAATATTTTTTAGACACGATAAATTGACTATATTCACCAAATTAGAAACAGTTACATGGTGAAATTCCTCATGTAATGGTTTGTGGCATGAAAAAGGTTTTGTTCAATTTTACGTCATTCATCACGAATGGTATGAGATATTATGTGGTTGAGATATCATTCAAAATATTCTATTATAATTATTATCATTATGTTGGATTGTAACACATTGTGTGAAGATGTATTTATGGTCATGTAAATGTTAAAAGAGTATAATAAGTAAACTAATAAATGATGGGTTCATCATAAATTCTACGATGGATGAAATTCAATAATTTTTATTTTTTTAATAATATATAAAACTTATGCACATCAACCCAATCCTTCATCAAATGAGTGTGTTTTATTTAAAGGGAGTTAATTATTGGCATTTCATTAGTAATAAATAACTATCTACCATTCTATAACATACTATATTTCTCATATATTTATTTATCTTATAGGTGGATTTAACACACAATTTAAAAGAGAATAAATCCAACCAAGGTGTTAAATGATTCCACTACATCTAGTCAATACCATTGGAGGTGAGAATTTATTGATTACGAATTTTTTGGATCATTATTAAGATCACTACTAATGATGATATAACATATACAATGAGGTATGTATGTATTTTTATTTTCTACTACAACATTTGATCCTAAACATGACAAATGAAAAAATTTTATATTACCATAGAAAGTTTCACTGAAGAATCCATGAGATGAATATTGTAAAATATAATCCAATTTAGAGTTTTAATTGAATCACTAATATGGTTTACGTGTAAATATTGATGTTCATATAAATTGTTTTTAAAAAAGTTTAGTTTCAGAAAAAACATCATGGATTTTCATATAAAAATTATAATATAAAAAAAAATTTAAAAAAATTTTGATTAATTTTCTTCAGTTTAAAATAATTATATTTTTAGTAGGATAACCACAATATGTAAAAGAAACAATTTATGGTTCATGTTATGCCCTTTGAAAAAAAATTCTGGCAGAAAACTCCTGTGAAAAGAAACATGGAATTTTTCATGGATTTACCTTTGCACAATTATTTATCGAAAATTTATTATTTAAAGAAACCATATGATAGTTTTTTTATTATTAAAAAGATTCTTATTAAAAATATTCATTGACCCACATTGAATCTAAATGAATTTAAGCCATATCCAAAGATGTTTTGATAGAATTTATTATTATATAAATGTTTAATATACCATGATAAATATTTGAATTATTTATTTAATTGTATAAATTTTAATTTATTATTCATGTATATAAATGTTTTATATTGGTTATTTTTATTTGATTTACCTAAAACTGTTCAAATATTTCTGATAAGTTTTATACTATGTGTATAAGAATTACATGATATATATGAAAAAATATTTAATTAAATTTAACCAAGAATATAATTTTTTATTTATTAATAAAGAAATAGAGTTTAATTAATGTTTATATATATTATGTGTTAATATTATATTTAAATTAATGTCTCTATTTTGTATTAATTTATAGATAATGAAACATCGAGTCTAACTTCTCACTGGCTTTAGAGCTTTGGATTTGTTTTAGAAAAGTGGGGGTCAAATACAAATTCCCTAATACTTTTTATTCATATGATTTTGGTTTTATATGTTTCTAAAACATTATATAAAATGGTTTTATATACCTTATTCAAGATATTTAATTAGATATGTGTAGATATACTTATATTTTTTAGGGTATGCAACAAAAATAATTAGTGGTATAAATTATTATACACTAATATGTTAGGATCATATTAATCTGGTCAAGGATTCATCTCTCTAATCCTAGAATCTTTTAATGGCTAATTTGGAAAACTTTTTTCTTTAACAAAAAAACCACAAAATAGAAAAACCAAATAGAAAAACAAGTAAATCTATCTGGAAATTAAAATTAAAATTTTCAAAGTAAAATAAACCAATTATATTTATCTTAATCCTAAAATAATAAATAATTAAACCACGCATCTAAGGATGCATGAATTTTTTCCATAAACCACCCCCATCAGTCAAAAAATGGACCACTATTCGCCACCACCACCCATGTCATTGAGACCAACATTGCTAAAACCATCCAACATCATTAAAACCACAAATGTTGAAAAATAATTAGAATCAATGTAGAACTATGAGAAACCATTTAAGAACCTCATAATCATCCAGACCAAGGAATCATATTCACTATCATAAATAATTTAAACACCTCTATATCTTCATCATTGATGAGGGTGAATCACCATGATCCTTCATCACCAAATGAAACTAATAACAACAAAAAAATAAACCTCATGGGAAAAAATAGTAAACCATAAAATATAACTATTTTTGAAAAATATATAGAACAAAACGTTATCCAAAAAACATATAATATTTAAATAATTGATCAAGGAGGAATAAACTAAATGAATCATCATCATATTTGAATAATAAACACTGAAAATTAGTAAAAACTGAAAAAGACTCGAAATAGATCCCACTGAAAAAAGACACCATCAATGAGAATAGTAAATCCAAAAAAAATAGAGACCATAAAAAAACCATATAATAAATAAGGAAAAAGTGAATGTAACCCAAAAAATTGAATCCCTGTAGAGAGAAGATTATAAAAGATTCATGTTACCATCTAAGACCACTCATGATAGAGGGAAACCACAGTGGCCTAAAGGAACCTCTAAATTTGAAACTAAAAGATTATAATATAGTGGATTATATTGAGTTTATTACTCTAATATAACATAAATATAGAGAAACTAAAAATATAAAGATAAAAAATAGTGAGTTTACTAAACTGGGAGCATAAAAGGATTGATACATCCTAAGATATGACGCCTCTGGGGGATACTGAACAAAAAACCACCAAAATTGAAACCATAAAACAAATGATAACTTATATTAATATAACATAGAGGAAAAACCTAAAAGAGTTAGGATATGTGTTAGAACTATAACCCTCTATCATACGGGTCAAACCTCTAGTGTGATAGTATGAGTTATTGAGAGAAATATCTAGGGTAAAACATATCCATTCAATGTTAATGATATATGATATAAAGATAATTAATTAGAAATATGAATACATTTAAGGATTAATTTAGATATAAAGATTTCATGAGATATATGTTTGTGTATATAATACATATGAAAATAGTGAAACTAAAAGAACACTTTGAAATACTTTGTGTAATATTCCATATAAAGAAATCATATTTCAAGAGCTTCATCATTAAAATGGATAGACCATGCTAATGTTTAGTGTCAATGGAATATCTTATATAAGGAATGAAGGATTTGGTTCAACCAAAAATTTAGGTAACCATATTATATTATGATATTTGTATTATACATATCTAGTTAACCATATGATTTTGGTAATCATGAAAATAAAGTTAGGAAAATTGATCTATTGAATTTTGATAATATGTTTATTAAAAAACTGAACAAGAGTTATATATGATATTATTTACTATATTATCAATATTAATAGTTTATTTGAGAAGAAAAATAAAGTGGAATCAAAGATTTATGATATATGAATCTTGCACCGTTAATAGTTATGATGTATGAGTTCATCACTACAGTGGGAGTACGTTCATTAAAATTACACATTGAATTAATATAAAACACTATAATCAATTAAAAAATAAGTATTATCATTAAAAATGTAATGAATCATGAACATAATTTTGAGATATATTATATCTAGAATATATGGTTTAATAGGCTGAAATATTTTTTTCAGAAGAGTTATCCAAAATGACCATTCTGGTCATATGGAGATAGATGTTATAGAAATAAATTTCTATAATTTTTACTCGTGGTTGTTGGATACAAGGTGTGCATAAATTTTTTTATTGAAGTGTATATAATTATAAATAATAAATAATTGATAAAATGATAAGTATATCTCAATTTTGGTAAAGTGGAATGTGTTATTGCATTGGTGGTAGACACATATAATCTATATATTCCTAATAGATAAATCATTGCATCAATTTTGTTTATTATTTACCATAAATAAATGAAAAAGTGATTTCTATATATTTAATAGAATATAATGGAATTTCTTTAATGTTTAATAACAAGTAAATTGGTCCTACGGGTCATGTAATGGGCTAAATGCCCACTAGGCCTTCGGGCTATGTAATGGGTCTCCCTCTACCCAGTAAAAGAGGTCTTTACTTTTCTTTAATAATAAATGAGGCTTCAGCCCCAACCTTTTAAAAAAATTAATGTTTTAATAACCTGTATATTAAAGAACTAACCAGAGTTGACCAAACATTTCACTTGACCTAGCTTGCCACAAGAACTAAAGGGAATTTCCAATAGCCAAGGACAAGAAAATAGTTCCTAGGTATCTAGAATAAAATCTTAGGAATGGTTTCATCATTAAATTAGATCAATAACCAAGGATCTGACTAATAAATTTGGTATGACTCATCCAGAGAAGAAATATCTATTCCATCAATTAAATAGGAACAAATATAAATGAAATAATTTATTAGAGTTACTCACGGTAGTGATATAAAAATAAATAATTCTCATCATCAACAAGGGAACTAAATATAAGGAAACATACACATATAAAAAATAGAAAAAAGGACAGGTCAATGCCTATAATTCCAATACACGAATATCCCAAAAATAACACCAATAAAAAAACCCAAATGGTTCAACCATATTTTCAGGACCCTTAATCACCCACCATGTCCCAATACTGACCATCAATAGTCTAACTGGGGAACCAGAGATAAAATATATGATCTTATTACACAAAATAATGTTTGTATGGTGTGCGTTAAATGATAACAATAATATTTCACCAAATAATTCATTCTATTTCCTTGTAAAACTCAATTTCATTAATAACAGTTTAAAATAATAACATAATATAGTATTTTTACATAAAACATAGATAAAATTAAATATCATTCCATAATTACCTTTTTAAAAATATCCCCCCTTATTAAAATAATTAAGGGTGGATCTAAACATTTTTAAATAGAACACCATTTTAAATTGGAAATAGGATACCCTATTGAATTCATTAAAACGGACCAAAACCCTTTACTATTTCAAATACATCTTCTCAAAAACCATTTTTTAGGAAAACACATTACGATCAATTTAAAAACACACTATCCAAGCCATTTGTAATTAAATATTAAAGTGAATTGAAAACCAAAACCAAATCATTGAATAAACAAAGATATAAAAAAACCATTAATAAAACATTACAAAAGATCTGACTCTGGTAGTACTAATGTGATATAATACATGGGTAGAGGATACAAAGATAAAATAGTTATTGAGATCCCTAAGTCATCATAAAAAGGATCTCGCATCATTGGTAAATCATAGGGATCTAACTAGAATAATATTGGACATGGTTTATAAAAAACACTCTATCTAGGGGGTCTCTGATGAAACCAGAACATCTCCATTTGGTACTCCTTCATGTTACTAAGAATAAAAAAACCCCTATGATGGAACAACTACAATAAAGCACTTACTAGTGAGAACCATATAAATAATGTAAAATTTATGTAGAATTTAATGACCCCTCTCCCAAAAGGTACCCCTCCGAGTCCAAATAATAAGTGAAGGGAGATAATTATTCCCAAATCTCATATCAAATAGCCCACATCTGGGATACAATCACCGATACATGCACATATGAGAGTTATAACCCTCTATTATATGAGAAATGATAGAGATAAGATAAAAACAACCCCAAAAACTCTTATTAATAATAAAATAAAAATATATCCGGATTATATACCTGTAAGGTCATACATAACTAATAAAACTGAAAGGAAATAAAAAATTTGAATAAAATCCCCTTTGGAAACCTTAAAGACTAAAAACATCATTAACAACTCCTCAAACTAGAAAAGACCAACTCAAACACCATCTAGCTCTTGTTGACCTATGGAAAATATTTATATATATGTAAGGTGAGCATAAAATGTATACATAGTAGGATTCTCCCTATAACCTCTCATTCCAAAAGTGCATGAAACATACTAAATCCAAATGAGTAAACAAATGAAACTAATTTTCCACCTAAATAGGTTTTAAATTCTCCTCTTAGTATCACCATGGTTATCTCTTAATAAGTATCGTATCTAAGATATAATATAATATAATATCAAATGAGGTTACCCCATCAATACTTCCCCACTAGTTTTCAAAACTGCCCAAAAATCATTATTCTCGAGCCATATCTCTCCAAAATCCAGTTTGAAGACACCTTGGCTAAATTAAGCCTACCAAAAGACACTTGGGCTAAATCATTAACACTATGCATCACATCATCTAATCATCCCAACCACATATCCATATAGTAATTAAGATGTTTTTGGGAGAGATTATAACTCTCATGTCATGTAATATACCTCATGCCATTACAAACGATACCCAACATTCAAATAATAACAATTAGGATACTATATACAATGATATATGTGTGTAAAATAACTAAAATCCATTAAAACCCCCTAAAATCATATATGGGATAATGATAACCACCATGAATACTAGAAAATAATACTTCCAGTTGAAGAGAATGATTTCTGAGTGGGTAGCCATCCATTTGTTCCTCTTCAACCTAGATATTTGGGAAACACCCTCCTAGGGTCCAGTGAGTGCTTTTTCCCTACCAAAAAGGGTGGGGTAGAATATGAAATAAAAAAAATGATATATATATATATATATAAGGCTCACAAACACACTAGGTAAAACTACATATGCTTAGACATATCTTCTACTAACATTGCGAGGGACTCCCACCTGCCACTACTAAGGGATAGTTATCTAATAAACATACAAGCATTAAGCTTCATTTCAATTAAAAAATTAATTAATAATTAATTAAATATTACCATCATCATTTATAAGATTAAAATTTTATTCTTATGGTCTTAGTGATAAAATCACTATTAATTATTTTCTTTTATTCTCATGTATGTCATCAATATGTTAAGAATCAAGAAACAACCCAATTCTTCTATTAATTGATTCATCATTTTATAATCATCAGGGTCCTGCTGGTCTCATCCCAAGCTAAAAAATAAAACATAAAATCATATATAATGATATAATTTTTTCCCAAAGTTATAAAATTATTATATAAATAAAAACCAACGATTTAACATTAAAAAAGAATAAATGTTATCAAGAATTCATCTATTATTTTAGAACAACTATGGGAAAGCATAGATTGACATGTTATTATAGAACCAGATTCATCCCTCACACCAATTTATATAATATCTCATCTAGAATCTGATTCCAATAAAAATATCACAACTGATATCCCACGCGACAATAATATTCTCAGGCATCCCCAATAATCGTCACCAGTATAACCGCCTCCTTGTGCAACCATCATAGCCTCAAGAATCTTAGACCATTTTTGAACCTTATAAGGTTATAATTCAACTATATAAATATATAAATACATATAGAATAAATATATATTCAATTTATTATTCCAAACAAAATATCAAGGAACTTTTAGCCAAAATAAACAAGTTATACTCGCCTTTATAAAAAAATATTGGGCTTACTCAGCCTCAAAGAAATGATTTAATAAATCATTCATTTTTCATAACTATCTTTAATTAACCAATTTATTAACAGTAAATATCAGTAGTTATAGACCTAAAATTTTTCCAAGGATAAATATTATTTATTAAATGTGACATTCCTCCCTAAGCTTCTCTTTTGAATAGATCATCAATCTCAATAATTATTTCACCATGCCTCTTTTATATAATAAATATTTACCAGATTGAAGTTGTTATTTAATTTCTAATAATATCACCAATTCTTAATAACTATAACAATATATTAAAAACAGTTAATAAATATCAGAGGTAATAAAACATATATCACAGATCAAGTGATCTTACATACTAAATATTTCAACAATAATATTAAATATCCCCACATGTGATAATACTTATAGTTTGGGTAATTTTATCAAATTATAAGATGTTATAACAACATTAAGTAAGGATGATAATTATATCCCTAAAATAATATTCCTTATAGAGAAAGAATAAAAAGAATAATACGCGTGAAATTTCCATTTCAATTTATAAAATATATAATTATCAAATTACTCTCATCAATATTATTTAAGAAGTTCAACACCACGAAATGTTATCATTTTGATTTAAACAAATATTAATTAGGTAAAGGCATGAAATTTATCTATTTCTATCTCTTGGATAATTCTCAGAATAATTATCATTTTTCTATATCATGAAAATTTTCACATTCTATTTCTTCCAATAATATCAAAGATTATCAAATAATATCACACACTTTATGTGATAATTTTCTAAATCCAAATCCTAGAATTATTATCAAAATTATTTTATATACATATCTATACATGAAATTGTTTATTTCCCTTTCTTGTAATAATATTATATACTATCAAATTATGTTATCTACCTCATGAGATAAATTTAGTAAATTAAACTATTAGAATTATAATAAAAAAATTAATATAGTTCTTTCAACATAAAATTCCATATTTTTAATTAAAATTGTAGAAAAAATTGTATTACCAAATTTTCACCACATGTGATATAAATTTTATTTCAATTCTTGAATTATTAATATTTCATCAAAAGAATTTAAAAATATTCATATTATCCACATATTTTATAATTTCCAAATTATAATCCAATATATCCTCATAAGTTTATATTTTAGATTTTAATCTAATTTTTGTTAAATGCATAAATTTAAATAAAGAATCTAAATCATAGTAATTTCAAAATTGAACAAAATAAAAAGGTGATGTCACATATCCTCTACCTGAATATTTCCTTTCCTATGTAAATTTCCACAACTAGAAGGATTAAAGAGAGAGGGTTCTTCCATGCCAAGAAACTTCAAGAGGAACTAGAATAATTTTATAAAATCTTACCTGGACTCAAATGAAGTATTTGAGACCACCAAGACTAGATATAAATAAAGAGAGACTCCATTAAGGGAAGAAACTCATTGATTTTAAATTTACATATATCCCTCCATGGATACCTCAGAAATTCATCATATTTGATTCCATATTAAATTATATTAATATAGATCATATTTAATTTTCCAAACTATTTCATTTAAAACTATTGACATATTTAAAACCACATATTTCTACATTAATTCCAATTTTTTATATTGAAAATGCATTACCGGAGGTTCTGGGAAATAAAAATGTGGTTTTATTATTTTTACTCTACCCATATACAACTCTTATATGATATAAATGGGTAATGGGTCTTACCATTAAGAATCTTTCTATCCTTACATGAAACCCTAGTGATGCATAAGAGTAACATGGTCTTACCCTTACATGACTACTTACCCTGACACAAGTTGAATGTTACCCTTACATGGACATAAGAAACATGGTTATAACCATATAGAATCACCCTTAAATGATCTCGTACCCTTATGAAATCACCTTTACATGATCTGATACCCTTACATGTGTACCCTTACACGATCTGATAACCTTATAAGAGTACTCTTACAAGAGATAATACCCTAATGAAAGTACCATTACACAATTCAATACCCATACACATGGTTGAATAATACAATTATACTAATAATGTTACCTTTACACAGCTGGTAGGATTCACATATTACCTTGAGGAAAGACTTAAAATGCATGAGTTACCCTTACATATGTAAGGATGCTACATTTATGTAGTGATGGGAGATCCGGTTTACCCTTAAATAACCTATATAAAAAAACCACTTACCCTTTCATAGAGAAGGAAAATTCATGGTTCCCTTCACTCAACCATTTATAATCACAGGTTACCCTTACACAACTCCATTTACATGTTTAAGGGTATATGTTTATTTTGAAAATATGAATTTTTTAGTTAAAATAACATAAAAATAATTATGAAAAGTGTTTAGTATTTCTTATAAAAATCTAAAACACTTTCAAATATTATAGAATCATTTTAATTATTACAAATTAATATTAAAATAAACTTTTATCAATTTAAAATTACTTACCTAACATTAAACATAACTTAAAAATAACTTTATAAATTATAAAATCATTTTAAAACAACTTATAAAATATAATAAATTACTCTTAAACCACAGAAACTATATAATATAAAAATAATTCTGAGTTTATTCGAAACCATTACATTAGATAGGTCTTAAATTTTTTTATCCCTACGAATTGAAACAAAATCGGGAGGGATAAAAAAGGTATTGGGGATAAAACAACCACCCCTAGAATAAATCTAATTGTTATCACTATATTTTTTAATATAATAACCACTCTGAGGTTCAAAGTGTAAAAAAATTTATAAAATAGCTTCATAATAATATATTGTGGGAGATAATTCTCAAATTTGAACAATGATATTAATAAAACAATACATAAAGAAGAAGAATAAATCTTATATATCAATATAAAATAAAATAATTCATCTGAACAAAATAATGAATTAAACAATTTTTTGATTTCTGAGAACACACTCAAATATCTCATTACCATGTAAGATCACATGAACTGCTGCATAGATAAAAAACAAAACAAAAAAGTGATGCATATCAATAAAACAACATAATAAAAGGAAACACATTCAATATAATCATTTCACATTAATTTAATAATAAATAATAGATCATTAATAATTTTACATAATAAATCCATCAAATAAAAATCCATACAATCTTTATATCTAAATATCCTACTAGAAATTTTTTTCCAAAAATAATTTTTTTCCCAATTGATTCCTTTATTTCATGACATGTATCAAAAAAATTCACATTAAAAATCATTAAATTTCAAAACATGATGATAATTTGTTTAACAAAGTCTATTGTTTTTATAACCTAAAAGGTTAAAAAATATTTAAATTAAAAATGGTTTTAATACTTCTTCATAAAAATTATTTATCAAAATAATCCTATAGAAAATAGTTTCAATACATTTAAAAAACCATTTTAAAAATAAATATAAGTTCATTAAGCAATTTTAACTCTTTATTTAAGAAAATTTCATATAAAAAAATAATCTTTTCCAATAGGGTCTCATTGATTATCATTATACAAGATGGAGAAAACTTCTCTGGAGGATATACTCTGTTAAATTTTCTTTTTCCAAAATAAATTTCATATTTAAAATAAGTTTTTTGATGCATTCATCAAATTATTTTTATTCAACTAACATTTTTCTTCTATTATCAAAAGTAAATAATATTAAAACAAATAAATTCCAAAACTTAGGGGACTAAAATTTAACATATAACATGCATTAAAAACAAAGAATCAGGTTTTAAATATCCAATTTATATAGCTATAATGATTTCTATGTTTGATAAAAAACTTTATTTACTAGGAGAACACTGATGAAAACTAAAATGGATATTATATTCAAATTTTAATTTACTAAAGTTGAAATCCATTACCTCTAGTGTTTCAAATTAATTTAAAATATAATTTCTCAATCCTCACATATACTAAAATCATCAGAGCTTCCACAAGAATAAAAATAAAAGGAACCCATCCAACATACCATGATATTATCTTCTTTAGGAGGCACTAACATTACCGTATAATTTTAAAATATATCATAATATAACACATTAGGATGGATAAAGTGTCCCCTCTTATTTTTTTGAGGCTATAAAGTATGAAAATAGTATGAGGGATATACCTTTTGGGGATGTAATCACACTAAGCCATATCTATGTCACATACAAATCCACATGCACAACCCACTAAATACATGAATTTAATTCAAAAGAGAGAGAGTAATTAATCCAACACATTGTAGAATTAAATTAAATGAAACATATTATACTTTCCCCAAACTAGGGAAAATATCTATTAGAATGAGGGAATAATTTATTTATTAAAACAAAGGAATAAATATAAAAACCCATTCCCCCAGATCAAATTTCTACCGCACCAAGTCTGAGAGAAGAGTAAAGGATTTACATGACGATAACGACCCCTCCCCCCAGACCAAACAGGGACCTAAGGATTGAGTAAATAATGAACTCTCTAACCAAACTAAATAACTTCATAGGGAGTTAGTAAATTGTGACTGCTCCCCTTAGACTAAATATTGGATTGAGGCGAGAGTTATAGAATGATATGAACATATTTGGTTAAACACTTTCCCCTAGACCAAATCTTTTTCTCAACACTATGATCAGGAAATGATTTATAATTATAGTCTCTAAAGGTATATAGGTGTGAGTTGGAAACTAAAGGTTGAAGTGAGAGAAATGATCATTGATCATGTATTTATTTGGTGGGTTCCATTAAAATGAATGAGGATATATCATTATATTCATTTTGAAGTCATAATAATCATAGAATGATGATAAAACGAGTCCTTAACTTTGAAGAACTAACAATTACAGAGTTTTTGGATCGAAAAATATATTCATAGGCATCAACACACATTAGGAGTAGATATTAGAAATCCATTAATGGAGGGAAACATCACTAGATAAAAATATTCCCCTATCATGGTAAAAAAATACTCATATAAGAAAATGATCTTAGAAAAATCCCCAAAAAACATCCAACTCCTCACAAACCCTGATGAACATCATCCAAAACTATCGAGATGACCCATAAAATATAGCCATAACCAAAAAAGATCAATGGTCTCTATGAGAAAGAGTCGAAATGAAGGCTATCACTTCCTCCTCTAAGAAAAAAACCTGTACCATGATTCAAAATAGTGCCCTCATACTTATATAGACTCTAGAACTAGAACTCTTGGATTATCCTCCTCTGAGCATCATCGTCACTACTACCCACTCAACATAAATTTACTAATACTTCATTCAGAACATCGTCGACATGAAGCTGATAGGTATTACATCATAAACCACTCATAGAAAATAAAAAACATTAGGGACTCTTAACCCAGGGGAATTTTTTTATGTTCTATTAATTACTTTATTTTTAACCATTTTACCATTGTATACCCCATTCAAATACCTGCACATACATGTATAATTCATAATCTTCTTCTAGGTTTTTACCCGACTAAAAAAATCACTTCTATTACAATATGTAATAAACATAAATTTCCTTCAATCAAATCTTGGGGGAAATTAAAATATTGTGTCCTAGCTGGTCTCCCTTGTTTATAGTATGTACAATGATTAGTTGACACTATTTTCCTACCAACACATGCATCCTCACCAGTGCATAACTCCAAAGTTCATACTATCTCTCAACCATAACCTCTAATACTGGTCTTTCAGGACCCCATCGTCCCTATAGTACCCCTCTTAGATTGATAATGGGAGAAATGAGACAGTGATGCTCGAAGACCACCTTCCACATGCCATGTGTTGGTGACAAGCACCAAGGGTAGAAAATACACACATTAGTGAGGAATTACCCTCTAAGATATGATAAATGAGATATAAAAGATAGAAATAACAAAAAAACAAATCCCACTCATAATAAAATTAACAAATATAATATATACATATATGCAATTTCATACATAACTGATACAACATAAAGGGAAAAAACTAAAATAAAAAGCTCATTAGTGACCTGAAATACTAAACAACTCTTAAACAACTCCTCAAACTAGAAAAAACTAGATCAATCACCAACCATCTCCTAATACCCTAAGTTTATTTATATATACAAAAGAGTGAGAATAACATATATAATCAATTAGATACTCCCTAGAAACTTGTTAAAAATAAGAAAGAAGCATACTAAAGTATAGTGAGTAAACAAATGAAACTAACTCATTACCTAAGAAGGTTTAAAATTATTTTCCAAACCTAATCATGGTTATCACTAAAAGATTATCACATTCAAGAGATCAGATTAAATAATATCAAATGAGGGTGCCTCACTACCTTTTCTCCACTGGTTTCCCACAATTCTCCAATGTTACATGTACCAATCTATCTCTCTCTAAAAGTAATCCCAAAGACATATGGGATAAATTAATACAACATGAAGACAACTAGGATAAATCAAACACCCCATGCATCACATATTTCCATCATCCCGACCACATCCCCATATAGTAACTTGTTAGTTTCTAGGACACACTACAGCCCATACAACATGTATTATACCTTAATCCATCACAACCTATACACAACATACATATAATAATCATGAAGATAATATATTTAGATATATATGTGTGTGTAAAATAACTACATGAAATTATAGACCTCTACATACATATATGGGGGAAAGAAAACCATCATGCATAATAGTAAGTAATACTACTAAGAGATAGAAATGGTTCAGAGGGGGTAGTCAACAATACATTATTTTTCAACCTAGATACCGGGGAAAAAACCCTCCCAAAGTCTATTGGGTGTCAGTCTCCTTACTGAAATGAGTGGGGATAGCGTATGAATTAAAAAAAGACATGATATATATAGGGATAAAAAACACACTATGGGAAACTAAATATCCTTAGACTTATATTTCTATAACATCATAAGGGACTCTCATATCCACTACTAAGGCCTAGATTCCTAATAATAAAACAAGCATCAAGATTCATTTAAATTAATAAATTAATTAAACATTAATTAATTATTACCTTTATCATTTCCAATATTATAATTTTAGTCTTTTGATATATGTTTCAACGAGATTATAAATTATTTTCTTATATTCTCATGTATGTTATTAAAATTAAAGGCATCAAGAAACAACCTTGTTCTTTCCCTAATTCATTTATCATTTGATTATCATCAGGTTACTCTAGGTCTCAGCCCAAGATACCACATAAAGTTTTCACCCATTTTTTATTGCATAAAAATTATTTCCATAGTTATAAATTGATTATATAACTGAAAATTGACTATCAAATATTAATGATGCCTGTGAATTACCAAGAAATCATCCCAGTTTTTAGAAGAACAATGGGAAATCCCTAATTTAACCCATTATAAAATTCCAGGTTTCACTCTTAATAGAATTTCATATAATATCTCATACAACATCTATTATTAATAACAACATCATGACCGATATCCCCTACTACCATCACAACCTCAAGCATCTCATCCCATCATCATTATTATAATCAGCACATTGTACCACCACCATCGCCTCACAAAACCCAACCCATTATTTCAATAGCACAAGGTTGTCATTCAACCATATCAAGATATAAATCCATATATTATAAATAAATATTCAATGTATTATTAAACACATAACTTCTAGGAATTTATGGCCAAAAGAAACAAGGCATACAATCCTTTTTAAAATAATGTCGGGCTTTCTCATCCCTAATTAATTGATTTAATAAATTTTAAACTTTTCAAAACTTTATTTAATAAACCAAATTTTTAATAATAATCCATATAATCTCTATCCAAAAAAAAATTCCAAGGATAAATACTATTTATTAAATATGGAATCCCTCCCTAAGATGCTATTTCAAATATATCATCAATCTTGATGATAATTATTTCAGGATGCATCTTTTATATAACAAAGCATTGAAAACATTATGTTTTTATTTAATTTCCAATAATATCACCCATTATTAACAACTATAACAATTCATAACACACTATATAGTAAATATTAATGTTCATAGAACATATATTTTAAATCATGTGATCACACATCCTAACTATTTCAACAAGAATATTAAATATTCCCACATGTGATAATACTTATAGTTCCCATAATTTCATTAACTTATAATATATGATAAAATTATTATATAAGGATAATAATTATATGAATGAAATAACATTATTTGAAAACAAATAATCAGAATAACACATGTGAGATTTTTATTTCAATTTCTAAAATACAAAATTATCAAATAACACACATCAATATTATTTATGAATTTAAACACCATGGAATGCTATAATTTTTATTTAACCAAATATTAATTAGACAAAGGCATATAAATTATCTATTTATCTCTCATAGATAATTCCTAGAATCATTATGCACTTTTTATTCTATCTGATAATATTATAATTCATCACATATTTTTAGCCACTGTATGTGATAATTTTCTAAATTCCAATATTATAATTATCATCAAATTTATTTAATAAAATTAATCTAATATGAAATTATTTTTTTTCAATTTATTATGAAAATATTTTATATTATCAAATTATTCTATCTACTGTATGAGATGGATTTAGTAAATTACACTATTAGAATTATCATTATCAAATTCAATATTCATCTTTCAATATGAAATTCCTTATTAATAATTCAAATTCTATAAACAATTGTATTGATAACTTTTCACCACATGTGATACAATATTTATTTCAATTCTTGAAATATTAATATTTGATCAACATAAATTCACATCATGCCTTTTATCCAAAAATTTTATTATTTTTAGATTATTATTTAATGTTTCTTTATGAAATTATATTATATATTTTTATCTAATTATGGTCAATCAAATCAATTTAAAAAAAGAATCTCAAGCATTGTAATTTCACACTTATATAGAATATAAAAACTTCACAAATCCTCCACTAATATATTTATTTTGTACTGTAAATTGATTCAACTAAAAGGATATAAGATAGAGGGTTCTTCTTGGCCAAGAAACATCAATTGAAAGTAGTATAGTTTTATAGAAACTTAGCAAGACTCAAATGATCATTTTGGGAAAATCTTGACTTAAGAGAAATGAATAGAGACTCCATTAAAAGAAGAAACTTGTAGTTTTAACATTTATAGAAATCCCTCAATGGTTACCTTGGAAACACTATCATTTTTTATTCTATATTAAATTATACTAAGAAAGTTCACATTTAATTCTCCCAAAAAGTTCATTTAAAAATCTTAACAAGTTGAAAAAAACTAATTTGTACATCAATTCAAATTATTTATAATGATTACAAATTATAGGAGGTTCTGGGAAAGAAAAACGAGTTTTAATAGTTTTTCATGACCCATAAACAACTCATGTACACCACATAAGGGTAACAGGGTTTTTCTCTCGTGCATCCTGCTAGCCTTAAGAGACACCCGAACACTATATAAGGGCAAGTTGATATTACCCTATGAGACTGTTAACCCTTACAAAAGTCTAATATTACTCTTATATGGCCTCATGAAACTATGATTATGCTTATAAAAGTACCCTTCTGTGATCCAATACCCTTATATGGTTATACATACGTGAACCAGTACCCTTACATGGGAAAATACCCTTACAGAAGTATCCTCAATTGAGTTGGTACCATTATTTGAGTTGGTAACCTTATGCAGAGTTGAATGATACATTTATTCTACTTGGGATACCATTATTAAACTCATAGTATTAGTGTCTTACACTTTCTCAATCCATAGAAATCATGATTTACCCTTATGTAGGTATGGATGTTACCTTTATGCAGGTCTTCGAGATTATGGTTACCCTTACATAAACTATATAAAACACCACTTATACTTATGAAGAGAAGTAAAATCCTTGGTTACCATTAGCAAACCCTTTAAAATTTTGAATTACCGTTAAAAAACTCAATTTCCATTCCTAAGGGTAATTTTTTTATTGAAAATATTACAGTTTTAATTATATTAACTTATAAATAATTAATAAAAGTGTTTAGTATTACTTAAAAAAATTATAAAACACTTTTTAAAACTATAGAATTACTTTATAAATTCTAAATTAATTTCCATATAAAATTATAAAACATTACAATTACTTCTTTATCTTGTGAAATAACTTAAAAAACATGATATATTGTACAATTATTTTAAAGTAACATATAAAATTTAAAAAATTACTCTCATACCACTAGACACCATATAATGGAAAATAAAGTCTCAAGAATATTCCAAACCCTTATATAGACCTTATGTTATATACCCAATATCTCCTGATAATACAATGAAGGTGAGAAAACACCATTCAAACAATCATCATTAACCAAATTTAACATTTAATTTAAATATCACTGCACCTTATACAATATCATATGAAACAAACCCTTTCACATCCATTCACAAATAATAATAATGATTTAAATATATAAAACATTTCCCCAAATGGGACACACTCTAAAATGGCACATCAACCACATATGGATAAATCAAGGGTATTAAATTTTTTAACAAGCTTATTTAAAGGTATTAAATAGGAATTCAAAAATATAATCAATGTACCAATCCATTTTATACAACTTGAAGTCTCATTTCAAAACATACATTAGAAAAATATTGAAACATACTGTGAAATTAAATCAAAAGAACCACTAATAAAAATATAATTTTCTTTTAAAAAAGAACAAAATATGTTAATATAGATTTAATAGTTAAAATTCAATTGATCAAGACTCTTAGAAACTATCTAAAACACTTGACATTCAAAATAATTCATTACAATGTTAATAAAATCATTAAATCCTTTATTTCATGTGATAACTCCATTAAAAAAATCATGAAATTCACTCTAGCTATCATATATAAATTATATATAGAAAATATGTTATTAAAATGATTCAATAATTAAATAAACTAGTTATTAAAAGAAATACAAAAAATACCTACCTAATATTCGATAGAACTATTAAAAAATACATTTCTTATGATGGAGAATGCCCAAACAATTAAGGATACACCCTCCATAATCCATTGAAATATAATCCCTATGGTTAATATAACACTAAAACATTAATCCAAACTTAATAGTGGTTAGAGTTCATTAAAGGATTAATAACTAAAGGTAAATTGGAGAATTGGAAAAAAGAAATAATAATAAAGCGAAATAGGGGATTATAATAGAGGAACCTTTGGAGATTGAGAGGGAAATTCCATAAAAATAAATGAGTAAGGTATGAGGATCTCGCCCTTCATTCACTCTTGGTTTACTGAGCAAAAGGAGAGTGAAAATGTAAAATAAGGATTAAAATAAAGGTTATAAGAATAAGTAATTTCACATTTTAATAAGACCTAGGTATCTCACATGGGTTTTTAAATTGAATTTCATCCATGTAGAATCCTCTAGATAGAAAAAATAATATCCTACTGTTTCAATGCCTGATTTATAAACCATGTTCCAACCATGAAAAAAAATTATTTCAGATAACCACAACACCTCACATGATTGTCGCATGGCTTCTACTAAATATGAGAAAATTTTTATCCATTACTCTCACATACAAAAGTCCCACATGGTTTTCCCTAAAACTTAACTCAAACCGTGTGTTACACATGCATGAGAAACCAATAATAATCAAAATGAACTAAAAAGTACTATATGTAAAGGAAAACATGAGATTAATGGAAACATGACCCCGCATAGTTCACCAAACAATGAATAAAGGAAAATCACTATCTAAAGTTCATATACATGGATTATCAAATAGTAAAGTGATCACGAAAAAACTGTAAAAAGAGGAAAAAATTCTAAAATGTTAAAATTAAAATAAGAAACTCTCTATAAATTAAAAATAAATGAAAATAATATAAAATAATATAAAATAAACCCATTTGTGACACAAGGGGCATCAAAAATCTCTTCATTATTCCTCTGTTTCCCCTATAAGTCCTATAATAAGAGAGGAAGGAACATGAAGACAAATACCAAATCACCTAGATAAGATATGATATTTTCTAGAAGATTTAAATAGGTTTTGTTAGAATTTGATACTCTAAAACACATAAAAACTTCAAAACTATGAATTTAATCCTCAAATATCACATACGACTCGAAGAGAAATCAATTCATGACAAATAGACCAAAGTGTTATAAGAATACAAAGGATTATTATAGGTATTCCCACCATTTAAAATTATTCTAAATTTATTTAAATGATATAAACCCAATAAAGGAAACCATAAAATAGAGTTTTACCAAAATAACCAAAATTCCTCAAGTCTTCCCCAAAGGAGAGATTGAAATCCATCAACCTCAACCAATTATTGAGAAACTGGTTCAAATCCATAAATGAGACCAATATAATGAAACATCCAAAAAATAACCAATAATGAACAATAAATCCATTAAATTCATTTTCCCTAAAACTGTATAGGATACATCAATAAAAACATGCCACAACAAGGTAAGTACATGGGCTTTAACCACAGGTCACAAAAGATTGTGTAAAGGGAAACCTAGGACCTCAAACTTTAGTCACCATCTCATAATGAATGTAAAAAGATATAACCAACACTATCCAATGCCTAATCTCAACTAGTGTTAATCCTATACTAGTGAACCAAACTACATACCCAAGAATCACCGACACCTAATCTATCAAAACCAATCTAAAGGAAGCATCACATGAAAACCTAGGGAAAATATTGAAAACTGAAGCATAAATAGAACCATAATTATAAAAAACTTACCAAAAGATGCTAAAATGAATAAATCATAAAGTGATAACTACCAAAAAAGATTTAACCCACTCCAAATAAACAACTTATAATCCAAAATGAGATAGTTAGACAAATACACTTTGGAAGATTAAATATATAATATCTCTAAAAAAGTTCTAACCACTTCATGACCTCAAAAAGGAAAAAATACTATGGGAAAAGAAGGGTATTGATTCAATAAGTCCAAAAGAAACAAATATTCTGGATCCACCATTCACACTAAATTCTTGGAAAATATAACCTTTGGAAGAGATACACATAAACAATAACGGGATTCACCCTAAGTTATATCCTTGAAAACAAACGTTCTATTTAGTCTCAAAACCTTCTTTGGAGAATAAAAAAATAACTAGAAACATAAATCTAACTCATTCATGTTTATCAAAAAATATAAGAATTTTAAATTCACACTAAGGGGATAAAACATATAAACAATCATCTTGAAAAAAATTTATTTTCCTTTAAACCACTCTCTTTCTCATGGAGTTCTAAATCTATTTTCTAATGACACACATGATTTTAAAACAACTCAATCATATTTGAGAATATCTCACTTAAATTATAAAACTCATGAGAAATATATTTTATTTAAAACCTTCTCATTCTAAAATGTAAATCAAAAAATCATTTTTACAAAACCATGCTCCTGTTTTAAAACGTTCAATCTGTATTAATGAAATCCATATTAATTTCAAATCATTTTCCAAAAATTCTATTTTTATTATAATTTTTTCCCAAAATATATAATTAAATCTACCAATTTAAATCATTTCTAGACAATAAAAAATTTATTTCAAGTAAACCATAAAAACTAATTTTAAAGTCCACCACAACCCAAAAATCCTATTTCTATTTCAAAACAAAAAATTACAAATTGAAATGAAAATTGAAGAGAAAACATATTTAAATAATTTCATAATCATGAAAATTATTTTGTTTCCCCCTACATATTTTATTCATATTAAAATAAGTTTATAAAACTTCATATACTATTTGAAAATTGATTTTGAAAATAAAAAAAACACCTTTTTTACAACACAAATGTAATTAATATATCATGATATCTAATGAAACATCATTCAAAAATATTAATTGACATTAATAATACCTTGATCAAAATAACACCAGTGGTAAGATGCATTGGAATCAATTTAAAAAGAAAAGGATATAAAACATCTAATCCGTAGAGATATCAGAACTATGCATAGTTTGTCTGCATGAGTTGGTGTCCCGTACTCCAACCATATAACTAACATTACAATTGATATAGTCCCAGTATACATGGGATACATATATTTTTATACATCATGCGAGATAACCATTCAACTTAGGTTCTTTGACCTTTTTTCACCGCAAAAGCTCAAAGCGATCCATAAAATCAATGATATACTTTATGTGGATCAAAATACCACATATCATATCAACAAACATAAATAATAATTTAAAAAAAAATTAATTAAAGTTAAATACCCAAAATAATAATGTAAACATGAAGTTCAAGATAATAAAAAGATTATGGTACTCTCCAGGCACCTACCTCTTGAGTTATGACAATCCTATCTCCATACTAAATTACTTCCCAAATAACAAGAGGGTTTCTCTATAATCCATGTTTACAAGAAAAATATTATATGATAACATTTTGTAATGAACTGACCCAGGATGACCCAACACATCACCTCAATCTGCTCTTGAAATGGTCTAGAGCACATTTCTAATCCCCACGGGTTGGAAACTAGTGCTTGAGAATCATGAAAAAATCATGGTAATGATTTCAACCTATAAATTAGATTAAATTCCAAGGATACCACCTAAAAAACTATTATGACCCATCCAAACTATATATGTTCATGACAGAAAATAAATTGGAACAAATATAAAATAAATAACTGATCATAGTAACTAACAATAGTAATGATAAAATAACTTAGAAATGACATCAAGAAGAGAGAAATATATAATTCATACATCCACATATAAAAAATAAAACAAATAATAGGTTAATGACTATAAAGATAATACTTATCCAAAAAAACCAACAACAAAACTAAAAATTCTATAATAATCTCTGCATTTCAATTACTCACTAACCATATTCCATTGGTGACTATCAATAGTCCAACCCAATCATAACTTTTGAAATGACTATACTAGGGAACCTAACAAAAAACATAAGAGATTTATACAATGAATGGTGTATGAAAGTTATGAGTAAAATGTTCCTATTTGTATTTAAAAAAATATTTTGATCAATTACCTTTCAAAAAGAAATTTAATTAATATTATTTTTAAATAATAAGAAAAACAAGGGTTTCACAAGTAACATAAAAAATCAAATATCAAGCCATAATTAACTTTATAAAAATATCCACCTTCATAGAATAAAAAAAAATACAAACAATTTTAAATGAAACACTTTTTAAGATAGAAATAAACTTATTTATGAAAATTAATAAAGGAATCCAAAACCATTTCAACATTCCAACACATTTTCTCAAACACTATTTTTTATAAAGACACTTCACTATCATTTAAAAAACACACCATTTAATCTATTTGTAATTCAATTTGAATGTGAATTCAAAATGAAACCCAAATTAGTAAAAAACCAAAAACTTCACTAAACCATCAATAAAACATACCAAAATATATAAACTAATTACCGCTTCCACGATACAATCAAAGGGTATGAGATATATTGAAAACATAGGTACCATAATCCCAAAGTGATCCTAAAAAGGAGTTAGAATTATGTGTACGTCATATGCCTCTATCTTATATTATACTAGACTAGTTTAATAAAAAAATTCTATATAAGGTCCCCTAGTTAAATTGTAATATGTCTATTAGGGACCCCTTTTGGTTATTATAAAGAAATAAACCCATATGAGGCTGAAACTCTCATATGACACTAGCTAGTGAGCACCACTGTACTGGGGTAACATGCATCCCAACCATCATTAGCTACCCAGGATCCCATAATAAGAAAATATAGGTGAGAAACATGAAAAACAGTCATATTTATCATAATAAAACATTTATAGTAAATTGTACATCACCTTATACATCCTCACAAGTAAGAATGCCATTCATATGCATGTATAAGTATCGACAAATATTTAACAAAAAAATTTCCCAGAATGGTTCATGCTCTATAATGAAACATAAAACAAAATGGGATCACTAAAGGGTACTATAAATTTTAAAATAATTTATTAATGGTGTATACAGGCCTTTAAAAATAGTCTTGACATGCTAATTCATTAAACACCACCTAAAATATCATTTCAAAAAATCCCTTAAAAACTCCTTGAAAAATAATTTGAACTTAAATTGAAATAACCGCATATAAAAAAATATTTTATTTTACTCTTGACCCAAATAGAGTCATATTCCTTTAATCATTAAATTTAATTGATAATCCTATTAATAATTCTCTAAAATAATCAGATTTTGGAATAATGATTTAGAATGTTAGTAAAACCATTAAATCTATTATGGTAAGTAATAAAACCATTAATACATTTGTAAAATTCAATACAGATATCATATATAAATTTTATATAGAAAACAAAGCATTAAAAATATTCAAGCATTAAATGAACTGGATATTGAAGGAAAATCACAAAAACCTACCTCAAATTGAAAAAAAAACCATTCCAAACCCAATATAAAATGCATTACATATGATGGATAACGACCAAAAATTCATGGAAAGACCATCCATAATTCTTATAATCAAAATAACTAGGGTTAGACCAAACCCAAAACCTAAATTTGAACTCCTAAATGGCTAGGGTGCCTATAAGGATGAGGAACTGAATGGAAATGGGAGAATAGGATGAAAGAATGAAGAATAAAGAGAAATGAGAGATTAACATCGAAGAAAGTATTGAGATCAAGAGGGAGAAACCATAAAAACAAATGAGTAAGTAGGATTTTTCATTTGTATACCCTAGGTCGGTTGAGCATGAGGAGATGGAAAGAGGGGAGAAAAACATAAAATTGGGTTAGAAAAAATATGTAATTTCACCTTTCAATGAGATATAGGAAGCTTCTATGATTTAGAAACACATTTTGGTAAACCATATATCAATTGTGTGGAATCCACAGGATAGAAGAAAATACCCTCATATTGTTTGGCAAAATGTTTTACCAATGATGTACCAACCATGAAAAATAACTCTATTAAAGAACTACAACACCTCACATTCTTGTCTCACTATTTCTAATAAAAATGTGCAATCTTCACACCATCAACCTCATGTAAAAAATGCCCACAAGTTTTTCCCTGAGACTTGCATCAATCCATCCATTATACATGTTATAAAAACCATGAATGAGAATAATAAACTAAAAAAGCCTCTATAAAAAGGTAATCATGTCCTCTATATAAAGGCTACCCTTCATAGTTCACCAAACCTTAAGTAGAACTAAATACCTATATAAATATTTTCTACATAGTTTACAAAACTGTGAGTGACCATACACAAACTATGTAACACCCTAAAAGTTTGTGAAATATTTCTTATTTCAAATTAGTTTAATCTTTTTGCTATTTTTCATTTCATGTGATAATAAAAATAGTTTTTTTATAATGAAGAACTATGTTTGGATTGCGTTATATGAAACATAATTTTATATTTCATAACATGTAACATAAATTATAACATGATCTATATAGAACACTGAGGTTAGCATATATTATACGCAAGATTGAGTTTCCTTAACGACTTGTGTAACATCTAAGACCGATCGTTACCAAACTGTAATATATTATTAAAAATATTAATATCTTATATAATAATATATAAAATATACTTTAGGTTGACTATTATGAATAGGATAAAATAACTTGTGATAATACATGGTTAAATTCATTAGTTTTAATTAAATTATAAATGAATATAAGAAACAATTGAATATAAAATGAGTGTTTTTATAGAAAACTATTTTTATTTTCACAATTCTATTTTATCCTAATAAATTAAATTAATTATAATTATAGGATGATATTAGTGAAATATATTTGTTATACTTTTAATAAAATATTTTTGATATTCATCCAATATATTTGATAAGCATATGAAAATAAGAAACTAAATATTTCACATAAAAATCAAATATTTTTATAAAGGCACTCTTACAACCTTTTAATGCCGAACATATTTTAAATCTAATTTTGGAACTTTTTTAAATTTTATATGTCAAAATAAACATTACCTTTGAAATATAAGTTTAAAAAAAATTTTAGGCTGAATTATTGGTATTTTCCTGTGAAGATTCATTTTTTAATGAATAGTGAAAAATACTGAATTTTAATTCAAAATGTTATTTCATATAATTTATTTATATTGTAAAATTATATTTTAATTGGGATTTAAAGTCACATTATATAAATTATTTATCAATTAATCCAATTTAGGTCTTTGGAATAAATTTCACATTGAAATTGAGTATAGAAACAAAGAAAACTTTTCAACATTTTTACATGGAAAACCCATAGTGTCATCCCTTCAGTGAAATTAAATTTAAATTAATTTCTACTACTTCTGTTATTGGAATTTGAAAAAATAAATTCCATATTTGGAATCAGAAAAATCTTTAGAGTGAAACAAATTCAAATTAGTTTTTTATAAAAAATATTAGTGAATGTGATTAAAATTAACTATAATGATTAAGAGAAAAATTAGCATAAAAAGGTACTAAAACTTGAACTTAAGTCCCCCAATGACCTATACACTTTCCCAAAAGCTATTGGATAGAAATATTTTGACCCTATCCTCTATTTAATATTCGTTGTACCATTATTGGATCCAATTTATATGGGAAACATGTGGTTGGAATTCCTTTTCCCAAAAACATACAAGAGTGTCACTCCCCCTCAACTATAAAAAGTACTCCTCTCCAGCCATTTCCACACACTTCTCAAAACACTTTGGATCGACCAAGATCTAACCAAATAGCTTCTGAAAATCCCTCGAATCATACTAAAATCCCCCCTTTGGGATGAAATCAATCCATGGAATCCCTTTGGTGTAAACCAAAATTAGTTACCCGAATAAAAGGAAGTTTGTATGAGTGTGATGAGAATCAATACACAAAGTAAGGGAATTTCAACTCACTTTTTATTTTCGTGAGATACATGCATTATTCATCACCCATTATTTTTGTGTACTGTGTATACTTCCAATTAACAAATTTTATGATTAATATAATTAAATTTATGTTTATTTACATATCCATTTAATGATATTTCTTTCACAAGGTTTATGTTTAAAATGTTACCTAATCATTAGAGTAATTTTGTTTCAATTTTCTTTCATTGAGATATATGTCATGTTATACACATATGTTTTTCCATGAGGTGTATATGATTAATTTAAAATTTTATGTCAAGAATATATTTCTCTTCATGATATTTTAGGACTAATGTAATTTAATTTTCTTAAATAGGTAGTTTAGTTCACTGTTACCAGGGTGTAAGAGTTTATTAAACCAATCTCATTAATTTTCGAGATTGTTTATGATTACTTTGATGAAATATTATAATAAATCACTAAATAATACTCATTAAATTTATTACCTGGGTTATTCATGATATATTCATGTATTGGTACTATTTTTTACTCATTGCTACATAAGATAGTTAAGAATGTGTATTTAAGAATGCCTGACTATGCTTTCTCTTCAGTTAGAAACCCATGTTAATTCAAAACCATGTTTTCTAAAAAGGATTCCAAAAAAATATATTATTATCATATGATCTTTAAAATAAATTTTTTCCCATTTTTTTACCTTTTTAATGAAATTGGTTCTTTAAATGGAATCTTATTGTCATTTTCCAGTCGATACACTTTTCTGAACTTTTATGGATAAAGAGAATTTTTTTGCATGTATAGATTTACTCTCCATCATGATCATCATTCCCTTGAATATTCCTTTATAATATTAAAAAGCTAATTTTTTTAAATTATTATTTTCTAATATTTTTTAAATTATTTTTTTTAATAATCTTTTAAATGAAAAAAGGTTTTTATATTTTTTTATTAATTTAAATGATTTTAATAGATTCATTTATAAATTTTCAAAGTATTTTCAAGAAATGGTTTTTAAAAAAAATCTAGCCTTCTGTATAATTATTGAAAGTATTTTGATGGAAATAGTTTTCCAAACATTTTCAAGATTTATTTATAAGTTTTCAATGTATTTTCCAATAAAATGGATTTTAAAATGTTTTGAAGCTTTTTTTATAAGTTATCATGAAAAAATGATTTTCAAAATGATTTCAAGCCTTATTTATAATTTTTCTATGAATTTTCAAATAAAATGGTTTTATAAATGTTTTATGTATTTAAAATCCTTTTCAAAGAAGACATGATATTTTACTCAAGAATTTTTTTAAAAATATCCTTCCATGTTAGTTTTCATCTAAGACGACATCCATCGATGTTACTCATTTCCTTATAAAAAATGATACAAAGTCTCCATTCATATTATTGTTAGAATGGTTTATATTTTGATAAAATTCATCTTATTACACCTATTTCACTTCCATGGGCTATATTATTTTGAAACCCACTTCTTTTATAGGTTATTCTAGGATTAAATGAATATAAAACCTATATATTTTCCATAGTTTATGATATGATTAAATTTTTATGACACCCATTTAATTTCATGGGTTATGATATGATATCTTTGTATGGGTCATGATATTATGCAAGTTTTATTATCTTGTGGAACATGTATGTGTGAGTTTAATTATGTGATGGGTGGGACGTATATCTCCCTATAATGCATTTGGTAATGATAGATGACTCATGATTATAATTTTTTGTGTAAACTTGATTAAATGTTCATAATGTTATTCATAGACCATGTTTCATGTCCAAAATTTTATTCATGAACCAGATTTAATTTTTACAATGTAATGATTTAACCCTATAAGGTTTTCGTAAGTTATGTTTGAACCTGACTACATGTTCACAATGTTATGCATGGACCTGGTTTCATTTCTATATATTATGTGTTAACTTGATTACATGTTCACAACTTCATGCATAAAACTAATTAAATGTTTAAAAGATTATTATTGGACTTGGTAACATTTCCAAAAGTCTATGTGAGGGCCTTATTTCAGGTCCTTAAACTAATAAGTGAACCTATTTATTTTTATTGATGGTCATGAAATTATATATTGATATGCATACCATAATTAAATGTTTTATTCACATATTATGATTTCATGGATTATGTTACTCATTATATTTTGATCCATATCTTATGAAATACTACTCTTTTTTCCATGATTCATGTTTATGATCTTCTATATAAAGGATATGATCTTCTAATGGTACAATCATGTTCTCATACCATTATGTTGATGTTATGATTACACATTTTCTTTATTTACCCTCAATGAGAAATTGATCTCACTCCTTTCATATGTTTCCCTTATCCAGGTTATGATGAAAGGTTTTTAAGTTTAATTACTAAGGGGCCAGATCATTGGGGGGAAATTGAAGATATTTCACTGAGTTAGAAGTTTTTTTCCAAGATTCCAAAGGAACTAAACTAATACACTCTTTGGGTGTCTATTTGTTTTATTTTTAAGTATTTTAAAAACGTGATGTAATGTCTATGTACTTTAATATTAGTTCTTTATAGTTGGTATCAGAGAAAAGTATTAGTTAACCATTGGAAACTAGGATGAGAAATATTTAGTGAGATACCTATGAATATTTCTAATGATATTCCTAGGGATGTCTCTAAGGATAGGTATATGGATGAGTTAATGATTAGTAAAATGTCCAAGATTTTTTGGAAATGATAGAGTGAGTGGATTCCTCGAAATACATTCCTATTTTTATACCACAAGAGAATGTGTCTCATGTAAATAAGCACATAGTATTAACAACTCCAACAAGGTGTGTCACGTCTAACTCGATGTGACTTGGTACACAACAATGGGGCTCACTACACACCTGGATTAACACTCATAGGGGATATGTTTTGGGAGTTCAAAAAATCTTCACAAACCATCATAAAATATTTATGTAGAAGTTGGATATTAATAAACTATGATAAACCTATGGTTTCATAGATTAATAAATGTATCATAATTTGGACATCCTGGAAGTGAATTATCATGACTATGTGGTTTTTCTTCTATGATATGTGTTTCTCACCCTATTCTTTTTGGTTTTAGTCAATGAAGAGAACTAGAAAAAACATGGTTAGCCTTTAATGTTTTATATATAGAAAGTATAGGAATTGTTAAAATCAATTTCCCAAGTGTAAATATTATAATTATTATCAAGAATGTGTTATGAGTATTGGCTATACTTATGAAGATAAAGATATCACAAATGACATATGAATGGTATGTAATGTTCATGCAATATTTTTTACATTAAAAAAAAGGAAGCATGATTGTATTGAGGTAGAGGAAACTTAATACATGATTCATATTTCATTTCTTAGGAAATAGGTATTAAGGAATACGTTTATGAAGAATTAGTAATGGTTTATGAATAAAGTTGGATGAAATAAGTATTTATGTTTTGAGATTACATTATATGAATCATGAAATATATATGTATTATCATTGTAAGTTTTTATTAAGGATTGGAAGGGGGATTTTTAAGGGTGATTAACTCTTATAAAAGTTATACTTTGATTAAGGGAAAGTAACCCTTAATGTGATCAAGATGTTGAGAGTTGTTTTTAGCTTGGATAAAGAGATGATTTATTTGGATAAAGTAATTTGGATAATAATGATTACGCTAGATCTGATTATTGATTTGTTTGAAAAGTGGTCTATTTCATCTTTGATGATGTTTATATCTTCTTGGATTTAAATAATGTATCCAATAACCATTGGAAGAAGGAATCATGCATGTTTTAAAAAATTATTTATGGTAATTCATTTATTTTTATATTTCAAGTGAATATACGACAAGGGTATTAACATGTCTGGAATGTGAAAACCAAGAATTACTTTTTGGGGGATCAATGATATAATTATTTAGTAACCTTATTCATAAATTTTTTTAATTTCAGTTTTGGAAGGGTTATAAGGTCATTCATTTACGGAATTATTAAGTTAAAATTTGAATGATGTTTATGAGATTAATTTAATATCTCACCATTTGAGGATTTATGAATATAGGATAACCAATGATAAAATTTTTATTGAGATGTTAAGTGATGGAATATGGAATGAATTATCATTATATTTATGAATCTCATAATTTTTTGGTTCTCCAAGAATGAAAAATTCACCATAATTCCATGGAGTAAGAGATGAAGTGCGAGTTGATCAAGGAAAAAAATAAAAGGGTGATATTATACATATGAAAAGAAAATAAATCAACTAAGTTTATTTATTTATGGTTATTTAAAATAAAATAATTACATGAATATATTAAAAGGATATTGAAAATTATTTATCCTATAACCTATATTTATGATTAATCATATGGTCCATTAAATCATCAAAGATTTAAAGTTTTGTGATAACTCACTTATACTGATCAATATTCTCTATCACTCTCCATCAAAACATGATAGTTATATTTTTATTATATTTCCATGTTTTTACTTCCCATCTATCTTCTCTTATATGGAAACCTAATTATATATTACTTTGGGTAACTTACATATTTCAAACATTCTCATTTTAAAGGATATTTTAGTATTTATTTTGACTGTGTGGGTTTCTGTAAAGTCAACGTTCAAGCATTAAAGTATTGATAACCCAGATGAATTTTGAGGGTGAAATTAATTTTAAGGGGGGTATAATGTAACACCCTTATATTATTTGGAATATTTTCTTTTAATTAATTTATTTTTTTTGAAATTTTTCATTTCACGCAACATAAAAAACAATTTCCTTTATATTAAAGTAGTATATTTGGATTGAATTATACAGAAAACCATGTTATTGTGAACTAAAAAAAATATAAATTTTAGCATTCTCTACACATAACACTAATGTTAGCATACATCGCACACAATATTAATATTCTTTCAAGGCTTTCGTAACAACGAAGACCGAGTGTTACCAAACTGTATTATATTATGAAAAATATTTATATTTAATATAATAAGATATAACCTACTAATTAATTTGAAGTTTATAAATCGGTTCAACTAACTTATGAAAATAAATTGTTAAATTAATTAGATAAAAAATAATTATAAATTAATAAAGAACCAATTGAATAAAAAGGGAATGTTTTTATAAAAAACTATTTTTATATTGACACAGATATTTTCTCCTAAAAAATTAAATTAATCACAACTATATAATGATATTAATGGAATATATATGTTATTATTTCAATAAAATATGTTTTATATTTATCCAATATATTTGATAAGAATAAGATATGAACAAACTCAATATTTCACAAAAAAATAAAGTATTTTTATAAAGGCACTTTCATCACATTTTACGGGAGAACCTCTTTTAAATACAATTTTGGGAACATTAAAAAATATTATATGTAAAAATAAAATTTATCTTTGAAAGATATGTATAAAAAATTTCCTAGGATAATTTTTTGGTTTTTTTCTGTGAAGATTAATTTTTCAATGAATAGTGAAAAATACTGAATTTAAATTCAAAATTACTTTTTCATCCAATTTATTTATAGTGATAAATTATATTTTAATTTAGTTTTAAAGTAAAATTATATAAAATATTTATATGTTAATTAAATTTAGTTAGTTTTAATCAAATTCACATTGAAATTGAGTATAAAAAATAGATTTATTTTGAATGTTTTTAATTTAAAAAAAAGAAGTGTTCTCCAATCATCAGGATGAAATTAAAATTAATTTATGCAAGTTCTATGATCAGAATTTGGAAAAATGGATTCAATATTTGGAATAAAAATAATTTATAATGTTCAATAAGGTTATCTTTTTTTGACCAAAAGTATTAGTCAATGTGATTAAAATTAATTATAATTAATAAGAGTAAAAGTAACTTAACAATGTAATAAAACATAAACTTAAGACCCAAAAAAACCTATAAAATTTCCCAAAATCCATTTGATGGCCATATCTTTACCCTATAATAATTTTTCATGACTTTGGACCATTATTATATCCGATTTATCCAGTAAAACGTGGTTGGAATTCATTTTCCCAAAATTTACAAGAGTTTCACTCCTTTAATATAAAAGGCCTCCTCTACTCCCACTTCCACACACCTCTCAAGCCATATTTGGATGACCACAATCTTCCCAAATATCACTTAATTATCCCTACCATCATCCTAGAATTGTGAAATTGTGAAAAACATATTTAGGGAATCTATTTAGTGCAAACCAAAAATATATACAAAAAAATAGGAAGTTTTTATGAGTATGGCGAGAGTTAAGACACAATATAAGAGAATTTCGTCTCTGTTTTTATTTCTATGAGATTGATTATTTATTCACCACCCAATATTGTTTTTGGTTTTTATACTTACCATGATATAATTATATGAATTTTATCCTTAATTTTATTGGTATATACATATCCATTTGATGATATTTCATTCATGGCGTTTATGTCTCAAAAGTTACCAAATTGGTAAACTAATTTTTTCTCAAATTTCCTTCATTGAGAAACATGCCATGTTATGCACCTATATTTTTCCATGAGGTGTATATACTTCCTTTGAAATGTTAATCCATTAATCTTCTTATTTTAATGATATCTTAAGATTCATGTAATTTCATTTTCTTAAATGGGGAGTACGGTTCATAGTTACCAAGGGGTAAGAGTTTATTGAAACAATCTCATCATTATTTGAGATAGTTTGTGATTATGCTTCCTTGGATGAAATATTATGATCCTTATCCTATGGACACTCATTAATTTTATTCTACCTTCATTATTCATGATATATTCATGTATTGGTACCATTTATTCACTCTTTGGAACATTAGATAGTTAAGAATATGTTTTTAATAATGCTTTACTTTACCATCTCTTTAGTCGAAATTCTATGTTCCTTTAACACAATGTTTTATAAAAAGGTTTCCAAAAATATCTATTATTATACTATGATATTTAAAAGTCATTTTTACTCATGTTTTCCATTTTTAAACAAATAGGTTCTTAAAGTAAAACCTTCTTGTAATTTTTTGGTTGAGGCACTTTTAATAACTTTTATGGTGAAAAACTAATGTTCATTATGTAATAATTTACCAAAATTCATGACCTTAATTAACTTTAAGTTTACTTTACAATATTAAAAATTTATTTTTTAATAAATAAAATGCTTTCCTAATATTTCGTAAATTATTTGTTTTAAAGTACTTTTTAAGGAAAAAGGTTTTCAAAAAGGTTTTCTTATTTTCAATTATTTTAAAAGATTATTTTATAAGTTTTCAAAGTATTTTCAATGAAAGTGTTTTAAAAATAATTTAAATCCTTCTTTATAATTTTTTAATGAATTATCAAATAAATGTTTTTCAAAAAAAGTCAATATTTATTTATATGTTTTCAATGTGTTTTCAAAGAAATATGTTTTTAAAATTTTTTGAAGCTTATTTTTTATGTTTTAAAGGAAAAATAACTTCTAAATTTATTTCAATACCCCTTTATATGTTTTTAATGCATTTTCAATGAAAATGGGTTTTAAAGGTTTTATGTTTTAAAAACACCTTTCAAATAAGAAAGGATTTTTTCCTCAAGAAATTTTTTCAAAATATCATTCCAAGTTACTTTCCATCTAAGATGACATGTAACATCCCCAACTCGGAGGCCACTACAACTAGTGCCCTAATCCTGGTCATCACATGACCTTATGTGATCCTCCTTATATGACATAGGCTACTAACTAGCAGTTTAAGTCTAAGGAGGGACATGGGGAGACTATACCTTCTTATTTGAGTGAATCCATAATATAAGTAACAAAGACAAATAAAATAAAAAAATATATAAAACATGTAACAAAACCCAATAATTTACCATGTTCTCTTGCTACAACAAAATCTAGAGAGAGTACACTACAAGTCAGATAGTCAAACAATATAATCCATGAAAAAAAGTAGAAAAAGGAAGTGATCCTAGACCCATGTTCCAACTCAATACTAACCTCTATGCTCCAACCTATCACCCCATGCACAACCAAACACTAGGTCCCTATTCTAAACCTCTTCCTAAAAACATGTAGCATCTTCTTGGGTAACCAAGTACCTTGGAGACCTGATCAGGGTGTGATTACAACTTAGTAGACCACTATTAACGGTTTCTAAATAAATATCTACTATTTTCCAACTATTTGTAGGAAACAAGTAAAACATTTAGGTAGTTATCTAATATTCATTTTACCTATTAAGTTCCCTAGAGTCAGCCAATAACAACTAACTCGGGTCACACTGGGGGTGTAATCCAAGGAAAAAAGGTGGCACTAACATTTAACCACAAGGTATTTAACTAATCAAAACTCATCACATACCCATTATCTAAAATATACATTTAATCCATTTTCATCATTGTTTCAATTTCATCGTTTATGCTATCCTCATTAATAAATTTATCTTCATCTCATGTTCCATGTGTTATGAATTTACATAATTTACACTATGACTTAAGCTTGTCAATTTACATGCACAAGGGACTAAACCAACTCCCTAACTCACTAGGGAAAAACACATCACAATAAAACATTATCTTCACCTCAATGCCTCAGTCTAGGTAGAATGAAACTGTTAGGCGAATAGATCCTCCATCCCCTTCCCTTACCTGTGCATTTTTTATGGAGTTTGGAGCCTTATTCTAACTCGAACCACGAGCGTAGAGCCTCAAGTCAACACCCCACACCACCAAGCCATGTGAACAAGCTTTTTTATCCATTCAACACATATAACATTTCAAAACAAAAGTCAAACACTAAAATAAGTTTCACAATTCATAATTAATCAATACATAAATTAATCTCATTACACAATCCGTAAACACATTACCATTTGTAAACCATTTCACTCTAACCCATTTAAACAGTACCAAACACTCCATTATTCCATGCTATCAATTAAAAAGAATAACATGAATATCACTTACAAACCATATCACATTTTCCAATACAAAACATACATTTTTAAACACATATACCATTATGCCTGAAATCCCTATTATGTAATGCCATAAACTATGCGTGTTCATCAGTTAGTTCACATCAAATATCTGTTATAATTCCAACACAACTATCAATGGTCATATCTCCCTCTTCCATAGATCAATTCAATGACTATATACCAACAACCCCTTAAATCACATTATGTCATACAATAAAATTTAAAATATTTATTTTACGATATCTCAGATCCACCCTTTAAAACGTTGAACTTCCTCCTAGAAAACTAAAACATGAATAAGGAATTTCACTTCCACTTGTACCATCCCATAAAACCATGAAATCATTTTCATAAAAATAGATCCTATCCCATAGTTCAAAAATATTTTTAAATATATTTAGAAATTCTCTTTTTGAAATCACTTTGAGGTCAACACCTCCTTTCAAAATAGTTCTCACTTTGAAATACCATTTTTATAAATTACTCAAAAATAAGTTCAAAGACAGAAACATGTGATAAAATCATTTAAAAAACATTCAAACATTTACAAAATACAACTTATATTTTGTTTTGATAAATCTATTAACATACCTAATCATAAATTTAATTTTTTTTCTACCCATTCTCTCTCATAATACCCTTACCTTAAGGTTTACTAAGTTTACTCCTAAATTAAGGGAGTCCGACATACCCCTTGGGTAGACCTTGGTTTGGTCTCACATCATTGAAAAAACCAAAGAGGCCTCTGAATGGACTTTCACCTAAATCTAGGGTCCAAATAACTTTTCATAACCCAAGACATCAAAATTAAACATGGATGGAACATAAAGAAACTACATACACACATAAAAAATCAAGACTATGGTTGAAAGCTTAAAGACCAGCTACCTCATCTTTTTTGGTGAACAATTTTGTATTCTCAACCCATGATTCTAACTCAAACACCTGATAAATTCCAAAAAAAATAATAACAGGAAAAGTGAAGGGTTTAGGGCTTTAGAAGGATATGGGAGATTTTTCAAGCCTTAATTCGGAAAATAGAGAAAAGATGACTGTTAGACTCGCATGGATCTTCAAATCGCACCCAAACATACTCCAAATGCCCATTAATTGAATGAAAACCATCCATGGAGAAGGATGGGGATGTTAGATTTTCACTTGGAGTAAAGGGGTCGAATGGGAGGATAAATCAGGTGGGGATATAAAAATCCCAAGATGGAAAAACTATAAAATTTTCAACTTTTAATGGGGCATATTTTTTACCCGCACTGTTTGAAAAACCATGTGCAAACCATGCTCTAGAAAATATATTATGTACGTTTAGTCACGTGGTGACCTAGAGATACACGAACAATTTACCAAAGCATGAAATAGTCATATGCTAGCACCATATCTGAAATGGTCACCAAGAAGCACAATTTTCTTTTGGATAGAACATAGTTTTTACTAATGGTGCACCAATAATGTGCTATGTTAAATTTTCTCAATATTCTCATATTTTTATGTACCACACCCCCTGAACACTTCCAAAACTCCTCAAGTACTCAAAAAACCCTTCTTTAACCATAAAAAATATTTTAACCAAAAATTTTATCGAGGAAGTATCTTCACTAAATACTAGGATCTTAAAACCTTCATACCTTATAAAGGATCATCTTTGAGCAATAATTCCAAGAACATCCAAACCCTCAAGACCAAAAAGGTCAAACCAGAGACCCGCCGATCAAACTCCAATTTTTATTTTTCCCCAAACTTTTCCATGACTTGAAAATGCTAAGACCAAAGAAACATTTACTCCCTAAAAACATTTCTCTGATCATTTTTCATGATCACAATACAATTCTCATTAAAGACACGTACACCTCAACTCATCACTACCAACACCAAGCATAAGAAAAAAGACCAATTAACACCACTAAACCACCACTTGAAAGGATACTGACCTGGAACTTTATTACCTTGGAATGAACAACCAGAACATTCTTGGTATGATACTCTTCACAAATCGTGGACCAATTCACATGATTACATATCAACCAAATTATTTCAAAGTACTAATAGTGATCCAAACCTGACATCACTAGATGAAACATCCAAAATATCTAACCACATCTTGTGACTTAACTGATCTATAACACAAATCCCAATAGCTTCAGTCCATTTCAGAACATTTAGAAAGCCAAACCCAAACACACACATCATCTCAAGATGCTCAAACGGCTAACACCCGAGCCAACTGCCATCACAAAAATCATTTCACTAAGATGGACTACACAAGGGTATATCCATCTCAAACCATTGGTTATTACATTAACCAACCACTTTCATGCTATGGTACTCCCAAACATGTACTTTAACCTATGACCACACTTTTTCCAATATTGAGCATCTCCATAATCTAAAAAGAGACCAATAGAACATCAATATGACTTTTATAACTTACCTAATGTGTTTTCCAACTCACCAATCCCAAAATCAATGAGAACACCATCGAAAATTGGAATTCTTTATTTCAATAAAAACACAAGGGTTGGACACCTCCACTATACATACTTAATTAATGGTAACTAGGTTCTTCCTCAGACCCCATTATCAATTATGAAACATGCTTATACATCCAATGTTAATCATACATGACTTACAACCCACCTCATTCATTCCTTTCTTTTATCCAAGTCAGACCTTCCTCAAGAGAATCACTCTATTGATTCCCAACCTCAGTTATTGGTATGTCATCACATTACTCGACCATGATTCATTTTTTACACAAAACATGAAACACTTAACCAAACACACCTAACTTAGTCATTCCTGATATCCAGTAAAACATTTCCATCATGACATTCAATATTCTTCAAATGATTGTCCTAGTTTACAGTACTATTCAACACATCTATGATGTGAATACTCTGATTACCTTAAGAACTAGTTCAAGCCTGTAGCTATCGCTCTACCCGATTGACCATCACACCTAAGGAAAACCAAAACATTCACCTCATAGGTTTCACATTGGAATCTCAATGCCACCACATCCACTTAATATATTTCACCATACATCCATGACTTAACATGACCCTCACTGCCTTATGAGCATCATTTTCTTTATCTGCCTAGACCCCTTTCAATGACATGGGCTCATGCATCGATCAAAAACAGAACCATAAACATGGAAATGGTTGTTTATCCATTCATCGAACAAAAGAAACTAATGTTTCTCACTTCACATTCCCATATTTAAAGAGAAAAACCCATGGAATTTGTCAAAATTTGGTCTATCCCAAGGACCTTTAATACAACTAACCACTGGTGCACTCCCCCACTACATGAATCCCACACACATACCACTCCTTGTGAATATACTCCAAGATGTTCCACATCTGACCAAAACGCACTCAAGTCACTAGGAATAAATTTTGAGCCTTCTCAGTGCACCTAGGATGATGTCAAGATATTGTACATGATTTTTACTATTGAAAAGTATGATAAGAATTCACAAATATTCACCTCCTCAAAAAATCCACCATCTTCTTTTCCTCTCACCATGAAAAAACCTCAACCATCCAAAGGTCACGGGCTTCCTACCCACCAGTTCCTCAACCACAGTAGAACACCACAACTCGAATGAGTTTCCAACCAAACTCACCACAACTTTGCGAACCTCGACCATGCATTTGTGACACAATATTTCATTTGGAACCATTATCATCATCCCACTCGAGTAATTCCTACATGGTCTCTCTAACCACAAAAGATATTTAAGGATTCACTTCACCAGTCAAAAACCAACCAATTTCTCACACTAATAAGGCCTCTCTACTTTGATTCCATTAGAACATGTGCACTTAAATCCAACTCACATAGGAACATTCTTAATGGCATCATTCATATATAAAAAATTCTAATCATTTTACACTTTTTAGAACCAATGAGGTATCACACTCTCCCGAGACCAAAAATAAAACCCATTTATAGCACAAAAAAACTATACATCACTCAATATAGCCCAAAAAAACATTTCCTTCAACATCTAACATGAAAAAAACCATAGGGTTAGGCCTTCAAACGATCCTTCCCTTCACATCCACTCTTACAACCAAAGGTAATCACCTAAGTGCTTCCTTAAGGGGAGTCCAAGGTATAACTATTTTCCTTTACCCAAACCCAAGGGAACCCACCTTGTATTGATTCCCCCTTTGAATCATCCACATGTTCTTCACAATTCAGGGCACCGACATCATTGAACTGACCTCCCTCAAGGTCTCTCTCGATTTCATATGGATGTTAACTCATAGCCACCAATCAAGCCATATATCCTAGATCCATTAACCCTTCCACCTAGCTATCTAGGTTAATCCTACACTATGAAACACTTCTCTGTGTGCCACTTCCGAGGTCCAAAATGTCTACCTATTCCACATTCACCCTTAAGCAGCAAAACCCAAACCGAACTCTCTCATAGGTCATCGTAAAAATTCTAACAATAACTACTCGACAAACTAGAGATACACCAAAGGTTACTGGATCCCTCTGATTCACACACACCAACTCAAACAATGGGCTATTCATGGTGGTCATCCTAGCCCCATTTAAAAAACACAACTTCTAATGCCGGAACCAACCATTTAATCTAATTCTCACCGTAAAGATACTTTCACACATATGGTGGAACCATGAATAGAACACCCACTCTAGGGTCCAAAACACCACTCACAAACTCTTAATCCACAAGATCCACGACATTCACATTAACATACATAATTACACAACCTATAGAAATAAACCTAACCAAGGATGCAAAAAGATACATACCATTAACTAGAACACCCAACTAATCATGATCCCACATTCCAAAACCCATGGTCTCAATACTACAACATTATCACTGCTTAAACCGCCCGTACATAAGGTAGAAAACCAATACAAGTCATAACCAACACTGGTGCCCCTAAAAGGTTCCATTATTACACCATTTTCCAATTAATTAACCTTACCATTTAAACACACTATTTTAATTCTCAACTTTTTTATTTTCAAAACCGAAACATTTACACTTTTTAAAAATTTTTGTTATTCCATCATTTCAAATCATCAATTTTATTCAAAATCACATTTAAAAATACTTCGCCTTTAAAAATACAGGATTTAAATTTTATAAATCCCCTTTTAATCCTTCTTTTAAAAACCCATTATTACATTTAATTTCACTTTTTATACACATTTGGTTCATCTTCATGTCATTCACAAATCAGCCAAAAGAAACATACAGATAACCTATCTATCCTATTTTCCTAAAATGATGCATGAACTCATACACTGTCACTTCTTGTGCCTATCCCAGAGATGAAGCCTTATAAATCAATTAGATCACATTCAAGAACACCAAACAAGGTATAAATACCAACCACCTATAAAATATCAGAATAGAATATCATTTTTCACCACTAGAAAGATAGATTTTTCCTCATATGTGGGGATGCATGAATCCAAACATGATCTCATTACCAAGTACTGATAGTACCCTAGTTTCTTATCTACCATACCCAAATAGTAAGACAAAATATACCTCCTATGATATCACTTTGTAACATCCATGAATTACAGGCATCTATAATCAGTGCCCTGTGCTAGGTCATCACATGACCTCAAACACACCCCCTGTATGCAAGAGGCTACCAACTGTTAGTGTGGGTCTATGGAGGGACATGGGGAGAATATACCTTCTTGTCAGAGTGAATCCATAATAGAAGTAACACAAAGATATAAAATAACCAACAATAATGAAAATAAACAACATCTAACAAAACCCAATATGTGTCCATATACATATTCTATAATAAAATCTTGAGAGAATACAATACATGTCATACAACCCAACAATATAATCCAAGGAGAAGACTAGAAAATAATATGAACCTAAAACTGATTCCCAACCCGGTACAAACCTCCATGCTTCAATCCTTCATCCCATGGACAACCAAAAACCAGGTCCCAACTCCAAACATGTACCTGAAAATATGTACCACCTTTTTGGGTGCCTAAGTGACCTGGAGTTCAGAGTAGGGTGTGAGTACAACTCAGTAGGCCCCTACCAATGGTGTGTAAATCAATAACCTGTCTGTACCAAGTTTTTTCAGGTAACAAGTAAAATAAATAAAAAAGGAAACAATTAAAACATTTAAGTAGTTATCTAGTATTTATTTTACCCATTAATTTTCCTAGAGTCAACCAAAAATAACTAGCTCAGGTCACATTGGGGATTAAGCTATGGAAAAAAGGCGACATGCACATTTAACCACATGGGATTTAACTAATCACAACTAATTTCATACCTTATAGATATAATACTATTTTATTCCATTTTCATCATTATTTCCATTTCATCCTTTAGGATATCCTCATTAATAAATTCATTTTCATCTCATGTTCCACAGGTTAGGAATTTACATAATTTACACTACAACCTAAGCCAGTTAATTTCCATGCATAAAAGAATAAATGAAGTCCCTATCTCAATAGGGATAAACACATCACAACAACACATTATGCTCACCTTTAAGCCTTAGTTTGGGTGTAATGAAACCATTAGGGGAATATATCCTCTATCCCCTTCCCTAACCTATGCATTTTGGGGTGGAGTTAGAGCCTTAGTATAACTCAACCCATGGGCGTAGAACCTAAAGTAAATACCCAACACTACAAAGCCATGTGCTCATGATTCATTATCCTTTCTACAAATATAACATTTCATAACCTAATTCAAAAACTAACATAACATTAAAAATTCATAATTAGTTAATACATAAATATTTTTCATCCCACAACCCATGGACATGTAACCATTTTTCATACATTTCACACTAATCTATTTAAACTATACCAAACACTCCCTTATAACATGATATCAATTAAACACAATAACATTAATCTCACATACATACCATATCACATTTTCCAACACAAACCATACATTTTTAAACGCATACACCATTATTTGTAATACCCCCTTTATATAATGCCTACATTTATGCATGTTAATCAGTTAGTTCACATCAAAGGTTTGTTATAATTCCTACATAATTGCCATGGGTCATATCTCACTATCCAATAGATCAATTCAATGACCATTTCCCAGCAGACCCTTAAACCACATTATGAAATAAAATGAAATTTAAAGTACTAATTTGAATACATATAAAATCCATCCTTTAAAACATGGACCTTCTTTTTTGAAAATAGAATCATTCCCAAGGCCTTTGATTACCATTTAAACCATCCAATACAACCATTAAGCTATTTTCATAAAAAGGGAACCTCACCCATATTTCAAAACTCATTTTAAATATATTTAGAAATACCCTTTTTAAAATTACTTGGAGGTTGACACCTATTTTCCAAACACTTTTCACTTTCAAATATCATTTTCATCAATTACTCAAAAATCGGGTGAAAGCCCCAAACATTCCATCAAATCATTTCAAAACCCTTCAACCATTTACAAAAGCTGAATAATAATTTGTATCAACCAATACTTTAAATTACACAAACATAAATTACATTTTTACTACCCATTAGATCTCATAATACCATTATATCAAGGTTTACTAAGTTTAGTAACCAATTACAAGGGTCCAACTTATCCCTTGGGTAACCCTAGGTTTTGTCTCACATCATCGACGAACCCAATGGGGTCTGTAAAGGGCCTCACACCTCAATATAGGGTCCAAATAACTTTTCATATCCTAAGACATCAAAATACAACATGGTATCAAAATAAAGCAACTACATACACACATAACACATCAAGACATTGAGTGAAAGCATAACGAACACATACCTCATGTACATTGAAAGATGCTTTCTTAATATCCATAATTGATTCAAAAACAAACATTCACTAAATCCCAAACCTAAAATATTATAGAAGAGTGAAGGTTTAGGTATTCATAAAGAGAGGATAGATTCTATAATCCATAATCTGGAAAATCGAGCAAGGAGGAGTGTTAAACACACTCAGATCTTTGATACTCAGCCAAATGCACTCCAAGAACATAAGAATTGAAAGAGAACAATCCATAGAGGAGGATGGGGATTCTGTTCTATCACTTAGGGAAGAGGATTCATAGGGGAGTAGAAATCGGATGGGGATATAAAAATCTTGAGATACAAAAGCTGTATTTTTTTTAACTTTTAATGTGGTGCACAGTTTACTCACATGGGTTTCCAAACCATGTGCAAACCATGAGAAAGAAACTATATAAGGGATGTTGGGTCTCATTATTACATAAAGATACCAACATGGTTTACCAAACCATGTGGTAACCATGTGCTAGACCTTTATCTAAAATGGTCACCAAGAAGCATAGTTTCTTGGGTCTGGTGCGTGGTTTTCACTAATTGTGGACTAATTGTGCACTTTGTGATGTTTGGTCACTCTTCCCATATTTTTGTTACCCACACCCCGTGAAAATTTTAAAAACAACTCAAGTAGTTACGAAACCCTTATTTAACAATAATATAATGCTTAACCAAAACTTTTAGTGAGGATGTAAATTCAGTAAAGATCAGGATCTTACACGATATCCATTTATGTTACTCATACCCTTATAGGAAATTATCCAATGGTTCCACTCATATTATTTCATGTTTTTTTATAGAATTATTCATATGAAACCTATATATCTTCCATGTGTTAAATGATTTTGAAACCCACTTCCTTTCATATGTCATTCTGGGTTAAAATAAATATGAAACATATATATTTTCCATAGTTTATGATATGATTAAATGATTATAATACCCATTTCATTTCATGGGTTATGATATGATCTCTTTGTACGGGTCATGATATTATGAATTGTTTTTATCTTGTGTAACATGTATATATGAGTCTTATTATGTGATGGGTGGGACCTATATCTCCCGCCAATGCAATTGTTAATGATGGATGACTCATGAGTATAAATGTTATGCATGAACCTGATTACATGTTTACAATGGTATACATAGTCCTGTTTACTTGTCCATAAGTTTATACGTGAACCTAATTACATGTTCACATTATTATGAATGAACCTTATTATGTGTTCATAAGTTATGTGTGAACCATATTATATATTCACAATGTTATTCATGGACCTGGTTTAATGTCGATAAGGTATACGTGAACATGATTACATGTTCACAATATTTTTCATGAACCATATTGCATGTTTACAAAATTATGAGTGCGCCTAGTAAATTATTCATAGGTCTATCCAAGGGTCCAATTTCATGTCCTTAACTTAATGAGTGAATTTGTTTCTACCTATACATGTTCACGATGTTATATATTGATATGTATTCCACAATTCTATATCTTATTCACATGTTATGATTTCATGGATTATGTTCTTTATTATCTTATGATTCATTTCATATTAACTTCTATTATTTATTCCACAATTAATGTTTATGATCTTCGATATGTAAGATATGATCTTATACTGATACGATCATATTCTCATACACTTATGTTCATGTTATGCTTACACATTTCCTTTGTTTATCCTTACTGGGAAATTGAGCTCACGCCTTTCTTATGTTTCCCTTCCCCATGTTATGAAGAGAGGGTTTTAAGTATAATTACTAATGGGTAATTTTTTTTGGAGAAATGATGAATATATTTCACTGATTTAGAATTTTTTTCCCAATTTCCAAAGGCACTAAACTAATATAGTCATTGGGAATCTGTTTGTATTATGTTTTAAGTATTCATCAAAAGTGATGTAATATTTATTTAGGTTAATATTAGGTCACTATATACTGTGTATAGTTGAAAAATTTATAGAATTTATAAATCTAAATACAAAACTGTCCAAAATTTTAAATTACCTAAAAATAAAATAAAATGTACCATATAGTGATACAAGGGTGGCAGAAGAGTTGTTCTATATACATGAATGAAATATTTTGTTGTATTAGTAACATGGCGAATGGTTTATATATTTTAAATATGTATTATTCAATCTCTAACACTTAGTATAATAAGTTCAAGGTAGTTGTTTCTAACTGCACTAATAATAGGAATTTTCACCTTGGTTATATAAATGAGAAACATATCTAATGAATATATATATATTGATATTTTGAATCATTTTATAGTGAATTGTATGATTAATGTAAATATTTTTTATTAAGAATAATTACCAACCAAATTAGTGGTAAAGTGGGGAATAGTGGTCTATTGGACCTTATATATTGGGATATATGTGAATTAATGAGTATATAAGGATATGGTGGGTATATGTAAATTGTAAATTTTAATAATGAATATAATTAGTATAGTTATGTGTTTCTTATAACACTCAATTTTTAAAACATTGATAAGTACAAAGAGTTAATAAAGTAAAAAATCAATTACCCAAAAGTATTGAAATTATTTAATCAGATTGTAGTGTTGAAGACATGAGCCATGAATTTCTTTATCATATTATAGATTTTGGAATTATTTCACAAGTCACATATCATGAAAAAATGTAGTGGAATGGTTTATCTATGTGGTGTAATTATACATTGTTTTCGACATAGTTCAATTAATAATGATTCAGGGTGTATCTTCAATATCATTATTAGGATATAATCTAAGAATTTCTATTTTCATATTTAACCACATTACATTTAAGAATTTATAAACAAATTATATGAGATATGGATAGAGAGGCATGCCAAATTTTTTTTATGAGGACATGGGTTTGTGAAGCAAAGATAAGACATTTCTTTTAGATAAAATAAATCCCGAATTAAAAATGTAATTATTTATTTGCTATCCCAATAAAAATAAAGGATATTTTTCCTACAATATTACTAAATAAAAAGTGTTTGATCCTTGATATAGTTTTTACCTGAAAAATAATATTTAACAGTTGGTTTCAGTGGGATGATAATTTAACTTAGAGAAGTTCAATGACCACAAAAAATAATGATTCACTAGATTTAAATTGAGTTAGTTCCAAAAAAAGGTTTTGGAAAATGAATCGTTTTAGGTTATAAAAAACCCAAAAGGTATAATTAGATTCACCAATATCCTGAGATATATGTATTACATATTTGTAATGATTATAAAATAATATTCATTAAATATGAACCTACTATAACAAAGTGGCTATTGAGAATTTTTATTTTAATAATTTTTTTGAATCCATCAGATTTTAGAGGGACTCTATGTACACTATCAAATTTATAGCTCAGTGGGAATACCTAAAGGTTTTATACCCATAAAGAATGAATTAAATTTCCATAATAAAAATTTCATGAATGGTATATTTTCTAATATAAAAAATTTTCAAGAAGCAAAAAGGTATAAAAAAATTAATGGCATTGACTATAAAGAGACATTTTTACTTGTAGTAATGCAGAATTCCATTGAAATGTTATTTTCAATAATAGAAAATTATGATTATGAGATATATAAAATAGATTAAAAAATTATATTCCTTAATATGAATTTATTAAAATACATTTATATGATAAAATATTTAGTTTTTAAGGATTCAAATAGTGTTTATAGGGTATAAAATTTACCATGATCAATTTAGGGATTGAATTAAACTTTTAAAAGATAAAATATATGGTTTAAAAATAGAATCAATGAGTTTGGTTTCATTAAAAACCTATATGAGTATTGTGTATACAATTTTATTAATAAGAGTGGGGTAGTATTTTTGGTGGTGTATAGGGATGACATACAACTCATTAAAAATGACATAATAGCATTAAAATTTGTAAATTTATTAATGAAAAAATGATTTACAATAAAATACATGGGTGGTGGAATCTACCTGATGGCTATGCAGACCTATTGTGATATATTAATTTGTTTGATCGGTATGATCTTAAACACATATATTGGTAAAGTGTTAAAGTATTTTGGAATAGAGAACTCAAATAAGGAGAATTTTCCAATGTTTCATGATGTGAGTATTATAAATACTGAATTTTATTCTAATGAGTTAGAATGGAAAAAGAAAAATTAGTTTTCTTATCCATCAACAGTTATATACACCATGTATTTAATATTTTATACTCAACATTATGTCTCATATTCTCTGAGTATTACACTGATTCCATGATAAAAACTAACAAAGAAGATTAAATATCTCAATATTTTGTTATCTTTTTCCTAAAAATGGATCTATAATTTAGAAGTGTTTTAAAAAACTCTCCAAGGATGACTCGATAATATAGGAAGAGTACATATCTACATCAAATATTTAAAAGGAAGTGGTTTACATCATAAATATCATCACTAAACTTATTATGGTATTAAAAATATTTGGAGTAATCAAGATCTGTTATGACAATAGAGGAATGATTTATCAAGATATGGAACATAATTCTTACAAAAAAACTAAAGACATACTTTGAAAAAATTATCTTATTACGAAAATCATTGATAAGGATGATTTAAACATTAATATGGTGGTTATTGAGGAGAATGTATTGGTTCTATTGGGAAAAAATTATTGCAAAAAAGGATTAGAGTCATGTAAATTCTCTGGGTATTTTCTCCACAGAAGATTTGATGTAATGGTTATAGTCAATCTATATGGATCATGGTTTTATAATGCGGGAAATATCTATTTATCATTCAATCAAGTCCACTATGTATTTTATAAAAAGAGTGGAATGAAAAAAAAACTCAAAGTATGACTTTGCAATACCCTTAATTGATTAACATGATGAATCATTATAGATTGTGATGATATATTACGATTTACACAAGTATACTATCATAAGTGATATAGAGTATAATAATGAGATAATAAGAAATATTTTATTATTTGTATTGACCTACAAAAGTATATCATACGGAATTTAATATGTATTTTTGTTGATATACTTATAGGTTTATTCTTATATTAGTCCCAATAACCCAAAGTTATCAAGTTATCTTTCATGTGAACCTTTATACATTAATACATTTTCTTATATGAGCCTTATGGATGAGATAATTATATAATAGTTTAGTATGTTGCAGATCATGAGGTTTGTATTTGTTAATCAATATTGTATTTGTCCTCATGTGTAATAGGTATGGAATATGAGAAATAAATTTAATTAGACCAATAAATTCACACTCATTATTAGGAGAGCATGTGATGTTCTTAACAGTTTATATGAATTATATAATGTGTATTCATTCAATATGAATTATTTTCATTTTGGGAATCAATAATGTATGATGTTGGCCTATATAATATTGACATATTCATTGTCTATTAATGGAATAATGTATTAGAAAAATGAATTATATGAATATTAATATGATTTATAGATAAATATTTTATTTTGGAAATGTTCATAGAAAAAGATGAGGGTTCTTGATTGAGATAACACCAACAATCTCTACATCATGAGTAATAATGACATTTTTCAAGATGTCACAATTTTATTAAAATTATATACTAAGGAATTCATAATTTTTTCCACTGTTACAAAGGCCTATATGGTTTCATAATAGTCCATGAAATAATGATTAATATTAATATAAAGTGATTTTTTAAAATTGAGAATGAATTTATACTAATCTTATCTGAAGAAGTATGTATGGATTTATATAGTGTTTGAATTTTTTTAGTAATGTCTAAGAGAATTTAGTACAATTAGGTAATTTTTAGATATATTCCTTAAATGGTAAACCCCAAGATGGTAGAAGTCAACACATCAGGTTTTGTGTTATGGAATAGTTTTTATTTTACATTGCAGTGTTCATCCTAAAAGATATGAGATACCATTCATTAGTGTTATAATCCAATTAATTCTTCTATTAATATTATATTTTTAGATTGTAATAAATACTTAGATAATGTTTCTTATTATAAATTTAATTTTAAATGACTTTATTATTCCATTTAATAATTGAGGTACTCATTATAAACATTACTATAGATGAAAATAGGATTTGGATAGGTTTGTAACATAAAAAACAAATGAAATTCTTGTAGATGGTTCACTCAATAAAAAAATATATTTAATGGATGTTGAAGAACCTAATTTCATTGAAGGTATATCACATTATACCAAGAGAAAGTTCCATGTCATTCCATTCTTTTTCTTTACCTTACATGTGGTGCTATAATTCCCTTTAAAGGTGATTCTTCCCAACTAATGAATTTAATGATTCTATTTATACTAGTGGATACCTTTGGGGGTCAGAGTTATAATGTATCATAGCCTACATATATATGTCATGAACCAATCTAGGGTCACCCTATGAACTCAGGCATGCCTTATCATACACTATATGATGATAACTATTGTCAAAGGACTAGTCCAAATATGCGAAGACTATTCCCTCAATGATAACCCATAAATTTCATTATTTAAACTATAAAAATTTAATATGAATTGTCTATATATTAAACATATCCAACCTATGTAAATAAAATAAGGTGATAAAAATGTAATCTCATTGTCAGTTATATATAATAAAATAGTCTTCATGATACACAGATTTAACACAATGGTATAAATATACATTATAACACATATATATTAAAATAATTAGTGTAGATACATGATTGATATATTTTATGAATACTAAATTAAAATAAACATAGTATCCTATATACCAGTATTAATACCCCCACTTGGTTACTAATCTACATCCCTAACAATGAAAATCATATATTTTGAACCATCATTGAGATGAAACATAAAGCTGAAGTAAAACCCAATGGTCTATATATGAACATTGAAACCCATGTTGAGTACACATATAGGGGGTGTGTCTAATGAACTAGTATGAATCCCCATCTCACCTCAACACACTGAGCATGAAATATCAAGTAAGTGCATGTGAAATTTTGTGATGAGTGTTATAGAACCCACCTAAAACATATATCATAATCATATTCATTCAATAAGATCATACCTACATACCATCAATGCGTAAAAGAAATTTACACATATGTAATGGTACACATAAGTACTACCCATCATAGACCATTTCTTAGCTACTTTTTATTGTGGATGTATACCACCATATCTATATGTGGTGTATTGAAAGGGCCAATATCAGATCATGAAAAATAATTGTGAGATCAAATCTCATATCTATAATTAATCACTCAACTCATTAGATCTCCCAAAACCATTAGTCATTTGACAGTTTTATAATGACCAAAAATCTAAACATTATAGGAAATGACCATTGCAAGAAGAAATATATGAAAGAGTAATCAAATTAATCCCAATCATCAATTGAAAATTATAAAACATAAATTAAATAAAAATTGTATTTAGAGAGGTCCAAATGAAATAAATAACGATATAACAACAATCCAATGATAAAATTTACAAGAAAAATGAATGGCCCCCATCGACATTAACTAATAGAGATTAAATATCTTACACTATCCCCACCACACCTCAATTATACATTCTATAGGTACCTTATTGAATTCCTATATAATAACTCCAAATCAATCCCATATATTGTAAATTATATATAAGGTTTAGCTCTAAATTCATTATCATATAACATAAAAAATATATATTTTTCCTATAGATCAAACATCAAGAATCATCATCAAAATATCATGTTCTATGACCATGATATTACTATGGTGTTTCCACGAGGGGAATATCCTCATTCATGGAAGGTATTATATTTTCATTTCAACATATTTAGCTAACTATGGAGAAGATAACTACTAATTAGGATCTTTGATCAACTAGGTATGTCAAAATCCATGCACGATACATCACATAGAAAATAAATTATTCTCAAATAAAGATTAACTAAAATAACTAAGGTCATCATCATTGTAACCTATTTATATGAGGTTATTTATAAAAGAATCACTACCCCATTATATATATTCCTCATATCTTTATATCATACTAGAAAAATAAGACCATGCCAAGGATGGAAAATACTATATTTATATTATATGATCTCAACCCTGAATGTTTATTTTTAAAAATTGGGGACTATATCACAAGATCTCAACTCTACTTTCAATTAAAAAAAACACATGGTTTAACCAATAATACAAAAAGAACTACCCTTAAGGTTGATGGAGAAAATTATTACTCACCCTCATGTAAAGACAAGGTGTCTCACAACCTTCATATGCTCATCCCATGTCATGATCACTACCTGTGTGTTATAACTCATTAAATTCTCATCAAAACCCCATAACCCATGTCAATGTAGTTAGGGAAACCAATGTGTCCTAAAATCCATCAGAATCCCATGAAGGGAAACTTATAAGATCCCAAAAAACACTTGACCAAAAAGGGAAATAATAAAATTTCCATCACAACTAAACCCTAATAGAATCCCAAACCATCTAAAAATATTGTTACATGTTTATTAATATAAATATCCAATAAATACAAAAAAATTACCAAAAGTCCAAATTTATATGGAATATTAGGTACATAAAACAACATCATGAAGCTAATATAAAACGAGTTTATTTTAATCCCTATAATGAGTTAATAAATCACTTTTATCTACTATAACTATATTGGATTACTTGGGGAATAAATAAATGAAATGGAAAGATATAAAGCCCAATAAGGGAATAAAAATAATAAATAACAATTTTACGTGAGTTAGAAGGCATAACATGATATAAAAAAAGAAAAGGCTCATGAATAATCATATGAGAGAAGAACATATATAACTTAGAATTATTAGATCATGGTAATATAATAAATTTTAACAAATATATAACATGATATAAGTATACTCTTAGGCTAACCACCAAGACAACATCACATGGTGGACAGAGTCCTATCATAGATTAGGTTTACTCCCTAATCCCATTCAAAACATTTCATGAGACAAAAACATTAACCAATTAATTAGAGATCTATATGGGTTCACCCATCATATCATGTACATTCTTATGTGTGCCATAAAATAAAATCAATCATAAGGAATAAATATAATAATGACCCATGGAAATAAATGGGTTGCATAATCTTACCTGATATCATAATTGAAGAAGTTTTCATAAATATTATAAATATAAGAATGAATAAAACAATTTTAATTTTCATATCTAAGTAAAAAATAATATGTATTAAAATATAGTGTCTTTTGGAAAACACATTATAAGTAAGGGTAGATAACTGGGTAAATAAATGAACTTTCAAAATGTTTTTAAGGAAGCAGTTAATGAATTTTGGAGAAAGAGTAGTTATGGATTTTTTTTTGGAAAACTAGTGTTAAACTGGAATGGTTTTTCCTAAAATATTACATTATTTATTGGAATTATGAATGGGAATAAAAAATTTAAATGATAGTTTTATAACATTATTAAGGAATAGAAAAGTTCCACCTAATCAGGGTTGATTTTAAAAAAGGCATTTGAGAAACAAACTAAACAAATGAATTAGCCCATAAAAGGAATGAAGAATAGGGTAGGTATATATATAAGATACAAAAAAATCCAAATTTATTATAATTACATAACATTAGAGAGAGATATAGAAAGTGGGTTATAGATAAAAACATCATAACCTTAGAAAACAGGTTGTTAGGAGAGATCCCTTAGCTTAGGTTCTAGAATATCTCCCCACATGTACTAAATGTCTCGAATAATATAATTGGATTCATTAATTACATAATTTTTAATCCATTTCATCTATATTTTATTTAATATAATTTCATTCTATTCATTTAGAACTATTTCAATGAGATGTAATGTTTACATTCATTATTGTGAGGGCATTCATTTCATGGTTCCACGGTCGGACCACTTGTGGATAATTATTTATGTACTCTTCAAATCAGACTAAAAATATAGAAGTCAAATAAAATCGTATTGACTATATTCTAGAAATTTAAATGGTCTTAAACATCCAATTTTGTTTTGACATTGGGACCATTATTTAAGTGAAAAATATAACTTTACACTACTAGAAAAAGGGTATTTTCAAACAGTTAATTGTAATGTGGAAGATCCCCATAAAAAATAGTCTCAAAGAAAGTGGTATTTGAGACAAAATTAATTTTCCATCATAAATATAATTTATTTGAAAAGGAAAATTGGGTCTGTCGAATATAAATTTGGCATGGTTGGGTGCCATCCCACTAGAAGCCTACTTGTGATGGGATAATAGTGAAAAACATTTATATCTGCCACCATCATCCATCCCACATGATCATTTTTTAATGATTAAAAATTTATTTCATAAAAAATATTACAAAAATTAGATTAAGGAAAAAAAATTTCACTAATAACCCATCAAAATTAATAATAAATTAAAAACACGTGAACCGTTCTTTATTCCTCCCCCTACCCACTTCTATTGTCTGCGCAGTGAACCACGAAGGCAGAACCCCTCTAAAATCCTCTATCACACTTTATATATATATATGGGTTTGATACCTCTTGGAACAAACTCCTTATATATCATATTTCATTATTTTTATGATTTTTTCATTTAATATAACATGAATTAGTTTGGGAAAACCCTAGGTTAAGAAATTAAACTGATTCTTTATAGTTTATGTGGTATTTAAGGTTACTAAAATTTTATTAATTCCTATTTGGGAGTCCATTGTGCCCACAATTGTTATTCTAATTATTTTGATGTATTTTTATCATTGTTTAATCTTTTGGTTGAATATATTTTTATATTTGGTATTTTAGGTTACTGCCAGTATATTATTTTATGTTATTATAAAAAAACTTTATTATTGAAATTATCTAGGGATATTTGATACTGATAGAGATAATATAAATCTATTTAATTAGTCAATTGTATTTCATACTTATGATGATATGTCCTTTAAGAAACTTTGATAATTCTTTAATTGTGGTAGTGATGTCATACCATGTTTTACTATTCTATTATGATTGATTTTCATTTTTTTTAAATTTATGGGAATATAGTTTTGTTAACATTTGGATATATGTATATATATATATAAACATGAAAATAAACATATATAAACATTTGAAAAAAACATGTAATATTTTTGATATATATATATGTATGTATGTATTCTTATATGTATGTTTATAAAGATTTGATAAGTATATTTTCTTAAAAAAGTGTAAAAAATTATTTTATGTATTTATATTAAGTAAGAAATCTTGTAATATATATATATTTATTCTAACTAGTGAATATACATATATAAATGTTTAAAAATGCATGTATGGGTTTTAATATATATATATATATATATGTGTGTGTGTTTGTGTGTGTGTGTGGTTTTTAATATGTGTATATACATATATGTATATTAACATGTGAATATACATATATAAATGTTTTAAAAGTACGTGTAAGGTTTTGGATATATATATATATATATGTATATATCTATGTATAAAGATTTGATATGTATATTTTGTTTAAAAAAACATGTAAAAATAAATATGATTAAGAATTTTTTAATACATATATTTATAAATGTGAATATAAATATATAAATTAAAAAAACATGTATGGTTTTGGATTTATATATATGTATGTGTGTATATATGTATCTTTTTATACAGATTTGATATGTATATTTGTTTAAAAAAATGTTAAAAATAAATTTGATGCAAATAAATTTTATTAAGATGTTATGTAATATATATATATATATATAACATATGAAATAAATAGGAAATGAGTGTTTTATAAAAATGATGGGAAAATCAATTTAAAGAAAACGTTTTAACAAAATGTCATTTTGAAGATTTTTTTTCTAAAAAACATTATAATTTTTTTAATGATTAAAAATTCAATTAAAAACATGTAATATTTATTAAAAACCTATATAATAATAATTATTAATAATTATGTAATACTTTGTAAAAAATATAGAAATTACTAATAATTAAAAAAAATTCATAAAAATTAGTAATTATTAAAAATGAAGTAATAATTTAAATTATTAGTAACAATCATTAAATGTTTTATAATAATTAATAATTAATTTTTAATAATTATTAATAAATAGTAAATATTAGTGTTAATTAAAAAATATTATTAATAATTTTTAAATTTGAGGAAATTATAATAATTTGTAATAAATTATAAAATAAAAAATATAAATTGTAGTAATTATTAAAAATTATTAATTTTTTTTAAAATTACATTATAATTAATAAATAATTATTATTACTTAATAAATAATTATACTAATTAGTAAAAATTTTGAAAAATTTAAAAATTATTAAAAAAATTTCACACCTTGTAAAAACCAATAAATAATAATTAAAACTATTAAAAGTTTAAAATTATTCCTATAATTGTTGAATTAATTAAATCAATTAGTTTTAATAATTAAATAATTTATAGTAATTAATAAATAATTAGTAAATATTCGTGATAATTATTAAATGTTACCATTATTTATTAAATAATATTAATAATTTGTGAAATTTAGTAAATTATGATACTTTTTATGAAATTTTATAAATAATATATATGAAATACTAATTAGATATAATTAAAATATAATAATAATATTTAATTAGTGACAATTATTAAAAGTTATTCTTATCTATATTGTTTTCATGTATAATTATTGGCTCATAAAGTAGACATGAGTTACTATTACTCAATTGTGATTGGATAAATCATCCAAAAAATCCCAATGGATCTGGTAAAAATACTATCTATATTGAGGGAGTTAAAATATTTACCTCATCTTCATTATTGAACTTAGATTTTTTTGAAGGAGTAATTAGATATCTAGGTAAGAAGTGTGATCTTAAGAGATTCAAAAATTTTTATAATGTCAGACTTCAGCTACAAATCAAGTGATCTTACATACTAAATATTTCGACAATAATATTAAATATTCCGACATGTGATAATACTTACAGTTTAGAGAATTTCATCAAATTATAAGATGTTATAACATCATTACGTAAGGATGATAATTCAATCCCTAAAATAATATTCCATATAGAGAAAGAATAACCAAAATAATACGTGTGACATTTCCTTTTCAATTTATAAAATATATAATTTTTGAATTACTCTCATCAATATTATTTAGGAAGATCAAAACCAAGACATGTTGTCATTTTGATTTAAAGACATATTAATTAGGTAAAGGAATGAAATTTATCAATTTCTATCTCTTGGATAATTCTCAGAATAATTATTATTATTCTATATCATGGAAATTTTCACTTCGAAGGTCACCTCGGCCCATTAGTAGGAGTAGGGAGATGTTGGGGATTAGTTTGAGGTCTTTTCTTTGTAGTGTTTCTTGGGTGTAGTAATCGTCTCATGTAGCATTTTTTGGTGTTTCTTTTCTTTTAGTTGTGAGAATGGTTGTGGTTGAACCTCTTTGAAACTTTTATTTTATTGGAAGTGTGTTTGGTGAAATTCTGGTTCGTGTGTTGTGTTTGGGAATTTCTGAAGCCTGACTGTGAGGCAGGAGATGCTTCAATCATCGGTGCTCCATCCATAGGCGCCCGAGTGAAGCTGGCACGTATTCAGGAGAGCCCCAATAGTGAAAAGGGCCTTGTTTTAACCTTTGTCCTTAATGTGTCATGTTTTTATTTCTTCTGTGGTGTGATGTCATTTATATAGTAATGGTGGAAATTTTGATGATCTACCAGTTAGGATCTTCCTTTCCCTCCCCTACCCTTATTGTGGGGTTTTGGGTCTGTGCAGAAAGTTTTCATGTTTGGTTAATTTTGTCAGTTCTTATGGCGGGGAGACCCACAGTGGGTCTCATAAAGTTACACCTGAAGTAATTGAGAATTATCCCAATATTTATGGTGGGGATTCCATTCGGGCCTCCCCGTGTCAGTATCCAAGTTTCTTTTCAAGTAACGTTGGGGGGTAGGTGGTCTGGTGCGGAACCACCTAATCTTGAGTTCATCCTCTCAAGTAAACGTTCAGATTGGAGTACACCCAACAGTTTCACTGGACGAAGATTATAGGGATAAGTCTCAGAGGTGATTTATGTTTGTTTGTTCCTTGTTTGAAACAGATGGTTTGGGTTTAGCTTGGTGACGATTAAGGTGATCGTGTTTTAAGGATGAGTTTTGTGACAGGGGTTTTCAGTGTCTATTTGGATCGATCAACTGGAGGTGCTTAAACTTTTGGGGGTGAGTGACATTTAAGGGGTTTCATATTTGGGTCTTTATCTTGTTTTGGATTTTTGAGGGCGGAAAGCATTATGGTGGGGAGAATTGTCACACCCCGCTCCATATTTTATTTTATTTTATAATTTTCTTTGACTTTTTAATTTTTTTGTGGTTTGGGTTGATTCCCGGATGAAAAACTTTTGAGTTTGAAAAAAATGCGTGTTTTTGTGTTAACGTCGCTGAGTGCCTGGGCGGAGCGCGTTTTGGAGTCCCGCACGACTGTTCCTAGGCAGCGACACTTTCCGTTGGTCGTAGGAAAAATTTAATTGAATAAATTTTATATTTTATTGTGGTTACAATAAATAATTTTTATTATTATTTCTGTTATAATTCAGGTTATTATTTTTATTATTATTATTATCGTTATTTGTATTAATATTATTATCATCATGTTTGTAAAAGTTATTAATTATTATTACAATTAATAAGTTTAATTTTTATTAGTGTTTTTATTATTGTAGATTAATATTAATATTAATATTATTATCCTTTTCTTGTTATTATTTTTATATGTTTTGTTTTTATTATAGATCAATGTTTTTTTTGTTTTATTTATTGTCTATTCATTTTGTTTATGTTTTATTATTAATATTCTTTTTTTACTCTCTTTTTTTATTTTTTTTCATAACCCTATACCTAGTGAAACCTCCGCTTATTTTTTTCTTCTCTTCCGCAGTGCCTCTTCCCAGCACGCCGCCACCCTTTTTCACCCTCTCCCTTCTACATCCGTCTAGCTGCATAGGCCGCACCTCCCGGTGCCCTCTGGCTTTGCCTCCTGTAGTGCGTGCCTCTTGCGCCGCCCCACACCACCGACCGTGTGACCTCCAATGGTTCCCCCCTGTCCACCCAAACGTGGCACCCCCTAGCCTCTCTCTATCCCCTCATGGAAGCTCCCCTAGCCCTTGATCTTGGCCCAGCCATGCTCCCTCCTTCCCCGAGTCGACGCGCCTCCCTCAGCCACCGGCCTCCTCCTGCTCAAACCTGCCTCCGCCTTGTTGCTGCACCTTTTTCTAGATTTTCCTAGTCTGCACCGGACAACACGCCGCCCTCCTTCTAGTGCCCTAACGCTAGCCTTCCACCTCCAACTGGCCGAGATGCACAGCCCCTCCTTGGATCCATTTCCCCGGTCCGTCTCTAACACCCAATGGCTTGCCTCTCATCCGCTCTCCCACCGCAGCCTGCACCACCTAGCCGACACCAGCCTCTTACCATTGATCATTTCACCGACTCCCTATTCCAAAAGCCACCCCCAGTCCACGCACCCTGCCTCTGCAGTTTGGCCTCCAACCCACCTCCAGCCGACACCCGATGTTCGGCCAGCAGCGGTGCAACGCCCCAGACACAATATCATTCTGCCGACATACCTCCCTTTCCTACAAGAAGGCCTCGAACACATTCCCCCTTGCTACACTTTCTGTCATCCGTCGCACGCCCTCTGGTCGAGTCGTCAACATTTTCCTTCCTTCACTGCACCGTCCAGTCTCCACCGGTGCATCGCACACTCATTTCTGGCCAGTGATAGTCCCTAATGGTGTGCACCACCCCTTTCCAATGGCCGTGTGACCCCACTAGTCGAGCACATCTCCATGTCGAGGTGAGGTCTACATTGTTTCTTTCTTAATGATTTAACAACCAATTTTGTGTGTGTTGTGTTTAATTAAATTGGTGCGATGTTATTTTTTTAAAAAATAATTGATTTTGTTTACTTAGTTTTTTGCGAAGTTATTTTTTATGAACTTAGTTTTCATTTTATATTTTGTAGCCCGCTCAGGTGAACTATGGTGATTTTTGATGGAAATCAATTTTATACTATTTAATAGTTTTGTTAAACTGTGCAATTTGTGATTTTAATCATACAAATGGTACATTTCCTATTTTGATACACTGCGGGTGGGAGTTTGACCGAAAAAGGTGTTTTTGAGTGAGTTTGGTTTGTGTGCAAATTTGTGAGCTATTCTTTAAAATTGTTTTTATAATTTTTTATGGTTTATTAAATAATATTAATAATGCAATGCATGTTTTGGAAATTTTTTTGAGGAGCGCTTTCTTTTAAAATTGGACATCTATGTGTGTGGTGTTTTTCTAATTTGTGCACACCATGTTTTAGTCAAATTTTCCTAGTTGGATCTCTAAAATTATTAGTGAGTTATTTTGATGTTGTGTGTTTTTTTTGTAAACACTTTTTGGTTTTTTTAAAAGGAGTTTAGTAAATAGTTGTGTTGGTGCATTTTGGGTGTTGAAAACATGTCGAGGTGGTGTTTTCTTTGTCTTTTAGTTTGATTGTTCTATGTCCATGTTTATGTACCTTTGTTGTTGTGCATTTATTGCAGCATGTTGGCGGGGTAACCCTGCATTACTGCAATCATCTGCTTGCGCGTGCTTGTGCGCCTGTGCGAGGCGTGTTGTGTTGTCGTGTTCAAGCTGCGAGTTGAGGTAGGTCCCCCACTGCACTCACCCTTAAATTTTGAATTTATTAATTTCTTAATGTTTTATTAATTTTAATAAATGAGAAATAATATAAAATAATTAATTTTTAAATGATTATTTGGTGTAAAAAGAGCCATTTATTTTATAAAAAACACTTGGAACATTTTTTTGACGAGCGGACACCCAGTATTGAAAGAATTCCCATTAGGCATTTAATCATAATTCACATAATTTCATATGTAGTTTTAGTTTTAAAGATAAATGATTTCTTCTAAACAAGTGCTTTGGGTTTTCTCGAGAAATGAGGTTTTTCTTTAAAATTGGTGAAGGCCTGTTTTGCACTTTAATAAAATATATTATTTTGGGAAACCCACTCAGGGGTTATCTTTGGTGTGCGTTGATTGCATGGTATGTATGTGATGTTTGTGCATCATGACTGATTGTTTTACATTGTGGACGCACCCCTTTTTTATTTCTTGTGTTGACATGGGAATCTGGCATAGTGAGTGAATCTTCTGAGAACGATTGCTGCACTAGTTTATATTATGCACTGGCTAGTGGCCCCATAGTAGGTTAATATTGAGTTATTGATGTTATAGGGATTGGGCCCCTCAGTTAGTCCATGTAGGGCTATACCGGGCTTTAGGGCATTATGAAGTCATCGAGTTAGAGCATGCTTTCAGGATGAGTCACATGTATGGTATGTTCTGGATTGTTTACGAGCTCATAGGTTCGACCCATGTATCTTTTATTGGTTATTTGTATGTGGAGGACGATTGAGAGGTCTAGTTTGGTTGTTGGCCCCGTGTGCCACCTTTTCCATATCCCTTAGTTTGTGTTGTGTGTTGTGTGTGGTTTTCCATTTGACTAACAAATAAAATTTGGATTTCTAAATTGTTCGCAAAATTGTTTTACAATGAAATTCATATGTTTCTTCCAAACATTAAAAATTTTATTAAATGGAAAAGGGAAATGGACTGTTACTTGTTTTAGAAATGAAAATTTATGTGGAAACCAATATTTTATATAATTTAGTTCAAACCTGGAATTGATAAATTCTTTATTTAATGGTAAGTGAATTGGGAATAGAATTAGTCAGGCCTACCTACTGAGTTTTAATACTCATTCCTATAGTGTTTTCCTGTTTTTAGTTTCTGTTTCAGGTTTGAATTGAGCTTTCTCGCCGTGGGCGAGAGTTGGTTGTGGTTTGTTTAGACACTCTCGAGATCGCAATGGGTTTTAGTCATGGTCAGGTTAGTTTGTTATTGTTGGTCATTCTTTGTTTTTGTTTTGTTTATTTACTTTGTGTTGTTATATTTTTTTCCACTGCTTTATTTATTTTCATTGGGAGAAATCATTCCCTCCTACTTTCTATTGATACCCTGGCGCTTGTCGCCAGCCCAGGAGGATTGGGAACCCCTCTCGGGCTATGCCGCAGACTGACCCTGGTGACCGGTTCAGGGTCGAACCGGGTTGGTTCGTGACAAAATGGTATCAGAATGGGTCGTCTCTTGAGAGGACCTTGTTTTTTAGAGTGGACATTGTTATTTGGGGTTGTCTTGGTAGAAGGAGTAGAATTTTTGGGACTCGAGGGGTACGAACGAGAAGTACGTCATGAACCCTTGCTCATTTAGAACCTCGGGTTACCATGGGATGTTCGTGTTATTGGTGTCTTTTGATTTTTCATATGGTTTGTTTTGTATTGGGAAATGAAATGAGAGCTGGGAAAGTTTCCTCTGTGAGCTCGCGGGCCTGGAAAGAGATGTGGAGTTGGAGACATTATCCTAGAGTGCTCCGTGTGACAGTGGTGTGACTGGCGTATGGCCGCCAACCATATGTACGAGTCACCCATCATCACTAGTTTCCACCTAGTGAATCGTTTGAGTTTTCCTTAATTTTGAAAATAGTTTTGTAAAATTTATTTTGGAAATTTTGAAAAGTTGAGATTTAAATGGAAATGAAAATGTTTTTATTATGTTCATTATTTCTTGGTTCTTCAGTGTTCACCCCCACGATAGTTTGATGGATGCCCAAGGTGTAGCTTCAGGTGGTGCGACCCTAGTGAATCCTCTAGTTGATCAGCCCATAGACTATGCTCTGGAGTTCTGGAAGTTTAACCTTCCTCTCTTTTATAGACAAACAGATCCACTTGAGGCGGAGGAGTGGTTGCAGAAGATTGAGAGGACGTTCAGTTTCATCGGGTTGCCTGAGTCGTTAAAGGTGAAGTTGGCTACCTTTATGCTTGAAGGCCCAAACCGGAAATGGTGGAAGTCCATGTCTCGGAACAAGCCTCAGGAAGATCTAACATGGGAGTTTTTCAAGTCATTATTCATCCAACAACACTTCTATGAGTTGAAGAAGGTGAGGAAGAGGATGGAGTTGTGTTGCCTTCAGTAGGGTGTTGAATCGGTACTGGAATTCTATCGACGTTTCATAGACCTAGTTACATATGACAGTGGTTTGTTGCGAGTGATCCCGGGAAGGCGCGACAATTTGAGTCTGGACTCCGACCAGAGCTATGATCTAAAGTGTAAGATCTCAACCTATCCACATTCTCAGATGTGGTGAGGAAAGCCTTTTTGGCTGAAGCTGGGTTAGCAGGAGGACTTGAGGTGGTGAATCCTCCAGCTTTGGGAAGTAGTGCAGAGGATGGTGATAAGAAGAATGAGAAGAGACCTGATGCTAGTGGTGCTGGTAGAGGTATCAAGAGGCCTTCAGACCATCCATCATCTTCTTCATAGCGTAATGTTGTGATTTGTCACCAGTGTGGTAGGAAGGGTCACAAGAGACTGACGTGTCTGAGTGCTCTGAGACCCTGCCACACCTATGGATGTTGGGGACACTTGCAGCGATTATGCCGTGGTGTTTCCAAGAAGCATGATGAAGCTAGACCTGTCTCGTATAAGGTCACCTCGGGCCATCACCAGGAGTAGGGCGATGTTGGGGTTGAGTTTCAGTTCTTTTCTTTGAAGTGTTTCTTGGGTGTAGTAATTGTCTCCTGTATCTTATTTCGGTGTTTATTTTCTTCCAGCTGTAATAATGGTTGTGGTTGAACCTTTTTGAAACTTTTATTTTATTGGAAGTGTGTTTGGTGAAATTCTGGTTTGTGTGTTGTGTTTGGAAATTTCGGAAGCCTAGCTGTGAGGTAGGAGATGCTTCAATAATCAGTGCTCCAGCCATAGGCCCCAGAGTGAAGCTGGCGCATAGTCAAGAGAGACCCAATGGTGAAAAGGGCCTTGGTTTGTCCTTTGTCCTTAATGTGTCATGGTTTTTTATCTTTCGGGGGTGTGGTGTCTTTTATATAGTAATGGTGGAAATTTTGATGCTCTACCAATTAGTCCCTTACATTCCCTCCCCCACCCTTATGGTGGGATTTTTGGTATGTATGGAAATTTTTCACATTCGGTTAATCTCATCAGTTCTTATGGTGGGGATACCTACAAGAGGTCTCACAAAGATACACATGAAGTAATTGAGAGTTAGCCCAATCCTTATGGTGGGGAGTCTGTTCGGGCCCCCCTATGTTAGTATCAGAGTTTATTTTCAAGTATCGTTGGGAGTTAGGTGGTCTCGTGTGAAACCACCTACTCTTGAGTTCATCCTCTCATGTAAAAATAGAGATTGGAGTACACCCAACAGTTTCGCTGGACGAAGATTATAAGGATAAGTCTCATAGGTGATTTAAGTTCGTTCATTCCTCGGTTGAAACAGATGGTTTGGGTTATTCTTGGTGATGACAAAGGTGATCTTGTTTTAAGGATGAGTTGTGTGATAGGGGTTTTCAGTGTTTGTTTGGATCAATCAACTGGATGCGCTTATACTTTTGTGGGTGAGTGACATTTAAGGAGTTTCATATTTGGGCATTGATCTTGTTTTGGCTTTCCGAGGGTGGAAAGCATTATGGTGGGGAGAATTGTCACACCCCTCTCCATATTTTATTTTATTTTATAATTTTCTTTGACTTTTTAAAATTTTGTTGGGGTTCGGGTTGAGTCCCGGATGAAAAAGTTTTGAGTTTGAAAAAAATGCGCATTTTTGTGTTGACGTCACTGAGTGCCTGGGCGGAGTGCGTTTTGGAGACCTGCGCGGCTTCTCCTAGGCAACGACACTGTCCATTGGTCTTCGGAAAAATTTAAATTAATAAATTTTGTATTTTATTGCAGCTACGGTAAGTAATTATTATTATTATTTTTGTTATAATTAATGATATTATTATTATTATCATTATCGTTATTAGTATTATTATTATTATCATCATGTTTGTAAAAGTTTTTAATTATTATTACAATTAAGAAGTTTAATTTTTATTAGTATTATTATTATTGTAGATTAAAATTATTATTATTATTATTATCCTTTTCTTCTTATTATTTTTAAATGTTTTGTTTTTATTATAGATCAATGTTTTGTTTTGTTTTATTTATTCTCTATTCTTTTTTTTGTTTTATTAGTAATATTATTTATTTAACTCTTTTTATTATTATTTTTTTTCTTAACCCGAAACCTAGTGCGGACTACCATTCTTTTTTTCTTATATTCTACAATGCCTCTTCCCAGTGCGCCGCCACTCTTTTGCACCATCTCCCTGCTCCATCCGTCCAGCTGCATAGGCCGCACCTCCCGACACCCTCCGGGTTCGCCTCCTGCAGTGCACGCCTCTTGCGCCGCCTCGCACCACCAACCGTGTGACCTACACTGGTGCCCCCCTGTCCAGCCGATCACGGAACCCCCAGGCCTCTCTCTCTCCCCTAATGGCAGCACCCCCATCCATTGATCTCAGCTCATCCATGTTCCCTATTTCCCTGAGCCGACGTGCCTCCCTCAGACACCAGCATCCTCCTGCTCAAACCTGCCTCTGCCTTGCTGCTACACCTTCTTCCGGATTCTCTTGCCCTGCACCGGAAATCACGTCGCCCTTCTACTAGTGCTGTAACTCCATCCATCCACCTCCAACCGGCCGAGATGCACAACCCCTCCTTGGATCCCTTTCCCCGCTCCATCTCTAACACCCAATCGCTTTCCTCCCATCCGCTCTCCCACCGCAGCCTGCACCACCTAGCCGAAACTATCCTACTACCATTGATCATTGCACCGGCTCCCTATTCCATAGGCCTCCCACTGTCCACACACCCTGCCTCTACCATTTGGCCTCTAACCCACCTCTAGCAGGAACCTGTTGTTCGTCCAGTAGCGGCGTAATGCCCCAAACACGATATCACCCTGCCGGCGTACCTTCCTTGCCTACGAGAAGGCCTCGAACGCGGTCCCCCTTGCTACACTTTTTGGAATCCGTCGCACGACCTCTGGTTGAGTTGTCAGCATTTTCCTTCTTTCGCTACTCCGTCCAGTCCCCACTGATGCATCGCACACTCGTTTCTGGCTAGCGACAGTCCCTACAGATGCGCGCCACCCCTTTCTGACAGCCGCCTGACCCCGCTGGTTGAGCACATCTCTATGTCATGGTGAGGTCTTCATTGTTTCCTTCTTGAAGATTTCATAACCAATTTTGTGTGTACTATGTTTAATTAAATTGGTACGAAGTTATTTTTTAAAAAAATAATTGAGTTCGTTTAATTAGTTTTGTGCGAAGTTATTTTTTTATGAACTTAGTTTGCATTTTATATTTTTTAGCCCGCAAAGGTGAACTAAGGTGTGTTTTGTTGGAAATCAATTTTATACTGTTCAATAGTTTTGTTAAATTGTGGAATTTGTGATTTTAATCATACAAATGGTACATTTCTTGTTTTGATACGCTGCGAGTGGGCGTTTGACTGAAAAAGGGGTTATTGAGCGAGTTTGGTGTCTGTGCAAAGTTGTGGGCTATTCCTTAAAATGGTTTTTATAATATTTTATGGTTTATTAAATAATATTAATAATGAAAAGCATGTTTTGGAAATTTTTTTGAGGAACGCTTTATTTTAAAATTAGACCTCGATGTGTGTGGTGTTTTTCTATGTTGTGCACACCATGTTTTAGTAAAAATTTTCCGGTTGGCTCTTTAAAATGATTAGTGAGTTATTTTGACATTGTGTGGTTTTTTTAACACTTTTTGGTGTTTTTAAAAGGAGTTTAGTAAATAGTGGTGTCCGTGTTTTTTGTGTGTTGAAAATATGTCGAGGTGGGGTTTGGGTTGTCTATTCGTTTGAATTGTTTTAAGTCCATGTTTATGTACCTTTGTTGTTGTCCATTTATTGCAGCATGTTGGTGGGGTAACCCCGCGTTACTGCGATCATCGGCTTGCGCATGCTTGTGCGCTTGTGCGAGGCATGTTGCGTTGTCATGTTCGATCTATGAGTTGAGGTAGGTCCCCCACTACACTCACCATTAAATTTAGAATTTATTAATTGCTTGATGTTTTATTAATTTTAATAAATGAGAAATAATATAAGATAATTAATTTTAAAATGATTATTTGGTGTAAAAAGAGCCGTTTATTTTATACACAACACTTGGAAAATTTTCTTGATTAGAAGACACCCTGTATTGAAAGAATGCCCACTAGGCCTTTAAACATAATTCATATAATTTAAAATGTAGTTTTAGTTTTAAAGATAAATTATTTCTTCTGAACAAGTGCTTTGGGTTATCTCAAGAAACGAGTTTTTTCTTTAAAATTGGCGAAGGCCCGTTTGGCACTTTAATAAAATAAATTATTTTGGAAAACCCACTCAGGGGTGATCTTTGGTGTGCGTTGATTGCGTGAGCTGTATGTGATGTTTTCGCATCATGACTGGTTGATTTACATTGTGGACACACCCCTTTTTTATTGCTTGTTTTGACATGGGAATTTGGCATAGTGAGTGAATCTTCTGAGAATGATTGCCGCACTAGTTTAGATTACGCACTGGCTAGTGGCCCCATAGCAGGGGAATACTGAGTTATTGATACTATGGGTATTGGGACCCTCGGTTAGGCCATGTATGGATATACCAGGTGTTGAAGCGTTATGATTTCATCAAGTTAGAGCATTCTTTCAAGATGAGTCACATGTATGGTATGTTCTGGATTATTCACGAGCTCCTAAGTTCGACCCATGTAACTTTTAGTGTTTATTTGTATGTGGCGGATGATAGAGAGGTCTAGTTCGGTTCCTAGCACCATGTTCCACTTTTTTCATTCCCCTTATTGTGTGTTGTGTATTGGGTGTAGTTTTCCATTTGACCAACAACTAAAATTTGGATATCTAAATTGTTTACAAAAGCATTTTAAAATGAAATGCCTTTGTTTCTGCCAAACACTTAACTTGTTGTTAAATTAAATAGGGAAATGGATAGTTACTTGTTTTAGAAATGAAAGTGTGTGTGGAAACCAATATTTTAAATAATTTAGTTCAAACTTGGAATTGATAAATTCTTTATTTAATGGTATGTGCATTGGGAATAGGATTAGTCGTGGCTACCTACTGAGTTTTAATACTCACGCCTATAGTGTTTTCTTGTTTTTAGTTTCTGTTTCAGGTTTGAATCGAGCTTGATCACTGTGAGCGAGAGTTAGTTGTGGTTTGTTGGGAGACTCTCAAGATCGGGAGGGGTTTTAGTCGTGGTAAGGTTAGTTTGTTGTTGTTGGTCATTCTTTCTTTTCATTTGGTTTATTTACTTTGTGTTGTTCTAATTTTTTTCCACTGCATTATTTATTTTCATTGGGTGAAATCGTCCCCTCCTGCTTTCTTTTGATGCCCCGACGCTTGTTGCCAGCCCGGGAGGATCGGGAACGCCTCCCGAGCCATGCCGTGGACTGAACCTAGTGACCGGTTCAATGTCGACCCAGGTTGGTTCGTGACATTAGCAAATACTGTCACACACTTTATAAGATAATTTTCTAAATCAAAATCCTAGAATTATTATCAAAAGTATTTTATATACATCTATCAACATGAAATTATTAATTTCCCTTTCTTCCATTAATCATATATATTATCAAATTATATTATCTACCTCATGAGATGAATTTAGTAAATTAAACTATTAGAATCATAATAAAAAAATATAGTTCTTTCAACATAAAAATCCATATTTAAAATTAAAATTGCAGAAAAAATTGTATTACCAAATTTTCACCAAATGTGATATAAATTTTATTTCAATTCCTGAATTATTAATATTTCATCAATAGAATTTAAAAACAATCATATTATCCACCTCTTTTATAATTTCCAAATTATCATCCAATCTATCTTCATAATTTTATATTTTATATTTTAATCTAATTTTAGTTAATTGAATCAATTTAACTAAAGAATCTAAATCATAGTAATTTCAAAGTTGAACAAAATATAAAGGTGATCTCACATATCCTCTACCTGAATATTTAATTTCATATGTAAATTTCCACAACTAGAAAGATTGAATGGAGAGGGTCCTTCCATGCCAAGAAACATCAAGAGGAACTAGAAGAATTTTATAACAGCTTACCTAGACTAAAATAAAGTATTTGAGACCACCAAGACTAGATATAAATAAAGAGAGACTCCATTAAGGGAAGAAACTCATTGTTTTTAAATTTACATATATCCATCCATAGATACCTCAAAAATCCATCATATTAGATTACATATTAAGTTATATTAATATAGATCATATTTAATTTTCCCTACCATTTCATTAAAAACTATTGACATATTTAAAACCACATATTTCCACATTAATTCCCATTTTTTATATTGAAAATGCATTACAAGAGTTTTTGTGAAAAAATGTGGTATCATTATTTTTACTCTACCAATAATCAATTCATATATGCTATAAATGGGTAATGGGTCTTACCATTAAGCATCTTGTTATCCTTACATGAAACCCTAGTGATGCGTAAGAGTAACATGGTCTTACCCTTACATGACTGCTTACCCTAAAACAAGTTGAATGTTACCCTTAAATGGACATAAGAAACATGGTTACACCATTATAGAAGCACCCCTACATGATCTGGTACCCTTATGAAATCACCTTCACATGATCTGGTACCCTTGCATGAGTACCCTTACACAATCTGATGCCCTTACAAGAGTACTCTTACAAGAGATAGTACCCAAATGAAAGTACCATTACATGATCCAATACCCATACACATGGTTGAATAATACCATTACAAGAAAAAGGGTACCTTTACACAGCTGGTAGGATTCACATCTTACCTTGAGGAAAGCCTTAAAATTCATGAGTTACCCTTACATAGGTAAGGTTGCAACATTTACATAGTGATGGGAGATCAAGTTTACCCTTAAATAACCTATATAAAAAACCACACACCCTTACATAGTGAAGAAAAATTCATCGTTCCCTTCATTCAACCATTTATAATCACGAGTTACCCTTACACAACCCCATATACATGTTTAAGGGTAAATGTTTTTTTTTGAAAATATAAATTTTTTAGTTAAAATAACTTAAAAATAATTATGAAAAGTGTTTAGTATTTCATAAAAAAAATTCTAAAACACTTTCAAAAAATATAGAATCATTTTAAATCTTCCAAATTATTTTTAAAATAATGTTTTACCAATTTAAAATTACTTACATAACATTTAACATCACTTAAAAATAACTTTATAAATTATAGAATAATTTTAAAACAACTTATAAAATATAATAAATTTCTCTTAAACCCCAGAAACTATAGAATATAAAAATAATTTGTAGTTTATTCGAAACCATTACATTAGATAGCTCTTAAAGAAATTTATCCCCAAGAATTGAAACAAAATCCGGAGGGATAAGAAATGAAATGGTTATAAAACAACCACCCATAGAATACATCTAATGGTTATCACTATATTTTTGAACACAACAACCACTCTGATGTTCAAAGTGTAAAAATAAAATTTATAAAATAGATTCAAAATAATATATTGGGGGATATAATTCTTAAATTAGAAAAATGATATTAATAAAACAATACATAAAGAGGAATAATCAATCTTAGATATCAATATAATATCAAATAATTAATCCGAAGATAATAATGAATTAAACAATTTTGGATTTTTGAGAACAAACTCAAATATCTCATTACCATGTAAGATCACATGAACTACTACATAGATATTAAAACAAAAAAAACGTGATGCATATCAATCAAACAAAAAAGTAGAAGAAAACACATCCAGGACAATAAATTCACATTAAATTAAAAATAAATAATAGATCATTAATAATTTTAATTAATAAATCCATCAAATAAAAATCCATACAATCTTTATATCCAAATATCCTACTAGAAAATGTTTTACAAACATAAATTTTTTCCCAATTGATTCCTTTATTTATTGACATGTGGGAAAACATTTCACATTAAAACTCATTAAATTTCAAAACATGATGATAATTTTTTTTAACAAAGTCTATTGTTTTAATAACCTAAAAGGGTAAAAATATTTAAATGAATTTTTTTAATCCTCCGTCATAAAAATTTATTTATGAAAATATTCTTTGAGAAAATAGTTTCAATACATTTGAAAACCCATTTTTAAAATAAATATAAGTTTCCTTAACCAATTTCAACTCTTTATTTAAGAAAATTTCCTATCACAAAATAATTTTTTTTCAATAGGGTCTCATTGGTTATCATTATAAAAGACAAAGAAAACTTCTTTAGAGGATATACTCAGTTAAATTTTCCTTTTAGAAAATAAATTTCATATTTCAAATATGTTTTTTATGCATTCATCAAATTATTTTTATTCAAATAGCATTTTTATTATGTTATCAAAAGTAAATAATATTAATACAAATAAATTCCAAAACATAGGGAACTGAAATTTAACATATGCCATGCATTAAAAACAAAGAATCAGGTTTTAAATATCAAATTTATCTAGCTTTAATGTTTTCAATGTTTGATAAAAAACATTATTTACTAGGAGAACACTGATGAAAACTAAAATGGATATTATATTCAAATTTTAATTTACTACAGTTGAAATCCATTACCTCTAGAGTTACAAATTAATTTCAAATATCTTTTCTCAATCCTCACATATACTAAGATCATCAGAGCTTCCACAAGAATAAAAATAAAAGGAACCAATCCAACATACCATGATATTATCTACTTTTGGAGGCACTGACTTTACTGTATAGTTTTAAAATGCATCATAATATAACACATCATGATGGGTAAAGTGTCCCCCCTCTTAATTTTTTGGAGGCGATAAAGCTTGAAAACAGTATGATGGAAATACCTTTTGGGGATATAAGCACACCAAGCCATATCCATGTCATATACAAATCCACATGCACAACCCACTAAATACATGAATTTAATTCACAAAAGAGAGAGTAATTAATCCAACACATTGTAGAATTAAATTAAATGAAACATATTATCCTTTCCCCAAACAAGAGACCATATCTCTTAGAATGATTGGATAATTTATTTATTAAAACAAAGGAATAAATATAAGAACTCATTCCCCTAGATCAAATTTCCACCACACTGAGTCTGAGAGAAGAGTAAAGGATTTACTTGATGATAACAACCCCTCCCCCTCAGACCAAACAAGGGCCTGAGGATTGAGTAAATTACGAACCCTCTCCCCAAACTAAATAGCTTCCTAGGCAGTTAGTAAATTGTGAATGCTCCCCTTAGACCAAATATTGGATTGAGGAGAGAGTTATAGAATGATATGAACATGTTCATTTAAACTCTCCCCCCTAGACCGCGTCTTTTTTTCAACCCCAGGATCAAGAAATGATTTATAATTATAGTCTCTAAAGGCATATAGGTGTGAGTTGTAAACTAAAGGTTGAAGTGAGATAAATGATCATTGATTTTGGATTTATTTGGTGGATTTCAATAAAAGTAATGAGGATATTTCTTTATATTCATTTTGAAGGGATAATAATCATAGAATGATGATAAACAGAGTCCTTAACATTAAAGGACTAACAATTGAAGGGTTTTTGGCTAAAAAAATAAATTCATAGCTATCACCACACATTAAGAGTAGATATCAAAAATCCATTAATGGAGGGAAACATCAATAGATAAAAATATTCCCCTATCATGGTTAAAAAAATACTCATATAAGAATAGGATCTTAGAAAAATCCCTAAAAAACATCCAAATCCTCACAAACCCCGATGAAGAAGATCCAAAAATGACAAGATGACCCACACAATATAGTCATATCAAAAAAAGATAAATTATCTCTATGAGAAAGATTTGAAATGAAGGCTATCACTTCCGCCTCCAAGAAAAAAAAATTGTACCATGATTTAAAATAGTGACCTCATACTTATATAGACTCTAGAACTAGAACTCTTGGATTATCCTCCTCTGAGTATCATCGTCACTATTACCCACTCAACATAAATTTACTAACACATCATTCAAAACATCGTCGACATGAACCTGATGGGGATTCCATCATAAACCACTCATAGAAAATAAAAAACATCAGCGACCCTTAACCCAGGTAATTTTTTTATGTTCTATTAATTAATTTATTTTTAACCATTTTACCATTGCATACCCCATTCATGTACCTGCACATACATGCATAATTTATAGTCTTATTCTAGGTGTCTACCCCACTAAAATAATCACTTCTATTACAATATATAATAAACTTAAATTTCCTTCAATCATATAATGGGGGAAATTAAAATCTCGTGTCCTAGCTAGTCTCCCTTGTTTATTGTATGTACAATGATCAGTTGACACTATTTTCCTACAAACCCCTGCATACTCACCAGTGCATACCTCCAAAATTCATAATATCTCTCAACCATAACATCTAATACTGGTCTTTCAGGACCCCGTCCTCCCAATGGTACCCTTCTTAGATTTATAACGGGAGAAAAGAGACAATGATGCTTGAAGACCGCCTTCTGCATGCCATGTGTTGGTGACAAGAACCAAGGGTATAAAATACACACCTTAGTGAGGCATTACCCTATAAGATATGAGAACTGAGATATAAGAGATAGAAAAAACCAAAAAACAACTCCCACTCATAATAAAAGTAATAAATATCATATATATATACATGTAATGTCATTCATAACTGATACAATAGAAAAGTGAAAAAACCAAAAGAAAAAGCTCAGTAGTGACCTCAAATACTAAACAACTCCTGAAAAACTCCTCAAAATAGAAAACAATAGATCAATCACCAACCATCTCCTAATACCCTATGTTTTTTCATATATACACAGAGTGATAATAACACATACAATCAATTGGATACTCCCTAGAACCTTGTGAAAAATGTGAAAGAAACATACTAAAGTCTTGTGAGTAAAAAAATGAAACTAACTCATTACCTAAGAAGGTTTAAAATTATTTTCCCAACCTAATCATGGTTATCACTCAAAGATTATCACATTCAAGAGATCATATAAAATAATATCAAATGAGGGTGCCTCACTACCTCCTCTCCACTAGTTTCCCACTCCACTCCAATGTTATATGTACCAATATATCTCTATCTAAAAGTAATCCCAAAGACATATGGGATAAATTAAGATAACGTGAAGACACATAGGATAAATCAAACACCCCATGCATCAAATATTTTCATCATCCCAGCCACATCCCCATATAGTAACCCGTTAGTTTCCAGGACACACTACAACCCATACAAGTTGTATTATACCTCAATCCATCACAGCCTATACACAACACACCTATAATAATCATTAAAATAATATATTTAGAAATATATGTGTGTGTAAAATAACTACATGAAATTATAGACCTCTACATATATATATGTAGGAATGATAACCATCATGCATAATAATACATAATACTAGTAGGAGAGAGATCTGGTTCAGAGGGGGTAGTCAACAAAACATTTTTTTTCAACCTAGATACTGGGGAAAAACCCTCCCAAAGCCTATTGGGTGTCATTCCCCTTACTAAAATGAGTGGGGATAACGTATGAAATAAAAAAATACATAATATATATAGGGATAAAAACCAAAAAATGGGAAACTACATATCCTTAGACATATCTTTCTATAATGTCATAAGGGACTCCCATCTCCACTACTAAGGCCTATATTACTAATAAGAAAACAAACATCAAGATTCATTTAAATTAATAAATTAATTAAACATTAATTAATTATTACCATTATCATTTCCAATATTATAATTTTAGTCTTCTAATCTAAGTTTCAATGAAATTATAAATTATTTTCTTATATTCTCATGTATGTCATTAAAATAAAAGGCATCAAGAACCAACCTTGTTCTTTCATTAATTTATTTATCATTTGATTATCATCAGGTTACTCTAGGTCTCAGCCCAAGATACAACATACAATTTTCCCCCATTTTTTATTGTATAAAAATTATTTCTATAGTTATAAATTGATTATATAACTGAAAATCGACTATCAAATATTAATGATGCCTGTGAATTATCAAGAAAGCATCCCAGTTTTCAGAAGAACAATTGGAAAGCCCCACTTTAACCCATTATAAAATTCCCGGTGTCACTCTTATTAGAATTTCATATAATATCTCATAAAACATCCCTTATTAATAACAACATCATGACCGATATTTTGTACCACCAACACAGCCTCAAGAATCCCATCCCATCATCATTATCATAATCAGCACATTGTGCCACCATCATAGCCTCACAAAACCCAACCCATTATTTCAATAGTACAAGGTTGTCATTCAACCATATCAAGATATAAATCATTATATTATAAATTAATATTTAATGTATTATTACACACATAACTTCTAGGAATCTATTTCCAAAATATACAAGGCATAGAAGACTTTTTCAAATAATGTCAGGCTTTCTAATCCCCAATTAAATGATTTAATAAATTTTTAACTTTTCAAAAATGTATTTAATAAAACAAATTTTTAATAATAATCCATAGAATATCTATCCAAAAAAACTTTCCAAGGATAAATATTATTTATTAAATCTGGAATCCCTCCCTAAGCTTCTCTTTCAAATATATCATTAATCTTGATGATAATTATTTCAGGATGCATCTTTTATATAACAAAGCATTAGAAACATTATGTTGTTATTTAATTTCCAATAATACCACCCATTATTAACCACTATAACAATTCATAACACACTATATAGTAAATATTAATGTTCATAGAACATATATATTACATCATGTGGTCACACATCCTAACTATTTCAAAAAGAATATTAAATATTCTCACATGTGATAATACTTATAGTTCCCATAATTTCTTTAACTTATAATATATGATAAACTTATTATGTAAGGATAATAATTCTATGAATAAAATAAAATTATTTGAAAATGAATAATCGGAATAAAACATGTGAGATTTCTATTTCAATTTCTAAAAAACAAAATTATCAAATAACACCCATCAATATTATTTATGAAATTAAACACCATGGAATGCTATCATTTTTATTTAACCAAATATTAATTAGAAAAAGGCACATAAATTATATCTTTATATCTCTTAGATAATTCCCGAAATCATTATGTGCTTTCTATTTCATATGATAATATCATAGTTCATCACATATTTTCAGCCAGTCTATGTGACAATTTTCTAAATACCAATATTAGAATTATTATCAAAATTATTTAATAAATTTCCTCTAATATGAATTTATTTTTTTTCAATTTATTATGAAAATATTTTATATTATCAAATTATTATATCTACTGTATGAGATGGATTTAGTAAATTAATCTTTGGGAATTATCATTAAAAAAATTCAATATACCCCTTTCAATATGAAATTCTATATCAATAAATCAAATTATATAAACAATTATATTGATAAATTTTCACCACATATGATACAATATTTATTTCAATTCTTTAAATATTAATATTTGATCAACATAAATTCACATATTTCCATTTATCCAAAACTTTTATTATTTTTATATTATCATTTAATGTTTCCTTATGAAATTATATTATATATTTTTATCTAATTATGTTTAATCAAATAAATTTAAAAAATGAATCTCAAGCATAGTAATTTCACACTTATATAGAATATAAAAAAAAGTCAAAAATACTCCACTAATAGATTTTTTTATATTGTAAATTGATTCAACTAGAAGGATATAAGATAGAGGGTTCTTCCTTGCCAAGAAACTTCAATTGGAAGTAGTATAATTTTATAGAAACTTAGCAAGACTCAAACGATCATTTTGGGACAATCTAGAATTAAGAGAAATGAATAGAGACTCCATTGGAAGAAAAAACCTGTGGTTTAAACATTTTTAGACATCCCTCAATAGGTACCTTGGGAACTCTATCATATTTTGTTCCATATTAAATTATACTAAGATAATTCCCATTTAATTCTCCCAACAAGTTCATTTAAAAATATTAACAAGTTCAAAAACACAAATTTATACATCAATTCCCATTATTTATACTGATTACAAAATATAGGAGGATCTGGGAAAGAAAAATGAGTTTTAAAAGTTTTTAATGACCCATAAACAACTCATGTACACTACATAAGGGTAAAGGTGTTTTTCTCTCATGGATCCTGCTAGCCTTATGTGACACCTGAACACTATGTAAGGGTATGTTGATATTACCTAATGTGATTGTTTACCCTTACAAAAGTCTAATATTAATCTTATATGGCCTTAAGAAACTACGATTTACGCTTATGAAAGTACCCTTATGTGATCCAATACCCTTATATGATTACACTTACATGAACTAGTACCCTTACCTGAGCACCCTTATGTGGGATATGACCCTTACAGAAGTATCCTCTAGTGAGTTGGTACCATTATTTGAGTTGGTACCCTTATGAAGGGTTTAATGCTACATTTATTCTACTTGGGGTACCTTTATTAAACTCATAGTATTAGTGGCTTACATTTTATCAGTCCATAGAAATCATGATTTACCCTTACGTAGGTATGGATGTTACCTTTATGTAGGTATTCGAGATCATAGTTATCCTTACATAACCTATATAAAACACCACTTATACTTATGAAGAGAAGGAAAATCCTAGGTTACCTTTACCAAACACTTTAAAATTTTGAATTACCATTAAAAAAATCAAATTCCATTTCTAAGGGTAATTTTTTTATTGAAAATATTACATTTTTAATTATAATAACGTATATATAATTAAGAAAAGTGTTTTGTATTATTTAAAAAAATTATAAAACACTTTTGAAAACTATATAATTATTTTGTAAATTCTAAATTAATTTCTGTATAAAATTATAAAACATTACAATTACTACCTTAACTTGTGAAATAACTTAAAAAACATTATAAATTGTACACTTACTTTGAAATAAAATATAAAATATAACAGATTACTCTCATACCACTATACACCCTAGAATAGAAAATAAAGTCTCCGGAATATTCCAAACCCTTATATAGACCTTATGTTTTATTCCCAATATCTACTGATAATACAATGAAGGTGAGAAAACACCATTCAAACAATCATCAGTAACCAAATTTAAAATTTAATTTAAATATCACATCACCTTTTACAGTATCATAAGAAACAACCCCTTTCACATCCATGCATAAATAACAATAATGATTTAAAAATAAAAAACATTTCCCCAAATGGTACACACTCTAAAATGGCACATCAACCACATATGGATCCATCAAGGGTGTTACATTTTTCAACGATCTTATTTAAAGGCATTAAATAAAAATTCAAAAATATAATCGATTTCCCAATCCATTTTATATAACTTGAAATCTCATTTCAAAACATACATTAACAAAATATTGAAACATACTGTGAAATAAAATCAAAAGAACCACATATAAAAATATAATTTTCTTTTAAAATGAACAAAATAGTTTAATATAGATTTAATCTTTAAAATTAAATTGATCAAGACTCTTAGAAACCATCTAAAACACTTGCAATTCAAAATAATTCATTAGAATGTTAATAAATTCATTAAATCCTTTATTCCATGTGATAGCACCCTTAAAAAAATCATGAAATTCACTCTAAATATCATATATAAATTATATATAAAAACTATGGTATTAAAATGATTCAAATATTAAATAAACTAGTTATTTAAAGAAATACAAAAAAATACCTACATAAAATTCGATATAACTATTAAAAAAATACATTTCTTATGATAGAGAATGCCCAAAAAAGTAAGGATACAGCCTTCATAATCCCTTGAAACAGAATCCTTATGGTTAATCTAACACTAAAACCATAATCCAAACTTAATAGTGGTTAGGGTTAATTAAAGGATTATTAATTAAAGATATATTGGAGAATTGGATGAAAGATGGAATAATGAAGGGAAATATGGGATTACCAGAGAAGAACCTCTTGAGATTGAGATGGAAATTCCATAAAAATAAATCTGCAAGGGAGGAGGATATCTCCCTTCATTTACCCTATGTTTACTAAGCATGATGAGAGTGAAAATGTAAAATAAGAATTAAAATCAAGACCGTAAGAATAAGTAATTTTACATTTTAATGAGACCTGGGTATCTCACATGGTTTTGTAAATTGCATTTCAGCCATCTTGAATCCTATAGAATAAAAAAATAATCATATATTGTTTATATGCCTGATTTATAAACCTTGTTCGAACCATGAAAAATAATTATTTCAGAGAACCACAACACCTCACAAGATTATCGCATGGATTCTACTAACTATTAGAAAATTGTGATCCATTACTCTCACATACAAAAGGCCCACATGGTTTCCCCTAAGACTCAACTGAAACCATGTGTTAGACATGCATGAGAAACAAATAATAATCAAAATGAACTAAAAAGTACTATATGTAAAGGCATTCTTGAGGTTAATAGAAAGGTAACCCCACATAGTTCACCAAACATTTAATAAAAGTAAATCACTATCTAATGTTCATATACATGGATTATCAAATAGTAAAGTGATCATGAACAAACCGTACAAAGGAGAAAAATTCCCAAATGTTAAAATTAAAATAAGAAACTCTCAAAAAATTTAAATTACATGAAAATAATATAAAATAATATAAAATAAACCCATTTGTGACACAAGGGGAATCACAACTCCCTTCACTATTCCACTGTTTCCCCTATATATCCAATAATAAGAGAGGAAGGAACATTAAGACAAATACCTAAACACCTAGAAAAGATATTAGAGATTCTAGAAGATTTAAATAGGTTTCATTAGAATTTGATACTTGAAAACACATAAAAACCTCAAAACCATGAATTTAATCCACAAATATCACATACATCTCAAAGAGAAATCAATTCATGACAAATATACCAAATTGTTATAAGAATAAAATGGCCTCTTATAGGTATTCCCACCATTTAAAATTATTCTTAATTTTGATTAAATGATGTAAAACCTCTAAAGGAATCCATAAAATATAGTTTTAACAAAATAACCTAAATTCTTCAAGTCTTCCCTAAAGGAGAGATCAAAATCCATCAATTGCAACCAATTACTGAGAAACTGGCTCAAATCCATAAATGAGGCCAATCTAATGAAACATCCAAAAAATAACCAATAAAGATCAATAAATCCATTAAATTAATATTCCCAAAAACGGTGTTGGATACATCAATCAAAACATGTCTTAACAAGGTAAATACATGGGCTTTAACCTTAGGTCACAAAAGATAGGGTAAAGGTAAACCTAGGACCTCAAAATTGAGTCACCATCTCATAGTGAACGTAATAATATATTACCAACACTAGCCAATTTCAAATATCATCTAGTGTTAATCCTATTCTAGTCAACCAAACTACATACCCAAGAATCACCCACACCTAATCTATCTTAACCAATATAAAGGAAGCGTCACATGAAAACCTTGGAAAAAAAGTATGAAAACTGAAGCATAAACATAACCACCATTATAAAAAACATACCAAAATAAGCTAAAAAGAATCAATCCTAAAGTTATAACCACCAAAAAAGATTTAACCCACTCTAAATCAACAACATATAATCCAAAATGAGATAGTAAAACAAATACACATTGGGAGATTAAATATATCATATTTCTAAAAATTTTCTATCCATTTCATGACCTCAAAAAGGAAAAAATACTACGGGAAAAGAAGTGTATTGATTCAATAAGTTCTAAAGAAATAAATATTATTGATCCACCATTCAAGCTAAACTCTTGGAAAATATATCATTTAGAAGAGACACACATAAACAATAAGGGGATTCACCCTAAGTCTTATCCTTGAAAAAAATATTTATATCTAATCACAAACCCTTATTTAGAGCATAAAAAAATAACTTGAAACATGAATTTAACCCATTAATGTTTATCAACAAATATAATAATTCTAAATTTACACTATGGGGATAAAACATATAAACAATCATCTTTTAAAAAAATTAACTTCTTTTAAACCACTCTTCTTCACACAGAGTTATAAATCTATTTTCTAATGACACACATGATTTTAGAACAACAGAATCATATTTGAGAATATCTCAATTAAGTTAAAAAACTTATGGTAAATATTTTTTATTTAAAACCATCTCATTCAAAAATGGAAATATAAAAATCATATTTACAAAACCGTGCACCTTCTTTAAAACATTCAATCTCCATTAATGAAATCCATATTAATTTCAAATCATTTTCTATCAATTCTAATTTCATTATAATTTTTTCCCAAAATATATAATTAAATATTTCAATTTAAATCATTTCTAGAAAATAAAAAATTCATTTCAAGTAAACCATAAAAACTAATTTTAAAGGCCACAACCACCCAGAAATCTTATTTCTATTTCAAAACAAAAAATTAAAAATTGAAATTAAAATTGAAGAGAAAACATATTTAATGAATTTCATAATCATGAAAATTATTTTCTTTCCCCCCACATATTTTATTCATACAAAAATAAGTTTATAAAACATCCTATACTATTTGAAAATCGATTTTCAAAATAAAAAAAACCTTTTCACAACACAAATGTAATTAATATATCAAGATATGTAAATGAAACATCATTAAAAAATAATAATTGACCTTAATAATCCCTTGATCAAAATAACACCAATTTTAAGATGCATTGGGATCAATTTAAAAAGAAAAGGATATAAAATTTCTAATCCTCAAAGATTTTAGATCTATGCATAGTTTGTATGCATGAGTTGGGGTACCGTACTCCAACCATATAACTACCATTACAATTTATATAGTCCAAATATACGTGGGATATATATATTTTTATACATCATGAGCGCTAACCATTCAACTTAGGTTGTTTGACCATTTTCACTACAAAAGCTCAAAGCGATCCATAAAATCAATGATATACTCTATGTGGATCAAAATACCACATATAATATCAACAAACATAAATAATAATTAAAAAACATTTAATTAAAGTTTAAAACACAAAATAATAATGTAAACATGAGGTTTAAGATAATTAAAAGATTATGGCACTCTCCATGAACCTGCCTCTTAAGTTATGACAATCCTATCTCCATACTACCTTACTTCCCAAATAACAAGAGGGGTTCTCTATAATCCAGGTTTACAAGAAACCTATTATATGATAAAATTTGTAATGAAATGACCCAGGGTGACCCAACACATCACCTCAATCGACTCTTGAAATGGTCTAGAGCACATTTCTAGTCCCCATGGGTTGGAAACTAGTGCCTGAGAATCAAGAAAAAATCATGGTTATGATTTCAACATATAAATTAGATTAAATTCCAAGTATGCCACCTAAAAAATTATTATTACCCATCGAGACTATATATAGATTCATGACAAAAAATAAATAGGAACAAATATAAAATAAATAACTGATCATAGTAACTGACAATAGTAATGATAAAATAAATTAGGAATGGTATCAAGAAGAGGGAAATATCTAATGTATACATTCTCATATGAAAAATAAACCAAATAATAGGTTAAAGACTATAATGATAATACTTGAATATCCAAAAAACCAATAACAAAACAAAAACTTATATAATAATCTCTGCATATCCCTTAGTCACTGACCATGTACCATTGCTGACTATCAATAGTCCAACCCTATAATAACTATTGCAATGACCTAACTAGGGAACCTAATAGAAAACATAAGAGACTCATACACCGAATGGTGTATGAATGTTATGAGTAAAATGTTCCTATTAGTATTTCAAAAAATAATTTGATCAATTTCCTTTCAAAAATAAATTTAATTAATACTATTTTTAAGTAATAAAAAATAATGGTTTCACATGTAACTTAAAATAAAAATATCATGCCATAATTAACTTTGTAAAAATATCCACCTTTATAGAATAAGAAATGAAAAAATACAAAAAAAAGGAAACACTTTTTAAGATAGAAATACAATTCCTTATAAAAATTAATCAAGGAATCCAAAACCATTTCCACATTCGAACACATTTTCTCAAATACTATTTTTTAGAAAAACACTTCACTATCATTTACAAAACACACCATTTAAACTATTTGTAATTCAATTTGAATGTGAATTCAAAATAAAAACCAAATTAGTGAATAAATAAAAACATCACTAAACCATCAATAAAACTTACCAAAATATCCAAAAAAATTACTACTTCCATGATACAATCAAAGGGTATGAGATATATTGAAAACATAGGTATCATAATCCCAAAGTGATCCTAAAAAAGAGTATGAATTATGGGTACATCATAAGCCCCTAAATAGAATTATATTGGACCAGTTTAAACAAAAAATTCTATCTAAGGGCCCCTAGTTAAATTTTAACATCTCTATTATGGACCCCATTCGGTTATTATAAAAAAAATCAACCCATATGAGCGTGAAACTCTCATATGAAACTAGATAGTGAGCACCACTGTTCTAGGGTAACATGAATCCAAACCATCATTAGCTACCCATGATCCCATAATAAGAAAATATAGGTGAGAAACATGAAAAACATTCATCTTTATTATAATAAAAAATTTATAGTAAATTCTACATCACCTTATACATCCTCACAAGTAACAACGCCATTCATATCCATGCCTAAGTACCAATAAATATTTAAAAAAATTTCCCAAAAGGGTTAATTCTCCATAATAAAACATAAAACAAAATGGGATCACTAAAGGGTACTAAAAATTCTAAAATAAATAAATAATTGTGTATACAGGCCTTCAAAAATAGTCTTGTCGTGCTAATTCATTAGACACCACCTAAAATATCATTTAAAAAATCCCATAAAAACTCTTTGAAAAGTAATTTGAACATAAATTGAAATAAGTGCATATAAAAACATAATTTTATTTTACTCTTGACCCAAATATAGTCATATACCATTAATCATTAATTTTAGTTGACAATCCTCTTAATAATTCTCTAAAATAATCAAATTTTGGAATAATGATTTAGAATGTTAGTAAAACCATTAAATCTATTATGGTAAGTAATAAAACCATTAATACATTTGTAACATTCAATCTAGATATCATATTGAAATTTTATATAGAAAACAAGGAATTAAAAATATTCAAGTATTAAATAAACTGGATTTTGAGGGAAAATCACAAAAAAACTACCTCAAATTGACAAAAACCATTCCAAACCCAATAGAAAATGCATTAACTATGATTGATAACACCCAAATATGCAAGGAAAGACTATCCATAATCCTTGGAATCAAAATAACTAGGGTTAGACCAAACCCAAAACCAATATTTGAACTCAAAAATGGATAGGGTGCTTAGAAGGATGAAGAACTGAATGGAAATGGGAGAAAAAGAAGAAAGAATGAAGAATAAAGAGAAATGATAGATTAAAATAGAAGAACGTCTTGAGATCAAGAGGAAGAAACCATAAAAAATGAGTAAGGATGATTTTTCATTTTTATACCCTAGGTCGGTTGAGCATGATGAGATGGAAAGAGGGGAGAAAAACATAAAATTGGGTAAGAAAAAATAAGTAATTTCACCTTTCAATGAGATATGGGAATCTTGTATGATTTAGAAAAATAGTTTGGTAAACCGTATATCAACTGTGTGGAATCCACATGATAGAAAAAATACCCTCATATTGTTTGTCAAAATGTTTTACCAATGATGTACCAACCATGAAAAACAACTCTATTAAATAAATACAACACCTCACATTCTTTCCTCAATATTTCTAATAAAAATGTGTAATCTGCACACCATCAAACTCATGTAAAAAATGCTCACAAAATTTTCCCTGAGACTTGCGTCAATCCGTGCATTATCCATGTTATAAAAACAATGAATGAGAAAAAAAACTAAAAAAGCCTCTATAAAAAGGTAATCATGTCCTCTATATAAAGGAAACCCTTCACAGTTCACCAAACCTTACGTAGAAGTAAATCCCTATATAAATATTATTTACATAGTTTACAAAACTATGAGTTACCATACAAAAACCATGTAACACCCTAAAATTTTGTGAAATATTTATTATTTCAAATTAGTTTAATCTTTTTGATATTTTTCACTTCATGTAATAATAAAAATAGTTTTTTTATAATGAAGAACTATATTTGTATTGCATTATATGAAACAAAATGTTATATATCATAACATGTGACTTAAAATCTAACATGCTCTACATAGAACACTGAGGTTAGCATCTATTATACACAATATTGAGTTTCCATATTTACTTGTGTAATATGTAAGACCGAGTGTTACCAAACTATAATATATTATTAAAAATATTAATATCTTATATAATAAGATATAAACTATCCTTCATGTTTACTGTTACGAATAGGATTAAAAAAATATGAAAATACATTGTTAAATTCATTAGTTTTAAATAAACTATAAATTAATATAAGAACCAATTGAATATAAAGGGAGTGTTTTTATAGAAAACTATTTTTTATTTTCAGAATTCTATTTTATCCTAACAAATTAAATTAATTATAATTAGAGGATCATATTAATGAAATATATTTGTTATACTTTATATAAAATATTTTCGATATTCATCCAATATATTTGATAAACATATGATAAGAAGAAACTCAACATTTCACATAAAAATCAAATATTTCTATAAAGGCACTTTTACAACCTTTTAATGCCGAACCTATTTTAATTATAATTTTGGAACTTTTTTGAATGTTATATGTCAAAATAAAAATTACCTTTAAAATATAGGTGTAAAATTTTTATTAGGATGAATTTTTGGTATTTTTCTATAAAGATTCATTTTTCAATGAATAGTGAAAAATACTGAATTTTAATTCAAAATGTTATTTCGTATAATTTATTTATAATGTAAAATTATATTATAATTGTGATTTAAAGTCATATTATATAAATTATTTATCAATTAATCCAATTTAGGTCTTTGGAATCAATTTCACATTGTAATTGAGTATAAAAACAAAGAAAACTTTTAAACATTTTTACTTGAAAAACCCATAGTGTCGTCCCATTAATGAAATTAAATTTAAATTATTTTCCGCTAATTCTGTTATTGGAATTTGAAAAAATAAATTCCATATTTGGAATCATAAAAATCTATAGTGTAAAATAAAGTCAAATTAGTTTTTTATAAAAAATATTATTGAATGCTATTAAAATTAACTATAATGATTAATAGAAAAATTAGCATAACAAGGTACTAAACCTTGAACTTAAGTCCCCCAGTGACTTATACACTTTTTCAAAAGCTATTGGCTAGAAATATTTTTACCCTATACTCCATTTACTATTCTCTATACCATTATTGGTTCCAATTTATATGGGAAACATGTGGTTGGATTTCCTTTTCCCAAAAATATTCATGTGTGTCACTCCCCCTCTACTATAAAAAGGACTCATCCCCAGCCTTTTCCACACACTTCTCAAACCACTTTGGATCAACCAAGATCTAACCAAATAGTTAGTAAAAATCTCTCCAATCATACTAAAATCCCCCCTTTGGGATGAAATCAATCCAAATAATCCCTTTGGTGTAAACCAAAATGAGTTACCCGAATAAGATGGAGTTTGTATGAGTACGACGAGAGTCAAGACACAAAGTAAGGGAATTTCAACTCACTTTTTATTTTTGTGAGATACATGAATTATTCACCACCCATTATTTTTGTGTAGTGTGTATACTTCCCATTAACAAATTTTATGATTCATATAATTAAATATATTGGTATTTACATATCTATTTAATGATATTTCTTTCACAAGGTTTTTGTTTCAAATGTTACCTAATCAGTAGAGTAATTTTGTCTCAATTTTCCTTTTTTGAGATATATGTCATGTTATACACCTATATTTTTCCATGAGGTGTATATGATTAATTTAAAATTTTATGTTATGAATATATTTCTTTTCATGATATTTTAAGACTAATGTAATTTTATTTTCTTAAGTAGGGAGTTTGGTTCAATGTTACTAGGGTGTAAAAGTTTATTAAAATAATCTCATTACTTTTCGAGACTGTTTATGATTCATTTGAAGAAATATTATAATACATCACCCAATAACACTCATTAAATTTATTACCTGGGTTATTCATGATATATTCATTTATTGGTACCATTTTTTTACTCTTTGGTACGTAATATAGTTAAGAACGTGTATTTAAGAAAGCCTAACTATGCTCTCTCTTCGGTCAGAAACCCGTGTTCCTTCAAAACGATTTTTTCTAAAAAGGATTCCAAAAAAAAATTCTATTATCTTATGATCTTTAAAATAAAATTTTACCCATTTTATACCATTTTAATGAAAATGGTTCTTTAAATGGAATCTTATTTTCATTTTTCAGTCGGTACACTTTTCTGAACATTTATGGTGAAAGAGAAATGTTTGGCATGAACAGATTTACTTTCCATCATGATCATCATTTCCTTGAATATTCCATTACAATATTACAAAGTTAATTTTTTTTTAAATTATTATTTTCTAATATTTTTTAAAGTATTTTTTTTAATATTATTTTAAATGAAAAACGTTTTTAGATTTTTTTATTGTTTTACATTATTTTCATAGATTCATTTATAAATTTTCAAAGTATTTAAAAAAAGGGTTTTTTAAAAAATTCGAGCCTTCTGTAAATTTTTTGAATATATTTCAAAAGAAATATTTTTCCAAAACTTTTCAATATTTATTTATACATTTTCAATGTATTTTCAAATAAAATGGGTTTTAAAATGTTTTGAAGCTTATTTTATAAGTTATTAGGAAAGAAGGAATTTCAAAATGATTTCAAGACTTATTTATAATTTTTCAATGAATTTTCAAATAAAATGGTTTTCTAAAGGTTTTATGTATTTAAAATCTTTTTCAAAGAAAACATGATATTTTACTCAAGAAAATTTTTAAAAATATCTTTCTAAGATAGTTTTCATCTAAGACAACATCCATTGATGTTACTCATTTACTTAAAAAAAATGATACAAAGTCTCCATTCATATTATTCCTAGAATGGTTTATGTTTTGATAAAATGCATCCTATGACACATATTTCTCTTCCATGGGTTATATGATTTTGAAACCCACTTCCTTTATAGGTTATTCTAGGATTAAATGAATATAAAACCTATACATTTTCCATAGTTTATGATATGATTAAATGTTTATGATACCCATTTAATTTCATGGGTTATGATATGATATCTTTTTATGGGTCATGATATTATGCATGTTTTTTTATCTTGTGTAACATGTATGTGTGAGTTTAATTATGTGATCGGTGGGAAATATATCTACCTATAATGCATTTGGTAATGATGGATGACTCATGAGTATAATTGTTTGTGGGAACATGATTAAATGCTCATAATGTTATTCACAGACCATGTTTCATGTCCATAATTTTATCCATGAAGCTGATTACATGTTCACAATGTAATGATTTAACCCTATTAGTTTTTATAAGTTATGTTTGAACAAGACTACATGTTCACAATGTTACGCATGTACCTTGTTTCATTTCCATAAGTTATATGTGATCTTGATTACATGTTCACAAACTCATGCATGAACCTAATTACATGTTTAAAAGATTATTATTGGTCTTGGTAACATGTCCATAAGTCTATGTGAGGGCCTTATTTCAGGTCCTTAAACTAATAAGTGAACCTATTTCTTTTTATAGATGTTCATGAAATTATATATTGATATGCATACCATAATTCAATGTCTTATTCATATATTATGATTTCATGGATTATATTCCTCATTATATTTTGATCCATGTCTTATGAAATACTACTCTTTATTCCATGATTCATGTTTATGATCTTTGATATGAACGATATGATCTTCTAATGGTACAATCATGTTCTCATACCATTATGTTCATGTTATGATTTCACATTTTCTTTATTTACCCCTATTGAGAATTTGATCTCACTCTTTTCTTTTGTTTCCCCTATCCAGGTTATTAAGAAAGGTTTTTATGTTTAATTACTAAGGGGGCAGATCTTTGTGGGAACATTGAAGATATTTCACTGAGTTATATGTTTTTTTCCAGATTCGAAAGGATCTAAACTAATACTGTCTTTGGGTGTCTATTTGTTTTATTTTTAAGTATTCAAAAAAGTAGATGTAATGTATATATACATTAATATTATTTCTTTATAGTTGGTATCAGATAAAAGTATTAGTTAACCATTGAAAACTAGGATGAGAAATATTTAGTGAGATACCTACGTATATTTCTAATGATATGCCTAGGGATGTCTCTAAGGATAAGTATATGGATGAGTTAATGATTAGTAAAATGTCCCGGAATTTTTGGAAAGGATAGAGTGAGTGGATTCCTAGAAATACATTCCTAATTTTATACCACAAGAGAATGTGGCTCAAGTAATTAAGCACCTAGTATTAACAACTCCAACAAGGTGTGTCAGGTCTGACTCGATGTAACATGGTACGCAACAACGGGGCTTGCTGTACACCTGGATTAACACTCCTGGGGGATATGCTTTATTAGCTCAAAAACTCTCCACAAAAAATCATAAAATATTTATGTAGAAGTTGGATATTAATAAAATATGATAAATTTAAGGTTTCATAGATTAATAAAGGTGTCATAATTTGGACATCCTAGAAGTGGATTATCATGACTATGTGGTTTTATTCTATGATATGCGTTTCTCACCCTATTATTTTTGGTTTTAGTCAATGAAGAGAACTAGAAGGAACATGGTTATACTTTAATTTTTTAGATATGGAATGTATTGGAATTTTTAAAATCAATTTCCCAAGTGTAAATATTATAATTATTTTTAAGAATGTCTTATGAGTATTGGCTATACTTATGAAGATAAAGAGACCAAAAATGAAATGTGAAAGGTATGTGATGTTTTTTCAGTATTTTTTACATTAAACAAAAGAAGCATGATTGTATTGAGGTAGAGAAACCTTAATACATGATTAATATTTCATATTTTAGGAAATAGGTTTTACGGAATAAGTTTATGGAGCATGAGTAATTTTTTATAAATAAAGTTGTATGGAAGAAGTATTTATGTTTTGAGATTACATTATATGAATCATGAAATATATATGTATTTTCATTATAAGTTATTAGTAAGGATTGGAAGGGGGATTTTTATGGGTGATTAAGACTTATAAAATTTATATTTTTATTAAGGTAAAGTAACCCTTAATGTGATCAAGATGTTGAGAAAATTATGTTTAGCTTGGATAAAGAGATGATTGATTTGGATAAAGTAATTTGGATAACACTGATTACCCTAGATCTGATTATTGATTTTTTGGAAAAGTGGTCTATTTCATCTTGGATGATGTTTATAACTTCTTGTATTTAAATAATGTATCCAATAATCATCGAAAGAAGTAATCATGCATGTTTTAAAAAATTATTTATGGTAATTCATTTATTACTTTGTTTCAAGTGAATATACGACGAGGGTATTAACTTGTTTGGAATGCGAAAACCAAGAATTACATTTTGGGGGATCAACAATATAATTATTTAGTAACCTTATTCATAATGTTTTGTAATTTTAGATTTTGGAAGGGTAATAAGGTTATCCATCGATGGAAAGATTGAGTTAAAATTTTAATGATGTTTATGAGATTAATTTAATATCTCTCCAATTGAGGATTTATGCATATTGGATAACCAATGATAAACATTTATTGAGATGTTATGTGATGGAATATGGAACTAATTATCATAATATTTATGGATCTCATGATTTTTTGGTTCTCCAAGAATGAAACATTCACCATAATTCCTTGGAGTAAGAGATGAAGTGGGTGTTGATCAAGGAAAAAAAATAAAAGGGTGAGATTATACATATGAAAAGGAAATAAATCAACTAATTATATTTATTTATGGTCATTGAAAATAAAATAATTACTTGAATATAGTAAAGGGATATTGAAAATTATTTATCCTAGAACCTATATTTATGATTAATCATATGGTCCCTTAAATCATCAAAGATTTAAAGTTTTGTGATCACTCACTTATACTGATCAATATTCTCTATCACTCTCCATCAGAACTTAATAGTTATATTTTTATTATATTTAAATGTTTTTACTTCCCACCTATCTTCTCCTATATGGAATTCTAATTATAAATTACTTTGGGTAACCTATATATTTCAAACTTTCTCATTTTAAAGGATATTTTAGTATTTATTTTGACTATGTGGGTTTATTTAAAAAGAATGTTCAAGTTTTAAAGTATTGATAACCCAGATGAATTATGAGGGTGAAATTAATTTTAAGGGGGGGTAGAGTGTAACACCCTTATATTTTTCGGAATATAGTTTTTTAATGAATTTAATCTTTTTGATATTTTTTATTTCACGCAACATAAAAAATAGTTTTCTTTATATTAATGAAGTATATTTGGATTGAATTATACAGAAAACCATGTTATTTTGAACTAAAATAAATAAAAATTTTATCATTCTCTACACATAACACCAATGTTAGCGTATATTACACACAATATTAATATTCTTTGAAGGCTTGCGTAACAACTAAGACGGAGTGTTACCAAACTATAATATATTATGAAAAATACTAATATTTAATATAATAAGATATAACCTACTCATTAATGTGAAGTTTATGAATCAGTTAAACTAACATATGAATATAAATTGTTAAATTCATTAGTTAAATAATAATTATAAATTAATAAAGAACCAATTGAATAAAAAGGGAAAGTTTTTATAAAAAACTATTTTTATATTGACATAGATATTTTCTCCTAATAAATTAAATAAATCACAACTGTTGAATGATATTAATGGAATATATATGTTATAATTTCAATAAAATATTTTTAATATTCATCCAATAGATTCGATAAGTATTAGATATGTACAAACTCAATATTTCACAAAAAAATCAAATATTTTCATAAAGGCAGTTTCATCAAATTTTATGGGAGAACCTATTTTAAATCCAATTTTGGGAAAATTTATAAATATTATATGTAAAAATAAAATTTATCTTTGAAAGATAAGTATAAAAATTTTTCTTAGGTTTTTTTTGGTTTTTTATGTGAAGATTCATTTTTCAATGAATAGTGAAAAATACTGAATTTAAATTCAAAATTCATTTTTCATCTAATTTATTTATAGTGATAAATTATATTTTAATTTTGTTTTAATGTAAAATTATATAAAATATTTATCATTTATTTAAATTCAGTTATTTTAATCAAATTCACATTGAAATTGAGTATAAAAACATAGATTTATTTTGAATGTTTTAAATTTAAAAACAACAAGTGTTCTCCCATCACTGAGGTGAAATTTAAATTAATTTATGCAAGTTCTATGATCAAGATTTGGAAAAATGGATTCAATATTTGGAATCAAAATAATTTATAATTTTCAATAAGGTTAAATTTTTTTGACCAAAATTATTGGCGAATGTGATTAAAATTAATTATAATTAATAAGAGTAAAAGTAACTTAACAATGTAATAAAACATAAACATAAGACCCAAAACAACCTATAAAATTTCCCAAAATCCATTTTATGGCCATATTTCGACCCTATAATAATTTTTCATGACTTTGGACCATTATTATATCCAATTTATACAGGAAAACGTGGTTGGAATTCATTTTCCCAAAATTTACAAGATTTTCAATCCTCCTTTAATATAAAAAGGCCTCTTCTACTCCCACTTCCACACACCTCTCAAGCCACATTTGGATGACCAAGATCTTCCCATGTATCACCTAATTATCCCTACCATCTTCCTCGAATTGTAAAATTGTGATAAAAAATATCCAAGAAGATCTTTAGTGCAAACCTAATAGATATACCAAAATAATAGGAAGTTTATATGAGTATGGAGAGAGTCAAGACACAATGGAAGGGAATTTCATCTCACTTTTTATTTCCATGAGATTAATTATTTATTCACCACCCATTAATTTTATTTTTGGTTTTTATACTTACCATGAATTAATTCTATGATTCTTATCCATAATTTTATTGGTATTTACATATCCATTTTATGATGTCACGACCCATCCTCAGGGCCCGTGCCGTGACTACCCTAAGCCCGTTTTCTATAGGCCAGGGATTGTGACTAGCACTAAAAGCGTAAATCCCGAAAAGGGGAGGTCATTGCCTTTATAATGTAAAAAAACACCATAGAGTATGCAAGCTGAAGTAAACACTAATTAAACTGAGTAAAAAAGTGAGTGATGGAAAGTAAATGGGCTAGAATACAAACCCAATTGAAAGTACAGTACAACTGAAAAGGAAAAACACCAGCAATAAAGTAAATCAGCAACCACCGAGTCGTCCTACGGTTATCCCACCTGAAGGGTGGGTAAAAATGATCTCCTCATCTCCTCGGGTCCGGCCTTCTGCTCCGTGTACATCCCGCCTGATAGTCCACCTTTGGGTACCATCCTGCTCTGTAACACCCCAAGATTTCATAGTGTGTTATTTCTTCAAAATAATTCAATAACTTGCACTACACACAACACCGAGTTCAATCACACCATGACTTACAAAAAAAAGCCATTCAAAAGAGGTTATGAATAGTATTATCTAAATTTTAAACTTTATATAATCCTTATAATTTTAGAATCCATATTATGAGTTTCTTAGATATAATGCAAGAACAAATTCATTTTCAGTATTGCACTTTTATCAACTTTTAATAGTGAACCTTTTTTAAATACAATATTTTAAACCTTTTGACTAAATTTGGACATAAAAAATTTAAAATGAAACATCCCAAGCTTCCACGGTACACTTTCTTTGAATAATACAGTAGCGTGTGTTGTACGCAACCTTGAGTTTTAACACACACCACAACCAATCAAACTAGCCGTTATGAATAGTAATACATAGTTTTTGAAATTATATATATTTTATATTTTAAAATGGACTTCATTTTTGGATTCGGAATATCGAATTTAGCCTAAGGTGAAATTTTGGTACATTTCGGATAACTTTCATATTTTGATGAATAGTGAAAATTACAAAATTTTAATTAAAAACAACTTTTTTAATCAAAATAATTAATAGTGATAAATTATGAATTTGAGTGTTTTTAAAGTATATTTAGAATATATTTTTACCATTTAATATAATTTTGGTCATTGGACATAATTTTACAATTAAACCGAACATAAACAAGTGTCAATCTTTTGATAGTTATTATCTTTTAAAAACACGCTTTTTGTTTTGAGAGCGGGAATTAATTTTAAATTAATTTCTGCCACTTCTGTGTTTTGAATTTAGGAAAATGGATTCCATATTTGGAATCAGGATGTTCAAATTGTGTAAATAGGTAACTTTTGTTTTTAGACATTTTGAATAATTACTGCGGTAAATATTTTATTTACCATGGTTAAGGGTAAATCCGGTAAATAAGGGTTAAAAAATAATATTATAATAATACTAAATTACCCTAAAACGTGTATTAACCCTATTGTTTGATACATGGTCGACCATGGGAATCTTTGGGTCTATTTTGGGACCCCATGGATCCACTTGTAAGTGATAATGACACTTTATTTTAATTAAGTTAAAATCAATACAAAAATGACACAAGCATATATCTTTTAGAAACACAATTGTTACATAGGGTTATATATGTTGGATTTTAGGTTATAAATATTCATTATAAAGCTAAAAAGATTTCCTACATAATGATATTTTATTTATAATTTTTAGACATTAAATAATTTATTTTATTTATGACACAATGATGATGCAGTAATTACTATAATAGTAAAAAATTAAAATATCTGATATTATAAATACCCAAATAAATATAATATGAAACTTTTAATGAATTAAACTAATTTTCTAGGATAATATGATATATTAGGATTTATGTAATTGACGTTTTTCGAAGTAATCAATCTGTTATGAGTTTCACAAAAATCATCTATTGAATAGTGTCAAAATTGACATAAAAGAGTTCTTAAAACAAATATTATATTATTAATTGATATTAAATTCCTAAAAATCTAAGGTTCGGCCAAGAGACTTATATCATGATATTTTCATCATTAATGTACCACTTGGGGGTCGCTTGGATGTATATAGTAAGTTTATTAACCATATTATATAAAAATACAAAGAGACATTGTAAAAGTGAAACTAATTAACTTAGAGTTAATACTTAAAGATAAGGTTAATATAAGTACCCAAACCTGTCTAAATTCTATTGGTTGAGTGGTTTTCGACCTATCCCCACCTTAACCTTTGAATAATAAGCTTTGGATCCATTAGAAACCGAATATGAATTTATTATAAATTAATATTTCTAGCTTTTCCAAAGGTGCCCCTCACCCCTCTTATAAAAGGGCACTCCTCCTTCTCATTTCTTCACACCTTCAAAGCCTTTTGGTTCGGCCAAACTCTGCCCAAATACTCTCCCAACATCCCTCACTACAACCTAGAGGCCTTAGTTTGATCAGAAAGCAAACCTAAGGAGCCCTTTTGATCAAATCAAAAGGAAGAACCCGAAGAAGAGGTAATGATTTCACCACCCTTCTCCAAGTTCATTTCTTCTTCCACTTCTTCTTCCTTTGTTCTTACCATTCTAAAATAATAACTCCAGTATCTCACATATACTGTGATGTTATTATAAATATGGTACAACTATATTCAGTATTCTATCCACCCTTTGAATAACATGTCACCATACGTGCGTACGTACGGACTACCGTCTCCACGTCGTGGTGTAATTGTTATTCAATATAATATTATTTGGATGGGTATAATAATGATGTGTAACTCATGTAAATAATAAATATAACATGTTAATTATTCTGTATATATGATATACCATCCATTTATATATTATTTTAATATCAAAAGAATGATATTGTCGCTCGTGCGTACGTACGGACTACCGTCTCCACGAACGCGATGAGATTCATTCTCCATCGTATCCATTCAAGTATAATTATCATTTGATGATTTAAAAATGATGTTTAAGGACTAGATATCATTCTGGATATGAATAAGATACAACAACCATGGCTTATGTAACAAAACATATAAAAGAAAATGAGTAAGTTAACTCCCGAAACGACGATAATTCTATGATATTATTAACAAATCAATGTTAACAGATCATATATGATATCATATTATTATATATGATTATTGTATAATTTAATAACAACTATTTCACCATTATACAGGAGGTTAACCTACCCCAACCAAGGAAAAGTACAAGGTAAGGGTTATTTCACAATCTCTTCATTATCCGAGGTTGTTTATATGTAATAATCTAATGGGATGTCTTTATCATCCACATCCATGTTTTCTTAAAAATGCATTTCAAATTTTTTTTTATTATTTACAAGAATATGGGTTAAAGTCATTTATACCCTTGTTTGAATTTTTATAAGAGGAATCTTTCTTGTCGTTTTCAAAACAAGGTCCTTTTAACCTTTTCGACAGAATTAAGGTAAGAATGTTTTTTTGTTAACTTATACGACAGGTGCGGTTATACTCTTCCATTATTACACCTTGGAAGCTTCCCTTAAACGCTTGTAAGGATATTTTCAAAATAAAGTTTTTCTTTTATAATTATGTTATTTTTATATGATTTCAAAAAAAGATATATTTCTCTCAAATATATGAAAATCCAGTGCAAATGTATACGTATTTAACGCAAGCTTAAAAATGTTTTCAGAAAACCCGACTCTCGAGTTTGGTAGACAGGAATGGATTGGGAGTGGACCCATCATGGCCTGTAATTAGTCGAGCAGTCTCAGAATTAGTTATTTTGTTTTCAGAAGCTTGCATAATGTTTTCAGAAAAACACTGGAGTGTATTTTAGCAATTTTAAACGTAAGTATCTTCTAAAAAATTGCATCGGTAAGTCTCATGAGACAAACTAGTGTCTTGGCACAAGGCCTTGACAAAATCTTATTTGCAGTCTTGGCACGAGGCCTTGACTATGTGGTTATGATAGTCTGGCATTATGCATTCCAACATTATGAAAGTGGTTATTGATTTTTGCATGTGATTATTCGATTAGTAGAATATCCATGTGAATAAGTAAATGGCATTATTTCGTTTTATTTATGCCATACCATGTTGAAAGTTCATGTTTGAAAGGCTTTTGTTTTAGTTATACATTGCCTTAAATGTTTATTCTTATTTATGAAAGTTTCCGCTATATTTTCATCCTTACTGGGCATTTGAGGTCACCCCTTTTCTATGTTTTATTTTCCCCAGGAAGTGAAGAAGTAAGTAATGAATGACCTGCAGGGATATTATGTGGGGATATGAGTATGGATTATGGAGACAATATGTTGTTGTAGTAGTTTTTCATTTTATGATGTAATGTAAAACTTATGAATATATCTAGTGTTTCCAAGGCTACTAAACCAATCGGTCTTTCGAGATTTGATCTTTCTTGTGATCATGCCAATGTTATGTAATAATGCACCGACTCTGGGTAACTAGGGTCGGGGCGTTACAGTTGGTATCAGAGGAAGTTTAGTACAAACCTTGGAAGCTAGATTTAGATAAACTCTGATTAGAGCACGTAGACCTAAGATGAACTTTGAGGATTAGTGTAGAAGAACTTCCTAGAATTTTGGTATTGTAGAGATTTTGTGAGTTTTCCGAGCAATACATCCCTGTCTGGATACGAACAGGTAGAGGCGGCTCTGGCACAGATGTACCTAGGGGTAAAACACGAAAACACCGCTTTGAGCTAGACTCGAACGGGAACTGGTGCACGACAACGGGCCTTGCTGCACTCTTGGTTACGACACTCCCGGGGGATATGCTTAGGATAATTCTCATTTTATTTACAAACCATTATGAAGGGTTTATGAGTATATACATCCTCAAAGGAGACATTTTTATGATTATGGATTATATCCATAAATAGTTCAATTTATGTTAAGTGTTTTATAAGTATGGGATTATGTATTTTGATTCATAAACTGATCTAGTGTATGCCATTGTTTAAAAAATGGCGCCCAGTAGAAGGAATGAGAACTCCAGAAATGCACATGATCCAAAGAGAAGGAAGGATCATATCTTTCATGGTCTTAAGCTAGAATTTATGAGAGAAATAGTCTCCCATGTATTATCATCATATGAAGAAATAATATCATGTGTTGATAAGATAAGTAAAGAGTTTACTGAGTCCTATGGCTTTGAAGGGAAGCAAGAGAAGAAAAGGATGGAAGAGAGAAAGATGGATAAAGGGAAGAGGGAAAAGAATAATTTTCCCATATGTGGTAACTGTGGAAAGAAACACCCTGGAACTTTCCTGAAAGGAATGGGAGTTTTTTATAAGTGTGGAGGAAAAGGGCACAAAGTACGTGACTGCAAGGGTAATAAAATGGTTTTAAATGTACAATGCTTCATTTACAAGGAGTTTGGACACTACGCGAACTTATGTCCCAGTCATCAGACTATGACGAAAATGATGTTATTGGATAATAATCAAGTTATGATACTACCACAGATGAAGAGGAATGATTAGAGTTCTTATGTTGATTATGTCAATTGAGTGTTGTATCAACAATGTACTTGTTATAATAATTATGGAGTATATAAGGATTGTACTGCAGTACTATTTCATTAAAGACTTGAGATTGTGTGGAACAAAGAAAAGTGACTCAATAGCAGGATAAATTTTTGGAAAATATATGGTTGAGAAAATGATAAATCATAATATAGTTCTGATACTGAGGTACTGATTTTGGAATAATATGTGATTGTTTTGGATAAATTATATTGGATATTCTTGAATACCTTGGAACTGATTAATGATTTGTATATTCCATCATTTTTGGGGTTTAAAACATTTTTGGATTAATGAAGTATATCCAGCATTCTATATGGAATAAGGGAGCATGAATGTAATCAATAAGGAATATGGTAATACATGATGAAGGTATTCATACGTTATTATGGGGTAAAAAGGATCTATATTATGTTTACCTTCCTTATAAATGTTAGACTGTGAGTTTGGACAGAAGTATTTTGGATAGTTCTAGTTTGGATTATTTTGGATTGCCATAAAAGGACAACCCGGAGGTCGGGCGGCAACCCGTCACGTCCGGCAAGGCTGCGAGACTTGAACCCGCAACCGAAGGGCGACAAGGGTGTATCACCTACCACTGGCCCATGAGATGTCCTGGATTAAATAATGTAGTTTTTTTTAAAAGATCTGGTAGATGAATTATAAATTCATTTATTTTGGAACCCTGTACGAATAGTATAAATAGAAATTTTTTTACGTTCTATTATCTTTTAGAGTGAAAGATGAGTTTGTGGTAGAAATTTATTAATGGATAAAACTCTAATTATAATGTAAGTATATCTCCTTATGATATTAGCCAATCTCATAAATAAATTCCTCAACATTAATAAAAGGAACTTGGAACAAAAATGTTTTCCTAGATGGTACCTTAAATCATCACTAATTTATGGCTTTGGGATTGTTGGCCTTTTCATAGCCATGTTCTCTACCACTCTCCATCAGATAATTGATGGTTATATTTTTCTTCCATATCCATATTTTCCTACATGGAACCCTAGTATGTGTTATTTTCGGTAATCTTCATACTTTCGACTCTTTATTTTAAATAGAGGCCTCATTAATTCATTTTTCGATGTGGGATTTCAACTAAGATATTTTGAAACGTCAAAAATGTGTTATCCTAATACCCTATGTTTTGTTGAACCGATGATATTTCAAATCATCATAGATTGATGAATTTAAGGACCTCAATTTTATACTTGTTTGTGATTGATGACCTCAATCACTACCTATAAATATTTACGTTTTCCTCCAATTATATGTCTCTAAATGCCACCAATGTTCTCCTAATCAAGATCATAATTTGGTGGTGACCCTTTAATTTCTCTTTTCCTCATATTAAGACTAAATTTTAGTAACCCAATTTCCTATGTGGTTTTTCCCACAAATATATTTTCTATTTTCAACCTTTTATTTTCGAAGAACAATTTCAAATTGCGAGGATGCAATTTATTGAAGGAGGGGAGAATGTAACACCCCAAGATTTCATAGTGTGTTATTTCTTCAAAATAATTCAATAACTTGCACTACACACAACACCGAGTTCAATCACACCATGAATAAAAAAAAAATCCATTCAAAAGAGGTTATGAATAGTATTATCTATATTTTAAACTTTATATAATCCTTATAATTTTAGAATCCATATTATGAGTTTCTTAGATATAATGCAAGAACAAATTCATTTTCAGTATTGCAATTTTATCAACTTTTAATAGTGATCCTTTTTTAAATACAATATTTTAAACTTTTTGACTAAATGTGGACATAAAAAATTTAAAATGAAACATCCCAAGCTTCCACGATACACTTTCTTTGAATAATACAGTAGCATGTGTTGTACGCAACCTTGAGTTTTAACACACACCACAACCAATCAAACTAGCCGTTATGAATAGTAATACCTACTTTTGGAAATTATATATATTTTATATTTTAAAATGGACTTCATTTTTGGATTCGGAATATCAAATTTAGCCTAAGGTGAAATTTTGGTACATTTCGGATAACTTTCATATTTTGATGAATAGTGAAAATTACAAAATTTTAATTAAAAACAACTTTTTTAATCAAAATAATTAATAGTGATAAATTATGAATTTTAGTGTTTTTAAAGTATATTTAGAATATATTTTTACCATTTAATATAATTTTGGTCATTGGACATAATTTTACAATTAAACCGAACATAAACAAATGTCAATCTTTTGATAGTTATTATCTTTTAAAAACACGCTTTTTGTTTTGAGAGCGGGAATTAATTTTAAATTAATTTCTGCCACTTCTGTGTTTTGAATTTAGGAAAATGGATTCCATATTTGGAATCAGGATGTTCAAATTGTGTAAATAGGTAACTTTTGTTTTTAGACATTTTGAATAATTACTGCGGTAAATATTTTATTTACCATGGTTAAGGGTAAATCCGGTAAATAAGGGTTAAACAATAATATTATAATAATACTAAATTCCCCTAAAACGTGTCTTAACCCTATTGGTTGATACATGGTCGTCAATGGGAATCTTTGGGTCTATTTTGGGACCCCATGGATCCACTTGTAAGTGATAATGACACATTATTTTAATTAAGTTAAAATGAATACAAAAATGACACAAGCATATATCTTTTAGAAAAACAATTGTTACATAGGGTTATATATGTTAGATTTTAGGTTATAAATATTCATTAGAACTCTAAAAATATTTCCTACATAATGATATTTTATTTATAATTTTTAGACATTAAATAATTTATTTTATTTATGACACAATGATGATGCAATAATTACTATAATAGTGAAAAATTAAAAAAATTGATATTATAAATACCCAAATAAATATAATATGAAACTTTTAATGAATTAAACTAATTTTCTAGGATAATATGATATATTAGGATTGATTGAATTGACTTTGTTCGAAGTAATCAATCTGTTATGAGTTTCACAAAAATCAACTATTGAATAGTGTCAAAATTGACATAAAAGAGTTCATAAAACAAATATTATATTATTAATTGATATTAAATTCCTAAAAATCTAAGGTTCGGCCAAGAGACTTATATCATGATAGGTTCATCATTAATGTACCACTTGGGGGTCTCTTGGATGTATATAGTAAGTTTATTAACCATATTATATAAAAATACAAAGAGACATTGTAAAAGTGAAACTAATTAACTTAGAGTTAATACTTAAAGATAAGGTTAATATAAGTACCCAAACCTGTCTAAATTCTATTGGTTGAGTGGTTTTCGACCTATCCCCACCTTAAACTTTGAATAATAAGCTTTGGAGCCATTAGAAACCGAATATGAATTTATTATAAATTAATATTTCTAGCTTTTCCAAAGGTGCCCCTCACCCCTCTTATAAAAGGGCACTCCTCCTTCTCATTTCTTCACACATTAAAAGCCTTTTGGTTCGGCCAAACTCTGCCCATATACTCTCCCAACATCCCTCACTACAACCTAGAGGCCTTAGTTTGATCAGAAAGCCAACCTAAGGATCCCTTTTGATCAAATCAAAAGGAAGAACCCGAAGAAGAGATAAGGATTTCACCACCCTTCTCCAAGTTCATTTCTTCTTCCACTTCTTCTTCCTTTGTTCTTACCATTCTAAAATAATAACTCCAGTATCTCACATATACTGTGATGTTATTATAAATATGGTACAACCATATTCAGTATTCTATCCACCCTTTGAATAACATGTCACCATACGTGCGTACGTACGGACTACCGTCTCCACGTCGTGGTGTAATTGTTATTCAATATAATATTATTTGGATGGGTATAATAATGATGTGTAACTCATGTAAATAATAAATATAACATGTTAATGATTCTGTATATATGATATACCATCCATTTATATATTATTTTAATATCAAAAGAATGATATTGTCGCTCGTGCGTACGTACGGACTACCGTCTCCACGAACGCGATGAGATTCATTCTCCATCGTATCCATTCAAGTATAATTATCATTTGATGATTTAAAAATGATGTTTAAGGACTAGATATCATTCTGGATATGAATAAGATACAACAACCATGGCTTATGTAACAAAACATATAAAAGAAAATGAGTAAGTTAACTCCCGAAACGACGATAATTCTAAGATATTATTAACAAATCAATGTTAACAGATCATATATGATATCATATTATTATATATGATTCTTGTATAATTTAATAACAACTATTTCACCATTATACAGGAGGTTAACCTACCCCAACCAAGGAAAAGTACAAGGTAAGTGTTATTTCACAATCTCTTCATTATCCGAGGTTGTTTATATGTAATAATCTACTGGGATCTCTTTATCATCCACATCCATGTTTTCTTAAAAATGCATTTCAAATTTTTTTTTATTATTTACAAGAATATGGGTTAAAGTCATTTATACCCTTGTTTGAATTTTTATAAGAGGAATCTTTCCGTCGTTTTCAAAACAAGGTCCTTTTAACCTTTTCGACAGAATTAAGGTAAGAATGTTTTTTTGTTAACTTATACGACAGGTGCGGTTATTCTCTTCCATTATTACACCTTTGAAGCTTCCCTTAAACGCTTGTAAGGATATTTTCAAAATAATGTTTTTCTTTTATAATTATGTTATTTTTAAATGATTTCAAAAAAAGATATATTTCTCTCAAATATATGAAAATCCAGTGAAAATGTATACGTATTTAACGCAAGCTTAAAAATGTTTTCAGAAAACCCGACTCTCGAGTTTGGTAGACAGGAAGGGATTGGGAGTGGACCCATCATGGCCTGTAATTAGTCGAGCAGTCTCAGAATTAGTTATTTTGTTTTCAGAAGCTTGCATAATGTTTTCAGAAAAACACTGGAGTGTATTTTAGAAATTTTAAACGTAAGTATCTTCTAAAAAATTGCATCGGTAGGTCTCATGAGACAAACTAGTGTCTTGGCACAAGGCCTTGAAGAAATCTTATTTGCAGTCTTGGCACGAGGCCTTGACTATGTGGTTATGATAGTATGGCATTATGCATTCCAACATTATGAAAGTGGTTATTGATTTTTGCATGTGATTATTCGATTAGTAGAATATCCATGTGAATAAGTAAATGGAATTATTTCGTTTTATTTATGCCATACCATGTTGAAAGTTCATGTTTGAAAGGCTTTTGTTTTAGTTATACATTGCCTTAAATGTTTATTCTTATTTATGAAAGTTTCCGCTATATTGTCATCCTTACTGGGCATTTGAGCTCACCCCTTTTCTATGTTTTATTTTCCCCAGGAAGTGAAGAAGTAAGTTATGAATGACCTGCAGGGATATTATGTGGGGATATGAGTATGGATTATGGAGACAATATGTTGTTGTAGTAGTTTTTCGTTTTATGATGTATTGTAAAACTTATGAATATATCTAGTGTTTCCAAGGCTACTAAACCAATCGGTCTTTCGAGATTTGATCTTTCTTGTGATCATGCCAATGTTATGTAATAATGCACCGACTCTGGGTAACTAGGGTCGGGGCGTTACATGCTCTACAAGCCTCAACCACGATTAGCGCTGTCCATCGTTTGCAACCAACACAACGTATTGCGGGCATGGACCATGCATGGGTGAGTATACGATACTCAGTAGGGACACCGAGACCCCCAAGGTCTCCCAGAATCCACAAAGGATAAACCATAAAGAAAGGAAACAAACACAAGGTATCAACCAACTTTACTTAGGTATATTCCCATACATATACCTAAGTCATCAAATCCAGTTCAGATCCAACTCACGATCCCAAGTTAAAACCAGTCCACACATGAATGTAAATCTCAATCCACAAAGGAAAGCACAACCCAATCCACACAGGAAAGCACAACCCAATCCACACAAGAAAGCACAACCCAATCCACACAGGAAAGCACAACCCAATCCACACAGGATAAAATGTCAATCATATCGAAGATATTGATTAAAAGTTAACACTCAACTCACACAGGTATACTACTCATGAAGATGGATGGAGATGATATATGTAGCCTCTGAATCATCTCCCCTTCCAAACCCACGTAGAATCCAAGTACAGAAGTCGTCGTTGCCGAAACCCCATAGGATCCAAGTATAGTAACAATCGCTGCCGAACCCACGTAGGATCTAAGTACAGTCGTCATCATCGTCGCAGTTGCAACCAGCTCTAGGGTTCCCAGACACAGAATACTCGATTCCGGGATGGTCCACTCCTCGAGTCAAAGGGGTGGATAAATCAACCGTCACGAAGACTATAGATGATGTATCCCAACGTTTTGTCCCACGTCATAGGGGAAAACCAAGCAAAATGTGCCCGAGTCATGGAGAACCAGACGACCAAGCCATTTTCCAAAAGTACATGGCATGTAGGTATGCGATACACACCGTGTCCTCAGATACCGGGTACTGCCCGTGTGATACAGATCATACCGTAGTGCGGTTCGTGTAGATAAGTAAATACACAGCGTGTACTATGGTTACATGCCGTGTCCAAACCTCTAGTGTCGGTTCCATGTGTGCTTTCCATGTTTGGCCATGTGGTAGAGTACATTCCCGTGTACTCCACCCCGTGTCCATGTATTTCCGGAATACTCGCCGTGCCTCTTGGCCGTATGGTTCTTCTCGTGTCCGTGTATCACCCAGATTATACGTCGAGCCTCACAAATTTGATTCTACCGTTCATTGAAGATAATACACATCGTGCCTCAGGGCCATGTATTTCTGCCCATGTCCGTGTATCACCTAGATTACACACCGAGCCTCACGAAGTTGCTTCTACCTTTCAATTAAGATAATACACGCCGTGACTTGTGGTCGTGTATTTCTGCCCATGTCCGTGTATAACCCAGATTACACACCATGTCCATCGAAGTCTCCTCTGTTAAACTATGTGAACATTACACACCGTGTGAGTGGTGTCACACGTCGTGTGTCACTTCTTCTGATGTCCGTTACTTGTATCGTTGAACACTTTTACTACACGGCGTGTACTTTGGAAGGACACGCAGTGTATTCTGGAATTTTCCAGAAACAACGCCTTTGGCCATCACGCCTCCCGAAGCATCCATCCTTTGTTCCGATGATCCATTTACTACAAAACTCCCGTTCCTAGGTCGTCCCGATGTTCTGAGGCCATTTCCGATGTTTTTGGGCCTCCGATCAGCTCCGAAAAGTTTCCTTGATTCACTTCTCAAGAACGGTTGGAGAACACCATACAACAAGAATGACGGAGGAATCGGACCATGTTAGTTCGGTCCGGTTCCTTCCGCAATAGTTCGATAGAAAAAGGTTCAGAGAGAACCAATAAAATGAAAGGTAAAACAACATTGATCATTCCTAAACACACACCTACCTCAATTCAAGAATGTTGATCGCTTTGACATAGTATGGAGATGCTTTCGTTGTTCCGTTGACGTTTCCACGGAAAGACGACGTCACTTTGTCAACGTCGAGAAGAAAGAAGTTGAGGTTGGCACCTGGCATTATTGGCATTCTTCGAGGAGGAGGATGAAGTTCTTCTAGAGAAAAGAGCTCTCTCCCCCAATGTCTCCACACAACAATCCTAAAAACCCCCAAATTAAAAAATACTTACTCTAATTTTATTATAACATGCCAAATATTTCAATTTTAAAATTCAAACACATAATTTACATAATTGATTAAGTGTGTCATCCTGATTAAAGAGGAGAGAGGGGAGAGTTACAAATTAATGGGGAGTTTCCAAAATTAAGAGGTGTTAGAGGAGTTAAAGGTATTTGAAGGGGTGGGGCTCGTGTGGGCCCCACCTCACAGATATCCTAACAGGAGGAGTTAGGATCTAGTGGGTCCCACCCCAACTCCTATACTCAGGATAAAACCACTTAGGTTAGAAGTAAAATTTGTTCCAAAAATTTTATTTACTTCACATTTAATCCTCAATTTTTAACAACTCCTCCCAAGAAAACGCACCTTCGAAAAAGGTCCTCTTAAGAAAACACCACCACTGCGGTTTCATCGGTGCCCCCAGAATTCGATTCCGACCACCGGTTCAAAAGATAGAAAAACCCGCTCATTCATCTACTGAATGTACCCGAGCTAAAATTTGGAAATTGATTCTGGGCACACCGGGCCTTGGAATCAGGTGTCGTCCAAAATTGCGTACTCATAAAATCCCAAAAAATTTATGAAAAAAATTTCCTTGAAATTTACGGGTATTTACATTACTCCCACCTCATGGATTTACGTCCCCATAAAGATACATCACAAAACTAGGGAAAAAAATGAGGTTACTGAGCACGCATCTGAGCCTCCCGCTCCCATGTGCTCTCTTGGAGGTTCTTGTGCTGCCACCTGATGCGCACTAGAGGAATCGACCATCCACATAGGACCCGCTCCTGTCGATCCTCGATCTCCATCGTGACCTCTGCAAATGTTTCCCCGTCATCGATCTCCAGCTCCCCGTGATCAATGATATGTGCCGGGTGGTGCATGTATCTCCTCAGCTGGGGTACATCGAAGACGTCGTGCACCCGGTGAAACTAAGGTGGAAGAGATAGGGGATAATCCACCACACCTATCCTGATAAGAACATGAAATGGTCCAATGAAGCACATAGATAACTTTTCACCCCATCCAAATCTCTGTAATCCACGTCTAGGTGAGACCCGTAAGAAAACATGGTCGTCATCCTCGAACTCCAGTGGTCTCCCCCTCCTATCAGCATAAGACTTCTATCATCTCTATGCAGTCCTTATCCGCTCCTGGATGATCTTCACCTTCTCTATCATAGCCTAGACCATCTATGATCCTACGAGTGCTGAATCCCCAGGGTCTATCCAGTATAGTGGTGATATGCAAGGTCGGTCATACACTGCCTCATATGGTGCCATCTCGATGGTGGAGTGGTAGCTGTTGTTGTACACAAACTCCACCAATGGTAGGTGATCCTCCCAGCTGCGACCAAAGTCAAGGAGACATGCACGGACCATGTCCTCGAGTGTCGGAATGGTCCTCTCCGTCTGGACATCCGTCTGAGGGTGAAAGGAGGTGCTCAGGCGCAGCTGCGTCCCTAATGCCTCCTGCAACCCCTTCCAAAGATGGGAAGTAAATCAAGCATCTTGATCAGAGATGATTGTCGATGGCACACCATGAAGCCATACGATCTCCTGAACGTAGAGGAGTCCCAATCTCTCTACTAAGCCCTACTCCCTGATAGGTAGAAATTGGGCCAACATGGTGAGTCATTCGACAATCACCCAAATGAAGTTGTGACCTCTGGAAGTACATGGAATCCCTATCATGAAATCCATAGATATCCCAAACCACTTCCACTCAGGGACCTCCAAGGGCTGTACCAAACCTACTGGTACCTGGTGCTCCGCCTTAACCTACTGGCAGGTGAGGCATCGTGAAACGAACTCTGCCACAACCTTCTTCATACCTGGCCACCAGTGCTGTCGTTTGAGGTCCTGGTACATCTTCGCTACTCTAGTATGTACCGCTAGAGGGGAAGTGTGAAACTCCCTCAGAAGCTCCTCCGGTAATGCAGCTGGTACCATGGTACATCCCCTAAAAAAGATGACATGCTCTCCTCCTACTGAGAATCTATCAGGTGCCTGTCCTGAGGATATCTGTGCACATTGCGTCTCAAAGTCAACATCCCTGTGCTCTACCTCTCTGAACCACTGAAGTAGTGGAGGAGTGACTGTGAGTGAATGTAGAAAGGCTACCCCATCTCTATCCATGAAGGATATCTACAACGCGGCTAGCTTCTCTATCGCCTCTCCATGTAGTTGGATGCCCGACCTTTTGCTGAGAGCATCAGCTACTACGTTCCCCTTCCCATGAATATAGACTATCTCTAAGTCATAGTCCTGGAGGAACTCGACCCATCGTCGTTGTCTCATGTTCAGGTCCTTTTATGATAAGATGTACCTAAGACATTGGTGGTCAGAGTAGATTGTAAAGCGCTCTCCCATCAGATAGTGCCACCACATATTCAGGGCAAAGACCACTGCTGCTAACTCCAGGTCATGGGTAGCATAGTTCTTCTCATGCTGCCTCAAATGTCATTAAACGTAAGCGATCACTGCCTGCTCCTGCATCAGGACACACCTGAGTCCGGTCCCTGATGCATCTCAATAAATTACGTACCCTATGCCCTCCTCTGGTAGCTTCAAGATGGGTACACTGGTCAATCTCTGTCTCAACTCTTGGAAGCTCTGCTGACATCTATTCGACCATACGAATGGTTTCCCCTTCTTCGTCAAAGCTGAAAGTGGTGCTGCAACTCTGAAGAAGTTTGGAACAAATCTCTGATAGTACCCAGCCAGACCTAGGAAAGTCCGCACCTCCGTCATGCTCATGGGTGGCTCCCAAGCTAGCACTACCTCGATCTTCACAGGGTCCACCGCAACTCCTGCCTCAGAGATAATGTGTCCTAATAAGTGGACCTCTCGAATCCAGAACTGACACTTCAAGAGCTTACCATAATGCTGGTGATCTCGGAGTATGTCTAGTACAACCCTCAAGTGGTAGACGTGCTCCTCCTCAGTAGTCGAGTAAATCAATATGTCATCGATGAAGACTACGACAAATCAATCGAGGTAATGCTGGAAGATCCTATTCATGAGACTCATGAACACTGCTGGAGCATTGGTTACACCAAAAGGCATAACCAAGAACTCATAGTGGCCATACAGGCACCTGAAGGCCGTCTTCTGCACATCCCCATCTCGAACTCTAAGATAATGATAGCCCGACCTGAGGTCTATCTTCGAGAACCAACGTGATCCCTTAAGCTGATCGAAGAGGTCTTCAATCCTCGGAAGTGGATACTTGTTCTTCACAGTCACCTGATTCAGGCAACGGTAGTCGACACACAATTGAAAGATCCTGTCCGCCTTCTTGGCGAACAAAATCGGGGAAGCCCAGGGTGAAACCCTGGGTCGAATGAATCCCTTTCCATACAAGTCCTCCAGCTATACCCGTAGCTCACGAAGCTCAGTGGGAGCAATCCAATATGCTGGGGTAGATATCGGGGTTGTCCCAGGGTACATGTCAATATAGAAGTCTACCTATCTGCGAAGAGGTAGTCCTGGAATGTCGTTAGGAAAAACGTCCGCATACTGATCCACCGCAATAAGAAAACTCGGACTCCACACATCAACTGATCCTAGGATGATACTAGCCAACTGATGAGTGATCAGCTGCCTCCTCCTCCATGTATGTCCATCCTGTGCTGCAATGGCTTCCTTCTCACCGTTGAAGGTGAACCCGGTCCCATCACTGCGAACACATCGCACCTTGCACCAAATACATTAGATCTGAGCATGGACTATAGATAAACAATCCATGCCCAAGATGACGTCGTAAGGCCTCGACGTCGCTACAAGAAGATCCCAGCCGAATCTCTCACCCCCTAGAGTAAGCTCACACTGCCGGAACCCGTGCGTAATCGTTGAGTCTACTCCCATAAGAGTCTCTAGCCGTAAAAACTGAGCCAACAGCTCCGTTGGAATCTCCGAGCGCTGAAAAAAGGCATCAGCAATGAAAGAATGACTCTCTCCTGTGTCTATAAGAACTGCAGCAAGGGTGGAGTAGACACAGATAGTACTTTGAATCATCTTAGGCACACTGTGGTCGTAAGCCTCCACTCCCTGGAGTTGGGCATGCCTCTGTCCACCAGCTCCCTGTGGTCGGGGTGGACCTCCTGGTGGTGGTAGTGGTATAGCCTCAAAGCGTCGCCCACCACCTACTACTCGGCCGTCTCCTCTACCTCATCCGCCTTCTCCCTGCGGACTGCCACGGTCGAACCTCTGCCTCTGCTTGGGTGGTCCCTCAACCGTCTGATGCTCCTCTGCATGGCAGGTCGGGCAGTCACGAGCCATGTGGCCCTACCCGCCGCATGCATAGCACTATCTGCCTCTTGAATTACTGGCTCTGTTGTGTGTTCCCCGCACCTCTGAACCAGTATCCTGAGGTTGTCCACCTGATGGTCTATTCCGCGTGGACCCCTATGACATCCGTCGACTTCCATATGCAGAAGACTCCGCTACGTTCCTCCCTACAGTAGGTCGCGCTGTTGGCGTAGGCTCAGCTAGAAATATCTCCACAAGAAGGCCTTGCTCCAGTACTCCTTCCTGTGTTGGAATACTGAGGGAGATCATTGATGCCCTGATCTCATGCCTCAGTCCCTAGTCGAAGGTCCTGGCATGAAAGAATGGGTCTCGTACCATGTAAGTGGAATAGAGCGAGAGGTCGGTAAACCTTGCCGAGTACTTGGCTACTATCATACTACCCTACCATAGCTATAGTATCTATTGAATACGCACCTCACGGAGGGTGGCTGGAACGAAATCCGAGTGGAAGAGGCTCTTGACGTCTGACCAAAGGAGAGATGCCTCGACGTTCACCTAGAGCATTAGGCTCCACCATCTACCTGCTGCCGTGTGCAAAAGACTCGCTACAAGGATCACCATGAGGTCAGCTGGTGGCCCTACTAATATGAAGACTCGGACAATATCCTCTCTCTCCCATGTGCTCTCTTGAATGTTCCTGTGCTTCCACCTGATGCGCACTAGAGGAATCGGCCGTCCACGTAGGGCCCGCTCCTGTCGATCCTCGATCTCCACCGGGATCTCTGCAAATGTTGCACCATCATCGATGTCTAGCTCCCTGTGATCAATGATATTCTCTAGGTCATGCACGTATCTAATTAGCTAGGATACATGGAAGACGGCGTTCACCCAGTGCAACTGAGGTGGAAGAGCCAGGTGATAAGCCACCTCGCCTATCCTGCTGAGAACATGAAATGGTCTGATGATGCGCGGACATAACTTGACACCGCAGACAAATCTCCGTAATCCACGTCTAGGTGAGACCCATAAGAAAACTTGGTCGCCATCCTCGAACACTAGTGGTCTCCTCCTCCTATCAGCATAGGACTTCTGTCGGCTCTATGCAGTCCTCATCCGCACCTGGATGATCTGCACCTTCTCTATCATAGCCTGGACCATCTCGTGTCCTACGAGTGCTGACTCCCTAGGGTTTGTCCATCATTGATATGATCTGCAAGGTCGGCCGTACAATGCCTCGTATGGTGCCATCATGATGGTGGAGTGGTAGCTGTTGTTATACGCAAACTCCACCAATGCTAGATGATCCTCCCATCTGCGAAAAAAGTCAATAAAACATGTACATAGCATGTCCTCGAGTGTCTGAATGGTCCTCTCTGTCTGGCCATCCGTTTGAGGGTGAAAGGCAGTGCTCAGGCGCAACTGCGTCCCAAATGCCTCCAGCAACCCCTTCTAAAGCCCGGAAGTAATGCGAGTGTCTCGATCAGATATGATAGTCGATGGCACACCATGAAGCCATAAAATCTCCTGAACGTAGAGGTGTCCCAATCTCTCTAGTGATCTTTGCTCCCTGATAGGTAGAATGTGGGCCGACATGGTGAGTCGGTCGACAATCAACCAAATGGAGTCCTGGCCTCTGAAAGTACGTGGAAGCCCTGTCACAAAATCCATAGATATACCATCCCACTTCCACTCCGGGGCCTCCAAGGGATGTACCGAGCCTACTGGTACTTGGTGCTCCGCCTTCACCTGCTGGGAGGTGAGGCATCGTGAAACGAACTCTTCCACAGCCTTCTTCATACTAAGACAGTAGTGCTATCGTCTGAGGTCCTGGTACATCTTCGCTACTCCAGGATATACCGCTAGAGGGAATGTGTGAAACTCCCTCAGTACCTCCTCTCGTAATGCAGTTGGTACCATGGTATGTCCCCTGAAAAAGACGACCTTCTCTCCTCCTACAAAGAATCCATCAGGTGCCTGTCCTCAAGATATCTGTGTATGTTGTGTCTCACAGTCAACGTCCCCACGCTGTGCCTCTCTAACCCGCTGAATTATTTGAGGTGTGACTGTGAGCGACAGTAGAAAGGCTACCCCATCTCTATCCACGATGGATATCAGCAACTCGACTAGCGGCTCCGTCGCCTCTCCAAGTAGCTGGATGCCTGACCTCCTACTGAGAGCATCAGCTACTACGTTCCCCTACCCCGGAGTATAGAATATATCAAAGTCATAGTCCTATAGGAACTCAATCCATCACCGCTTTCTCAGGTCCAGGTCCTTCTTTGAGAAGATGTATCTGAGACACTGGTGGTCAGAGTAGACTGTGAAGCGCTCTCCCATCAGATAGTGCCGCCATAACATCAGGGCGAAGACCACTTCTGCTAACTCCAGGTCATGGGTAGCATAGTTCTGCTCATGCTGCCTCAACTATCGTGAACCGTAAGCGATCACTGCCTGCTCCTGCATCAGTACACACCCGAGTCTGGTCCCTGATGCATCACAGTAAACTATGTACCCTACACCCTCCTCCGGTAGCCTCAAGATGGGTTCACTGGTCAATCTCTGTCTCAGCTCCTAGAAGCTCCGCTGACATCTATCTGACCATACGAAGAGTTTCCCCTTCTTAGTCAAAGCTGAAAGTGGTGCTGCAACTCTGGAGCAGTCTAGCACAAATCTCCGATAGTACCCAGCCAGACTTAGGAAACTCCGCACCTCCGTCACGCTCCTAGGTGGCTCCCAATCTAGCACTGCCTCAATCTTCTTAGGGTCCACCGCAACTCCCACCCCAGAGATAACGTGTCCCAAGAAGTTGACCTCTCGAATCCAAAACTAACACTTTGGAAGCTTACCATAAATCCGGTGCTCTCAGAGTGTTTCCAGTACAACCCACAAGTGGTGGGAGTTCTCCTCCTCATTAGTCGAGTAAATTAATATGTTGTCGATGAAGAATATGAAAAATCGATCGAGGTAAGGCTGGAAGATCCTATTCATGAGACTCATGAACATTGCTAGAGAATTGGTTATGCCGAAAGGCATAACCAAGAACTCATAGTGGCCATACTGGAACCTGAAGGCCGTATTCTGGACATTGTCATCTCGAACCCTGATCTGACGATAGCCCGACCTGAGGTCTATCTTCGAGAACCAGCGTGCTCCTTTGAGCTGATCGAAGAGGTCTTCAATCCTCGGAAGTGGATACTTGTTCTTCAAAGTCACCTGATTGAGGCGATGGTAGTCGACACACAGTCGAAAGGTCATGTCTGCCTTCTTGGTGAACAAAATTGGGGAAGCCCAGGGTGAAACACTGGGTCGAATGAATCACTTTCCCTGCAAGTCCTCTAGCTATACCCGTAGCTCACAATGCTCAGCGGGAGAAATCCGATATGCTGGGGTAGATATCGGGGCTATCTCGGGTTACAGGTCAATATGGAAGTCTACCTTTCTGCATGGAGGTAGTCCTGGAACGTCGTCAAGGAAAACATCCACATACTGATCCACCACAATAAGAAAAACTCGGACTCTGCACATAAACTGCACCTAGGATGAGACTAGCCAACTGATGAGTGATCGGTTGCCTCCTCCTCCACATAATTCCATCCCGTGCTGCAAGGTCTTCCTTCTCGCCAGTGAAGGTGAACCTGGTCCCATCGATGTGAACACATAACACCTTGCGCCTAATACAGTCGATCTGAGCATAGACCGTAGATAACCATTCCATGCCCAAGATGACATTGTAAAGCCTCGACGCCGCTACATGAAGATCCCATCCAAGGCTCTCACCCCCTAGAGTATGATCACACTACCGACCCTAGTACGTAATCATCGAGTCTGCTCCCGTAGGAGTCTCTGGACATAATGATAGATCCAATGGCTCCGTCTGAATCTCTGAGATCCGAACAAGGGCAGCAGCAATGAAATAATGACTCGTTCTTGTGTATATATGAACTATAACACGGGTGGAGTAGACACAGATAGTACATAGAATCATCTTCGGCGTGCCATGGCTGTAAGCATCTACTACCTGGAGCTGGGCATGCCTCTGTCCGCTAGCTCCCTATGGTCGGGGTGGACCTCCTGGTGGTGGTGGTGGTGGTAGAGTCTCAAAGCATCGCCCACCACCTGTTGCTCGGCCGGCTCCTCTACCTCATATTCCTGCACCCTGAAAACCCCAATGGTCGAACCTTTACCTCTGCCCTGGTGATCCCTCAAACGTCTTCTGCTCCTCTACATGGCGGGTCGGGCAGTCATGAGCCATGTGGCCCTGCCCGCCACATGTGTAGCACTGTCTGCCTCCCGAATGACTGCCTCTACTGCATGTACCCTGCACCACCAAACCAGTATCCTGAGGTTGTCCACATGATGGTCTAGTCTGCTTGGACCCCTATGACATCCGTCAACTACCATATGATGAAGACTCCACTACGTGCTACCCTCCAGTAGGCCTCACTACTGGCGTAGGATCAGCTATAAATATCTCCACAAGAAGGGCTCGCTCTAGTACTCCTACCTGAATCGGAATACAGAGGGAGATCATCGATGCCCTAATCTCATGACTCAGTCCCTGCTCGAAGGTCTGGGCCTGGATGAATGGGTCCCGTACCATGTCAGTGGAATAGTGCAAGAGGTCGGTAAACCTCGCTGAGTAGTGGGCTACTGTCATGCTTCCTGGCCGTATCTGTAATAGCTTTTGAATGTGCACCGCACGAAGGGTGGATGGAATGAACTCTGAGTGGAAGAGGATCTCAAAGTCCGACCAAATGAGAGATGCCTCATCATGAACCTAGAGAATCATGCTCCACCATCTACCTGCTACCGCGTACAGGAGACTCACTTCAAGGATCACCATGAGGTCAGCTGGTGTCCCTGCTAATCTGAAGACTCGGACAACAGCCTTCAGCCGATCCTCGGCTGCCTGAGGGTCTGTCTCCCCACGAAACCTGGGCAGTCTCTGATGCTGAAACTCGTGCAGTGCACTTAGGCGATGTGCACCCTCAGCTTCTTGGCTTGATGGAATCAGTGGCTCAGCAGGTAGAGGTACCGCTGGTGCCTTCGCTGTAATGGGGCCCTGCACCGAGGCCTCGTCGCTCGGTGGGATGCCATCTTGCACAAAAATCGGAACCCTAGATGGCTGCCGTCATGGGGCCATCCTGAAAAGAAACAGGTGTTCAAAGGTTAATACATTATACATGGTGAGCTGACATAAATTAATCACAAAGAAAACATTTGAAACACACATTCAATCAATGTTTTCGTGCATTGAGTCAAAAATTAGAAGTTAGGATCCTGGTGTATGGAAACGTTTTCCGCCGCACCAACACTGGAATCCCTGGACTGATAAACACACTCAATACCCTAAACACTCTTTCTTCACATAGAGGAAATTATCAGAGTCATGAGTTCTGAGGTAGAACCTCCCTCTGATACCAATTTGTCATGACCTGTCCTCGGGGCCAGTGCCATGACTACCCCAAGCCCGCCGTCCATTGGCCAGGGGATGGCCACTAGCACCAAATGTTTATATCCTGAAAAATGGACATCATTTACTTTATAAAGTAATCAAACACCACAGAGTACGCAAGATGAACTAAACACTAATTAAACTGAGTACAAAAGTGAGTGCTGGAAAGTAAATGGTACAGAACACAAACCCAACTGAAAGTACAGTACAACTAAAAAGGAAAAACAGAAGCAGTAAAGTAAATCAGAAACCACTGAGTCGTCCTCTGGCTATCCGACCTAAAGGGTGGGTACAGATGATCTCCTCAGCTCCTCAGGTCCGGAAGTCCGCTCCTTGTATGTCCCACCTGATAGTCCACCTCCGGGTACCGTCCCGCTCTACAAGCCTCAACCATGATCAACACTGTCCTTCATCTGCAACCAACACAACGTAGTGCGGGCATAGCCCATGCAGGGGTGAGTATACGATACTCAGTAGGGACCCCAATACCCTCGAAGGTCTCCCAGAATCCACAAAGGATAAACCACAAAAAAGGACTCAAACACGAGGTATCAACCAACTCTACTTAGCTATATGCCCATACATATACCTAAGTCATCAATTCCAGTTCAGATCCAACCCACGAGCTCATGTACAACCCAGTCCACACAGGAATGTACAACCCAATACACACAGGAAAGCACAACCCAATCCACATAGGAAAGCACAACCCAATCCACACAATAAAGAACAACCTAATCCACACAGGAAAGCACAAACCAATACACACAGGATAGCAAGTCAATCATATTGAAGATATTGATTGAATGTTAAGACTCATCTCACACAGTTATACTACTCACAAAGAGGGGTGGAGATGATTGATGTAGCCTCTGAATCATCTCCCCTGCCAAACCAACGTAGGTTCCAAGTACAGAAGTCGTCGCTGCCAAACCCACGTAGGATTCAAGTACATTAACCATCGCTGCAGAACCCACGTAGAATACAAGTAAAATCATCATCAATGCCAAACCCACAGAGGATCCAAGTACAATCGTCCTCGCTATCGATCCCACGTAGGATCTATGTACGGTCATCATCGTTGTCGTAGTCGCAGCCAGCTCTAGGATTCCCGCACACAACATAATCGATTCCAGGAGGGTCCGCTCTCGAGTCAAAGGGGTGGATACATCAACTGTCACGAAGACCAGAGATGATGTATCCCAACGTTCTTTCCCACGTCATAGGGGAAAATCAAGCAAAACATGCCCGAGTCAGGGAGAACAAGATGGCTAAGCCATTTTCCAAAAGTACATGACGTGTAGGTAAGTGATACACGCTGTGTCACTAGACACCGGGTACTGCCCATGTGATACGGCCTGTGCCGTAGGGCTGGTCATGTAGATATGTAAATACACGGTCTGTACTATGGTTACACACCATGTCCAAACCTCTAGGGTCGGTTCCATGTGCACTGGCCATGTTTGGCCATGTGGTGGAGTACATGCCCATGTACTCCACCTCGTGTCCATGTATTTACGGAATACACGTCGTGCCTCTTGGCCATATGGTTCTTCCCATGTCCGTGTATCACCCAGATTACACGCCGAGCCTCCCGAAGTCGCTTCTACCTTTCATTGAAGATAATACACGCCATGCCTCATGGCCGTGTATTTCCGCTCATGTCTGTGTATCACCCAGATTACATGCCGAGCCTCACGAAGTCGATTCTGCCTTTCATTGAAGATAATACACGCCGTGCCTCGTGGATGTGTATTTTTTCCCGTGTTTTTGTATCACCTAGATTACACGACATGTCCATCAAAGTTTCCTCTATCAAACTGTGTGGATAGTACATGTCGTGTGACCGGTGTCACATGCCGTGTGTCACTTCTTCTGATGTTCGTTACTTCTGCCACTGAACACTTGTACTACACATCATTTTCTTTGGATGTACGTTCCGTGTATTTTGGAATTTTCAAGAAACAATGCCTCTGGCCAGAATGCCTCCCGAGGCATCCATCCTTTGTTACGATGATCCGTTTACTACAAAAATCCCGTTCCTAGGTCTCTCTATTTTCCAAGGCCGTTTCAGATGTTTTCGTGCCTCCGATCAACTTCGAAAACATGCCTTGATTCACTGCTCCAGAATGGTTAGAGATCACCATACAACAAGAACGGAAGAGGAATCGAACCGTGTTAGTTTGGTCTGGTTCCTTCCGCATTATTTTGATAGAAAAATGTTTAGAGAGAACCAATTACATGAAAGGTAAAACAACTTTGATCATTCATAAACACACCCCTAACTCAATTCAAGAATATTGATCGCTTTGACAGAGGAGGGAGATGCTTTCGTTGTTTCGTTAACGTTGCTGCGGAAAGACAGCGTCGCTTCATCAACGCCGAGAAGAAAGAAGCTGAGGTTGGTACCTGGCGTTCTTGGAATTCTTCGATGAGGAAGATGAAGTTCTTCCAGAGAAAAGAGCTCTCTCCCCCAATGTCTCCACACAACAATCCTAAAAACCCCCAAATAGAATAAGACTTAATCTTATTTTGTTATAGCATGCCAAGCATTTCAATTTTAAAATTGAAAAACATAACTCACATAATTATTTAAGTGTGTTGGCATGATTAAAGAGGAGAGAGGGGAGAGTTACAAATTAATGGGGAGTTTCCAACATTAAGAGGGGTTAGAGGAGTTAAAGGAATTTGAAGGGGTGGGGCTTGTGTGGGCCCCACCTCACAAATATCCTAACAAGATGAGGTAGGATCTAGTGGGTCCCACCACAACTCCCATACTTAGGATAAAACCACTTAGGTTAGAAGTAAAATTTGTTCCACAAATTTTATTTATTTCACATTTAATCCTCAATTTTTAACAACTCCTCCCGAGAAAACACACCTTCAAAAAAGGTCCTCTTAAGAAAATACCGTCGTTGCGATTTCATCGGTGCCATCAGATTTCGATTCTGAGCATCGGTTCAAAAGATAGAGAAACCCACTCATTCGTTCACTGAACGTACCCGAGATAAACTTTGGAAATTGATTCCGGGCACACAGGGCCTTGGAATCAGGTGTCTTCAGAAACCGCGTACTCGTAAAATCCCAAAGAATTTAATAAAAAAATTTCCTTGAAATTTATGGGTCTTTATAGATGATATTCCATTCATGGTGTTTATGTCTCAACAGTTACCAAATTGGTAATGTAATTTTTTCTCAATTTTCCTTCATTGAGAAACATTCCATGTTATGCACCTATATTTTTCCATGAGGTGTATATACTTCCTTTGAAATGATATTCCATTAATCTTCTTATTTTAATGATATATTAAGATTCATTTAATTTTATTTTTTTAAATGGGGAGTACGGTTCATAGTTACCAAGGGGTAAGAGTTTATTGAAACAATTTCATCAATATTCGAGATAGTTTATGATTATGCTTCCTTGGATGAAATATTATGATCCTTATCCCAAGAACAGTCATTAATTTTATTCTCCCTTCATTATTCATAATATATTCATGTATTGTTACCATTTTTTCACTCTTTGGAACATTAGATAGTTAAGAATGTGTTTTTATCAATGCTTTACTTTACCATCTCTTTAGTCGAAATTCTATGTTCCTTTAACACCATGTTTTATAAAAAGGTTTTCAAAAATATCTATTATTATACTATGATATTTAAAAGACATTTTTTCTCATGTTTTCCATTTTTAAACAAATGGGTTCTTAAAATCTAACCTTCTTGTAATTTTTTGGTTGAGGAACTTTTAAAAACATCTATCGTGAAAAAGCAATGTTCATTATGTACTAATTTACCAACATTAATGACCTTCATTAAGATAAAGATTACTTTACAAGATAAAAAATTTATTTTTTAATAAACAAAATATTATTTTATAAGTTTTCAATGTAATTTCTATGATAGGGTTTGAAAAATAATTTAAATCTTTCTCTTTAATTTTTTAATGAATTTTCAAATAAATAGTTTTCAAAAAAAATTCAATATTTATTTATATGTTTTCAAAGTATTTTCAAATAAAAATGTGTTTAAAATATTTTGAAGCTTATTTTTTATGGTTTAAAGGAAAAATAACTTCAAAAATTATTTCAAGACCCCTTTATATGTTTTTTATGCATTTTCAAAGAAAATGGGTTTTAAAGGTTTTATGTTTTAAAAATAACTTTCAAATAAGAAAGGATTTTTTCCTCAAGAAATTTTTTCAGAATAACATTACAAGTTACTTTCCATCTAAGATGACATGTAACATCCCCAACTCGGAGGCCACTATAACCAGTGCCCTATGCCAGGTCATCAAATGACCTTAGGTGATCCTCCTTATATGACATAGGCTACTGACTAGCAGCGTAGGTCTAAGGAGGGTCATAGGGAGACTATACCTTTTTATCAGAGTGAATCCATAATATAAGTAACACAAACAAATAAAATAAATAAATAAATAAAACATGTAATAAAAGCCAATAATTTACCATGTACTCATGATACAACAAAATCTAGAAAGAGTACACTACATGTTATATTGTCAGACACTATAATCCAAGGGAAAAAGTATAAAAAGACAGTAAACCTAGACCCATGCCCCAACTCGATACTAACCTCTATGCTAAAACCTATCACCCCATGCACAACCAAACACTAGGTTCCTACTCTGAACCCCTACCTAAAAACATGTAACATCTTCTTCGGTAACCAAGTGCCATGGAGACCCGATCAAGGTGTGATTACAACATAGTAGACCAGTACTAATAGTTTCTAAAGCAATAGCTAGTATTTTCCAAGTGTAAGTAGGTAAAAAGTTTAATAAATAAACAAGGATACAAGTAAAACATTTAGGTAGTTATCTAATATTACTTTTACCTATTATGTTCTATAGATTCATCCAATAACAACAAATTCGGGTCACACTGGGGGTGTAAGACAAGGAAAAATGGTAGCAAATACATTTAACCACAAGGTATTTAACTAATGAAAACTCATCGCATACACATTATCTACAATATTCATTTAATCCATTTTCATCAATGTTTTCATTTCATCCCTTATGCTATCCTCATTACTAAATTTACCTTCATCTCATGTTCCATGTGTTAAGAATTTAAATAATTTACACTATGGCCTAAGACGGTCAATTTACATGCACAAGTGACTAAACCAAGTCCCTAACTCACTAGGGATAAACACGTCACAATAAAACATTATCTTCACCTCAAATCCTCAGTTTGGGTAGAATGAAACTGTTAGGCAAATAGATCCTCCAACCCCTTCCCTAACCCGTGCATTTCTGGATAGAGTTTAGAGCCTTATTCTAACTCGAACCATGAGCGTAGAACATCAAGTCAACACCCCACACAACCAAGCCATGCAAACATGCTTCTTTATCCATTCACCACTTATACCATTTCAAAACAAAAGTTAAACACTAAAATAACATTCACAATTCATAATTAATCAATACATAAATAAATCTCAGGACACAACCCCAAAACACATTTACATTTGTAAACCATTTCACACTAACCCATTTACACAATACCAAACACACCATTATTCCATGCTATCAATTAAAAAAATAAAATTCATATCACATACAAACCATATCACATTTTTCAACACAAACTATATATTTTTAAACACATATACCATTATTCCTAAAATCCCCATTATGTAATGCCATCAACTATGCATGTTCATCAGTTAGTTCACATCAAATATCTGTTATAATTCTGACACAACTATCAATGGTCATATCTCCCTAGCCTATATATCAACTCAATGACTATGTACCAACAAACCCTTAAATCACATTATGGTTTAAATAAAATTTAAAATACTTATTTTAAGATATCTCAAATCCACCCTTTAAAACCTTGACCTTCCTGCCTGAAAACTAAAACATGACTAAGGGATTTTACTTCTACTTGTACCATCCCATAAAACCATGAAACCATTTTCATAAAAATAGAACTTATCCCATTTTTCAAAAATATTTTTAAATATATTTTGAAATTACCTTTTTTAAATCACTTTGAGGTCAACACCTCCTTTCAAAATATTTCTCACTCTGAAATATCATTTTCATTAATTACTAAAAAATCATGTCAAAGACCCAAACATGTGATAAAATCATTTCAAAAACGTTCAAACATTTACAAAATAAAACTTATAATTTGTTTCGATAAATCCATTAACTCACCTAATCATCAATTAAATTTTTTCTACCCATTCTCTCTCATAATAACCTTACCTCAAGGTTTACTAAGTTTACTCACAAATTAAAGGGGTCTGACATACCCCTTGGGTAGACCAAGGTTTGGTCTCACATCATCAAAAAATCCAACGAGGCCTTTGAAGGGACTTTCACCTAAATTTAGGGTCCAAATAACTTTTCATAACCCAAGACATCAAAATCAAACATGGATAGAAAATAAAGAAACTACATACACACATAACAAATCAAGACTATGGCTGGAAGCATAAAGACCACCAAACTCATGTTTGTTGGTGAAAACGTTTTGTATTCTCCACCCATGATTCTAACTCAAACACATGATAAATTCCAAAACAAAAATTGACAGGAAAATTGAAAGGTTTAGGGCTTTAGATGGATATGGGAGATTCTTCATGCCTTAATTCAGAAATAAAGAAAACATGACTGTTAGACTCACATGGATCTTCAAATCACACCCAAACATACTCCAAATTCCCAATAATTGAAGGAAAACCAATCATGGAGAAGGATGGAGCTGTTGGGTTTTCACTTGTGGTAAAGGGGTTGAATGGAAGGATAAATCAGGTGGGGATATAAAAATCCCAAGATATATAAACTATAAAATTTTCAACTTTTAATAGGGCCCATTTTTTACCCGCACAGTTTGAAAAACCATGTGCAAACCGTTCTCTAGACAATATATTAAGTATGTTTAGTCCCTTGGTTACCTAGAGATACCCCAATAGTTTACCACATCATGAAATAATCATATGCTAGCACCCTATCTGAAATGGTCACCAAGCCGCACAATTATATTTTTGATAGAACATAGTTTTCACTAATGGTGCGCCAATAATGTGCTATGTTCTATTTGGTCACTCTCATCATATTTTTATTTACCACACCCCCTGAACACTTCCAAAACTTCTCATGTACTCAAAAAACCCTTCTTTAAGCATAAAAGATATTTTAACCAAAACTTTTATCGGGGAAGTATCTTCACTAAATAATGGGATCTTAAAACCTTCCTACCTTATAAAGGATCATCCTTGAGCCATAATTCCATGAATTTCCAAACCCTCAAGACCAAAAAGGTAAGACCAGAGACCCGCCGATCAAACTCCAATTATTATTTTCCCCTAAAATCATCCATGACATGACAATGCTAAGACCAAAGAAACAATTATACCCTAAAAACATTTCTCTCACCATTTTTCATGGTCACAATCCAATTATCATTTAGGAAACCTATACCTCGACTCATCATTACCAACACCAAGCACAAGATAAAAGCCCAATCAACACCACTAAACCACAACTTAAAAGGATAATGACAAGGCACTTTATTACCTTGGAATGACCAACCAGAACACTCTTGGTCTGATCCTATTCATAAATTCTGGAGCAATTCACATTGTGACATCTCAACCAAATTATTTCAAAGTACTAATAGTGATCCAAACCTAAAATCACTAGAGGAAACATCCCAAATTTATAACCACATCTTGTGACCTATCCGATCTATAACTCACATCCTAATAGCTTCAGTCCATTTCAGAACATTCAGAAAGCCAAACCCAAACACACTCTTCATCTCAAGATTCTCAAATGAACAACACTCGAGCCAACTTCCATCACCAACATCATTTCAACAAGATGGATTCCACAGGGGTATATCCATATCAAACCATTGGTTATGCCATTAACCAACCACTTGCATGCTATGGTACTCCCAACCATGTACTTTAACCTATCACCACACTTTTTCCAGCATTGAGAATCTCCATAATCTAAAAAAATACTAACAGAACATCAATAGGACTTTCAGAACTTACTAATGTGTTTTCCAACTCACTAATACCATTATCCATGCGAACACCATCGATAATTGGCATTATTTATTTCAATAAAAACTCAAGGGTTGGACACCTCCACTATCCATACTTACTTAATGGTAATGAGGTTCTTCCTCAGTTCCCATTATCAATTAAGAAACATGATTATACATCCAATGTTAATCATACGCGACTTACAACCCACCTCATTCATTCCTTTCTTTTATCCGAGTCAGACCACCCTCAGGCGCCTCACTCCATTGATTCCCAACATCAGTTATTGGTATGTCATCACATTACTCGACCATGATTCCTTTTTTACATAAAACATGAAACACTTAACCACACAAACCTAACTTAGTCATTCATGATATCCAGTAAAATGTTGCCATCATGACATTCACTATTCTTGAAATTATTGTCATGCTTTACAGTACTCTTCAACACATCTATGATGTGAATAATCTAATTACCTTATGAACTAGCTCAAGCCAGTATCTATCGCTCTACCCAATTGACCATCAAACTTAAGGACAACTTAAACATTCACCTCATACGTTTCCCATTGGCATCTCGATGCCACCACATCAACTCAATATATTTCACCATACATCCATGACTTTACATGACACTCACCACCTTATGAGCATCATTATCTTCATCTACCCAGAGCCCTTTCAATGACAAAGGCTTAGAAATCAATCAAAAATAGAACCTTAAACATGGAACTGGTTGTTTATCCATTCATCGAACAAAAAAAACTAATGTTTCTCACTTCACATTCTCAGCTTCAGAGAACCAAACCCATGGAATTCATCAAAATTTGGTCCATCCCAAGGACCTTTACTACAACTAGCCACTAGTGCACTCCCCCACTACATGGATCCTACACACATACCACTGCTTGTGAATATACTCCGAGATGTTCCACATCTGACCAAAAAACACCCATGTCACTAGGAAAAAATTTATATCCTTCTCAGTGAACCTGGGATAATGTTAAGATATTGTACATTATTGTTACTATTGAAAAGTATGATAATAATTCATGAATATTCATCTCCACAAACTATCCACCATCTTCTTTGCCTCTCACCATGAGGAATCCTCAACCATCCAAAGGTCCCGGTCTTCCTATACACCTATGCCTCATCCAAACTAGAACACCACAACTCGAATGAGTTTCCAACCAAACTCACCACGACCTCATGACCCTCTACCATGCAGTTGTGACCCAATATTTCTGTTGGCACCATTATCATCACCCCACTCGTGTAATTCCTGCATGGTCTCTCTAACCACAAAAGATATGTAACGATTCACTTCACCAGTCAAAAATCAACCAATTTCTCACACTAATAAGGCCTCTCCACTTTGATTCCATTAGAACATATGAACTTACATCCAACTCAAATGGGAGTATTCCTAATGGCATCTTGCATCTATAAAAAATTCAAATAATTTTACACTTTTTAGAACCAATGAGGTCTCACACTCTCCTGAGACCGAGCACAAAACCCATTTACGGCACAAAAAAACCATACATCACTCAATCTATCCCAAAAAAACATTTCCTTCCACATCTAACACGAAAAAACCCATAGGGTTAGGCCTTCGAACGATCCTTCCCTTCACATCCACTCTTACAACCAAAGGTAATAACTTAAGTTCTTCCTTGAGGGCTGTCCAAGGTATAACTATTCACATTTACCCAAACTCAAGGGTACCCACCTTGCATTGATTACTCCATTGAATCATCCACATGTGCTTCACAATTAAGGTCACCTACATCAGTTGACCAACCTCCCTCAAGGCCTCTCTCGATTTCTTAAGGATGTTAACTCATAGCCACCACTCAAGCCATATATCCCAGAGCCATTAACCCTTCCACCTAGCTATCTAGGTTAATCCTACACTGTGAAACACTTCTCTGTGTAACACTTCCAAGGTCCAAAATGTCTACCTATGCCACATTCACCCCTAAGTAGCAAAACCTAGACTGAACTCTCTCATAGGCCATCCTAAAAATTCTAACAATACCTACTCCACAAACTAGAGCTACACCAAAAAAGGTTACTGGATCCCTCTAATACACACACACACCAACTCATACAATGGGCTATTCATGGTGGTCATCCTACCCCAAATTAAAACACACAACATCTAATGCAGCAAACAACCATTTAGTCTAATTCTCACCGCAAAGATTATTTCACACATATGGTCGGACCATGAACCGAACACCCACTCTAGGGTCCAAAAGACCACTCAAAAAATCTTAATCCATAGGAGTCACTAAATTCACATTAACATACATAATTACACAACCTAGAGAAGGAAACCTAACCAAGGATGAAACAAGATACGTTCCATTAACTAAAACACCCAACTAATCAAGATCCCACATTCTAAACCCCATGGTCTCAATACTACAACATTATCATCGCTTAAACCACCCATACACATGGTCAAAAAACAATACAAGGCATAACCAACTCTAGTGTCCCTAAAAGGTTCCATTATTATACCATTTTAAAATTAATTAACCTTACCATTTAAACCCACTAATTAAATTTAAAAAAATTTCATTTTCAAAACCCAAACATTTACACTTTTAAAAACCTTTTGATATCCCCTCATTTCAAATCATCAATTTTATTCAAAATCACATTTAAAAATACTTCCCCTTTAAAAATAAAAGATTTAAATTTCTTAAATCCCCTTTTAAACCTTCTTTTAAAAACCGATTATTCCGTTTAATTTCACATTTTCTACACATTTGGTTCATCTTCATGTAATTCACAAATCAGCCAAAAGAAACATAAAGATAACCTATATATCCTATTTGCCTAAAATGATGCATGAACTCATACAACGTCACTTGTTGTTCCTATCCAAGATATTAAACCATATAAATCAATTACATCACATCCAAGAAAACCAAACAAGGTAGAAATATCAACAAAATATAAAAAATAGAAATAGAATATCATTTTCACCACTAGAAACATAGATTTTCCCTTATATGTGGGGATGAATGCATCCAAACATGAGCTCATTACCAAGTACTGAAAGTATCCTAGATTTTTATGTACCATACCCAAATAGTAAGACAAAATATACCTCCTTTGATATCACTTTGTAACATCCATGACTTAGAGGAAACTATAATTAGTTCCCTGAGCCAGGTCATCACATGACCTCAAACACACCTCCTCGTATAAAAGAGGCTACCAACTCTCAGTGTGGGTCTATAGAGGGACATGGGGAGAATATACCTTCTTGTCAGAGTGAATCCACAATAGAAGTAACACAAAGAGATAAAATAACCAACAATAATGAAAATAGACAACATCTAACAAAACCCAATATGCGGCCACATACATATTCTATAATAAAATATTGAGAGAATAAAATACATGTTATACAACTCAACAATATAATCCAAGGACTAGACTAGAAAATAATATGAACCTAAAACTGAGTCCCAACCTGGTCCAAACCTCCATGTTCCAATCTATCATCCCATGGATAACCAAAAACCAGGTCCCAACTCTAAACATGTACCTGAAAATATGTACCACCTTTTCTGGTCCCTATGTTCATTGGAGTTCAGAGCAAGGTGTGAGTACAACTCAGTAGGCCACGACTAATAGTGTCCAAATCAATAACCAGTTTGTACCAAGTGTATACAGGTAACAAGTAAAATAAATAAAAAATAAATAATGAAAACATTTAAGTAGTTATCTAATGTTTAGTTTACCCATTAATTTCCCTAGAGTCAACCAAAAATAACTATCTTAGGTCACATTGGGGGATTAAGCTAAGGAACAAAGGTGACATTCACATTTAACCACATGGGATTTTACTAATCACAAATCATATCATACCCTTTAGCTATAATATTATTTTATTCCATTTTCATCATTATTTCCATTTCGTACCTTAGGATACCCCCATTAATAAATTCATTTTCATCTCATGTTCCACGGGTTAGGAATTTACATAACTTACACTACAGCCTATGCCGGTCAATTTCCTTGCTTAAGGGAATAAATAAAGTCCCTATCTCAATAGGGATAAACACATCACAACAACAAATAATGCTCACTTTGAATCCTGAGTCTGGGTGTAATGAAACCATTAGGGGAAAAGATCCTCTATCCCCTTCCCTAACCTAGGCATTTTGGGGTGGAGTTAGAGCCTTCGTATAACTCAACCCATGGTCGTAGAACCTAAAGTGAATACCCTACACTACCAAGACATGTGATCATGCTTAATTATCCATTTTACACATATACAGTTTCACAACCCAATTCAAACACTAACATAAATTTCAAAATTCATAATTCATTAATACATAAATATTTTTCATTCCACAACACATGTACATGTAACCATTTTTCATCCATTTCACACTAAACTATTTAAACAATACCAAAAACCCCCATATAACATGCTATCAACTAAACAAAATAACATTAATCTCACATACATACCATATCACTTTTTCTAACACAAACCATACCTTTTTAAACACATATACCATTATTCCTAATATCCCCTTTATATAATGACTACATCTATGCATGTTAATCAGTTAGTTCACATCAAATCTATGTTTTAATTCCTACATAATTACCTTGGGTCATATCTCAGTAGCCCATAGATCAATTCAATGACCATTTCCCAACAGACCCTTACACCACATTATGAAATACAATGAAATTTAAAATACTAATTTGAATACATCTAAAATCAATACTTTAAAACATGGACCTTATTTTTTGAAAATAAAATCATTCCCAAGGCCTTTCATTTCCATTTAAACCATCCAATACAAACATTAAACCATTTTCATAAAAAGGGAACCTCACCCATATTTCAAAATTAATTTTAAATATATTTTTAAATACCCTTTTTAAAATTACTTTGAAGTTGACACCTCTTTTCAAAATAGTTTTCACTCTCAAATATCATTTTCATCAATTACTCAAAAATCGGGTCAAAGCCCCAAACATTCCATCAAATCATTTCAAAACCCTTCAACCATTTACAAAAGCCGAATAATAATTTGTATAAACCAATAATTTAAATTACCCAAACATAAGATACATTTTTACTACCCATTATCTCTCATAATACCATTATATCAAGGTTTGCTAAGTTCAATAACCAATTGCAAGGGTCCAAATTACCCCTTGGGTTGACCAAGATTTTGTCTCACATCATTGACGAACCCAATGGGGTCTGCAAAGGGCCTCACACCTCAATATAGGGTCCAAATAACTTTTCATAATAGAATACAACAATATAAAACATGGTATCAAAATAAAGAAACTACATACACACGTAACACATAAAGACATTGTGTGAAAGCTTAAAGACCACATACCTCATGTCCTTTGAAAGACGCTTTCTTAATATCCACAATTGATTCAAACAAAAACACCCACTAAATCCCAAACCAAAAATCATCTAGAAGAGTTATGGTTTCGAGATTTATTAGAAGAGGATAGATTCTATAATCCATAATTTGGAAAATTTTGCAAAGAGGAGTTTTAAACTCACTCGGATCTTCTATTCTCAGCCAAATGTGCTCCAAGATCCCAAGAATTGATGGAGAACAATCCATTGAGGAGGATGGGGATTCTGGTCTATCACTAAGGGAAGAGGGGTCAAAGGGGAGGAGAAATCGGTTGGGGATCTAAAAATTTTAAGATGTAAAAGCTATATTTTTTTCAACTTTGAATGTGGTGCAAGGTTTACCAGCATGGGTTTCCAAACCATGTGGAAAACATGAGAAAGAAACTATATAAGGGAATTTGGGTCTCATTATTACATAATGATACCAACATGGTTTACCAAACCATGTGGTAACCATGCGCTAGACCTCTATCTGAAATGGTCACCAAGAAGCACAGTTTCTTGGGTCTTACGCATGGTTTTCACTAATTGTGCACTAACTGTGCACATTGTGATGTTTGGTCACTCTTCTCATATTTTTGTTACCCACACATCTGGACCATTTTAAAAACTACTCAAGTAGTTAGGAAACCATTATTTAACAATAAAATAATGTTTAACCAAAACTTTTAGTGAGTACATACATTCACTAAAGATCAGGATCTTACACGACATCCTTTGATGTTACTCATACCCTTATAAGAAATGATCCAATGGTTCCATTCATATTATTTCATGAATTTTTTAGGATAGAATTATTCTTATGACACCTATATCTCTTCCATGTGTTAAAGTATTTTGAATCCCACTTCCTTTCATAGATTATTCTGGGTTAAATAAATATGAAACATATATATTTTCCATAGTTTATGATATGATAAAATGTTTATAATACCCATTTTATTTCATGGGTGATGATATGATCTCTTTGTATGGGTCATGATATTATAAATTTTTTATCACGTGGAACATGTATATGTGAGTATGATTATGTGATGGGTGGGACCTATATCTCCCTCCAATGCATTTAGTATTGATGGATGACTCGTGAGTATAAATGTTATGCATGAACCAGATTACATTTTCCCAATGTTATACATAGTCCTGGTTACTTGTCAATAAGTTTATTCATGAACCAAATTACATGTTCACATTATTATGACTGAACCCTATTACGTGTTCATAAGTTATGTGTGAACCTTATTATATGTTCACAATGTTAATCATGAACCTGGTTTAATGTCGATAAGTTATACATGAACCTGATTACATGTTCATAATATTTTTCATGAACCTTATTGCATGTTTACAACATTATGAGTGCACCTGGTAACATGTTCATAATTCTATCCAAGGGACCAGTTTTATGTCCTTAAAATAATGAGTGATCCCATTTCTACATATACATGTTCACGATGTTTTATATTGATATATATGCCACAATTATATATCTTATTCACATGTAATGATTTCATGGATTATGTTCTTGATTAGAATATGATTCATTTCATATTAACTGCTATTATTTATGCCATGATTCATGTTTATGATCTTTGATATGTAAGATATGATCGTATAATGATACGATCATCTTCTCATACAATTATGTTCATGTTATGCTTACAAATTTACTTTATTTATCCTTCCTGAGCAATTGAGCTCACCCCTTTCTTATGTTTCGCTTCCCCAAGTTACGAAGAAAGGGTTTAAAGTATAATTACTAATGGGTATTTTTTTGGAGAAATGATGAAGATATTTCCCTGATTTAGAATTTTTCCCAGTTTCCAAAGGCACTAAACTAATATATTCATTGGGCATCTGTCTGTATTATTTTTTAAGTATTCATCAAAAGTGATGCAATCATTATTTAGGTTAATATTAGGTCACTATAAACTATGTATAGTGGAAAAACTTCCATAATTTTAAAATTTTAATACAAAACTGTCCAAAATTTTAAATTACCCCAAAATAAAATAAAATATACCATATAGTGATACAAGGGTATCACAAGAGTTGTTCTATATACATTAATGAAATATTTTTTTGTATTAGTAACATGGTGAATGGTTTATATATTTTAAATATGTATTATTCAATCTATAACACTTAGTATAAAAAGTTCAAGGTAGTTGTTTCTAACTCCACTAATAATAAGAATTTCCACCTTGGTTATATAAATGATAAACATATCTAATGAATATATATATATTGATATTTTGAATCAATTTATATTGAATTGTATGATTAATGTAAATATTTTTTTATTAAGAATAATTTCCAAAAAAATTAGTGGGAAAGTGAGGAATAGTGGTCTATTGGAACTTATATATAGGGATATATACGAATTAATGATAATATAAGGATATGGTGGGTATAGGTACATTGTAACTTTTACTAATGAATGTAATTATAATAGTTATGTGTTTCTTATAAGACTAAAGTTTTAAATCATTGACGAGTACAAAGAGTTTAAAAAGTACAAACTCAAAAACCCCAAACGTATTGAAAAGATTTAATCATATCGTAGTGTTGAAGACTTGAGCCATGAATTTATTTATCATATTATAGTTTATGGAATTGTTTCAAAAATCACTTCTCATGGAACAATGTAGTGGAATGGTTTATCTAAGTGGTATAATTATACAATTTTTTCGATATAGTTCAATTAATAATGGTTTAAGGTGTCTTTTCAATATCATTATTAGGCTATAATCTAGGAATTTCTATTCACTTATTTAACCACATTAAATTTAAAGAATTTATAAAGAGATTATATGAGATATGGACAGAGAGGCATACCAATATTTCATTTATGAGGACATGGGTTTGTGAAGAAAAGGTAAGACGTTTCTTTTAGATAAATTAAATCCAAAATTAGAAATGTAATTATTTATTGGTTATCCCAAGAAAAATAAGGGATATTTTTCCTACAATCTTACTAAATAAAAATTGATTGATCCTTGATATAGTTTTTACCTGAAAAATAATTTTTAACAGTTGGATTCATTTGGATGAAAATTTAACTTAGAGAAGTTCAAGGCTAACAAAAAATAACGATTCACTATATTTAAATTGTGTTGGTTCTAAAAAAAGGTTTTTGAAATTGAATCGTATTAGGTTATACAAAACCCAAAAGGTTTAATTAGATTCACCAATATCTCGAGATATATGTATTAAATATTTCTAGTGATTATAAAATAATATTTATTTAATATGAACCTACTATAATAATCTGGCCATTGAGAGTTCTGATTTTAATAAATTTTTTGAATCCATGAGATTTTATAGGGACTCTATGTACACTATCCAATTTTATAACTCAATGGGAATACCTAAAGGGGTGATACCCATAGGGAATGAATTAAATTTCCATAATAAAAATATCCTGAATGACATATTTTCTAATATTGGAAATTTTCTAGAAGCAAAAAGGTATAAAAAAATTCCTGGCATTGACTATAAAGAGACATTTTTACTAGTAGTAATGATGAATTCCATTCAAATGTTATTTTCTATATTAGGAAATTATGTTTATGAGATATATAAAATGGATTAAAAAATTTTATTCCTTAATATTAATTTACTCAAATACATTTATATGATGAAATATTTTGGTTTTTAGGATTCAAATAGTGTTAATAAGGTATAAAGTTTTCCATGATAAGTTTAGGGATTGAATTAAACTTATAAAAGATAAAATATATGGTTTAAAAATAGGTTCAATGAGCTTGGTTTCATTAAAAGCATATATGAGTATTGTGTATACAATTTTCTTAATAGGAGTGGGGAAGAATTTTTGGTGGTGTATATGGATGACATACAACTCATTATAAATGACATAATAACATTAAATTTTGTAAATTTATTAATGAAAAAATGATTTAAAATAAAATACATGGGTGGTGGAATCTACCTGATGGCTATGCAGATCTATAGTGATATATTAATTTGTTGGATTGGTATGATCTTAAACAAATATATTGGTAAAGTGTTAAAGTGTTTTGGAATAGACAAATCAAATAAAAGGGAATTTTCCAATGTTTCATGATGTGAGTATTATAAATACTCAATTTTACTCCAATGAGTTAGAATGGAAAAACATAAATAAGTTTTCTTATCCATCAACAGTTAGATACACCATGTATTTCATATTTTATACTCAACATTATGTCTCAGATTCATTGAGTATTACACTGATTTTATGACAAAAACAAACAAAAAAGATTAAATATCTCAATATTGTGTTATATTTTTTCTAAAAATGGATCTATAATTTAGAAGTGTTTTAAAAAACTCTATAAGGAGGACTCAACAGTATAGGAAGAGTACATATCTACATCAAATATTTCAAAGGAATGGGTTTAGATCATAAAGATCATCACTAAAATTAGTATGGTATTAAAAATATTAGGAGTGATCAAGATCTATTAGGACAACAGCGGAATGATTTATCATGATATGAAACATAATTCTCACAAAAAAAACCAAAGACATACTTTGAAAAATTCATCTTATTATAAATATCATTTATAATGATGATTTAAAAATTAATCGGGGGAAATATTCAGGAAAATTTATTTGTTCGATTGGAAAAAAATTATTGCAAAAAAGTTTTAGAGTCATGTAAATTCTCTGGGAATTATCTTCACAAGAGATTCGATGTGATGGTATTGTTAATTTAAATGGATCATGGTTTTATAATAACGGAAATATCTATTTATCATTCAATCATATCCACTGTGTATTTTATAAAAAGAGTGGAATGAAAAAAATTCAAAGTATGACTTTGCAATAGCCTTAATTGATTAACATGATGAAGTATTATAGACTGTGATGATATGTCATGATTTACACATGTATAGTATCATAAGTGATATAGAGTATAATCATGATATAATAAGAAGTATTTTATTATTTGGATTGACCTACAAAATTATATCACATGAAATTTATTATGTATTTTTATTGATATACTTATAGATTTATTCGTATATTAGTCCCCATAACCTAAAGTTATCAAGTTATATTTCATGTGAACCTTTATACAACAATACCTATTCTTATATGAGCCTTATGGATGAGGTAATTATATAATAGTTTAGTATATTGTAGATCATGAGGTTTTTATTTGTCAATAAATATTGTATTTGTCCTCGTGTGTAATAGGTATGGAATATGAGAAATAAATTTAATTAGACCAATAAATTCATGCTCATTATTATGGGAGTAACATGTGATGTTGTTAATAGTTTAGATGAATTATATAATGTGTATTCATTCAATATGAATTATTTTCTTTTAGGGAATCAATAATGTATGAAGTTGGATTATATAATATTTACATATTTCTTGTATATTAATTGACTACATGTATTAGAAAAACGAGTTATATGAATATGAATATGATTTATTGATACATATATTATTTTTGACATGTTCTTAGTAAAATATGAGGGTTCTTGATTGAGATAACACAAAAAAATCTCTACATCCTGAGTAATAATGACATTTTTCAAGATGTAACTATTTTTTTAAAATTATGGACTAAGGAATTCATAATTATTTCCAATGTTACAAAGGCCTATATGGTTTCATAATAGGCCATGAAATAATGATTAATGTTAATATGAAGTGTTTGTTTAAAATTGAGAATTTTATTCATTCTAATCTTATCCGAAGAAGTATGTATGGATTTATATAGTGTTTGAATGTTTTTAGTAATGTCTAAGATAATTTAGTACAATTAAGTAATTTTTAGATATATTCCCTAAATGGTAAACCCCAACATGATAGAACTCAACACATCAGGGTTTGTGTTATGGAATAGTTTTTATTTCACATTGTAGTGTTCATCCTGAAAGATATGAGATATCATTCATTACTGTTATAATCCAATTAACTATTCTATGAATATTATATTGTTAGATTTTAATAAATCCTTAGATAATGTTTCTTATTATAAATTTTATGTTAAATGAATCTATTATTCCATTTAATAATTGAGGTACTCATTATAATCATTACAATAGATTAAAGATAGAAGTTGGATAGGTTTGTAATATAAAAAACATTTGAAATTCATGTAGATGGTTCACTCAATAAAGGAACTCTATTTAATGGATGTTCAAAAAACCGATTTCATTGAAAGTAGATCACTTTATACCAAGATAAAGTTCCATCTCATTCTATAAGGCCCCAGCCTTAAACCTTACTTAAAATTGAATTAAATGAATAATTCACATTGAGGATCTTTTCAGGTTTAGAGTTTTAGAGAATTAGGACATAACTATTACATCTCAAAAGATTACAAAGTAGTCTCTTCTACTAAATTTCCATAAAATAAAAACTCTTAAAAAGAAACATGTCTAGTTTCATGTTTTAGGTAGCATGACTTTCCATTGACCCCATCCTTGACCCTATTCCACGCTAAGTCCTGTGAAAAACATTTCAAAAACTTGGGATGAGCATAAAAACTCAGTATGGGATACACAAAAAAACTGTTAGTTTAAAACAAAAAGTAAACCATGTATACTTTATAAAGGTAATACTTTTCACCTTTATGAAGTAGTAAAAACTCTTCACTGAATAAAATATCATTACCTACCTTTTTGTAACCAAAGGATTACCATAAAACCCATATAAAGAACACATAACATATATAAAGGTATCTTAGGACATAAACATACTTAAGTGGAATAACCATACTGTCGACTCCCACACATATCACTTAATGGAATAGCCATACGGCCTATTTCCATACATACTAAATGGAATAGCCATACGGCCGACTTCCATACCCAATGCATTGGAGGTTATAACGTAACCACCCGTCCTGGTATTCACGGCACCACCCGTCATATGGTTTATAACATAACCACCCATTAAAATGTCCAAGTACCATAATAAAATCATAACACATAAAACCAATATAAAGGAATGATAACATTTCCACATTTCAATCATAATAGAATCCTTTATCAAAACCATTTTCAATAACATAATACATAAAAGAGTATATGGTATTTATTTTATTTTAAAAACATTATGGCTTGTTGAGGAAGCCAAAGACCAAATAATACTCGCGGCGGCGGAAAAGGTCGTTGTCACCGCGTACATTAAAAGAAACATTCCTTTTTGTCGTTTTGTAAAACGCTTCGTGGAAAAAGATTCCTTTTGTATAAAAGTAAAAGTCAAAGGGGTTTATACACCGTGTAAAAGAAAGTTGTGTATAAAACGAAATATGCCTCAATGAAAGGAGATTGAGACGAAGTCCCTTACATAGACGGTATCCTTGGTTTAAGGATAAATCAATTACATAATTATGTGTGACAAACGAATACACCAAATATAAGTGGATATTAAGTGTAAAATAATCAAAGGTCATTCACAAATATTCAAAGGATGACATATTCAATAACTATGTGTCGAACCCAAAGAAATCAAAATTGTGTTAAGAAGTTCCCTTGACAGCCTAACGGCGTCACATCAAAATGAGTTGATGAGAGATAAAAAGTGTATCTCATCACTTGGACATAAAATTTACATCAATAAGTATATATGAGAATAAATCCCAACATAATAATATGTAAATTAAAAGACCCAACAAAAGAAGTCTTTTAAAAAAAGGAGGGTGAAAGGTTCCCTTACCGACATGGGTATCTTTCGAAACATACGGCCCGTGAAAGAAGGACAATAAATCATTGATGTAAATACTCATAAATGAAGGAATATTACCCAATGAGTAAAATAATGGTCAGTACATACACCACTCAAAGGAAATTGTGGAAAATGTAGCATAAATCTCACGGGAATAAAAGTGAGACGAAAAATCACTTACGAAAACTCGGCAGCCTAACGGCGCCACTTAAAACTTCCAAAAATGGAATGATGAGATCAAATAGGGTATCTCATCACATTACAACAAAATTTACAGCAAGAGGAATATGAAATAACATACCCCATCGTAACAAATAGCAGCTTAAAAGAAGTGACATAAAGGGGAGTACTTAAAAAGAAAGAGAGAGGTTAGATCTCTTACGAAAATTCGGCAGCCTAACGGCGCCACTCAAAACTTCCAAAATGGATTGATGAGATAAAATAGGGTATCTAATCACATTAAAACAAAATTTACAGCAAGAGGAATATGAAATAACATCCCCCATCGTAACAAATAGGAGATTAAAAGAAGTGACATAAAGGGGAGTACTTAAAAAGAAAGAGAGAGGTTAGATCTCTTACGAAAATTCGGCAGCCTAACGGCACCACTCAAAACTTCCAAAATGGTTTGATGAGAGAGAATAGGGTCTCTCATCACATGAACATAAAAATTACAGTATGTGTAATATATAATAACATCCCAATAACAATAAAGATGATCTTTAGATGGAATGACATAAAAAGTGTACTTAAAAAGAAAGAGAGGAGTAAGATCCCTTACCTCGGGTCCGACTTGACTCGATCATTCTTTAATATACTGAATAATAAACATGAGTTAATTTATACTTCCTTAAGAACCTTTTTCAAGTTGATTATTCCTTTTATATCACTTACTACCATGTCATAAACATTATGTAATCATTTAAGTTAATAATATTTGTTTTGCTGATATTTGGTTCTTAAGTCGAAAGTGGACTTCTTACAATTACATGTTGTTCGTGTGGACAAATGTTTATTATATCCAGAATTTTATTCATGTTGTAGATATCATATATGTAATATATATCCAGTACATTCATGCATTTATAACATTACATAATCATTTAGAGGTAAGAAATGAAATGCACCGTTCATGGAGACGGTAAGCCGTACGTACGCATGAACACTACTTTCATTTCTATTTCGTATTTTATAGAATGGAATAATAATGATACAAAGGTAAATTATAATTAATGTATAATATCATATATAATATCATAGTTCCATCCTTTATATGTCCCACATATGGTATTTAACGAATCAAATCACATTGAGGGGGCGGTAGTCCGCACTTCCTTAAATGAAGATATCGCGTTTACCCATAATGGAAACCATAAAGGTATGCCCAAAATGAAAAAAACAGAAGCTTAAGGAAAACATAAACATATTATATATCATATATAAAAATATTTACATCATAATGGCCACCTTTGAAGGTGTTAAATGAGTATTGAACAATCATCGTTTCGGGAGGCAGAATTTCTCCATCCACGGAAACCGTATGTTCTTTAACCATTTGATGTAGTTGTGTGAGAGTGTAGCTCGAATAAATCTTATAACAACATCCTAGTATATTGAAGATACTGGTGTTGTTACAAAAGAAGTAAATAAAAAGAGTTTAAGGGGTTGGAGAAGAAAAATAAAACAAATGAACATGAGAGAATGAATTACCTTTAAAAGTGTAACTCCTTTTGATTTGAGCCTAAAGGCTTCCATTGAAAGGATTCTGCCCAAAGGGAATCCTCTAGGATGAGGAGAGGGATTTGGAGAGAGTAAATGGGCAGGGGTTGTCCGAGCCAAAGGCTTGAGGAGTGTGTGAAATGAGGTAGAGGTGGGGGCCTTTTATAAGAGGAGAGGAGGGCCACTTTTGGAAAGTAAAGAAATATTACTTTATTTGAAAATGTGTTTCGGTTTTAAAAGGTCCCACGTTGATATAATTCGGGGATAAGGTGATAAGGGTTTGAAATACACCCATCCAATAAGGTTTGGACATGTGTAGTTCATAGATTTTACATTATATTTCCATTTTATTTAAATCGTCAAATAATGATGTCATCGTTGCATCATTATTATGTCATAAATAATTAAATTTATTTAATGTATAAAAATTATAAAAAAATTACTATGATATAGGAAATAGTTTTATATTTCAAATGAATATTTATAATAAAAAATCTAACTTGTATATCCCCATTAAAAAATTGTTTTAGTAAAACATATCATGTTTGTGCCATTTTTTTACATTAACATTAAATAAAAGGTACTTATGTCATTTTCCAACCAAAGTGGCTCCATGGGGTCCCAAAGTTGACCCATGGCTTGTCTTGGTCGGCCATGACACATCCAATAAGTGTAGAACATGTGTCAAGGTATTTTCATTTTATTATAATATCATTTTTTCCTTAAATTGCACTAATTACCTCTAATCGCGATTAAAAACTTAATAAGTTACTATTCACCAAAAAAATATTTTTATCTCATTGAACCGCATTTTACTTCTTAATGAAAACCATGTATGTCGGATTTTTAAAATTCAAAACACAGAAGTGGTAAAATTTCATTTAAACGAAAAATCAGTTTAATATAAGTACCACTTAGTGGTTTCACTATTCATCAGAAATTGATGTTTTTCAGAAAAATACCAAAAATTCACCCTAAGCTATATTTGATATTCAGAATTCAAAAATGAAGTCCATTTTACAAAATTCACAACATATAAGTTTCATTAATTAATTTAATAATTAATTCCCGCTGTCAGAGCAAATAGCGTGTTTTTATGAAACAATAAGTATCAAAAGATTGACACTAGTTTAAGTCCGATTTCAAAGTGAAATTAATTCCAACGACCACTATTGGATTTAATGGTAAAAATATTTTCTAATTTCACTTTAAAACCAATTCAAAATATAATGTAATCATATAAATAAATTATATTAAAAAGAGGTTTTGAATAAAAAACAAAATTTTACACTATTCATTAAAAAATGAACTTTATCGGAAAAATAACAAAAATTTACACAAAGTAAAATTTGATGTCCCGATTCTAAAGAAGAGTTTTATTTGGTCCAAACGAATGTATAAGAGTGATAAAAACTATTTTTAATGACAGTTCTCCATCAAAAGGCGATAAGTGAACCTTTAGTGAAAATTAGGGTATAAAAGCCTAAAATTGAATTCTTTCCGTATTTTAAGCCTTTGGACAAATGTAAAAACATTTAAAAAAACATATATAATCATATTTTAGTTATTTCTATCCATTCCTGCCAATACAACGTCTACATGTTAACTACCATTTAAAATAATATTATTTTATTATTAGAGTGCAACGTAAGATTCCCAAGAAACTTGTTGTTGCGTATTGGGTACGCCATCGAGCATAGCATCCCCTTTAAAGTAATATTAATATTTGATTCACAAATATGGATAAATATAAATATGTGATATTCTTTATTTACCTGGGGTGTTACACATTCCTTTATCTTTGTTTACCTTACATGTGGTGCAATAATTCCCTTTAAAAGGTGATTCTTCCCAACTAAAGAATTTAATGATTATATTTCTAATAGTGGATACCTTTGGGTGTCAGAGTTATAATGTATCATAACCTACATATATATGTCATGAACCAATCCAGGGTAACTGCATGAACTCAAGAACGCCTACCCATACACTCTAGGATGATAAATATTGTCAAAGGACTAATCCAAATATGCAGAGACTATTCCCTCAATGATAAACCATAAATTTCATTATTTAACCTATAAAAAATTTAATATGAATTGTCCATATATTAAGCATATCCAACCTATATAAATAAAATATGGTGATAAAAATGTAATCTCATTGTCCGTTATATATAATAAAATAGTATGCATGATACACACATTTAACACAATAGTATAAATATACATTATAACACACATATATAAAAATAATTAGTGTAGACACATGATTGATATATTTGATGTATAATAAATTAAAATAAACACAGTATCCTATAAACCAGTATTAAGACCCTCACTAGGTTACTAATCTCAATCCCTAACACTGATAATCCTATGTTTTGATACATATTTGAGATGAAACATATAGCTAAAATAAAAACCAATGGTCTATATATGTACATCTAAAGCCATGTAGAGTACACATATAGGGGGCGAGTCTAATGAACTTGTATGAATCCCCATATCACTTCGGCACATTGATCATAAAACATCAAGTAAATGCATGTGAATGTTTGTGATGAGTGTTATAGAACCCACCTAAATCATATATCATAATCATATTCATTCAATACGATCATACCTACATACCATCAATGCGTAAAAGACATTTACACACATATAATGGTACACACAATTACTACCCATCATAGACCATGTCTTAGCTACTTATTATTGTGGATGTATACCACCATATCCATATGTGTTGTATTGAAAGGGACAATATCAGATAATGAAACATAATTGTGAGATCAAATATCATATATATATTTAATCACTCATCTCATTAGATCTCCCAAAACCATTTGTCATTTGATAGTTTTAAAATGACCAAAAAATCTAAATATTATAGGAAATGACCATTGCAACAAGAAATATCTGAAAGAGTAATCAAATAAATCCCAATCATCAATTGAAAATTATAAAACCTAAATCAAAGAAACATTGTATTTAGAGAGGAACAAATGAAATAAATAATGACATAACAACAATCCAATGATAAATTAATAAGAAAAATGAATGGTCGCTAACCAGATTAACTAAAAGAGATTCAATATCTTACACTATACCCCACCACACCTCAAGTATACTTTCTCTAGGTATATTATTGAATTCCTCTACAATAACTCCAAATCAATCTCATATATCGTAAATTCTTTATAGGTTTTAGATCTAAATTCATGATCATATAACATTAAAAATATATTTTGTTCCTATAGATCAAACATCAAGAATCATCATCCAAATCTCATGTTCTATGACCATTATATTACTATGTTGTTTCCACGAGGGGAATATCCTCATTCATGCAAGGTATTATATTTTCATTTCAACATATTTAGCCACATATGGAGAAGATAACTACTAATTAGGATCTGTGATCAACTAGGTATGTCAGCATCCATGCACGATACCTCACATAAAAAATAAATTATTCTCCAATAAATATTAACTAAAATAATTAAGGTCATCATAATTGTAACCTATTTATATGAGGCTCTTTATAAAAGAATCACTACCCCATAGTATATGTGTTTCATTTATTTATATCATACTAGAAAAATAAGACCATGCCAAGGATGGAACCTACTATATTTCTATTATATGATCCCAACCCTGAATGTTTATTTTTTGAAATTGGGGACTATATCACAAGATATCAACTCCACTTTAAATCAAAACAATACTAGGTTAAACCTATAATTCAAAAAGAACTACCCTTAAGGTTGATGGAGAAAATTATTACTCACCCTCATGTAAAGATAAGGTGTCTCACAACCATCATATGGTCATCCCATGTCATGATCACTACCTGTGTGTGATAACTCATTAAATTCTCATAAAAACCCCATAACCCATGTCAATGAGTCAGGGAAACCAAAGTTTCCTAAAATCCATCAGAATCCCACGAAGGGAAACATATAATATCCCAAAAAACACACGACCCACAAGATACATGATATAAATTCCACCACAACCAAACCCTTATAGAATCCCAAACCTTTTACAAATATTTTTACGCGTTTCTTAATATAAATATCCAATAAATACAACTAAATTACCAAGAGTCCAAATTTATATGCAATATTAGGTACATAAAACAACATCATGAAGCTAATATAGTACGAGTTTATTTTAATCACTATAATGAGTTACTAAATCCCTTTTATCTACTATAACTATATTGGATTACTAGGGGAATAAATAAATGAAATTTCAAGATATAAAGCCTAATAAGGGAATAAACATAATAAATAATCATTTCATAGGAGTTATAAAGCCTAACATGATATCAAAAAAGACAAGGCTCATGAATAATCATATAAGAGAATAAAATAAATTACATAGAATTATTAGATCAGGGTAATATAAATTTTTTTAACAAATATATAACATGATATAAGTATATGTTAAGGCTAACCACCAAGACAACATCACATGGTGGACAGAGTCCCATCATAGATTAGGTTTACTCCCTTATCCCATTCAAAACATCTCATGACACAAAAACATTAATCAATTATGTAGAGAACTATATGGGTTCACCCATCATAACTTGTACATGCTTATGTGTGCCATAAAATAAAATCAATCATAAGGCATAAATATAATAATTACCTATGGAAAGAAATGGGTTGCATAATCTTACCTCATATCATAATCAAATAAATTTTCATAAATATTCTAAATAAAAGAATGAATAAAACAGTTTTAATTTTCATATCTAAGTAAATAATAATATGTATCAAAATATACTGTCCATTGGAAAACAAATTATAAGTAAGGGTAGATAACTAGGTAAATAAATGAACTTTAAAAATGGGTTTTTAAGGAATCAGTTAATGAATTTTGGAGAAAGAGTAGTTATGGATTTTTTTAGAAAAATAGTTTTAAATAGGAATGGTTTTTACTAAAATATTACATTATTTAATGGAATTATGAATGGGAATAAAAAATTTAAATGATAGTTTTATAACAATATTATGAAATAGAAATGTTTCGCTTAATCAGGGTTGATTTTAAAGAAGGCATTTGAGAAACAAACTAAATAAATTAATTACCCCATAAAAGGAATGAAGAATAGGGTAGGTATATATATAAGATACAAGTATTACAAATTTATTATAATTACATAACATTAGAGAGAAATAGAGAAAGTGGGTTATAGATAAAAACTTTATAACCTAAGAAAAAAGGTTGTTAGGAGAGATCCCTTATCTTAGGTTCTAGAATCTCGCCCCACTTGTACTTAATGTCTCGAATAATATAATTAGATTCATTAATTACATAATTTTTAATCCCTTTCATATATATTTTATTTACAATAATTTCATTCTATTCATTTAGAACTATTTCAATGAGATGTAATGTATACATTCATTATTGTGAGGGAATTCATTTCATGGTTCCACGGTCGGATCATTTGTGGTTAATTATTGATGTACTTTTTAAATCAAACTAAAAATATAGAAGTCAAATAAAATGGTATTGAATATCTTCTTAAAATTTAAATGGCCTTCAACGTCAAATTTTGTTTTGGCTTTGGGATCATTCTTTAAGTGAAAAAGATAACATTACACTTCTCGAAAAAGGGTATTTGTAAAGAGTTAATTGTGATGTGGAAGATCCCCATAAAAAATACCCTTGAAGAAAGAGGTATTTGAGACAAAATTAATTTTCCATCATAAATACAATTTATTTAAAAAGTAAAATTAGGTCTGTCAAAAATAAATTTGGCATGGATGTGTGCCATCCCACCAGAAACATACTTATGATGGGATAATAGTGACAAATTTTTAGATCTGCCACCTTCATCCATCCCACATGATACTTTATTAATGATTTAAAATTTATGACATAAAAAATATTAAAAAAAATTGATTTAGCAAAAAAAATTGTCACTAATTACCCATGAAAATTAATAATAAATTAAATACACGTGAACCATTCCTTATTCCTCCCCCTACCAACTTCTCATGTTTGTGCAGTGCACCGCGAAGGTAGAACCCCTCTGAAATCCTCCAAAACACTTGTTTTTTTATCGATATGGGTTCGAATCATCTTGGAACAAACTCCTCATATATCATATTTCATTATTTTTATGATTTTTTCATTTACTATAACATGAATTAGTTTGGGAAAACCCTAGGTTATGTAATTAAACTGATTTTTATAGTTTATGTGGTATTTAAGTTTCTTGAAATTTTATTAATCCCTATTTGGGTGTCCATTGGGCCAACATGAGTTATTATAATTATTTTGAGGTATTTTTATCATTGTTTATTCTTTTGGATGAATAGATTTTTCTATTTGGTATTTTATGTTACTGCAAGTATATTATTTTATGTTATTATAAAAAATATGATTATTATTGAAATTATCTAGGGATATTTGATATTGATATAGTTAATATAAATCTATTTAATTAGTCAATTGTATAACATGATTATGGTGATATGTTATTTAAGAAATTATGATAATTCCTTAATTGTGGTAGTGATGTCATACCATGTTTTACTATTATATTATGATTGATTTTCAATTTTTTTTTAAATTTATGGGAATATAATTTTGTTAACATTTGGATATATATATATATACATGCAAATATAAATATATAAACATATGAAAAAAACACGTAATATTTGTGATATATATATGTAGATATGTATTCTTATATGTATGTTTATATAGATTTGATAAGTATATTTTCTTAAAAAAGTGTAAAAATATATTTTATGTATTTATATTATGTAAGAAATCTTATAATATATATATATATATTACCTAGTAAATATACATATATAAATGTTTAAAAAATAATGTAGGGGTCTTAATATATGTATATATGTATGGTTTTTAATATTTTTATATATATATGTATATTAACATGTGAAGATACATATATAAATGTTTTAAAAGAATGTATAAGGTTTTGGATATATATATATATGTATGTATGTATGTATGTATGTATGTATAAATATTGGATATGTATATTTTCTTTAAAAAAACATGTAAAAATAAATTTGATTAAGAATTTTTTAATATATATATTTATAAATGTGAATATAAATATATAAATTAAAAAAACATGTATGGTTTTGGATGTATATAAATGTATGTGTGTATATATGTATATTTTTATACAGATTTGATATATATATATTTTTTTAAATGTTAAAAATAAATTTGTTGCAAATAAATATTATTAAGATGTTATGTAATATATATATATATATAACATATTATATAAATAGGAAATGAGTGTTTTATAAAGATTATGGGAAAATCAATTTTAAGAAAACGTTTTAACAAAATGTTATTTTGAATAATTTTTTTTTCTGAAAAAAACTATAATTTTTTTACGATTAAAACATAAATTTAAAACATGTAATATTTATTAAAAACATATATAATAATAATTATTAATAATCTTGTAATAATTTTTCAAAAATATAGAAATTACTAATAATTATTAAAAATTCATAAAAATTAGTAATTATAAAAAATGAAGTAATAATTTAAATTATTAGTAAAAATCATTAAAAGTTTTGTAATAATTAATAATTAATTTTTAATAATTATTAATAAATAGTAAATATTAGTGTTAATTAATAAATATTATTAACAATTTTTAAATTTGAGGAAATTATAATAACTTGCAATAAATTATAAAAGAAAAAATATAAATTGTAGTAATTAATAATAATTATTAATTTTTTTTTAAAATTACGTTATAATTAATAAATAATTAGTATTACATAATAAATAATTCTACTAAATAGTAAAAACATCAAAAAATTTAAAAATTATTAAAAAAAAATTCATACCTTGTAAAACCTATAAAAAATAATAAAAACTATTAAATGTTCATAATAATTCCTATAATTTTTGCATTAATTAAAATAATTAGTTTTAATAACTAAATAATTTATCGTAATTAATAAATAATTAGTAAATATTAATTATAATTATTAAATTTTAGAATTATTTACTAAATAATATTAATAATTTGTAAATTTTAGAAAATTATGATACTTTTTAACAGATTTTATAAATAATATATATGAAATACTAATTAGATAAAATTAAAATATAATAATAATATTTAATTAGTAACAATGAGTAATAATTATTCTCATATCTATTACTTTCATGTATAATTATGGGCTCATGAATTAGACATGAGTTACTATTACTCAATTGTGATTGGATAAATCATCCAAAAAATCCTAATAGATCTGGTAAAAATACTATCTACATTGAGGGTGTTAAAATATTTACCTCATCTTCATAATTGAACTTAGAATTTTTTTTGAAGGTGTAATTAGATGTCTAGGTAAGAAGTGTGATCTAGGAGATTCAAAACATTTGATAATGTCAGACTTCATCTACTGTGTTTTGGTTTTGGAAAGAATATATTTTTTGGTATCAACATAGTGAATAGAATTCAGTAAAAACTAATTTTTTTGGTTCTGAATCCATCACTTCATAATTTAGTACATGGGGTTCTTATCCCATGTATTTAAGAAAAATCAACTCCTAATGATATTCCAAATCCCAAATCTAAATCTTCTCAATTTTACAATTTTCTAAAATCTGTTGAGGAGCCCTTATATCTAGGATGTCAGATGAGAAAACATGAAGCTGATATAAATTTTATGGTTATTAAATAATATCTTGGAATGTCAACTAGTTTCTTCAATAAAATATTATTTTTGGTTAAATCATCATTGACTGATGGAAATAAAGTACCTGCAAGTTTCTATAAAAGTAAGAGGTTGTTCCATAATTTGGTTCTTATTTATTAAAATATCCAAGCATGTTAAAATGATTATATCATATATTATGGTGATTATGAATCATTAGTTAGTTCGTAAACATGTAGAGAATAGAGGTATAAATAGGAACAACAAGAAAGGCCAATATTTCCTATGAAATTGTTGATGTATTTCCAATCATACCTCATATTCAATGTTTATTTATGTCTCACAATATAGATTAACTGAAGAAATTACATACATAAAATTTTTCCATTATTAAAATTTTAAATCATCCATGTGATTGTAATTCTTGGATACTATTTGATCAGACACATCCTTCTTTTTCTTCAAAACCTCATAACATATGATTTGGTCTTTTTATTGATGTATTTATCCCATTTTGTGCTTATGAAAATCAATATTCTGGTTGGAATACTCTATACAACTTACCACCTTGGATATTGATGGACAAACAAAATATAGATTTTGGGCTAATAATTATAGGACATTTGAAGAAGAATATCGATGTTTATTTGAAGCCACTAATTAATGATTTAATTTCATTATGGAATAATGGGGTAACTACATATGATATAGTTGTAGACCCAAATTTTACAGTGAAGGTTGCATTAATGTGGATGATCAGTGAAATTCTTGTGTATAGAGTGTTATCATGAAAATGTAAACAAGGTCTAAAATAATGTCTATACTATATGGATGAGAGAAAAGTGTATATTATTGGTAATGGGAGAAGGATTAATTATTTTTTACTATAAATGAAGATTTATTTATATGGATCAACCTTTTCGATGGAAAAAATATAATTTTACAAAAGGAATAATTGTAAGAGAAGAACCTCCAACAGTTCTCTCAGGTATTTTGTAAAATGTATCATATCTTCATTACCAACTGTTACTTTTGGACCAACCCTAAACAAAAAAAACGTTTTTGGAGAGATTATATTTGGATAAATATAAATATTGTTTGAGACCTTTCATACTGGTTTTATTTTTTGTTTCACCAAAGGTTAGATATAATGCATATTTAGAATAATTTTTTTGATAACATATTTTTTACCATGTTGGAAACACCCAGTAAGAACAAAGTTAAAGTCATTGATAGATCATTCCCAAATTTGTATATATACTCAACATGAATTATTTAAAGATTAAAGAACACACAATTTAGTAAATCCCATTGTTTTTACACACTTTCTAAAGAAATCCATTTATTAAACTACCAATGGATTCAATATTTGAGGTTACTAAATTTTTATTCTTCTAATTTTTCTTATTTCATTTGAAATGGGTATATTACCAGGTTAAAAAGTCACTAATTCCATGTTATAATGGAAATATTACCTCCTATTGATCTTAGAGGGCTATTGAATTCTTCTGAGATATTTTTCAAGAAACATTAGATTATGATTCATTGAGTATGCTATTAAACGATGTTGTTTTAATATTATGTAAATATGGGAAAACATTGTTTCTAGTATTATTTAAATCAATGAAAAATTTAATATTGAATTTTACTTTTGAAGATAAATCTGTAGGGTCAGTAAAATTTCAATGGATGTACCCATTTGAGATATGTATGCAAAAATTAAAGAAGAAAGTATGTTACAAATAATTAGTTGAAGGGTCAATTGTAGAATCATACTTATAGGAGGAAATTACAAATTTATGATTTTTTCATTTTAAATCATCATATCCATTATAACATAACTACATCGGTCACAATGAGACAAATGTTTTTGATTTTATATACCATCATTTGTTATTTTTTAAACATCCCGAGCTTAGAATTGGTGGTTATCAAGAATGAAAAGTTTAAAATGAAGAACTACACAGAGCTCATACATACATTCTACTAAAGTATGAATAAATTAGATGATTTATGCAGCAAGTACCACTTATTATTATTATTTTAAATTTTTATAATAGATACCTTTATTTACAATATTTTTTTTGTTTACTATATGATGACCATATCAAAAAAATATATACAAATTACATCTACTACAATTGAAGAAAATTTTCAATAGAATTTTCCATATTGATTTCAAATACTGGTAAGAGAAGTTTTTTGATGGAACATTAAATCAAGAATTTAATTAAACCAATTATTATGAATTTTTATTTTTATTCCAGAAACTGAACATGAGATTAAAATTTTGAGTTGAACATGTGTGCTGAAAAACCCTCTATCAAAATTTATAAAATATTATAATGAGTACTTCGTTAATGGATTTCAATTCCATACACGCCTATATAGTGAATCAATGAAATCAATGAATAGTGGCGTTTGTTTGAAATGATATCATTATGAAGAAAGTGAAGTTAAATTTTATTGAATGTTGGTTAAAATAATTGAAATATGTTATCTCAGAATTTTTTTTGTAACAATGTTTAAATTCTATTAGGTTGATACTGATCGAGAGTCTTGAGTTCATCCATTAAATATAGTCATTTATATTAAATATATTAGTATTATTACATCAAATGAATCATTTATTATCGAACAATAATCACATAATGATTATTATAAAAATTACAATGATGATTCAATAATTTTGAATGACTGGTGGAGTATATAAAAATGAAATATCATGAAAATTATTTTATTGAATATGTAAATGGTTTTGTGGAAGTGAATCATATTGAAAATTTTCAGGAAACATAAAAAAATATATCTTAACAGAAGATATATAATTATCAATGGTGAAACCCCCAAAAAGGTTCATTGATATTGATAATGTTGATGAAGTAATAAGGGATGATGAAAGTAAAATCTTTATGGAAGTTGAGGATGATGAAGATGAGGATGAAGACGTTTTACTCAATGAAGATAAGGAATAATATGATAATTAATATATTATATTCGATTATTTTTTTGTTTTTATATTTTATATTTTCATTAAAATTTATTTATATGTAATATTGTTTGTTTTAGATGGTTAAACAAGATGATATTTATTGTTCCTTCATTGATTTAAGTAATTATTAGATTTTTATATTTGATATCTGTATTAACAATTATTGATAGGTAATAATATTACATTATTCATGGTATTTATTAGTTTTTTATATTTTATATCTATATTAAACAATATTTATAGGTAATATTATTATGTTCTTGTAGGATCCCGCATTTGTATGGATTAAAAATTTCTAAAGGAATTTGAATTTCCCAAACCTGACTGGTCAAATCTTGCATCAAGTCTTGGGGATGGATTTCAAAGAGTTGGAATGTCTCAAAATGGTGTTTTGATATTAGGATTAATTATCAGGCATTATATCAAGTGTTCAAATTATCTCCAAAGGCTTTGGGTTATGTTTCGGGTGTTTGGAGTTTTTTAGAAGGGGTGAACAGTTTGGGATAAACCACAAAACAACATGTGGATAAGTATGGTTTAGTTCATTTTTAACTTCACACGGTTGAGTTTCATGGTTATAAAATGGTTTGTAGTAAACCCTGAAATTCAAAATAAGAAATTGTGTGAATCTATTGAGGGATTGAGGCATGGCACACAGGTTTCACATAGTTTTATACAAACTATGTTCCTTACTATAGAAGAGAGAAATGTTGAATATATGGTTGTAACATGGTTTTTCAAACATTATAGCCTAACCATGTAGGGAATGTGTATTTGGAAGTAGGGGTGCACATGGTTGGCACACAGTTTCACCAACTGTACAACCAAACTATGTGATAGGGTTGGCCTAGGATAGATCTAATTGCATGGTCGGTGTACGATTTAGAAAACTGTGCATCCAAATTGTGAGGATTCCCATATTTCATTAAAATGGTAAATTTACCAAAATTCCACCTTTTTTGTATCCAATCTACCCCCATTATACCTGTTTTTATGTGTGCAGACCAGTGGGTTCCCAAACACATCCCTCCTCTTCCCTCCTTTGATTTGTGGGTGTTTTAATGGCGTTTCTTTGGAATTTTGATGTAAGATTCAACTTTGAGTGGATCCCTTAATTATTCCTCCTCCTCCTCTATAATTTTTTTAGTTCTAAAATTTTGGTTTTTTTTGAAAATTCCACAGGATCATGGTGGAATAATCCCTTTCCCACGAGGATTTTGGTCATCTTAGGTAGAGGAGATCCCATTTTGGATTCCTCACATCATGGAAAGTTATTTATGTAAGGTATGTGTTCATGGTAATTTTTTTTTGGTTTTCATGCTTATATTAATTTAATTAAGTATTACAATGGTATCACCTCTTATATATTTTTTTCGTAACGGTGTTGGGAGTGTGTTGTGGACATTTTTTTGTGGTATCGTAGAGCTTCGATTATAGTTGATTGAATCGATGAGTTTTATGGATTTATGAAGAGTTGGCATTTAATGTATTAAATAATTATAATTTCTATAATTAATTATATTTTTTGGGTGTGAGGTTTTTCTTGTGTGGTTAAGCTGAACTTAGTTGGGTGATAAGAAGTTGGGGCAAGGCTTGAGCAAGAACTGACAATGTCTTCGTTCATTGGAAATGTTTCAGAAAGCTTCATTAATGAGGTATGTGGTATATGAGATTTAAAAATGGTATTTCTAATTAATTTTCATATATATAACGTATGTTCCATAAATCCTTAATTTTTTTGGTTTCTTTTGCGGATTACATTATTTTATTTTGGGCCTTGGGTAATACCATGGAACTTTGGATCTATTGGATGTTGTGAGACCAAACCTATAGCCAACCCTGGGGTGAGCCTGTCTTTTAAAAATTCAATGTTTTGGTTTTGAGTCTTGGTATAATATTATGAGGTCTTCTTGAAGTGGTTAATTGGCATGTTATGTATTTTGAGTCATTGTTATTTTCAAGGTTGGAAAACTATGTTTTAAAATGATATTTGGTTTTAAATAAGGTTTTAAACTCTAAGTGGTTTATGAAAAAGGGATTTGAATAGATTTAAAATTTTTTATTTGAAATGGGTGTGTGGTTCCATTTTGTGAACTTGTCTTGGGGACTCTTTAAATGGGTTTCATGGAAAAAGAAGAGCATGGACCCTATTTAGAAATTTTTCAAAGGGGAAGACACCAGTTTTAAAGGTGTGCCTTCCAAGTGTTAACAAGGTTGTTTGTTTTTTAGTTTTATTACATATGAAAAATGGATGGGTTTTTTGTGATCCTTGTTTTTTATTAAAGGTATGTTTGGACCATGATAAATATTGTTATTAAGGAAGGAAATGGAAATAGTTAAAAGGGGGTGTTTTATTTTTAAATGGTTTGAAGTACATATAATGAATATGTATTTGGGTAAAAGATAAAAAGGTTTATTTTTTAATATTTTTTTATATAATGAATGTAACAGACCATGGAAATGTTGAATAGAATGGTATGGGTTGATAATGGAATGGTTGGGGATGGTCAGACATGACGTGCCGAATACTTGTGAGATTCTTGGGATGATGCTCTATAGTTTCAAACATAAGACTAATGGTTTTGGGATATTGAACTATTGATCCTATACTTAATTTTCAGTGGGCCAGACTGATTCTCAAGGTTCCAAAGTGAAACATAGTTTTCAGGGGAACGACTGATGCTCCTAAACCAAAGGGTATGGATACGGTATTCCATATCACAGTTGAGATGGAAAGACATTTAATATTGGATCCCAGATGGTTACAGAGAATGGGGATTCATGTTTTACAACTAGTTTCCCCCTATGAAATATCACTAAGATGACCGACTTGGGCTTGGGGTGATTTATGGGAAAAATTGTAACATTTTCAATAAATAATAAAAGTGATTAATCAAACTTTTTCCAAAAATAAAACTTGTTTTATTGACCATCTTGTCTACGGTTTATGCATACACATGTATACACTTTTGTAATGACTTGTGTTTTCTTTTGACATCATTGGTGATGGACTATTTTGTTTTAATCACACCATTCTTGGGATTCCATTTCCCTTGGGTACCCGAGAAGCTCTCACATGAGTATTGAAGGAACCGGTTTGGGATGAGGCATGTGTTGAGTATTAATGGTCGAGAAAGATTACTCATGTGGTATCAGGTTGTTGTATGGGTATGGATTGGTGAGTCTATGGTGCCAATTTATAGTTTCTTTTATTTTGAAATGTTATGTAACTTCCCTAGTGGGTGGTTGGTTTTATGTATGACATGGCCATTCAAGACCATATTTCATTTAATATTATTATAGTATGTATTAATTTACATTTATTTATTTTTTACATAAATTGATGTGTATGAAATTTTTTAATTGAATTAAGTTTTTCACTTTGATATTGGGGTACATTATCCTGACATTTCCACCTTAGAACCGCACTTCTAGTCGGTAGCCTCTTGCATATGCAGAGGTGAAATTAAGGTCATATGGTGATTTGGATCGGGGAACTAGTTTAGTGGCATTCGGACCGAGAGACTACAAATTGGTATTAGAGATGTTTACATTATTATATTTTACTACATGATGTTTGGTAGACTAGAGATATTGTAATGTGTTAGAGTTTGATATGGATGTTGGGATGGTGTGTCACGATCACCTATTCCAATAGGAACTCCAGATTAATAGGGGCTAGGATTACTATTCTATTATTTTATTTTATGTTTTATGTGATTTTATCTTTGATTGATTCTCATGTTGTTTGGAATTGATAACTTATGATGTAATTATAGTTTTGGTCCCATTAGAAAGAATCCTTTGGTTTTGTTTTGACTCTTGGACTACATAGGAAAGATGCATCTCATGCATCAGGATATGCATATAAGATTCACATATTATAGTTCTTCTTATGTTTGATTTCATGGAATTATTTATGATGGAATTTTATGTGGATATATGGTTATATACTAGATGATTAGGGCACCAGTTTGGTCCTCATGTGCGGTTGGTGTAGTGACCATGGTGAGTCATTGTGGTATAAGTGCATATATTTCATACACTTATGGGTGGTTTTAGAGCATGGTTGATAGTATGTTTGAGTCCTCTAGGGAGAGGTATGATGTGTATATGCTCATCGAGGATGTGAGATATGGTTGTGGGTAGTTGGTTGGTATAATACACCTTTATGGTGTGAGACCCTTGAGGAGGGTGTTATGATTTGTTTGTGTTGTGTGAAAATGAAACATTTTTTTGTTTGGGGCCTTGTTAGTTTTATTCATATGAATGTAATTTCAATTTTTGGAGTTGATATCTTTCCTACATTTAGGGTGACCTGTGAGAGTGGTCGACCGAGTTATGTGTGCTTTGGGTGAGATGGGAACAATTGGATGCTTTAGAATTTTGAAAATAGTGCAAATAGGGTGTAGTCGAGTTTGAGATTTAGGCATGTAGGATTCCATTGGTTTTGAAAAATATCATTTTAGTGAAAGTGTTTTAGCCTTATAGTTGGTTTATGTAGGGGAAGGCTCATTTGTGTTCCTAACTTAGGTAATGGTTGTAAAAGCATGTCATTATTTGGGGTTATGAGTTCTACTGGGGTTGAAATAGGTTTTTGAGGGTATGTGGTTAGATGTGTATATGATTTTTTTGGGTGATGATTGTATATGTGAGTTATTCCTCATATGTTCATAGTGATATATAGAACGAGGTGTTTCTTTTTTATTGATATAGAAGGCACATAGAGTGTTGATGTTTTGGAAGTGCATGTGGGTAGGTCTGGTTAGGTTCCTAGACTGGTTAGCTCTGGATGCATCTCTAGGAACACGATGAGAGTACCTGTGATCTTATTGTAACTTTTTAATGACACTCAAGTCTTGAGTAGTAATGAAAGTGGTTTCAGATCATGATTTTTTTTTAGTTTTGGGAATCACCAAGAGTTATCTTCATTGAGTTAGATTGGCATGTGAGATAGTTATATCAAGTGGATATGGATTTTGAGCTATGTTTTCATAGAATCAGACTCATTAAAGATGTAGGATGATTCTATAGTTAGATTGTGAAAGAGTGAAAGTTATGTGTTAATGTAATATTAGAGTCATGAATGGATTGTGACACATCATGTTGTCTGGTAGTGGAACAATTCTTATGAGTGTTTATGCCCAAAGTTCATGACTAGGAATGGATTCCATGAGTTGGTTGAGAACTGATTTGAATGTGATGAGACACTTTTGGAATGGGTGTCTAGGGGATTATGAATGGGTTTGACAAGCCCCTAAAAATATAGGTGAAAATGGAAAAAGATTAGTGGTGGTGTTTTTATTTAATGAAATATCAGCATACTCTTAGCATAGAGAAGATCATGCCAATATCTTGACATCAACATGGGTCGGTTGAGAGAGCAATGGATATATTATTATCTACATAAATGTATTTTATGGATTAATGAGGGGTATCCATTGAGTTTTTCTCATAGACCAGTGCATGTGGATCCATATAGTGGAGGAACCCCCAAAAACTATTAGTGATAGAGGTCCTTGTGATGGAATGGATGTTGAAAAATACCATGGGTTTAGTTCACGGATGAATGGAATGGGAGATGGTTTATGTTTCATTTTGTTTCTTATGTGAAGGTGATATAGGATCATCCAAATCTTAGGTTACCAATGGTTTGAGAATGGGATGAAGAAGTTGATCTTGTTTGGGTGAGTCAGTGATGATGAAACTCCTACGGTGGGGAGTGGTGTATTGAATGATGAGGTTAGACCCTCATGTTGGAAGGATTGAAAGTGTGTGGAACTGGTCATGGATTGGTCATGGTGGCACCATGATGTAATTGAGTAATATTTGAGGTGTGTGCTTATATTTTTTAGGGTATACAAATCAGGAATCATATGTGATAGATGATAAGGATGAGTGTTGACTTGTGCTTGGGGTGGGTTTGAAAAGTAATCTGAGTTGCTTTTGTTGGAGGTGCATTGATCTGTGTGGTATGACAAGACTATGATTTTGATTTAGTAGAGGTTATGACTATTTAATCCCACCAAGAGTCGGATATGGACTCTAATGGGTGTGTTTTGGTGGTTATGTAATGCCTTTGGGAGTAAAAGCATTTTGATCAAGTGAGATGGAAACAAAATGGTAGTCAACGACAAGCATATTTTGGATGAGTTAGTTGAGGATAGTCTGAATGAAGCTAAAACAAAATGAGTATTTTGAAGGATTTAAGCTGCATTCAATGTGTATCTTTTTGAATCATGGGTGCATTTTGGTTTTGGGTTTTCATTTCAAGGAAAATATGGTACGTTCATAGTTTTTTATTAGAAGGAGGGTATGTGTCTGATTTAGTTTTTTTCCAATGACAAGGATGGGAACTGATTTTGATTGGTTTTCTTGTGGATTATGGGGTGTAGTATGTTGAAAACCATGTCAGGAACTTGGTAGGAGTGCAAGTTCTGGTTCAGTTGGGATTTTATATTTCCAAAGGTGTTAAGTACTAGAAGTTATCGTTTATAAGTTGCATCATATTATGGGGAGCACTATATCTCAATGAGTTATAAAGTGATGTTGTAATAAATATTCCTAATGGATGGGCTTAGGTTAGAACTGTAGTGTTTTTTCTATTTTTCAATGGTCACTAGATTATATTTTTAGCAATTTGAGGGCCTCAAGTGGGAGGTTGTGCCTTGGTAGTGTTTTGGTCTATTTAAAGTTGAATGAGGTTGTTGGTTAAAATATGGCAACTGGCATAGGTCTACTGGTTCATATTGAATACCAACAAGGATTCTCGAGGATGATAAGTATTATGGTGGGGTGGTTGTAAGATCCCACATTTTTATTGACAAAATAATTATGAAGAAATTTGCATTTTTATTACTAGATGGGTCCAATAAATAATTAAGACTTGAGATGGATTTCTAAGAGTTATAATGTATCAAAAGGGTATTTTGATATGAGGATTGATACCAAGGAGGTAGCCTATGTGTTCATATAAGTGTCAGATGATTTAGGTTTTGTTTTAAGAGTTTTGGATTTTTTTTGAAAGGGGTGCATGATTTGTTGTCCATGATTTAAGAGAAACTGTGTGACACCATGTGGCTTAGGATGTTTTTAGTTCATTTTGAACAATACATGGTAGAATTTCATGATTAGAGAATGGTTTGGGGTAATCAGTGTGATTCAAAAGGGGAAACTGTTCGTGGTTAAGAAGCGTATGAGGCAGGGTGCATGGAGAAAAACAAAGTATGTTGACCATAGAGGTGGTGAACCAACCATATTATAATCTATAATTTTGTTTTAGAATCTAAATAAGGGAGTGTATGATATGGATATTCTGGAATAATAATAACATATAATAATATTTACGATACTTATTTTATTATTTCTTGGTTTATGGAAAACATACTATGGTATTAGAAGAAGAATAAAATTGAAAATGTTAGTCAAGAATTTTACCACTTCCTTTGGTTGTCTCTTATTAGGTTACCCATTAAGGATCATTGAAATGGTATTCAGATGAATAAAAAAGAACTAGGACATGATTGAGAGGATTGGGGAGTGAATTGGTCATAAATTTGTTAAGTTCTAAGGCTTATAATTTGGGAGGAGAAGAGATTGTGAGGGGTGGTAATCATAATGGGCGATATATATTTTTTAATATTATATTCATTTGTTTATTATTTTAGCTCAATAATGCAAATAGTATTTATTATTGTGACAATATTTAGTAAATGGTTCATGTAAGTTTCAAATAGTGGGTGCCTGCATCATCATGAACTAAAAAAAATCATCTATTTAGCTTATAATATTAAATACCATATTTTACAATATTTCACTATTCACAAAAATTAAAATATCTTATAAACCTACAAAAAATTCATCCTATTTTTTTCATTTAGATTAAAAAAATGAAATCCATTTTATTGAAATAATTTCCCAAATATGATAAATTTAATTTTTATATAATATCCTCATTTATAAGAACAATTTCAATTTTAAAACTATGATCAATTTTTTGACCATTTGAAAAATTAAACATGGTAACTTAAAAATATATAATCATTATAATAAAAAAATATTAATTTATAAACCCATTTTATTAAAATAATTTTTCTTTTAAATTATTATATTTTTTATAATATTGGAAATAAAAAAACAAGGTTTTATAAAAAAAAAATTTGTCCTTTCTACAACATTTATTTAAATGTATCATGATATAAATATGAATTATTTAATTTGATAAGATACCTAAAAATTAGTCTACATGTCACATGGTGTAGTTACTATTCTAAAAATTAAGTTACTATTCCTAATATTTAAATTACTATTCTTATAGTTAGGTTACTATTACAATGATAAAATTACTATTCCAATGGTCTGATTTGTAATAGTCATATGGTTTACCGAATTTATATAAATAGAATGTATTTAATATATTATTAATTCACTTATATCTTCTCTAAAAGTTGTATGTATTTTTATTTTCAAAAATTTATATTGAATTACTAATATCCTTCTTCATTTCCACAATTTTTTCGGGAGTGTAAATTTTCCGAGGGATAGAGTATATCCAATTTTTCCGATTATTACTATGTTATTTTCTAATTTTTATCTCATTGTAATTCCTTCAATTCTTAATCCCTTATTTATTTTCGAATTATAATTTTAAAATTAGTGTAATATAATATACTTGGTTTTATCATGTGGATCATGTGATTTATAACACATTACATAACATGCCATAATTAAATGAAGATAAATTCCATTGATAAATTTCTAGGTCATTTCATTCTTCCCCTTCAATAAATTTAACTATAAAAATTTCGTTTAACATACCAATGTAAAAATATCTGATGGTAATTCTACTTCATGTATTCCTTGATTTTCCATGTCACCTCTTTAGACTTATGGTTTCACCATAATTCACGGACTAGGTGAGTTGTATTGTTATGTATAAAATTATCTTTACGGTCCAAGATCTTCATCGACTACTCCTCAAAAGATAGATTGCTTTCTAGATATACCACCTTTTAAATCAGTACATGTGTTATATGGTATTTACTTATGTAAGAGGGATATGTGGAATACATCATGTACTTGAGACATGGTTGGTGGGAGTGTTAGTCAATAATTAGTGGGTCTGATGCCATCAAGAATCTCAAAAGGGATTATTTTCTAGGGACATATCTTACCCTTATTAATAAATCTCAAGATTCTATTCCATATAGATATGATGCAGAACACTTTATCTCTAACCTCAAACTCTACGTCTTGTTTATTATTATCATTATATATCTTCTATCAACACTAATAATCCCTATTATGATACTGAATCATCTTGATCTTTTCTTCTAGTTAACTGATCACTTAATGTACCAGCAACTTATGTTCCCCAAATTCATTGTAGAATATAGGTGTTCTACATCTCTTCTAATATAGGGTCTTATATGAAGTCTTTTGGATGCTTGAGTGAATGCTATTATAGTAAAAGATTTTAACTTGACTATGATGTTGATATTATCCTCCTTTCAAGTCCATAGAAAATCCTCTCAACATGTCTTCTAGTGTCTTGATAGTCCTATCAGATTGTGCATCAACTTGGAAGTGATAAGATGTAGTGAAGTTAAACTCATTGTTTAGAGGGTTTTAGATAATCTTATAGAAATTAGAGTTAACTATAGAATCTCAATTAGATACAATTGATGGTGGTGTCCCATGCAAACTCACCACTTCTATGATGTATATCCTTGGATGTTGATAGAGTGAGAAGACCTATAAAATATAAATGAAATGAGTAGTATTTAGAAGATATTCCAACACATCCCATATATAATTATTTACATTGGATGTATTTTGAAGACCAGTGAAAAACTCCATGGTGGTGTTTTCTGATTTCGTTGTAGGTATGGGTAATTGCTGCATCATCAACTTGGACTTCTTCCTTTCAGCCTCCAACTACTAACATACAAGAAATTTTAATTATATTCTGAAATATTCCTCTTTATATTATCACAAAAACAGTTCTCTCAGAAATACATATACAAAATCATGCTCCCTGGGTAGATGGTGAAGGTCAAGCTATGTGAACTATTCAACCACTCCTTCTTTATCTTAAGAATTTATGATATACATAGTCATGACCCAAATATTACTACTATTTCTAAATAAATTTTTAACTTTTAGGATTTACCTTTTCCTATCAATTCCACTTTCTTTTGTATTTTCATATCATCTATTTGAGTATTATTTATCTTCTCTTAAAATATGGTCAATTAATCAATTGAGAATGGAATGATGAGGTTTCCTTCTTTATGATTTTGATGCCCATCCATTACAAGTATAAGAAGATTGGATCCTCATAAATTCTCAACATTGATATGGTCTCATGATTCTTTCTACATAGAGAATAAACAACTTCATTTGATTTCACAGGATGGTAATGGATTGAGCCCTTATAATCCTTGATTTGGTCTAACCATCTTCACTGACACATATTAATCTCCTTATGTGGGAATATATATTTTTGGATTTTATGATCCATATATATTTCAAATTTCTCCCCATAGAGATAATTATGTAATGATTTAAATGTGAACATTACTGCAACCAACTCCAGATAATGTTTTTGGTACTTATACTCAATAATATTAAACATTATTGGGATTAATTCTATCACTCAATCATTCCGTATTTGTACACAACCCAATCACCTCTTCGAAGTATCACTATATACAACTAAAAGATACACACATGATAACCATGTGAAGGCTAGTGTAGTAATAACCATATTTTTAATTACGTAAACCTATCCTCCCATTCATGAATTATAAAACAATTACTCCATTCTAGGTTATCTTGGTTAGAGTTTTTAATAATCAAGAGTAGCTTATCAAAAATTATGAGTAATACCCAACTATTCAAATGAATCTATGGATATTCATTAAAAATACTGGTCTTGGTCACTCCTCAATTTCCTTTGTTTTATAAGGGAACATATATATATATATATATATATATATATATCCCTTTTTTGGTGATAACATTCTCCAAGAACTATATTTTCTCCATTATGAACTCACATTTTTAATACTTTTCATATATCTTCTCCTTTTAAGAAGACTTTAGCACAATATTGAAATGATCCTCCTAATTATCCTTGGATTTCAAGTATATTAGAATATAATCTATAAATATTACCACCAATTTATGTTGGTAATCTCTAAAGACTCTATTCATTATGACCTTAAATATTGAGAATAAATGATTCTGAAGGGAACCACTTTGATTCATAGTGTCCATGACTTTTTCAAAAAGAAGTATTAGAAATATATTCTTTCATCACATTTAATTGATGATATCATAACCACATATCACCATTAGAGAAACACTAATACCCACATAATTAATAAAAAAATTCATTTATCTATGGTATGGAACATCTTTTCATTATCATGATTTTGTGAGTTTATGATAATTAATGCAGAGGCACACTTAACCATCCATATTATTGACAAACAGGACCAGTAAGCTCTTTAGTGATCCACTCGAGTGTATAAAAACCTTTTATAGATTATTTAGTAATCACTTCTCTATATGATCCAACTCAATTGTGGACACTATATATAGATTCATAAATACAAGAATAGATCTAGGTATAAGTTCAATTTATAAATCAACCTATTTTTGGTTGGAAGAATAGAAAACTATTTAATAAATAAATCGTTATAATCTATCATAATATGAATGTCTTCATGAATTATTATATCCATTTTCACTATCATTTGAGCTAGAAATTCTTTCTAATAAGATAATAATATCCAAACTATAGATAATGATTCTAAAAATATTCATACTCCTACTTAAACTTTTACAAAATTGGAGAATGGCTCGAGATGTGAAGAGTATTATACCTCTCAAGAATGTTGATGTTGGATTTATATAAGGACAAACAATCCATGCCCAATATACGATCAAATTATATTAAAAGAAGGGAAATATGACTTAAAATAATTATATTACCATTACCAAAAAAATGTGATACAATAATCATAGAAGTTTTACCCGATGAAATTAATTCATTTGGGGTGGTAATTTTATAATTTTAGAAAACATCCCTAATATAATATATTAGAAACAGGACATACAGAACTCTGGAGTGGTGGGTATTAATCTTCATAGTGTAGTCACTTTCTATTTTCCTTTGTTTGGATATTATATGCGCTTATCATCATTATTATTTATTGGAAGAGGGCATTGACTTGGATAATACCCAAGTAATCAACAACTAATACATTTAGATATTAAGGGTTCCTTAGGTTGAAACTTTTCCCCTCTATCATGTTAACTGAACTCTTTATATTTCTTTAGAAATTAGAAACTTTATTACCTACTTTTCCAAACATAATGAACCATATAGTCCCTTTTATAGATTTTCCATAGTGCATCTTCCCACATTTTTAAAATTCAGCTAATTCAATATTTTTTCTTTATCATATTTAACACATGAACTTATGTGAGATTCAATCCTTATCTACATTAATATGTTTGGAAATTGAACTATATTCTTGTTGTTAATCCTAATATTAGACATCTAATTTTTATTGATCAAAATATTTATGACATCAATTCCTATTAGTTCAAGAATCTCATTGGGGAAATCATCACACCCATTATATTGGTTTTTGGCATGATTCTTCTTATTTCCTTCCATTAATGAAAATTAAGGAAAATTATAGATGATAATACTCAAACTAATAATTATGTAAAAAGGGAAACTATGAAAATAAAAGGAATAATCTATAAGTGAAATTTATATCCTAATATATGTGTCTCTAGGATTCAATCTATGTTATCCATTATAATATCCCTTTTATGTCTTCTAATAATTTTTTTTATTAAATTCCATCATAATGGTTAATAATGTGTTAGTGGTATTTTCAAAGAATATCCCAGAGGAGTGTCAAACAAGATATGTTGTAAATAATATTTTGTATACACCGGGTGATGATCGAGTTAATACCCAATCTTCTATTTTTGGTGTTGTTACCTCTAGGAACAACTGTTCTAGCGACACATCAACTTGTATTCTCCAAAAATTGATGGAATTTCATAGAAACCACTCAATTTATACTTTAATAAATCATCATGATATTATTCCATACTTAGACTTAAACCTTGGGTTGTTACTATATTAATATAGTCTTAATGACTAAAACAAATTATAAATCCCTATGATACCAACTATATTTACCCAAAACCTTTTATATATCTTGATACTTGATTTTTTAACATTAATATCTTATATATAAAACCAAAGTATTGATATTCCTAGTGTGTTTGGAAAACTAGGAACACAAAACATCCACATAAAAGTAAAATAAATCATATTTATTTTAAGCTATATAAATTTATCCTAAATTGATTTGATCTCTTAAAAATATATAAGATATCTTAGGGAATACAAAAAATAATGGGGTGATCTATAAAGCATAACAAGGGAAAAAACATGATAAATAAGAATTGTATGTGAGACAAAAAGAGTAACATGATATCATAAAAGTAAAATCTTATGAATAATCATTTGGGATAGTGGAATTAATATCATGGATTCATAGGATCATAGAAACATAAGAAATTGGTATCAACATATAACATGACATGATTATACATTAAGGCTAACCACCAAGAAAACATTACCTGGAAGACATAGTCCCATCATGGATTAGGTTTAATCCCTAATCCCATTCATAAAATCTCATTATATAAAAATTTACCCAATGTTTTGGGTCTATATATAGGTTAAACCATCTCTAAATGTATATGCTTAGGTGTTCTACAAAACAAAATCTATTATAAGGAATAAAACTATGAATTACCCAAGGAAATAATTGGGTTTCAGAATCATTCTTCTTGTCACAATCAAATGGTATTTGATAAAGACTAAAAATAGGAGAATGAATTGAATTGGTTGGATGTTCATATATGAGTAAATAATCATAGGTATCAAAATATGGTGTTAATTTGAAAAAAATATCAGGTGAAAGAGTAGCTAATTGGTTAAATATGAACATTCAAAAATGCATTTTAAGAAATTAGTTAAAGAATTTTGGGGAAAGAGAAAGTATGGTATTTTCTATGAAAATAAAATGTAAACAAGAACATGTTTACATATAATATTAGTTTAATTTTTGAAATTATTAATGGGAATATATACTTCAAATTAGTGTTACATAAATGGATTAATGAATATAAAATTACACCTTAATCAGGTTTTATTTAAAAGAATTTATTTGAGAAATGAACTTCAGGAATGTATTACCCAATAAAAATAATATAGAATAATATATATATATATATGAATGTTAAATATAAAAAAAATTTATAATAATTACATAAAATCAAAGATAGAGAAATTTAGTTAGACATAAAAGGCCATAACCCAATAAAAAGGGTGGTTTGAAAAGATCAATTACTTTATGTTCCAGAATGATTCTACAGTTATACTTTAATTATTTGGTTAATAAATTTATAATAATTAATTAATTAATTATAAAAATATTTTATCTATAATTTATTTAATATAATTCTATTGTGTACATTTAATGATTTTCAAGGGGATAGAATGTTTAATTTCATTATTCTGGGGGTGTTCATTTCATGGTTCAAGGTCACATAACTTGTGGATAATTACAGATGTCCTTGTAAAATGGTATTATAACTACACAAGTGAAATTAAATGTTATTCATTTCATTAAATAAATTTAAATGTTCTTAAATAACCTTTGGGTTTCTGAGATTGGTACAATTCTTTTTTTAATAATGTTAACATTATACGGTTAGTTCATTAGTCAATTTTACTGACCATAAGGAAATAATTTTATTTTATTTAATATTATGTATATATATTCATTAAAAACATAGAACAATTTATAATATACTAATTATCATATTATTTAACTATAATGATACTTTTATGATAAACCTTGAAGGTGGTTGAGAAAAATGAGGTATGTAGTTCATGAAGGTGGTGAAGTGTCTATATTGTAAATAAAATTTTCATTTTATAATATAAATAAGGGAGGGTTGAATATAGTTATTAAACCATAATTGAAATATATCAGTATATTTAGGATAATTATCTTATTATATACAGTTGGATGGAAAGAATAAAGGGGTAGTAGAAGAAGAATAAAATTGAAAGAGGCTATTCAAGAATTTTACCACTTACCTTTGGTTGTATCTTTTTAGGATTACCCTTAAGGATCCTTCAAATAATGATTAAAAAAAGAATAGAAGTACTAGGACATGGTTGAGATGACTGGGTAAAGAATTGGGTAGAAATTTGTAATGCTCTAAGTCTTATATGTTTTGTGGAGAAGGGGTGGTGAGGGGTGATATTTATAATGGGAGGCGAGGGGTATTTTTGAATATTATATTAATTAGTTTGTTATTTTGGATCAAGATCACCAATAATAAATAATATTGTGAATACTTATAGTAAATGGTAATTGTGTGTTTGAACTAGTGGGTGCTTTCTATTAGTATTTAAAATTGGGTTTTCATACTTTAAAAATATTTTTTTTTGATAAATTACTATTTCAAACATTTAATTAAATTTAAATTATTTTATATTTTATATTTTTATAATAGTTTTTGAAAAATATCATTTTTAAATTTTATATAAAAAGTTTATGATTAATTTTGTTAATAATTGAAAATTTTCTTATCTTAGTATCTCATGTATTAAACACATGGTTTTAACATATTTTGGTTTGTTTTTTATATGTTTCTAAAATATTTTTTTATATAGTTTTTACCTATATATTATATAACATATTGAATTTATTTTTTATATATTATAAAGACATATACTTGGTTATATATACATTCATATATATATATATATAAATATTAGTTATATTATTATTTTAATATATGATATATATGTATTACTAACACTGTTCATATTTTCTTAAATATATAGACATGAGTTATGCTATAAAGTGCATGAAATAGGAAATGATAATGGAATTATTAATGTACCATCCATAACTTCTTCAAAAAAATATCATCATCAATCTCAATTTTTTTAGAGTGTTCTAACACTAGTGCAATAAGCTCGAGTAATCCAATATCATATTTCGAGGTGCATCACAATGTAGTACCTCATCGTTCACGATTCAATACAGTAAAAACATCAATGGACCCCCTTATAATCTTGAACTCTTCGTCCAACTCAAATGAACCTAGAGTCTAGTATGTAACATTGAAGAAGTAGACTACACGACTCTAGCGTCTATACCAGATCACCTATTTCAATGAAAACAACCATCTTCATCCATGAAAACCTCATTTGTCCCACCCTACTGTGATGAAGTTACCATAAATGAGACATGATAAGTCTTATTCCCATAAAACAATAAGTTTCCTTACCATGACCAACTTAAGATGCTTGCAACAACTTACTATGGGGCATGAACATGATATATGGTATGTTACATTTTCATGATGTGTAGGTTCTATTTTACTATGAAGGTGGTATTGTACATACCATGGGGAAGCCTCCCGAACTTACCTGGAATTTTTAATTTTTTTTATTACTAAAAATTTATTTTTACTTCTTAAAAATATCCTAGACATTTAATGGAAATATTTTTTCACATGTTATATTTTCTATTAATTTCCAATGAATTTTTTAAATTGACCTCATTCACACGTATATTGAAAACTCTTTATTTTTTTTCGCAAGGTCAGTAGACCTACTGCATGACCATTTAGGTGACATAGCAAACATACCACTCATGCACATTAAGTAAGAATAATCACCGTGTGCAATCACATGGTGAACATACCGACCATGAGTCTTGTGTTATTCATGGTCAATACAATACTTAGTTTGTTTTTAATAAAACTGTTTGTTTTTATGAAATTCTATTTTAGTGTAATTTTAATAAAATGTTTTACGGAATATGTTTTTTGAGGGTTTATAAATTTTTTATATTATAAAATTGTTAAATATTATCGTAACTATGTTTTTATTAGTTTAATTAAAATTCCAATTTAAATTCATAAGAAAATTATAATTTTATGTTTTTAATTTGTCCTATTTTTTGTAAAAAAGTTTAATTATTATTTTAAAAAAATGTTTATGAGAAATATTTTATTCATTTTAATTATACATAATACCCTCATTTACATTATAAAATATATTATAAATCTTTGTACCAAGTTTCTTGCAATAACAAAATAATGTATGAACTCTTTGTTGTTGATCTCCACACTTTTTCAAAGTATAGGTAACAAAAATATTTTATTTTTGTTATTACTAACAAGTGAAAGGTAGTGATAGGACCTATTGATGCTATGAGAATATCATTGAATTAGTGATGATATGGGATTAATCAGTTATAGATGTGATCAAGGAATAAAATTCTATGACATACAGATCAATTTGAATAACTTTTTGACACAACATTGACATATATATTTTTTCTGTCATATGATCAAGAAACATTTGTTCTTTTGTACCTTAGTTGTGATCATATAAGAACTTCAATATATAAAATTATTAAACTAATGTTATCAAATATCATTAAGCTTCATCATCTTTATCATCATTTTATCATCTTCTAGTTTCTTTGTTTTTGTTTTTTATTTGTGTTATATTTTATTATTTTGTTTGAAATGTTTCATGTTTGGTTAATTATTTTCCCAATAAAAAGAATGTATTACCTTGTCTTGTCATTACACCACCAAAATGGAAGTTTGGGACGCGACTCCCAATTAAAAGTTAGGAAATAGACAAGGTTTATTCACCTATAAAAGGGCTGGGTTGTGCCTTTGTGCATTTACAAAAAGAAGAGTCAAGAACTAATTCTCACACCTTTAAAAGTGAGGTTGTTAGTGGGTACCAATATTCTCATAGATTATATATGTTTGGGGAGTGTAATAGTATAATTGTGATCCAAATAACAATAAATAATTATGTTCTATATTTTTATTTCTGTTACACTTCACTTTAAGAACACACCAATCACTATAGATTATTATTTTAATAACTCTGATTATTTTCTTATAAAAAATTAAAAATTAATATTCACTCCCTTCTAGTCATTATTTACATCACTATCATTATAAAAATTGGTATTAAAGGATATTAACTTTGTTAAATGATAATTATCCTATATGATTAATTAAATCTGATACCAAAAAATTTCCATCAGTCGATATTATTTCTTAAAATGGTATTAATATTCTTTTATTGTTTAGGTTGTTTATTTTTAACTATATGTAAACTGATATAATATAATTAAAAATATAAAGAATAAAATAAAATGTTTCCTTTATGATTTAAGGTGTAAATGCGAATGATGGATGAATTCCATAAAACCCCCATTTTTCAATGGAAGTGACTAGGACAAATAGAAATATAAAATGGAAACCTACTTGAAATAATTGAGTGTAGATCACTGGAATATCATGAAAAGCCATATGAGCTACCCAAAGTTGATCTAGAAGAAATTGTAGGTAATGAAATTAAAAAATATGTTTATAATTATAATGTTAAAAATATGTTGTATTGTGATATATGTAGAAATGTCTATTTCCATGTCTTAGATTGTTATAAAAAACAAAATATATAGAAAATACTTCAAGTGAATCACTATGGGACTGATAATCTCAAGAAAACCAAACTAGGAATGCTCCAACCAGAATATTAGAAATTTAATATGGGTGATTAAGAATCAATAAACTAGACGACCCATCAGTTTACAAGTATTAAAAATGGTATGAGTTCTCGTGGAGAAGTTTTATATAACAAAACTCAGGTGGAAAGTGTACTAAGAGCTCTTCCACAAATATGACATTTAAAGTAGGCATCCATCAATGAGAGTAATAATTTTAAATAGTATGCCTTATATTCACTAACAATATCTCTATTATAGTGTGAATTAGAGTTGAAAAACATTGGTTATGATGAGTCTATAAAAAGAAATGAAATTCCATTTAAATATAATTTAGTTTATTCCTCTACAAGAACTACATCTATGTTTTGGGAAAGTGAAAATAAGATGGCTCACTTTAGTAATATTTTTTTTCAACTTCATGAAAAATAGAGGTGGTTCATGAGGATGTTCATAACGGACTACAATAATAGTAAATCTACAAAAAATAACGATGTTTCTGAATTAAATTCTATATGAGTGAAAAAAAGAAAGGGACTATAAGGACTGACTTCCCTAAACAAAAATATCCACATAATGGGAAAGATAAATGAAGAAACAAAATGAAATATTTTCAGGGAGTTGGGGACTACTCAAATATTTTTCATTCTAGTTGTGATTATTTATATGTATAAGAAATATGTATTCATACCCTGATGGGTATACAATGTGAGGTAAATGATTCAATCATTACTTAGTTAATTACTCCTACATATATTGATCATGATTCTATTTCTGATGATGAAAATAATTCTAATTTATATTCTAATTCCGATTCTACGAATTCCACAGTAAAATAACTACATATAGAAAATGAATAATTAAGAATTCATCGAGTCATGATAATTGAAAAGTAATCTAACATAAAGAATAAAAATAAGATGTTAACTAAAGAGAATAAGAAAACCATAAGGCAATATGATACTCTTAATATTTTTATTTCTAATAATGAATAATCTAATTATAATTATGATTTTGAGTTGTTAAAACTAAAATAAGAAAATGAAAATGTTAATAACATTATGGAAGTAAATGATAAAGATCAATAAATAATATTTAATTTGGGGATGATTTAAATAATGACATAATATGATTCTAATTAACTTATGAAAGAAAATAAGTAAATAAGAAACACATCTTTAAGATCAAATGAGAAAGTTATACAGACATAGAGACTATTCAAAAAGAGATTATGAATTTGAAAAATGATGTTTTCAATGTTATATAGAATTTATATATCTTTGTTAAAGTTAATTGATAGTATGATAAAATTATGTCTCTAAAGAAACTAGACACTAATAAGAATTGTTTTGGTTAACATGTTTTAAATGATCAGTAAAAATGAATTATTCAAATGAGTGTTCACTGATATTTATCTAATCATTTTGAAATAATTGAAATTTCATTTCTAGAGTTTTACATTCTAAAAATCCCACTAACAAGTGATTTAAATCAAAAAAAATTCAGAAATTTTCTTTTACTAATCTAGTCAGACCCAAGTTAGCATAAGTACTAAAAAAGTCTATTTGAATTGCTTAATTTTATGAAATATACCTTATAGGTCTCAAAGACTGATTATATTTAGATATTAGATTCTCAAAACACATTATAGTTGATATCTAAAAAATTGTATCCCTTAATTCATGTGATGATGGCCTCTTCACATTTGCAGTCAACTCTAAAGGTCAGATTAAAGGTCTTGGTGAAGTTAGTTTTTATAAAACTATTATTATTTAAATAGTTTTAATTTGACTTGGTTTAAAAAAATGCTAATAATTATATCACAACTTTGTGACGATGGAGTTGTTTTTTTTGAAAATGATAAATGTATTGTTCTGAAAAATAAACCTATCTATTTTTTATAATTTGAAAATAAAATATTCACGCTGTTGATTTATCTGATCTAACCAAACAAAAGGATAAGTGTTTCAATTATATAGAATAAGATGAAATTCTGTGGAATAGAAGGATTCGACATGCTAATTTATGACTCTTACACAAACTACCAAAGAATGACCATGTTCTGAAACTGCCCAAGTTATGTGTAGGTAATTACTTTATGTGTGATTCATGTTTAATGTGTAAACATCCTAATGAAATGTTTAAATCTATAAATGATGTTATTATTGATATATGTTTATAAAAATTACATATTGACTTTATTGGACCTATACAACCTGTTATATTTTCTAGTAAAATGTCTGTATTTCTAATTGTAGTTGATTACTGTAGATTCTTATGGATTTATTCTGTTTCTCATAAAAACAAAAATTTATCCAATTTTTTTTCCTTCAATAAGATTATTCAAAACATAAATAATTTATAAATAATCTATATCAAAATTAATATAGGTGGTTAATTTTTTAATTTATAATTTGATATTTTTTTGAAGTAAATGGATATTAAAATTACTTTTTATCCCCAAGGACACCACAATAAAATAGTGTGGTGGAATTAAATAATATAACTTTTCAAGAAATGACTAGTTTAAAGTTAATGGATCTTAATTTAACTAGATAGTTTTGTGAAAAATATATTAATACATATTTCAATATTTTAAATGGAGTTTCTATAAGACCATTTTTAAATAAAACCCCATATGAATTGATTAAATGGTTTAAACCTAAAGTTGGATATTTTAGTGAATTGTGTTGAAAAGTGTATATATTAAAGAGAAAAAATAATTTAGAAAAATATGATTCTAAATCTGATGAAATGATATTTTTTGGATATTATAATTCGTGAAAATATTATAGAGTTTTCAACAAGAAAATATTAGTTTTTGAAGAATTTGGGCATATTATGTTTAGTGAGAAAATTCTAACAAGAAATATTTTAATTCAAATAATGATATAGATGAATTATTGAAATTTAATTTTAGTGAATATAATAACCAGGATAATGTGAATGTATCAGTTGAGGGGAACCATATATATTCTCAAAATTATCCTAATAAATGTAAAATAATTATAAACAATCAAATTGATAAATTCATTGGAAATTTTAGATCTGGTATAGAAACCGTAAAATATATTTTACTTTATCATGTAAATTGTGCTTTTGTTCTGATTTTTTTCCAATCAATATTAATAATGATTTAGTTTATTTAAATTTGTTTAATGAAATTCATGATGAGTTAAATAAATTTAATGAAATAATATTTTGAATTTAGTTGAATTACTAAAAGATAATCCTATAATAGAAACTAAATTGTTTTTTACAATAAGATTGATGAAGTTGGATATATTGTCAAAATATAAAACAAGAATAGTAGGTCCGAGTTATTCTTAGGAAGTGGGAATTGAATTTGATGACTTTTCTACTTATGATACATAGATGGAAGAAATTAATATTATATTAGCTTTTGATTATTTTGAAATTGTCAAATTATTTCAAATGGATTTAAAAAGTGATTTTTTTAATTGGAATAATTTCAGAGGATGTCTATGTTAGAAAACCAAATTAATTTGAAAATAAAAAGTTTCCAAATAATTTTTTATTCATAATGAATATTTATATGGTATGAAACAGTCTTCAAGAACTTTTTATGAAATAATAACACAATTTTTATTAGAAAATGATTTTATTAAATAAAAGATTTATCAAATATTATTTATAAAAAGTTTTTCAAATGATTTAATAATTACATAATTTATGTTTATGATATAATATTTGGATTACCAAATTATTTGATGTTTAATAATTTTTCTAAACTTATGGAAAGTGAATGGGACATGAGATTAATGGTAGAACTAATTTTGTTTTCCTTTTTTCAACAAATTATTCAATGGAAAAATTTTATTTTCTCAAATCAAGTGATGTATTCTTAATAATTTGTGTAAAGGTTTAGTATTGATTATAGTAAGAATATAAAAACACCAATGAGTACCAATAACAAATTTTATTAAGATTAGTCTATAAATATAGTGGATAATAAACTGTATAGATGCAGAATAAGTAGTTTATTGTATCTCACTACTTCTAGACTAGACATAGTTTTCTTAGTCTATTTGTGTCCTAGATTCTAGTCTTAACCTGAAGAAAGTCATATTAAAGATTTTAAGAGATTAATTAGATATATCATGGGAACTGTGTGTATTAGATTATTATATTATAATAATAATAGTTTTGATTTACTATTTTACACTGATTTTGATTTTGGTGGTTATAGACTTGACTGGAAAAGCACTATAGGTATATGTCATTTTATAAGTAAAAGTTTAATTTGATGGAGTTCAAAGAAAAAACTATCAGTAGATTTATCAATAGATGAATCTAAATATGTTGATGCTTCTAGTTTCTATTTAGAGAGTATATGGATAAAACAATTCTTGTTTGATTATAAAAGTAGTTATGATAATGTTCCTATTTTATGTGATAACTCTCATTCCATTTCAATTTATAAAAACCTTCCACATCACAACGTAATAAAAAATTTAGATTATAAAATTCATTTTCTAATGGATCATGGAAATAATGGTGATATCTTTTTAGAATTTGTTACAAGTGAAATACAGTTGGATAACATATTCATTAAACATTTAGATTCTGTAAAATCTGTGAAAATAAAATTTTAATTGGGTATGTTATGAGATTAATATTTATGTTTATGAAAATTATTTCTTGTTTTAAATATAGATATTTCTTCTACTATATGTTTAAGTGTATACTAATTTTAATCATCAGTAATAAAAAGTTGATACTTTAACTATTTAAAATAACCTTTTTTTTGATTTTGATAAATTTTAAAAAGGTGATGAATGTTTATGTGAATTTAATAAATGTTTTATTTTATAATTTCAGAAAAACCACATTCATTAACCTATAAAATCATAAAAGTTTTCAAATGTAGATCCAGTAAGATTGAGTTATCTGATATCATCTTTCGAGCACCTCAAAATGAATTTCCTTATCTTTCAAGTTTCATTGTAATACAAGCATAAAAAGATCTCCATTTCTGATCATGACCTCTTATAGAAGCTCGAATACACTACCTGTATGCTATTAGATATTCCAATAGTTGGCCAGTGAAAATCTCTTATCCTTGTTGGTTCATCTATTTTGATGAAGACACCAATCTACGTTGATGAAAACCTCCTTCATCCCATCGTTCTGCAATGAAGTTACCATATGTGAGATATGGTAAGTCTCATTACCAAGAAATTGTACATTTCCTTACCATAATGTACTTACAGTGCATAAAAATTCTTACTATGATGTGGTACCATGATACATGGTATGTTACCTTACCATGAAGATTTGGTTCTATCTTACTGCGAAGGTGGTTTTTCTTATTACCATGAGGAATCCTCCCAACCTTACCAAAAGTTTTTAATTTTTTTAATGAATATATATTTTTACTAATTAAAAACATCCTTTATATTTGATTGAAATTTTTTTTTTGAGATGTGGTATTTTATGTTAATTATATGTCTTCTTTATACTAACCTTGTGTTCACTTCTACTAACCACTTGTGAAAAAATGATTACAAGGTCAGTAGATGAAATGACCCACCAATTCATATTGTCTTGAGAGTGCAACGAGTAATTACAAGGCCTTAAGTGACATCCCCAAGATGGAAAAGGCTGGAAATAAATGCTGAAGGGTTTCAAATACAATTAGGGGACGATTTACCCTTTAAGAAAATAAACCCATCCATTAACCATTCACTATATGATGCATGAAACAATGAAAGAACAATCAAAAACTTCATTAATATTAAACCATATCAGAGTACACAACAGCGGAAGAAAAAACCAAACATCAAGGTACACAGCAGAAGAACAATATGAGACTCTCAAAAGACACCACAACTCTGTGGTCCACAAGCTCCAAGCTCTACAGCATCTCCCAAACATCACCACAAGCCATTAGTAATGAGATGCTTTACCTTTACCTGTGTCTGAAAATACAAAATCTACAAAAGCACCAATGTGCCAAAGCAGGGGTGAGTATAAAACTCGGTAGGTTTTCTGGAAATGAATTCCCCACTCATGCCACTAGGATAGAAGAGTTAGCCACATTTATATAAAAACAGTTTATATAAAACATTTTCACCAAAGCAGTTTATAACTAAATATAAACAAGTTTTCAAAAACCATCAATGCTCAAAATCATCAAAGTAAAATTTATACTATCTTTTCCAATTTTTTATTTTTCTAAAAAAACAACCAAACAAATTTCCAAACCATTTCAAAAACATCCCATTTTGGCATTCCCAACCATTTCACAAACCCGTGAAATCAATCATGCATGCATCGTTATGACAGTTCCATACTCTTGAGCGGTCTCTCATCGATCTACCAAGTCGTCACAAGGTAATTATTTCCCATGTGCAATTACACCTTTGGAACCGAGCACAAAGTCATATTTTATCCAAGCCTCGTACATATAGTTACCATCGTGCCATTAAACATTTGGCACCATGCACAAGGTCATATTTCAAAAAAGCCTCATACAACGAAATATGAACACACACTATAAATTTACAACAATCATGCCAAACCATCCTTTCAATAAAACACCTTTTATTGAAAACCATTTTCCATCCAAACCAAGTGTGTTCAAATAATTCAAACCATTTCAATAAATCTTCCCTTTTATTGAAAACCAAATCCATCAAAACCACTTCAATAAAACACACTTTTTATTAAAAACCCACTTTTATCAAACCATTTACAATTTCAGAAATTTCATAATTTAAAATCAACATTTTAAATTCAAATATCCAAGCCACTTTGCACACAATCCACCAAGATTTAACAATTTCATCAAAACCATAAATCATCACTAAAGAAGATTTATTCCATGATTTTCACAATCAATTCCATTCAAATAACCAATTAAAAACTAAGGAAACCAATTCTAACAAGAGGAGTTAATATTGAAGCCACCTACCTCAATAAAAAGGCAAAACCAAGAAATGAACGAAGAACACTCAAGAACACCGGGTCAAATCTCCAAAAACCAACCTTACATCTCTTCTCCTAACACAACAAAGACCAAATCTATTAATATTTGGCATCCACACACTTAGATCTACCCATAAAGGGTGTAGATATAAGAAAACGGGAGTAAGAGAAAAGTATATCTAAGTATATCTAAGAAACCATTCAAGAACGAAGGAGAACGATCACATACCTCAAGAATCAGGCTTCGATTCACCAAGATAAGCCTTCAGATCACCTCTGTAAAGATGGGAGAACCCTATTTGACCTTAGGAGAACCAAAATCCCAAGTTAGGGACACTTAAGAGATTTAATGAGGCAATTAGAGGCAAAACGATTTAGATCCACAATTTAAGGATCTAATTTTAAGTGGCTGCGTGGTTAGTCCTCACGGTTTGAAAAACCGTGTGCTAACCATGCGTTAGCTACTGCCTTGGTCACCCTTCTCACATGGACTCATAGAACGGTTTCCCTTAACCGTGCACCGACCGTGCGGAAGCCACTTCCTCTTTAGTCAACCACGAACGGTTTGGCTGCACGGTTTAGACAAACCAGGCGTTGCCCGTGCACCTTCCCCTATGCTTGAAACATAAGTCCAGGATCTCCCAACTCTCCCATACGTCACCCTTAACTTTTAAAACCGATAAAATCATCAAGTAAGGGTTACATACCAGAAACCAAGGGGTAATACATTCTCCCCTCCATTGGACTTTCCGTCCTCAGAAAGTAGAAAAACAATGCTCGTCTGAAATAGTTCTGGCCACTACTCTCTAATTTCTTTCTCGTGTTCCCAAGTCTCATCATGAATCTGACCATGCTACCATAAAACCCACACTAGACCGATGCTTTTTCCACATAGGACTTTATCTTGCCTATCCACAATCTGTACCGGTATATGTATCAATAAAGCATCCGGCTCCATGTCAACATTATCCCATCTGATCACATGGTCAGGATCAGGTTGATACTTTTTTAACTGAGATACATGGAACACATTGTGCACCGAATTGAACCATGGTAGTAATGCTAACCGATATGCCACCTCTCCAACCCATTTCAGTATCTCAAATGGGCATATATATCTTGGAGATAACTTGCCCTGCTTCCCGAAATTACGATGTCCAAGTATTAGAGAGATCCTCAAGAAGACATGATCACCCACAACGAACGACAATGGTATTCGATGGTGATCTGCATTCAATTTTTGATGACTCTGAGCTGAGTCCATCCTCATTCTAATCAATTGAATCTTCTCCATTATTTCTTAGACAAGGCTCAGCCCAACTAGTGAAGTCTCACGTGTTTCTACCCAGCAAAGTGGAGAATGACAAGGACACCCATACAATGCTTCAAACGGAGCCATGCGTATCAAGGCTTGATAACTGTTGTTGTATGAGAACTCCACTAAGGGAATATGCTCCTTCCATGATCCACCAAATTACATTACACAAGCTTGAAACATGTCTTCCAACATTTGTAACGTCCGCTCCGATTGCCAATATTTCTAAGGATGATACGCCGTACTAATCGTCAACTGAGTCCCCAAGGATTGCTGTAATGATTTTCAGAAACGAGATGTGAACATAAAATCTATGTCTGAAACTATAGAAACTGGTACACCATTCATATTATCACCTATTGGATATAGATTTTTGAAATATCTTTCACTGTATGAGTTTCACGAATCGGGATGAAATTGGTCGACTTGGTTAGACGATCCACTATCACCCAAATGGCATCATGTTTCCAGACCGTTCTTGGAAGACCTTTAACAAAATCCATTTTTATCTGCTATCATTTCCAAACTGGGATAGGTAAAGACTGTAACATACCAGCTGGTCTCTGATGCTCTTCTTTAACCTGCTGACATGTTATGCATCGTGAGACGAACTCGGCCACCTTCCTTTTCATGCCGCTCAACCAAAAATGCGCATTTAGCGCCTTATACATATTCTGTATACTAGGATGTACATCCCATCTTGAATGGTGGTAAGCATGAAGGAGTTGTTCCTAAAAAACCATGGGTACCACCATTCGATCTTTGAAAAAAAAAACTAAACCTGCTTCCAGTTTCCAACCATTAATGGTCTCCCCACCATTGAGTTTTGAACTCATTACTAGACATTCCACATCAGATGTTTGTGCCTCTTTCACCACTTTTACCAGATCAGGGACACACATAGCAAAAAAGAAAACTGAAACATCACCTCGGCCTTCAAATTTCGCATTCATTTCAGCTAAGACCATCATCAACTGCCATTTATCTGATGATTGCTTTTCCAACTGAGCATACGACTTCCTGCTTAATGCATCGGCCACCGAATTGACCTTACCTGGTGTATACATTAAGTCAAAGTTGAAAATTTGAAGATAATCCATCAATCTCCTCTGCCTTAGATTCAAATCTCATTGTGAGAAAATGTGTTCCAAGATTTTGTGATATGTAAACACAATCAATTTATCACCAAAGAGATAGTGTCTCCATGTTTCCAAAGCATGAATGACTAAAACCAACTCCAAATCATGTGTTGGGTAATTTTTCCCATGCACTCTCAACTGCCCTGAGCCATAAGCAACCACATGGTCTCCTTGCATGAGAACACAACCCAACCCTGTTTCCGAAGCATCACAATACACCAAGTATCCTTTCCCTGATTATGGGAAGATTAAGATAGGTGCCGATGTAAGGAGAAATTTAAACTCTTGAAAAGATCTCTGAAATTCCTCAGTCCATTGAAATGCACTATTCTTCTTTGTCATTGCTGTCATAGGCGAAGCTAGGCGTGAGAATTCATGGAAAAAGCGTCTGTAATAACTAGATAGACCATGAAAACTTCGTATTTCAAAAACATTCTTCGGTGGTTTCCAAGAAAGAACAGCTTCTATCTTTTCTGGATCCACTGAAACGCCTTTCTTAGAAACCACATGGCCCACAAAACATAGCTCTTGTATCCAAAAATCACACTTTGATGACTTGGCATACAAATAATGGTCTCAAAATATTTCCAACACTATCGCCAAGTGTTTCTCATGCTCAACCCTTGTTCTTGAATACACCAATATATAATTTACAAACACCACAATAAAAGAATCCATATATTGTTGAAATATCTAATTCATCAAATCCATGAAGACAACAGGTGTATTCATTAGACCAAAGGCATGACTACATATTCGTAGTGGCCATATCTTCTTCTGAAAGCTGTCTTTGGAATATCCTCCTTCTAACTCGCAATTGGTGATATCCTGATCACAGATCAATCTTGTAGAACCACTAAGATCCCTTTAATTGATCAAACAGGTCATCAATGCGTGGAAGTGGATATCTATTCTTTATCATAACGTGTTTAAGTTTACGATAATATACACATATCCTCAAAGTTCCATCTTCTTTCTTTACAAAAAAAACTGGTGCTGCCCACAGAGAGATGCTTGGCCGAATAAAACCTTTGCTTTCCAGTTCTTCCAAATTCAGTTTTAATTACTTTAACTCTATTGGTTCCATCCTATAAGATGGAAGTGATATAGGACTGGTCCCCGTAAGGATATCAATTGTAAACACCACTTCTCTTATAGGAGTTAATCCTGAGAAGTTTTCAAGAAATTGATCCACCACAGTTGGAAAACTGTAATTCAGGAACTTGTCCATCGATTCCAAATTTAACACAGCAAAACTGGTAAGATATCGTTGCCACTACTGGTGCGAACAAGCTCATTGTGCCTGCCTTCACCACTCTTTCTTCTCTAAAGAGATGATCGACACCATCCTTAGTCGTGAAACTAACTATTCTATTATAACAGTGGATGTGAGATATAAACTCTATCAACCAATCTATACCCAAGATTATATCATAGACATCCATCTCTAGCATAGAGAAATCCCATTTTAGCTCATCTCCATCAACAGTTATAGAAAATGATCTACACATGAAGGCTCTACATTCTCTTTTATTGAGAGGAGTTTGAAGTTTTATCACAGAAGGAATCATTTCAACTTTTAAGTTCAGAAAATCAGTAATACGAGAAGCAAGAAAAGAATTCGATGCACCAGTATCGAACAACACTTGAATGAGGGTAGAATTTAAAAGAATCATACCTCTAACTATAGATGGTCCATACTATTCATCCACAATCACCTGTTCTGCTCCATACAATTGCTTTGTTGCTGCACTTTGCTCCTTATTTCCTTGTTGAGATTGCCCGGCCTGAGGAGTCATGGTATTCCTGGAATCACCATAACTGGCTCTGTTCTACTGGCGGGATTTATTTTGCTATCCTCGCCCTGTCGAAGCATACAATGCTTGCAATTCTTGTGAAGTGTCCCGAACACCCGATCGTGGAGAAATACGACAATATCACTAAAGATGTCCCATCTTGTTGCAATCGTGGAATGCTCTCGGTGGTGCAATACATTCTCGTTTCATGTGATCAATCATGCCACATTAAAAACAACCTGTTTTTCTCTAGGGTCATGGAGGAAGGTTGACTGATCCCGCCGTCTGGTTCTGAATTGCACTCCCACCTTGGAAGTAGGCATCCCTCTTCCAATTGTTCCCAGCATTTGATTTCCCACCCATTCTCATGGGTATCATCATGATTCCTCCTATCGATCCTGAGATATCACGTTCGAAAATTGTTGCTCTGTTCACCATCTCTGTATAATCCGTAATACAGAGCACTAAAATCTTCGATCAAATCTCCTACCTTAGACCCACTTCAAAGATGCGTGCCTTCAAAGAAGCACTTATCACAACCTCTAGTGAAAAATGGACTAAATTCATGAACTTAGTAGAATACTCTGTGATAGTGAGTCTCACTTGTTTCAAGCTGAAGAAGTCCGTCGTTTTCTGGATCTTGAACGTCTGAGGATAGAATTGTTTGTTAGAGAATTCTTCAAAATCCTCCCATGTAAGGACTTCATAAAATTTAGATTGCACCACTAAATCCCACCACTAACAAACATGATCCTTGAACATATACGTCGCCAGCTTTACTTTCAACTCCACTGGTGTGTCGATGAAATCAAATATACGATTCATCCTACTTAGCCACACCTATTCCTTCTCAGGTTCAGCATCACCCCTAATGTTCAGTGGATTCTGCTTCATGAACAGGATGGTATGATCCACATGTCATGGCTCATTCCTCCGGTTCCCTGTATCCATAGCTTGAAAAGCTTGGACAATAATTTGAACCAGCTCTTGGGTCACACATGGTTCAGGTGCAACCACATTCTCCGCAGCTTCTTTGGGTTGGTTTGGACGATGCCTACCGGGTGCCATTTTCTAAAGCAACAACAAACTCCGTCAATATCCCTCTCTAGAAACTTTTGGATTAGTATTTCAAATTCTATCACATGAACTGTCACAATATTTTTCTCAAACAACCTTTTTCCATGTTAAACCATTTTTGAAAATATTTATAATACTTTTTGAAAATTAATCCGTTTTCAAAATACACCAAATACCCTGTTTTCAAAGTCTTTCATTTGAAAATTAATTTTTCATTTTTCAAAAATTTACATCTTTTTACAAAATTATAACTCATTCATCACCATGAGATATGAAATCCTAGTGGGAATTCATTCTTCTACAATTCATGATATGCTAATCTCATTGGCTAAACCCATGACAATGAGATTTCCAAAATTTTAGAAGTGTATCCAAAACACTTATGTACCCAACACCCAGGTAACTTGAAGTTCATCATAAATGGGTTAGCTACGTCCTTTTATGCTATACATTTCAAGTTCCGACAATCCTATTCCTGTTTAAGATGAAAACCCAAGGAATAGAAAAGAATCAATTTTAACTCCAAGACCAAGAACATTGACGACCACTTGTATGGCAAGGACCAAAAAAGCTGATACCATTTGTAATGACCCGCCAATTCTCATTGGATTTAGAGTGAAACGAGTCATTACTAGGACTTAAGCGACATCCCCAAGATTCAAAATGTTGGCAATAAATGCCGAAGGCTTTCAAATACAATTGGGGGATTATTTAACCTTTAAGAAAATAAACTCATCCATTAACCATTCACTATATGATGCATGAAACAATGAAAGACCAATGAAAAACTTCATTTATATTAAACCACATGAGAGTACACAACAACGGAAGAACAAACCAAACATCAAGGTAGACATTGGAAGAACAACCTGAGACTCTCAAAAGACACCACGACTCCATGGTCCACAAGCTCCAAGCTCCACAGTATCTCCAAAACATCACCATGAGCCATTAATAATGAGATTCTTTACCTTTACCTGTGTCTCGGAATACAACATCTGTAAAATCACCAATGTGCCAAAGTAGGGGTGAGTATAAAACTTAGTAGGTTTTCCCCAAATGACTTCCCTACTCACGCCATTGGGATAGAAGAGTTTTCCAAATTTATATAAAAACAGTTTATATAAAACATTTTCACCAAAGAAGTTTATAACTAAATATAAACAAGTTTCCCAAAACCATCCATGCTCAAATCATCAAAGTGCAATTTAAACCAGCTTTTCCAACACGTTATTTTTCCAGAAAAATAACTAAACAAATTTCTGAACCATTTCACAAACATCCCATTTTGGCATTCCCAGCCATTTCACAAACCAGTGAAATCAACCATGCATGCATCGTTATGAAAGTTCCATATTCATGAGTGGTCTCTCGTTAATCTACCAAGTCGTCACAAGGTAATTATTTCCCATGTTCCATTACACCCTTGGCACCGAGCACAAGTTCATATTTCAACCAAGCGTCATACATATAGTTACCATCGTGCCATTAAATATTTGTCACTGGGCACAAGGTCATATTTCAACCAAGCCTCGTACAATGCAATATGAACACACACTACACATTTCCAACAATCATTCCAAACCATACTTTCAATAAAATGCCATTTACTGAAAACCATTTTACATCCAAATCAAGGGTGTTCAAAGAATTCAAACCATTTCAATAAATCTACCCTTTTATTGAAAACCAAATCCATCAAAACCATTTCAATAAAACACCCTTTTTATTGAAAACCCATTTCACATAAAAACATTTACAATTTTAGAAATTTCATAATTTAAAATAAATATTTTAAATTCAAATAACCAAGCCTCTTTGCACACAATTCACCAAGATTTCAAAATTTCATCAAAACCATAAATCATCACTAAAGAAGATTTATTCCATGCTTTTCATAATCAATTCCATTCAAATAACCAATTTGAAACTAATCCAACCAATTATAACAAGTCGAGAGTTAATGTAGATACCCAAAGCTTGACGTACATAGAAATTACATTACTTTTGCGGAATATCTAATACATAACAAAAATAGACGCCAAAGGACCATAATAGTTTAGTGTCTTTGGAAACTCGGAACATAATCTTCTAATAATGGTGAAAGATCTTCAACATCTCCCATAAAGATTTTACCCTTTTGTTTTCTTACTTAAAACCTTTCTTTATATCCTGGGGAAAAGAAAAAATATAAAGGTTGAGCATGAATGCTCAGTAATGGTAAGCATGGAGAAAATAAAACAAACCATATACATTTGAACATAAAAACATGTACATAATGTTTCAACATCGAAATCTTGAGCAATGACATAAAACATGGAAGTACGTAAGGCATAGATCATAATGGAAAATCAATCATGATAAGATAGCATGGGAATAAAACATGTAATTGTGGAAACCATTAGTCACATGTTATGATTTCCATAGTATCCATGACATTGCTACCAAGACCATCTTAGTGGAAAAAGTCCCTTTCTGAATCGAGTTCACTTCTCATTTCAGTCCTGTAACACTGAACCAGATTAACTTACCATTCCAGCCATGTCTATCTCATGAGATATAAATATTTACCCAATGCTTTGGAGGGAGATATAGGTCCCAACCATCTCATAATTAAATCATTCTTACTTGTTCCACAACATGATCATAAATCATTCATCATTACCCGAAGTATAAAAGGGGTTTCATAAACATCATCCCATCATAACATAATACATACAAAAAATGGATATCATTTAATGATAATAAAAGTGAAACCAAGTAAATCATATATAAATTATATTTGAAACATACACATATGAAGTACTGTTATCTTATATGGAAAATGGTTTTGATATAACACTTGAAATAAATTCTTGAGGAAAATATCCTTTCTTCTTCAAAATCATTTTCTTTTAAAAAAATGCCATTCAATTTTAAAAGAAAAAGATTTTGTTGAAAATAATCATGAAATAATTTAATGGAATATTTACGTAAATAATTCATTATGAAACTGTAAAAATCCATTAATGCCGTATAAGTTAAAAAACATTCTACTTGTACTTTGGTTGGAAAAGTCAAAAAATACCTCGTACTAAAAACGACAAAAGATTCCTTTAATATCTTTTACTAAAAACTCACCAATGGGTAAAAATTGATTTAAGCAATTGTAGGAGGGTAGAAATAATATTACATATTGAGGAAACACAGATGTGGATGATAAATATTCCCCAGTAAATTCTGAAGTATAAACAATCTCGGATAAAAATGAGATTGTGAGATTTTACCTTACCTAATGTCCGATATGCTTCATATGTATCTGAAACTACTGTAAAATGATTTAAATAATGTCATTGAATTATTAAAAAATCATATTAATTATTATTATATCATATATGTTTCATTGATGACTTTATATTACCCGTTCTTTTGTAAATTCCATTTTAAAGCAGCGTTTTGGGTAAAATCGTTTCATTTATCGTCCGTGTTTTGAATTGTAATTATTAATATGATTACATAGATCATGATTACTTAATTCCAGAATATAAAACATGATTTATATATAATATATATTCAGAATATACATATATATAATAGATCTATAAATGGAAATAAATACACCGTTCATGGAGACGACAGGCCGTACGTACGCATGAACGTTGTTTTTCGTTTCCTTGTTGAATTAAATGGAATTAAGTACATGAAATACATATATATATAGAAATAAATATAGTAGAATTATTATGTCATATATTTCATGATTACTTATTATATATACTTTATAATCATTCTTGAATTATTAACATGGAAAATGAATCTCATCGCGTTGTGGAGACGGTAATCTGTACGTACGCACGAGCGATGATATCATTCTCATATTTTTTGAATGAAGTTGAAGTGGATGATATAATATCTTAGAATCAGTATGATGTTATAATAACCATATATAGTTATTATATACACCATTATACCCATCCAAGTAAGGTGGTGGTGGAAAAACTGATTACACCACGGCATGGAGACGGTATTCCGTACGTACGCACGCGCGATGATTTCATTCTCCGTAGGATGGATAGAAGGTGAAATGGGGTTATTTCATATTTCTAATAAAATATCAGTATATCAAAGATACTGATGTTATTACTTTATAACTAAAGAATAATAAGTTGAAGAAGAATGAAACCTGAAAGAATCGGTAGAAGAGATTACCTCTTCTTCGACACACCTTCTTTAAGCTTGCTCTTAAGTGACTAGAGTTGGTCTTTTGAGATAACCAGAACCTTCAGAATGTTTCTATGGAAGTGAAGAAAAGAAATGGGAAGGGGTTTTCCGAACATGAAGGTCAATGTGTCGTGAATAGGAGAGGGAGGAGGTGCCCTTTTATAAGGGAGGAGAGGGGCACCTTAGAAAAAATATAAAATATTATTTTATAATAAAGTCATATTCATTTTATAATAGAGTCAAATAAATTTATTTCAAAGATAAAGTTGGTATGGGTTGAAATAATCTCAAAAAATAAGTTTTAGACTATTTTAGGTTACTATTTTAACCTTATCATTTATATTTAACTCTAAGTTAAATAATTTCACTTTTACCGTGTCTTATTGTTTTCTTACACTATATGGTTAATAAAATTATTATAATAATCCAAACGAACCCCAAGTTGTAAATTATTACTATATATAACCTTATCTATGTCATGTTTCTGACCCTTAGACTTTTAGGAATAAAATAACAATTAATAATATAATATTTGTTTTAAAAACTATTTTATGTCAATTTTGACACTATTTGGTAATTGATTTTTGTAAAAATCATAAAAGCCTGATTAGTTCTAAAAAATATTATTAAATCAACAATAAAATTTCATATTAACCTATAAAATTAGTTTAATTCATTAAAAGTCTCAACCTACATTTATTTCGGTATTTAGAACACTAATTATGTTAATATTGAGTTAATAAGGTAATTACTGCGTCATCATTGTGTCATACATAAATTAAATTATTTAATGTCTAAAAAGTATAAATAAAATACCATTATGTAGTAAATTATCTTATATTTCTAATGAATATTTATAGTCTAATTTATCTTTTGTGTAACCCTAAAATAAAAATGTTTTAGTTATTAAACTTTGATTTTAACTATTTTAGCTCTTCTTTAAATAAAATAATAATAAGTGTCCTAATCTAATACAAGTGGACCTAAAGGGTAATATTTTATTCCTAAGGTTGTTTCTGGTCGAATTTCACTTATCCAATAGAATTAGGACATGTGTTAGGGTAAAAATAATATCATTATTACCCTTAATTACCCTATTTACTTTTAACCGTGGGAAATAAAAGTAAAATTTACTATTCACCAAAAATTATTTTTATCTTATTGAACCACATTTTACTCATTGATATTAACTATGTCTCTCATATTTTTTAAATTCCACTCACAGAAGTGGTAAAATTACGTTTTATGTAAATTTTCAAATTCTCCTAGGAGGTGGGTAAAAGACGGTGAAAAGTTCAATAAATTTTTTATATATCTAAAATTATTATAAAATGACTCCAATGAATGAAATTGAACTTATATACGTATTATATATCAATTTTTACATAAAATTAATTATATAAAATAAATAATTATTTAAACAAAAAGTTGGTTTTTAAATAGTAACCCAGAGTTTTTACTATTCATCAAAAATTGATCGTTTTCAGAAAAATACCAAAAATTCACCCTAGGCTAATTTCGATTTTCCAAATCAAAAAATGAAGTCCATTTTGAAAGATAAAATTTATAAAATTTTAAAAAGTGGGTATTACTATTCATAATGGGTATTTCATAATAATATTATAATAATATCTCGTTTAGTGAAACTCGGTATTGCATACTACACACGCTATCGAAGAAGGTCTTGATTGCGTTCAATGGAAGCCAAGTCAAGGATGCAAGTAGTGAAAGCTCCGTTTGGTGTTGTGTATAACATAATCAAAACTTATTTCATTTAAACATTAAACAAAATCTATACATAATATTGTGTAGAATAATTTCCACAAAACGAACATGAAATTGTGTGTAACACGAGGCAAGAATAGTGTTGTGTATACTTCAAGCTAGTACGATGTTGCATATAGTACAAGCTAATTTTGGTGTAGCATACAAGTCAAGACATCAATTAAATTAAAAATAATAATTCTCATAAAATCCCGAGTTGTAACATTCTACCCCCATTAAAATGAATTTCACCCTCGCAATTCGTCTGGGTTATAAATGGTTTACTTCTTGAAAGATTTTTTCATAGAAAACCACATAGTAAAAAGGAATACCAAAACATATCTTAAAAAAAATTATGAAAAGTAATGGTTACCCAAATTAACTAATCACTGGGTTTCCACATAGGAGAACATAGGTGAAAATATGGATATGGAAGAGAAATCTAACCATCAAGTTCTGATGAAGTGTGGTTGAGAACATGGCTATGAAAAATCCAACAATCACAAAGCCATAAATTTGTGATGATATAAGGTACCATATAATTCAATAGATATAAGGGTACTAGGACAACATTTTTGGTTTTCAAGATCATTTCCCTAATGTTGAAGAAATTGGAATTATAAGAAATACATTCTTGATTTTGGTACAATCTCACCATTGGTCATTCCTTGGACAATTTCCACTTCATCTATAAAATAAATGAAGTTGAATTTGTCATTCATGATGTGTTACCAGATCATGTTATAGAATGATGGGTCATTCCAGCTATCTCAAACAAAAGGTTAGAAAATTTTTTCAAAAATACATAAGTCTATATATAGTGAGATTAATCATATATGGTTCCTAAAATGGACTTATAATTAATATATCATACTTATTAATATAATAAAACTAGTTTCTAATAACCAGGGACTTCCTATAGGCCAGTGGTAGGTGATAAAGGCCTGTCACACTTCAGTTGTGGGTTCGATTCCCACAGCCTTGTCCGACGCGATGGGTTGCCTCCCGTCCTGCAGGTTGTCCTTTTTTCTAAAAATAAATTATTATAACATTCCATAAATAATATCTAAAAAAATTATAGTCTTAAACAATACAGAAATATTTCCAAAATCATTCATTACAATCTTTAGGATTATCCAAAATACTTCTTGTCCAAGATCATAGTATAAAGAAAACAGTTACAAGAAATGTCATCTGTTGAGCATGTGAATACCATAATTTATCCCCCATATATCATATGATATATCTTGTTGGTAAATTAAAAAAATTTGAATACCTTAATCATGCATTCTATTGAAAAATGAATATCCAATGACTATTACTGAAAACATGAATGCTGAAAAAATTTAACACATTCCACATACCAAAATCCCAAAATTTTTATATACTCAAACCATGATATAACTTGGTACTTATATCAGTCCTGAGATCATTTCATTTTTTTCTTTATCTCTTCATTAATCACATATCATCTTCTTACCAAAAATATTTGAATCACTTTTCATGTTTACCGGTACCATATAATTATTGAAAACCAAAAGATTGACATTCCAAAATTCCATGATACCATAAATGAGATTCCATGATACTATTTTGAAATCCCATTACATACACACTTAATAATTACACAATATCATTGTCATACTCATCATCACAAATAGTGATCTCATGTGACTTCCATTTATCCTCTTCCTTAAGAGGTTCCTCGTATTGATAATCATTAACCCTTGGATTAGGGAATTGATTAACATAATGCCCCATTTCCTTTCACTTGAAGCATTGAAGTGTTGGTGGTGCGTTCTCTGCAGTATTTTCTTTATTCACATCATTAGCAACCCTTTTTCCATTACTTCAACACTCATCTGCTCAACAACCTTCTTTTCCACACTTAAAACATTTTCTATTACCTTTAAGACAATCTCCAGCATGCTTCTTTCCAGACTTTGAGAATAAAGAAACATTTATCTTCTTTTCACCATTATTTTGAGATTTATCCTTGAACTCCATCTTTCGTTTCTTGTCAAAACCCTGAGATGGATATGTTACACCAACTTCCATTTCTACCTTGATAGAACAACACATAATTTCTTCATAGCTTCTGATGTCTCTTATAGCTAATTCCCTTCAAAGAATTGGTTTTAATCCACTAATGAATCAATCAACTTTAAATTCAGGTTGAATGAAAAGGCCAGATGCATTCCTTGAAATCCTTCTAAAATTCGCTTCGTATATACCAACAGATTCATCATCATTTTTCTTAAGCTCAAGGAAATACTTTTCTATCTTTTTTCAAAGAATACAAGGGAAGTACTTATTGAAAAATAAGTTCTTGGACTCATCCCATTCCATGGATTCAATTTCATCTTGGGGCCTCGTATTCTTAATTAGAGCCCACCATTGATCTTCTTCACCATCAAAACGGTAGATATCCAGAATGACGTTTTCATGTTCTAAACAGTGAAGTATGGAAAATATATTCTCAATGGTACTGATCCATTTTTTATCAATAATTGGATCATAAGACCCATTGAAAGAAGGTGGACATTGCCTCGTGAAGGACTCAATAGAATATTGTTCCCTTCTCTGATCATTTGGAAATCCAGAATGATTCATAGCTTGTGTGTGTATAGAAATAATATTTTTCACTCCATCTCCTATCATATTTGGTTGCTCAGGAGGACAATCATTCAATTTTATATTACATTGATCAACACTGTTCCTTCGCGGATCCAGCCATTGTCTAAAACCCAAAAATAACAGTGTGAGAGGAAAAAAGCATGCTGGAAAAACAACATAATAAAGGGGGAGTACCTTTAATATATAACGTCTTAGGATTAATTCTATGTCCATTACCATAATTCTAGGACTATAACCTATACTTATACTTAACCTTAGGGAAATCCCTAGACATACAATAGAAATATCTCTAGGGATATCACTAAAGTTTTCACATCCTAGTTTCCAAAGGTTGACTAAACCTTTCCTCTAATACCAACGGTAGAGACCCAAAGCTCTACGTATATAGAAATTACATTACTTTTGCGGAATATCTAATAAATAAAAAAATTGACGCTAAAGGACCGTAATAGTTTAGTGTCTTTGGAAACTCAGAACATAATCTTCTAATCGTGGTGAAATATATTCAACATCTCCCATAAAGATCTTCCCCTTTTGTTTTCATACCTAAAACCTTTCTTTATATCTTTGGGAAAAGAAAACATTTAAAGGGTGAGCTCAAAATGTTCAGTGAGGGTATGCAAGGAGAAAATAAGACAAACCATATACATTTGAACATAAAAACATGAACATAATGTTTAAACATCAAAATCTTGAGCAATGACATAAAACATGGAAGTACGTAAGGTATAGATCATAATGGAACATCAATCATGATAAAATTTCATGCGAATAAAAAATGTAATTGTGGAAACCATTAAGCACATGTTATGATTTCCATAGTAGCCAAGGCATTGCTGCTAAGACCATCTCAGTGGACAAAGTCTCTTTCTAAATCGAGTTCACTCCTCGTTTAAGTCTTGTAACACTGAACTAGATTAACTTACCATTCCATCCATGTCAATCTCATGAGATATAAATCTTTACCCAATTAATTGGAGGGAGATATAGGTCCCACCCATCTCATAAAGAAATCATTCTTACTTGTGCCACAACATGAACATAAATCATTCATCATTACCCAAAGTATACAATGGGTTTCATAAACATCATCCCGTCGTAACATAATCTATACATAACAAAATGGATATCATTTCATAATAAGAAAAGTGAAACCATGTAAATCATAGAGAAATTATACTTGAAACATAAACATATGAAATAATTTTATCTTAGATGGAAAATGGTTATGATAAAACACTTTAAATAAATTCCTGAGGAAAATATTCCTTCTACTTTAAAATCATTTTCTTTTCACAAAATGACATTCAATTTTAAGAGAAAAGGATTTTTTGAAAATAATCCTGAAATCATTTATAGGAATCTTTATGTAAATAAGGCATTATGAAACTGTAAAAATACATTCATGCCGTATAAGTTAAAAACATTTTCTTGTACTTTGGTCTGAAAAGTCAAAAAGTTCCTCGAACTAAAAATGACAACAGATTCCATTAATATATTTTACTAAAAACTCACAAATGGTTAAAATTTGATTTAAAAAATTGTAAGAGGATAGAAATAATATTACATTTTGAGGAAACACTGATGTGGATGATAAATATTCCCCAGTAAATTTTTAAGTATAAACAATGTCAGAAAAAAAGGAGATTGTGAGATTTTCCCATAGCTTATGTATGATATTCTTCATATGTATCCGACCCTAATATATAATGATTTAAATAATGTAATTGAATTATTAAAGAATCATATTCATTATTATGATATCATATATGGTTCACTTATGACTTTATATTACCTGTTCTTTTGTAAATTCCATTTTAAAGCAGCGTTTTGGGTAAAATCGTTTCATTTATCAACCGTGTTTTGACTTGTAATTATTAATATGATTACTTAGATCATGATTAATTAATTCCAGAATATAAAAAATTATTTATATATAATATATATTCAGAATATACATATATATATAACATATTGATAAATGGAAAGAAATACACCGTTCATGGAGACGGTAGGCTGTACATACGCATGAACACTGTTTTTCATTTCCTTATTGAATTAAATGGAATTAAGTAGATAAAATAAACATAAATATACATAAATACACTAGAATTATTATTTCATATATTTCATTACTACTTATTATATATATTTTATAATCATTCTTAAATTGTTAACAAGGTAAATGAATCTCATCGCTTCATGGAGACTGTAATCTGTACGTACGCACGAGCGATGATATCGTTCCCATATTTATTGAATGGAGTTGGAGTGGATGATATAATATCTTAGAATAATTATGATGTTATAATAACTATATATAGTTATTCTTTACACCATTATACCCTTCCAAGTAAGGTGGTAGTCGAGAAACTGATTACACCACGGCGTGGAGACGATATTCCGTACGTACGCACGTGCGGTGATTTCATTTTCCGTAGGATAGATAAAAGGTGAAATGGGGTTGTTTCGTATTTATAATTACATATAAGAATATCATAGATACTGATGTTATTACTTCATAATGAAACAACTAAATAAGAATAATTTTAAGAATAAGGAAACTTGAAAGAATCAGTAGAAGAGATTACCTATTCTTCGACACACCTTCTTTAAGCTTGCTCTTAAGGGACTAGAGTATGTCTTTTGAGAAGACCAGAATCTTCATAATGTTTCTTGGGAAGTGGAGAAGAGAAATGGTCAGGGTTTGGCCGAACATGAAGGCTCAATGTTTTGTGAAGAGGAGAAGGAGGAGGTTCCCTTTTATAAGGGAGGAGAGGGGCACCGTAGGAAAAACTTAAAATATTATTTTATAATAAATTCATATTCCATTTATAATGGCTCTAAATTGATTTATATCGAAGATAAAGTTGGGATGGGTAAAAATACTCTCAACCAATAGGTTTTTGACAATTTTAGGGTACTATTTTAACCTTATCATTTATATTTAACTCTAAGATAAATAATTTAACTTTTACCGTGTCTTCTTATATTCTTACACTATATGGTTAATAAATGTACTATAACAAGCCAAAAGAACCCCAAGTTGTTCATTATTAATATATATAACCTTATATATGTCATTTGGCCTAATATTATAGGAATAAAATAACAATTAATAATATAATATTTGTTCTAAAAACTATTTTATTTCAATTTTTACACTATTTGGAAATTAATTTTTTTGAAAATCATAACAACATGATTAGTTCGAAAAAGGTAAATTAAATCAATACTAACATGTCATATTAACATATAAAATTGGTTTAATTCATTAAAAGTCTCAAATTAAATTTATTTGGGTATTTATAACATCAATTATGTTAATATTTCATTAATATGGTAATTACTGCATCATCATTGTGTCATAAATAAATTTAATTATTTAATCTATAAATATTATAAATAAAATAGCATTATTTAGGAAATATTTTTTATCTTTATAAGGAATATTTATAGTCGTATTTATCTTATGTATAACCCTATATTAAAAATGTTTTAGTTATTAAACATTGATTTTAACTATTTTAACTGTTCTTTAAATAAAATAACAATAAGTGTCCTAATCTAATCCAAGTGGTCCTAAAGGGTAATATTTTATTCCGAAGGTTGTTTGGGTCAAATTTCACTTATAAAATAGAATTAAGACATGTGTTAGGGTAATAATAATATCATTTTTACACATAATTACCCTATTTAATTTTAACTGTGGTAAATAAAAGTAAAAAACTACTATTCACCAAAAAATTATTTTTATCTTATTGAACCAAATTTTTATCCTTGATTTTAACCATGTATCTCAGATTTTCTAAATTTCACTCACAAATGGGGTAAAATTGTGTTTTATGTAAATTTTTTCAAATTCTCCTAGGAGGTGGGTAAAAGACAGTGAAAAGTTCAATAAAATTTTTATATATATATAAAATTATTATAAAATGACTCCAATGAATAACATTGAACTTATATAGTTATTATGTATCAATTTTGACCTAAAATAAATTTAAATAAAATAAATTAATATTTGTAACACCCCGAGCTTCCAGGATACGCTTCTCATTCAATAATGCAATAGCTTGCATTATACGCAACTTCGAGTTCTAAAACACCGCGACTAATCAAAGTAGCCGTTATGAATAGTAATAAACACTTTTTAAAATTATAGAAATTTTATATTTCAAAATGGACTAAATTTTTGTATTCGTAATATCAAAATTATCTTAAGTTGAATTTTTTGTAAACTTCTGAGAACTTCCAATTTTTTTATGAATAGGGAAAAATACTTAAAACAACTTTTTAAATCAAAATAATTTATTGTGATAAATTATACTATTTAGTGGTTTTAAAGTATAATTAGAATATATTTTTACCATTTTATCCAATGGTGGTCATTAGAATTAATTTAACATTGAAATTGGACATAAACAATTGCCAATCTTTTGATATAAATTGTTTCTTAAAAACACGCTATTTGTTGTGACAGTGGGAATTAATTATAAAATTAATTAATGCAACTTATATGTTTGGAATTTTGTAAAATAGATATCATTTTTGAATTCGGAATATCAATTATATCTTAGGGTAAAATTTTGGTATTGTTCTGAAAAACTTCAATTTTTGATGAATAGTGAAACCACTAAGTGGTAGTTAAATAACTGTTTTTTCGTTTAAATGAAATATTACCACTTCTGTGATTTTATTTTCAAAAATACGACATACATGGTTGTCATTAAGAAGTAAAATGTGGTTCAATGAGTTTAAAATAATTTTTTTGGTGAATAGTTACTTTTAAGTTCTTAATCGCGATTAGAGGTAATTAGTGTAGTTTAAGGTAAAAAAAATGTTTTAATAATATGATATGAGCTTGACACTTGTACTACTACTATTGGATGAGTTATGGACGACCAAGACAACCCATGGGTCAACTTGGGGACCCCATGGAGCCACTTTAGTTGGAAAATGACATTAATATATATTTATTTAATGTTAAATTTAAATTGACACAAACATGAGTTGTTTTACTAAAACAGTTTTTAAGTGGGGTTACAAAAGTCCAAATTTTGACTATAAATATTAATTAGAAATATAAAAAGATTTCCTACATCACAGTATTTTTTTATAATTTTTAGACATTAAATAAATTATATTATTTATGACATCATTATGATGCAGCGATGACCTCATTATTTAACGATTTTAATAAAATGAAAAGATAATGTAAAACCCAAGTCCTAAAATTGTCCAAAGACTATTGGATGGGTAGATTTCTAACCCTTATCACCTTATCCACGAATTATATAAGTGTGGGACCTTTATAATCCGAAAAACATTGTGTAATAATGTAACATTTCAATCTTTCCAAAAAAGCCCCTCCTCTCCACTTATAAAAGGCCCCCACCTCGTCCACCTTATTCACACCTTCAAGCCATTTGGCTCGGCCAAACCCTGCCCAAATACTCTCCCAACTTCCCCCTCTTACTCCTAGAAGATTCACTTTGGGCAGAACTCTTCCCAAGGAAGCCTTTGTGTCAAATGAAAAAGAGTTACCCGATTTTGAGGTAATGTCTTCTATAATGTTGTTTTGTTTTATTTTTCTTCTCTAAGCCCCTAAACTCTTTTTATTCATTTATTTTGTAACAAAACCAGTATCCTCAATATACTAGGATGTTGTTATAATAATTATTATATCTACACTTACACACACATGCATCTAATGGTTAAAGAACATACAGTTTCTGTGGATGGCGAATTTCTGCCTCACAAAACGATGATAGTTCAACACTCATATAACACCTTCAAAGGTGGCCATTAAGATGTAACTATATTTATATATGATATATAATATGTTTATGTTTTACTTATGATTCTGTATTTCTCATTTATGGCATACTTTATGATTTCCATTATGGGTAAAACGTGATAATTTCATTTTAGGAAGTGCGGACTACCGCCCCCTCAAAGTGATTTGAATCGTTAATTCCATATGTGGGATGTATAAAGGATGGAGTAAATGGTATTATACACTATATTATACTGGAATTATTTTATACATTTATATCATTACGATTTCATTCCATTAAATATGAAATAGAAATGAAAGTAGTGTTCATGCGTACGTACGGCTTACCGTCTCCATGAACGGTGCATTTCATTTCTTACCTCTAAATGTTACGTAATATTATGAATGAATATATATAATGGATATATATGATATATATGATATCTACATCATGAATATAATTCTGGATATAATGGATATTTCACCACATGAACAACTTGTAATTATAAGAAGGTTATTGTTGACACAAGTACCAAAGATCGACAAAACGACCGTTATTAACTTAAATAATTACATAACGTTCATAACATTGTAATAAGTGATATAAAAAGGATAATGAAATTGAAAATGGTTCTTAATAAGGTAGATATTAACTCTAGTTTATTATTCAGGAGGTTAAATAACGGTTGAGTCAAGTCGGACCTGAGGTAAGGGAATTTCTTAACGTAATTTTCACTCTTTGGGCTAATCTCCTACTTTCAAATTATGTCATGATATTATTATGTCCTATATTGTATTTTTACATTATTTATGTGTACATATAGTGAATAAAAATTATATATGTACTTTATTTAAAAAAATGATCTTTTTATGGGACTTCGTCTCAATCTCCTTTCATTGAGGTATATTTTATTTTATACACAACTTTTTTTATACGGTGTATAAACCCCTTTGACTTTTACGTTTATTCAAAAGGAATATTTTTTATACAAAGAGTTTTACTAAACGACAAAAAGGGAATGTTTTTCTTTCCGTACTTATGCGGCGAAAATGACTTCTCCGCCGCCGTGACCATTATTTGAGTTTCGGCTTCCTCTACAAGCCATCATTTTTTTAATGAAAAATAAATACAAAGTTTTAACTTTCTTTTATTTTGGTATTGAAAATGGTTTTGAAAGCGTTTTTATTATATCAATGTGTTGTATTTATATCTTGTGATTGAAATGTGGAAATGTTATGTTTCCTTTATGCATGTTTTATGTGATACGATTATGTTATCGTTTATGATATGTTTAAACCTATTCATATGAGGAATGCATTGGACTTAATAAGTGACGGGTGGAGCCCGCTATAGCTCCTCGATGCATCGGCAGGTCTCATGAGACAAACTAGTGTATTGGCACGAGGCCTTGACAAAATCTTATTTGTGGTCTTGGCACGAGGCCTTGGCTACGTGGTTATGATAGTCTGGCATTATGCATTCCATCATTATGAAAGTGGGTATTGATATTGCATGTGATTATTCGACCAGTAGAATATCCATGTGAAGAAGTGAATGGAATTATCTCATTTTACTTTTGCCATATTATGTTGAAGTTCAAGTTTAAAAGGCTTTTGTTTAATTATACATCGCCTTAAATGTTAATGTTTATTTATGAAAGCTTCCGCTATATTGTTAACCTTACTGAGCATCTGAGCTCACCCCTTTCAATGTTTTATTATTTTTCCAGGATGTGAAGAAGTAATTTATGAGTGACCTACAGGGGTAGTCAGAAAGGGATATGATTGTGGACTATGAAAACCATGTTATTGTAGTTTGTTTACTTTTTGATGTAATGAAAGACTTATGAATGTATCTAGTGTTTCCAAGGCTACTAAACTAATCGGTCTTTCGAGACTTGATCTTTTGTGATCATGCCAATGTTACGAAGTAATGCACCGGCTCTGGGTAGCTGGGGTCGGGGCGTTACAGTTGGTATCAGGGGCAGTTTAGTACTAACCTTGGAAGCTAGATTTAGATAAACTCTGATTAGAGCACATAGCCCAAAGATAGACATTGATGATTAGTATAGAAGAACTTCCTAGAATTTTGGTATTATAGAGATGTTATGAGTTTTCCGAGCAATACATCCTTGTCTGGATACGAGCAGGTAGAGGAGAATCTGGCACAGATGTACCAAGGGGTAAAACTCGAAAACATTGCTTTGAGCTAGACTCGAACGGGAACTGGTGCACGACAATGGGCCTTGCTGCACTCTTGGTTACGACACTCCCGGGGGATATGCTTAGGATAATTCCCATTTTCTTTACAAACCACTATGAACGGTTATGAGTATATATACTTACTCAAATAAAACTTTTTTATGATTATGGATTATATCCATAAATAGTTCAATTTATGGTAAGTATTTTACAAGTATGGAATTATGTATTTTGATTCATAAACTAATCTAGTTTATGCCATTGTTTAGAAATGGCACCTAGTGGAAGGAATGGAAACCGTATCAATGCACGCACTCCGTGTAGGGATTGCCCTCCTGCTCAAGATAATTATTGTGGATCTGGAGATACAACTGGTGCTGATCAACTTATTACCATACTGGGACAACTCACTCAGGTTATGAATAATAACCTTACTCGTATGGAGCACCCTGATTCACAACGTGGAGGATCAATGCTAGACCGTTTCATGAGGCAACAACCAACAACCTTCAATGGGAGTAAAAATCCTATAGTAGCTGAGCAATGGATAAATTCCTTAGAGAAAATATTCCATGCCTTGGGGAGTAGTGAAAGGGAGAATGTTGTCATGGCAGTTTACCTCCTCACTGGAGATGCCGATCAATGGTGGTCACTAATTCAAAACACAAAGGAAGATAATGAATTAAAAAACAGGGAATGGCAGGAGTTCAAAGAGCTGTTCTTAGAAAAATACTTTCCTCGAGACCATCGAGCAGATATGGAAAGGCAATTTCTGAGTTTGAGGTAGAAGGAGGATGAGAATGTCACAAAGTATGAGGCTAACTTTACAAGGTTAGCGAGACATGCTGCCGATTATATACGTAACCCCAAGAGTAAGATTGATCGTTTCTTTGATGGGTTAAAACCATTTCTCCGTCGAGCTTTAGTATCACAATCCTTCTCATCATACGAAGATATTGTCTCGTGTGCTATCAAGACAGAAAAGGAATTCTCTAAGTCTTATGACAACAAAGTAAAGCAAGAGAAGAAGAGAACGGGGGAACAAGAGACAGATAAAGGGAAAAATGGAAAGAAGGATTTTCCATTATGTGATAATTGTGGGAAGAATCACCCTGGTACTTGCCTAAAAGGAATGGGAGTTTGTTATAAATGTGGAGAAAAGGGTCACCAGGCTCGTGACTGCAAGGGAATGAAAGAGGCTATCAAAGTTGAATGCTACAATTGTAGGGAAATGGGGCATTATGCAAATGAATGTCCTAAGCGTCAAGGAAACTTACCTCAGTAAAGGCCAAGGGATCAAGGCCAATCTTATGTTGTGACTACAGTTGAAGCGGAATAATTAATGTATTGGTGCTTTTGGACTCATGGATTATATTTTGGTTATAAGAATAATGTGATATATATATATAAGGATTGTACTGCAGTACTTCTTGATTTCAGTAAGGTTTTAATATGATGAAGTTAATTATATTTTTAGTATGTGACAATAAGAGAAACTTTACTTTGTTTGGGGAATCTAATAAATTGATTTTGGAATTAAGAGACCTTTTAGAGAAAGTCTGGACAGAGGTATTTTGGATAACTATAATGGTTGGAGTGGATTAAGTTGATCTTTGGATAGTATTGTTTAAGGTTAAAAAATTTATGAAGATTATTTTTGGAATATTATGATACTATAGTTTTAGGAAAAGGACAACCTGCAGGGTGGGGAATAACCCGTCGCGTCGGACAAAGCTGTAGGAATCGAACCCACAACCATAGTGCGACAAGCCTTTATTTCCTACCACTAGCCTACAGGAAGTCCCTGGTTATTACAAAATAGTTTTACTAATCTAAATGGTATCTGTTAACATTTGGAACCTTATACAATTAGGATAAGTATAATATTTTTGAGTTCTATTATCTTTTTGAGTGAAAGATGAGTTGAAGGTTGAAACTCTAATTGTCAAGCATAAATATATATATAGCTATCTCTTATTCAAAGAATAAATTAATTCTTAAACTTTAGTAAAGGGATATTAAAACAAAAAAAATGTGTTATCCTAATACCTTATGTCTTGTTGAACTGATGATATTTTAAATCAACATAGATTGAAGGCTTTGAGGCCCTCAATTTGAAAGTTGATTGTGATTGATGACCTCAATCACTCCCTACAAATATTTACGTTTTTCCTCCAATTATATGTCTCTAATTTCCACCAATGTTCTCCTAATCGAGATCATAATTGGGTGGTGACTTTTTCATTTCCCTTTCCCTCTTATTAAGGATAAATTTTATTAATCTTATTTTCGATGTGGGTTTTCCACAAAGGAATTTTCTCTTTTCAACCATTTACTTTCAAAGAAAAATTTCAAATTGCGAGGACGCAATTTATTGAAGGAGGGGAGAATGTAACACCCCGAGCTTCCACGATACTCTTCTCATTCAATAATGCAATAGCTTGCATTGTACGCAACTTCGAGTTCTAAAACACCGCGACTAATCAAAGTAGCCGTTATGAATAGTAATAACCACCTTTTAAAATTATAGAAATTTTATATTTCAAAATGGACTTCATTTTTGTATTCGTAATATCAAAATTATCCTAAGTTGAATTTTTTGTAAACTTCTGAGAACTTCCAATTTTTTTATGAATAGTGAAAAATACTTAAAACAACTTTTTTAATCAAAATAATTTATTGTGATAAATTATACTATTTAGTGGTTTTAAAGTATAATTAGAATATATTTTTACCATTTTATCCAATTGTGGTCATTAGAATTAATTTAACATTGAAATTGGACATAAACAATTGCCAATCTTTTGATATAAATTGTTTCTTAAAAACACGCTATTTTTTGTGACAGCGGGAATTAATTATAAAATTAATTAATGAAACTTATATGTTTAGAATTTTGTAAAATAGACATCATTTTTGAATTCGGAATATCAATTATAGCTTAGGGTGAAATTTTGGCATTGTTCTGAAAAACTTCAATTTTTGATGAATAGTGAAACCACTAAGTGGTAGTTAAATAACTGATTTTTCGTTTAAATGAAATATTACCACTTCTGTGATTTGATTTTCAAAAATCCGATATACATGGTTGTCATTAAGAAGTAAAATGTGGTTCAATGAGATTAAAATAATTTTTTGGTGAATAGTAACTTTTAAGTTCTTAATCGCGATTAGAGGTAATTAGTGTAGTTTAAGGTAAAAAAATGTTTTAATAATATGATATGAGCTTGAAAATTGTACTACTACTATTGGATGAGTCATGGCCGACCAAGACAACCCATGGGTCAACTTGGGGACCCCATGGAGCCACTTTAGTTGGAAAATGACATTAATATATATTTATTTAATGTTAAAATTAAATTGACACAAACATTAGTTGTTTTACTAAAACAGTTTTTTAGTGGGGTTACACAAGTCCAAATTTTGACTATAAATATTCATTAGAAATCTAAAAAGATTTCATACATCATAGTATTTTTTTTATAATTTTTAGAAATTATATAAATTATATTATTTATGACATAATTATGATGCAGTGATGACCACATTATTTAACGATTTTAATAAAATTAAAAGATAATGTAAAATCCAAGGCTTAAACTTGTCCAAAGACTATTGGATGGGTAGATTTCGAACCCTTATCACCTCAGACACGGATTATATAAGTGTGGGACCTTTATAATCCGAAAAGAATTGTGTAATAATGTAACATTTCAATGTTTCCAAAAAAGCCCCTCCTCTCCACTTATAAAATTCCCCCACCTCTTCCACCTTATTCACACCTTCAAGCCATTTGGCTCGGCCAACACCTGCCCAAATACTCTCCCAACTTCCCCCTCTTACTCATAGAAGCCTCACTTTGGGCAGAACTCATCCCAAGGAAGCCTTTGGATCAAATCAAAAAGAGTTACCCGATTTTGAGGTAATGTCTTCTCTAATGTTGTTTTGTTTTATTTTTCTTTTCCAACCCCCTAAACTCTTTTTATTCATTTCTTTTGTAACAACACCAGTATCCTCAATATACTAGGATGTTTTTATAAGAAGGATTCGAGCTACAGTTACACACACCTGCATCTAATGGTTAAAGAACATACGGTTTCTGTGGATGACGAATTTCTGCCTCACGAAACGATGATTGTTCAACACTCATATAACACTTTCAAAGGTGGCCATTAAGATGTAACTATATTTATATATGATATATAATATGTTTATGTTTTACTTATTCTTCTGTATTTCTCATTTATGGCATACTTTATGATTTACATTATGGGTAAAACGCGATAATTTCATTTTAGGAAGTGCGGACTACCGCCCCCTCAAAGTGATTTGAATCGTTAATGCCATATGTGGGATGTATAAAGGATGGAGTAAATGGTATTATACAATATATTATACTGGAATTATATTATACATTTATATCATTATGATTTCATTCTATTAAATACGAAATAGAAATGAAAGTAGCGTTCATGCGTACGTACGGCTTACCGTCTCCATGAACGGTGCATTTCATTTCTTACCTCTAAATGTTACGTAATATTATGAATGAATGTATATACTAGATATATATGATATATATGATATCTACATCATGAATATAATTCTGGATATATTGGATATTTCACCACATGAACAACTTGTAATTATAAGAAGGTTATTGTTGACACAAGTACCAAAGATCGACAAAACGACCGTTATTAACTTAAATAATTACATAACGTTCATAACATTGTAATAAGTGATATAAAAAGGATTATGAAATTGAAAATGGTTTTTAATAAGGTAGATATTAACTCTAGTTTATTATTCAGGATGTTAAAGAACTGTTGAGTCAAGTCGGACATGAGGTAAGGGAATTTCTTAACCCAATTTTCACTCTTTGGGTTAATCTCCTACTTTCAAATTATGTCATGATATTATTATGTCCTATATTGTATTTTTACATTATTTATGTGTACTTATAGTGAATACACATTATAGATATACTTTATTTAAAAAAATGATCTTTTTATGGGACTTCGTCTCAATCTCCTTTCATTGAGGCATATTTTATTTTATACAAAACTTTCTTTTATACGGTGTATAAACCCCTTTGACTTTTACATTTATTCAAAAGGAATCTTTTTTATACGAAGCGTTTTACTAAACGACAAAAAGGGAATGTTTTTCTTTCCGTACTTATGTGGTGACAATGACTTCTCCGCCGCTGTGACCATTATTTGAGTTTCGGATTCCTCTACAAGCCATCATTTTTTTTAATGAAAAATAAATACAAAGTTTTATCTTTCTTTTATTTTGGTATTGAAAATGGTTTTGAAAGCGTTTTTATTATATCAATGTGCTGTATTTATATCTTGTGATTGAAATGTGGAAATGTTATGTTTCCTTTTTGCATGTTTTATGTGATACGATTATGTTATCGTTTATGATATGTTTAAACCTATTTATATGAGGATTGCATTGGACTTAATAAGTGACGGGTGGAGCCCGCTATAGCTCCTCGATGCATCGGCAGGTCTCATGAGACAAACTAGTGTCTTGGCATGAGGCCTTAACAAAATCTTATTTGTGGTCTTGGCACGAGGCCTTGGCTACGTGGTTATGATAGTCTGGCATTATGCATTCCATCATTATGAAAGTGTGTATTGATATTGCATGTGATTATTCGACCAGTAAAATATCCATGTGAAGAAGTGAATGGAATTATCTCATTTTACTTTTTCCATATTATGTTGAAGTTCATGTTTAAAAGGCTTTTGTTTTTTTTGTACACCGCCTTAAATGTTAATGTTTATTTATGAAAGCTTCTGCTATATTGTTAACCTTAATGAGCATCTGAGCTCACCCCTTTCAATGTTTTATTATTTTTCCAGGATGTGAAGAAGTAATTTATGAGTGACCTGCAGGGGTAGTCAGAAAGGGATATGATTGTGGACTATGAAGACCATGTTATTGTAGTTTGCTTACTTTTTGATGTAATGAAAGACTTATGAATTTATCTAGTGTTTCCAAGGCTACTAAACTAATCTGTCTTTCGAGACATGATCTTTTGTGATCATGCAAATGTTACGAAGTAATGAACCGGCTCTTGGTAGATGGGGTCGGGGCGTTACATTATTTACATAAAAAGTCGGCTTTTAAATAGTAACCCAATGTTTTCACTATCCATCAAAAATTGAAAGTTTTCTGAAAAATACCAAAAATTCACCCTAGGCTAATTTCGATATTCCGAATCAAAAAATGAAGTTCATTTTGAAATATAAAATTTATAAAATTTCAAAAAGTGGGTATTTCTATTCATAACGGCTAGTGCATAATAATATTATAATAATATGTCGTTTAGTGAAACTCGGTATTGCGTACTATACACAATATCGAAGAAGGTCTTGATTGCGTGTAATGAAAGCCAAGTCAATGATGCATGTAGTGAAAGATTCGTTTGGTGTTGCGTATAACATAATCAAAACTTATTTTATTTAAACATTAAATAGAATCTATACATAATGTTGTGTAGAATAATTTCCACAAAACGAACTTGAAATTTGGTGTAACATGAGCCAAGAATAGTGTTGTGTATACTTCAAGCTAGTACGGTGTTGCGTATAGTACAAGATAATTTTGGTGTAGCGTACAACAAAATACATCAATGAAATTAAAAATAATAAATCTCATAAAATCTCGGGTTGTTACAGTGAAGCCACCCACCTCAACAAAAAGGAAAAACCATGCAACGGACGAAGAACGCTCAAGAACACCGGGTCAAATGTCCAAAAACAAACCTTATATCTCTTCTCCTAACACCAAAAAGACAAAATCTCGTCATATATGGAATCCACACACTTTGATCTACCCATAACGGGCGTAGATCTAAGAAACCGAGAGAAAGGGAGAAGTAGATCTAAGTAGATCTAAGAAACTATTCAATAACGAAGGAGAACGATCACATACCTAAAGAATCCAGCATCGATTCGCCAAGAGAAGACTTCATATCGACTCTATAACGATTGGACAACCCTCTTTGACCTTAGAAGAAACAAAATCCTGAGTTAGGGACACATAAGAGCTTTAATGAGGCAATTAGAGGAATAACGAGTTATATCCAATATAGGGAATGTTGTCCCATATGCCATTATTGTTGGGTTTGTGCCTGTGAATATATTCAGGCATAGATACATTTCCTTAGATTATCCCATTATTAGGTTCATGGATGTTTATATATCAGATATGGGATACAAAGTCTTGTGAGTAATCTATTATTAAGGAATTTATTAGAAAAAAAATCACATTATCCCTCACAAGAGGGTTATCCAAGGGTGATATTTCATGTGTTGAACTTTAATTTAGAGTTATTAAATAGCCTATGAATAATAGAAATAGTTGGGTCCAAAAATCATGAATGTAAACTATTGATGGGGTCACTTGAATTACATGCCTATAATTGTGCATTATTTTCCCCTAGGTTTACCGATGGGGGATCATTAAGGCCTCAATGGGATGCTAAAATCATCTATGATGTGAATCACTTTCACTTAATCAATAAATTTTTAGACCTTTGAAATTAATTATGATTCTAGGATTTTTTCCAAAAAAATTAAATATTTTTATTCCCTTTAAAAAATACCATATAATTTTTGAATGTAAAAGAAATACAATCATGACAGTTAAAATAAATTCAATCCCAATGAATCAAAAATAAAAAAATTATTTTAGTTAAAAGGGAGGGCTCTAGGTGAAGATAATATCTCCATATCGATTATAATTTTCCATTCCTGGAATTATAATCTTCCATTATATTACATTCATTTCATGTGTCAAATATTTCACTTTTTTCCTTGACATTAAATTTGCAGGAATTCATCGTATAGATTAAAAATCATTATCTAGATCACAAATTTCTCAAAAATATTTATGATGATGGAAGTATCAAATTCAATTAAAGATATAGTTATACCACTCTGCTGATATAAGCTGATTCCCAAATGTAAATCCTTGTCCTTGACAATAGTAATGATACGATGACCCAAATTCGTAGTGAAGACCCTAATAACTGAACCCTATTGATCAAAAAATACCTCATACCCTATCACAATGTTGTTACAAATATAACCTTAGGTGTTCAGTTTAAATCCACTATGAGGATGATATCAACCATCCCAAATCCCTCTATTCCTTTCCATATGATACTACTTTATCTGAATAAGTTCCAACTACAATGATTGTTAAATACTCTATGTTGTTACATCATTGATTTTCATATCCAAATTATTCATAGTTATGAGAATCTAATAAACCATTCATGAATATATAATAGACTTATCGTCATGATTTACCTCATTTTAAAAATACCATAGAGACCAAAAAAAGCATAACAAAATACAAAGACAAAGGTGGAAAACATGACTCTTATTTTCCAAGAGAACCATGTGATGTGGAGAGATATAAAGGAATCAGTCCTAATAGAAACATCTTTTATGGTACCATGATAATTATAAAATCCCACAACTGATGTAATATTAGTAAAAATATGGTTTTGAAACTCCACTACTTAGTTACTACAGCACTTGCACCTAGAGGTTTGTATAATATTTATCATTTGAATAGAGCCATCAGTGTGTGCATTTCTTCTAATAAACCAAATTAAAAATTCATTTTTATGTGGATACAATCATCCCAAATGAAGTCCCACACAGTACAATCAATATTGGGATCCTATAAGCAGCATGAAAAGAAGATGAAAAAATGGATGCTAGTACCAAGTAGGTAAACTAACTAGTCCTTGAAATAAGATAAAATTATTACCTTGCTTAAAAAATTATGGTCATCATCAACCAATTACATAAGGAGAAAAAATTAGAAATTTTCTAACCAAAATGAAATATCTAGGGTTGGGTATCCAGAAAAGAGAACCAAGAATCAATCCATATGTTATTCCAAAATCATTTACATCATGTTCTAACTATCCACTGATTATAACAAATGATGGATTGTAAAATAAACATGGTTTTATTCTAAATTCTTCAAAATTATCTTCCACTATTTTGTATTACCACATCCCAAACATTCTTATTCTTGGAATGTGTGAACTGGTCCTATAATATGGATCCTATCATAAATTCCCAAGACAATTTGTCATAGGTATATTTCATAGTATCCTCTAAATATTAAATATTAATACCACTATCCTCTATATGAAGATAAAAGGACTTAAACTATCACAATAATACCTATTGTCCCTTTCCCTACCCCATAAAAAATATATAAAAAATACTTTCTAGTATATGAAGGGGAAATTTAGGCCTTGAAACCAGAGTGAGTAAATTAATAGTCAAAGAGGAAAAGACACTCTAGAGAAGGTTGACCTTACCACCAAAAGATAATAAATTTTTCTTCTAGTCATTAATTTTACTAGATACTTTATGAAAAATGAAAAAAACGATAACTTATAATATGCCCACGTATGAGACGATCCAAAAAATAATAAAATTTAAATACCATTATTTTAACACCAAACCACCTCTAAATGTCCCCTATCTTGTTGTACATATTTTTAGAGATCAATATACTAATATTACTAAAATTTATAGACTAACCACTATAAAAACCTTAAATTTTGAGAAGTGACATACATTTGGAAATATATTTTGTCTTACCATTAAGGAAAACCAAAAGGTCATCCAAAAATATAGGTTGGAAGACTTATAGTGACCCATACCAACCAAAAAACCATCATAATCAACCCACTTACATGAAAGAATTTATGTTTCTACTAAGATCATCTTGTGTAATGATATAAAGGGTTATAGAGAAAGAATCAATTTTTTGAAGGTCTCTCATAGAATTAAAGAAACCATATTTCCATTATATAAATAAAATAAGAATCCATGGTGATAAGAAACATTGAAATATTAAATAACATGAATTATGATTGAAACCCATTTCCCTTAAGTATAACCGAATGAATCCCCATTCAATATTATACAAATTTACATCATTATCAATTTTGATAATTAAATTACCACCCAATACTTTCTAAACAAAATCAAAAATAATTTCTTTATCTAGAATAACTTCAACATAAATTTTATGAACATTTAAAAAACATGAAATTCATTTAAAATAATAGAATAAATAAGTGGATAAAACATATTTTGGATAATTGTACCAATAATCATATAAAGAATTTTCACTACAAAATTGGTTAGAAGTGATAAAAAATATTGGGATGTTTATTGGAAACCGTGTAATTAGAGATCAATGCATCACTAAATAAATCTCTCACATAATGTACCACATCCAACTTGATGACATCCCGTGAAAATAGAAAAGAGGAATGTGGGAAATCATCAGATTCAGGTGTACTATCCACTCCCACAAATTTAACTACTCCATATATTTATTCTTCTCCAGATTATATTGTAATGTTAATATTATGGAGGTCTAGAATACTATTTATAATATTATCAATAAATGTTTTCCTTTATTTATCCAAGCTACCATGATGTGAATTAGGAACACGATCAGTGAGTGTACCCGTAATGTACATGAACACTAAGTCACCTAGTATATCCACATTCAATTTAAAAAACCCATCTTCTCTAAGATGGTTTAGATATCCTAAAACTTGTTTCTCTTTTATTCACATGAAAATTATTAGTATTACAATTGTCTAATTTTTACCAAATATCCATGGACCAATCCCTCACCACATACCAAATTTTAATAGAAGATATTTAAATTTTTACTAATTTCTAATAAGGTGTTCATAAAACCATTTATTCAATATAAAATGTATGTTCCTTTGTAATGTCACAATATCTATTATTTTGGATTCAAACCTTTCACATTATCAATATAATCATCAAAATATTTAGTAATTTCAATTAAAATTTTCATTATCTTCACCTATAAGTGGGGAATGAGAGGACATTTAGAAGCTGAATTTTAATAAGAGAAGAATATCAGATGGAGCCATCCTCTTTGGTACCTAGTTGACAATATATGATGGTTTTCTTCCTTGTAGAAAGATCTTACAAATATAATACCAATACTAAATTATATGATAAACCCCTCAGTAAATGAAATATTTTCATGTTATTAAAATAATTAACCCCATGGATGTTTTTATACACATTTCAAGCTACAGTCAGACCCCACTCCCACCATTATGTTTATTGTGCCACATAAAATATTCTCTATATAATCCAAAATCCACTAGCTATATATCCACTATTAAATCTTTGAAATCATATTTAAATATTATTGAATTAAAATTTTGTCAATTTTTTATAGGGTTTGGTAATAGTATTTAAATATCCTTAAAAAATAGGGCAACGAACTAGGGATGATGATAGAAAGATCTATATACATATATAGGATCCTCCCTCTATTTCACATTGTACATAAACTATAGTGAAAATGGACTACATAATAATCAAATACACATTAAACATTATATATTTATATGATGTTTTATTATCATTAAAATCAATAGATACTTTCTACAAAATAAAAATATATTGAGTATTCATAGATCCATGAAATCAATAAATCAATTTTTCTATACAACCTATGAGATCCACCTTTTTGTTCTTAAGTTATAGAATCATGATGATTTTATAGTTGAAATAATTCACCTACCACTTTATGTATTTTCCCTTAGCTACACCCATAATCCCCCTATTATTCCACATAAATACAATCATTAAAATAATTGTTGTAGTTGAAGACCTTAGAAGATTCACCACCGTCACCATTAGAAGAAAAAAGGTTCCTTCCAAAATTCATAGTCCGTATATAGAGAGAATTTTTATATCGGATAGTAATTTATATCATCATAAAATAAATTATTTCTGGTGATCTACTTCCGTATACCATTGATAGAAGATGTTAGTCCCTAACCAAATACCCCTTCCAAAATTGAAAAGGAGTTACAAGTCACATATAGTAGAGAGGAATGATGAATATCAGCTCGTCAATTGAAAAAATCCTCTAAAGTAAAATCATCATCCAATCCAACAATATTAATTTCAATTTTATAGATATTCATATCATAAATAGTAATTATGAATTATTGGGGAGCCTCCAGAGATAATCCCTTCATATATCCATGTGATATTGAAAATAAATCTAAAAAAATATTGTGCCTTTAAAAATATAACCCCAAATTCATAAGAGGAGATTCAAGAAGAAAAATATGATTTTTCAGATAATGGTCACTTAACTAACCCATATATGGGCCTAACCCCTATTTCTTAGGAATCTATACTAGAATGATAAACCACCAAATCCTGATATAAAAATGAAGGAGGAGGAGATGAACTGACCATCACCAACGACTGTGTCAGAAGATCAGCACCTATTTAAAAATGGGATCTCAGACCCAAACCCTAGTGAAATGATGAATAAACTTAAACCATAGAAGTGAAAATTTGTTAATTCCCACTATAATAAGACAACTTCTTGCACCCATCAAAACCGTGACCTCGATGCTAAAAATTAGAAAAATTCTTGATACCTTTTTCATATTTAATTTTTTACAACTGAAGATCTAATATATAATTCTCAACTAAAACAAACCGAAATGGTCTTGAGATATATCAATCTATAAATAGATGCATAGAGAAATGGGTTCAAAGAGATCAAATGTATTAAGTTTTCTCAAAGAAAATACCAAAAGATTTTTTTAATTCAATAAAGAACCTACTGATTCTAAAAAGGTATAATAATATCAAAGAGATGAATCCAAATATAGTTAATTATAATATACATTATACCATTAAAATCATGAATCCACCAATATGTCTACCATCAAGTGGATCATAGATACTAAAGAAGATAAATCTCAATTAGAGTTTAATATAATGACCAAAATCAAAAATAAAAGGCTAGTCCTGAAAATATTTTTCAATATAGATCCAATAGTAAAAAGCCACAATGTAATAAAATTTGATTCAGTGAGTGAAATTACCAGTGAACCATCCTTATAAATTCAGAATTTTTAAGGGAGATAAATTAGTGGCAATGAAATTAATTCAGATAAATCCAGGGTCGACAATAATAGGCTAACTAAAATTTCCTTATATGTTTTAAAAATACTACTAGGACCCTCCAAAGTAAGTCACCACTAAATTTATACACAATTGATAAATAGAAAAGAAAAAAAATCTTGATATCTACCATCCATGACAACCTAGTAATTAATTTTATCCACTGGGGAAGTTGTCAAGTTACATAGATCATGCATAAACTTCATAATATTTAATGAAAAAGGTGGTGGTTCATGTATCATGTTAATCTCTATTGAAAAAATTACAACAAATTAATAAATTCATTGGTAATTTATTTTAAGAATCTATTTAAAGAGAGATAAATGGCATTATAATGTATGGTAAAGGTGTTGTCAGTTACAAACCTAGTAATATTGTTTTTTGTTTTCCTATAACAAACATTGATGAAAATTTCTACATTCAATGAAAAGTATTTAAAATTTTCCTTTATTATATTTATGATATATAAATAACTTTTTGGGTGTCAGAAAATTCCAACCACTAGAATTAAATATATTAATAATGAAAATGATTGAATTATAAATAATGATGGATCATTTTTTAGAATTTTCTCTATGTTTTTTCAAACTAGTGCATGAGGTGAAATTTCCATGCCTAAAGTAGAGAAGACCTACTCCTTTATATTGTTTCGTAGTGTTTTGTGGTAAAAAATTAAATATATATTATTCAAATAAACTAGGTGTTACATGATTTGTGTACCCTTCTTTGAAAAAGACAATTACATAATATTTCTAAGAAAAACGTAAGTTCTAACCACATCACAAAAGTATTACACAAATGGAATTCAATGTAGAGGTTGCATGGATTTAATGAATTTGTAAAATTTTCACAATTTTGTGATTTTTTATTTTTTAAATTTATTTATTTCTTGGAAAAATGATTTTTATTTTGGATCATCCCTTTGCTGAATCAGTAAATGATAGTTGAGAGTCAATGACAGAAGTTACTGATCACATACAATATAGTTAGGTTACGATATACCACAATGCCTTGGAAATTACTACAGTATCAGGTTTGATTTATTACCTATAAGCTTTCCATATACCTCTATATTGACACTTGCTTCTTGGTGATGTAACAAAACTGAAACCATATCATATTTTCTAAACAATTGGCTTAGGACTATGGCTATATCACTAAGGGAAAATTTTTCATTCAATGACATGTATTCCCTAGAGGAAAAGATGTGAATTGGGTAAATCCTATGGTATTATCCTCGAATGATGGATGGACACTCTCAAGTTCCTAAACTATAAGTTCATAGTTAGAAAACCATTATTCAAAACAAAATTAATGACCATTTATGTATATTTAAGTTAATCTAGGATTTATGCTAGTATAGGGGTTTTGGATGGTCTTTGGTATACTAGATCCATCATATTATTTGTAAATTTGAGGTCGAGCTAAACAATTAGAATGTTTACAAGGGAATATATGATTTTTAATAATTCACATACAAGTTCAGTGACATTATCCTTGAGTTATTGATACATTGTATCTTGTAAATGAATATTTTTCTCCTACTACATGTTGAAGTTGGTATTGTATTTTTGTAAATATTTAAAAATATATGGATTTAAATATTAGGGAAAATTTATGATGAATTTAATCCACCATGATTAATTTTAGGACATAATGATAAGAATTCTTCCTTTCCACATCAATTACTCAGGCTACAAAGACCACTATCGGGAACATGACCCACCTATATATTGAAATTACACTTATTACACGTGTTACAATATTCCTAGACGTTTTTATTGACAACAATATTTTATAGACATTATGGACACTAAAACCATAAAATTTGTTATGTTTAAGGGGAATATGTTATGTAGAATGTTTAACTTTCTACGCTTTTTCATCCTTAGTTTTCAAAATCATAAACCATTCTTAAAAATTATGTTTTACTGAATTTATATTTCCTAAGTGTTTCTGAATATTTTGGTGGAAAGATACTTATTCTTATAGATTAAGAAATAATTCTAAACTGATGAATTTAGAATTTACAATCTAAAGTATGAGCGATTGGAAAGACTCAAGTCTAGTCTATCAGATTAACTAAAGTATATTTCATCAGATAGAGTAAAGTATAGACCATCAGACTAACTAATGTATAGTCCATGAGACTGCCCAATTTCCAGTCCATCAAAATGACCAAAATACACTCCATCGAAATAACTAAAGTCCATTCCATTATAATGATGAAGTTTAGCCAAATAGTTTTACTGAATTTAGTATATCAGTGTGACTAAATTTAGTCTATCGGTGTGACTAAGGTTAGTCAATTGGAATAATTTTTTCTGTTCCATTAGAATAATGAATTTTATAATTTTATGGTTAGAATCATTTATATCATATGGAATAATTTAAAGAGAATTATAATGGAGATATCAAAATGAAATCGAATAGAGATGTACATTCTGATATATCAAGCTAGATCTCATCCAAGTCCAATGAAACCAACTCCAAGAATCACAAAATATAACCATTAGATGCGTTTCTTTAAATATTGGTACATTTGAGGAGATTCATGTGGATTCTTTTGTTACTCATCCAATATAATGTTTTCTCTACTATAACATCTCATTACTTCCTCTTAGTAAACATTTAGGGAGTTTTTTTCTTTGTAATCTAGGTGATAATTGTAAATTCTTTAGTACATTTTTGTAATTTTTTTACTATTTCCAATATGGGTTTATATAGAAGGATATCAAGGATAGGATGACTGATGATTCTGATTTGGAAGATCAAGGGATTTCATGGATATGAAGACATAACCAGTTCCAATATTTTAGATCAATGGATTTTTTACTAATGAATGAAAGAAATTATGGTTAGGATGAAAACCATGGATTCCCAAATTCATGGTTTATTAATTCTTTAACTTTTAATGTTAAATAGTTGAATATATTTTATAATGATTTTTCAATTCATTATTAATTTTAATTTATTCTTTTATTTTACTTATTTTTACATGTTAGTATATTTTCACCATGCATTATTATAGAATGTTTATTTTAGAGAACATTTAAACTATGATTTAATGGGTGTTATGTGTGTCTGATATAATTACTACAATCATCAAAAGATATTTGAGTTTGATAAAATAAAATAAAGTGGTTTGGGATTTTAGTTATTTTATTTTTTTAAAAAACAAAAATTGACCCCCAACTTGTAGCCATTATAAACATTATATACCCACAATCGGTATCATATGAGGTTCTACTAATTAAAAATATAATTTTTTTACCTTTTTTTATATCAAGAAAGTTTTTTTAAGTTTAATTTTTTTGTTAAATAGTTATTACAATAACATGTGTTATGTAAAGTGGTTTTTTTGTTTTATATGATGGAAATTCATAATGTTATTACTCTTGAAAATTTAAATTCTAACATACTAATAATTTCTAATGGTGATGATTATGATTAATAAATAGATATAATTAATAAATTGATTATTAAATTTAGTGTAGATAAAATTTTCATGTTGACTATAAATTACAAGATTCCTCAGAAGGAAGTTTTTGATTTTACAAATCAATAGAAATTATAATATCAAATGATTTTTCATGTTAGGAGTACTTTGATTTGTTCCATGATAAGAAATATATATAATAAATTTATTTTTATGAAGCATTAAAAAATATTTGGAAGAAGTTATAAATTACCCATTTTAGAACATCTAAATTAATTGAACATAATAGATCCATTCTTCTTGAAAATTATCAATATTTTGATTTTATATAGACTGAATTTATTTCAGAGATGAATCAGATAATTATGACCATTTTAAATAGTTTACAATATCTTAGGGATGAAGATATTTTAGATGGGATATTATTTGAAAATATTATTGAAATAATTCTAGGATAATGGGAGTTTAAGAAGAAATATTTAGATGATACTAATAGAATTAAAGATTTTACTCTGGATGATCTTATAGGTAATCTCACGAGGTTTTAAGAAAAAATGAAGATATATTTTTAGAAATTGAAAATGAATAATGGTGGAATTGATTTTAATTCAAAAGTATAAGTTTCTTAGAAGATAAAATTTATTTAAGAAGTTTCTAAACCATTGAACAAAAATAAGATTAGAGTTAAGTAAAAAAGTAGTTCATATAAACATATTCAAAATGAAAATACTTAGTTAGCTAAAAAGATGAATAATATTGTTGGAAAATAGATATTTTGTTATTAATATATGAATAATTATAATGAAATAAATGATAAGAAAGACTCTTATACAGTAATATTTCATGAGAGAAAGAAATATGGTTATATAAGACTAGACTATCTAATGTTTTAAAAAAGAAAATAAGGATAGAAATTTAGAAAGGAATTATAATAAGTATTATAGTCATTAGAAGAATAAAATTTTGAAAGAATTATAATCTTGTAGTGGATGTGGAAGTGATAGTACATTAAAAAATCCATCAGATATTGAAATAGAATGTCAGAAAAAAATTGTTTTCTATACTGAGATTTTGAGAAATAATAACTACTTCATAGCTAAGTGAACTATTGAAACCTTAACTAATCTTAAATTAATTTTCAATTACCCTAAAAGTGATATTGAATATAATTATACATATTTAGATTTGGAATCTACTTCATCAGAAGAAAATAATAATTCACCCAGTTATGAGGAGGTTTGTAGATTGGAAAAAATTAAAGAAAAGTAAAATTGAAAGATTGATAAAATCATGATACTATTACGGGAAAATGAGATAAATAAAATTATATAATATCTACAATTTTTATTGATATTTCTAGTCAATAAAAATAATTATAGAAGTATATTTTTTAAAAAACAAATATTTCACAAGAGTTAAAGAAATATAGTCTCAAAAAAACATTTTTTGAAAATAATTAGAAAGAATTCATTCAAGTAAAACTTCTATTGATGATAGAAATTTAGTTGTGAAATTAAATAATGAATTATAAATTTTGAAAAATAATAAACCAAATATTAGTACTTGTAAATAATTTTTTAGTATGTAATAAAATTAAACATCATAAGGATTTATTATAAATGGAATAAATTAATAAAAAATAATTTTTTCAAAATAACCATTTGTTTCCTCAACATGACCCATTTTGTAAAAAATTTCAAAGAAGAGGTCATTGGAAAAACATATGGTCTTTAAATAAAGTTCAATATTTAGGTTTTAATAAATATTATTTTTCAAATGAATTAATAACTTCTCAAAATAACATAGTTGGATGGAGGTGGATTTCAAAAAAAAAATTTTTTCAACAAAACTAAATCCAAGCTGGTTTAGGTTAAAAAACACTAGTATTTTTGTTTCATGGAAAATAAATAGTGTACCAAAAAGAATATATTGTACTTGGATAGATTTTCCTCCATGAATATGACTAAGAATAAATACTTCTTCAATTAGATTATTAAAATGAATGGTGGAAAAGTAACCTTTGGTGACAATGCTCAAGGAGAATTTATTAGAATATGCAACCTTCTTCTTCTTGTTGAAGAATTAATTTACAAGGTTTTATTAATTTTTAGACTTATAAAAAACATTATTTTCATAATTCAATCCTGTGATGAGATATTTCTTGTGAACTTTCGGTATGATAAATTTATTATTAATTATTCCAATGTTGAATTTATTTTTTTAAAAAATTAGCATGAGAATGTTTGGACACTTAAATTAGAAGACCTTTGAATCCAATAACTACATTATCTTAGTGAAATAGAAGACCAATATTGGTTATGGAAAAGAATACTAAGAAACTATAATTTCAATACTTTAGTTAAACTATCTATGAAAAGACAAGTAAATGGTCTACCAAAACATAAGTTTGATTTCTATAAAGTTTGTGATCCTTATCAATTCAGAAAGAAACATATGTCATGTTTTAAATCTACTAGTGAATTCCAAACTTATGATTGTTTACAGTTAGTACACATAGATTTATATGGTCCTAAAAACTAGATGAATCAGTGGAAAATACTATGTATATATTTTAGATTATGATTACACTAGATATACATGTGATTATTTTCTAGGAAAAAATTCTAAAGCCTTTTTCTAGTTTAATGCTTTTGTATCTTGATATAAAAATTATAAAAATATATCCTTGGTAACTATACATAGTTATTATGGTGTGGAATCTAAAAATTCTATTTTTGAAAGTTTTTTTATATAAAATGGTATAATACATAACGTTTCAGCACAGATAACTCCATATAAAATGATGTAGTTGATAGAATAAATATAATTATTTAGTATATTACAAGAACTATGTTGAGTGAATACTCAATTGATAAATTTTTTTGGGCTGAATTACTTTTCACTCCCTTCTATACTATAAATTTAGTTTTTATAATACATTTTTCTTAATAAAACTTTTTATGAGTTATAAACTAAAAGAAAACAAAAACATTATTACTTCAATGTTTTTGGATGCAAAGTGTTAATTTAAAATACTAAATATATTTTACATAAATGTACACAAAAATATAATGGAGGATTATTTATATATTTTTCTATAAGTAGTAAATATTATACATTTTTTAGTAAAAACACAAGTGATATTTAACAAACAATGCGTGTAAAATTTTATTAAACTACCCCATTTTCTTTCAAACAACCTCAATTCAAATGTTCAGATGTTATTTCAAATATTTAATTTCAAACAATGTTGGAATGTTTTTTTAATGAGATAAAATTTGTAGATTTTTTTGAAGTTATACCTCAAGAAGAATTTCAACATGTTGTTGTATAATCAAATTTTATAAACCTAAGGAATCAGTTGATTCTTTGGAATCAACCAAGAGATAATATCATTGGTGATGGAGATCAACCCATTAGAACAAGATTCTACATAAGAAATGAAGTTAAAATTTTATATTTTATCACAATTTGAACCTAAAAATTCAAATGAAGCTTCATGTGATGAATATTGGATAAAATATTTACAAGATAAAGATAATGAATTCGAAAGGAATCAATTATAGACTTTGGTTGAATAACCTAATGATACTTATATAATTGGTGTAAAATGAGTTTTTCAGAATTAGTGTGATGAAAATGGAATTATATTAAAAAATAAAACTAAAATTATTTCAAAGGGTAGTAATTAATATGATGGAAGAAAAGATAAAGACACATATTCTCTAGTATCTGGACATGAAGATATTCAAATTATTTTAGTTTATAAAACATTTCTTAATTTTAGAATTTTTCAAATGAATGCAAAGTGTGATTTTCTTAATAGATATGTACAAGATGAATTTTATGGAGAAAAACCTATTTTGGAAGATATAAAACTTCCAAACCATGTAATTAGACATTATAAAGAACTTTACAAACTTAAAAATTCACCAATATCACAGTATGATAGATTAACTAGATTGTTTTAAAAAAATTATTAATGGGGTTGCAAATCAATTTTTTTTATAAAAAAGGTTTATAAAACCACTATCAACTTTAAAATTTATGTCATTTAATTTATATTTTATTCATCTCAAAAATATATTATTTGTTTTTTTAGAGATCTTATGAAATTTGAGTTTAAAATGATCATGATGGGAAAACTTAATTATTTTTTAGGTTTTCAAATTTCAAAAAAATCTAGAAGGAAATTTTATAACTAAATTCAAGTATATGAAAATATTCTTATGAAATTTGGATATGATAATAATAAAAGTATTTTTACTTCAATAATAATCTTAAATACATTAGATATTGACGAATCTGGAAAACTAGTTGATTATACTCTATTTAAAGGTACGATAGGTAATTTATTATACAAAACTTCTAGTCATTTAGAATTACTGTTTTATGTAATCTTGTGTGAAATATATCAATATAATAAAAAATAGTCGCATCTTAAGAATTTAAATTTTTTTTTTATCATATGGTAAATATTGATGTAGTCTTATTTTACCCTTTCTGGAAGTGATTTTGGAAGTAGATGTTTTTCATATGCTGAATTTTATGGATATAAAATGGATAAAGAGAGTACATATTTAACTTGTAATTTCTTAAGGGAAGCATTAGTTTCATGGTCTTGAATGAAAAAACACTCAATAGCACTTTCCACTACAGAAGCCAAATATGTGGTAGATGGATGTTTTGTGCTAATGTGTTGTGGATGCAACACACACACACTGAAATTGGACAAAGATTTAGTCAAACTCTAATTTTTTTGTGACAAAAAAAGTTACATTAACTCATGTAACAACCTAGCACATCATTCATGAGAAATGAACATAGATATAAGACACATCTCCACCATGATCACACACAAAAATCATATATTACTTTACAATTCCTCAAATTGTAGGAAAAAATTACTTATATTTTTACTAAAGCCATTATTTTTGATTGATTTTAATATATTTAACAGAATCTAGGAATAGTAAATACTAAATGATCATTCATATCTAATTATTTTTACTTATATCCTTACATCATTAAACTCATTTTCAAATGGGGATCACATATGTCATGGTGTTACTAAAAAATTTAGTTTTTGTAAATTTTCAATTTTTCTAAAAGCATTTGCTTAAATTTTCAAAATTCTAAAAGATATTAGTTTTCTAAAATATTTATTTTTCTAAAAAAATTTGTTTTTGTAAAATATTTATTTTTTCTAAAATCTCTATATTTTATAATATAATTTATGTTTATAAAATAAATAATAACAATTACCAGCTAATATTTTTCACTGGAAGTTATATTTTTACACTTACAAACTAATTTCTACTCATTTAAATTTACTATATTTTTTCTCATTTGATTTTTTGTTTACAAAAATTTATTTTGATATTCTTATTTTCAGAACAATTATGGATAATATATATGTCCAATAAAAAGTTCCAAAACAACCATTTAGTTTTAAAAATATATTTAAGTCCGTTAAAGTTAAATTTCGATCTTCGGATCTATTTTTATATTTAATCTGATCTATCAGATCTTTGGAATTAAAAATTGCCCCCTAAGACTATAAATACAAGGGTGGGTCACCAAATCCCACATCAAACTCTATGATTTATGTTGTCTCTCAACCCTCAAATTCTCCAATCGCCCGATATTTTTTCATTCCTATGATCAAAACATTACTTTATTTGATCAAATCTTCCCAATCCAATCAATAGTTAATAAATGAGTACTTTAGAAGAAATTTATAGTAATGGAATTGTAAAATATTAATTTATTGAAAAATTGTTCTAGGATAGGATGAGTTCTCTGTTGAAATAAATTATCATATTCCAAGGTTAGAAAAAATATTGTGTTGATAAGGAAGATTTCGATATTTATTATCCTTTTATAGTAATGGAATATTATTCATTAGTTATTTTTAGGGTGGAAGACGATTTGGAGGTAATAGATTTTAAATTTTTTATGAATCCTATACCTAATTTTTTATTTTTGAGATTTAGTATAAGTAATTATGGAAGGATAAAACATTTTAATTATGAATATGTTACTAGAAAATATTGGATGTTTTGATAAATCAATGGTTGGAAATTTTATTTTATACTTATAAGAAGGTTATAAAAGTATATCATCTAAAACCTAATTCCATAGTAATTTCTCTATGGATCGAAGGATACCTTATTGTAAGGAATAGGGAAAGAGATACTTTGAATGTGTTTGACATATTTTTATTAGATTTATTAATAAACACGTTGAAATTAAATTTAGCGAGGTATAATTTTTTTACATTGTGGAAGTGAATAAAATTTATAAGAAGTTAATAATTTTATTATTTCCCTATTTTATCAAAAATATGATTGTAAACATTATGATAGTAATCAAAATAAACAATCAATTATTTTTAATGAATGAATTTTTTTTACAAGTTGATATGAATTTTCAAGAATTAAGTGAGCCTTTATTCCAGAAATGAATATGTTTATAGAGAGAGATTAAAAAAAAACATCCTATTCCAAACTTCTATATCTAATGGAAAATATCGGTGAAAAGCAGAAAGCTGGTTCATCTCCTTAAAGACAAAAAATAATGTTAATGTAATTTATGACGAGGCATAAGTTGATTTAAATAAACCTAAGGTTATAAATAATATTTGTTAACTAGATATTGAACTTTATAAGTAATATCACTATGTTTTAAAAGAAAAAATAGATGATTTTTTGAAAGATGAAAAAAATAATAAGAAAAAGAATAAAATATTTTTTGAATAAAAAATAATTTAATGACTAATAAATGGATAGTAACATCCTCAGATAAATTTTTTAACTATTTCTTAGGAATTTAAAAAATGTAATTTTGATTTATACTTTATCATCTTTCAAAAAAATACTAATTCCATTTCCGAAGTTACTCAATCAGATATTCAAGATCTAGAAAAATTTATAACTTCTAATGTTCCTACATCTGTTGAGATATAAAAAGGAAAATTTGTCTTAGAAAATATTTCTGAAGTTGGGAAAAAATGTTAATAAACTAGGAAAATATGATTTTAGAATATATGGAAAAGTTGAAATACGATTATATAAAGAACTATAAGGGAAGTTATAAAAATATTCAGAGGAAGATGAATAATTATAAGAATATTATTATTTAGAGTCCTCATATTTTAGTACTTAGTCTATGAAAGATTATAAGTTATTATTTTCTAAGAAGGAAAAATGTTATGAGAAGCAAATAAAAAGTCAACAATCACATAAAAAGGGATCATATAAATCTTAATTGAATAAAAATGTTGATGTAATGGAAATATCATATGTTGGAAATGTGAAATAGAAAGATCAACAACGGAAATTAGTTTTTAGTCTTTTAAGAAGACCTATTTTTAATGTCTCATCAAACTCAACTAATTCTAATGCGAATAAATTTGATCAAAGGATGGTATTAAGATTCTATTTTTCAACGAGTCTTTGAGGAATCTTGTGGATGCTATTATATTTCAACCATTTACTTAATGTCGATGCCGCAATATTATGAGGTGACTAAATGTTTTAGAAAAATTTTATTCTTTAAATTAGTTATCAGGCACAGTTTTTCAGAATAAAGCTGATTTCAAATCTCTAAAAAATGACTCTAAGGATAAAAGGAGAGGAGTTATGAAAATTTCTAAATGAAAAACAGACACCAAAAGAGATTTAAATTTTCATGTTGAGTATATTGAAGTTGTTAAGAATATATATTTTGTTATTGAAGACACTTTCAAGAAGATTTCTTATAATTGTTCAAATTTTTTTGTACTAATGATTAGTTCAAGATTTTATCAAAGTATTAGGATCAAGAAATTTAAAAATTGAAGAAAAATAATTTATCTCTTTAATAAGAAGTATTAATGATGAAATATGAGAATAGAAAGATCTAATATCTTGAAGAAGAGAATGATAGATAAAACAAGTAGATTTCAAGGTTCCACGTACTTGAAGAAAGAGTTTTCAAATGGATTCAATGACAGTAGTGACTGAGAAGAATCAAAAATATATTTAGAGGATGAAAGTGATTGTCATTATATTTCTAAAAAAAATAATGATATTTTTTTCTTTATAAAATCATAGTATAGAAAAAAACAAACACTTTAATATATGTTTGAATAAACTATTCTCCACATATTCTATTTGAATGTTTTTCTAATGCTATTTAGTATTATTTCATTTCTATATTCAAGGATGAATGTTTAGTTAAACATTTTTTTGTTGAATATATTGTCTAAGATTTCAATTACTTTATACCTCTTATATATATTTTTTGAAAATCACAAATAGGTAAAAGTTTTTGGAGGTGTTATTGGAAGAGAAGTAATTAAAAGGTCTTATTTTAGGGAATATTTTATTAAGATGTTTCTGTCTTATCTTATTCTTCTAGATAAAGGTTTTTAAACAAAAAGGTATTTACAATAAAAGGGGAGATAAGAAATATATGGGTAGAATTGGTCATAAATGTTTAATGGGTTTGTATGTTTTCAAAATCTATTAATTTTTCTCTTTAAGTGTTGTGTTTTGTGCTTTTTATTAAGGGGGATATAATATAATTGAATGTTTCACTTTATAAACATTTTTATCCTTAGTTTGGAAAATAAAATAAACTCTTAAAAATTATTTTTTACTAACTTTTTATTTCTTAAGTTATTTAGATTGTTTTTTTAGAAAACTAATAACTCAAATAGATATAATAATATTTCTAAACTGATGAACATGATTTATACACAGTAAAGTATATTCCATAGGACTCCTAAATTCTAGTCCATCATACTAAATAATGTATAGTCCATCAGACTGACTAAATCCAAGTCCATTAGACTGAATAAAGTATATTCCATTAGACTAAACATAGTCCAATCTATCATAATAACCAAAGTTCAGTCTATTAGAAAGAATAAGATTTTGTTCCTAAGAATGGGGAAGTTTATTCTATTGATGTGACTGAATTTAGTCTATTGGCATGACTCAATTTAGTCAATTAGTATAACTGAATTTTCTCTATCAGTTTCACTATGATTATTCTATCATACTAACAATTTTTTATTTGATTAGAATAATAAATCTTAAAATCATATGTTTAGAATCATTTATATCTGATGGAATGATTTCAAAATCATTTTAATGGTGCTCCAAAAATGACATCAGATAGATATGTACATGTGGAGCTATAAATATTGTACACATATAAGTCAATTTAAACCAACATATAGAGTCGTGAAATATGACCATCAGAGGTTTTCTTATATATAGAGGTTTATTTGAGGAGTTTTTAGCTGATGCTTTTGTAAATCAACCTATCTGATGTTCTATCTTTTATAAACTCTCATTAATTTTTCATTGTAATCTTATTAGAAGTTTTTATTCTAAATAATTTGAGTGAGGATTGTAAATTCCTTATATATATTTTTTAATTCTATTTTTTGATTCTAATTTGGGTTTAGATTGAGGGCTTCGGGGGATAGGAATACTTTTGGTTTTGATCCAGTTTATCGAGGGCTTAAGAGGATAGGATGAAAGAGATGATTCTAATCCTTTACATCAAGGTATTTCTTATTAAGGAAAGAAATACCTTCTCATTAGGTTGAAAACCGTGGATACCCAAAGCCAGGTTTTTAATTCCTTAACTCTTAAGGTTAAAGTGAAAAATATCTTTTTTAAGGATTTTGTAATTTATGCCTACTTATACTTTAGGCTTTACTATTTTTTATTTCTACAAGTAATTATATTTCCACTATGAATTGTTATATAAATTTTATTTTATTAAACTTCTAAAATAATACATAATGTATGTTCTGTGTGTTTGATATAGTTACTTTAGTCATCATAGGATACATGTTTCAAATAAATTATAATAAAAAGGTTTTGGATTTTAGTTAATTTTTTTAAAACTATAATTCAAACCCCTATTTTAGCCAATATAATCTATATGATCGAATAATATACTGTCCCATCATTCAGAAAAACCAAGAACAAAATTTGAAATTCTGATGTGGGTAGAAAAATTTGATTATCCATCTTCCATGAAATGTGGTTGAGTAGGTAATTGTTTCTAGTTCCCAATTAAAATGATGAATTTTATCTAGACACCTTCATTATGGACACCCAACCTACTAAATGGATTCTTATTAATCCAAAGATACAATCCTTAGTGAATATTTACTGGATTCTATGGAGTGTATACATTGGTAGGGTACTATCTCAGATTATATGTCTATTCAAGCTTTTGTGGAGGGGGTATCACATTGAAATTTAATTATAAGATTTTTAGAACACTATATTTATTCCTTGATATTATTAGTTAAATCCATTATATATATATTTTTAGGGTCCAACCGTTTTCAATGAACACATAAATTATAAATGACCAACTTGGATGTTAGAGAGGGTTAATTTTTCTTCCCAATAGTATGGTCTAGGAGAGGGGTCATTTTGGAAAATAGAAGTAGGAACTTTGAAGAGAGGTTTTATTTATCTACCTTTTTGGATGATTTATTGGTTACCCAAATTGTTAAATAGGTAATTTTTGAGTACTTCACACAATACAAATTCTCTCAACACATATATTGCATATAATCATTAATCCCCCCACCTTATGAGTCACAAGATGAATGTCATTCCATGATAATGTTCTAGGTTTGGATATTATTGATGTATAATGATTCATATATAATTACTACTCTTCCCTTAGTTGATTACATGATTTAGATATTGTATAAGTATACACTATCATGGGTAAATTCTTTTCTAGATGCCTTATTAAAAGATTCGGTGTCTCGATGGAAGAAATATTCTTCAGTTAATGTTGGATAACCTATGATATTGGAGAGTGTTGAGGTCCCCATAGAGATTGTGAAAGTGATAAGAACATAAAATAAACAGCACATATAACAAAATGGAAGAAGTGTAGAAAATTATGGAAGTTTTCTATCTGGAATCTAATGAGAAAATATATTCAATCACATCATACATCATGAGTCATGATATTATTATAGATCAACTTGAAAAGAACCCAATGTTCATACTAATTACAAGTATTTGGAAGAATGGGAATGGTGGAACACAAGATGTAAACTGTTTCCTAGGAGAACCTCAAGGACACTATACAACTAAGAATAAATATCTAAGAGTTTAGGACTATCATGAAACTAATATATCATGATTTTTATAACCATCCCTGGGATATTAATTCCTAGGATGATGATATTGAGGTGGTGTCTTGTTCAATGAGGGGTGAAGATCATATAACTAAGAGTTTTCATATTATCTTAATTAAACTAACCATATCATACCTACTTTTTTTAGTATATAGAGCTATAGATTGTGGTATGAAAGTGATTTATAGAAAGTGGATGATTCCTGATAGGGTGTAATGTCCCTTTTCTTTTCAAAATGTGTTTTCATATACTAATTGTCATCTACCAAAAATTAATATTAATTATAAGATGATTCTAATTAATTACCACTTCAATCCCAAAAATATGAAGTTGATTAGAACCTAGTCGATATCAAAATCAATTCAGATGTGACTGTTTTTAGAGTGGGTAACTCAAAATGGATAATAAATATGAAAAAGTTATTGAATAACACACTTGGAGTATTTCCTATGCCAACATAAATAAATTTGGGCACTATCCTTTAAATAAAATAAATTAAACATTGAGGATGGGTAATATAATTATTCAATCATATTTATGAAGTATTATATGAGACTTCCTCAAAAAAGATAGGAGCTCTGGGTTAAGAATTTGTAACCATGATAGATTCCATGTCAATTAGGGAATTTGATTATCTTTCATCTATATCTGGTTTTACTACTTGCATAACCAATCATTTACTAGAGACATCTCTAAACCTAACTTTATACCTAATTAATAACCCCAAATAACTATAAATATTCTTAATGTAAACCATTAATGGTAAATATTAACCACAAGTATTCTGATTGGTCATATATTTAGTGGTCATAGAGCTGAGTATTCTTGATGGATCAGTAGGTCTTGATAAGGAATAATTTCAAGATTATAACATACCACACAAAATACCAAATATATATTTATATGACACAATTCATATAGATAATAATCTGTTACATCTAGTTTCTATAATACATGGATTTAAGGATGTTGAATCTCATTCCCATGAAAAAAAGTACATATTGAAAATTTTTGTTATACACAATTTTTTATGTCACTAGTGGAACATTTCTGACCGTTGTTTAAGGGTTTTTTCATAAATTGAACATGGGAAAAAACTACCATGATCTTTATTCATTTGATTATCTTAGTTTAAGAATTTTAGGAGGCATCCATAGATGAATTAGAATCCAAATATGTAGTGATTATTATATTTAAATTGAATTTGATGATGACATGAAATCACATATGCTCTATGATCACTAAAACTCTTACAAAATAATTACATAATCAAATGAGGTTATTTTACCAATTTATTATATGTTTTCTAACTAGTGGATTTGAATACTAGACCTTCTCTCGGATTTATTAGAATATATTGGATATTTTTTAATAGATATAGGTAAATCACAACATAGTTTAAGAATAATTTGAAATGAATTTTAAAATATATTGATAATAAGTTTGAGGAGTATTATCAAATTATGCATTTTTTATCTATAAGGGAGGCTACTATACAATTAGTACTGAATTAACTGATTATTTCAAAATGTGAATATAATGAATAAAAATTAAAAATGGGGTATTCCAATAAATTAGAACACAATTTTGTGGCTTAGGTATCTCAACTAAAATCCTTAGAATATGTGAAATTTCTATGGTTATTGAAGTTATATGAGGTGATTGAGCTAAAATTCCCACAAATATTTATTCTATAGTAATAAGTATGTTATTTCATTTTTAGATTTCATATTTAAAAATTTAATTTATTCAATTTTTATATAAGTGATATTAGGATGGGATTCTACTTGTAGATACCCCTCCTTTGGTCCTCAAATTATTGAATATTATTTCTCTGTTTTGAATAATTTTTTTACATAATTACTTCACATTCATTCATTTATTTCTTGAGTGAGAGGGGGTATAAGAGATTTTTATTTCAGGATGGAATAAATATTAATACATTGGATTTCCAATATATTAGGGACACATGATTAAATTATTGGATTAATCTTAATGGATCACAAGAGGTTCATATGGAGAAATATCCAAAGAAAGAAAAATGCAATTGAAAATAATAAAAAATAGGTTTTATAAATTAGGATTCAACAAATATAAAGAAATAATGGGGTTTTGAGAGGTAGATTATCTTCTAGATGCGTTCACTCATATGGATATTAGAAAGTTATATATGAGGCATATGTGTCACTACTACAAGATGAGGTCAGACTATCATATTGAAGAAAACGTTTTAATTTTCTCACAGATGTGTGTACTTGGATGGATATATGTAGGACATATATGGGGCACATGTTTCATCATAATAATGCAAGGTTTATTTTCATGGACAAAAGATAAGATTGTATAATCTAGAAATTGGAATATAGATGAGTGTATGGGGGACATATACGGGGAACTTGTGACATATTTATAAGATATTATTAGCTCTTTAGACATAGAGATATTAAAACACAAAAGGCAGTTAATTTCATGAATATGATTTTATAGAGAGAATTTATTTTATCAAGAGGGATTCAAGAACCTTTATTTAAGAATAAATCCAAACATAGTTTTATAATTATAATCTAACATGAGAACCCTAATTTGAATGGGTAAATACTGAAACACACATGTATGTTTAGGTAATAGAATAAAATAAATAAATACCATGGAGTGAGAATAATAAATCAAATACTAATGTCTATTTATTTAGAGTTCAAACACTATAATTGGAAATGGAATTTAAGGATTTTTGGTTGGGCCAATAATAGGAAATCCATGTATCATTATATATCCTATAGTAAATAGAGTCAAGATACATATAGTTAAGGAAACAGTGTATATTTTTTATACATTGGTTAATCCTTGACATAATAGAGGGAAATTGTCAGTATTTTCATCAATCTACTCAATAAAACTAAAATATAAATTTAGATCTTATATAAGGAATATTTAATAGTCTATGTTCATTAGATATTGGACCTTAATTTTGTAGTTTATGTACATAAAAAAGTAAACAAATCAATTTTGTTTTATTTTATTTTGTTAAGGACGTTATAATTTAAATTTTAAGGTTAAGTGGTAAGGATTGAATGTCACATAGTTTAAGCTCATGTAATATTGACCTTATAATTTATATTTTATTTTTAAGAATTATATACCCAATTTCATATATTTTGAGATCATAAACAAAAATAATTATAAATTATAGTTTTAGATTATGTAGTAAGAACCCAATTCTATATAATGTATGTTAATGTGAAATGGTCATATGAATCCCACATGAATTTATGTGACGTATTTGACAATAAACCTTTAATTAGTGTGAGGAAACATATTTTCACTATATATTATAATAAGGGGGTATGCTCCATTGGTGTAAATTTTTGTAAAATATCAAATCCTTCCCAATTTGGGTCTAATTTGAGTGATTTTATCCATGATGTAAATTGTGTCTTTATGGGTAACACCAATTTTCCTTGAAAAAAAGACTTGTGGAGAAACTAATTTTATGGTTTTTAAGCTACCTGATTCTAATGGAACTTTATATTTTGTAATGCTTAAAATGTCCAATCATCATGATTTTACCATTAATATAGATGAAACTATAAAAATATATCTTTATTTGTTGGGAATAAAATGGTATTCATAGTGAAAGAAGTTGGATATTTTTTGAAAAAAATGATTTTATTCCATAAATAACATAGTATAGTGTGTCCTAGATAGGGGTTTGTATGGTGGTTTAATAAGACCATAATGCAATGATATTTTTTAGGCCATGCATTTTTATCCTTCACCACTATCATTTATTGGATTTTATAATGGTAAATAACACTACTGTATTGCTTACCCACAATATATATTCATAATGAAGGTGTGGAGTGGATTAATGAAAAATAATATTTTAAAATTATTCACTAATGTCTATTCATCAATGTTTTGGATTAAAATAAATGACCCATCAATAATATTTCTTCTCCACCACCTAACCTTTTGATGTTAATTGGTTTTTTGGAGTGATTTCATTTTCAAATACACACAAAAAAGAAGAATATAATGATTTACATGGTTAACCAACAAAAATTAAAGGAAATATCCTTCACATGGAGTTATATAACTCATAACTACACGATCCACTATATTAATCAAATGGATTATAATGAGTAGGGATTTTCCTTAATGTTTTGTGTGTATAAATTTCAACTAAAAAGTACGATATTCTCTCATAAACTGTATCTTAACAATATAATATAATAATAAAAATGATCTTCTTGATTCCCCATGTATGTCAAAATTCATTATTAATAGTGTATGAAATAATATTTTCTTCTTTCATTACCAAAACTATGAAATTTAGTAATCTAATGATTCATATAGACGATTCAACATATTCTACCTTCTTTAATTGAGATATATTGAATTTTATATTAAACTATGATCAAAAAATGAAAAGATAAACTTTTGAAACTCACTACCAAACTACTAGAGTGAACCATCTTGAAAATAAATCCTTCGATCGTTACTATCCAAATATTCATCTTCAAGAAATGTTGATAATCGATGTTTATAAATATTGTATATATGTCTATCCTCATCCTCCTCCCTCTCTTAATCTTTTTCAAGACATCCTAATATGTTTTTCCTCACAATAATAGATACACAAACCTCTACTCTTTCTTTGAATTTGATTTTTCAATTTAAATTTCATTAACTACCTTATCTTTTAAATTATTCTTCTTCAATCTAAGCCACCTGATCAATATAAACCTCTCTTTCACCCTTGATATGCTTACAGATATGAGATTTCTATTAGGATAAGCTTCTAAATCATCCACAAATACACATCATCAAAACCACTCCAAAAAACATTTAAATAAGTCAAAACATAGAGAGATGGATCATGATTCAAAATGTGTGGTTTCTTATCAGTTACCTCTATATAATCACAATTTAAATTTTCTGTAAGATCCTTGAAGGGTTACTCCTAGATTTATAGTGCGAATACACTTTATAATGCATACCAATTTTATCATGGATTACAACATTATGGTGCAATATGAGGCTTCACAACATAACATAATCCTTTATAGAGTAAATCATCTACCCACATTAAAATACCTAATCACATAAAGCTCATGAATTATTTTTTAGATTTATCATTATATCAGGAAATAAATACTCAATAATCTTTACTTATGGAAATAGAGTGACAATATAATTATTTCATTTGTGGTTTTATATTTTTTACCACACAAAATTTCTATCACTGGAAATTAAATCTTGGTGAGAGCCTGACCATTATAGTGTGATTTATTCTTAATTACATCAAAAGCCTATGAACATAATTATTTAAATTAAATAAAATTTAAAATTATTTCAAATATCTGTAGTACTTTCACCATATCTAAATAATCTAAATTTAACAACTATTAAATATGATTCATGTTTTGAACTGTGTTAAAAAATGTGTAAAATAATAAAAAACAAATTCCTTAACTATTATCCACTTCATTTCATCTTCATTTATCATTATCTACTTTATGAAACAAACATCACATAGAGAACCTTTAAGATCCCTTTTAGAGGCCAGGGAAACATCACTATGTAAATAAAAAATGAGGATATGAGTAAATTTTCTTTCATACGTGGTAATATAAAATTGATAAAGTACTAATGAATAAATTTTGTTTATAATCATCATTATAGAATATAAATAGGTTTGTATATAATTTTCATAATAGTGAAATTATATAACTTGTATATTGAGGATATCTATTCATGAGTTTGGATTGTTTTTATATTTTATTCATTGGAAAAAGATTATGGATAACTCTAAATTCATTATGATTTGGGTGGATATGCATAGGAATGATAGTAATTAATTTATAATTTTAATAAATACAAATTATTTGAATGGTGGTGATCATAATACATCATGGATTAGTTAATATCACATCAGAATTGAATTTATATTATTATAGAAAACCATTTATTTAGTAAATCGTCCACACAAATAAGTTAATCTATCTTCAGAAGAAATCAAAACACAATTATTTTTGTCAATATATAGTGATATTCATGGAAGCATTAGTTAATATTACATGAAAATATTGTTATATTTAGTAAACTTGAGATGATAATGGAATTTAGCTGACATGAGAAATACCACAGAACTACTATATTTTTTTGTATCAAGGGTTTATCTACATAATTATGTGGTGTTGAATGAACTATGATAATCATCCTAGGAGATATTAGTTCTGATCTATTTTAGGAACTATGTTTTATCACATTGTGAGGAAATTGTTCACACCACAAGGTGAGGTGAAATGAAGAGTACCACAACATAGTATGAAGAACCCCATTGCTACAACATAGGAGAAAATCCTTGAGTATTTATTGGTTCTATATATTAGAGGCATGCTACACGACAAATATTGTTCCACCCTATAATTATTTTCACTCGTAAAGTCAATGGATTGTTATATTTATAAAAATAAAATAAAATATTTTATAATATATTGGTCATGCCTCAAATCATGTAAATTATATTATATGATATGTTGATATATTTGGGATTTAATCTTCCATAACTTTTGTATTCTATAATAACACTACAACTGAGAAATTAACCTCATTATATAGATTAATTATATAAATATGAGGTTAACTTACTAGAGATAAGGGTGTTATGAAAAGAGGAGACCTTGAGAGGATCATCCAGTATTCCAAGAAGGATTCGGTAAACTATTGAGGAGAATAAAAATTTTGTATATGACATATAAAATCCATAGACACTCGAGGAATATGAATATTTGATCTTTATGATTTTTTATTTTCATTCATTACCTTGTAATTATAGTTTAATACAATCCTCTTACACGTTTCCTTATATCGTTGATAATAAATTGGATCATGGGTAGTATGATAACAACCACTAAATTCTAAGGATTATCAGCTTTATAATAAGGGTGATTGAACCTCATAAAAGTAGTTTTGTCTATGTTTTCTCTTTCTCTATCAAGGTCTCATCATAATATCATCACTATGGAGATATATTTTCACTAACGTGAGGTAAGAATCACATATTTTGAGAGTTTATATTTTTATCCACCATTGATTCTCCCCTCACTTAGTGGTGTACACTCTCTCATGGGACACAAAACTGGTATCATTATAATGTTTTTTAAAGATCTTTTAAAAATAATGACATCAATGAATTATTGGAATAGTTATAGGTATGATTTCCATATATTTTAGTTTTATTTTAAATTTATTTTATCATTCATCGAAAAGATACATGGAGTGAATAAATAACTTCAACATTAAGGTAACTACCATGTTTGATGGAGAGGGATTCCATCCATTAAAAGAGTTGATGGGTTTTTATCATTTATCAATTAACCTGGATGGTCTTCAAAACATATAGATTGGTTTTTATCCTAGTAAATATACAATGTAATATAATATTAAAGATAATAGTAATTTTTAAACTGATGGAATAATTTATAATGTGTTAATTTTATCACTCTTGAAGAAATATTTCATATGTTTTATGGGAATGAAGATAAAAAATAGAATCTGGAGGAGACTCTGCAATATAAATGAAGGATATAATAAGGTTAAAGTATTGTAGTTACAAACCTAATAGGTTTGTTAAATATATTTTAATTTGATAGGATGAATCATTGAACGAGTTATTCATTAATGTGAACAAAATTTTCATCTCAATTTGAAGTTATAGTGATATTATTGAAGATCATACCCCCATTATTATCATTAATTCTCATAGGATTACTGAATTTATAAATTTTTAATCATGAAACAAACAAAGAACTAAAATACAGTGTTTTGTAGGAAATTCAAGACCGGGGTATCACCTAGATGAACATGGTTGGAGAAAATACTAACTAAATAATAGAAACAATAACAATTTTTTTTGCAGAAATTACATTTATACTACTGATAAATTTATTGGTGATTAATGAGGGACATGAAAATATAAAATAGGTGTCTGGTAATAGTGAATCAAGGTCCATGGGTTAAAAAGTATGGAATGATTAATTAACAATCATACAGTCATTGGAATCAAGTTCTAGAGAGTCCAATAGTCAGGGTAAACACACTCTATCCTATGTTCTCTATTTATCTTGGTTAGGTACTTTAGATTGTAAAGGATCGATTCCAAATTACCTAATTTATACATAGGGAAAAGAAAACCCCAATGGTTATACTGTAACTCTAAAACCTAGAACTTAGATGAAGTAAATGAATTAAATAACTTAGTAAATGTTAATTATTAATGAAAAAAATAAATTAAACTCAATCCCTAACCCCACTAACAATGGTCGTGTAATAAGAAATCATGGATGAGATTTAAATGAATAATAAATATTAAATACCAACATAAATTAAAATAAAAAATAAAAAACCCCATAAATTCAATCCCCATTCATCCTGATTTCCACAACACAAATAAATCACTCCCTCATTGTAGCCATGAAATGGTGAAAAAAATAATTAATAAAACCCATAAAAATGGTTGTGGTAGGGCTCTATATTAGGTGCATTCATCCTCTGACAGGAGTCCTTTGTCAAGAATCCCATCTAGATCACCCCCATATGGTGAGAATGAGGGGTGAATTTATAATAATTTTGGTCAAACCCATTTCCACCTAGATATCTCCACATATATCTATTTTCTCAGTTTTCTAAAACTATCACTATGTGTAAAGATTTACATGATGTTTGACCCTTGTCTGCACTGGGTTTTTAACATCAATCCTATCATGAATTTTCATGACGAGTATTTGATTAAATGACGTGTAACTGCTACATAATGTGTATTCATTAATGGATTTCCCTAAGTGATGGAAATGCCATTTGAGTATGAAAATTTTGAATAAAACACAAAATGTGTAAATGTTCTTACTTTAGTTCCACAACTCTGTTTTGTCTTAAAAAATCTACTATCATGCCGCTTCGCTTCCCTTAGGGTGTGAAGTGTATTTTAGATCCATTATTCACATATTTTCATTAATTTTCAATAAATCTATTTTTCTTAACATAAAACACAATATAGATCAATTCATTCACAAATTGAAAAGTTTAATCAATTAAACAAAGAAATCAAAAAAATAAAATACAATAAAATATATGCATGAAATTATATCATCATAACACTATAACACTTTTAATAATCCAATGATATTCCTCCAAGAGAAATTATATGTTAAGATATCATCCCTTGAATAACAATTCATGGATGAGTAGACCATCGAGAAGATCAATAATGTCTAAATCACTTATGAGATGAAAAAGGGCCATCCTTAAGTAGAAAATGGAAAATAGTGAATGTGATTATATTAAAAATTTTAAAAGCCTCAAATAATTTCTATTTACAGAAGTTTAATGAAAAAGAAACTTATTATGAATACGATTCCATGGATTTTGAATATTTCAAATCACGATTCTCATGTGTCATGTTGTGATAATAATGTACATATAGAGGAAGTATGCCATTTAAATACTAATATTATGTCAAGACTAATAACATTGTAGTATGTTACCTTGAGAAATAATAACATGATGAGAAGGATAATAAACATAAAACGCTTTCTAAGAGGAAAAAAATGAATAGTGGTTTCTCTCATGGGGTATTCATCAAAGGAAAAGGAAAACCCAATACAACATATATAAAAAAATTTATCATAACATAATGACACATCTTGTTATGAATATAATTAAATAAAAAAATATAACTTCAATAACGAATAGAAATATACCTTCATAAAAAAATATCACAAATATTTTTCATGTAGTGAAGAATAAGGGAGTAGTGAAGAAGAAATAATTGATGAGGAAACAATCAAATAATTTCAATATAGTGTAGAGCTCATAGTGTTATTTAATGAAAATAAAATACTTGAGATAAAAGATAAAGAGATTGTAGATATGGAAGTTGAATTCAATCAAAATGGGGATATATCAACACATTTATTGAATAACGAAAAAATATAATTGAGATTAACACTAAAAATATAATTTATAATAACGATTCGGTAAAATAACATGAAGTAAATCTAGTAGATTCTAAAAAATTCTTGAGAAAACCAAATGTTGTGGAGTTAAAAAAATTTGTGAATCAAATTGGTGAAAGATCCAAAATAATATATAAATCTTATAATTCTCATATAAATATTTAATATCACTCCAAAGTTTCAATAAAATCGTTTTATATATATTTTATTTCAATTATAGAGGTGGAAGTAGGGAAAATGTAAATATAAAGATGATTAATTTACACAAAGGAAGATACATCGACTTTCATGTTTGATGATGATGCGAGAAATTCCAAATTAAAATAGTTTTAAGGTGAAATGAATATTATATATAATCCCAATTCATGTTCAAGGTAAATTTATAGTATATTAATCATTATAATTTTGAAAAATAGTAGAGTACATGAAATCATTAAGAAACAAGATGATAAGGTTTTGATCAACTAATTTTCTATCTCGGGAGATTTCTCTTTGAATGAAGATTGTGGTGTTTTGGAGTATATGATAAGAAATATTATGTGTTTTGGTATAATCTCTCAATACCTTAATCAAAGAGACGAAATTAATTGAGGTGGTGTAAATATAAAACTCTAAAAGTCCATTCAATACAACATCAATAATAGATAAAAATAAAATATTCCTTTGATTCACATTAACAGAATTGTTTATAGTGTGACCAACCCAAACACACCTATAATAAATATATAACCATGATACTGGTTGATATAAAGTAAAAGTAAATTTGAAAATATTTTAATAGGAACAATATATATGAGAATGAAATAAATGTTCAGGTTTCCAAAAAGATAGTTTAAGGAGATAATCTACAGATACTTGATAGTGTTTTTTCATATAATATGACCATAAAAACGTCAAATATAACCAACCATAAGATGGGAGAGATATTAATTTTAAAAATCAATCATAAGTAAGTGTATAATGAGTTATACACCCCAATATTAGTAAAAAGAAATATAGTATTTTTCTTATTATTGTTTGATTAATGAGTAATATTCAATGTGTTTATCACATTTATAATAACAGGAGTGTGGAAATATTTACCAAGAATGATTGTGTCATAATGATTTCTAAGGGTGACCTAATTAAAATTAATGGTAAAATAATAAACAATAACTTTTTCTAATTTTTTTGATAAATAAAATTCATATTTCATGAGTATAATGAAAGAAAAATAGATTTGGAATAATATAGTTTTCTATTTGTGTTAGAGGAATATAGGTGAGATTTTAAAAAATGATTTTATGGGAAATATAATAATTCTATAACATGAAATAATCAACTCACATGTTACACATCATAAGGAGAATATAGTGAATAATATTCACATGCTGGTTAAAATCAAAATTTAAAAACCTCGTGTGTTGGTAACTCAAATGAGTGTGAACTTTTGAGATTGATTTCAACCAAGGGATATTAGTATTTTATAATTTTATTAATGATTTTACTAAACTGAATTATTTTTATTATATGATGGGTAATTAGAATCTCTTTAAAAACATTCAGATAATTACTGAGAATAAAAAAAAGTTATTTCATCAAGACATTCTGATTGATATGAATACAAGAATGGGGAGTTTGATGGATTTATTAATAAGTATGGGGTATAACTCCATATTTGAGGAATAATTCTATGAGAACTTGAAACTTCAAAATATTTTTTATAGACAATACACAACCTCATCTATATGTACTCTGAACCAAAACCTAATCCAACCCAATTTATTCAATACACCACATGGGTTATACTTTTGAGATAATTCAATCTTTAATAGTTTACAGGTGTTCAAAAAACATTGTTTGATCAGAATTATTGATTAGTGTTTGGGTTTGTAAAATTAGTGAGCTGAAGGAGGTATATTTCTTTGGCATAGAACTCGTAGAAGATGTTACGGGTGCTATAATTTTTAGATGAATTTTTGACATATATGATATAATTGTTTTAGAAAATTAATATACATTAAAATTATAATTTCTCATTTATGATAACATTTAAGAGGATGAGAATGGTGGATATAAGTATAATATTTCTGATGAACAAATAAATTTTAAAAAATCTCAAGGTGATTATAAAAATTCTAACAATGAGTAAATGTTAGAGCTTGGAGGATCTATGTTTCAAATAATTCAGAAAAAAATTTAATAAGAAATCACACTTGGAGATAGAATAAAGGGAGTAAGAATCCGAAAAATCTTGATAAATTCAAATCATACCAGATTTATTTCATTGGATAAACCAATGAGTATCAATGAATCCTTACAATATGAGAATTGGGTTTCAATAATGGAATAATATATTAACTATTTTAATAATAATGACACATTGTAATTGGTGTCACATACCAAAAACCAAAAAATTATCCATAAAATGTGGGTTGTTTAGAATAAACTGAAAGATAAAGGTGATGTATCAGGAAAAAAATATCATTTTATATATAAAGGACACTCTCAAATTGAAATTATTTATTTTTATGTTTCATTTGAACCATTCAAAATACTTGAATTGATAAAAACATTTCATGTGATTTGAGCCTAATAAAATAACTTGGTTTTATAAATGGAAATTAATTGAGTGTTCTTTTAATTGTATACTTGAGAAATAATGTTACTGTGAAAAAACAAAAGAGTTTATACTTACAGTCTATGGTTTGCAATCATTCAAGTTGAATAAAGATCACCTGGGAACAAATAAATTCCAAAATTATGGTATTCACCTTTATAATGTTTCTTAATGAGAAAAAAATTTAAGAAAGTAAAAATATATTCTAATTTTCTTTTTAATGTTTATGACACAAACTCATTTATTGTGATTATTTGTGTTGATGATATATTTTTTTTGGAAAAAATAAGGAATGTGTGAGGAATTTATTTCCCAAGTGAGGAATCATTTCAAGTTGAAAATTATTTGTGAGATAACATTATTATTAGGTCTAAAAGTAACAATTTCAATTGATTTTATCATTTTCTAAAAAGAAAAGTATGTTTTTGATATAAATTAAATTTTTGGAATAAGGGAATCAAGAGAAGTTAATATTACATTATTATATGGTAATAGTGTATCCATATATGAAATTTATGGTGTGTGAATCTAAAATGTTACAAAGGATAATTTTAAATCTACTAAATTTGATGGTTTTAAGACAAAAAATTTTGTTCTTATTTAATTTTCTAAATTACTCTAAATATAACCAAATTGGTCACAACTTATGGAAGAAAAATGACTCTTTAGATACATAAAATGAACTCTTGATTTTTTCCTAATGTATACAAGAAATAAATCTCTAAAGCATAATGTATATACCTATTAATATTAGGAAGGATATATTAGGGATAAAAATTAAAATCAAATAGGTTCTTCTTTTATTAGAGGAAGATTTGTTTCATGGGGGGTCCTAGAAGGACAATTATTTCACACTTACTTCAATGGACATTGAGTATGTTATAGTTTCACAAGAAAAAACACATATTGTAAGGATATATTAATATATACAAGACACGACAGTTTATATTTTATACCAATTAGTGATTTTGAGTGATAATAAGAGTTAAATAAACTTTTCAAATAGTCTTGTGCAATATTATCAACGAAATCATATTAAAATTACGTACCAATTCATCATAGAGATAGTGGATCGTGGTGATATTTCTATTATGTATGTTTGAACTAATGATCATGGAATAGATATGTTTAAAAAATATCTTCCAAAGGATGCCTTTTAGAGCATGTAAGTATTATTGGGATCGAATACTTTCACTAAAACCCTATAAGTTTTATTATTTATTTTATTATCTCATTACTATCTGTTTAATAATAAAGGGGTACAAAACAATACAATATATTCATGTAAATAGGTAGAAAATATAGTTTCTTTTTCAAGTGATCATTAATGGGAAGACGAGTTGAAAGTCTTCCATATTAGTTTGATATTGAGAAGTTAGTAGGTAATGGTTGGAGAATACTCACGTACCAATTTAAATATTGGGAACAAATACAAAGGGGAATATTGAAGAGTACATTTAGAGGTATGATATCCCTCATAAATTGAATGAAAAATGGGGAGATAAGTTGATATAAATTGAGATATGGTTAATATGTATTTTATCTTATACCAACAGACGAAGTTCTCTCCAAATAGTCATTATAGACTTGAAGAGATGGTTAGATAAACTTTATATTAAGGGCATCCTAGGATTTTTTTCTTTAGGTAATTAATTCAGGAGTTTTTATTGTTTTCATGTTGTATTCATTTTCAAAATATTATTAGATGAGTTATATGTAGTTTGGAGTTTAATAAAGATATATATAAATGAAAATAATTGAGTTGTTTTTCTAATGATAAAACCATGGTGTGAATGGTTTTTATCATGTCGTAGAATGGTTGAGTTAATATCACACGAGACAAAAATATATTAACTTAATATTCTATATAAATAGCTCAATCTAACATGATTAAAAATCATTACGTATCAATTTGGTTATGTTTTAGGGATACTAATGGAGGAATGAGTATATATTATGTGTAACTCTTATTCGACATAGTTAATATGATGTGGGAAATGAATTAATCTAACAATAGGAGGACTATATCACCAATACTAGTTACACTTAATTAGTTTTTCTGAAAAATTATAAGGAGTTGAATACTCTTTGACGATTAGCCTTGGAGATATTGGAGTCACACTTTTTTAGAATCCAGGTATTCTAACACTATGATGAAATGGTTTATTCCATAGTTTTAGATTAAGTGAATATAACTATAATGTAGTTTAAGGAACCACACTACTAGAACAAGGTGATAGTCTTTTAGGAATTTTCTAGTTCTAGATATTTGACATATTCCATGTGAAATTTATTCTTCTAGGACCCAATGAGTTTGATTGGGAAAGAACAGTAGATCTTTATGATTGTAAAGATCAACCATCACATGTTATAATTTTCCATTTATTACATCAAAAAGTCAAATATTGTATGAGATACTATTATATATTTTAGATTTATTATTATATATATTTAAGATATGATGGTAAAATCATAGCTGGGAGTATCATGAAACAATGTATATTTAATCTATAAATATGTAGTTACCCAGATAAATATAATTGGTTTGATGAAAATAGAAGACTCTGAGAGTACCAGCCAATGTTTAAAGAAGTATTTGGAAGGATATTGAGGACTAGTACATTGGTTACCACAAACTCCAAATTCTGGAGGCACGTGAAGTAGATGATAAAAAGATAATTCAACTTGTTGATAATAATTTCTCATATTGTAATCTGAGATCACAATAATCCTATTTCCCATTTCTTTTATTTACTTTGATAATAAATTGTAATATATGTAGTGGGATTATAACCATTGCACACCAAGGATTATCTACATGATAATAATGGAGAGTAAAAATTGTAAAAACACTTTTGTTCATTCATGTTATTTCTCACTCAATATCCGATCATCACATCATCACCATTAAGGTCTATTTTTACTAACAGAAAATGGGAATCATTTTTTTGAGATATTGTTTTTTAAAACCACTAATTCTCCACCACTCTCAGTGGTGTTATACTCTCTCCTGGGTCCCACAAAGCTTCACTCCTAAACATATTCATGGTCACAATAATCTAACCCTTTTGAATTTTTTATCGACCATGAAACATAAAACACTCTCATCTTTAGAAATAAATATCTATTTCATTATTATAATCATGTATGAAAGTACTCCTTTTATAAAATAAACAAATGTAAAATAAAAATATCATATATTTCCATAATATAAAGTCATATTAAGTTCTAAATATCCAAATTCAAATTAGATATTAAAGTTTTATTCTATAAATTGTTCTATTATATCTTCCAAACAAAATTCTAATACACATACTTGTCAAACATGTTAGAATAATTCACATAATCACAAACTCTATCAATATCTATCTATATATATCTCTCTCTCTCACACATTAAATAAATAAAATATAATTATCCATATTTTATTGATCAATTCCATTACATACGGCTCTTTTAACCTTTTTTAGGAATATAATTTCATTCTCATCCTTTATATTGTCAATAATCTCCTGAAACGTAACATACATTTCCATGGACATATTTGAAGGAAATTTTATCTTTAAAAAATTAAATTTCATATATTTTTTATAAAATTTACAATAATCATGATATTGGATATTTTGATATAGTAATGTCACAAGACACTCAGAATAAGCATAACCTTATTGGTCACATCTACCACACAGTTTATCAAGTCACCAAAAATAATTCTTCAACTTGACATCCCATTATAGAAAAATATCCTATTTGAATTTTCTTTTTTGAAAGATTATTATAATTTAACACCCCAAGATTATATGGTATGTTTCTCTTTAAATAATGCAATACCTTGCATTGTATGCAACTTGGAGTTTTAACACACCACGACCAATCAAACTAGCCATTATGAATAATAATACCCACTTTTTGAACATTTATAAATTTTATCATTCAAAATGGACTTAATTTTTGGATTCATAATATCAAATTTATCTTAGGATGAATTTTTGATATTTTTCTGAAAACATTCAATTTTTGACGAATAGTGAAAAAACACTACATTATTGGTTAAAACATATTTTTTATTTAAATAATTTGTTATTTTATTTTAATTTATTTTAGGACAAAATTGATACATAATACATATATATGTTCAATATAATTCATTAGAGTCATTTTATAATATTTTTAGATATATAAAAATTTATCGAACTTTTTACAGTCTTTTACCCACCTCCTAGGAGCATTTATAAATTTGTATAAAACTTAATTTAACATATTTTGTGAGTTGAATTTAAAAAATCCACGACACATGATTAATATAAGTAATTAAAATGTTGTTCAATAAGAAGAAAATAAATTTTTGGTGAATAGTAACTTTTGACTTTTATTTACCACGGTTAAATGTAAATATGGTAATTAAGGGTAAAAATGATATCATAATTACCCTTACACATTTCCTAATTCTATTGGATAATTATAATTTGACAAAAACAACTTAGTAATAAAATATGATCCCCTTTGTTCCACTTGGATTATATTAGGACATTTATTATTATTTTTTATAAAGAAGAGTTAAAAGATTTAACATCAATGTTTAATAAGTAACCCATATTTAATATATGGTTATACAGAAGATAAATTCGACTATAAATATTAATTAGAAATATAAAAATATTTCCTACAAAATTTTATTTTATTTATAATATTTAGATATTAATTGTTTAAATTTATTAATGACAGAATGATGATGCAACAATTACCTTATTATAGAATGATTAAAATAATTGATATTATAAATATCCAAATAAATATAATTTGAGAGTTTTAATGAATTACAATAATTTTCTAGGAAAATATGACATGTTAGTGTTTATTAAATGAATTTTTTGAAGTAATAATTCTGTTATGAATTTAACAAAAACAAAATACCAAGTAGTGTCAAAATTTACATAAAAGAGTTTTTAAAACAAATATTATATTATTAACTGATATTCCATTCCTAAAAATATAAAGTTCGGAAAAAAGGATTAAATAATATTATATATTTCATTAATTAACCACTTGAGGTTCGTTTGGAAGTTTATATTAAGTTTATTAACCAAATAATATAAAAATACTATGAGGCATGATAAATGTCAAACTATTTAACTAAGAGTTAAATCGAAAAGATAATGTTAATATAGTGACCCAAAATAGTCTAAAACCTATTGGTTGAGTGGTTTTTGACCCATACCCACATTATCCTCTAAATAAATCATTTTTGAGCCTTTAAAAACCGAAAATAATTTTATTATAAAATAATATTTCAATCTTTTCCTAAGGTTCCCCTCGCCCCTTTTATAAGAACGCACTTCCCCTTCTCTCAAATTCACATCTTAAAAGTGATTTGGCTCAGCCAAAACCTACCCAAATATGCTATAAACTATCCTACCTTAATCTTAGAGTCCTTCCTTTTGTCATAAATCCAACCTATGAAGCTCTTTTTATCAAATCAAAAGGAAGAACCCGAAGAAGAGGTAAATATTTCGTCACCTCTTTCAAGTTCTTTTCTTCTTCCACTTCCCCTTTCATTGTTGTTTCCATTATAAAAAAATTAATCCAGTATCATCAATATACTGTGATGTTATTATCAAAATGGTACAACCATATTCATTATTCTATTCAACCTATAAAGGACAAAGTCAGCATACGTGCGTACGTACGGATTACCGTCTCCACGTCGTGGTGTAGTTTTTTATTCAAACACTTCATTATTTGGATGGGTATAAAAATGAGTATAACTGATATAAATAATAAATATAACATGTTAATGATTCTTTATATATGATATTTCATCCAATTATATATTATTTGTCCATCAATATAATGATATTGTCGCTCATGCGTACGTACGGACTACCGTCTCCACGAACGTGATGAGATTCATTCCCCATTGTAATCATTCAAGAATAATTTTCATTTTATGATTAAAAATAATGTTTATGAACATAATATCATTCATTATATGAATAAAATACATCATATCCATAAAACAATAGATCACTTAACCAAGCATATAATGGAAAATGAATCGGATAACACCTGAAACGATGATACTAGTAGAATATTATTAACAAAGGAATATTATAAGATCATATATGATATCATATTTATGTATATAGTTATTGTATAATTTAATAGAAATGTTTTAAATTTTATATATGAGTTTAACATACCATCGACTAAGGAAAAGTATAAGGTAAGGGTTAATTTCATAATCACTTTATTATCCGAGTTTGTTTTTATGTGAGTATCTACTGGAACCTCTTTATCGTCCACATCCATGTTTATTTAAAATGTATTTTAAAATATTTTTAAAGTTTAATAGACAATGGTTTAATGTCATTTATACCCTTTTTTTACCTTATATGTTTTTGAAAGTAATCTTTCTATCATTTTCCAAACAAGGTACTTTATGACCTTTTTGACAAAATTAAAGTAAGAATGTTTTTTTAACTTATACAGTGGATGCGGCTATTTAGCGCCACTATAACATCGTCGAAGCTTACCTTAAAAGATTATAATACTATTTTAAAAATATTTTTTTTCTTTTATAATTATATGAGTTATAAATTATTTCAAAATAGAAAGAGATATTTCTCTAAAAAAAGTTTTGATTTCATCTCTGTCAACAACCTTTGATTAATTTTAAGATTATTAGAAGTTGAATTATTATGATTCCAAAATTTCATATTGTATTGAAGATTTTGTGATATGTTTGAATATGGATGTTTTATTTTTACACCATTCATGGTTTATAGATAAATTATTGACATTTCTTATGATTTTTTTAATATGAATGTTTATGCTATGTTTAAACCTTTTCATATGAGGAATTAATTGGACATAGTAAGTGACGGGTGGATCCCGCTATAGCTCCTCGATGCATTGGTATGTATCATGAAAAGAACTTGTGTCTTGGTACAAGTTCTTGAAAATTTTTTATTTTTAGTCTTGGAAAAAGGCCTTGACTATATGGTTATGAAGTCTGGCATTATGTATTCCATCATTATGAAAGTGGCTATTGATATTTCATGTTATTATTCGACTAGTAGAATATCTATGTGAATAATTAAATGAAATTATTTGATTTTATATTTTCCATATTATGATGAAGTTTATGTTTAAAAGTATTTTTTTAGTATTATACATTGGATTAAATTTTTATGCTTATTTACAAAAGTTTCCTCTATATTGTTATTCTTACTGATCATCTCAGCTCACCCCTTTCTATGTTTTATTTTTTCCAGGATTTGAAGAAGTATTTTATGGTTGACCTATAGGAATAGGCTATTGATATAAGTGTGTTAAAAAGGGGAAAAAATGTTGTCGATGTTTTTATTACATTATGTAATGTAAAACTTATGAATGTATCTAGTACTTCCAAGGATACTAAACTGATCGGTCTTTCAGGGCATGATTCCTTGTATCATGCCAATGTTATGTAATAATGCACCAAATCTGGGTAACTGGGGTCAAGGCGTTACATATAACCCCACATGAATGCTTATTATATCTTTTATTAGTATGAAATACAATTTATGTAACTTGTAAAAATCTTATCATATTCCCATAGCCTCTATAAAAACATTATTTATCAGAAATGACCAATCCCCCATAAAATAACTAATATGTCCAATAGTAGTACACTTTTTAAATTCGTATTTTTGAAATATTTTATGAATTATCTCTAAAAAAATATAAAATTTTGATACTCTATATATTTTAATATTCATTTTATATATTTCTAATTAATTTTATTATTCACACACAATAGAATATTTTCCTTTGAAGTTTGAGTTTCTAAAATGAATACAATTTTTAATTGACTTCATTTGTGCGACAATCTTCACTATTTTCTTCATTAGTTTGAATTTATATTTTTCTTAAAAAAATTTAAGTTAAATATTAATTATTTTATGAAATTATTTTATATTTAAATAATCACCATGTCTCATTTTTCCACACCAAACTTCTCATCCTTTATACTCTAATATCAATAAATTTTAGCATGTCTAATTTTAAATAGATTTCCCATTATCAATTATCCTTGAATATAAAAAAAAATATTTTTCAATATCTTCATAAAAAAACCATATTTATAAAATATAAAATTCTTTCATTCATCACATAGAAATTATTCACTTATAATATTGTGATAAATACAATTAACAAAGAGATTACTTTTAGAATTTATCTTACTTTAGTGAAAATCAATCAAGAAAAATCCTCTGATATTAAGTGATATTCCAATTTAAAATATGATTTAAACTTATATAAACTTCTAAAATAATTTAATAAATCTCTCATAAACTATAATATGTGATTATAACCTACTACCTAGTATTCATGGTGAATTATTTTGTGATTAATTCGAAGAAACACCCACTATTATATCTTTCTACCTTCTATTATCTTTATTATTTTAAAATAATTTTACAACATACATACTAAATTGAATTTAAAAAATAATCCATTATTCAATAATGTGATTTGGATGATCACATCTCCCATAAAATTCAATTATAGCTTGAAACAAATTCTTTACACAGACTTTTAAATTTTAAGGCTTCTTTCTAAACTTTTCATCTTTGAGTTAGTTTAATCTTAATCAATTAACACCTTAAAATACTTAAATAATTAGTGAAAAAATATTTAATTAAACCAAAAAATACTTACCATATTCTTATAGACACTAAAACAAAAACAATATGCACTAAATCATAATTTTTTCGAAAAAATGTATCACTATCAAAATAGTGACACTTTCATTCCTTTACCTTTAAAGAATAATATTTTAGATTTTTATGTAAATAACAAATTTAAAAGTTTTTAAGATATATTTAACTTTATTTTAGACTTATTTCATGAGTTTTAAACCTTTCTATTTGTAAACAATTTGATTTTAAATTTTATAGTTCTAGAGTTTTTTGTATTCTGGAATTAATTTTGTAATGAAAATTTTCATATCCCTCATTCTCATTTCATTAACTATATAATTATTCTAATTTAATTAATGAATTTTTGGATCCATATAATTATAGTTTGATGGTATGAGTGATCAGAAATATTCTTTGATGTTTCACTAGTAATCGTACTACTCTTAAACCATTCACCATTTTTACAAATATATATTTCAATATTGAAGTTGATCTTTAGCCAGACCAAAATTATATAGAAGATGAAAATGTCCTTTTATTTTGATTTAATTTTGTTAGATAGTGCATTATTTAATTCTTTTATCCACAAAAATTGAGAAAATTTTACTTTACACTTCTTTCATACAATATAGATCCTTTTCACCTTGGAATTTTTCAAAATCATTTTGAATTTGAGGGACATTACCAAAACTCCAGTTATCATTATCTAATTTAAATATTTTCATAATAGAATCCCTAGATCTAGGATTTATCATGAATTAAATTTCCATTAATTTCTTATCTTCTTGAATTGAGAACCCTTATTCATTTTGATTTACAACGAACAACTTCACACCATGATTATTATGGGTCAAATTTTTGTCACATTAACTATTATCACAACATTAACCCTATATATTTTAAAAGTATATATTCTTTTTTGAATACGAAAAGTTTATTATCTTTTTCCATGAAATCGGTTTTTTTTAAAACATCTATTTGAATCGTCTCACTTCATTTTTATAGTTTGAAAATTTTATAAATTTTTTCCCAATACCTCCACTAATGAAACAAATAAAATAAATTTTACCATGGGAACTTACTTTTAAATTTTTGAAACACCTTGTGACATGATATATAATCTTTTTCGACAATTCATCAATATCTTAATTATAATAAAAATATTTACTTTATGACTTATCTTCCTTATAAGCCATCCCATAATTTAGAGATTTTATAGATATTTCCTTTTTGACATTACTTAACTTATTAAATGAAGTACTTTTTCTCATTTCATATGCTAATAAACAATTACAAAATTCATTAAGTTGAAATGAATTTATGTTATGTTCTTAATGATAAAATTCTTTTGGGGGGATCACTAGTTTTATTTTATGAATTCATGTTTTGAACTAAACCTCTTGAACTTATTAAGGTCCCAATATAATAAATTAATTCTCAAAGAATCACCTCATATATAGTATAATATAAAGAGATAGTAAAACATAAGTATTAATATGTTTTAGAATCAAATCATAGTCACTTTATGGATTAGTTATTCTCTAAAATCATGAATTCTTATATATATGAACAAGTGGTAACACCATGGATCATAACAAACCAATCTTTATAGATTCGCACAATGTTATGGATCTTGAGTCACATAGGATATTATTATAGTTTTATAATTCCCCAATAAATATATATTATGAAAAATAAAAAATATATCTATTAACTCTTGGTTGTTTTTAAACCACATTTGAAACTGATTTTCCTCCATGAACAAGCTGGATCAGCTGGTCCACTCATGTATAACCTTTATGTTTGTACATCAATGTATTCTTAAAAATATGAATTCAAATATTTCTCATAATTTTTTTATTTTTTCATGATTCAGTTCTCCAAATCACTTTTAAATACTCTAGAACAATATGTCTCTTTATTATTAAATGAATCATGGCTTAAAATTTATAATTCCTTATTATTTCATTGATATTTCAAGGTATTAGGTTTTTAGTAGTTCAGAATTATCATACTCATTATTTTGAGTCATCTATCCTCAACATTAACACACTATTATTCTTATTTTTATATATTTTTTATATTTTTAGCATCATGAATATTAATCCATATTCAAAATATAGGAAATACCTCAATTATGGGTGAGCATATAACCATCTTATTCAAAAATAGATGATATTTACAGTTTGAATTTTCCTTCTAAATCTATCCAAATATTAATCAAGTCTTATTCATTAAATTACCATAATAATATTTTTGTTTGTATCCACATGATAGTTTAATATCATTATCTGAATATCTACACAAAATCCATAGCAGTAAATCATTAAAAATTTCTATCCACATGTCAATTAACCCATGTAAATTACATGGTAGCATTGGATTATCATATAAAACAAATATTAGAATCAAATGAATCCCTTGGATCTATTTTATATTTTTATTGGATTATTATCTGTTGATTGATTATAATATTTTAAATATATGAATAATATATCATTAGAAGAAATTCATTATTTACTTATTCATAATATTTATTCTAAACATTCCTTATATTTTTCATTAATATTCAAATATATTAAGTTCCTATAATCTTATTGTTTCCTCAAAATTTGACTAATTATATGATACTTAAATATATCATGCCTATGTAGATGATTCTTACTAAACTCATGATTATAGAGAATTTGGTTATATAGCCTCAAGAATGATGTTTTCAAAAAATCATGGATAATATTTATGAAAATGGTAGATATATAGACTAATGTACAGGTAGATGGTTCTTATATTGTTTCTAAAATGATTCTTATGAGGGTCGCATGATTCTTAATCATTATGCTGAAATGTACCTTATAGTTCCTAGAGACTTTTCTAAAACTATATCCATCCATACTTACATCAATTCCATCTAGGTCCCCCAGACCATCTCTAAGACAACTCAATCAATTAAAAAAATCATATAACATCATCCAATGGTTCTTAATAACTTGATGCAACATATTTCACATTAAAAACTCCTTGGTTGATTTCATGAAGCATGGTCCTATAATATCCCCTGAATCCATCTTCCTCCTATTTTTATGAAATTTTGTTTCAGATACATTCATATCATCAATCAATTTTCTTGTATATGTTGATCATTTCCAAAATCATCTAATCCTCAAAATTACTAATTTTATTTTATTGAATCAAAGTAATTCCTCCAATATAATGTTTCAAGGTTCATTTTACCCCCTTGGATTTCTTATCAATATTGATATCTAATAATAACTTACCCTTGTGATTTCTCTAATGCCAAATCCCAAAAAAAAAGAATCCATGAAATATCCATTGTCCTTTTCCAAACACACATTTACAACTTTTACTCATAAGAATAGCTATACTTATAGAAAAAAAAATATTCATTTATTGGAATTAAAATCCCCCCTTTTATTTTTTTGGAAATTCTATAAAACATTTTAGTAAATACATGTTGGCTATTATATGTGATTCTTCTCCCCCTTATTTATAATAAATAATAAGACAATTTACGAATATTATTAGATAAAAATTTTCTTCACATACCTCAAGATATATTGTGATTCTACTTTCATTTATAATTTCAGATTTATTCACGTGTTAACAGAGAATGGAGAAACAAGTTTTTCTTAATAAAGTGCATTCATTTAGTCAACTCAATGTATACAAGGTATATCATATTGTAGAAAATAAGAGTGATTTAACAAGGACTGTGTACACTCTACATAATGTCACATGTATGTGATTCCAACTAAATTTATCAATTTTTTGGGACTAGTCATAACATATTTGGCCAATGTATGTATCTTGATCTCATATTCAATTAGTAAATTTTAAATTTAATGTATAATAAAATTTTATTCCCTTATTTTTTCCTCATCCTTACATATCCTAACACTCCCCCTAAATAAATATGTTTAATATAATCAAATTATGGGAATTATTTGTGAATTAACTACATTAGTCTTCATTATTTCACAACTATTTTCAATTTCTAGACCATTTTTATTATAGATCCATCTTCATTTTTTCTCTCGCTCAACGTATTTACTCAGTTTCTCCCATTCATGGTAGATGGAACACTTCATGAAGAAAACCCTTTTGTTTATCAACATTGAAAAATTCACCATTCACCTTTAATTAATTTTATTTTTGAACAAATAATCAATAATAGGAGGTAATAAAGAAGAAATTACTTTTTTCCACTAAGGTTACATTGAGAATGACAGTTTTCTCTCAACCCAGGATTCTCCTTTATTCTAAACTCATAATTACTTCTCTTGTTGTTAACCATAATAGGTTGATTAATCATGTTAATTATATGATCTATCCTTATAATTGATGTAGTATTATCTTCCTCATAAGCCAAGGAAACCTCATTCCATTAATATTTTATCATATTTCTATAAGTAAATTCTTGGTATGGGTATATTTTCATTCAATATTTTCTTCCATTCCAAGTCTATCTACAACATTCACATAGATTTATTTAAGTTTATTGAAAATCAGTTGTGTAAAAATTCTCTTAAATTATAAATTATTCACTTTCAACCTCCTTCATTCCTTGAGAACATGAATTTATCACTAACTTCTCTATTTTATTGTCCTTCTCCAATTTATTTATCTAAACTGTTAAATAGTCTCTTTTTATTTTCTCAACATGTTTGGGTTCCTTAATTTCTTCTTATTCTGACTGAAAAGTATCTTTTTTATAATCAAAACACTTTTAAGGTAAATGTGTGAAACCACAAGGTTCAAGCACTAAAGTATATAACAAAACCATTGAAAAACAACTTTATTCTACCAGAAATAGTTTCCCTACATAAATTCTAGGATAAAGTGATAACCTAAATATATTGATCATCTTAAAAAATTATTCAAATCAAAACGCAAGCCTTTACTATGTCTGTATGTACTCCTTTTGATTGATATTCCCTTCATTGAATCATTTTTTCAATATAATGTCTTTCTTGTCAACCCAATTACTCTGTTCATCATTGGTAATTACTCGTAAAGGCCTTCCCATAATCTTTTAAAGTTCATCCTCCATATAATTAATCACCAGAAATGATTCTACCGTATCTTCATCCGAGTGAATAAGTTGTTCTAGAGGTTGATCATGATCAACAACTGGATCCTACGGTAGGCTAGTTAGAGCAGCATTGGGGGGAACTCTGCCATGAGATTCATCCTCATCCCGGACAGATTTAACAAGAGTCTTATCATCACTTCCCATTATCTTGGATTTTTAATTCTTGGGGGATCTCATTTCCATTGGTAGTGGTAGGTAAGAGTAATCATTTCTCCCTTTCCGAGTTTCTCTTTGGATATTCCTCCTCCTTAGACTAGGAATCCTACTATCCCAAAAATTCTCATCAGTATCAACTGAAAATGACCCGAGGACTCATTAATGGACTAATACTCGAGGCCCCTACCTCATATTTAGAGGGAATGACTTTATTTGCCTCATTCTCTTGAATAAGATCCTCATTCTCCAAAATTTCAAATCAATTTTCAAGGTCAATAACTGGAACCACCATACTTGGGATTGTTCTAATAGATCCATATTCGTCTACCTTATTAAGAATTGAATAGCTCTCCCTTAACTGTGACCTGCCAATATCCATCACCCGATTTCCACTACCTCCAATTGAACCACCTACCTGAGACACCCTCATTTCTTTAGCACAAACATGAGATTTCCCTACCTCCTCAATAAAATCTGGAGGAACTGTAGTCATTTGGGATACCTCTACCACTATATTATCCTTACATACCACTGCTTCTAGATAACACACCCCTTCCTGGTCACGTTTTATCATGTCATATACATCATCCACTCTTAGTTTAACCATAAGCTTCTTCTACATTTCTCCTCATGAACTCTTTGGAGCAACAACATGATGAATACCATCCCCTATTAACTCTTAACCTTCATGTATTACATTACAATTCAGATCTAGAAAACTACCTTTTTCCAATATCATGCTAGCTAAAGCTTGAATCACCTAGTTTTCACCATAACCAGATGCCATGATTTCAGCACTGGTCCATAATCCCTCGTCCAAACACTGGTTCAACTTCCCGCACCTAAAACATTCCAGCAAATTCACCATTTTCATTCACATAAAAAAATTCATAATATGAATAAAAAACAATTTCTAATATTGTAACTACTCACCAAAAGCAACCCAACATGACTCAATAGGTGGTTTTGAAACATCTACTTGAACATAGAGTTTAGGAGAAATCGGGTGACAGACTGATCTAGTCCTACTATCGGAATAGAGGAAACAAAAAACTAAATTCCCTTACATATAGAGGATGGAAGGATTCTGAAAATGAAGTGGGAGATTTGGAAAACTAAACTATAATGTTTTTGTCTAAGAATCACGCTTCATGTGAAAATAATACGATCACATGAAGAGGAAAACAAGAATTTTCTAATGAATCAGGGAGTGCTCAACCATGCCAAGACCAAGTCATATTCTGAGGAAAACTGAATCATGATGGGATTTGAATTAAAGATACCCATTGTAGAGTGCTCTGTAAACCCCAGGAACCGAAGATGAAATGGTTAAAGGAATCCACAGACGGACACTGATGCATGAATCAGGCTATCAGATAAAATGATTACAGAGAAGAAGATTTGGTAAATTCATGAGTCAAAATCGATAGCTGTGGAAGACCCTCATAAAAATCTAGAACCTTCGAATTGATGGAAATATGAGGGAATGAAGGAAGATAAATGGGGTTTGAGAATGGGTGGACGGAGGAGTGTTGATTTCCTTCGATGTATCCTTAACATTTCAGTAATTTAATTACTTATTTTTTTGAATTTTGTTTCCTTCTACAACATAGGTAACTAATCTAGGGAGAATAGTCATATATTTCTCAACATTGTGACTTTCTTTTTCACATGTAATTCTTTTTTCATTATTTTTTGGGTGAAAAAACCTGATGCTTTCATGAAACCTTATTTATTATTCTATAAATATATAATCAAATACCCACAAAATCTCACTATTTTTTTATCATTCTTATAAATAGAGTCGTAAACTGAAAATAATATAATTTATGTCCAAACCATTTTCAAGACCAACAAAAATATTGAAATTTCGGTCTCTTTAATTGAATCTTGATCTGTCTATATTGATGTTCATGTTAACCTACAAGAAACTAATCCCTATTTTGAATAGGGAGGAGAAGTTTCCTTAGAAAATTAATTTATACCTTTTTATTTAAATGGTAAACTCTAACTTATCTTCTTTGTCCACATAAACACAACCATATTTTTTTCACATACACTATTATATATAAAAATAATAATTTAGAGATAGATTAGGTGAATATTTAGCATACTAGACCAAACCCATCATCCCTCCAACTTGAGAACACCCTCCATTTAATTCAACTAGATTTTAAAAGAATTATTTTGTCATATTAAAATAATTCTGGTCACCAAGACATATTAATTTTTTCTCAACAAAGTATTCTTTTTTATATCCAAATTCAATTCATGATTTCTCACATTATTATATTTCTCAACTAACTTCAGAATTTTTTTCTTAATATCATCATCATAATTTAAATATTTATAGATTAACTCTTAATTTTCATCATCCACATTGTTTTTCTCTTTCAAAAACTCTCTATTAACTTTATAACACCATGTAGTTATCCCAATACTAGATTCCATATCACTATTTTGTTTTCACTAAATATCATTTCATTCTTTCCAGTAATCATAGATTGATGAATCAAATATTTTATTAACATGAGAAATTAAATTTAATTCATCATCTGGTAATCTTTTGGATGAATCATTTTATTCCTTCTTTCTCATCGGTCTTTGTTTCTTTCTTGAATATGGTACTTTACCTCATTTTTTGAGCCTTATATATGAAATATCCAAGGTATAGGGGATTAAATCAAACTGTTCAAGTGGGTGGGTTTAAGAATGATGGGTTTCCTTTCATAAATTGAATCAATTCGTTTTAAATGGAATTGACTTGGTTAATTTCATCAATGAGATGGGTCTTTGCCTTATTTATTGATTTATATATATCAACATGCATTTATAATTTTTTAATTTAAAAGTATAAGATTTTAGGTTTTATGTATTAAATTATGAATAAGAACATGGATATATAAATGTGTAAGAGATTTTGCCCGGTGAATTATATTATAAATGTAAATGATGGTTTAATTAGAATGAAACATAATGGATGGTTAGGTCATGCCCTTTTTATGCATTGTTAAGTGATTCATATGAAGTTTAATTCTTTGTATGAATAGAATCCTTGAAATTGAATAGAATTTTTTTAATGATGTGCATGAGATTCCCTTGCCTCATGTATTGAATTGAAAACCTTAAGAAGTTTTTCCTTAAGTACAATTGTGAAAAATTAGCATTCCACTTATATAGTTGTGGACTAATAAGAGAATGAGAGGTTTATGCCTCATGCATTATGATATAAATGAAATTGAATTTTAATATTCCTGAGAGGTTAATTCCTCATGAATTATATATTTTTAATGATTACATATTTTTGGCTATGGAGCCATGGTAATGTCAGTTCTTTTTTGGTTAAGGAAGATAATGTGATATTCCATATGGGATTCCAAAGTACTTTGATAGCCTTGGGGTTTGGAAGAACATGATATATTCCTTGTTTATTGGAAAGAGACTATGAGAGACATTTGAGTTAGGCTAGGGTTTGACTATGAGATCTTACATTGGGATAGATTATAGTGGGTTACATCCTGATTCTTTCAGCATGTGTATCCTAAGAGATCATGAGAGCACTTGGAGTTAGGATAAGGGTTGGACCATGAGAGCTTTCCCTGGCATTGGATGTTTGTTGGTTACATCCAGGTGCATCCTAAAAAGTATAAGTATACTATATATATTTTTACATATATATATAATATTGTGACATGATTAGAGAGACTTTTCGGCTATGATCTAATGTAGGTATTGATGTCAGTTGTCCCTTAAGAACCTCGATGAGTGGTTGTTTACTTATTCAGAATTCATTAATATTTATCTTTTCCTACAAATTGTTAAATATATATTACACTATATGGATTGGGATAGATACCATGGGTTTCGGCCTACTGATATTTTATCTCACTGCCTGCTCAGGTAACCCTGGTACCCGAGAAGACCTTATATTTTTCGGGTCTAGTTTAATTGTTGTATTGAATGTACTTGAAAAGTTATGAGAATAGGACTGAGTTGGAACTCATGATGATCGTGGAGATCACCTTTTCGATTTTAATTCATTTCTTGTTTTGGATCATAATTGTAAATAATGTTTTGTGTTTATGGTTTCTAGATATGTATCATCACTATGACAAGCATGAATGTTTTGGATAAACTAGTGTTGGCCCCATTTATCGAATTTCTATTATTAATTTTATGTTTCTTATAGTTCAATAATTATTTACTACTTGTTATCTTGTCTTATAATTATTCTGATTAATCCACAATTCAACTCTAATAATAGATTATAGTCTCCACACTATCACCTATTGAGACCCTCATTGCTTGTTTATAGTCTCCAGCATATGAGGAGACGTTCTTGAGGCCATGTTACCCATCGGTCCAACTACTGTTTTGATGGTAAGCTAGGTTGGGATGCTACAAATTGGTATCAAATGTAAAAATTTTCCTTTGTAATAATTTTTTGGGTTGTTATATTGGAGACTTGGAATGTTTCAGCTCTTGGTTAATAGCCTTTATTCAAACTGACCACCCTATATAGTAGAAATGAATGACTGAAAAGGGTTGTGATTGTTATTCATGCTGTTTATTATTACAGTTAGATTTGATTACACCTCTAGTGATTGATTTAATTTTCTTTTCTTATGACTTATTTAATTATATGTAAATTCAACCTTGGATTGGTTTGACTAGGATGAAGCATATCATGCATCATATTAGGTACATTGAAGTTCACATTCCATACATAGTTCCATTCCATGGAGTGTATGAGTGCTCCATGAGTTAGGAAATAGAAACTCGTGCAGTTGAAATTTTTTATGTGACTATGTTGTATTTTGAAATGGAAAAATATAAAAAAATCTATTTGTTCTGAATCATAAATGAAATGGTTAACTGCTAAAGGAAAAACTGGACCTAAGTATGCCAGTTAGAATATCTTTTTATTGGATGAATCAGTTAGGTGGCTATAGACTTATATTTGAGAAACTGCTATTGAGTTTTTTTAGAGAACATGTTCAGTCTTAGTGGGACCTTTTTAGGACTCTTTTTCTTTTAAAAAGTAATTTAGATGCTACATTTCCTAGAAAATAAGGGGTTTCTCAAAATGTTTAATATTTTCAAAAGTATGTTTTTTGGAACTTAAATGTTTTTCCCATGGGGAGTTGGTTAAAATAAAGTACCTTGTCTTTTGATTGTAAAAATGTCACTTTATGCTTTTATTAAGTCTTTTGATGATTAAATATTAAATGTGAATAAATATAAAGGGCTTGGAAATGGAACCTATCATGGTGTCCTCTTTTTTAACCCTCTTATAAGGGTATTTTGGGATTCACCTTGAGTTTCCTTTTAATAAAATTGTAGGTTTTTACTATAGGATTTATACTTTTTAGAAATGTATTTATGCTTTAATTTTGAGCCTAAAAACTTTTGATATCATTTATTTGTTCTAGGTTAAACGTTTTTTTATTATGGGATAGCTCATGGTAGGTATCACCCTTATAGAGTTAAATTCCTTGTTAATATTTTGAGTTTTCTAATGTCCAGTGTCATTCAAGTGTCGTTTTCCCTTATAGGACTCTTACATTTTTAACGAAACCCTTGTTTGGATGGGTGGTCATGTATTTTTGGGATTTTTTATGGGGATGGTCATCAAGGAAAGCTTAGTTTCAGTTGGGTAGATATTACTCAGGCATGGTTAGATGAACCATAGGTTGTTTGACCTTTTTTCTTCCTTAGTAATGGAAAACTTGGTATGTTGTCATCCCTGATAACGGTTGTACGTGAAAATACGAAGTTAGGTTAAATATCTTTAAGAGTCCATAAGTTACTTGAACTCACATAGATAATGATCCTATGGGTCATATTTATGATGTTTCATCTTCTTGTTTAACATTGGGGTATTATGTGTTTAGGTACATGATGATTGTTTAATTATAAATGTTGTAACATACCAGTTGTGTTCTAAGAAATCATTGATCTATGTGCTTTTAAGTACAATCATGGGTCATATCCAAGTAGAGTAACCTAGGAAATAAAGAATAAAATACAAACCAATACTTGGGATGGAGTTCTGGAGAACCTGCTATTTTTACACACTATTCTATTTTTGTTTTGGTTTTCATACCAAATGGGTTGACATTGGGAGAACGAATCAGTGAAGTGTTTTCAGACCATTGAGGCAAATACAATATAGTGCACTTATGAGAGGCTAGATTAATTTCATTTTAATACTAGGACACTCTTATTATGGGGATCTTCATATAGGTTTTGGTGGTTTTGTGTCTTTCCAAGTATAAGGAACATAACTTAAGGGGACCATTGGAAAATGGTTGGGGTTTTTCAAATACCCATTAAGGATGATAAGTTTTAATTGGTGTTAGTGCTTACTTGGTAGCCTGATGTTTCTATGGTTTATGGTGTATGAAAAACATATGAATCACCATTGGTCTTGTATGTAATTTGATAGTGAGTGGAGTGGTTATACAATGCCTCAAGTGGAAGAAGGTATTGTGATCGATTTCAATGACGTGTTGGATGGTGAAGTCAATATTCTTCCATAAAGTCAACTAGTTGTGGTTCAACCATGAATCATTCTAGTAATTGTGTATGACTGAACAGGAAACCATGAAAATACTCATACTGTTTTCTTCTAGTTGACAAGAATTTCCCCTAACCTGACATCTCCCTTGATGCACTAAGAGAGAATCCGTATTAATTTTCACTTAAGTCTTAAAAGTTGATGGGCTTGTTTGAGTGGTTTCCATTTAGTGTTGCATGTGGGATGCATGGTTTCCTTCATGGTTTGGTCATGAATATATCCAAAATTTGATTATGTACTTTGGTTGAAATATTCATTGTGAAGGAAATTATCCTTGAGTGGAGGAATCATAGTTCTTCTCGTAAAACAATGTCCTTTTATGATGATCATCTCCTTGAATGGTCAGTTGTTGTGGCTGGAATTGAATCCTTATTTTTTTTAATGTTTTTAGTTGGTGAAAGACAAACATTGAGAACATAATTGGGTGGAGACAAGTGAGGTGAGTTTTGGCCATGGATTTTCATGAAAATATAGCTTGAAAATGGATTTATGGTTGATGGGGACTCAACCATTTGATTATTTCATAATTATGCCAAGAGAATCATCAAAACTCTTAAGTGTGTGCTTTGAATGTAAATTCCAACAGCGGGGATATCATGACTTGGAATTGTCCCTCTTAAATGTTAAGAACTATCTAGGTAATTACCTTTTGATAGTTGATTAATGAGGTGATGATGTAGTCATGTCTCTAGCTAAACAGTCTCGGGTAAGATCCATGTCTGTGATTCAGTTATAGAATGATCATTGACTCACGTTTGGATGGCTTAAGTGTCATGTGCTTAAATAGTGCTTGGAGGTGTATTTGGAATTTGGAAATGCAACGTGACTATTTTAATGAACAATCATGACCCTTTATGTTCGGGGGGTGTTTACATTATTCCTGAAGGCTTCTCAGGGATTCAAAGTTCTATGGTTGGAAGGTTGATATTATTTTTGTTTTGAACCAGACGAAAATGCAATGGTTTTTGAACATTTTCATCTATTTGGTGGGATGAATTTAAAACTTTACTTCATAATGAAGTTCCAAGAGTTGGTACCTTTAAAAGTGATTTTTTTACTTGGGTAAAGGGTCGAGAAGTTTTATAGGTGGCTTTAGAAGTTTTGGGAGCACCGAACCCTGAACGTATTGGTTTTGAAAGGCAATAGAGGGCTCATAGTTTGTCTAATACCGTGTGGCCCAGTGTAATAAATTTTTCATCCTTACAAAGTTATGGAAGTGGTAGTGTGAATGATATATACATGGGTTTCTAAAAAATGTTCTTAGCCTACAAGGTCTTATTTTGCTGGCAGTACCTTCACACTATTCATTGTACGGTTTGTGCACGGTTTGCGGATGGTATGGAAAATCGTGTGGGAAAACCCACGGGGGTTGTCCTTTTTATATAAATTCATCTAATTAAAATCTAATTAAAATAAAATAAAATAAATCTAAAATTTTACCCCCTTACCTATATCGGGAGAGATCCCATCCCCCTTCCTCTTCGGGCTATGCAGTGCACTCCTGCCAGCCTCTTCTCCGTTGGAGATTCCGACCATATATCTCATGATTCTTTGTCTGATATTTTATGATAATCCCCTATCCTCCCTCTCATCCATTTTTTTTCAACCGATTGGTGGTCTCTCCATATCCTTATATGCTTTAACCAAACCCTATGTCAAAGGTTACCCAAATTTTGACTTATTCTTTTGTTGTTAGGTTATGTAATGGGCTTCTTTAAGCCATGTTTGTGTATATTACAACATCCTCCACTGAAAGAGAAGTACATTGGGTCAATTTAAGATGTCTCCGCCATATAAGGTAAGGGTTTATACCTGCTGTTTGGTTTTTTTCCTTTTTTATTTTGTCTTTTGGGTGTTTAAGGGTTTTATTTTCAATTACAGAGTGTTTAGTGGCTCCCCAATGTTTTGTTTATGAATACACAGGTTCGTGTTTATATATATACCCCCTTTTACATGTTCCCTCTATGCGAGGGGAATGTGGACATGGGTTTAAAGGGTATATATATATATGGATTTATTTGTGTGTAAGGGTGAGACAATTGTTTCTGTCATCAAATTCTTCAAGTGCCAAGTGTTTGGGTTGGTCTACATTCTAAGGTAGGATCCCATTCACATTCCCATTAATTATGAATACATTAATTAATTTAATTATCGCACCATCCTTAGTTTTTAATTAATGCATCATGATATTTAGATTAAATTCCTATTATATATGAATTGGGTATGATTCCTCAAGGAAGGGTTTAATATGATAAATGTTTTTATTGATAATAAATTTCATGATTTTAACATAAAACGCCTCCACAGGAGGTGTGCAATCTTCAATATAAAAAATGTTGAGTATAAAAAAATTATTCATTGGATATATTTCATGTTAGTTCTATATGATTTGTTTTCATAACACCCTTACTTTACACTTGAGCCTTTTGATTGCAGATTTCATGCCTTAATGAGTTAAATTTTTTGGTTAAGGTAAATGATTTGGGTAGGATGACTATGAAATATAGTAGCATCCTTTATATACATGTTGAAATGATACTTTACGTCATATTTGAGCCATATAAATGGAATTTACATGGTATATGAAGTTTAAAGTAATTGTTCATGTGGGTGGGTTTAAGAATGATGGGTTGGATTTCATAAATTGAATTATTTGGTTTCAAAAGGAATTGACATGGTTAAGGACATGCATGAGAGGGTTCTTCACCTCATGTATTGATTTATATATATCACCATTCCTTATTTAATGTTTAATTGAAAATAATATGTGGTTATGATATATGTATTAAATTGATAATAATTATATGTTTATGGAAATGCATAAGAGTTCATTCTTATGCATTCTATTATAAATGTAAATAATGGTTTAACTGGAATGGCACATAAGGGATGGTTAGTTCATGAACTTTTTTTATTAATTTTTAAATTATTCATATGGAACACAATGATTTTTATGAAAATGATCCTTGAAATGGAAACGAATGTGGTTAAAAACATGCATGAGTGTCCCTTGCATCATGTATTTAATTGAAATGCTTATTATTTTTTCCTTATGTATAATTGTGATAAATGGGTATGTCTTTTATATTTTTATAGACTAATAAAATAATGATAGGTTTATGACTCAAGCCTTATGATATAAACTAAATGGTATAATGATATGCATTTTAGGTTAATGCCTCATGTATTATATATTGTAAATGATTACATGTTATAATCTATGGATCCAAGGGACCACGAGAGCCCTTTTGGGTAAGGAAGACTATGAGAGCTTCCATTTCAGATTACAATGAATCATGAGATCCTTGGGGTATGGAAGATTATGATATCTTCCTTGCGGATATTCAAGATACCATGAGAGCTCTTGGATTTTTTCTATGGTTTAACTATGAGAGCTTCTCTGGTGATAGAAAATAATGGGTTACAACTTGGTCCTTACAAAACATGTATGAAAATAGATCGTGAGAGATCTTGGAGTTGTGTTAGGGGTTAGACTGTGAGATATTTCCCTAGTATTGGCTGTCAGTGGGTTATATCTTAATGAAACCCAACATATATAAACCTATATATAATTATAATATATATATTATATATTTTCATATACATAAATAATGATATGATCAGACAAAGTTTCCAAGTATGAGCTGAAGTAGGTATTGTTGTCAAGTTTCCCTTAGGGACCTAGACATGTGGTTGTTTACTTATTCAATTGTATTTAATAGTTATCTATGTCTACACACTGTTAAATATATATTTCACTTTATGGATTGGGATAGACACCGCAGGTGACATCCTATTGATATTTTGTCACACACCCTGCTTGGGTACCATTGCTACACATGTAGACCTTATATTTGTAAGGTCTATGTTGATTTCTATATTTCTTGTACTTGATGAGTTATGAGCACATGATTGAGTTATAACTTAGAATTCTCGAGGAGATCAACTTTGGGATTTTACTTCTTTTTATTATTTGGTTCTGTATTGTAAATCATGTTGTGTGTTTACTATTTTCAATTATGTATCGTCACAATGAAAAGCATGTATGTTTTGGATAAATTATCATCAGCTGCATTTATTGAATTGTTACTATTTATTCATTTTATTTTTGGATTTAAATTATTATTTAATGATTCCACTATTGTTTTCTATTTATTCTGATTGTACCACTATGCTACTCTGGTAAGATGGTATAGTCTCCCTACTATCACTTACCAAAAACCTCCTTGTTATTCAGTATTCTTTGGCATATAGGGAGATGTTCTTGAGGCCATGTGATCCACTAGTCCAGTACTGGTTTGATAGTTAGCAAGGTTTTCACATTACAGTTATCCTTTAACTTCTCTATTTTTTCCCAATTTTGTCGAAACATTCCTTTAGAGAGAATTCCCATTATTAAAATTTTTGGGTATTTACAAAAACTCCACCCCCTTTCACTTTTAAAAGGGACTTGCCTCACCTCACATCCCCTCACACCAGAAAAAACTCATTTTAGCCAGAAATAATCCCAAAAATCTCTTCAACTCTTATAGTAACCTTTTTTATTTTATTCTTAAAATACCACCCCTTAAAGACTTAACCGCCATTGCAATGGTGATATTCTATGAAGTGAGGTATAAATTACGAACTTTTCCATTCTCATTTAAATTTATTTATTTGCACTACATCTTTCTCAAATTACATTACACCATATTAAAATTATCACATAAGTATCATTGGTATACTGAAAAGTTATTATAATTATGCTACACACATTAACCAGCATTCTAAAAATTTATTTATTGGAAAACTAAACCATAATTCGCACTTTTTACATACAACCTCCTCCATTAAGTAATGTATTAGTTTTACATAGCCACATGAAATGTATGGTTTATAAGGTTAATTTTATATAAAATTATGATATATATATATATATATATATATTACATTATTAAGTTAATAAAAATATAAAACACATAACCCTCTATCTTATTATATGGAAAACAAAATCATAGGGAAGTAGTTGGGAGGGAGATAAGATTACTAATTTACGGTTATCCTACTATCACATGAATGTAGGGAGGGATTGTTTGAGAAAAAAATGGCTTTAGGAGGGAAACAAGAATACATATTTTTCCCTGAATGTATAAGGTAGAGGCGGTGTGTGGCTTTAAAATATGAATCCTGCACAAATGATAGCGAAGTGGTTGGGGGCTTGGCATTTTCATATTTCAAGAAACTTCTTAAAGGACCCAATCTAAACATGCTACAGGGTTACCCTACAAGTGGGATCAGTTCTGGGAGGGGATTCTATACTGTGTTTCTCCTGAGGATAATGTGTTGATGGATGTTAATTTGGAGGAGGAGGATATTCTTGCGGCTATGGTGAATTTCAATCATGAGAGTGTCACATGCCCCTGATGGATTCTTAGGTCCTTTCTATAGGATCTTCTGGGAGGTGGTGAAAGGGGATATCATCAATGCTATCCCAGACATCTTCAGAGGGGGTAGCCTACTGTGGATTGCGTTATCCACAAATCCTTTCCTTTTACTAAAGATCAAGGCCCCCTCATCCCTTCTTCATTATCACCCCGTGATTATGTGTAACTTTACAAATAAAATACTAGAGATAATCATTAACAAGAGGTTGTCTGGGAATATTCCTCGGTGGATCTTCATGGAACAACATGGTTACGTGAAATACAACTCTATTCATGGATATATAGCGATGGCCAATAAGATGCTAAGAATAATTAATAACAAGTTTTGTGGTACTAACGTGGATATCAAGCTCTATATTAATAAGGAATATGAAAATATCAAGTAGGGATTTATTAATAGGTTCCTGATGAAGATGGGTTTCTCAAGACGGTCTTGTGATATTATGTTCATGTGGTTTAGTTCAGCATGTATGGTAGTGTCATTTATGGGGCGTACTCATAGTTTATTCAAGACCGTTCTAGGAATTTCTCAAGGTCAACCTTTATGCCCAAGTATTTTCATTCTTATACTGGATACCTTAAGTAGGCTGATTAATTGTGGAATTTATATTGGGGATGATCTTCTATATTGAAGGAGGTTCAGGCTCTGACCCACCTGTCATTTGATGTTTGTGAATGATACACTCCTGTTCATCAATGCGGGAAGGTTCTCTGTGCAGGGTACTATCACAATCCTTGAGGTGTACTGCCACTGGATTGGTTAAAAAATTAACAGGGAGAAGAGTGGATTCTATGTGGCTTAGGCATGCACTTCAAGGAGGGAGACAGATATGGGTTGAATCTTGGGTATGAGGAATGGCTCATTTCCCATGGAGTATCTTGGCACTCCCTTGTCTCTAGGAAGAATGCACATAAGTGACTTTGACCCCACGGTGAGCAAGATTACGTGGCACATTATCAATTGGAAGAACAATTTTTTATTCTTTATTGGTTGTATTACTCTTGTGAATAGAGTCCTCTCATCCCTTATGGTATATGATCATTCATCCACCAATGTGGTGAAGAGGTTTATCAGGACCATTGATAAACTTTTGGCCCATTTCATATGGGATTCATCTTCGGAGGGGATGATATATTGGGTTTCTTGGGGGAAGATGGATCATCCTATTTTGGAGGTATGGATAAATGTTAAAAGCCTTGTCAACATCGTACACTACATACATGCAAAGTTAGTGTGGGAGGTAATTAAAGATCTAAATTTGTGGGGGATGCTCATGTCCTGCAGAAGTTGGGTTAACCCTGAATCATCTGCAGTTAGTGGGTCTCCTCTCTGGTCCTATGTTAGTAGTTTTATTCCAACCATCCTCTAAATATCTCTGTGGATTATTGGGGAGGAAAACATCCAGTTATGGTACCACAAGTGGTCAGGAAGGACTCATGATTATCCAAGGTGCATGGCCCATTCGATCACTTTAAAAGAGGTGATTCAATGCCCACATTTTATCAAAACTATTTTGGATGCAGAATAGCAGGAGGTTTTCAACTCTGTTATTATGAGATAAAATATGGAATGTTGCGTCTTCACCCCCTCCAACTCACTTATGTTCAATGCGTAAGATTTTTACATATTAAGGATGACTTAGGACCAGAAAATAGGTGGGTATGGTCTTGTTTGGTGTAAGATGATACCTACGAAATTTAATTTCCTAACTTGGATAATCCATAACAAAGCCATACCAACTAACGATAACATCAAGAGACTCTGAATTAGCATGGATTCATGCTAAAATTATTGCATACATAAGCGTGAAGAGATCATATCCCATATCTTCTTAGAGGGTTTTTGGGTCCTCCATGTTTGGGGAGTCTTCGAAGAATTTGCAGGGTAATCCTCCAATGCGTTGATCTTTGACTCTTTCATGTAGTGTTGGTTCCCGGGGGCGGGCGGTTCTGGAAATGAATGGATGGAATGATCAATCATCTTCAACGCAGGTTATTGGTGTATATGGAAAGCAAGGAACCAGGCCAAGTTCTAGGGGCTCACATCTACAGGGACATCCATTATCGCCAGAGTAAGATGTATTGTGGTTGATTGGTGTGGAGCTGATGATGACTAGAAGTAGACACCCTCTTTTTTCATGATGTATGTGCATCATAATGTGGTTCAGCAGTCAGCTACTAGGAAATAGGGACACTGCGTAAAGTGGAGTCCTCTAAAAGTTGGTCTGAAATTGAACACTAACAGTTCTTGCGTGCTTGGAGAAATGTGTGGTGGTTGTGTGGTCTAGGACTCTAAGGGATGCATGGCCTTGGATTTCTAGGTGCATTATATTATGGTAATTCTCTACAGGAAGAGGCAAAGACGGTTTTTATAGGTATCACCATTTGTAGGAGAGGGATTCGTACATCTCCCAAGTGGATACTAACTCTTTGGTTATTCACAATTCCTTTCATGGTAAAGGTATCATCCCCCGGTATATATTATACATAATTAGGAAATTCAATGCTCTCCTTTATTGTAGCACAAGAGTCACTCACATGTGGAGGTAGGGAAACAAGGTGGTGGATCACTTGACATCTATAGCTACCCCCGGTATCATGGTCAATTGTCTTACTAATGTTTCTCATTTTAAACCTGAGGGGGTGATCTTGATTCCGGGTGATGCTCTTAGAATTCATTATTTTAGGCCCCCCCTAGACACTGGTTATCTCTCTCTCTCTCTCTGTATATATGTGTTGAGAAAAATGGTAATGATGGATTGATGTGTATTTGTGTACTACTGCCTCATGTAAAAATTTATTTATATTTTACATTTCATCGCCAACATACATGGATGATAATGGTAATGAGTTTAGTGGATAAATATTATTTTTATGAAATTATTAAATTTTTTAAAAAAAATTGGACAACCTATTACCAATATGAGTAATAAAAAACTATGGTAAATTCTACCGTCGGAAATAGAAATCTAAGAGAATTGTTTTCTGAGTATAATGAAATAAATTCTTATAGGACTTATTATTCTTGTAAAATTTAAAACTATGATATATTGCACTCATAAACACTTAATAATATCATTATACTTTCGGTATAATGATATTACAACTAAATTTATGTATAATCACCCATTAATTAATGTATACTCATCTTTGGGTTGGTTTAAAAACCTACTTGATAAACTCTATAAACTTATATATCATATATATAATTGGTATATGAGGTTTTTATCACTAATATGGTAACAAAAATTTCACTCTTAATTTAAGAAAACAACTTTCATTCTCTAAGAATCATCAAAACATGTTCATCTCCAAATCCATCATTAAATATCATAAATAAAACTATTAAGGAATTAAATTTTAGTATTATATATAATTAGAAAAATATAAGTCAAGTTCTTTTAATGATCTAGGAATTATGTACTTTGGATAATAATGAAACACAACACTCATATTACGATAATAATTTAAAAAAATTGAGTTTACTTATATAGGATACCACAAATAGATAACAACTATCCAATATACATATAAGAAATAATTATAAATTACATTAATAAAAGGTTATGCATATGAATAAGATTATGAATTAGGTTATTAATATATCTATGTTTTTATATAGGAGGTTAGATCACATTTTTACTCAGTCTAAAATGAGGTCAAGAGTTCTTTATCTCAAATTTAATTTCATGATACATATTTCTTAATGTGAATCACGATACATTTAATATTTTTTCATTACTATGTAATGAAGTTATTTTAACATTCTAACTATTTTTTATGATGTATATCATGTAATTTCCTTAAATATAATTTTATTTAAACAAAAAAAAGTTCAATTTTTTTGATTAAAATGTTACTCAAACCATAAGGGTTTTGATTTCATATATTATATTCAAATAAGGTTTTTTTAGTAAGATAATACATCTATGATATTTTTATTATATTAAAATCCCATAATTATTTTCATTGGATATTTGTGGTGTTTTATATGTCTCATCCAAAATTCATTTCCCTTTGACTCATATTTTATTCGAAGTGTTTATTGTTATTGAAATTGACTCCATATCTTTATCATGGTTGAAAACTCAGTTTTGCTATATCTAAATTCATTTCATTATTTTGAAAGTGACCATATCTATAATTTAATAATTTATTAAATCATTTTATACAAATTTAAATTCTATTAAATGTTTTAAATAAATTTTACCATTTTATGTACGGGTAATTTTCATCATAATTTGAAATGATTATATTTTAAACATTTATGTGTGAACATGTTATTTCCCAAAATTTTTAATTTATATGAATATTTATCATTAAATTTTCAAGGTTTCAGAAATATATATTCTTCTCTTAGTTTTATAAAATATTTATTTTAGAATAAATTTAAAAAAAAAGAATATTTCTTATTTCCAATGTTTTCTCTAAAACTTATAATTTTTTTTCATTTTATTCATTATCCTATAATGAATATTATTCTAGATTAAGGATATTATTCCAATTTTATGATCCACCTTCATTCTATAGATATTTCACATAATATTCTTTTCTATCATGGAAGAGATATATCAAATCATTTTTCTTTCCTATTCATTGAAGGTTTATAATTTTTTTTTCAAATTCCCACCCTATGTTAATATAGTATTTTTTATTATTTTTATTGAAGGGTGTTCACCTAGGTTATATGATTTTATTTATTATGTAAATTATTTTTTATAATATAGAACCATTATCTATATAGTATAAATACTATATTTTTATCTTGGTTGTATGGTATTTACCTAGAATGTTACATAAAATATTTGAATATTCATTTATCTTCTATGGGTTTGTAATGTTATTTATATTATTATGTGAAAGGATTTTAATAGATATGAAAACAATGAAATACTAGTTTAAAAGATACCTATATTTTATTGTTCAGGAGTGAGTTTTTAGGTTTTGAGCGAGTGAGACTTGGTTTGGGGATTTTCTACAGAACTGAGACTATGCTCTGTCTACTAGAAACTTTCAAAACAAGAACATGGTAAATGATGTGAACCTATGACCTTGAAAATTTTAAGATTCTGGTTTTGAGAATGAAAAATTTACAAGCTGTGAATCATGTCCACATCATGAATTGGTCGATTGGGGTCAACTTAACATGAGGATAATCATTTTTTCAGTGTGCATCTGAGTTGATGGATTCAAAACGTGAACCCAACATTCACATCATGAATACTTTATAGTCTATGAGTTTTATGTGGTTCACATGTAACCTAATTTTATCCTTTCAAAAAATAGGCCCCCTCTTCAAACCCTAGGTCTATAACTAGAAATTTCATGTTCCTTCTCTCCTTCTGGGTCGCATCATTCAATGATTGAACTTAATAGTTGATTTATTATGTCTATCCAGTTAAAGAAATTTTCTATTTCATAATTTTTATGGATGTTACGGAGAAATCCTACAATGTCTATTGAATCTATTAATCACATATGGATTCATAGGTGATTCTTCTAGATCTGTTATGTGATCATATTCGGGTGGCCAATACCTAATATGTTTCATTGTGGTGGGTATGTGTCCTTTGAGGAATGTTCTGATGTATCCTATCTTAAATCTATTTTATGGATTTTTTCGTAGACAAGGGAATTAGTAATAGGGTCTCTATTTTAGTCTTTCCATTCCATTCGGTGTTGTTTCATTGTATTAAAATCACGTGAAACCCATGTTTGAGGTAGTTTCTACCATTTCTAGCCTATGTTGGATGAATCTTGAATGATATGGTTTTATAAAATATTTTATAAATGAATTTGCATGATTTTTTGATTTTCATATGTGTAAATGTGTTTTTGAGAAAAGTTGGATTACCATATTTTGTAAAATAAATGGTAATTTCAAAGTTTTATGAAATAGATTTATGAAATGATTTTCATATCATAGTTATGAGGAAATAATTCAGAATATGATCCCATTGAAAGTGTTAGGAACTTATTCAGAAGGTGTAACAATTGTCCTTATCCATTTGTACTGTTCATTTGTTCACTCATGGGGTGTTCCTATACTCCCTAGTTCATGATTCTTAGGTACTTGTTAGATACTATTGTGAGGTTTACTTTTTGGACTGTTTTTCTGCTCCCTATATTTGATGAATATGAAGATGGTATAGATGCTCATGATTATCTATATTTAGGTATGAATGTTGTAGCTAGATTGAATTGTAGTGATCCTTGGTGTGATGTTCCTGTTCTCTGGTTTGTAATTCTTGGATTTTATTTCCAATTTTTATATATGTCATAAAATTTGAAACAATTTTTTCTAGATTATTTGGAAATGTGGAAAGGGTTTTTTAATTATTTTAATATAAAAATAGTATAACTGGTTATCATGAACTGAATTCCCTAAATATGACCATGTTATGATTTTTATATAGAGACATGTTATGGAACTCCTACATGGGATCCTGCTGAGCCTATTTGTCTCACACCCTTGACACTCCTTTAGCTAGGTGTGGACCTGGTAATGTCTTTTGATATAGAGAATGGAAATGCACTCCAGTGAGGTAGAAATGTTTCTATTAGTAGGGTTTTGTTGGATGGTGGTGGTATGGTGTGATTTTTACCACATATCACATGGGGTAGGTGTTTTCTATTTTTGTTGTTCTTTTTTTCATACATGTACCTTAGAGTTGGGTTCATCTATTTTGAGTTGTATCGCTTCTTCTTATTTCTGGAACTAATAGAATATATATTTCTATTTATTATTCTATTGTTTTATACTTATATATATATATATATATATATATATATATATATATATGAAATTTCATCTTCTTAAGTTGCAAAAAAATCCCCTGGTCATTTTTGATACTAGAGTTCTAGTTGTCAGCCAGTGGGTTCCAGAAACGCCCTTCTAGTATATGGAAGATCTGGATGTGTTCTAGTTTCTAAGAGAATCCTAATATTGTATGTTATTAAAAATTATTAAAGGCAAGATATTCTTATTATATGGAAATTGTATGATAGGAAATATGAGTTTTTGAACATGAGGGGCAGGTTACGGTGAGTTAAAGATCCAATATTTTAATTTATATACTCAAGTTACCAAGTGATATTGTGATGTGTATCTCCTATGTTGAATTCATGATCTTAATTTTAGTTTTTTATTTGGTTTTCTTGTTTGAATAAATATTATCTGGTTTTATTTTCATTCTTGTGTTTTTTGTGTTGTAGTATTCCACTGAGACGTCTTCCACAGGTTCCATAAGAAAGTGAATTTTATGAACCTATAGGGAATCCAGATGTAGTATATAATCTTATAGCAGAAATTGTGTTAGTAATTTTTGTTGTAGAAAAAAATGAACCACAAATAAAGAACAATATCATTGAGTTACAACCAAGAGATGGAGGAGAAATGAATTGATCATGGGTGTTATTATGCAAGAAACTACTATCCTTTAAGGGTATAAATGATCCCAAAGTGTTAGAGTACTGGTTGGATAACATTGATCAGATCATAGACTACTTTGATACACCTTAGAATTTTATTCTAAAGTGAATGAAATTTAGACTAGAGGGTCCCATAAATTGATGGTATGACTCCCAAGTACAAGTATATAGGCATGTGGGATTGGACTGGAAGGTCTTAAATACCCTCTTCTTCTTTCAATTCTACCCATAGTATCTAATGGTGTAAAATTCTATTGATTTCCTCTAATTGTACTTGGGAGATCATATAGCGTCATCATACACAAACTAATTCACAAAGCTAGTCCATTTTTCTCTATAGGTAGTGAAGAATGACTAGCTGAAGGATAAGAAGTATCTTTATGGTTTTTAATTAGATATGAGATCATAGGTATTCATGTTGAATATTTTTATCTATGAAGAGATGATAGATAGGTCAGTAGTGAAGAAATGGACATGAAAAGCATGATTTTCCATCATTCCACTTCTCTTCTACACTATGGAAGCATTAGTGGAACACATAGAAAGAATATGAAGTAACATAATCATCATAATAGTGGCATTGGTGGTTCTCAGTAGTAAGCCTCCTTCACACCATCAATTTTATCGAGTTGTGTTCCCCTAACCGAATATTAGTACAAAAATGTTGGGCACACCTGACACTCTTGTTCTGCACCCATGAAGATTTGAAGTGGTTGTGGAAGTTATATCCATTTACAATGAATCTATCAAGTTATTTCTATGTCTGATTATGGTTCTAGATTATTAGATCCAAAGTAAAGAGTGGATTAGTTAGATGTTTTAAATTCAATAAGGATCTATCCAAATTCCTTAGGAGTAAATCATCTTCATGCAATGAAAAATTTTATGATGGTGGTTGATGTGATTCCGATGATAGTGACTGGTACAATATTATTTGCAACTTCTATAGAAACTTTTTTATTTGATACCAGTTCTTCCCACTCATTTATATCTATACATATTACTAATATTATTAAACTTTTGATGGAACTCTAATCCTTTCTAAAATATTTAATGAAAACCTCTTGGAAATAGTAAATAGTTTTGGTTTTTGTGCACTTCTTATTAGCTATTGATAGCTACAAAAGAGTTGGTTTGGGATTTACCTATTTTCAATATAGATATATTTGATAGAATCATCAATATGGTTTGATCTATCTCTCTTCATGATAAGGATTATTATTATCATTTATGTGTCTTTTTCCTTAATTATAATGGGATCTCTCAAGTGTTTCATGGAGAGTGGGATCCATGGTCTGGTTGGGATGGACCATTCTACTGAGAGATTATGAGTTTATTATTTTCTATTATCGTTCACCCCAATGATGTTTATTTTGTTGTTAATATTACCATGAATATAAAATATATTTCTGATGTATTCTTAGAAGAATTCTATGGTCTTCCTACATAGTGTTTAGTAGAGTTTTGATTGATCTAGTGCTTGGTACACAACTGATCTTGACACACTCTTATCACATGACACCAATAGGGGTGAAAACGATTAAGATTTAGTTGGATGATTAGGTGGTGAATGGTTTTTTCCTCACAAGTATTTCACCTTTGGAATCCCATGTTCTATTTTCCAAGAAGGATAATGGTTCACATCGATTGTGTGTGGACCACCAAAGTTGAACCAGGTGAAGGTTAAGAATAAGTACCATTTGACCCATTTAAATGATTTGTTTGACCTGACAAAGGGAGAATGTGGTTTTTGAAGATTGACATTTGATCGAGTTATCATCAACGAAGGTTTTTTTTATTTTGATATTCCAAATATGGATTTTAAGAGATATTATGGTCATTAAAAATATATTGTGATTCTATTTTATTTGACTAATGATCATTTAAATTTTATGTATATGATAAACTAAAAATTCTATCAGTTTCATGACATATTTTTTGTTGTACTCATGGATGATATTCTAGCTTACTCATGATCCAAATTTGAGCATGAGGACCATCTGAATATGGTTTATGAAATCTTAATGAATCACTATCTTTGTGAAAAGATTTCAAAATTTGATTTCTATATCCAAGAAGTAAATCTCTTGGGGAATGTAATTTTTATACGTAGCTTATCAATTGATTATAAGAATTTTAAGGCTATATTATGAAGGGATGATACTTGGAACATCTTTAATATTTAGAGTTTCCTTAGTTTTTTTGAATAATATTGGTTGTTTTTAATGGATTTACCAAAGTCTGTGTCTCCCTTGACTACTATTACTAATAAGAGAGTGATTTTCACATGAGAAGTCACATGCCATTATTCTTTAGATGAAGTAAAATTACTTTTGAAATTTGATACAATTCTGATCATACTTGTGGCTAGTAAAGGGTATTGTTATACTATGATGCTTTTAATTTATTTTAGGGTTTTTTGATTATGTAGTATGATCATGTTATAGCCTATAGCTCTCTCCAACTTCATAGGCATGAGAATAATTTCACCACTCATGATTTTGATCTTACAATGGTTATTCATGTTCATAAATGTTGATGAAACTATATATTTAGGTAGAGGTTCACTGTCTATTTTTACCATAAGAGTATGAGATATATGTTTTCCTATAAATAATTTAATCTCAGATAGAGATATTTTATGGAATACCTTTATACGTTTGAATTTTACATCACCTACACCTTAGATAAGGGGAGTTTATTTTTATAAAATCTTAGTAAGAATGTTCTATCATATGTTATTCTGGAATTAAAGGAGGAGTGAAAGTTGATAAGGATCTTCACTAAATTTAATTTGGATTCTTAGAAATATGTTTCAGGCATGTTTTAGACCATCTTTTAGTTTTCATCATCTTTACTTTAGTTTATTTTTTGGGTCAAAACAACGATGATGAACTTAATGGAATTAAAGAAACCTTATATGGTTGGGAGACCATATTTGGATGTTCTATATCTTCTAATTATATTTTCCTTTTCAGGGATTGGTTTTTCATACCATCATCTATGAGGAACTATGTTTTGTTTGACTTTTATAATTCTTCAAGATCTATTCATTAGGAACCACAATGATGTTTTGTGTCACGAGAATACATTTTTGGTGGCCAGGATTGAAGCATGATTTTTGGATTTTATACCATTCTATTACACCTTCCAAAATATAAATGTAGAGTATCTAAAACCCTATGTATAGTTCCAACCTCTTCTATCATCGGTTTATAAATGGTATATGGTGTCCATAGACTTTTTATTAGATTACCAAGGACTCCTCAAGGGAGGAATGCTATCTAGGAGGTGATCAATTGGTTGAAAAATTCAACCCATTTTCTTTTTATAATGGAAACCACTATAATTAAAGATCTTGGTGAACTTTATATATAGAAAATCACAAGGTTAATGAGATTCCATCTACTTTCATCTTAGACAGGGATCACATGTTTAGCTATGGGTTCTAGAAAATTATCCAAGAGGCTATGGAGACTCAGTTTTAGTTGAGTACTACTTAAAATATATATAAATATGTTTATAAAGAGTGTGTTATTTAGATCTTGGAGGATATGAGAAATTCCTATGTAGTTTATTATTTTGGATTATGGTTTTTCCATCTGGGACTGGTTGAGTTTTTATATAATAGTAATTATCATTCAATGATTGTAATGTATCCCTTTGAGGATTTGTATGGTATCTTGTATAGGTCACCTCTATGTAGGGAAGATGTGGGAGAGGCCTATCTTGTAGGATTGAGTTTGATTTAGGAGATATCAGTAAGTATTTAGGATATATTTTGGTGTATAATTACAGATTATAGTCATTAGTATTCATAGGTATATCATCAATTTCATATTTTTGAGATGTCAATTGATGACTATGTTTTCTTGATGTTTTCCCCTTGATTGGGTCACCATTAGAATGAGAAACAAGAAAATATGTCTTAGATACATGTTACACCATTTTAGGTTACAATGCTTGTTGGGTGGGTTTAATATCAGTTGGAATTATCAAATCAGTTGAAAGGTATTCATGATTTTTTCCCACATATAGGAGCAAAGAAAGTACCATCCATAACTCTATCATGTTTTGAGTTGGGAAAATATTGAGTTAGATAATAATGTTTTTCTTTCACAGAAACTAGTGGAGGTCATCAATTATCAAATGATTTTTTTGTAAGTCTATAACATTGGTCATAGTGTTATTGAAACACCAAAATAATTCCCATGAGACTTGGTAGTGTCAAACATCAGTGAGGGAGTAGTGGTTTCCCTATTTCCATAGGACCCTTCTTCTACATGACTTCCCATGGGGAAAATTATTTTGGTGGGGATTTTGTAACATATCAGTTAAAAAGGTACAACTATTTAAAATTTTAATTTTGTGTTTTGAGGTTCCAAGAAAAATAGAGTAGGATTTTGGATCTTTTTTAAAAACTTGGATTCTAAACTGCATGTTGGCACATTCATGTCGTGAACTGGGTACATAATGTGAATCTGTTTCTATGTGAGTTTTGTGGGTCAGGTTCAAAGAATGAAAAATTACAATTCATGAAATATGTTCATGTATTTAATTGGTCATTAAAAATTGATTTAACTTGATGCATTTCCTTTTCTAAAGTGCATCCATGTCATAGGATTCACAATGTGAAATGTAAACTCAAATAATAAATCATTCATGATCAATAGATTTTATGCATTGCATTCATAAATTCACAATTATTTTGACACACTGACATCCTCAATTAAAAATTATTATATGTCAGGAGATTTTGGGTGTATCCTCTCCTTTCAAATCACATCATTTAGTGCTTGATGTACATACTGGTGGTATAATTTATCTATAGGTAAAAGAACAATATGATTCTATAATTTCATTGGTCTTAGTATTGGTGTCAGACCACATTTATATAATCCTTTTATCCCATATTTATAATTATGTGATTATTATAGATACATTTTTAAATCGCCATCTGGTGGATGGTTAATTATTGGTTTCAGTTTGGTGGGTGTGTGTCATTTGAGGTATGTTGTGACATATCATATCCTACATATATTTAGTTTTTTTAATTTTATTACAAGAATGAAGAATTGATTCTAGGGCCTATGTTTTTTAATTTTCATTCATTCTATTGTTTGTGGATCACATTGTGGGTGTGTGAAACTGATGTTTGATGTAGGTGGTCTCATTTCTATCCTATGTTGTATGATCCTTGAATAAACTAGTTTTATAAATTATTGTATAAATAAATTAGCATGATTTATTTATTTTCTTGTGTATAAATGGGGTTTTCAGAAAATGTGTTTTCCACTTATTTTGTTAAAAGATAACTGGTTTTCAAATAATTGTGAAATATATGTATGAAATGGTTTTCAAATCATGATTTTGATGAATGATTTGTTAAACGAGTGCATGAGGGGACTTGGGTACTTGGGTGGAAGACATAGAAATATTCCATGATCATTGTTAAGGTCATGAGGTTCAATCCGGGCCTTTTATACTGATCCATAGGCCATGATTCTTGGTGACTTGTTAGACAATGTGTGGTGGTTTACTTTATGGGGTGTTCCTCTTCACCCAAGATTTCATAATATGTCTAGGGGCTTGATGCATATAATTTTCTATGTTTGAGTATTATTATTCAATATATCCTGACCTGTAGGGATCATTAGTGTGATATACATATGATTTTGTTTGTACTACTTAGATATGATTACCTATTTTGATATATGTGATATTCTTTGATACTATTTCACATAGGTTATTTAGAACTGTGAAAACATGGAAATGTTTTACTATGATTTTTATATAAAAACTATTTAGAAGATTATCAAGACATGTTTTCTTTAAAGTTTGGCATGCTATTATTATTATATAGATACTTGTTATAGAAAACCTATGTGGGATCCCAGAGATCCTATTTATCTAACACCTTACAAACCCCTTCGGTGGTGTGTAAACATGGTTAGGTCTTTAGATGTAGGGAATGTAAAGTTTATGCAGTGAGACAATTGGGTTTCTGTTAGGTGGGTTTGGGTAGTTGTTGGTGAGATAGTGGTATTTTTTCCACATATCACATGGATTATCTGGTTTCTACATTTATTTTCATTTTTAGGATATGTTCGTTGGAGTTCAGTTTACCTATTTTGAGTCATATCACTTTAACTATTATCATTCAGTCATTGAATATATCTTCCTAGTTATTCTTCCACTATTTTATTCTCTATTTTTTACATAAGTGTCATTTGGTATTATTTAGGCTGGAGGAAATTATTCCCCATAGTTTTTTATTCTCATGTACTAGTTGCCTACCCATGAGTATCAGGAACGCCATATGGGTATGTGGAAGATCTGGTCAGGTTCCAATTTTTTTGGGTCTCCTTGGTTGGTTCGTTATGAAACCCAATTTCTGACATGTTTTATTTTTTATTTAATGAATGAAACTCAATTCCTATCCACGGAATCATTATAATTTTTACTAACTACCACTATATTTTCATATGTTATTTATGTTATTAAAATTAATTTATTTTCATTTCTGGTTTTTATGAATCTAACATTATTTATATGGGTTCTATATGATGTGAAAAGTGAATTATTTTCAAGTGGAACGTGTATGTATGAATAAATGGGGGGTGGGGTCCAACATATATATCAAATTAATTAGTTAAGAGATGATATTTTGTGAAATATGTATTCAAAAGTATGCTTCAGATTCTCATATTCATGGGAACTTGTGGAGAGGATCATAAAAGGTAAGTTCTCTATAATAATGTATGTTCTATATTTGAAAATCATTTCATGGTTTTATAATTATTCTCATTACTATGCTATTATCTCATGGATCATGTTTATTAACTCAATCCTTTGATTAATGCCTTATTTTATGTCAACCATTATTCCATGATTTATGACCTAAGTTTGGTTGGGTATGATTTTCTTATGTATCATTATTAAACCCATATACTCATACGATGATAACTTATTATCATTTATTGATATCATTTACGTTTACCCTTACTGATCATCTGAGCTCACCCTTTATTATTTTTCAATTTCCATATGTTGTAAATAAATTAATATGCAAGATATTTCTAGAAGGGTAACTAGTGTAAAGAATTTTTGGGATATTTTGAAGACATTATATGGATTAGGAATTCATTTATATAGTGATAAAATCTCTATTAGTTAAAAAATAAAATATTTTTGTTAGTTAATGTTTTCCCTAATTCTCTAAAAACCTAAACCTAAAAGGTATTGGGATTGTAGTAAAATTAAATATTTTTATTGGATGACCAAGCTAGTGCTATTATATATAAAACACTTATCTTCTCTCTAATATGATGCTTCTTTTATATTCATAAAGACACTATAAATCTACATTCCAATGAACTGTTGTGTTTTAGTATTTAGATAATTCAACTAACCCTTTTGATCTACAAGTTGGTATCAAATAATATTCTTTTTCTATCCTTATGAGACAATACAAAGTGTTACAAAAACATTAATATAATTATTATTTTCCATTAATTCCCTTATAATCGAATACATAACTACCCATTTAATTTCATGTTATATTTCTTGGTTGTCTGTAAATAGATTATTCACAACATGATCTAGTTGTTTTGACATGAAAAATTTGAATTTAGTTGCATTTAGGGAATGGTTTCATTTATCACAACATGATATTTTGATCTAATATATATGGATAAATAACATTCAATCAGTTTATGAATTGTACCATTATATTTATCCATGATTTCTGTTATGGACATTAAATAAATTCCAATCCTTAAACATGTAATGATGTGAGACACACTTTAGAAGTAATAATAAAATTCACCCATAAACCATCATAATATAGCCTCATACCTGATTCCATGAACCTCAACAGGGTTGAAATACCAAAATCTAAATAGAGAATGTTTTGGCATGACATATTGGTTTATGGTGTAGGACTCACCTAGAAATATTCTCTAAAATCCAACTTTTTTCCTTTCTTTGTGTAACAACCCCTTTCTTGGTATAGAATTAGATTTCATATAATGGTCATTTTTTATACCATGTCTCACAAATAAAAACATATTTTGGATTTTTTCCATGATCACAAATAAATATTGGACATTTTCTTTTGTCATAGAATGATCATTTAGTTACAATGTGTCCATCTTTTCATGGATTTTCCTTTTTTGGTAAAAATAAAACCTCTAATATCTTCTGAAAACACTATAGAGCACCCATTGTAAAATATAAATCACATGAAATTGTTAGAAACAAAATTTAAATAAAACGTTAATGGATTCAAAAATCTCACTCTACAAGTTTATTAAGAATTATAAAATGGATTCAATACCTTATTTATAAGTAAAATCTCAAATTTGGTCAGATCAAAATATTATCGATATTATAATATCCATACCTAAAGGGGTTCATTAATTAATCACTAACCATAAAATATAAGATCTCATGAGTCATGGTTGGAATAATAAGTAGTAGTTTTATGTGATTATTATAATGAAAAAACATCATTGACCTTAATACACATTAACCATCACTTCTAAAATTCTCACCCAAATTAAGAAGTTAAACAATCTCCCCATATCTAAACAAATGGTTCTACCCCTTTTTCAATAGGAAGCAAAACTCTAGAATATCTTCTTGCATTGACAAACATGTACCTTCTCCCCCTTTATCAACAAACCGAATGAGAAATTCCTTTAATGTTCATAAATGGGAGATATAAATTCAAGCATGGAAATTAGAAGACAAAAAATAACTTAATTTTAATATAAATTCTCACAGGGATGTGGGGGTACCTTATTCATTTCCTATAATTATATGGATTCAGTTAGACTCTAAGCGAAAACCAATTAATTTAAAAATCCACTTTGAGTAGTGACTTGATCATGATGTTCTCCACTTGACCTTGATTTTAAATGTACTCCAACTTCACAACATGTTGTTCAATATTCTATTTTAAAAAATTATACTTGATCTTGATGTGTTTAGTCCTTGAGTGATGGATGATATTATTGATAATATTCATAGCATCAGAGTTTTTACACATGATTAGAATAAGAGATATTATGTCAATACCATTGTTTTTAAACTTGTTTCATCCATATAAATTGGGAAAAATATTGTTTGGATGATATATATTCTATATCTATTTTTCTTAAAGAAATGGAATATTTTTTCTTTCTTAGCCATGATATGGACGATATTTTAAGATATAAAGTACCTCCTAGATTTTAATTTCTGTTAGATACTAAACCTTCCCAATATTCATCAGTATATACCATGATTTGCTACTAAACTTTACTACAATAAGTCACTCTAAAATCTATGCTATGATTTATATATCAAATAACTCTTCTAGAAACATGCATACAATTTTATTTTAGAAAACATTGATAGTGTAAAGATAGAAATGTGGTAAAAAAATGTTCAAATGAGTGAATTGATTTATATGAAACTACCAAAAATCTATATATATTGTTTTATATGAATATTATTTAATTAATAATCCTTAAATAATTTTTTTTGGGTCACTACCAAAGAATAAATTGTCTTATAATCGTTCATATCAATTCATTTGAGCACTTTCGTGGCATTTTTTTGGGAAATAAATGTCTCAAAATTTCATTGAAGGACCTAAAATCCAAGGGAACACAGTGATTTACCAATTAAAAACATCTCAAATGATCACCTACTGTGTTTTATAAACTAATTTTATTAGTTTTCATTTGATCACCCAATGATGAATTCATCTACATATTTAAGAACCAACAACCACAAATTTTTATCCTTATTGATGTAGATGTTGTGATCAACCCCTCATCTATGAAAATATAGCCTATTTATGTAATAATTCAACAATTATTACAAGGCCCTTGTGATTTGTTTTAGGTTATTCAATGTTTTATTTTACCGACCCACAACATCTTTTTCTTAATTAATAATAAATACATCAAGATTATATTTATAGAATGTTGAAATTGTTATATTTATTTGAAAAAACCTACAACACTTCTTCTTGAACATTTTAATATATTTTTGATATGTTCAGAATTTTTCCCACATACTATGAGAAGTCATTTGTGACTTCACTTTTGTGTATGTGTGGTTCACTATAGCTCCCCCAAAGGAATTTATTTACTTAACATTTGTAAAAAATTATTTATGATCATCCTTAGGTAAAGATCCTCTCTTCTTTCTTATTAAGATATATTGCATAGAATACATATACATGTGAATTACCAAATAAAAAATAATAATTTTGCATCTGTGCCTTCTATAATTGAAAAGTATTACCTTTAAAAACAAGGTTGCCTATTTGGTTTAAAATTATTTACTTCCTTCCAGAGAGAGATAACTTGACACTAAAACCCCTAATTTTATACCAATTATTGGTCTATGTCATGGAATATACCTTGATGGGGGGGGGGGTGTATTAGGTTATTAAAATTTTAAACTTCAAACATAATCATGAACTTTTTTTTATTTTGAGGAACACTCTTCTCTCCATAACTATTAATCTTTTCTGTATAAATTAGTAAAAGAAAACATCCAATTTTACATGGCTCACCCAAATGAGCTAATCCAAGGATCATTCATGTTAGTGTGCCTCTGCACATGATACATTATGTTCACTTAATGACATGTGATTAAGAAATATAGATATCACATTAATCATATGATTCACTATCCATAGATCCCTTGAATAAATCATTGGAATTCTCTATAGTGAAGTTTTCATCAATTCTTATACGATATTATCCTTCTACATAAATTTAGGATGAGAAATTAAACTAAAATGGTGTAACATGTTTTCATAGAATAAAAATATTCTTGTAAGAAAATTTATAAGAATATCATTTATCATAATTATAATGAATCATGTTTTGAACATGATAAAAAAGTAAAGAAATTTGAGGTTTTTTATTTACTGAACAAGCTATTTTGAAAACTAAGCATCAGAAATTAATTTTGAGAGTTGAAACACTTCAATGTGATGTTTTTTGGAATTGGGTGAAAGATCATCAAGTTTCCAGAGTTTCTCGAGGCGTTTTGGGAGCACCGGACTAGGAAAATAAGGTACTGAAGGACCAAAAAAGGTTGCATGGTTTTCTTGAAATAGTACGGACCATAATAGGAAAACATGAGGTTTATTGTAGGTAGAAAGTGGTTGTTTCATATCCCACACACGATTTACCAAACTTATCATCTAGCCTGCAAGGGTACTTCCACATAGGCAGTACCTAATTACTATTCACTGCATGGTTTGTGCATAATTATGAAAACCATGTGGTGTGACCTAGGTGTCTAGTAGAGGGTGTATGGTTGGTGCATGATTTTCCATACCATGTGGACCAAACCGTTCATGCTACCATGTTTTAAAAATAATATCAAATTAAATTTAATTTAAAAAAGTAATATAAAAACTAAACATCCCAATCCATCCTCTCTTATACCCACATGACACCCCCTTGGTTCCCCAAAGATATACGATGAAACCCCTCTATCTCACTATTCTTCCATCAATTCTCACCAGATTCTATCTGTATCTTCATCCAAATATTCTAGGTATATTCTCCCTCATCTATTTCTCTAATTCATTGACTATTTTTCACTTCCCCATCATCTTTTGAGGTGCGGATGAACCAGGGTTCAAAGATAAGCCATATTTTTGGGTTTCCTTTGGTTTTAGGTCATGTAGAAGGTATTTGAGGACCCTTTCATGTGGATTCTACAAACTGTTGCCAAAGGAGAAGCTCTTCAAGTCATCTTGGTCCACCATCATCTATTTAAGGTGTTTTTTACTCAAGTATTTATTTAGTTTAATTTTATAATTGGGGATTTTGTGTTTTATGTGTTCTTATAACTTTTATTGAGTGTGTTGAACCTTCTTGGAATGATGTTGAGACCCTTTTTTTATTTGTAGTCTATTTGATCATTCTTGAGGCAGGTTTGAGTCCCCGAAGTCAAAGGAAACTCACCTCGTACACATCAATATGTATAGTTATATGTGAATTACCACATTATATGAATATTCACCCATGTAAATGAATATATATATATATATATATATATTTTGGGATAGATTTACTTACAAATTCCATGAATATATGTACATGTGTGAGTATAGATGGGTGTATGCATATAAGCATATATGTAAGGATCCTGTTACAGATATTCATGGGCCATGTGAATAGGTGTCTGTATATACGTGGGAAGGTGCACATTCTTGAATGGGATAATAGCATCTTCAAGTTACAAAGGGTTAAGAGCAGAAGCATTCAGCTTGGTTCGACCCTGAGGTAGGGTCTAATTCCCTTGACCTTTAATTTTAGTAATGCATTAATTAATCACTTATTTCATCATTCTTAGTCTTTATTTAATGCATTATGGTTTTTATATAATCTGTTTCCTTTGATAAATTAATGAAATTATTAACATTTCTATTGATATTTTGATAACCAATTCATGTTTTGGTAAAAAACACTCTAATAGATGTGAGCTATCTTCAATCCAAAAAGTACGAAGTAGAGTTTTTTACATTCCTACTTCATTGACTTGGTTCATTATTCAGAACATAATATTTTCTTTTGTAAATTGCATGCTATGCCTTTATGTAAGGAATTAGATAACGACTTGAATTCCTAATGAAATATCCTTTGTCTCATGTGTAATTTATTTATCCTAAGGTACCCCATGGGTGTTTGGACTGATTTGGCTTAGAACTATCCATTTAGGTATTTGAGTTTCTCCCATGACCCTTACCTTGATCCTTTGAAAGGAATGATCATGGAAATTGTTCCTAAAATAAATTTTACATGTTTGGGAAAATTGAGTGAGATGACCTTGAGTAGGATGGATCACCCTAAATGAAATTCCTTGAATAAATGGTTTAGTCATAATAATTTCTTTCCTTTTATTAAATAGATCAACTAAAATGACTACTTGAAAGAGAATTGATCATGGCCATTAAAATGAATAAGAATCATTTCCTTATAAATTAAATTATAAATTTAAATGAAGTATTTTTTAATTTGATAAATCCCTTGTATGGGTTGATATATGAAATTTCTGAGAGGCCTATACCTCATGTAGTAAATTTGGGTATGGGTATGACTAATCCCATGCCAATTATTTTCATAAAATGGTTAAGATGTGTTGCCTTAAGTATAAATGTGATCATGCCTACTTATATATAATTGAAATGGGATAATGAGATATATGAGAGGATAATTACTCATGAATTATATATTATGAATGTTACTATTATAGGGATATGGATGTGGTGAAGGCATGATAGGTGTACGCATCATTCCTTATGAATTTATACATGTAACACCTTAATTGTTGTAGAGATAAGGAATTGTAATTCCCTGACCCCAGTTACCTAGAGTTGGTGCATTATTAAATGACATTGGCATGATGACAAAAGATCAAGTCTCGAAAGACCGATTAGTTTAGTAGCCTTGAAAATACTACATACATTCATAAGTCTTACATTGCATCATAAAGTGAAAAACTAGAACAACATAGTCTCCATAGTCGACACTCATATACCCTCTGACTATTCCAATAGGTCAGTAATAAATTACTTTGTCATATCATGGGAAAAATATAACATAGAAATGGGTGATCTTAGATGCTCAGTAAGGATAAAAATATAACAGAAACATTCATAAATAAGCCTAATCATTTAAGGCAACATATAACTAAAACTAAAGACTTTTAAACATGAAATTCAGCATAATATGGAAAAAACAAATTTAAATAATGAAATTTACTTATTCACAAGGATATTTTACTAGTCAAATAATCACATGAAATATCAATAACCACTTTCAAAATGATGGAATGCATAATGCCAGACTATCATAACCACATATTCAAGGCCTTGTTACAAGACTACAAATAAGATTTTGTCAAGGCCTTGTGCCAAGACACTAGTTTGTCTCATGAGACCTACTGATGCATCAAAGAGCTATAGCGGGCTCCACCCGTCACATTCTAAGTCCAATGCATTACTCATATGAACATGTTTAAACATAACATAAACATTCGTATTAGAACTAGAATACGAAATGTCAATACTTTCTCCATAAACCATGAATGGTATAAGAATAACACATCCACAGTCAAACATATCACAAATACTTTAATATAATATGTAAGTTTTGTATCATAATAAATCAACTTCAAATAAGCTTAAAATCTATCAAAGGATGTTGACATAGATGATATCAAAATTATTTGAGTGAAATATCTCATTTTTTGAAATCATTTAAAAGTAAAATAATTGTAAAAGAAAACATTTACATTGAAAATATTCTTATAAGCTTGTAAGGGGCGCTTCAATGATTTTATAATGGTGGAAGATAGCCGCACCCACCGTATAAGTTCAAAAAGACATTCTAACCTGAATTTAGTCAAAAAGGTTAAAAAGGACCTTGCTTGGAAAATGACAGAAAGATTCCTTTCAAACCATTTTATAAAAAGCCAAACAATGGTATAAATGAATTTATCCCATATTCTAGTAAATAGTAAAAAAAATTGGTACACATTTTTAAGAAACATGGATGCGGATGATAAAGAGGTCCTAGTAGATAATTACGTATAAACAGCCTCGGATAATGAAGAGATTGTAGAATTAACCCTTACCTTGTACTTTTCCTTGGTCAAGGGTAGGTTAAAATCCTATATAATGGTTAAATAATTGTTATTAAATTATACAAGAATCATATAAAGTAATATGATATCATATATGATCTTTTAACATTTCTTTGTTAATAAAATCTTAGTATTATCATCGTTTTGGGTGTTAACGGATGCATTTTCTTTTATATTATTTGTTATTTGAGTCATATATGTTATGGATGGGATGTATATTATTCATATACAGAATGATATCATGTATTCAAACATTATTTTTAATGATATAATTAAAATTAGTCCTAAATGGATACGACGGGGAATGAATCTCATCGCATTCATTGAGACGGTAATCCGTACGTACGCACGAGCGACAATATCATTTTTTGATATTAAAATAATATAAAATTGGATGGTATATCATATATAAAGAATAAATGTAATGTAAAATTTAATATTTACATCAATTAAACATCATTATTATACCCATCCAAATAATAATGTACTGAATAACAATTAAACCACGACGTGGAGACGATAAGCCCTACGTACGCACGTATGGTGACATATCCTTCAAAGGATGGATAGAATAATGAATTTGGTTGTACAATATTTATAAAAACATCAAAATATATATAATATAATGGTTTATTTATTTTTTAATGGAAACAACAAAGAAATAGGATGTGGAAGAAGAAAGGAACTTTAAAGAGACGATGAGATATTTAAAACTTTTTTGGGTTCTTCATTTTGATTTGATAAAAAGGGATCCTTAGGACCACTTTATGACTAAAATAATGACTATATGATGAAGGGAGGATATCTGAGAGAGTATTTTGGCAGAGGTTTCCCAAGCCAAATGGCTTTGCTGGTGTGAATTAGAGAGAAGCGGGAGTGCGCTTTTATAAGAGGGGTGAGGGGCACCTTAGGAAAAGCTAGAAATATTATTTTATAATAAAATAATTTTCTATTTCTAATGGCTCTAATGTGGATTATTTAAATTCTAAGATTGGGATGTGTCAAAAAACACTCAACCAATAGGTTTCACACAGGTTTGGGTCGCTATATTAACTTTATCTTTTAGATTTAACTCTTAGTTAAATAGTTTGACATTTACCATGTCTCTTTGTATTTTTATATTATATGGTTAATAAACTTACTATATTATTCCAAGAGAACCCAAATAAGTTCATTAATGTCAAGTATAATATTATTTATCCCCTTTGTCCGATACTTATACTTTTAGAAATATTATATCAACCAATAATATTGTATTTGTTTTAAAAACTCATTTATGTCAATTTTGAGATTATTTAATAATTGATTTTTTCTGAAGTCGTAACAACCTTATTACCTCAAAATAAATACATTTAATCAACCCTAACATGTTAGAGTCCCCTATAAATTTTTTATATTACATCAAAACATTCAAATTATATTTTTTTTGTATTTATAATATAATTTATATGAATCTTTCATTAATAATGAAAATACTGCATCATCATTGTGTCATAAATAGATTTAATTATTCAATGTCTAAAAATTATAAATAAAATACCATTATGTAGGAAATATTTTTATCTTTATTCTAAGAGATAACATGGATAACCCTATGTCAAAATTGTTTTACTAAAAGATATATATGCTTATGTCACATTTGTATTTACTTTAACTTAATTAATGTAAAGTGTCATTATCACTTACAAGTTGCTCCATGGGGTCCCATAATCGGCCCAAAGATTCCCATGGTCAGACATGTATCATCCAATAAGCTTAGGACACGTGTTAGGGTAATTTAATATTATTATAATATTATTATTTTTCACCCTTATTTATAGGATTTACCTTTTAACCAATGTAAATAAAATATTTACCGAAGTAATTATTCAAAATGTATAAAAAAAGTTACCTATTTACCCAATTTTTACCTCCTAATTATAAATATGGAATCCATTTTTCTAAATTAAAAACATAGAAGTGGTATAAATTAATTTAAAATTAATTCTCGTTGTCAAAACAAAAGGTGTGTTTTTAAGAAATAATAACTATCAAAAGGTTGACACTTGCTTATGTCCATTTAAATGTAAAATTATGTCCAGTGACCAACATTGGATTAAATTGTAAAAATATAATATAATTAGACTTTAAAACTACTCAATATTATAATTTATCACTATAAATTATTTGGATTAAAAAAAGTTGTTTTTAATTAAAATTTAGTATTTTTCACTATTCATCAAAAACTGAATGTTATCTGAAAACACCAAAAATTTATTGAAACCATATTATTATGTCCTGATTCTAAATAAGAAGTTTATTTTTTAAAATATAATATAGAAACGTTTCAAATATTGGACTTAAAAAGGGTTCATCTTTAAAAGGCGATAAAAGTGCATTTTTTTGAAATAAATACTTCTTTTATCTGAAAAAAATGAATTTTTTCTTACATTATGTCCAAGAGACTCATAATAAGGATTATAAATTTATAAGGATTAAATATAGTTAAATATTCAGTTAATACTATTCATAACCACTTTTGAAAGACATGTTTGGTAATTCTTGTGGTGCGCTCAAACCTGGTGTTGCCTGTAGTGAAAGTTATTAAATTATTTGGAAGAAATAACATACTATAAAATATTGGGGTGTTACATTTTTCCCACCTTCAATAAATTGTGTCATCGAAATTTGAAATTGTTCTTCGAAAATAAAATGTTTAAATAAGGAATACCTTTGTGGGAAAACCCACATCGGAAAATTGGTTAAAAAAATATAGTATTTATACGAGGAAAAGGGTAATGAAAAATTTTACCACCAAATTATGATCTCTATTAGGGTAAAAATTTTGAAAATTAAAGACACATAATTGGAGGAAAAAATAAATATTTATAGGAAGTGATTGAGGTCCTCAGTCACAAACAATTGTAGAATTGAGAGCCTCAAAGTGATTAATCTATGATGATTTAAAATATTATTGGCTCCACAAAACATAAGGTATTAGGATAACACATTTTTAGTTTTGGGAATTATTATCTAAAGATTAATAATTAATTTCTTCATAGAATAAGAGAAGAAAAAAAATATATACATGACATGTAGAGTTCCATCCTTTAACTAATTTCTACCACAAACTAATCTTTCACTCTAAAAGATAATAGAACTAAAAAAATATTCTATTTATCATATTCATATCGGGTTCCAAATAAAATGAATTTGTAATTCATTTACCGGACCCTTAAAAAAATATTATTCAATCCAAGACATCATGTGGGTCAGTGGTATGTGATACACCCGTGTCACCCTTTGGTATCCGATTCCAGTCTCGCGGCCTTGTCAGACGCAACGAGTTGCCGCCCAACCTCTGGGTTGTCCTTTTTATGGAAATAAAAAAATTATCTCAAACTATACTTATCCAAAATACTTATGTCCAAACTCACAGTCCAAAAATTATAGAGAAGTTAAATTCAATAAAAATCCTTTTTTCCATGTAATTACATGTGAACACCATCATCATGTATTCTTTTAAAACACTGAAACATCCTGAATTACCTTAAAACCTTAATGTTTACATTCATGATTCTTTATTCATTAAATAATACTAGATATAATCCCTCTATTCAAAAATGTTGTGAACTAAAACAATTATGGGATATATAAATCATTAATCAGTTTCAAGGTAGTCAAGAATATCCAATATAATTTATCTAAATCAACCATGTATTATTAGAAAATCACTACCTTAGTATCAGAACCATATTATGGTTTATATTTCTCTCAACCAAATATTTCCCAAAAATTCAACCTAATATTGAGTCTCTTTTCTTGGTTCCACACAATCTCAAATCTTTAATGAAATAGTACTGCAGTACAATCTTTATATACTCCATAATTATTATAACCAGTACATAATTTATACAACACTCAAATGAAATAATTCTTTAATAACAACATAAGAACTCTAAACATTCCTCCTCATCTGTGGTAGTATCATAACTTGATTATTATCCAATAACATCATTTGGGGCATACTCTGATGAATTGGACAATGGTTCGCATAGTGTCCCATCTCCTTGCAGATGAAACATTGTACATTTGAAACATTTTTCTTACCCTTGAAGTCACGAACATGGTGTCCTTTTTCTCCACAATTATAAAAAACATCCATTCCCTTTCATGAAAGTTCCAGGGTGTTTCTTCCCACAGTTATCACATATGGGGAAATTCTTCTTTTCCCTCTTCCATTTATCAATCTTTCTCTCTTCTATCCATTTCTTCTCTTTCTTCCCTTTAAAGCCATAGGACTCAGAGTATTATTTACTTATCTTATTAACAGATGATACTATTTAATCATATGTTGAGAATAAATGGGAGACAATTTCCCTTCTAAATATTGGCTTAATATTGTGAAATATATCATCCTTCTTACTCTTTGTATCACACGTATTGCTAGAGTTCACATTCCTTATACTGGGAGCCATTTCTATACAATGGATTACACTAGGTAAGTTTATGAATTACAATGAATAATTCCAATCTTGTAAAATACCTAACGTAGATTGAACAGTTTATGGATATAATCCATAATCATAAAAATGTTTTATTTGAGGAATTATATCCTCATAAACCATTCATAATGGGTTGTAAATAAAATTAGAATTATCCTATGCATATTCGCCAGGAGTGTCGTAACCAAGAGTGGATCAAGGCCCGTTGTCGTGCACCAGTTTCTGTTTGAGTCTAGCTCAAAGCGGTGTTTTCTGGTTTTACCCCTAGGTACATCGGTGCCAGAGCCACCTATACCTGTTCGTATCAAGTCAGGGATGTATTGCTTGGAAACTCACAAAATATCTACAATAACAAAATTCTAAGAAGTTCTTCTATATTAACCCTCAATGTCTATATTAGGTATATGTGCTCTAATTAGCATTTATCTAAATCTAGCTTCCAATGTTAGTACTAAACATCCTCTGATACCAACTGTAACACCCCGACCTCAGTTACCCAGAGTCGATGCATTATCACATAACATTGGCATGATCACAAAAGATCAAGTCTCGAAAGACCGATTAGTTTAGTAGCCTTGGAAACACTAGATATATTCATAAGTCTTACATTACATCATAATGTGAAAAACTAAAACAAAATAGTATCCATAGTCTACACTCATATCCCCTTAGACAATCCTTATAGGTCAGTCATAAAATATATCTTCACATCTTGGAAAAAATAAAACATAGAAATGGGTGAGCTCAGATGCTCAGTAAGGATAACAATATAGCATAATCTTTCATAAATAAGCATAAACATTTAAGCCAATGTATAACTAAAAGAAAGACATTTAAACATGAATTTCAGAAAAATATGGCAAAAAAATGAAATAATTCCATTTACTTATTCACATGTATATTCTACTAGTCGAATAATAACATTTAATATCAATAACCACATTCAAAATGATAAAATGCATAATGCCAGACTATCATAACCACATAGTCAAGTCCTTGTGCCAAGACTAAAAATAATATTTTTTCAAGCCCTTGTTCCAAGATAGTAGTTTGTCTCATTAGACATACCGATGCATTGAAGAGCTATAGCAGGCTCCACCCATCATATACAAAGTCTAATGCATTCCACATATGAATAGGTTAAAAAATAACATTAGCATTCGTATTGAAACTAGCATACAAAATGTCAATACATTCTCCATAGACGATGAATGGTATAAAAATAATACATCCATAGTCAAAAATATCAAAAATCCTTCAATACAATATGGAAGTTTTTTATCATAATAAATCAACTTCAAATAAGCTTAAAATTCATCAAAGGATGTTGACATAGATGAAATCAAAACTATTTGAGAGAAATAACTCTTTTTTCGAAATCATTTAAAAGTCACAAAATTTTAAAAGAAAAAATTTACATTGAAAATATTCTTATAAACTTATAAGAGAAGCTTTGATGATTTTATAACGGCGTAAAATAGCCGCACACGCCGTATATGTTTAAAAAGTAATTCTTATCTTATTTTTGACGAAAAGGTTAAATAGGACCTTGCTTGGAAAACAACGAAAACATTCCTTTCTGAAAAATTTATGAAAAGTAAAAAAATGGTATAAATTAATTTATCTCATAGTCTAGTAAATAGTAAAAATGTTTTTGAATACATTTTTAAGAAACATGGATGTGGATGATAAAGAGGTCCCATAGATAATTATGTATAAACAACCTCAGATAATGAAGGTATTGTATAATTAACCCTTACAATGTACTTTTACATGGTTGACGGTTGGTTAACCTCCTAAATAATGGTGAAATAATTGTTATTAAATTATACAATATTCATATACATTAATATGATATCATATATGATCTTTTAACATTGCTTTGTTAATAATATCTTAGTATTATCGTCATTTCAGGTGTTAACAGATACGTTTTCCTTTATATTATTTGTTATTTGAGTCATATATGTTATGGATGGGATGTATAGTATTCATATACATAATTATATCAAGACTTTAAACATTATTTTTAATCATCTAATGAAAATTATTCTTGAATGGATATGATGGGGAATGAACCTCATCGCATTCGTGGAGACGGTAATCAATACGTAGGCACGAGCAACAATATCATTATTTTGATATTAAAATAATACATAATTGGATGGTATATCATATATAAATAATAATATTCATGTTATATTTATTATTTACGTCAATTAAACATCATTATTATACCCATCCAAATAATAATGTATTGAATAACAATTACACCACAATGTGGAGACGGCAAGCCGTACGTACGCATGCATGGTGACATGTCATTCAAAGGATGCATAAAATAATTAATTTGGTTATACCATATTTATAATAACATAACAGTATATAGAAGATACTGGGGTTATTATTTAATAATGGAAACAACAAATTAAAAGGAATTGGAAGAAGAATGGAACTTGAAAGAGGTGATGAGATATTTTCCTCTTCTTTAGGTTCTTTCTTTTGATTGGATCAAAATGGATCCTTAGGTTGGATTTCAGACTAAATAAAGGCCAATGTGATTGATGGAGGATAGTTGAGAGGGTATTTGGGCAGAGGTTGGCTGAGCCGAATGGCTTTGAAGGTGTGAATTAGAGATAATGGGGAGTTCCCTTTTATAAGAGGGGTGAGGGGCACCATAGGAAAAGCTGGAAATATTATTTTATAATAAAATAATTTTCGGTTTATAATGGATAAACAGTTGATTATTTATAGTATAATGTGGGTATGGGTCGAAACCACTCAATCAATAGGTTTTAGACAGGGTTGGGTCACTATATTAACTTTATATTTTAGATTTAACCCTTTGTTAAATAGTTTGACATTTACCATGTCTCTTTGTATTTATATATTATATGGTTAATAAAATTACTATATTCTTCAAATAGAACCCCAATAGGTTAATTAATGTCACATATAATATTATTTATGCCCTTTTCTGAACCTTATACTTTTAAAAGTATTATACCAACCAATAATATTGTATTTTTTTTAAAAACCAATTTATGTAAATTTTGAGATTATTTAATAGTTGATTTTTGTTAAAGTATACACAACATTATTACGTCAAACTAAATAAATTCAATCAACCCTAACATGTCATAGTCACCCATTAATTTTTTATGGCATCAAAACGTACAAATTATATTTATTTTAGTATTATAATACCATTTATTTGATTATTTCATTAATAAAGAAAATACTGCATCATCATTGTGTAAAAAATAATATTAATTATTAAATGTCCAAATATTATAAATAAAATACCATTATGTATTAAAAAAATTTATATTTCTAGTTAATATTTATAGTCAAAGAGATAACATGTATATCCCTATGAAAAAATTGTTTTACTAAAAGATATATTCTTATGTCATTTTTGAATTTACAATAACTTAATTAATGTAAAGTGTCATTATCAATTAAAAGTGGCTCCATCGTGTCCCAAAATAGACCCAAATATGACCATGGTCAGACATGTATCATCCAATAGGGTTAGGACATGTTTTAGGGTAATTTAATTTTTTATAATATTATTTGTTTCACCCTTATTTACTGGATTTACCCTTTAACCATGGTAAATAAAATATTTACTGAAGTAATTATTAAAATGTCTAAAAATAATATTTACCGATTTACAAAAATTAGAACTCCTGATTCTAAACACGGAATCCATTTTTCTAAATTCAAAACACAGAAGTGGCAGAAATTAATTTAAAATTAATTTCCGTTGTCAAAACAAAAAAGCATGTTTTTAAGAAATAATAACTATCAAAAGACTGACACTTTCTTATGTCCAGTTTAAATGTAAAATTATATGCAATGAACAACATTGGATTAAATGGTAAAAATATAATCTAATTATACTTTAAAACTACTCAATATTATAATTTATCACTATAAATTATTTTTATCAAAATAGTTGTTTTGAATTAAAATTTTGTATTTTTTACTATTCATCAAAAAATGAATGTTTTCAGAAAAACACCAAAAATTTATTAAAACTAAATTCTTATGTCTCGATTCTAAATAAGAAGTTTATTTTTTCAAATAGAATATATAAAAGTTTAAAATATTGTATTTAAAAAGGGTTCATCATTAAAAGGCGGTAAAAGTGCATTTTTTTGAAATAAATAATTCTTTTATCTAAAAAATGAATTTGTTCATAAATTATGTCCAAGAAATTTATAATATGGATTCTAAAATTATAAGGATTATATATAGTTCAGTATTTAGTTTATACTATTCATAACCACTTTTGAACGGCTAGTTTTGTAATTCTTGTGATGCCCTTGAACCCAGTGTTGTGTGTAGTGAAAGTTATTGAATAACCATGAAGAAATAACGTACTATGAAATATTGGGGTGTTAAATTCTCCCCTCCTTCAATAAATTGCATCCTCACAATTTGAAATTGTTCCTAGAAAATAAAATGTTGAAAATAAAGAATACCTTTATAGGATAACCCACATCAGAAACTGGGTTAATAATATTTAGTCATAATAAGAGGAAAATGGGAATGAAAAAGTAACCTCCAAATTATGATCTCGATTAGGAGATCATTGGTAGAAATTAGAGACACATAATTGGAGTAAAAACTTAAATATTTAGATGGAGTGATTAAGGTCATCAGTCACAAACAATTGTAGAATTGAGGGCCTCAAAGTCATCAATCTATGATGACTTAAAATATCATTGGTTCTACAAAACATAAGGTATTAGGATAACTCATTTTTAGTTTTACGATTCCATAATTAAAAATTTAAAATAATTTCTTCATAGAATAAGAGAAGAAAAATATATATATATATGACATGTAGAGTTCCATCCTTTAACTAATTTCTACCACAAACTCATCTTTCACTCTAAAAGATAATAGAACAAAAAAACTATTTTATTTGTCCTATTCGTATAGGGTTCAAAAATGAATTTATAATTTATCTACCAGACCCTTAAAAAACTACATTATTCAATCCATGATATTATGTGGGTCACTGGTAGGTGATACACCCTTATCACCCTTCGGTTGCGGGTTCAAGTCTTACGGCCTTTCCGGACGAGATGGGTTGCCACCCGACCTCCGAGTTGTACTTAATATGGAAATCCAAAATTTATCTAAAACTATACTTATCCAAAATAATTCTGTCCAAACTCACAGTCCAAAATTTATAGGGAATTTATACACAATGAAAATCCTTTTTTCCATGTAATAACATGTGAACACCTTCATCATGTATTCTTTTAAAACACTACAACATCATGAATTACCATAAAACTTTATTCATTACATTCAAGATCCCATATTCATTATAGAATACTATATATACTTCCTCTATCCAAAAATGATATAAACTCAAATAATGATAGAAAATACAAATCATTTATCAGTTTCAAGGTATTTAAGAATATCAAATATAATTTACCCAAATCAAACATGTATTATTCCAAAATCACAACCTCAGTATCAAAACCATATTATGGTTTATCATTCTCTCAAACATATATTTTCCAAAAATTTAACATGCTATTGAGTCACTTTTCTTGGTTCCACACAATCTCAAGTCCTTAATAAATAGTATTGCAGAACAATCCTTATATACTCCATAATTATTATAACTAGTACATCGTTGATACAACACTCAAATGAAATAATTATTTAATGACAACATAAGAACTCTAATCATTCCTCCTCATATGTGGTAGTATCATAACTTGATTATTATCCAATAGCATCATTTGGGGCATACTATGATTATTTGGACATTGGTTTGCGTAGTGTCCCAACTCCTTACAGATGATGCATTGTACATTTGAAACCTTTTTCTTACCTTTGTGGTCACGTACATAGTGTCATTTTTCCACACACATATAACAAACTCCCATTCCCTCTAGGAAAGTTCCATGGGTTTTCTTCCCATATTTATCACATATATGAAAATTCTTCTTTTCCCTCTTCACTTTATCCATATTTCTCTATACCATCCTTTTCTTCTCTTGCTTCCCTTCAAATCCATTGGACTCATAGAATTATTTACTTATATTATTAACACATGATACTATTTCTTCATATGTTGAGAATTCATGGGAGACAATTTCCCTTTTAAATGTTGGATTAATACTGTGAAAGATATGATCCTTCTTACACTTTGGATCATACATATTGCCGGTGTTCCCATTCCTTCTACTGGGTTCCATTTCTATACAATGGCATACACTAGGTGATTTTATGAATTGCAATGAATAATTCCAAACATGTAAAATACCTAATGTAGATTGAACAGTTTATATATATAATCCATAATCAAAATAATTTTTTTTGAGGAAGTATATACTCATAAACCCATCATAATGGTTTGTAAATAAAATTAGAATTGTCCAAATCATATCCCCTAGGAGTGTCGTAATCAAGAGTGCAGCAAGGCCCGTTGTCAGGCACTAGTTCTCGTTCGAGTCGAGCTCAAAGCGGTGTTTTCAGGTTTTACCCCTAGGTACATCTGTGCCAGAGCCACCTCTACCTACTCATTTCTAGACAGGGATGCATTGCTTGGAAAACTCACAAAATATCTACCATACCAAAATTCTAGTAAATTCTTCTTATACTAATCCTAAAATTCCATCTTTCTTCTATGTTCTCTAATCAGAGTTTATCTAAATCTATCTTCCAAGGATTGTACTGAACATCTTCTGATACCAACTGTAACTCTCTGACCCCAGTTACCCAGAGTCAGTGCATTATTATATAACATTATCATTATCACAAAAGATCAAGTCTTGAAAGACCGATTAGTTTAGTAGCCTTGGAAACACTAGATACATTCATAAGTCTTACATTACATCATAAAGTAAAAAACTACAACAACATAGTCTCCATATTACACACTCATATCCCCTCAGACTATGCCTATAGGTCAGTCATAAAATATTTCTTCACACCATGGGAAAATAAAACATAGAAAGGGGTGAGTTCAGATGCTCAGTAAGGATAAAAATATAGAAGAAACTTTTATAAATAAGCATAAAAATTTAAGGCAATGTATAACTAAAACAAAATATTTTTAAACTTGAACATCAGCATAATATGAAAAAAAACAAAATGAAATAATTCCTTTTACTTATTCACATGGATATTATAGTAGTTGAATAATCACATGCAATATCAATATCCACTTTCATAATGATGGAAAACATAATACCAGACTATCATAACCACATAGTCAAGGCCTTGTGCCAAGACTAAAAATAAAATACTGTCAAGGCCTTGTTCCAAGACAGTATTTTGACTCATGAGACCTACCGATGCATTGAGGATCTATTGAAGGCTCCACCCATCACATACTATTTCCAATGCATTCCTCATATGAACTGGTTTAAACATAAAATAAACATTCGTATTAAACCAATCATACAAAATTTCAATAATTTCTCTATAAACCATGAATGGTAAAAAAATAACACATCCATAGTAAAAAATATCAGAAATCCTTCAATGAAATATGGATTTTTTGTATCATAACAAATCAACTTCAAATAAGCTTAAAATCCATCAGAGGAAAATGACATAGATGAAATGAAAACTGTTTGAGAGAAATATCTCTGTTTTTGAAATCATTTAAAAGTCACATAATTGTAAAATGAAACATTTACATTGAAAATATTCATATAATATTTTAAGGGAAGGTTTGACAATTTTATAACGGTGGAAAATTGCCGCACCCGCCGCATAAGTTTAAAAAGACATTCTTACCTTAATTTTGTTGAAAAGGTTAAAATAGACCTTGCTTGGAAAACGACAAAAAGATTCCTTTCAATCCATTTTATGAAAAGTAAAATAAGGTTATAAATGTATTAATCCCATATACTAGTAAATAGTAAAAATGTTTTGGAATATATTTTTAAGAAACATGGATGTCGATGATAAAGAAGTCAGAGTAGATAATTACATAAAAACAACCTCGGATAATAAAGAGATTGTAGAATTAAGCCTTTCAATGTAAATTTCCTTGGTCCAGGGTAGGTTAACCTCTAGTATAATGGTGAAATAATGGTTATTAAATTATACAATAATTGTATAAATTAATATGATATCATATATAATCTTTTAAAATTACTTTGTTAGTAATATCTTAGTATTATCTTCGTTTTGGGTGTTAACAAATTCCTTTTTCTTTAAATTATTTGTTATTTGAGTCATATATATTATGGAAGGGGTGTATATCATTCATATATAGAATTATATCAAGTCATTAAATGTTATTTTTAATCATCTAATGAAAATTAGTCTTGAATGGATATGATGGGAAATTAATCTCATCACATTCGTGGAGATGATAATCCATACGTACGCACGAGCGACAATATCATTCTTTTGATATTAAAATAATATATAATTGGATGTTATATCCTATATAAAGAATAATTTTCATGCTATATTTATTATTTACATCAATTAAACTTCATTATTATACCCATCCAATTTATAATGTATTTAATAACAATTACACCACGACGTGGAGACGGAAAGCCGTACGTACGCACGTATGGTGACATGTCATTCAAAGGATGGATAGAATAATGAATTTGGTTTTAACATATTTATAATAAAATCACAGTATATATAAGATACTGGGGATATTATTTTAGAATAGAAACAACAAAGAAAAAGGAAGTGGAAGAAGAATGGAACTTGAAAGAGGTGATGAGATATTTAACTATTCATCAGGTTCTTCCTCTTGATTTTATAAAAATGGATCATTAGGTTGGATTTATGACTAAATTAAGGCCTCTATGATGAATTCAGGACAGTTTAGAGGGTATTTGGGTAGAGGTTGGATGAGACAAATGGCTTTTAAGGTGTGAATTAGAGAGAAGGTGCAGTGCCCTTTTATAAGAGGGGTGAGGGGCACCTTAGGAAAAGCTAGAAATATTATTTTATAATTAAATATTTATCAGTTTATAATGGATCCAAAGTGTATTAATAAAAGTATAATGTGGGTATGGGTTTAAAACCACTCAACCAATAGGTTTTATATAGGTTTGGTTTACAATATTAACTTTATCTTTTCGATTTAACTCTTAGTTAAATAGTTTGACATTTACCATCTCTCTTTGTATTTGTATATTATATCGTTAAAAAAATACTATACACTTCCAAGAGAACCCCAATAGGTTCATTAATGTCACATATAATATTATTTATACCCTTTTATTTGTCCTTATACTTTTAAGAATGTTATATCAACCAATAATATTGTAATTGTTTTAAAAACTCATTTATGTCAATTTTGAGATTATTTAATAATTGACTTTTTTTAAAGTCCTAAAAACATTATTACTAATAAATAAATACATTTAATCAACCCTAAAATTTCATATTCAACAAAAAAAAATTTATGGCATCAAAACTTTCAAATTATATTTATTTTAGTATTTATAGTATCATTTATTTGATTCTTTCATTAATAAAGATAATACTGCATCATCATTGTATCATAAATAAATTTAATTATTCAATGTCTAAAAATTATAAATAAAATTACATTATGTAAGAAATCGTTTTATATTTCTAATTAATATTTATAGTCGATGTGATAACATGTATAAACCAATGTAAAAATTGTTTTACAAAAAGATATATGCTTATCTAATTTTTGAATTTACTTTAACTTAATTAATGTACAATGTCATTATCACTTACAGGTGGCTACATGGGGTCCCAAAATCGACCTAAAGAAACCCATGGTCAGACATGTATCATCCAATAGGGTTAGGATATGTGTTAGGGTAATTTAATATTATTATATTATTATTGTTTTGACCCTTATTTATTGGATTTACCCTTTAACCATAGTAAATAAAATAGTTACTGAAGTAATTATTCAAAATGTCTAAAAATAAAAGCTACCTATATAAAGAATTTGGATCTCCTGATTCTAAATATGGATTCCATTTATCTAAATTCAAAACACAGAAGTGGCAGAAATTAATTTAATATTAATTTCTGTTGTCAAAATAAAAAGTGTGTTTTTAAGAAATAAAAACTATCAAAAAATTGACATTGGCTTATGTCCAGTTTAATTGTGAGATTATTTTCAAGGACCAAAATTGGTTTAAATGGTAGAAATATAATCTAATTATACTTTAAAACTACTCAATATTATAATTTATCACTATAAATTATTTTGATTAAAAAAGTTGTTTTTAATTAAAATTTAGTATTTTTCACTATTCATCAAAAATTGAAAGATATCAGAAAAACACCAACAATTTATTGAAACTAAATTCTTATGTCACGATTCTAAATAAGGAGTATATTTTGTCAAATAAAATATATAAAATTTTCAAATATTGAATTTAAAAACGGTTCATCATTTAAAGGTGGTAAATGTGTTTTTTTTGAAATAAATACTTCTTTTATCTGAAAAAATGAATTTTATCTTACATTATGTCCAAGAAACTCATAATATGGATTCTAAAAGTTAAAGGATTATATATAGTTCAATATTAAATTAATACTATTCATAACTGCTTTTGAATGGCTAGTTTGGTGATTCTTGTGTTGCGCTCGAACCTGGTGTTTCGTGTAGTGCAAGTTATTGAATTACTTTGAGGAAATAACATACTATGACTTCTTGGGGTGTTATAGGAACTATGAGAGCCCTAATGGGAATACTATGTGATCTTCCTGGTTGATTAGGAAAAAAAAATTATATCCATAAGTATGAAGACCATGTGATATTCCATGTTAATTTCCAAAGGAACGTGAAAACCATTGAGTAGGAAGACCATTAGAGCTTCCATGTTAGGCCAAGGGGTTATAACATGAGATATTCCCTTGCTGGTGGATTTCTGTGAGCTACGTTCTGGTTCAGACAATGATAGTATCCCATGTATATGACCATTTGGACCTAGTACAAACTTGGGTTCATATATGAGGATGCTATGTATATAACTATACTATATATATATTTCTTGATTTGACTTATTCTGGATACGAGTTGAAGCAGGTATATCTGTCATGTGTCCCTTAGGAACCTGGATATATGGTTGTCTATTTGATCTATTCCATTTTCATATTCTCTATACCTACACACTATTTTATTTAAATTTCAGTATCTAGATTGGGCTAGACATTGTGGGCATTGGCCTACTCAGATTTATATATCACTCCCTGCTCGATACCCTTGGTACCCGAGTAGGACTTAAACCCATAGGATCTAGGTTTATTTTTGTATTTATTTTACATGGGAGTTAAGTGAAAAGTATTGAGTAGAAGCTTGGGATATTCATAGAGATATCCCTTAGGTTTTTTCCATCATTTATTTATCATTATACTAAATTGTGAGGACATATGTATTTTTTACTTCTTTTAGCTTATGTATCATCCATCATCTATGCATGGTATAAAATTTCATTATCCACTTTTATTCTGTTATATAAAATTTTTCTTCAACTGCTTTATCATTAGTTTACACTACTTCTGATGCTGTATTTTGTTTATTACATGATAATTTTGTTGTGCATCTCTGATAATAGGGTATAGTCTCCCCACTATCACCTACTAAGACCGTCACTATTAGTCGGAAGCCTCTAATGTATATAGAGATGTGCTTGAGGCCATGGGATCCACTAGTTTGGATATCGGTTTGATGATAAGCTGGGTCGGTATGTTATAAATTTTTATTAGAGAGAGGTTTTGATCCTACGATCTATGGGTTGTTTAGAAGAGTGTGGTTTGGGTTAGTCCGTACATTTCATGAAAATCCTTCTCAACAAGGCCTCAGATTTTGTTGGGGAATTGAAAATTTGATTTTTTTAAAATCACGCCTATAGCATTGTGAAAATTCTTAAGGGTGTTATTTGAAAGAAAATTTCAATTGTGAGGATATTGTGTCTTGGAATTGGACCTTTTAACATTAAAGCCTAAGGTGGAATGTACCTTTGTCAAAATGATTAAGGAGTTAATTATGTGATCACGTATCTAGGTAAATAGGCTTAGTTAAGTTTCATTTCAATGTTTTAGTTGGAAAACGAGCATCAAATCATGTTAAAATGGATTATGTGTCATATTCTTAATAAATGCATAAAGGGTAATGGGTGTTTGGAAACACCACATGATGGTTTGAACGAAACGTCGTGAACCTATTAGGCCTGGTGCTATTTACATTTTTTCCAAAGGATTCTTGTGGATGAGAAGTTCTATGGTCGGAATGTTTTAATGATCCATGTTCTGAACGGGATAAAAACCTGAAAGAATTTAAACTTTTTTGTTTACTGAACAAGACATTTTTCAAATAGAGATTTGGAACGTAATTATGAGAGTTGAAACACATAAAAGTAATTTTTTTGGACTTTAGTTAAGGATCATTAAGTTTCATGGGTCTCTCAAGAAGTTTTGGGAGTTCCAGACTAGGAGAGATAGGTTATGAATGACCAAAAAAGGTTGCATAGGTTGTTCGAAACTGTGTATCTGATAGTAGGAAACAATGCATAGTCTTACAGGTCGAAAATGGTTATTACATGGGCTGCTCAGGGTTTACCAAACTATGAACCTAACACATATGGATATTTTTTATTAGGTAGTACCTAAGGACTATTCACCACACAGTTTTTGTATAGTTTGGAAAACCGTGCAGGACAAACCATTCAGAGTTCCCCAAGTGTCTAGTAGAGAGCGCACACATGGCACAAAATTTTCCAAACCATAAGACTCAAACAATAAGTGATACCCTATTTTAAAAATATAATTAAAATAAAATAAAATTAAAATAAATTAAAATAAAAAATAAACATATTTACCCATCCTCCCTCATACCAGCGCGACACCCCCCCTGGGGCATGGCGAACAAATCATCTCAACCGGTGAAAACTATTCCTCCAATAGAGGAAAAATATATAATATTTTAGTAATACTACAAATAAATAAATTAAGCATTAATATGAAAGAATACCTTAATAAAATGTCAATTTTTAATAAAAACAATGCATTGGGAGTTATACATATCACATTGTGCATACCATTTATGTGATGTTTATTCCTAAATTTCATAAATGTGTTATGGATCATTGTCTTAAAATACAAAAAAAAATCTGAATGCATTTTCCATGTTTTGAGTATGTCACTTGTTATTTTACTAAAATTAATGTCAATTTTATATAATGACCCATTTGGTGTTATACCGATCACATCGTGCATCAGATTGAGGTGAGACTGCTTTTTAACTGACACAAATTACTGATGAATCATTTTCATAATGTGTCAAAACAATATGAATGTGTTTCTTTAGTTTTTAGTATGGAAGTTTTTTATACTAAAATGTCATTTTAAACTAGAAACATGCATTATGAGTCATACCGGTTGCATCGTTCATCCATTTTACATTAGGTATCTTCATATATGTCAAAAATGAATTATGAATCGTTCTCCTAAATTATCAAGATAATCATAGCACATTTTCTCATTTTTCAGTGAGTGACACGTTCTGAACTAAAATCTAAAATCTAAATTGATAACAAACACTTTTCGTCATAATGGTCACACCATGTGTCATATTGAGGTAAATTTGACACATAATGTCAAAAATGACTCATAGATCATTTTCCAAAATTATCAAAACAATCCTAATTCATTTTATCATTTTTTAGATTTTCACTTATTTTCACTTAAAATAATGTCATTTTTATGTAAAAAGAGATACTATGTGTTATAATGGACACACCATTTGTTATATTGAGGTGCGACTCATTTTTATACATAAAAATGACTAATATACTATATTCCTAAAATATTGAAACAATTTGAATGTGTTTTCTAAATTTTTGGTAAGTCACTTATTTTTTTTATAAATTAATAGAAATTTAAAATAAAAAGAGATAATTCTGAGATATATTGGCCAAACCATATATCGAATTGAGCTATGGCTGATTTCTATATGTCAGAAATTACTAATAGATCATTTTACTAAAGTATCAAAACAATCAAAATTATTTTGTTCGGTTTTCAGCATGTCACTTTTCGTTTTTACTTAAATTAATGTTAATTTGAAATAAATAGAGAATCGATGAGTCATATCGGCCACACCGTGCATTGTATTGAGGTGTGGATGATTCCTTAATATCAGAAATGAATACTATATCATTTTCCTAAAATAAAAAAACAATCTGAACATTTTTTCTTAGTTTTTAGTATGTCAGTTGTGATTTTTTTCTGAAATGTCATTTCAAACTAAAAATATGCCTTTTGTGTTATACCTGTCACATTGTGTGTTTTATTGAGGTGTGGTTGACTACTAAACATCACAAATGAGCTATGGACCATTTTCATAAAATATAAAGACAATCTGAATGTGTTTTATCTGTTTTGAGTATGTCACTTGTTCTTTTAGAAAAATTAATGTCACTTTTAAATAATGACACATCTGGAGTTATAATGGACACACTGTGCATTTTATTGAGGTGTTACTAATTCATAGCTATCAAAAATTACTAATGAATCATTTTACTAGTGTATCAAAACAATATGACTATGTTTACTCGTTATTTAGTATGCTTGTTGTGTTTTTTTACAAAATTGTAATTTCAAATTAGAAACATGTATTATGATTCATATTGGTTTCATCGTGCATAAGTTTGATGTGAAATTGATTCAAGCATGTCATAGATGACTTATGAATTTATGTCCTAAATTATAAAGACAATCTGAGTGTGATTGTTAGGTTTTTAGTGAGTGTCATATTTTGAAAAAAATGTCATTTTTTAACTGCTAATAAATAGTTGTAGTCATACCAGTCACATTATGCATCAGATTAAGATTTGTTCGATTCCTAAATATCATAAATGACTCATGGATCATTTTTAAATTATATCAAAAAAATATGAATACGTTTTCTTGGATTTAAATATGTCATTTTTTGTTTTTACTTAAATTAATATGTATTTTGAATAAAAAGAAACATTTTGAGTGATATCGGCCACACCGTGCATTGTATTTAGGTGCGGCTGATTCTTACACGTCAAAAATGATGTATATATTATTTTCCTAAAATATCAAAACAATAGAAATGAGATTTAATGATTTTTAGTATGTCATTTTTTATTTATATTGAAAAATATGTAAATTTTAAATGAAAAGATACACTCTAAGTTATACCGACCACACTGTGCATCGTATTGAGGTGTGGTTGATTTTGACACATAAAAAATGACATATAGATCATTTTACTAATATACCAAAAAATTCATTTTAATTTACTCAGTTTTTAGTTTTTCAGTTATGTTTTTTTAATAAAATATCTTTTGAAATTGGTAAGACGCATTATAAGTCGTACCGGTCGCATGATTCATCAGTTTGATGTGAAAATGCTCTGCACACACCAAAAATGGCTTATGAATTACTATGATAATTTATGTAGACAACTAAGGAATGTTTTCATTGTTTTAAGTGAGTGAAATGTTTTGAAATAAAATTTTAATTTTATACTGATAACAGACACTTTTAGTCATACTGGCCTCTCTATACGTCGAATTGGGGTGCAGTTGATTCGTACAGGTCAAAAAGGACTCATGGATCATTTTCTGAAATTATAAAAAAAATCTGAATGTTTTTTCATTGTTTTCAGTATGTCACTTTTTGTTTTTATTTTAATTAATTTCAATTTTACATAAAAGGAGACACTTTGAGTGATACCGGCCACACCTTGTGTAGTATATAGGTTTGGCTGATTTTTACTAGTCACAAATGATGAATATATTATTTTTCTAAGATATCAATACAATCAGAATGCATTTTCTTGGTTTCAAGTATGTCACTTATTGTTTTTACTAAAATTTATGTCCGTTATAAATAATAAGAGACACATTATGTTATACTTACCACACCATGCATCTTATTTAGGTGTGTCTTATTCCAACACATCACACATGTCTTATTGATCATTTTTTAAAGTATCAATACAATCTGAATGATTTTTCTCTATTTTTAGTATGTTAGTTGTGTTTTTAACTAAAATGTTATTTCAAACTTGAAACATGCATTATGAGTCATACCGGTCGCATCATGCATCAATTTGACATGAAACTACTGCATACACATCAAAAATTACTTACAAATCACTTTTCTAAATTATCCAAAAAATAAGAGCATGTTTTCTTGGTTTTCAATGAGTGATGTGTGTTGAACTAAAATATTAATTTTAATCTGATAATGGACACTTTTAGTCAAACTAGTCACGCCATGTGAAAAAATGAGGCGTTGTTGATTCCTACATGTCACAAATGACTCATGGATCATTTTCCTAAAGTATCAAAACAATATTAATGCATTTTCTCCATTTTCATTATGTAACTAATTGTTTTTACTTAAATTAATATCAATTTTAAATTAAAAGAGACCCTTTGAGTGATACCGACCACACAATGCATTGTATTTAGGTGAGGCTGATTCCTACACATCAAAAATGACATATATATAATTGTACAAAAATCTAAAAACAATATGAATGAGTTTTATTGGTTTTCAGTATGTCACTTGTTGTTTTTACTAAAATTGATGTCAATTTTAAATAAAAGGGGGAACTCTGAGTTATAACAATAACATAATGCATCATATTGAGGGGCTACGGATTCCTACACATCAAAAATTACTTATAGATCATTTTCATAATGTATATGAATGTGTTTTCTAGCTTTTTAGTTTGTCAGTTGAGTATTTTTTATGAAAATGTTATTTCAAACTAAAAAAACACATTACGAGTCATACTGATCACATCATGAATTAGTTTTATGTGAAAATACTTCATACACATCAAAAATAAATTATGAATTGATTTATAAAATTATCAATAAAATCAGAGCACATTTTCTTGGTTTTCAGTGATTAACACTTTTTGAACTAAATGTCAATTTTAAAGTGATAACAAAAACCATTAGTCATTCAAGTCACACTGTTCTTCGAATTGAGATACGGTTGATTACTAGACATCAAAATGACTTATGGATCATTATATTAAAGTACCAAAACAATTAGAATTCATTTAATCTATTTTTATTATGTCACTTGTTCTTTTCACTAAAGGTAATGTCAATTTTAAATAAAATGAAACTCATTGAGTGATACCGGTCACATGTTCTTTTTTCTCGATTTTGAGTAGGTTAGTTGTTAGATACCCAATATATTGACCCAAAAATTTAATACATATATATCACATGTTAGTAGATTAATATACCATACATAAAATAATGATCAATACTAGAATAGTTTAGGTCTAGTGATTTTGGAAACAAGGAAACATAAAGAACTAGTTCATAAGATCCTCTCATTAAGTTATTCTTTACTAGAATATTTATGAGTAATAACATTTCTAAAAACATTATTAATACCTAATAATATGAATGATAAGTAAGGGTGATCATATATGCTCAATAATTATAAAAAATGGATATATCAATGATCATATTAGAAAAATAACTAAAAAAGAGTAGATAAAATGGTGGGAAAATTATTTAATTACATAAAAGACACACTTCAAGTCATATCATCCATATAATTCATTACCATCCCTTCCATTTTCTTTCTTTTTCGAAATGGAAACACTACATTGTTGACATTTATCACTTTCCTTCAAGTTCCCTCCACTTCCTTTGATGAAATATAATAAATACCAATAATGCAGGCATGGTAAGGTTTTGAGGGAGAGTAAGTATTTTGAAGGAATTGTTTGTAGGAGTTGTCAAACAATTAATTAGGTATAAAATAGATACTATTATGAAAAAAACATATTATTTTATAATAAAAAACAACCTTCTCATTGAATTCGGAGTTGCAGCCTCGAAGTCCAATCTCTCGCGAGCATGGTCTGTTTTGAACAAACTACCCCAACTCGAACAAAGGAATCCACCTATATAGGAATGAAATTTATATGTGAGTAATACTAAAAATAAAGAAATTAAACATAAATATGAAACAATCAACTACTTCTTATGGAGGTCACATCTTCATGCTATTTGTGTAAATTCTTCAATCAGGTATGTTGCGCATTCGTTTCTAAGAACATTTATATTTTTCTTGTGAATATGTGTTTTTTTGACCATCATAGTAGTACTGTAAAAATATAAATAAAGAAATTATTAATAAATATTTTAAATTATATAGTAATTTTCATTTAAAATTACTATTTAGGGATACTAGTTTGTTCATGTAATATAATCCCTCTCGTAAATTAAAAAATATAATAACTGTAATCTTTTCCATTGGTTTGTTTCAGACACTACGGAAACATTGAGTTTAATAAGTAATTTGTTTTGATATTTGTTTGGATAGTAAAATATTATTATATATACTCTGATAGTTTTATAGTTTTAGAACTTTTTTTCGTTCTCATCCTTATCCCTCACGTCATTCGTTGTTTTATATGATAATCATACAATACCCTATCATAATAGAATCCTCATTAAAATATACTATAAATTATATAACATGATTTTTAGATAAAAAATGATGGATGTGGTTTATTAATTATTGAAAAATTCCATCATGTGTGGATGGTTTGTTGTGTATCAATACATTGAATCTAGGAAATAAATTTTTGGAGTATACAAATTTCTCGCAATGAGCATCCAATGCTGCCTAAAAACACAAAAAATATTAAGTAATGAAAGAAAAGAAAATATAATTGATATGATTAAATTATAGATTATTTCCCCTATATCATCGGTATTAAATATATTATGTCATATGAAATTTTTTGTTCAAATGATTTGATTAAACCAACCGCTATTTTATCCTTTTTTGGGCTTTACTTTTGTTTGTTCTGTAGAGGAGACGTGAGGACTAACGAGTCTATTTTTTTCACAAGAAAATCCCTTTAGTTTCCTTTCATATATACATCAACCAAAAATATGAAATGTATTTTAGTAATAATTAACACAATATATCATCTTTTTGAAAATAAAATCATGAAACATACTTCATGTATACATTTACAACTGAGCCACCTAGCCAATCATAGTCGAGGATTTCAATTACACTCTCAACACCAATGAATTATGTATCTTCCTCTCCATACATATTTTCTTCAAAATCAATCATGTTATTACCACCACTTTTTAACATTGTTTCATCTTTTACCTTAAATGATAGTAAATTTGGATATAGAATGGGCACGGTAATGGTGCTTTTGGTAGCCCTCTTGGATCAGTTGGTCAATTATTTAGATGGTTTTGAGGTGGTATTTAATTTCAACCCCTTCTCTTTCACCTTCTACAATAAAATTCACCAGTTCAGACCTTATTTCAATAATTTTTAATGGTTTAGGTTGAATAGTAAATTGGAAATTAATACCTCCTTTTCGACGTGTTTTTTTACAAGATATGACAACCATGCAATGAATGTTTCAAAATATTTTTTGAATATATGAATATATTCATCGTCAATTACAAAAGGTAGCTATGTAATCGCCTCATGGGATATGCTGATCAACACTCGCACTTTGACATGTTATAAGTGGTCTTGTGTGTATCATGTCATTTTGAATATTGAACACCATAGCCCTCGCTATAAGGTGAGAGGTGGGTGTTTCTAGATATAAATAACACTCATTATCACCTTATTGAATATCAATATAATAAAGCAATCAATGTATATATGATTCATATTTCCCAGAAACATTTATTATAACATTTATTACGTCAACTAGGACATCTCTTTGAGGGGAATAGCTAGCCCCATAGTTGGTGGGGTTGGTGTGGGATCTCCACAAGGTGGCTATTCTTGAGTTTCTTCTTATCCTTGACTCCCCCCATACAAGTTTCCATACTTTCTCTATACTATTGGAATTGTTCTTAAAGAGTAGATATTCTTTCTCTCATATATTTTATTAATTCACTTTGATCCTACCCTTGTTTTCTTTCTCAAAATATGTTCGGGGATTCACCCCAAAACCCAAAGTTTTAATGCAACCATACTGTTCTGAGCACTTCAAGGCCACTGACAGTTTGTGTTCATCTAGTATAGATTTTGATGCTTCCTATGAATTTTAAATATAAAAAATATAGAAAAATATTTGATCATTATTATGTAATAGTAATATAAAGAAAAAAGTTGTTATGTAATACTTACACATGTTTTCCCACACTTTTTGTCTGTTTTCATCTATTAGTATCCCATATTTATTTACACGTGCCTCCTTCCCTAACACATTGCATGGGATGGAAGTGTCTTTTTATTTTGATTCATCGATATACATATGAAAATGGGAACATAATTATGGCGTTTTTTTATGTCACATAAAATTATTATGGTGGATTTAATATATGTATCAATTTTTTAGGTGAATTATACCCCATCCTTAAGTTACAGTAGGTGTATACTAGTTTTGTTTCCCATTCCTTATTTCCATAAATCAGTTTTTGTTTCATAAATATAAATTGTCACTGAATGTGATGGATAATCATATCTTAAAACAATGTATGAATAGCCATAATGTTCTTGAAAATTCACATCTGAATGATGGCTAGTAAATGAATACCATACTTCTTGGATTATCAGGTCTTCATAGATAAGCAGTACATGTAGGTTTATTTTCCCATCATTAACATTAAGATGATTTATTATTAGGATTATAAAAAAACTCTATGAATACTTTTGAATAGAATTAATACATATTTATTATGGGAGTAATCTACTATAAATACACTCTACAATGGATGATGAAGAGTAATTCAGTGATTTATTATTTTATTTATTATTGAAATAAATAAATGATATCATAATGATACTATAATATATTCCCACATTAGTGTCCTATGTCTGAGAAAAACATGGTTCCAAAAATCTACATCATTTGACACCTATTTTCGGGTGACAATTCTAATATAACTGCTGAACATGGCCTTGTTGGGGTTGACATGTTGGCCCCAAAATTCCATCCAACATCATATTTTATGCCTTCGACTTTCTCCTTGATGATATTTTCTAACACTATAAAACTACAATGACCTTGTTTTTTCTTCATCTCACTTATTTTGCCACCTAACATTTCCCCAGAATCAACATCATTAATATGTTCCTCTAGAGAGGTAGCATCAACTTGTGGATATGGTCATTTTACCTCACTAGGAGCAGTAGTAGGATTAGAAACCTATTTTTACTTAGCACTGGGAGCACCAACACATATAGAAGGTCGTTCCTCTATAATGCGAGTATCAGCAGGTTGAGAGACCGATTATTAATAGGAATTGGTACCACGAGCATGTGTAGAATTCATTATCAGTTAAACTGGTCTAAAATTTAATTTAGATTATATAAATGCAGCAGAAAATGGATAATAACATTATGTAACATGATGTGTATTACAAAAAAACTGATTATTAAACTATATTTTTCTTTTTTAAAGGCAGATATGATTTGACCCATCTATCGATGATCTAAATCCCTTCATTGTGGTATGCTATGATATACAAAAATCCATCTAAAATATGACCGATGTGAAATGATAATGATGTCCCAATGAAAGAGTCATCCTTGGTTGAATTTTCATATGACCCTTCATTCGGTTTGGTTGATAACAGAACAATTGACCACTTTCAGTTTGTGTGATCTGGAACATAAAATACTTATACAACCAATTATTCCATTATAAACGGTTCGTCTTAGTACCCTTCTTTACTAAAATCAACTTCAACAAATCCCAATTCATCAATATTAAAAACACTTCTATTATCAACACACTTTCATTGAAATTCGGCACTTTGAATGTTGTATAATCCTACTCCCATATTTTTTTGATGATGCCAACGTATGACATATTTTCATAAATTTGATTTCTTTCCTTGTTATCAGAAACAAGCATTGCTTCAACCATGAGTGTAACACTACTATTTTTCATGGTACTATCTTCATCATGATCATTTTTGAGAATGTATAACCATTAATTACATAACCATTATAAGATAATACATACACACTTGGTCCTCCGACTATCCATATAAGTCATTCTGAAATTGAATCCCAATTTTCTGCTGACTCCTTCAAAATATGGTCCCCAAACCATCCTATAAATTGGTGATTATCTATATTTGATATCTATCTTCCATCCCTTGATGGATTCAATTGCCTAATAATTTCTTTGCGGGTTTCTAATTTTGGGGAAATATACAAACTAGTATGAGAAATGTAAATGTGGGCTTAATCCAGGTCTATAATATTGATAGTGAGAACACAAATTCCACAAATTCCTTCACCCACAAGCTACCTAGTGTGACGAGATTTTTGTAGACCAATTCATTCTATTCAAGACAATAATTCAGTACAGAATTCAACAACTTCCTTGAAAATATATCTCTCTAAAATGCAACCCTCTGGCTAACATCGATTTTTGACATACCCTTTCAAAGTCATTATATTTTGTTCAATGTGGAACATCAATATACCATGTACATGTCCACATAGTCAAATCGCTCTCCATATCTAACGATCAAATGAACCATCATATCAATGAATATTTTTAGGAATTATATTTCAATTCACATAATATGATGACAATTTCCCTTTCCATAGTCAGTAATTTTATTGGGTCTATAACATTTATACATATAGATTTGAAGAAGTAACAAATGCTGGTTAACGTATGATGGATATTCTTGGTTAAAATTAAACATAAATCTTTAGGCATTATATCTTGAATCAAAACATTGAAGTCATCTAAATTATGTACCCTTTAAAAATTGATCATTGTCATGATGTTCTTGATATTTGATGGATACCACTCTAGAACCCTTACATCATTCAAGATGTTTTAAAACTGGTATCTCTCCCTCCTGGAAATAGTGAAAGAAACTTGAGGAAGAAGAGTTTTATTTTTACCCTTCATTGGTGCCAAATCTTCTCATATTCTCATTTCAATCATGTCCAACCAATACTTAATTTAGTCCTTTGTTTTTTGGGTGAATTTAGAAATTTTTCAGTGACACTATCATTTACAATTTTTTTCAACATGAATCACATTAAGAAAATGTCTAACATATAGAAAATTCTAGTATGGTAATTTTAAAAAAACTAATCTAATTATCCAACTGGTTTTCCTAAGGTTTTTTCAAAACTATTTTCCCAAAGTACTATCCAAATATTTTAATTTCTAAAATAGTCTTTCACCTATTACGGGATATGGTGTTGTACATTATTTTAAACATCCATATAATGATTTCATCCAAGATCAGTCCATATGTCATCAGGGTAGAAATATGTGATGTCCTTGAAACATGATTTTCGATGAATATATCAACCTAACAAATAGTGTACCATTGCAGACAAGAGACCATTGAGTTTCTTTAATGATATATCTTAAAAAAATTTCCTATGTTGGAAAGTCATTTATCATCCCATAAAACAAGGATCTCAATGTGTAATCTCTATTTCTAGAAGCATCATACAACTTGACACATGAATCCCATAATAATTTCAAATCATCAATTAATAGATCCAAATAAAAATTAATATCATTACCTATTTATTTTGGTCCTGATATTAACATAGATAACATGATGTATTTTCGATTCATGTATAACCATGGTGGAAAGTTATAATTTACCAACATAACTGGCCCTGTACTGTGAGTTCTTCTTTGAAAACCAAAAGGATTCACTCCATTTGTACATAATGCGAGACAAAGGTTTCTCAGATCATTTCAAAATTCAGGATACTCATGATCAATTCTATAACAATGAAGAGATTCTATCAGGTGATTTAGTCTCCAATATTTATTTATTGTTTTTTTCTTGCCACCTTAATTTCCCAACAGTCTCCTCTCTTCTATATAGGCACCTAAATTTTTTAATGATTGGAAAGTACCATAAAATGTTTATAGGATCATATTAATCATTATTGTATCGAGTAGCACCACAATTTGGGAATTATCTAAGAGATTTTTTGTCCTTGAAATATAGTATAAAATCATTCGGGCATACATTGATTCTTTCATAGATCATACCCATCGAGTGTAGAATATGTTTGGCATCGTATGTTCATCTCGACAGCTCATTATCTTTTAGGAGCATGTCATTCAAGATATCAAGTAACTCTATAAAACTGGCAGCACTCCATCTATTTCTTAATTTCAAATTTTGAAACATTATTATGGGTTAGAATGATGTATTTTTAGTGAAACCATCATATAATGGATTTTGTTCAGAACTCATTTAACGTCTCAAACAATTTAGGGAAATCTGAGAGTTTATCTTCAATTATCCTTGTCATTTACTCAATGTGATATTCATCATCCTTCACATCTATAATCACATCCTTCATATGGTCTTCATCATTATCCACACGTGTAATCATATTATATGATCTATAAAACAAAATGTTATCCCATTCACTAGCTACATTCTCTTTTTCCCCAGGTGTATTCCAACATTTATAACTTCGATCTATTTAGTTATAGATAAAGAGTTCTTGTAACACCTCGACCCCAGTTACCCAGAGTTGGTACATTATTACATAACATTAAAATTATACAAGGAATCATGTTTCTAAAGACCGATTAGTTTAGTAGACTTGGAAGTACTATACACATTTATAAGTTTTACATTACATCAATAAATAAAAACATCAACAACATTTTTCCCATTTTGAACATACTTATATCCTTACACTATCCCTGCAGGGCAACCATAAAATACTTCTTCACATCCTGGGAAAAATAAAACATAGAAAGGGGTGAGCTCAGATGCTCAGTAAGGATTACAATATAGAAAAAAAATTCATAAATAAGAATAAAAATTTAAGGCAATGTATAATACTAAAATAAAAGCCTTTTAAACTTAAACATTAGCATAATATGGAAAAGATAAAATAAAATAATTCCATTTACTTATTCACATGGATATTCCACTAGTCTAATAATCACATGCAATATCAACAGCCACTTTCATAATGATAGATTGCATAATTCTAGACTTTATAACGACATAGTCAATGCCATGTGACAAGACTACAAATAAGCTTTTGTAAAGGCATTGTGCCAAGTCACTAGTTTGTCTCATGAGACCTACCGATGCATCAAGGATCTATAGAGGGCTCCACCCGTCACTTACTATGTCCAATGCATTCCTCATATGAAAAGGTTAAAACATAACATAAACATTCGTATTAAAACTAGAATACGAAATGTCAATACTTTATCCATAAAAAATGAATGGTATAAAAATAACACATCTACAGACAAACATATCCCAAGACCTTCAATACAATATGGAACATTTTTATCATAATAAATCAACATAGATCAAGAATAATATCTCATAGAGGATGTTGACATACTTGAAAATGATTAGTAAAAATCATTGACAGAAATATCCCTTTTCCATGAAATACTTTAAAAGTCACATAATTTATAAATAAAATCATTTAAAAGATATTTGTGAATCAAAGATTCCCATAACACTTTGATACAATTGAAAGAAATTAACATTTTAAAAAACTCATGTCCATATAAATAAATCCTTAAAACCATTTTGAAAACATGGAAATTAATGAGAACGGTTTAGAAGAATAAATATTTAAAACATTTAAAATGATGTTTTAGTAAAATGGCCCGTTAAAAATAATCCCTTTGAAAACTATTTTATGAAACATGGACATGGATAATAAATATGTCCCTGTAGATACTCATGTAAAAACAATCTCGGATAATAATGAGATTGAGGAAATAAACCTTACATGGTACTTTTCCTTGGATGAGCGTAGGCTAACCTCATGTATAATAGTTAAATAATTTTTATTAAATTATTCAATAACTGTATACATAACTATGATATCATATATGATCCTCTAAACTTTCTTTGTTAACAATATGATAGTAGTATCATTGTTTCGGGTGTTAACTGATTAGTTTTCCTTTATATGCTTGGTTACGTAAGCCATGTTTGTTAAGGATAGGATGTATTTTATTCATATACACATTGATATTAAGTTTGTAAACATTATTTTTCATCATATAATGAAAATTATTCTTGAATGATAACAATGGGGAATGAATCTCATCACGTTCGTGGAGATGGTAATCCGTATGTACGCACGAGTGACAATATCATTATATTGATGTTGAAATAGTGTGTAATTGGATGGTATATAATATATAAATAATAATTAACATGTTATAATTATTATTTACATCAATTATACTCATTATTATACCCATCCAAAGAATTAAATGTTAGAATAACAAACTACATAACGAGTGGAGACGGTTAGCCGTACGTACGCACTCATGGTGACTTTTTCATTTATAGGATGGGTAGAAGAATGAATATGGTTTTAACATATTTATAATAACATCACATTAGGTATTAGATACTTGATTTATTATTTTTTTATGGAAACAACCAAGAAATAGGAAGTGGAAGATGAAATGAACTTGGAAGAGGTTGGTGAAATTAGTACCTCTTCTTTGGGTGTTTCCTTTTGAGTTGATCAAAAGGTATCCTTAGGGTGGCTTTATAATCAATGTAAGAACTATATATTGATGTGAGGAATGTCGGGATGATGTTTGGTTAGGGTTTGGACGAGCCAAATGACATTGGAGGTGTGATTTTGAGAGAAGGGGAAGTTCATTTTTATAAGAGAGGTGTCACTTTAGGAAATTCTTGAAATATTATTTTATAATAAAACAGGTTTTGATTTATAAAGGCATCAAAATGATATATTTCGAGTATAAGGTGGGGATGGGTCGAGAACCTCTCAAACAATAGGTTTTAGACAGGTTGAGGTTACCATATTAACCTTATCTTTTATATTTAACTCTTAGTTAAATAGTTTGATATTTACCATGTCTCTTTGTATTTTTATATTATATGGTAAATAAATGTACTATAACAAGACAAGAGAACCCCAAGTGGTTCATTATTAATATATATATCCTTATCTAAGTCTTTTTCCAGAACATTTTATTTTTAGGAACAATATATCAATTAATAATATAGTATTTATTTTAATACACAATTATGTCAATTTAGACACTATTTAGTATTTGGTTTTTGTGAAAATCATAACACCATGATTACATCGAAAAAAATCATTTAATAAAATCTAACATGTCATATTAACCTAGAAATTATTTTAATTCATCAACAGTCTCAAATTACATTTATTTGGACATTTATAATATCAATTATTTTAATCATCATTAATAAGGTAATTATAGTTTCATCATTGTGTCATAAATAAATTTAATTATTTAATTTATTAAAATTATAAATAAAATATCATTATGTTCTAATTATTTTTATATTTCTAATTAATGTTTTTAGTTGAAGATATAACATATATAACTTCTTGTAAAAATTGTTTTACTAAAAGATATATGCTTTTATCATTTTTGTTTTTACTTTATATTAATTAATATAAAGTGTCATTATCACTCTCATGTGGCTCCATCGGGTCTCAAAATAGACTCAAAGTTACCCATGGTCAAACATGTATCAACCAATAAAAATAGGACATACGTTTTGGTAATTTAATATTATTATAATATTATTTTTACCCTTATTTAACGGATTTACCCTTTAACCACGGTAAATAAAATACATATTGAAGTAAATATTGATAATGTCTTAAAATAAAAGTTACCTATCTAAACAATTTGGACATCCTGATTAAAAATATGGAATCCATTTTTCCAAATTCAAAACACAGAATTGGCATAAATTAATTTTACATTAAATCCCGTTGTAAAAACTAAAAGCGTGTTTTTAAGAAATAATAGATATCAAAAAATTGACAGATGTTTATGTTCAGTTTAATTATAAAATTACATCCAATGACCTAAATTATATTAAATGACAAAAATATAATCTAATGATACTTAAAAACCATTCAAATGTATAATCTAACACTATAATTATTTTTATTGAATTTTTTTTAATTAAAATTTACCATTCATTAAAAATTGAAAGTTTTCAGAGAAGTACCAAAAATTCACCCCAAGACAATTTGGATATTATGAATCAAAAAATGAAGTCTATTTTTAAAGGTAAAATTTATAAAATTTCAAAAAGTGGGTATTAAATTTTACAATGGCTATTTTGATTGGTTGTGTTGTGTTTGAACTCGATGTGGCTTAGAATGCAAGCTACTACATTATTCAAAGGGAAACGTACCATAGAAACTTGGGGTGTCACATTCTCTCCTGTTTAAAATAATTTCTTCCCCAAATTTTCAATAATATCACTGCAAAAAAGGATTTGGGTGGTTCCTCATCATTATTTCCTCAGGTTACCATGTTGCCTCATCCATCTTATGGTTTCTCCATAGAACATTCAACAGACAAGTTGTTCGGTTTCTCAACACTTATTCTCTGGAATCAATAATTCTGATAGGCTCTTCGCAATAAGGCAGATAGGGTAACATTTCTCTTTCTTCAAAGGTGAGTACATGCATTGGGTCAGACATGTATTTTCTCAATAGTGATATGTAGAACACATCATGAACTTTGGAGAGACTTGGAGGGATTACCAAACGATAAGCTACTATTCCAATTCATTCTAAAATTTCAAATCGTCCAATGTACCTAATACTCAATTTAACCTTCTTAACAAAATGTATAGCACCCATCCATGGAGATACATTCAAGAAAAAATGGTCTCCTACTTTAAATTACAAATCCTTACTTCAGTTATCAGCATAGATCTTTGGCATACTTTGGGATGCTTTGATGTGGGTTTGGATATTCTTCACTTTTTCTATTATTTTTTCAACAATTTCTAGACCTATGAGTTTTATTTCATCAACATCATCCCAAAAAGTTGGTGTGCGACATCTCTTTCTATATAATGCTTCATATGTTGCCATCTGAATACTTGAATGGAAGCTATTTTTATAAAAAAAAAATTCTACTAGAGAAAACTATTGATCCCACTTGAAAGTCAAGTGAGAAAGATATCAACATGTCTTCTAAGGATTTAATAGTCCATTCTGATTGTTCATTGGTTTGAGGGTGGTAGGCAGTTTTTAAACAATGTTCAGTATCCAGAGCCTTCTAAAGAACTTTTCAGAATCTTGATGTAAAATGGGGATCATGATCAGAAACAATTGATAGGGGTACACCATGAATTCTTAAAAAATCATTAATATATTGTCATGCAAGACGTTCAAGTGGTAAATATTATCTTATAGAAAGAAAATGGGCTGACTTGGTAAAATGATCAATAATGATCCATATTTCATTATTCCTTCTAGGAGTCTTTGGTATCCCCATGACAAATTCCATCGTAATATTATCCCATTTTCACTCAGGTATGAGAAGAGGTTACATGACTCCTCTAGGATGTTTCCTTCCAACTATCACTTGTTAACAAACCATAAATCTTGACACAGAATCATTAATCTCTCTCTTAATGTTGTCCCACAAAAAATGTTCCTTAAAATCTCTATACATCTTCATGCTACCAGGGTGTTGGAGAAATTGGAGCTATGCCCATCATCCAAAAATTCTCTTTTTAGATCAGATATTCCAGGAACACAAAGTCTCTCCCAAATTTCAAAATCCCATCTTCATATATGAAGTCGATCAATCTCCCATTGTTCACAGCATTAATTTTCTTTGGAAACTCCACATCATCAGCCTGAGAACTTTTTTTCTTTCATGTAAAGATGGTTTGGCAACCATTTGAAAAGGTATCGATGTTTTACCTTCTATGATTATTACTATATCAATTTTTACTAGATCCAAGTACATAGGATCCCTTTCAACTCTCATCTTATTCAGAACTCCATGATACTTTTTAATCAAAGCATATTCCACCTTATTTTCCTTCCATGGGTGGTAGTTTATAGTGAAATCATAATCCTTGAGTAGTTAAAGCCCTCGTCTTTGCCTCATTTTAAGTTATTTCTGTGAGAAAATATACTTCAAACTCTTTTGATCGGTATATATCTCACATTTTTCAACATAGATATAATGTCTCCAAATATTCAAAGTAATGATTATAGCTGGTAACTCAAGATCATGAGTAGGATAGTTATTTTCATGAGTTTTTAGTTGTCGTGATTCATAAGAAATAACTGTACCATTCTGCATAAGGACACAACCAATTCCTTTCTTTGAAGAATCACTATAAATAACAAACCCATCGTTCCTGGATGGTAGAGTCAAGATAGGAGAATTGAATAATCTTGTCATCAGTTCTTCAAAACATTCTTCACACTCTTTTTTCCAAACAAACTTAACCCCTTTACGTGTGATCTTGATTAATGGGTTAGCCAGCAGGGAAATATTCTGGGAGAATCTTAAATAAAAACATGTTAAACCACTAAAACTTCATACCTCAGTTATACTCGTCAGTGCTGGCCATTTTTGGATTTCCTTGATCTTTGAAGGATCAATAGAGATTCCATCCTTAGAGACAATATGGCCAAGAAAATAAATATATTGATACCAAAATTCACACTTTCTAAACTTACCATATAATTCCTTTCTTATGAGGGTTTTCAGAATAGTGCGCAAGTGATTTTCATGATCTTCATAGCTTTTTGAGTATATAAAGATATCATTAATAAATACCACTACTAATTCATCAAGATATTCCTTGAAAAAACTATTCATTAGATCCATGAAGATAGAGGGTGAAATATTCAATCCAAAGGAATTACTGTGAACTCGTAATACTCATACCTGGTTTTCAATTCTATTTTCAAAATGTCTTCTTTATTCATATACAACTGATGATATCCAAATCAAAGGTCAATATTTGAAAAATATTGAGCTCCCTGAATTTGGTCAAATAAATCATCACTGTGGGGTAGGGGATACTTGTTCTTTATTATTATAGCAATGATCTCCCTGTAGTCAATGCACAACCAAATAGATCTGTCTTTATTATTATCAAAAAGGATCGGGGCCCTCTAGGGAGAAACAGTAGGGTGAATAAATCCCCTATTACTCAATTAATCAAATTGTTTCTTTAGTTACACTAATTCCACAGGGGCCATTCTATAAGGGGTATTAGATATGAGCCTTGAACAAGGAATTAAATTAATGTAAAACTCAATTTCTCATTCTAGAGGATGTCCAGGTGAATCTTATGGAAACACATCAACATATTCTTTCACAAAAGGAACGTCCTCTATTAAAAAATTCTTTTCCCAACCCATATTTATTTCATTTTCTTCCTCCCCAATAATTGAATTTAATAGAGCTACTGGGGGGATCTAGATAAGAATCAGGTGGAGACGTTTCTACTCTAAAGATAAGGTACTCCTTATCATCATAAAAAATTGTAACCTTTTTCTTCTTACAATAAATTTTCACATCATTATCTGAAATCCAATCCAAACAAAATATTTTATAAAATTCAATCATGGGTATGATGATAAGATCAGTAGATAAAAAACATTTATATACCCTAATGGGAACTGATTCACAAATCATTGTTGCAAGGATACTTATCTTAGTGGTTTTGACTGAAAACTCCCTTGTTATGTCAAATTAAAAATATCTAATTTTCTTAGCAAAATGGGAAGATATGAAACAATGTAATGTTCCAGAATCAAATAAAGCATTGGATAAAATTGATGAAACCATTAAATTACCATCCACCACGTCTTTCGAAGCTTCACCCTCAGCAGTAGTGATCGCATAAGCTTGGCCTTGATTCCTTCGCCATTTCTGAGGTATGTTTCTTTGGCGCTTAGGAAATTAGTTTTCATAATGAACATTTTCTCTACAATTATAATTCAACATTGACAGCCTCTTTCTTCCCCTTGCAGTAACGAGCATGGTGTCCTTTTTAACCACACTTGTAACAGACATTCATTCCCTTCAGGCATGTACCAGGGTGTTTCTTCCAACATTACCACTGGATGGATATTCAAATTTTCCCTTCATCCCCTTATTTCAATTTCCAGAGTGTTCAACAGATCTCTTCTTCTCATTCTTTTCACTGAAGTGGTACGAATTAGAAAATTACTCTTCAGTCTTGATAGTGGTTGGGAAAATATCTTTGTATGATAAGAAGGATTGTAAGACTACTTCTCGATGGTGAAATGGTTTTAACCCATAAATTAATCGATCAATATTACTACATGGGTTACGTATATAATCTGTTTCATTTCTTTCTAACCTTGTAAAGTTAGCCTCATACTTTGCAACATTCTCATCCTCCTTTTTCCTCAGACTCAAAAATTTGGCTTTCCATATCCCCTCAATGGCCACGAGGAAAGTATTTTTATAGGGGAATATCTTTAAACTCCATCCATTATATGGTTGATACTTCTTAATCTTCCTTTGTGTTATGGATTAATGACCACTATTGATGTGCTGCTCCCACGAGGCGATAAACTATCGTGCCAATTTTTTCCCTTTTGCAACTTCCCAAAACATGAAATATGTTCTCTAAGGAACATATCCATTACTTAGAAAATAATGGATTTTTACTCTCATTTAATGTTGGTGGTTGTTTCCTCATGAAGTAGTCTAACATTGATCATCCTCATTGTGGATCAGGGTGCTCTATATGGGTAATGTTATTATTCATAACTCGAGTGAGTTGTCCTAGTTTGGTGATAAGCTGATCAGCACTAGTTTCAACACCAGCACCACTATAATTATCTTGAGTAGGAGACAAATCCCTACATGGATTATGTGGGTTGATAAAGATTCCATTCCTCCAACTAGGAAATATTTCTAAACAATGGTATACACTAGATTAGTTAATGAATCACAATACATAATTCCAAACTTTTAAAACAGTTATCATAAATTGAACAGTTTATGGATATAATCCATAATCATAAAAAAATTTTCCTTGATAAATTACATACTCATAAACCCTTCATAACATTTTGTAATGAAAATGAGAATTATCCTAATCATATCTCTTGGGAGTGCCATAACCAAGAGTGCAACAGGGGCCGTTTTCATGCACCAGTTTCCATTCGAGATTAGCTCAAAGTGGTGTTTTCAGGTTTTACCCCTAGGTACATATATGCTAGAGATTCCACTACCTGCTCATATCCAGACAGGGATGTATTTCTTTAAAAACTCAAAAAATCTATACACTACCCATTTATATGAAGTTCTTCTATATTAATAATCAAAGTCTATCTTAGGGTAGTTTTCTCTAATCATAGTTTTTCTAAATCTAGTTTCCATGGTATATACAAAACTTCCACTGATACATACTGTAGCACCCCCACCCCAGTTACCTAGAGTTAGTGCAGTATTACATAACATTTTTATGATACAAGGAATCATGTCCCAAAATACCAAACAGTTTAGTTGCCTTGGAAGTACTAGATACATTCATAAGTTTTTCATTACATCATGAAATAAAAACATCAACAACATTTTTTCCCTTTTGAAAACACTAATTTACTTATCCTATCCCTTTAGGTAAACAATAAAATACTTCTTCACATCCTGGGAGAAATAAAACAATGGAAGGGGTGAGTTTAGATTCTCAGTAAGGTTAACAGTATAGTGGAAACTCTCATAAATAAGCATAAAATTTTAAGGTAATGTATACGACTACAGAAAATCCTTTTAAACTTACAATTCATCATAATATGGAAAATATAAAAAAATTAATATCATTTAATTATTCACATGGATATTATACTAGTCTAATAATCACATGAAATATCAATAGACACTTTCATAATAATGGAATGCATAATGCCAGACTTCATAACCACATAGTCAAGGCATTGTGCCAATACTACAAATAAGATTTTGTCAAGGCCTTGTGCCAAGACACTAGTTTGTCTCATGAGACCTACCGATGCATCAAAGATCTATAGCATGCTTCACCTATCAATTACTAAGTCCAATTCATTCCTCACAGAAAAAGGTTTAAACAAAACATAAACATTCGTATTAAAACTAGCGTACGAAATTTCAACACTTTATCTATAAACCATGAAAGATATAAAAATAACACATCCATAGTCAAACATATCACAAGACCTTAAATACAACAGGGAATATTTTTATCATAATTAATCAACCTCGATCAAGAATATTATCCTATAAAGGATGTTGACATAGTTGAAAATGATCAGTAAAAATATTTGAGAGAAATATACCTTTTTCATGAAATAATATATAATCCATATAATTTATAAAGGAATTCATTCAAAAGATATTTTCCAATCAAATTTTCCCATACCACTTTGAAACTTTTGAATGAAATGAAAATTTTAAGACCTTAATGTCCATGTAAGTAAATCATTAAAACCATTTTTAAATCACAGACATTAATGATAATGGTTTAGAAAAATAAATCTATAAAAAATTTAAAATAATGTTTTAGTTAAATAGTCCCTTAAAAATAAACCCTTTGAAAACTATTTTATGAAACATGTACATGGATAATAAATATATCCCAGAAGATACTCACGTAAAATGATCCCGGATAATAATGAGATTGAGGAAATAACCCTTACCTTGTACTTTTCCTTGGTCGAGGGAACATTAAACAAATGTATAAAAGTTAAATCATTTTTATTAAATTATACAATAACTATATATATAAATATTATATCATATATGATCCACTAAAATTTCTTTGTTAATAAAATTTTAGTAGTATAATCATTTTGGGTGTTAAGTGATATGTTTTACATTATAAGCTTGGTTACATAAGCCATGTTTGTTAAGGATAGGATGTATTTTATTCATATGCAGAATGATATTAAGTTCATAAAAATTATTTTTAATCATAAAATGAAAATTATTCTTGAATGATTACGATGGGGAATTAATATGATCGCGTTCGTGGAGATGGTAATCTGTACACATGCACGAGCGACAATATAAATATATTGATGGTGTAATAATATGTAATTATATGGAATATCCTATATAATAAATCATTAAAATGTTGTAATTATTATTTATATAGTCATAATCATTATTATACCCATCCAAATAATGAAGTGTTTGAATAACGAAGTACACCACGACGTGGAGATGGTAAGCCGTACGTACACACGTATAGTGAATTTTCCATTTATAGAATTTATAGAATAATGAATATGGTTATACCATATTTATAATAACATATAATTATGTAGTATTTATTTGAGATATTAATTTTTATGGAAACAACAATGAAAGAGGAAGTGGAAGAAGAAAATAATTTGGAAGAGGGTGGTGAAATTATTACCTCTTCTTTGGGTGTTTACTTTTGAGTTGATCAAAATGGATCTTTAGGTTAGCATTATGATAAATGTAAGGACTCTATGTTGATTTGAGGAATGTTGGGTAGATATTTTGGTAGGGTTTCTCCAAGAAAAATGGCTTTGGAGTGGTGATTTTGAGAGAAGGACATGTGACCTTTTATAAGAGAGGTGAAGGTCACTTTTGGAAAAGCTTGAAATATTATTTTATAATAAAATCATTTTCTCTTTATAAAATCTCCAAAAATATTTATTTCGATTATAAGGGTGGGATAGGTATAAAACCTCTCAACCAATAGGTTATAGATAGTTTTAGGTTAACATATTAACCTTATCATTTAGATTTAACTCTTAGTTAAATAGTTTGACATTTTCCATGTCTCTGTGTATTTTTATATTTTAAGGATAATAAACACAATATAATAAGACAAGTGAACCCCAAGTGATTAATTATTAATATATATAACAATATCTATGTTATTTTTCTAAACAATGTATTTTTAGGAATATTATATCAATTAATAATACAGTATTTGATTTAAAAAATCAATTATGTCAATTTTGACACTATCTAGTATTTGTTTTTTCTGAAAATCATAACAGCGTTATTACATTGACAAAAAATAATTTAATGAAACCTAAAATATCAAATTATCTTATAAAATAATTGGATTTCATCAAAAGTCTCAAATTACATTTATTTGAATATTTATAATATCAATTATCTTAATCTTTATTAATAAGGTAATTACCGTATCTTCATTGTGTAATAAATAAATTAAATTATTTAACGTCTAAAAAATATAAATAAAATACCATTATATATAAAAAAATTTATATTTCTAATGAATTTTTTCAGTGTAAGTGATAACTTATATATACCCTCATAAAAATTGTTTCACTAAACGATATATGTTTTTGTCATTTTTGTATTTACTTTAAATTAATTAATATAAAGTGTCATTATCACTCTCAAGTGGATACATGGGGTCCTAAAATATACTCAAGGATGACCATGGTCAAAAATGTCTCAACCAATAGAAATATGACACATTTTATGGTAATTTAATAATATTATAATATATTTTTTACACTTATTTACTGGATTCACACCTTTAACCACGATAAATAAAATATTTACTAAAGTAAATATTCATAATGTGAAAAAATAAAATATATCTATTTACACAATTTGGACCTCATGATTCCAAATATGGAGTCTATTTTTTCAAATTCTAAACACATATGTGGAAGAAATTATTTTAAAATTAATTATCATTCTCAAAACGAAAAGCGTGTTTTTGAGAAATAATAACTATCAAAATATTGACACTTTTTTAAGTCTAGAATAAATTTAAATTTATATCCAATGACCTAAATTATAATAAATGACAAAAATATAATCTAATTATTCTAAAAAACCAATCAAATTTATCATTTAACACTATAGATTATTTTGATTAAAAAGTTGTTTTTAATTAAAATTTACTATTCATAAAAAATTGAATGTTTTTAGAAAAGTACCAAATATTCACCGTAATCCAATTTTGATATTAATAATAATAAAATGAAGTCCTTTTTGAAAGATAAAATTTATAAAATTTTAAAAAGTGGGTATTACTATTCATAATGACTAGTTTGATTGGTTGTGATGTGTTTGAACTCGAAGATTCTAACAACACAAGCTACTGCATTTTTCAAAGGGAAATGTACCGTGGAAGCTTGGGGTGTTACAGTTATTCCAAATCATCTAGACAAAATTTTCTTGAATAAAAAAAACATAAATAAATACGAAGGATTTGAGAAGGGTCATACCCATGATCTTTTTTATAACTTATGAACTCTTTCACCCCATCTTCATACTCTATTGTCAAACGATCGGTATTTATCCATTATTTAGTCTTATCCATACTATTTAATTCAGTGATAATAATATTTAAGAAAATAAATACACAAATTGGGCCTTTGAAATAAGGGAAACTCAACATTTGAATAATAGCTTTTATTGAATTTTGTTTCCTAGGAATCATCTCTTTATAAGTTAACACCAAATTCTTTTGAAAACTATTTATAAAGTCACACTTTAATTCCCATAAAAAAACCCAACCATTTACAAAAATTCCTATTTTAATCAACAGACCATTTTTTTTAATTACACTAGCATTAAATACACTTTCTAAACATTCGCATCAATTTATTAATGTCAACCAGGTGACCTGAGAGACCCTTAGCAAGAAACCTAAGTCCATTCGAAGTTTTTAAATTATTTCAAAGCTGTTTAAAAAAAGGAATGTTGATAACTTATAATTTTTTAATAAAAATTTCAAAACACTTAAACCATTTTAAAAGATCCACTTATGCATTTTCACAAAGACATAAATCCAAATAGAGGCACTTTATAAAGGATACATGAATAAAAAATTTACCAAAATTTTATAAAATATAAAGCTATAAAAGGTTTACCATGTATATCATGAATAAATAGTATGAAATCTATAGTTTACTACTATAATACTACTAATTAGTGAATAAGTGATACATAAATATATAAGCATCACTTGTCCATGACACTTTCAAACATAATGTCACATCACTTCAAAGTGGGAAACAATATTCCACTTGATTCTTGAATCATATACTACCTAATCTTGATACTTATAATATAATACATTAGTAAAAATCTTCCCCTTCCTGAGTATATACATTAGGTCAATGTTAAAAGACTATAGGTACTTAAATCTTCTCCTCTATCAATAGTTCATTTCACTTTTTGATTAAATATATTTCAATCAAATTTTAGTGTATTCCAAAAATATCTCATCATAAAGATAATAATAATAAAACATCATGGAAAGAACCAATATATCCAAATATATGAAATTATTTGGGATGTTTTTCTTATGTTTCCTTAACACTAGGGACCCATAAGCAACGACATGACCATCATGGACATGAACTATTCAAATCCTGACTCGTGATACTTCACAATATAAGACATACTCATTACCCAAATCATTTATGGTTATGATTTTTGTTTTCACCAATATACCATTATGGTCCATGAAGGATAACTCATGAAAAAATAAGAAAAGGAACCATAAATGATTCTTGGTTAAGGCCCTGTTAGCACTTCCAATCAGGAATAATCCTAGTTGACCCTCTAGTAATGACTGGAAATTCCCATCCAATTCCATACTGTCTAAAAGAGTCATTTACTACACTCATATCTCATTAGGGTGGGTCTTAAAAAGTACCTTGTATAATGGTGGATTCCCATATATGTATTAGGGTTTTGGGTGATGCATCTATAGCAACACCATAACTGGGGTATTTGTTGGTGAACTAGATTAATCGTCACTCTGAACTAGCCTATGCAATGATCTAGGTTATAGGATGCTTCATTAGGGAGGTGACCAATATAGTTTTTCCAATACTCAATTATGACCTTACCATTCTAGAAGAATGAGGACTTATTAAAAATATTATTTTCCATTGTTATGAATCTGTACTAAAAATTACATTGTTGACCAATGATTGAGTTGGGCTTTGAGTTGGGATCTATGCCATGGAGGTGTTTCCAGCATGGATTGTGGTTAGCCCTTCAAGGTGCACCAAAAAAATACATATTTTGATAGGAGATCAGGGTACTTGAGTTATATGAATTTCTCTAGGTATCAGGGTACATATTTTAATATGTGGGGAAAAAGTTTTCCACTTTAAGTAAATTGATAAGCTATATTCAAAATATCCTAAGAAATGAAATAAAAGAATAATAGTCCATAAATTATCAAGAAAAATAAACAATACATTACTAAATAATTCAATAAAAATATAAAAGAAACACCAATATCACTATATGAATGCATTTAGAAACAACAAACCATATCCTTATACAAATATACATTGAAAAACATGTGAAACTACACAAAAAAACATAAATGAAATTGTTGGGTTATATTCTATGGTATGATCTCCATAAAATCATGGAATCTATTATCAAAATCTACTAATAAACAACCAAATTTCTATGACACTAAACATCAATTGGGCCACATTTATCCAAGAGCTACCAAATATACATATTGGACCAAAAATGTACATATATTATTACAAGAATACTGAAAAAGGTGTCACCTGAGGAGCTAGATTTGTGGTGTAGCTGGGTTCACATAGGAGGAGGGATTCATAGTAGAGCTGTGGTTTGGTGATAGAGGCAGGGTATGTGGAGGATAACTTCATGACGGAGGAAAGATTCATAATGGTGGTGGTGGGATTCATGATTGTAGGAGTCAGCAATAGAGGAGGAGGAGGGATTCGTGATGAAGGAGGAGGGATTCATGGAGATAGAGGAGGAGGAAGAGGTGGTGGAAGAGGAGTAGGAGGATGCGGAGGAAGATTTGATAGCAGGGTTAAAATTCAATGTTATCTTGAGTCGTGTAAAAAAATGTGGAGAATGTTAGGGTTTATTTATAAAACTGGGTAATCCTTTTATCATCTCTATCTAAAAAGTGATGATAATGGATTGTTTTATCAGCGTTAATATATAACGCAATGACAAAAAATGACTTTATCGGTTCTAAAAAAGCACTGATAAACGATGTATTTATCTGTGGTAATATTTTAGCACTATTAAAGAGAGATTTTATCATCATTATCTTAGTGCTGATTAGGGACAATCTTTATCAGTGCTAAAAATTGCTGATAAAACTATAATTATAATAAATTATTTATTTTTTAAAATATATTTATAAAATTTTATGTATAATAAATACATATATATATATATATTTATAATAATAACTATAAATAAATATATTTATTTATTTATATTTACATATTTAATAAATATATATTAATTTATAATTATAAATTTATAATAAATATATTTATTATATTAATAATTATATATAATTAATATCTTTATTATAATTTTAAAACTATATAAATATTTATATATTATTTTGAATTATATTTGTATATATCTATTATAATTTTAAGAAAATTTAATGACTATAAATTTATAAATATATTATAAATATATATTTATTACATATTTATTATAAATGCATACTTAATACATATAAATTTTAATTATAGTAATAAATCTAAATAAAATTATATATATATTTGTTTCGACCCGATTCACATCATACCAGGCTCCGATGGAATGTCCTGACGGATAGTCACCCATTGTCCATTATTATAAAGAGTTTCACGTCTGGTACGATGTCCTCAGATGGTATCCAATGGGCTTATTCGTGGACCTAGAAACACCCACCAACCCTTGTATCCATGATTCATGAACCTTTATTCAAAAGGAAGGTGCTCGTTAGATGACTATTTGGCTAACGACACTTATGGGATCCACTAGTTGAGAGGATGGGAGGTCGGGCTCATCACACCTTTTTGGGGGGAATTATTTCCCAATCTGGGACTCTCTTATATATTTAATAAATGTTCATATGTTCACGAATCCTTGGTTCTTTCCTAAGTATGTGTTAGTGGATTACCCCTGGGTTTCAAGGTCAACCATTTATATGCATCAGTCAGGATCTATTGAGACGACACTACTTTAAGCCCGATGATAAGGTGATCTGAATTCTGTCATCATACAGGAAAGATGGAAATTTCATCAATATTTGGATCAAACCCATATGATGAGATTCCTACGTATCTTCATGATAGGAATCATAACCTATGTAGTTTGGTGCCACTTAATTGGACACATCGCCATTTAAGGTTATGTGATGGGGGCATGTCCATGCGGTTTTATCATCATGTGGGGAGAAAATCAAGGCTGAGGATTCATAGTCAATATTTCATGTGGTATATACTCTGACGAGGGCCATTATTTTTCAGAGAGGCATGGTCTCTTGGGTTGATATGGCCCTACTGGGGATATTGCCCAATGAACACTAGGGTGATTTGGGTGCTTGTTTTAGACCTTAGGTAGGCTTCCTATGCATCCTGATTTTCTAGGAATCAAATCCCTTGTAGTTGAATTTAAGTTGGGGTTATACTGTAAAGGAGGAACTCTTTGTGGGGGTCTGATTAGGGCTTTTCCTTGGAAATGGATCTCCCTTGAGCTTGGGCCTTCATACATGCATCCTACGTATCCTATTTTAGATAAGGAATTAGAGTTATCATATTTCTTGGATAAGGATTACACATCGATGAAACCCATTTGAAGGGGAATGATATCTAATTTCATGGATGAGATGATATGGATCTTGGGCCATCATAAAGGCGTCCTATGTATCCTAGTTGTTTTGGGAATCAGAGTTATCATTGTTCATGACTGGGTTGTGTGAATGTCATACCATCACAAACCACTAATCCCACACAAGTCATGCTTGGTTTTAGAATTAAGAGGATGTGAAATATTGAACAAAGGTTCACTTTACATTATTCACTAAGGGAAAATGAGGATAATGATATTGGAAGAGGGAACATCTATGATCCCCACGGGAGAGGTAAAGGTTCTTTGAATTTATTAGCCCCTCATCCATGTTGATATCCCAGATAGTCACGTCTGGTGAGCTATATGTACATATCCCAAGTTTGGCTTAATAGGAGATAAATTTATACCGCCCATAAAAATTCTTGGGGATTACCTCAAGACTAGTGCCCTGAAATGAGGTCTAGGAAAGGGGAGAAGCATTTCTCCTCTTCAAAGTGAAAGAAGGTAAGATCCATCTAGTTTGTCACTATCCCTCATTGAATGGAAAATCTAGTGATTACCATTAATCCTTAGAATTGTGAGGTTCACATTAGATCCCCAAGGTTGATCTTCAGGTTAACTTAGGAATGTAGACTTAAGGCCTTCCTAGGGGTTCAAACAGTTATGGAAACTATGTTTTTTCCTCCTCTTACCTCAGGTATGGAGAATTAGAAGGGAATGCTGATGTGCCTGAGAGTTTGGTCATATAGGTTCAATGGAATTGGAAGAGGCTGTGACCTAATTCGAATGGACTGGTTAGTAGAGAGGACATAGAGGTTGTGATGGGAATAGAAGGAAAAGGTTTGTGCTGGAAAGAGGAAAACATGAAGACACTCCATTCCATGTACCATTTTCTAATTGGGGATGGAGTCTTCCTCGCATAGCGTACTGCTATGCTAATGAAGGGGTTGTTCACATAATGATGTGGTAAGCAAGCCTGGATGTGAGGCACCATATACCATGGTGGTACATAGTCTCAGGTTCCATCCACATAACATGGTGCTATGCAGAGCATGATATTTTCCACATAACAATGCGCCACACGGTTCACCAAACTGAAGGATAGGTAGTGTGCCTAAATTTCATGGGAAGTTCATCCACAATGGGCCTATGGTTCATATTTCTCTAATTATGTTCACAAATAGTTGATTATTATAAATTTTTCTTCTTTTTATGGTTTTTAGTGGGTTTAAACCTGCCACAAACCGTTCGAGGTTCTATACTTCATCGATAGTTTTCCTTTGACGTCATCCATTCATAAACTCCAAGATCACCAAAAATCATCCCCCTTCTCAGTTTCCCTTGTGGTCCCTTTTATAGAGTTCTAGAGAAGCTATATCTATAGGCACAAATCAACTTTTTCTTAAGCCCTTGGAGGGATCATCCAACCCGAGGAAGACTCAGTCAGCCGAGGTTCATGGTGTTGATGTTCGCAGTTCCAGAAATGACTTCCTCAATCCCATGAATGACGTGGTTTGTAGGATGCTACCGTCCCCAACTTGTCCATGAGCAGATTAGTCTGAAGTGATGGTATGTAGGGACTTAATTATCTATCACATTTTCCACAATCACATGGTTCATGGTACATGGGTTCCCTATTTTCATGTCATTCGTGAATGGATTGGTTCACTATCCAACGGTTTATGAAACATCAATTCACAGGTTGTCTTCATAATACTTTGTTCATGGTTTGTGCCTTCCATAGACCATTCCTAGTAACTTGTATGTGGATCATTTTTTGTCCTTTTCAGAAGTGGATTTCTTTAATATTATCCATAAATTTTTATCCTCACATGAATCTCTTTCCTTTATCAAATTTGATATAGTATTTTATTTCCATTTGAAATTTTTTTGGGACCCTACAAATTCCCCCCATCAGAATGGGGTCCATTTAGAAAATAGAGGAGGCTATTATGATATAGAAAATGGTCCCAAACTAAATAGGTTTGTGGTAGAAATGTGGGCCCATAGGGGAGACCACACCTATATATAGGGGCCCCATGTCATTTATCTTTTACTAGGTTTCCCAACAAAAAGTGCTTCAAAAAGTGTTCTCATCTTTCCTTGATTTTGTGTACCAAATATTTCACAAAATTTATTATTTTCAATCCTTTCATTGCATTCTGTGAAGTACATATTCTTCATAATTTCCTTAACCGTGAACTGACCATTGAATTCGTGAACCAAAATGTGGAATTTTAAAACATAATTTTGAATTTCCACATAGTAAGACACTTTGGGGCTCACCTGTCCCGTAGACTTAAATTCAATTTGGACAAATGAACCTCAAATTTCCAAATCAATTATTAAATAGTCAAACTATTAACATTGAATATCTATATAGCGAGGCTCAATATGCGGACTTCCCATTCTCTGAACTGATCAAATCGCTGGATAATTCTTCACGGGTCAGTATATTGTGGGGAATTCCTCGTACTGTCAATTCATAGAGAATACATTTTGTGAACTGGTCATCGGTTTTAGTACGTGGGGCCTTGAATTTTGCAAAATTATATGGTATTTTTTCCATTTTTGTTATTTTTCATAATATTTATAATTATATTGACCCTTTTATGTGGTCATTTTGTTTTACCAAAAAAGATGGCACTCCCTCAAGTCACCAATGATGACGATGTTGTTTCTAATGTTGTTTTCGCTCCACTTTTTGTTTCCTAAGAATGGTAGAAGGATATGGAAAATGATATAGATAAAAAATACATGTCTCCCCATTACATCAGTATTTAGTGAATTTACTCACTATGGGTCAAATGGAATATCTGATCTTAGATACGCTACCCATTTATAGATTTGGCTTGTGGTCAAATACAACTATCTCGAAGCCATGTGTGGTTCACCAACCCCATGCTTGGATATTTAACGACTCCATTTCTATGTCACTCATCTCATATATAGGATGATTCATAGCAAAGGATACTACTATTAGGTTATCATTGAACTATTCCCCTAGGACTTTGGAAGGGGTATGAGGAAATCTTGATGAAATGGCCAATTGTTATCATATCATTTCCAAGATGTCCATAGTAAATGAACAACATGGTTGGTCCCCAATATGGGAACATCCCTCTGGGGGTTCATTTGGTTTAGATTTGGGGTGGCCCTTTTGGGTCCATCAAAAGATGTGAATAATTTTAGATCTAATTATAGACCATGGGGCTTTAAGAGGTCGTTTGGGTTTCTCAGACTTACAATCATCGAACCAGCACCCTCATCTCACACCTTTTGAGAAGGTAGAGTCCATACACCACTACATTCCATTTGTACCATATGGAAGTTGGTATCAACCTCTGGGAAATTCAGCTGATTTTGGGGGGACCTATCATTTGGTATATGTATGACAAGTTTCTACCTCCTTATTCTATGTAGTATGATGAGGAGAGAACTTCTTATTTGGATAAAATGCTCATTTCACAAGCAGAGAAACTTTTGGTGAATGTTGACTCATGCCCCAAACAAGACATCTCCTTCTTGAAGTGGATTAGTGCCTTCACCCTGAAAAGTGGGGAAATGCTTGATGTGAGAAGTCCCAGGTCCTATCCATCACAAGTAAATAGAAGGTGAGAAGGTTCTTACTAGCCAACCTTGGAGGAGTTTTATTTCCATGATTGAGGATAGGAACTCGTCCTAGATGTGGACCATTGATTTCAGTTGGTGGCCTTCTAGGCCACATTTTTAAGCGGAAGGCACTTAGCAGCATGAGATTCTAAAAGTGTAAGAGTCATATCCTTGGTCATGGTAGCTCAGTTAGCCACCAAAATATTTATCAAACTGTCCATTCCTATATTGGCCAAAATTTACTACCTACTAGGATAGATCAGTGAATGAAAGTCACCTCAGTGGATGATTAGGACCTTTCAAATCCTCTAGGGTTGGAAATGATCCCACATGTGAGGCTACACATTTATCGAATACTTGTTGACTCCTTACTATGTTTTCAAGACATATCTTTAGTGCACTAGTGGCGTTATGCCAGTAGGCTAGGCTGCACAAGATAAACAGGAAAACCAGACTAAAAAATGATCGAGAAATGATTGCTCAAACCAACTACCATGATCACTTCACCTATAATATTTATGATTCTCTCACTAGCATCATCATGAATGTCAAATATGAAGAATTTGTTAACCGAGGGTACCTATTTTCGTTGAGGGATGGTATCTTGGTTTCCTGTAATGATGGAGATCTTATCTGCGAGTGATGCGTACCTTGTAGATTTATCCATCTATTTAAATGTGTTCAAATTTTGTGTCCCCTGACTATTAACCACACACTTCAGGAAAAACATCTTAAGATAGCTTGTAAACTGGGGATAATATTCACACAGGAGGGCACCTAGTGATAGTTAAAGCTCCAAAATACTTAGGGTTTCATAGCCTTTCATACAAAAGGTAATGTTAATGCCTAGATTCAATCATATCCAGTTGGTAATTTGTAAATCTAGATCCCACGGTTACAACCCCCAAGGTATCTGATTATAAGGGTAAGGGGAATCAAAATTAAGATATTGGGAATTCCCAATAAGGTTATGTTCTTAAGAAGCATTTTATTCCTCCCATAAGGAAGTTCTTGAGACCTTGTGTTGTGACATCAACAACTATTGAGGCTGCCACTGAAGAACAAACACACATCCCATCTGATGCTAATTTTCAAGTTTCCTAGAAGTAATAATATACTTTTAAGTGTCTCTTGTATTTTATCAATCATCCCCCTCATGACTTGTAGCAGTTCCTCCAGGAGACAGAGGTTTCCCTTACTGATCTTGTCCATTTGTCATTACCTATGGACGTATCTTATGATGATGATACCAAGAGGGTAGATCGTTATGTTCACAACCATGAAACTCTAATCTATGCCTAGAATGATCGCTACAAATACCCTCATTAGGTACTTTCTGTGCTGAAACCAGAGTCTGAAAGAGAGGGTGATGACACTATTGATTTTCTAATTCTGGATAGGGCAGGAGAAGCTCCTTGTGCATACCCAGATCCCCTTATGCATTCATCTCCTGAGGGTCTCGAGACTGAGGAGGCACCCAGGAAGAAACTGCGACTAATGAGACCTGCTTCACTTCCCCGTGAAAACCCTCCAACACTGGCCATCCCCATTATAGCCACCTTTCCAAATTCTTGGCGATTCTGGGATAAATTAGGGGTGAATTCCTCGAATGAATGCATTTTCAGTCTCCTTTAAGGATGAAGATTTAAACATCTAGGTTTTGGGGGAGATATCACCCCCACATTTATTTTTGATCAAGAACAGCCAGATAAGGTGGTTGTTTACCTAATTGAAATTGAAAAATTCCTTCATACTCACAAGAACAAACCCTACTAGTCTAAAAAGGTGGCATGGATGGTGGTACTCTTGTGACTGATGAATATCGAGGTATTGTTCATTTTATTTATGTTTTATGATTTTAATTCCATTTCTATTTAATATTCTAAAATTTCTCTAATTTACTTTTGCAGAAGCATGAGGGGTCTCAGGAAAAGGATCCATCTCGGTATAAACCACTAGAGGCACCAAAATTGTGGATCATGTACCCTCGGATGTGGGGTTTTCTAGGGAAGGCTCTCTTGTTGCTTCAGAATATATGGAGGTAGTCATTGAAGAATTTTCCTGGGAATTTCCTCCCCCAGATCGACTTCATATTCCTACCAGGGAGCCATCCCCATGGCATACAAAGAAATGTCAGCAGGGTTGTCAACTTTCTACGTTCATCAATAAGGGGATTACATGTAACTACCACAACTATTTATCTGGTTATTATTCCATTTACTTTCATCCTGCTAAACCATTTTATTGTGAATATTTTTATGATGGAACAATAAGTAACCATGTGGTAGTTTCCCAGACATCAACGACTCTTATCCATTCAGTGGAGGAATAAGGACCACTAACCACCATGGATTCCCTAGATCATACGATATATTTCTCAATGGGGGAGGAACATTTATAAGTTGAAGTCCCAACCGAACGTGCGGAGCCTATTTCCATATAAAATGATAGGATTAACCATACAGTAATAGCTATGCTGGGTGAGGAATCCCAATCGCTCCAGGACATTTAAAGGATTCCCAATTCAGTTGATTCAACTACTCCAAACCAGATGGACATCGTCATTTCAGAGAGAATGCCTTTGGAAGCAGATACCTCAATTGAGAAAGCTAGTCCTACACCCTTAGAGGTTGAGAAAATACGGATGGCTACAATCTTGGATCCTGAGATCTTAAAATGGGTTGTTGTGTCATATCTTTTAATCATAAGTAACACCATGATCCCATGAAACAGAATTTTGGGGCCACCCTTCACACATTTCTCCAGGGTGATTATGCTTGTATGCCTGATCATAATAAGTGATCTTCTAGAGGCTCCCCTGGAGGTTGCTCGTCTGGCTGGTTATGACCCTGAGCAAAACATTCCCCTGAATGACTCTGGGTCTCATCTTCTTATCACAGATGTAGTACCGTCTTTATCGGGTGATGATACCGCCATGGATTCCAAAGGTATCGATTGTCCAATAGGCGGGGTTAAGTTTAACAATCACCATACCTATTTCTCTAATTTAAACTTTTTTTTCAAGGATCAATGATGTTTATTGGATTCTTTATAATTTTAGTATTGAAACCGCAAGAACTAGAGATTGCGGTGGATGATTCAATATTTTTCACTATCGCAACTATTGAGGACGATGTTGTTGAGAGATTCAGTCGTATTGAAGTTTTTGAATCAAACACCACTAGTGACGTTCATTACAAACTATATTTCATCATTGAGGAGTTATTATGATACTGATATAGAGATAATGTTAAGCCTTCGACCTGACCACCAATGGACACAGAAAAAAGATTTGAAGGTTAATTTCCCAATCACCTATTATCTACGTGTCGACAAAGCTTCGGAAGTTACACTCCTAGTTTATGGTTCTGGGGTTTTGAGTATTCAATAATCACAACATCAATGACATAGTGAAACTGGTGGTTGCTTCCATGGAGAAAAATGGAATGCTCAAGTCTCATATTTCTACTACAGAGTCTATGGATCTTATTTACACTACTAGGAAAATCCTTATGACTAAAGCTATCGATCATGTTGGAGTAGTCGTGAGGCTACAGAATGAGATCACAAAGTAGAGGTCCATAGTGGAACAGCTTAACCAGGAAGTAGAGTAGTGTAGTAGGGAATAAGAGCACCTTAAATATTAATAGGTCTGTGTTGCGGCCATAGTTGACAAGGGGAAACAGTGGGTGGAGGAAGGGTAAAGGGCTGGCCTTGAGGTAGCACAAGAGGCGGAGGAATTACAAGCAGTTACAAAGGCTGAGACCGTTACATAACTAAGGCCACATCTTGCCATTAAAGAGTCAAATTAGACACTAATACCACAATGCATGTACAATGAATTTAATTTTTAAAATTCATGTACTAACCATATGTGGAGGCTCTGGGTTATGGGTTCCTTCCATATCATTATTCAATGAGATGAAAATATTTTCCCATCCAATACACCTTTTTTATTGTATTCCTGCAATATCAATCATTTATAATCAACTTCATTTTAAATTATAATGTCAACTAGATATCAATTTTTTTCATAATCTGGGATAAAGTAATAATAAAGTTATGATTTAATTGTTTCTTGAATAGAGGTGCTCAGTGAGCATAGTTTGACTCTTGCTAGGGTCGCACAAAAAACCCTAAAAAATTGTACCTTTTTCAATAACACCCTAATTTTTTCTAAACCTATTATGGTGTGGGATTAAATGGTATAACTTGACTTTTTATTATTCCACCCTTTTTGGGTTTTTTTCTATCAAACTTTGTATCTATTGATTATTTTTGTTGATTTCTCAATGTTTTTCTTAAACCGTATGTAGCATTGGTTTAGAGAGCTGGCACTCAAATTTTGTCTAGTGTGCCCTTTGCAGGTTTTAACCCCATTGAGTGTTGTGACTTTTTCATTGTAAGTTTAGAGTCTTGAAAATGGGACTATCATTTCTGATTTTTTAGGTTGAAGAGCTTTGACCATGACTTGAGGGGCAAGGGCCCTAATATATGACTAAGTAATTGACAATGTACTGGTAACATTCAAACATGGATGATGGATTTTCTTAACCCTGACTTGTAATTTATGTATATGTGACATGATATATATCATGGAAGCCATGTGGATTATGGATATAGGAAAATAATATCATGAGGAAGAATTTACCTTTGGTTGACATGCCATTTTTTTGGGCAATGTATGCAGAGCTGCTGAGGCATAATGTGCATAGTCAAACAAATGTGTCCCTGGGAAACTGGCCTCCCATTTTTGATGGCCATAAAGTTTTTTAAAACTTTGGATTTATTTTTCTATTGAGGATCATAGTGGATGCCCTATTAAGGGAAAAATGTATAAAAGTACAAGGTCATTTTTATTAGTTCTGGTTTGGAAACATCTCTCCCATGAATTCGACTTTTGAAAAGAAGGGATAATATATGGTGTAGTTTAATATCATATCTCAAAGACGTTTGACATGTATGGTGTGAAATCATTTTACGCTAACTAGAGGAGGGTAAATGACTCATATTTTCCCACATTAGTTTGACCAGAAATGTCTTTTATCATCAGGAATTGAAAAGGGGAAATATGTAAACAATAATCTAGGGGGATTCTTGTAACGACCCGTCCTCTGGGCCCATGCCATGACTACCCCAAGTCCGCCTTCCATAGGCCAAAGGCTGGAAACTAGCACCAAAGGCGTAAATCATGATAAAATGGAAGAAATTGCCTTTATATAGGTAAACAAATACAACAGAGTATGCAAGCTAGAGTAAACAAAAAGTAAACTAAGTACAAAAGTAAGTCCTAGAAGTAAATGGGCCAGTACACAAACCCAACTGAAGGTATAATACAACTGAGAAAGAAAGTACAACAGCTGAAAAGTAAAGCAGCAACCACCGAGTCATCCTCTAGGAATCCCACGTGAAGGGTGGGTACAGATAGTCTTTTCGGTACCTTGGGTCCGTCCGTTCGCTCCGTGTACATCCCGCCAGGTGGTCCACCTTCGGATACCGTCACTACTGGAAAACTAACATATACCAACGGTTTGGAACTGTTGGTATAGGCCTCCAAACCGTTGGTATAGCCTATACCAACGGTTTGGAGAAACGTTGCCAAGTAAGTCGTTGGGATAGGTCTATACCAACGGTTTTCCCAAAACCGTTGGTATAGACCTATCCCAATGGTATTGGAAACTGTTGGTATAATTAATATGAAAATCTATACCAATGGTTATGAACCGTTGGTATATGTATTTCAAAAAAAACATTCACCGGGATTTGATCCCAGGACCCCTATTTTATTATTGAACAACTTAACCACTAACCTAACATGACTTTTGTGAATATAATTACATAAATATATATATGTATTCTCATAATTATTTTAAATTTTGATTTATATAATGTTCTGGGTAAGAAGAAATGATAAAAAAATCAATGGATCTATACCAACAGTTGTCAAAACCATTGGTATAGACCTATACCAATGGTTTTGACAACCCTTGGTATATATTTTGTATAGATTTTGATTTTGGGTTTTGATTCTGGGTGTAAAGTGGGGTTTTGGGGACCTTTTCCCAACGGTTTGCCCAATCCTTTGGGAAAGGTCCCCCACAATGTTGGATTTCCCAACGGTTTGGCCAAACCATTGGGAAAGCCATACCCTTTCCAAACGGTTTGGCCAAACCGTTGGGAAAGGGAACCTATACCAACATTTTTTGCGAACCGTTGGTATAGAAGTGTTGGGAAATGTTAGATTTCCAGTAGTGCATCTAGCTCCACAATCCTCAACCACGATCAGTGTTGTCTGTCGTCTGCAACAAACACAACGTAGTGCGTGCAATGCCCGTGCATGAGTGAGTATAACGATACTCAATAGGGACCCTGAGACCCCCAATGGTCTCCCGGAATCCACAAAGGTTAAACCACAATGGAAATATACAAACACGAAGTATCAATCAACTATACTTATGTATATTCCCATACATATACCTAAGTCATCAATCTCAGAATGACTCCATCTTCTGAGCCCAAGCACAAACAGTCCACACATAAAAGAAGTCAATCATACCAATGATAATGATTCAAAGTCAATAATCTGATCACATGGATATACAACTCACGAAGAGGGGTGGAGATGATTAGATGTAACCTCTGAATCATCTCCTCCGTCGAACCCATGTATGATCGAAGTACAGAAGTTATCGTTGTCGAACCAACGTAGGATCCAATTCCAGTAACCATCGCATCCGAACCCACGTAGGATCCAAGTACAATCGTCATCGCTGCCAAACCCACAGAGGATCCTTGTACAGTCGTCCTTGCTCCCGAACCCACATTAGATCCATGTACTGTCGTCCTCACTGCCGAACCCACGTAGGATCCAAGTACAGTCGTCAACGTCATCACAGTCGCAGCCAGCTCTAGGGTTCCCGGACACAGCACACTCAATTCTGGAAGGGTCCGCTCCACGAGCCAAGAGGGTCAATACATCAATTGTCACAAAGTCTAGAGTTGATGTATCCCAATGTTCTGTCTTGTCTATAGAAACTCAATGCGACAGACGTCACGTCAATCAGATGCCCAGTTTGAGTGATAATTGCTTTTCTGTTCTTGGGGCCTGGTTAGTAATTCACTAATTTCTAACCCGACCGATATCCATATTCGTCCAAAACTCACTAAGAGTATCGAAAAAGAACCATCTCGTCGAAAGGGTCCTAGTGCCGTAGACGGCGCATCGATCGGACGAGCGGTCTTTAAGTTATTCACGTTTAAGTAAATAACGGGCCCGACCCGTTTAGTCCAGTGGGCCGACGGTTCGGGTTAACACGGTTTGACTGGTCCAACCCAGCAGGGGTGTTAGAACGGTCTGAAGGAAAACACAACTCAGCCCGAAGGGGCACGGCCTGGGCCGAAGGGGCGCAGCCCGGCCCAAAGTGGCACTGCCCGGCTTGGCACGACCGGGCTGGGCCCGACCCGGTGCGGCCCGTACGCCGAGCGGTCCGTGGGGGCCAGGCCCCCCGGCTGTCTACACCGGTGGTGTCGTCCTTCCCCTAACCGGCCAGCTAGTCCAGCCGGCCTTCTGGCACATGCGGCCCATACGGGCGGGCCGTTGGTCTTGCAGCTCGGCGCCCTCCTGGCGCCGCGGTCTGGCTCCGCCCGGCACGCCGATGGGCCGGCCGGTTCTTATGCCGAAGTGGCCCGTGTAGATGATCGTGGTTCCTACCGCACAACCAGTGCGAGGTCGCAGGTTTCATTTGCCACGTTTCCTGGATAGCGCGACAACACTCTTCTTTCCCCACCTCTGGTTTCCAATTCCCAAAAGACCAAGAAATGACGAAGGGTCATTGGGCCGTGTTTTTTTGGCCTGCGCCCTCCATGTTAGGCAGTAACAATAGGCTGAAGATGATCAAGGTTCCACGAAGCACAAAAAACAGTTTTTATTCAATTAAAAATTGGAACAAACACCCTACCTCGAATAAGGTTTGTGGTTGACAAGCGTCGTGGATGACGGTGTCATTTCTGTCGTCGTCGGTGAGCACCCGAGGAAGTGATTTCTTCTCTTTTTTTCATGGAGAGAAGAATAGAAGATGTGCCATCGCTAGAGAGTTCCCGTGTCGGTGTATCCTCCCTTGATACATAGGAATAAGTGGATGAAGAACCTTGGTTTCTGAGTTGATGTTCTTCGTCGGAGAGTTGGCATTCTTCAACAAAGGAGAAATCCTCCTCCTTTTCACAAGTGTTCTCTCCCAAAAATTCCCCCCACACAACAATCCAAAACCATTAAAATAAGGCCACCCATTATTTTAATTTAACTTTCCATGCATTTAAAAAATCAAAATCCATTTCACTTAATTAATTAAATCAAGAGTTGTTTAATTGATTAAGTGATAGGTTGGAAAGTTTTTATGAAGTGAGAGATGGAGAGGAAGAGTCTTCATTAATTTGGGGGAGTTATCAAGTTTAAAGGGGAAGATTATGAGAGTTATGGGAGAGTTATGGGAATGGGAATGGTTGGGGATCGTGTGGGCCCCACCTCACAAATATCCTCCCATGGGTAGTTAGAAGTTTGTGGGTACCATCCCAACTCCCCCATGTAGGATATAACCATTATAGATATAAAAATAAAAATTTCCCACAATTTTATTCACTTCTCATTTAATCCACAAATTTTAACTTCTCCTCTCCTGAAAACGCAACCATAGTAAAGGTCCCCTTATGTAATTATCGGTGTTGTGAGTTCATTGGTGCCCTCAGATTTCAATTCTGAGCACCTGTTCAAATGATAGAAAAACCCACTCGTTCGTTTACTGAACGTACTCATGCTAAACATTGGAAATTGATTCCCGCCACACCAGGCCTCGGAATCAAGTGCCGTCAGAAGCCACAGACTCGTAAAATTCAAAAGTATAAGAGAAAAATTTTCTGTGAAATTTCCGAGTATTTAAATTACTCCCAACTCAGGTCTTTACGTCACCATAAAGCTACATCATAAACTAGGGAAACAAATGAGGGTATTGTGCCCGCATCTGATCCTCTCGCTCCCATGTGATCTCATTGAGGTTCTCGTGCTACCAACAAATGCGCATAAGAGAAATTGACCATGCATGTAGGACCCACTTTTTTCAGTCCTCAATCTCCACCGGGACCTCTGCAAAAGTCGCTCCATCATTGTTGTCCAGCTCCCCCTGATCAATGATATGAGTTGGGTCGTGCACGTATCTCCTCAACTGAGATACGTGGAAGACATCGTGCACCCGGTGCAAATGAAGTGGAAGGGCCATGCAGTAAGCCACCTCGCCTACCCTACTGAGGATCTCGAATGGTATGATGATGTGCAGAGATAGCTTGGGGCCCCGACCAAATCTCCATAATCCACATCGAAGTGAGACCCATAAGAAAACGTGGTCTCCATCCTCAAACTCCAGTGGTCTTAGTCTCCTATCAACATAAGACTTCTATCTGCTCTGTGCAATCCTCATCTGCTCTTGGATGATCTGCACCTTCTCTGTCGTAGCCTGAACCATCTCTAGTTCTAAGAGTGCTCACTCCCCAGGGTCAGGCAGCATAGAGGTGATCTGCAAGGTCGGCCGTACAATGCCTCATATGGTTCCATCCCTTGGTGGAGTGGTAGTTGTTGTTTTACACAAAATACACCAAGGGTAGGTGATCCTCCTAGCTATGAACAAAGTTAGGGACACATGGACGGAGCATTTCCTCGAGTGTCTGAATGGTCCTCTCAATATGGCCATCCGTCTGAGAATGAAAGGCATTTCTAAGGCGTAGCTGCATCCCAAATGCCTCCTACAACCCCTTCCAAACCCGGGAAGTAAAGCGATCATCCCGATCGGAGACGATAGACGATGGCACACCATGAAGCCGTATGATCTTTTGAACGTAGAGGCATCCCAATCTCTCCACTGAGCCCCGCTCTTTGATAGGTAGGAAGTGGGCCGACTTGGTGAGTCAGTCAACAATCACCAGATGGAGTTGTGTCCTCTGAAGTACGTGGAAGCCTCATCACAAAATCCATGGATATATCATCCCACTTCCACTCTGGGACCTCTAAGGGCTGCACCATGCATGCTGGTACCTGCTTCTCCTCCTTCACCTGCTGTCAAGTGAGGCATCATGAAAAGAACTCTGCAACAACCTTCTTCATACTCAGCCACCAGTGCTGTCATCTAAGATCCTGGTACATCTTCGCCATTCCTGGATGTACTGCAAGAGGGTAAGTGTGTAACTCCCTTAGCACTTTCTCCTAAAGCGCAAATGGTACCATGGTACGTCCCCTGAATAGGATGACGTGCTCTGCTCCTTCAGAAAATCCATCAGGTTCCTGCCCTATGGAAATATGAGCATGTCGCGTATCACAGTCAACGTCCCCATGTTGTTCCTCTCTGACACGCTGAAGTAGTGGAGGAGTGACTGTGAGGGAATGTAGGAAGGATTCCCCTTCTCTATCCACGAAGGATATATACAAAGCATCTAACTACTCCATCGCCTCTCCATGTAACTGAAATCCCAACCTCCTGCTGAGAGAATCAACCACAACTTTCCCCTTCCCATGAGTATAGATTATCTCAAAGTCATATTCCTGGAGGAACTCGAGCCATCACCACTGTATCAGGTTCAGGTCCTTCTGAGAGAAGATGTACCTGAGATTCTGGTGGTCAGAGTAGACTATAAAGCGCTCACCCATCAGATAGTGCCACCACATGTTCAAGGCAAAGACCACTGCTGCTAACTCCTGGTCATGGGTAGTGTAGTTCTACTCGTGCTACCTCAACTGTCGTGAACCATAGGTGATCACTACTTGCTCATGCATCAGGACACACCCAAGTCCAGTCCCTGATGCATCCCAGTAAACTACGAACCCTACACCCTCCTCCGGTAGCCTCAAGATGGGTGCACTGGTCAATCACTATCTCAGCTCCTGGAGGCTCTACTTATATCTATCTGACCAAACGAAGGGTTTACCCTTCTTCATTAAAGCTGAAAGCGGTGCTGCAACTCTTGAGAAGTCTGGTACAAATCTACGATAATACCCATCTAGACCAAGGAATCTCCGCACCTTCATCACGCTGCTAGGTGGCTCCCCAGAAAGTACTGCCTTGATCTTTGCAGGATCCACAGTAACTCCTGCTTCCAAGATGAAGTTCCCCAAGAAGTAAACCTCTTGAATCCAGAACTGGCACTTCCAGAGCTTACCAGAATGCTGGTGCTCTCAAAGTGTGTCCAGTATAACCCATAAGTGGTAGGTGTGCTCCTCCTCAGTAGTCGAGTAAATTAGTATGTCGTCGATGAAGACTACGAAAAAACGATTGAGTTAATGCAGGAAGATCCTATTCATGAGACTCATGAACACTGCTGGTGCATTGGTTATGCTGAAGGGTAGAACCAAGAACTCTTATTGGCCATACTGACACCTGAAGGATGTCTTCTGCACATCCTCGTCTTGAACTCTGAGATGATGATAGCCCGACCTAAGGTCTATCTTCGAGAACCATCATGCTCCCTTGAGCTGATCAAAGAGGTCATCAATCCTCGGGAGTGGGTACTAGTTCTTTACGGTAACCCTATTCAGGTGATGGTAGTCGACAGATTGTTGTAAGCTCCCATCCGCCGTCTTGGCGAATAAAATCAGAGAATCCCAGGTTAAAACACTGGGTCAGAGGAATCCCTTTCCCTATAAGTCCTCTAGATATACCTGCAGCTCACGAGGCTCGGCGGGAGACATCCGATATGCTGGAGTGGATATTGGTGTTGTCTCGGGGTACAGGTTAATGTAGAAATCTACCTCTCTGAAAGGAGGTAGTCCTAGAACATCGTCAGGAAAAACATCCGCATACTGATCCACCACAACAGGAATACTCGGACTCTGCACATCAACTGCTCCTAGGATGAGAGTAGCCAACTGATGTATGATCAGCTTCCCTCTCCTCTGCCTAATTCCATATTACACTCTAAAGGCTCCCTTTTCGCTGGTGAAGGTGAACCTGCTCCCATCTGTGCGAACACACTTCACTTTTCACCTAATACAGTCGATATGGGCATGGATTGTAGATAACCATTCCATACCCAAGATGACATCTTAAGGCCTCGACACCGCTACAAGAAGATCCCAGCCGAAGCTCTCGTCTCCTAGAGTAATTTCACCCTGCCGGCACTAGTGTGTAATCGTCGAGTCTGCTCCCGTAGATGTCTCTAGACATAATGATCGAGCCAACGGCTCCATCGGAATCTCTGAGCATCGAAAAAGGGCAGCGGTAACAAAAGAATGACTCATTCTTGTGTCTATAAGAACTTTAGAAAGGGTGGAGTAGACACAGATAGTACCTCGAATCATCTCAGGTGCACCATGGTCATAAGACTCCACTACCTGGAGGTGAGCCTTTCTTCATCCTCCAGCTCCCTTTTGTTGGGGTGGACCTTTTGGTGGTGGTGGTGGTAGAGCCTCAAAGCATTTTCTACCACCTACTGCTCGGCCAAATCATCTTCCTCGTCCGCATGCTCCATGTGGACTGCCACGGTCAAACCACTGCCTCTTCCTGGGTGGTCCCTCAACCGTCTGTTGCTCCTCTGCATGACGGTTCGGGTAGTCATGAGCCCTGTGGCCCTGCTCTCCGCATGCATAGCACTGCCTACCTCTCATATGACTAGCTCTGCTGCGTGTTCCCTGCACATCCGAACTAGAATCATGGGGTCGCCCACTTGATGGAATGGTCTACTTTGACCTCTGCAACATCTATTATCTGCCGGCTGCAGAAGACTCCTCTACGTGTCACCATGTGGTATGCCTCGCTGTTGGCCTCTTCTTAACGAGGAATCTCTCCACAAGAAGCGCTCGCTCCAGTACTCATACCTACATCGGAATGCTGAAGGAGATCATTGAAGCCCTGATCTCATGCATCAATCCATGCTTGAAGGTCTGGCCCCGGAAGAATGGATCCCATACCATGTCCATGGAGTAGCACGAGAGGTCGATAAATATCACCAATTATTGGGCTACTGACATGATTCCCTGCCGCAGCTGTAGTAACTCGTGGATGCACGATGCACGGAGGGTGGCTGGAACAAACTCCGAGCTGAAGAGGCTCTCGAATTCTGTCCAAAGTAGAGATGCCTCGTCGTTCACATGAAGCATCAGGCTCAACCATCTACCTGCTGCTGTGTGCCGGAGACTCGTGGAAAGGATCATCATAAGGTCGGCTGGTGTCCCTACTAATCTGATGACTCTAATGATAGCCTCCATCCAATCCTCGACTGCTTGAGGATCCGCCTCTCCACGGAACCTGGGTGGTCTCTGTTGCTAAAAGTCATGTAATGCACTCAGGCGGAATGCACACTCTGCTGCTGGGGCGGGTGGTATCCGTGGCCTAGACGGTAGAGGTACCGCTGGTGCCTCTGATGTAATGGGGCCCTACTCCGAGGCCTCGTCGCTCGGTGGGATGCCATCTCACTCGTTGCTTGGAACACTAGCTGGATGCCTTCGTGGGGCCATCCTGAAAAGAAACAGGTGAACCACGGTCAAATAGTATACTTGGTGAGCTTACATAAAGTAATCACAAAGAAAACTTTTGAAACACACATGCGATCAATGTTTTCGAGAAATAAGTTGGAAATCAGAAGTCAGGGTCCTGGTGTATGGATACGTCGGCCGCCGCACCAACAGTAGACTCCCTAGACTGATAACCACACACAATACCCTTAACACTATTGCTACACGGAGATGAAATTATCAGAGTCTTGAGTTCTGCGGTACAACCGACTCCTTTGATAAAAATTTTTCATGACCTGTCCTCGAGGCCCGTGTAGTGACTACCCCAAACCCGCTTTCCATAGGCCAGGGGCTGGTGACTAGCACCAAAGTCGTAAATCCCGATAAAAGGGTTGGAATTTCCATTATATAAGTAAACAAACACAACAGAGTATGCAAGATGGAGTGAAAAAAAACTAAACTGAGTACAAATGTAAGTGATGGAAGTAAATGGGCATGTATAAAAACCCAAATTAAGGTGCAGTACAACTAAGAAAGAATGTACAATAGTTGAAAAGTAAACAAGCAACCACCGAGTCATCCTCCAGAAATCCCACCTGATGGGTGTGTACAGATAGTCTCATCGGTACCTCGGGACCGTCCATCTGCTCCGTGTACTTACCGCCAGGTGGTCCACCTCCCTATATAGTCCAGCTCGACAAGCCTCAACCATGATCAGTGATGTCCGTCGTCTGCAACCAACACAACGTAGTGTGGGCAATGCCCGTGAAGGGGTGAGTATAACGATAATCATTAGAGACCCCGAGACCCCAAAGGTCTCCTAGAGTCAAATATGGATAAAACACAAAGTAAAGATACAAACACGAAGTATCAACCAACTCTACTTAATTATATTCCCATACATATACCTAAGTCATCAATCTCAGTAAGACTCCAACTTCCGAGCCCAAGAACAACTAGTCCACACAGGAAAGAAGTCAGTCATACCAACGATTATGACAGAAAGTCAAGACTCAGATCACACAGTTATACTACTCACGAAGAGGGGTGGAGATGATTAGATGTATCCTCTGAATCATCTCCTCTGCTGAACCCACGTAGTATCCAAGTACAGAAGTCGTTGTTGCCGAACCCACGTAGGATCCTAGTACAGTAACCATCCCTGCCAAACCCACCTAGGATCCAAGTATAGTTTTCATCACTGCCTAACCCATGGAGGATGCAAGTACATTCGTCCTCGCTGCCGAACCCACGTAGAATCCATGTACAGCCATCCTCGCTGCCGAACCCACGTAGGATCCAATTACATTAGTCATTGTCGTCGCAGTCGCAGCTAGCTCTAGGTTTCCCGCACACAGTACGTTCGATTCCGGGAGGGTCTGCTCCACAATCCAAGAGGTTCAATACATCAACAGTCACAAAGTCCATAGTTGATGTATCCCAAAGTTCCGTCTCGTCTAGAGGAACTCAACGCGATAGACAGCGCGTCAATCAGACACCCAGTCTAAGAGATAAAGACTTTTCCGTTCTTGGGGACCGGTTAGTAATACGCTCATTTCTAACCTGGCTGATATCCATAGTCGTCCAAAACTCACTTAGAGTATCGAAAAAGAACCGTCTTGTCGAAAGGGTACTAGTGCCTCAGATGGCACATTGATCGGACACAAGGTCTTTAAGTTATTCATGTTTAAGTGAATAACATGCCCGACCTGTTTAGGCCAATGGGCCGATGGGTCAGGTTAACCCGGTTTGACGGGTCCGACCCAGCAGGGGTGTTGGACCGGTCCGAAGGAAAACACAACTCAACCCGAAGGGGCGCAGCCCGGCCAGAAGCAGCGCAGCCCAGCCCGGCGCGGCACGACTAGCCGAGCGGTCTAGGGCGGGGGTGCAGGCCCCTGGCTATCCGCACCAGCGACACCAAGCGGTGCAACCCTTCCCCAAATTGGATGGCTAGGCCATCCAGCCCTCTGGACCACGCATCCCCCATGGGTGGGCTGCCAGTCTTCCTACACAGCACCTTCCTGGAGCAGCGGTCCGGCTTCACCCGGCCGGTCGACGGGCCGACTAGTTCTTCCACTGAAGCAGCCCGTGTAGCGGGCCATAGTTCCTCCCACACAACTGGCGCGACAGCTCTGGTTTTCTTTTCCACGTTTCAGGCACTGCGCGATGACACCGTTCTTTCCCCGCCTCCAGTTGGCAATACCAAAAAGTCCAAGAAACGATGGAGGGTCATCGGGCCGTGTTTGTTCAGGCCGCACCCTCCGCGTTAGGTTGTAACAATAGGCTGAATATGATCAAGGTTCCATGAATCACAAATAACAATTTTTATTCAAATAAAAATTGGAACAAACACCCTACCTCGAAAAAGGTTCACGGTTGACAAGCGTAGTGGATGACAGTACCGTTTCTGTCATCATCATTGAGAACCTAAGGAAGTGACGTCTCCTCTTTTTTTACAGAGAAAATAATATAAGGCACGTCATCTCTAGCAAGTTCTCGCGTCAGTGTCTCCTCCCTTGCCATGGAGGAAGAAGAGGATGAAGAACCGTGGTCGCCGAGTTTATGTTCTTCATCGGAGAGTTGGCATTCTTCAACAAAGGATAAATCCTCCTCTTCTCCACAAGCGTTCTCTCCCAAAAATTTCCCCCACACAACAAGCCAAAAACAATTAAAATAAGGTGACCCATTTGTTTTTAATTTAGCTTTCCATGCATTTAAAAATTGAAAATCCATTTCACTTAATCAATTAAATCAAGAGTTGTTTAATTAATTAAGTTATAGGTTGGCACGTTTTAATTAAGTGAGAGAGGGAGAGGAAGAGTCCTCATTAATTTAGGTGAGTTATCAAGTTTAAAGGGGAGGTTTATGGGAGTTATAAGAGAGTTATTGGAATGTGAATGGTTAGGGATCATGTGGGCCCCACCTCACAAATATCCTTACATGGGTATTTAAGAGCTTTTGGGTCCCATCCCAACTCCCCCATGTAGGATATAACCACTTTAGATATAAAAATAAAATTGTCCCCCATTTTTATTCACTTCTCATTTAATCCAAAAATTTTAACTTCTCCTATTGTGAAAATGCAACCATGATAAAGGTCCCCTAAAGTAATTACCAGCATTGCGAGTTCATTGGTGCCCTTAGATTTTAATTCTGAGCACCTGTTCAAAAGATAGAAAAACCCAATCATTCGTTTACTGAACATACCTGTGCTAAACTTAAGAAATTGATTCTGAGCACACTGGGCCTTAGAATCAAGTGCCATCAGAAGCCACATACTTGTAAAATTCCAAAGCATTTACTAAAAAAATTACCTTGAAATTTCTGGGTCTTTACATTTCTGAAACCAGGGAATGGGGTGAGATATAGATGTCATGAAGGTTTAAGGACATAGGAAAATCCTCTCTTTTTGATGAATTTTCCTTTAGTTGATAGGCCATTATTTTGGGAAAAAAATAAAAAGTCGTTGGGGCATTGTGTTCATAGTCAAATAAAGGTGTCTTCATGACACTAGCCATCCATTTATGATGTTTGGGATGGTTATAGGGATTCAGACTTTTTTGGACACAGAGTATGATGTGTGGGGAGCTTTGATTGATCATGAAAATGGGAGATTTTAGGTTATAATTTTCTAGGAATACCGGGAATTAGTGGAGGCAATTTATCCTATCCATATGAGTTGTTTTGTAACGTATATATGACCCTTGTTCTTATAGGGACGGGAAACTTTTGTTTCATGGATGAATCTGAAATATGATATTTGGATGTCACTATGTATCATGTGATGATAGGAATCAAGTTGTATGTATTTATTTTAAGGATCATTCCTATTCAGATCTGACTCATGTATATGGATGGGGCATTTTTTTTGGATATAGATTCACATATGAGGAAGGGTGTGTGTCGAACATTCCTATGTATATTTATTTATTGAGAAGGGTCATGAGGGGAATTACACTTTGACATGACCTAGCCCAAGGGTGAATATTTGGTATCGATTATTGTGCAGTTCAAACGTCATGTGATTATGAAATTGTTATAGAATCCCTGAGCAACTAGAGGGTAATCGTTTCAGGATATTTTGGTATGTCCAGGATGCGAGTAGTAATGATATTTTAAACCATGGTTTTGAGGGTTCTTGGATCAGGAGGAATGACATGGGTCTTAGAAACTACTATACGTACTAAAATAGGAAAATCCTTTCCTGGGGATGAATTTTTCTTTAGTTAACAAACTAAATTTTGGGTAATATATACCAAGCCACTGGGGCATTGTATGAATAGTCATGAAATGGTGTCTACAAGACACTGGCTAACAATTTTCTATGGCCCCAGATAATTATGAAGATCCCAGATCTCTCAAAGCATGATGTTTGAAATATAGAGGAAGTGTGCCTAGATACATTTGAAGTATTTCGGACATGATTTACCTATAGAGTTAAGAAATCCCCAACATAGATTTGACTCTTATATGGGGGGATGCATTTTGATTCCCACAATGGGGCGAGTCTTAGGTTTGGAGATCCTAGAACCTAAAGATTGGACACCCTTCCTAGGTCTGATTCATAGGCAGGGGGCATCATTTCTATATTTGGGGTACCTCGTAGTTTAATGTCATACGGTTAGGATATTAGGTTTCCCACTATGGAGTGGAAAATACTAATATTCTATTTAATGTCATTCCATTAGGGTCAATCATTGTATATTGATTCACCCTTACGTTGTGGGGTGTCCCCTGCTGAAATTCCTAAGCTCGCATAATCTATGATTAGTGTGAGAAACTAGGGACAGAAAGGGTTTCACTCAACTGCCTAGGGATGGTAGGATATAGGAAAAGATAATTTTTGGTCCATACAGTTTAATTTCATGCATTGAGAATATAGATGCTATGTATTTTAACATTGTGTAGCAAGGCTGAATTCATCATGAAATTTATTATCATGTGATAAGGATGTATTCCGTACAGTTTAACATTATGTGGAAATGACATTGACTACACAGTTTAATCTTCATTTTGGAGGGATGATTTATCAATGGAATATTGTGTATATATGAGATAATCAATCAAGGATATTCTTGGTAGGCCATATACATAAAAGGGGGAAGAAAGTGAAAACCATGACATTAAGAGACCTAATGTTAGGAAAGATGCTAAGACGATTAAAAACCAATGAGATTACAAAAGTAGGAACACCATTTCTTGCGGCTGAATTTATCATTTGGTTAAAAAGCCATTTTGTTGGGAAACATATGCAGAGATACTAGGGAATAATTTTAATAGTTAAACAACGATGTCTATAAGATACTAGCCATACATTTCTAATAGTCGTGGGTGATTATGGTAATTTATGATTTCCTAAGGCATGGCCTTTATTAGATGAAAAGGTTATTTTAGGGTGTGTGAAAATATCCAGATCATGATTAGTTTTGAGGAAAGAGATCCTATATTATGATTTTATTCTCATGTAAGGGGAAGAATGGTCTTCTGATAGTTTCAAGATATAAGCGTCCAAATTTTGAAATCCCTTGCATCTATTTATATTTCACATTCAAGAGATTGGGGGAATCTTTTTTTTAATTTTTATGGCTGTTGGACTAGGATTAAGGATCCTGGCATCGCCACACATCTTGCAAGGGTAGGAATCCAGCCATACATAGTTCTTGACAACTCTTCATGACAATATGACCTATGCATAGAGAGAAGACAATTTTTATACTGTGGTGGTTAGACCAAGACTTATGGTCAAGGTGTATCTATGTATCATGTGAGAGTAGGAATCTAGTCCTGTGTATTTCTTGAAGGAAATTCCCTGCATATGTCTGATCCATACACAAGGAAGAGGGAATTTTTGTAGGTGGTGTCTAGACTAGGACAAAGTATTTGGGCGTCACTATGTATTCTGCGATATCAAGAATCAAGTTGCATATAGTTCTTGGGGTACCCTGTCGTTTCATTTATTTTGGTAGGGAAATTGGCCAATAACGATTTGGTATGCCTATGGGGAATACTATTTTGAGACTCGTCAACCCATGTTATAGGTACTTATTGTGAGAAACAAGTTCCAGAAAAGGTTTACTTTGTCACACAGGAGGATCACAAAGAGGGATAGGTCATTTTCCTTAAATGCATTGCTGCATCCAAGACATTGTTTTAAGATCCACATGCTTCATAAATACTATTTAGGGGCAACAATGTACCCATATGTGGCTAATATCCCTACATAGGCCTGACCTTTGTGAATGTAATGGAGGAAAAAAACATTTGGGTGGTGGCTGGACAAGGATGGAAAATCTAGGCATCATTACAAATCCTACAAGAGTATGAATCAAGCCACATAAAGTTCTAGAGATTCCTACTTGTATCGGTTTGGCTCATACAGAGGGATGTGGGGGAATTTTTAACCATTTTTTAATGGGCATATAGTGTACATGCTTCCTCTATTCATCCAAGGGGAATCCTTTACCACCATTCCTAAGTTCACGTGATCTATGCTCGGTGTGAGAACCAATAAATGGCTAGGGTATCCTCTACTATTACAGATTTAGTTGAGTGTATAATAGAAGAACTTTGTTCTAAGGTGGTGGCGGGACTAGGATGAAAGATATTGGTTTTACTACTTGTCCCATCGTCAGATGGGAATCAAGATGTACGTAGTTCTAAGACAATATGGTCCCTATCTTGGTCTGACCCATGCATTGTAACACCCAAGACTTTTATGTTATATAAATCATCAAAGGAATCTTTTTCTACACAACACTTGCTTGGCTTGCTTTACACGCAATCACGACCTTCCTCGATAGCTTGCGTCGTACGCAATACCGAGTTTCACTAAACAACAATATGCTATTAAAACTAGCCATTATGAATAGTAATAACCACTTTTTGAAATTTTATAAATTTTATTTTTCAAAATGGACTTCATTTTTGGACTTAGAATATCGAAATTATCCTAGGGTGAAATTTTGGTATTTTTCTGAAAACTTTCAATTTTTGATGAATAGTGAAACCACTAAGTGGTAGGTTAAAAAAACTGAATTTTGCATAAAACATAATTTTACCGCTTCTGTGAATGGAATTTCGAAAATCCGAGAGACACGGTTAATATCAAGGACTAAAATGTGGTTCAATGAGATAAAAATAATTTTTTGGTGAATAGTAACTTTTTACTTTTTTTACCGCGGTTAATAGTAAATAGGGTAACTAAGGGTAAATATGATATTAATATTACCCTAACACATGTCCTAATTCTATTGGACAAGTTTAATTCCACCAAAAACAAACTTAGGAATAAAATATGACCATTTAGGCCCACTTGGATTAGATTAGGACATTTATTATTAATTTATTTAAAGAAGGGATAAAATAGTTAAAATCAAAGTTTAATAAGTAAATCATTTTTAATATGGGGTTATACATAAGATAAATTCGATTGTAAATATTAATTAGAAAGCTAAAAATATTTACTACATGATGGTATTTTATTTGTAATTTTTAGACATCAAATAATTTAATTTATTTATGACACAAAGATGATGCAGTAATTATCTTGTTAATGAAATATTGACATAATTGATGTTATAAACACCAAAATAAATGTAATTTGAGATTTTTTATGAACTCTACTAATTTTCTAGGTTACTATGATATATTAGTGTTGATTTAATCAACTTGGTTCGAACATATAATTCTGTTATGACTTTCACAAAAATCATATATCAAATAGTGTCAAAATTGACACAAAATAGTTTTTAAATCAAATATTATATTATTAATTGTTATTTTATTCCTAAAAATCTAAGGTTCGGCCAAATGACTTAGATAAGGATATATATATTAATAATAAACTATTTGGGGTTCGTTTGGCATGTTATAGTAAGTGTATTAACCATATAGTGAAAGAAAACAAAAAGACATGGTAAAAGTTAAATTATTTAACTTAGAGTTAAATCTAATTGATAAGGTTAAAATAATACCCTAAACATGTCTAAATCCTATTGGTTGATAGGATTTCGACCCATCCCCAATTTAGCTTCGAAATAAGACCCTTTGGAACCATTATAAACCGATTTTGACTTTAATATAAAATAATATTTTGAGATATTCCTAAGGTGCCCCTCTCCTCCCTTATAAAAGGGCACCTCCTCCCCCTCCTCCTCACACCAATTTGAGCACTCAAGCTCGGCCAACCCCTGCCATTTTCTCCTCTCCACTTCCCTAGAATAATCCTAGAGGTCCTGGTCTTCTCCAAAGACCAATCTTAGTTCCTTAAGTGGAGGATTCAAAGAAGCGTTCCAAAGAAGAGGTAATATCCATTACTGATCTTTTCAATTTCTTTCTTCTTCAACTTATTCTTCTTTAGTTGTTTCATGATAAAGTAATAACATCAGTATTACTTACATACTGATATGTTATTATAAATATGAAACAACCCTAATTCACCTTCTATCCATCCTACGGAAAAATGAAATCACCGCGCGTGCGTACGTACGGAATACCGTCTCCACGCCGTGGTGTAATCTATTTTCCACCATCACCTTACAAGGATGGGTATAATGGTGTAATGAGTAACTATATATTATTATTATGAAGTAATATTGATACTGAAATAATATATATATATATACTCCAATACAATTCCATGATCATAGGAACGATATCATCACTCGTGCGTACGTACGGAATACCGTCTCCACGATGTGATGCGACTCGTTCTACATGATCTTCATTTCATAATGATTATATAAATGAATTGAATGAATGAATATGGTATATACTACACTAATACCATTCTGTAAATGAATTATCTATAACCTAAAGATGAGAATAAGAATTTATTCGACAAAACACGCATAAGAACAAAATGTTATAAAGACCCGAGTAACAAGTAACAATAAAATATTACTAACAAGAAGTTAATAATATGACCATATATGATCTCATATCAATATGTATGATTCTGGAATAAGTCAATAACATTATTTAAACCATTATACAGGAGCTTCGGACACATACAAAGCAAATCGGACCTAAGGTAAGGGAAATATCACAATCTCATTTTTATCCGAGATTGTTTATTCGTAAGTATTTACTGGGATGTATTTTATCATCCACATCCGTGTTCCCTCAATATGTAATATTGTTTCCATCCACTTGCAATAGTTTAAATCCAATTTTACCCTTAGGTAAGTTTTAGTAAAGAATATGAAAGGAATCTTTTGTCGTTTTTCCGTACGAGGTACTTTTTGACTTTTCTGACAAAAGTACGAAGAATGTTTTTTTTAACTTATATGGCATGAATGGATTTTTAACATTACTTCAAAGAAGCTTCCTTTACATGTTTTCAAGTTTATTTTTAATCAACTTCTTTAATTTTAGTGTTGTATGACATGTTATAAAATGAAAAAATGTTTTTGAAGAAGAAAGGATATTTTCCTCAAGAATGGAGTTCAAGTGTTTTATCAAAATTATTTTCCATCTAAGATAATAAAGGGTTATACTTTTATCCCTATTATTACATTGATTTGATCATGTTGTGATGGAATTATTCTTATGAATTCCTTTATCTTATATGAATTGATGTCATGATGTTTCAAGAATCCCATTTTTGTTACTTATGTTATGCGATGATGTATGTTTTATGATTATGTGGCACACATAAGAAAGGATTCATTATAAGATGGGTGGGACCTATATCTCCCTCCAATGCATTGGGTAAAGACTCTCATGAGATAGAAATGGCTGGAACGGAAGGTTATTTCGGTTCAGTGATACAGGACTGAAACGAGGAGTGAACTCGGTTCAGAAAGGGACTTTGTCCACTAAGATAGTCTTTGCAATGAGTCATGACTAACAAGAAATGATTTTCCATGATTATGTGTGCATGCCACAAAGTTTCAAGTTTTATGTTATGATTATGGGGATCTCATTTTCACTTCTATGATTTATTCCATGTTAAGATAATATGATCTCTTTTGCAGGTTTTGATTTTCAAAAAGATATGATATGATTTTTATTTCCTTTATTTGCCCTTGCTGAGCATTTGAGCTCACCCTTTTATGTTTTCTTTTCCCCAGGTCAGGAAGATGGATATTAAGTAGAATATGCTAAAAGGGACCCTAGATATGATGAAATAAATGGGAGACACTGTAGAAGATTTATGAACCAGTTGTTTATGTTTCCCAGTTTCTAAAGACACTATACCTATACGGCCCTTTGTGGTTTTGTCATATGTTGTAATAAGTGTGCTTCAATTTTGAAGTATTAACAATGTATGTAAAGTGTGGGTCGTTATAGTTGGTATCAGAGGCAAAGGAGGTAGGAATGTATCCGATCCTTGGGAACTCTCACATGTGAGTGTTGGACGAAGCATGGCTCTCCGCCCAAGGGCTTCATGAGGAAATGGCTGCCACTGGGGATGGTGGTGTGTCCCGCCCAGGGGGTGTAGCCGCCCATGGAGTGCCCTGATAGGTATCAATTATAGTCCACTGGAAGTAATTCCAGACTTCTAAAGTTGGTAACAGAGGCAAAGGTATAGTCAAACTTTGGAAACTAGGATGTGAAAGCCCTAGTAAGAACCCTAAGGATAAGTCTAAGCATAGAACACAATCTTAGTGTTTTAGAAATGGTCTTGAATAACCTAGGATAAGACCATAAGTATGAAACTTTTATTCTTGAATTATGTGGTTTCCTATTATAATTAGTGTTTCTCACACTACTCTTCTTGGTTTTAGTCAATGGATGGAACCCAAAGGAACCGTGTTAATGCGGAATGCGATGGGCAATGCAATGATTGTCCCCCTGAGAAACCAAATGATATGGGAGCTGGAATGCAAAATCTTGTAGCCATGCTCACACAACTTTCTCAAGCTATGAATCATGCAGGATTTCCAAACGAGCAAAGGAGGGAGCAACATTCTGTTGAATCCTTCATGAGGCAGCGTCCACCTTCTTTCAGCGGTTCTACTGATCCATTAGTTGCTGAACAATGGATTAGTACTACTGAAAAGATATTTTCAGTTCTTCAATGTTCTGAACATGATAAATTCATCCTAGCAGTGTATCGTTTGGAAGGAGATGCTGATCAATGGTGGAATCTTGTTAAGAATACGAGGCAAAGGGATGAAATTGAGTCTATGGAATGGGACGAGTCCAAGAACTTATTTTTCAATAAGTACTTCCCTCGTATTCTCCGAACAAAGATGGAGAAAGAGTTTCTTGAACTGAAGCAAAGGGATGATGAATCTGTTGGTACCTATGAAGCAAATTTTACAAGACTTTCAAGGTACGCTTCTGGTATTATTATCCAACCTGAGAGTAAGATCGATCGATTCTTTAGTGGCTTAAAACCAAGTCTTCGAAGGGCGTTAGCCATAAGGGACTTCAATAGCTATGAGGAAATCGTTCGATGTGCTCTCAAAGTCGAGATGGAGATTGGAGTAACCCATCAGTCACATGGGTTTGATAAGAAGAGGAAGATGTAATTCAAAGAAAAATCTAAAGAGCACACGGAAAAGAAGATGAGCTTTTCCTTATGCTCAAAGTGTGGAAAGAAACATGGAGGGAGTTGTCTTAAAGGGACAAGTAACTGTTTTAAATGTGGAAAGGAAGGTCATCGGGCATTTGAATGCCGTGATAATGGGAAGAAAATGTCTAATGATGCAAACAAAGGAAGGGATACACAAAATGAACCTACTACACTTCAATGTTTCAAGTGCAAGGAGATGGGGCATTATACCAATCAATGCCCAAATCCAAGGGTTGATGATGATGGTCGATGTCAACAAAATCATAAGGCTAAAGACAAAGGAAAGTCACATGCAATTTCTATCAGCGATGTGGAGTACGATAACGATGTGGTGAAAGGTACACTTACCATCCACTCTAAAGTAGCAAATGTTTTATTTGATTCTGGATCCACCCACTCTTTTATTTCTGAAGAATTTTCTAAGGGTATCACCGTATTACCTCAACAATTAGACGTTGAGTTAGTTGTGACAACACCTAATGGCACATCAAACGCATCAAAAGTTTATAATTCTTCTCCGATCGAAGTTTGTGGAAAAGTGCTTCCTGAAAATCTTGTGATCCTTCCTTTAGTGGAATTTGATGTGATTCTTGGCATGGATTGGCTTTCTCTACATGGAGCTCATATCAATTGCCAAATAAGGGAAGTCACATTTCATATTCCAGATCAATCTACAATCGTCTATCAATGCAAGGATGAATATAACCTTCCAGTGGAAATTTCTTCCATCTTATGGGTATTGATTCCACTAAATGAAGGTTATTTATCTCAAATAGTTGGTGAGAAACTCACGATTAAGAATATGCCCATTGTACGGGAGTTTGATGATGTCTTTCCAGATGAATTACCGGGTCTTCCACCAAATCGTGAAGTTGAGTTCTCAATAGAACTCGTACCGGGTGCTTTGCCTATTTCAAAGACACCTTATAGAATGGCCCCAATTGAGTTGCAGGAATTGAAGAAGCAACTCCAAGAGAATCTTGATAAGGGATTCATACGCCCTAGTGCGTCACCTTGGGGAGCACCTGTTCTATTTGTTAAGAAGAAAGATGGATCAATGAGACTCTGCATTGATTATCGAGAACTTAACAAGATCACTATCAAGAACAAATATCCTCTCCCATGCATTGATGACTTATTTGACCAACTACGCGGAGCTCAATACTTTTCCAAGATTGATCTTCGTTCAGGGTATCATCAATTAAGGGTCAAAAGGGAGGATATACCAAAGACGGCTTTCCGTACAAGGTATGGACACTATGAATTTATAGTGATTCCATTTGGTCTTACTAATGCCACTTCTATCTTCATGGATCTAATGAATAGAGTCTTTAGAGACTATCTTGATCAATTTGTGGTAGTCTTTATAGACGATATTCTTGTCTATTCAAAGAGCAAGGAAGAGCATGAAGATCACTTGAGAATTATATTGAAGACACTGAGAAAGGAGAAGCTTTATGCCAAATTTACCAAGTGTGAATTTTGGCTTCAAAAAGTTGCATTTTTGGGTCACATAATCTCAAAAGAGGGGATATCTGTGGATCCAGCAAAAACAGAGGTTATCGAAAGATGGTCGAGACCAACAACAGTAACTGAGATCCGAAGTTTTCTTGGTTTGGCTGGATATTATCGACGTTTTGTAAAAGATTTTTCACGATTATCTAATCCACTCACCAAGTTGAATCAGAAAGGAGTTAAGTTTGTCTGGACAGAGGAATGTGAAGAGAATTTCAAGGAGTTGAAAAGAAGGTTATCCAGTGCACCTGTGCTCACACTGCCTTGTAGTGGAGAAAGGTTTGTGATCTACAGTGATGCATCCAAGAAGGGATTGGGGTGTGTTCTTATGCAAAATGATATGGTGATAGATTATGCCTCACGACAGTTGAAAATCCATGAGAAAAATTACCCAACACATGATTTGGAGTTGTCAGTGGTAATCTTTGCATTAAAGATTTGGAGGCATTACCTTTATGGTGAAAGGTGTGATATTTATACTGATCATAAAAGTTTAAAGTATATTTTCACACAAAAGGAGTTGAATATGCGTCAAAGAAGATGGTTGGAGCTGATTAAGGATTATGACTGCTCAATCCATTACCACCCTGGGAAAGCAAACAAGATGGCAGATGCATTAAGTCGACAAGACCATGCTAGTTTATCCATGATGAGGATCACAAAAGATCCAATATTTATGGATTTACAAAGGATGGATCTTGGAATTATAATGGAAGGGGAAAAATCTTATCTTTCTCAAATGAATGTTCAACCATCTATACATGTGAAGATTAAAGAGGCACAGAAAGAAGATGTCGAGTTACAAAAAAAGGTGAGAAATGTTCCTGAATTCAACCTTGATTGCGATGGGATAATAATGTTCAGGAATCGGGTTTGTGTTCCTCTCATCCCCGAATTAAAGAAGGAGCTGCTGGATGAGGCTCATAGTTCATCATTCTCTATTCATCCTGGAAGCACGAAGATGTATAGGGACCTGAAAGAGTACTTCTGGTGGGATGGCATGAAAAGAGATGTTGCTGAATATGTCTCTCGATGCTTGGTTTGTCAACAAGTTAAAGCTGAGAGACAGAAGTCTAAGGGGATGTTACAACCATTACCCATACCCGAATGGAAATGGGAAAACATCACTATGGACTTTGTCACAGGACTTCCTAAAACATCCAAAGGCAATAATGCTATCTGGGTCATAGTTGATCGTCTTACAAAGTCTGCACACTTCATTGCTATTAGAGAGGATTTCTCTCTAGATCAGCTTGCCAGGATATATGTAAAGGAAGTGATAAGATTGCATGGAGTACCACTTTCTATTGTATCTGATCGGGATCCAAGATTTACCTCGAAGTTCTGGCAAAGTCTTCAGCATACTCTAGATACAGAGTTGAGTTTCAGCACTACTTATCATCCCCAGACAGACGGTCAGTCTGAGAGAACAATTCAAACCCTAGAAGATATGTTGAGAGCTTTCTCTATAGATTTCAAAGGAGGTTGGGATCAACACCTACCTTTGGTGGAATTTTCTTATAATAATAGCTTTCACTCTAATATTCAGATGGCTCCTTATGAAGCTCTCTATGGAAAGAAATGCAGGACTCCAACTTGCTGGGATGAAGTTGGGGAAAGAAAGCTATTAGGACCTGATCTCGTTGATGAAATGGCAGAAAAGGTCAGATCTATTCAACAACACATATGCGCAGCTCAGAGTCGACAGAAAATTTATGCCTACAACCGAAGAAAAGACCTAGAGTTTGAAGTGGGTGATAAAGTGTTCTTACGAATATCTCCCTGGAAGAGGGTTATGAGATTTGGAAAGAAGGGGAAGTTGAGCCCTAGATATATCGGTCCTTTCGAAATACTGGATCGTGTTGGGAAGGTAGCTTACCGATTGGCGCTTCCACCGAATCTCTCTCAAGTTCACGATGTGTTCCATGTATCTCTCCTGAGAAAGTACATACCAGATCCTTCACATGTACTCAGCTCAGAAGTTGTACCGCTGGAGCAAGATCTTTCTTATGAAGAACAGCCGATATAGATTCTGGATCGTAGCGAAAAAGTCCTACGAAACAAGACCACTCGCTTGGTGAAAGTTTTATGGAGGAACCACCAACTTGAAGAAGCTACATGGGAGCTTGAGGATATGATGAGGGAGAAGTATCCTCATCTGTTTGTTACAAAGTGACGAATTTTGAGGGCAAAATTCTTTTTAAGGGGGGTAGAATGTAACACCCGAGACTTTTATGTTATATAAATCATCAAAGGAATCTTTTTCTACACAACACTTGCTTGGCTTGCTTTACACGCAATCGCGACCTTCCTCGATAGCTTGCGTCGTACGCAATACCGAGTTTCACTAAACAACAATATGCTATTAAAACTAGCCGTTATGAATAGTAATAAACACTTTTTGAAATTTTATAAATTTTATTTTTCAAAATGGACTTCATTTTTGGACTCATAATATCGAAATTAGCCTAGGGTGAAATTTTGGTATTTTTCTGAAAACTTTCAATTTTTGATGAATAGTGAAACCACTAAGTGGTAGGTTAAAAAAAACTGAATTTTTCATCAAACTTAATTTTACCGCTTCTGTAAATGGAATTTCGAAAATCCAAGAGACACGGTTAATATCAAGGACTAAAATGTGGTTCAATGAGATAAAAATAATTTTTTGGTGAATAGTAACTTTTTACTTTTTTTACCGCGGTTAATAGTAAATAGGGTAACTAAGGGTAAATATGATATTAATATTACCCTAACACATGTCCTAATTCTATTGGACAAGTGTAATTCGACCAAAAACAAAATTAGGAATAAAATATGACCATTTAGGCCCACTTGGATTAGATTAGGACATTTATTATTAATTTATTTAAAGAAGGGTTAAAATAGTTAAATAGAAGTTTAATAAGTAAATCATTTTTAATATGGGGTTATACATAAGATAAATTCGATTGTAAATATTCATTAGAAAGATAAAAACATTTACTACATGATGGTATTTTATTTGTAATTTTTAGACATCAAATAATTTAATTTATTTATGACACAAAGATGATGCAGTAATTATCTTGTTAATGAAATATTGACATAATTGATGTTATAAACACCAAAATAAATGTAATTTCAGATTTTTTATGAATTCCACTAATTTTATAGGTTACTATGATATATTAGTGTTGATTTAATCAACTTGGTTCGAACATATAATTCTGTTATGACTTTCACAAAAATCATATATCAAATAGTGTCAAAATTGACACAAAATAGTTTTTAAATCAAATATTATATTATTAATTGTTATTTTATTCCTAAAAATCTAAGGTTCGGCCAAATGACTTAGATAAGGATATATATATTAATAATAAACAATTTGGGGTTCGTTTGGCATGTTATAGTAAGTGTATTAACCATATAGTGAAAGAAAACAAAAAGACATGGTAAAAGTTAAATTATTTAACTTAGAGTTAAATCTAATTGATAAGGTTAAAATAATACCCTAAACTTGTCTAAATCCTATTGGTTGATAGGATTTCGACCCATCCCCACTTTAGCTTCGAAATAAGACCCTTGGGAACCATTATAAACCGATTTTGACTTTAATATAAAATAATATTTTGAGATATTCCTAAGGTGCCCCTCTCCTCCCTTATAAAAGGGCACCTCCTCCCCCTCCTCCTCACACCAATTTGAGCACTCAAGCTCGGCCAAACCCTGACATTTTATCCTCTCCACTTCTCTAGAATAATCCTAGAGGTCCTGGTCTTCTCCAAAGACCAATCTTAGTTCCTTAAGTGGAGGATTCAAAGAAGCGTTCCAAAGAAGAGGTAATATCCATTACCGATCTTTTCAATTTCTTTCTTCTTCAACTTCTTCTTCTTTAGTTGTTTCATGATAAAGTAATAACATCAGTATTACTTACATACTGATATGTTATTATAAATATGAAACAACCCTAATTCACCTTCTATCCATCCTACGGAAAAATGAAATCACCGCGCGTGCGTACGTACGGAATACCGTCTCCACGCCGTGGTGTAATCTATTTTCCACCATCACCTTACAAGGATGGGTATAATGGTGTAATGAGTAACTATATATTATTATTATGAAGTAATATTGATACTGAAATAATATATATATATATACTCCAATACAATTCCACGATCATAGGAACTATATCATCACTCGTGCGTACGTACGGAATACCGTCTCCACGATGTGATGCGACTCGTTCTACATGATCTTCATTTCATAATGATTATATAAATGAATTGAATGAATGAATATGGTATATACTACACTAATACCATTCTGGAAATGAATTATCTATAACCTAAAGATAAGAATAAGAATTTATTCGATAAAACACGCATAAGAACACAAAGTTATAAAGACCCGAGTAACAAGTAACAATAAAATATTACTAACAAGAAGTTAATAATATGACCATATATGATCTCATATCAATATGTATGATTCTGGAATAAGTCAATAACATTATTTAAACCATTATACAGGAGCTTCGGACACATACAAAGCAAATCGGACCTAAGGTAAGGGAAATATCACAATCTCATTTTTATCCGAGATTGTTTATTCGTAAGTATTTACTAGGGTGTATTTTATCATCCACATCCATTTTCCCTCAATATGTAATATTGTTTCCATCCACTTGCAATAGTTTAAATCCAATTTTACCCTTAGGTAAGTTTTAGTAAAGAATATGAAAGGAATCTTTTGTCGTTTTTCCGTACGAGGTACTTTTTGACTTTTTCGACAAAAGTACGAAGAATGTTTTTTTTAAAACTTATACGGTATGAATGGATTTTTAACATTACTTCAAAGAAGCTTCCTTTACAAGTTTTCAAGTTTATTTTTAATCAACTTCTTTTATTTTAAAGTTGTATGACATGTTATAAAAGGAAAAAATGTTTTTGAAGAAGAAAGGATACTTTCCTCAAGAATGGAGTTCAAGTGTTTTATCAAAATTATTTTCCATCTAAGATAATAAAGGGTTATATTTTTATCCCTATTATTACATTGATTTGATCATGTTGTGATGGAATTATTCTTATGAATTCATTTATCTTATATGAATTGATGTCATGATGTTTCAAGAATCCCATTTTTGTTACTTATGTTATGCGATGATGTATGTTTTATGATTATGTGGCACACATAAGAAAGGATTCATTATAAGATGGGTGGGACCTATATCTCCCTCCAATGCATTGGGTAAAGACTTTATATCTCATGAGATAGACATGGCTGGAACAGAAGGTTATTTCGGTTCAGTGATACAGGACTGAAACGAGGAGTGAACTCGGTTCAGAAAGGGACTTTGTCCACTAAGATAGTCTTTGCAATGAGTCATGACTAACAAGAAATAATTTTCCATGATTATGTGTGCATGCCACAAAGTTTCAAGTTTTATGTTATGATTATGGGGATCTCATTTTCACTTCTATGATTTATTCCATGTTAAGATAGTATGATCTATTTTGCAGGTTTTGATTTTCAAAAAGATATGATATGATTTTTATTTCCTTTATTTGCCCTTGCTGAGCATTTGAGCTCACCCTTTTATGTTTTCTTTTCCCCCGGTCAGGAAGATGGATATTAAGTAGAATATGCTAAAAGGGACCCTAGATATGATGAAATAAATGGGAGACACTGTAGAAGATTTATGAACCAGTTGTTTATGTTTCCCAGTTTCTAAAGACACTATACCTATACGGTCCTTTGTGGTTTTGTCATATGTTTTAATAAGTGTGCTTCAATTTTGAAGTATTAACAATGTATGTAAAGTGTGGGTCGTTATATGCATAGAAAAGTGGCGTCATTTTTTAGTGTCTAGGATAGGATGAATGATCGTGGTGTCACTACATATCCCACAAGGGAAGGAATTAATTCATATGTAGTTTTATAGAATAAAATGGCAGGTGACTAATTCCGGTGGAAATGTCCCCTTGGGTGAGATTACTGTTGGGGCTATGAAATTTAATGTCATGTAGTTTGGACTCAGAATTTTCGCATGCAAGTCTGACCTATATGCAAGGAGAGAGGCATTATAGATTTTGAATGGTGGATGGACCATGATGTAGAATCCAGGAATCAATACATATCCTATGAGTATAGGAATCAATTCGTACATAGTTATATGAACTCCCTGTGCTAGTCTAACCTATTCATAGAGAGGGGGGCGTTTTATACCATGCTCTCAAGATGATAGGCTTATTATACCCCTCTATAATTTGTCTATGTATGGTAAATCATGGCCTCAATTCATAATCTCACATGATTTATACTCAATGTTAGAATCAAGGAGCAATTAGGAGTTCCCTTGTAGTATTGGGGTGATAGAGGATATAATATAGGCATTCCATGCCATGTGATGGTTAGACCAAGACATTGGGTTAAGGTGTCTCTACGTATCCCATTGATGAATATGAATCAATTCGTTTGTAGTTATGTAAAAGGACCTCCCTGTATAGAATCAAGCAATACACAAAGAGGGGGAGTATTTGTTATCTTTACCTTGCACAAATATGATTCATGGGCAATAAGTCTTTGGTCATGACATAGTGATCACCATGCAATTTAACATCTTGAATTTAGGATGAAGATTCTACAAAGTTTAACATCGTACAGTGTGGATGAAGATGATGACCAGTTTAAGGTTGTGCAACATGGATGAAGATGTTGAGCAGTTTATCATCGTGAAACATGGATGACTTCATCAGGTAGTTTATTTTCAAGCGATTAGGATGTCTTCCATAAAATTGAACATCAAGTGTAAAGGAAATCTTTCTATGCTTTTGACAATTAAAAATATTTTTTCAGGAACCATGCATTGGTGGGAGTTGTGGTGAGATATCCATCCACTGAAATCAAAGCATATTCTCCATCGGTTTAAACTTTGTGTATAACATACATTCCTTCCCATTTTGGATCCATCTTTGGAGGTTTCTTCTTGAGTATCATAGGGGTTCTGAGGACCAAGACCATTTCTCCATCGAGGAAATAACATAAGAAAACCTTTTTATTCAAGTATCATGGAATCTGATTTTGGTAAAATACAAAGTTGTGTAGAGTGTTAAATTTTTTCTCATCCAATTGATGTAGCTCAAAAAATAATTTTTGGGGTTTCTCACCTACAGATGGTTGATCACAAACAGCAATGCAGAGCGATGGCTATAACACCCTGAGTTTTTACATGCCTATTTTTTTGAAATAAATTTAACTTTTCATTTTTATCTTGCAATGAAATAAGTGAAAAATTATTTTCTCACTCAACACCATCTTGGAGTATGTTACATGAAACACTAACTTAGTGTATGATTCCAGCAACATTGAGTTGGCATATGATAAACACAACATTGAATTTTTATGAAACAACTTTTTTTTATTATTATAATTATCGAAATACGATAATTATAACCTAGTTATTAAACTTATTATTATGAATAGTAAAAAAATCTTTTCAAATATTTTTTATAATTTTTTTATAAAAATAAACCATATCGATAATAAAAGATATGATTTTTGGTAAGGTCCTCTTTATGTTTAAAAACACTATTTTATTGAATAAACCACTATTAATAATAAAATATATTTTTCACACATTTAGAAATTTACTTTTTTAAAATAAAATTCAGTTTTAAATTCATAATATTGAAATTATATTGGGTTGAATTTTTGGGATTTTTTTAAGTAAGTTTATTTTTTTATGAATAGTGAAAAATACTGCTTTTTAGTTAAAAATGCATTTTCTCTAATTAATTATTAATGATAAATGATATTATAATTTTTTTAATGAAAAATTAGTTAAATATTACATATAGTAGTACAATTAAATTCATTATGATCAATTTCACTTTGAAACCGAATATAAAATCTTAACAAAATTTTGAACTTTTTCATACATTAAAACCTCATTATTTCGTCCCATCTACGAGATTATCACTAATCATAACTTTGTTTATTTTATGAAGTGAAGTTAAAAAATATAAAATACACCATTTTATTCCTTATAATTTGTATATTCTAATAATACCATGTATTTTTTGACCAAAATTTTTAGTAAATGTGATTAAAATTAATCACAGTAGTTAAGGACAAATTAATCTTAATTAGGGACTAAACCTTAAAATTAAGGGCCAAAATGACCTAAAAACATGTAAAAACCCAATTTTCTGTCCATATTTCATCCAAAAACCTTAAATAATTTTTTTTGGTTTGGTATGACTTATTTTAGGTAAGAACATGTGATCACCTAACTTGTTTCTAAAAATTCCATTTGAGTCCTTTTCCTTTACTATAAAAGGCCACCACCTCTACCTAGTCCTCAGACCTCTCAAAAAATTTATGTACATCTAATATCTGACCATTTAGCCTCCCAAAAATCCATAATTTTACCTTTAATTCTCCCTTTGGGAAGAAATATTCTCAAGGAATCCATTTGGATGAAACCAAAAAAAGTTACCCAATTTAGAGGTAACATCTTCTCTCAAACTCCTAATTATTTCCTTTATTCACCCACTCCACTCTCTTTATTCCCTGATTTTGTGAGAAAAATAATATCCTACATATACATGTTTTTTTTTACAAAAATTTTATTTCCTACACATACACATACATCCATTAAATGGTTGTTTAACATTATGTTTCTGTGTACGACGAACTAGTATCTCACGAAACGGTGATAGTTCATTTTTTCATTACCAGCAATCATGGTGACCATTATGATGGAAATTCAGTTTATGTATGTAACATATTGTATTTATTATGTATTTAATATTTAATATTACTTTTAAAATACACATATCTTTACATTCCATTTGGTGTTAATTTTCTAATCACGTTTGAGGAAGTGTGGACTACCGCCACCTCAATGCGATTTCATTTGTTTACAGACAACATTGAATGTATTAAGGATGGTTTTAATGAAATTATATGATATATATGATATATTAATTCTAATGGAATAATTATATATATATATACTTATATATATATATATTTCATTTACATACTTTCTTTCAATACGACAACAAAGACAGAAACAATGTTCATGCGTATGTACGACTTACCGTCTCTATGAATAATGTATTTAATTTTGTAATCCTATATTATAGATATTATTATAATAAAAATATAATATGTATACCTAATATTTATATCATTTTTTACATTCTTTAATCATGATATAATTATAATGACTAATAATATAACAAATTAAGACACTTGTGAAGAACAAAGTGAATTTTACCCGATGTAAAACATTAACATAGGATCATTAAAAAGAGGGTAATGTAAGGTCATAATAAAACCATATATGGAATTATGAATAAGAATACGATTGTTTAAAATATTTATAATAAACATATATTTATTATATAGGAATGTTTTATGTGTATTGAGAGAGTCAAGGCACGATGTAAGGGGATTTTCATTCACTTTTAATTTCTTTGAGATACAAGCAATGTTCGCCACTCTATTATTTTTTATGGTGTATTTACTTCCCATTATTTTATTCTATATATAATATATTTAAATTTATGGGTATTACTATATCCATTTTATGATTCTTCTTTCAAGATGATAATGTTTCAAATGTTACCAAATCATTAAAACAGTTTTGTCTCAATTTTAGTTTTTTTGAGGCTCATGTTTTGTTATACACTTGAACTATTTTTTGAGGTGTATATAAATAAATTTAAATTTTTTTATCATGAATATACTTATTTTAATGATATATTAATATTCAGGTAAATTGTTTTTCTTATAGTGAGAGTATGATCCCAAATCACCAAGTTATAACATTTTATTTAGAATGTCACATTGCTTTTTAAGATTGTTTATGTTTGTGTTTCCATTGATGAAATATTATGATCAAAATATCATGAATATTCACGAGTTTACTTATACTCTATTATTTCATGATATAATCATGTATTGGTACCGTTTTCTACTCTTTGGTACAAAATATTGTTAAGAAAGTGTTTTTAGGAAGCCTGACTTTACCCTCTCTTCGGTTGGAAATCCAAGTTTTCTAAAAATATTTTCCAAGAATATTATACCAGTCCCCTATAATATAAAAGAAAATATTTTATTTTTATTTATTTTACTAATATCTTCGATGGAATCTTCTTGTCGCTTTCTAAACAAGGTACTTCTCTATCCTTTTTACCATGTAAAAGTAATGTTCATTTGACCACATATGACATGTATGGATTTACATACCAGCACTTCTTCAAAGCACCCATTGCATTGTTAAAACGTATAATCTTTAATAAAATGTTTTAAATGAAATTTTTATGGAAAATTATTTTTAAAATGGTTTTAAACTACTTTTCAATGTTTTCATGGAAAACTATTTTCAAAATGTTTTCATGTCCTATTTATAAGTTATCAAAGTGATTGCAAAGAAATGGTTTTAAAAATGATTTCAATATTCTTTTATAAGATTTCATGAAATATTATTTTCAAAATATTTTTAATATTTATTTATATTTTTTCATATTATTTTAGTTGAAATTGTTTTCAAAACAACTTCAAGCTTTCAGTAAAAGTTTTTAGTGTCTTTAAACAAAATTGTTTTTTAAATGTTTTGAATCATATTTTAAAAGTTTTAAAGGGAAAATCTATTCAAAATTATTTCATGTCTTCCTTATAATTTCTCAAGGTTTTGTATATGAAAATTAATTTCCAATGGTTTTATGAATTTAAAGTCTTTTTTCAGACAAAAAAGGATAGTTTTCTTAAGAAATATTTTTAAGAAATAGTTCAAAATTATTTTCCATCTAAGATAATATCCATTGGTGTTAATAAGGGCTTTATGGGGAATTATTCAATGTATCCATTCATATTCATTCTCTGAATGGATTATTTTTTGATGGCATGATGTTATGAAACCCTTTTCCATTTAATGGGTTATATACTTTTGAAACCCGCTTCTTTTAACCATTTATGATTTTGATGAAATGAATATGAAACACGTCTCTTTCCACAGGTTATTATATGTTTACATGTTCATGATACCCATTTAATTTCATGGGTAATGATATATATATTTATGATATTGTGTAACGTGTATGTATGATTTCATTATGAGATGGGTGGGACCAATATCTCCCTCCAGTGCATTGGCTAAATATTTATATCCCATGAGATAACATAGGGATAGAATGAGGGTTACTTAGTCTAGTAATATAGGGTTGTAATGAGTGTTACTCAATTCAGTAATATAGGGCTTCAATGAGGGTTACTTAGTTTAGTAATATAGGGCTAGAATGGGGGTTACCTAGTTCAATAAATGGCTTTTTCCACTATGATGGTCTTGGTAGTGATGCCTTGGATACTATGGAAATATGTATATTATTATGGGTAGTTTTAATTCTAGGTATTACTCTGTTTTTATGATTTCAAGGCTTATTTACTTTACATCCTTTTGATTCATGTCTTATGAATTACCACGCTTTTTCCCATGATTCATTTGTATGATCTTGGATATGTAGGTATGATCCTCTATTTTCAGACCACATTCTCATTCACTTATGATAATTTTTATACTTACATGTATCCATTAGTTACCCTTACTAAGCATCTGGGATCACCACTTTTTATGTTTCCTTCACTAGTTAATGAAGATATGTATTTTGTTTTATGTGTCTAATAAGTGTTCTAATCAAGAAGAAACTGGTGGGAGATAATGTTTCTCATTTATGTACCAGTGTTTATGTTTCCATGTTTCCCAAGTCCCTAGACCAATACGGTATTCTAGTGTCTTTCTGAATAATGTTTATCTATTCCATAGATTTAATGTAATATAATGTTAGTAAAGAGAGGGTCTCTACAGTAGGTGTCATAGAAAATGTATAGTTAACCTTAGGAAATTATGATGAGAAAACCTTGGTGATAACCCTAAGGACATTTCTAAAGGTATGTATAGGGTTGAGACAATGTATAGGAAATTTTACAAGAATTTTCGTGAAGTATTGAGTGAGTGGTTTCATAGATATACATACATGTCTAGACACTACCCTTGTATGTGGCACTGGAACATATATACCTAGGATTAACAACTCTGACAAGACATTATGAGTTTGACTCGGTGTAATCCGGCACATGACAACAGGCCTTACTGCACACCTGGTTTCACACTCTCGGGGGATATGCTTGGGGAATTCAGAAACTCTTCATGAACCATTATGAAGGATTTAAATATAGGTTTTCTATGAATAACCTAGGATAAACCTATGGTTTCATAAATTATGGACAGTGTCATAAGTTTGACATCTTAATGGTACAAGGATTACATCTAAAGTTGATGATTCCTATTTGGTTGAAGTTTGTGGGAATGTGCTTTCTACAAATCTTTTTATTCTCCCTTTGGTAAAATTTTATGTCATTGTAGGAATAGATTGGATTTATCTCCATAAAGACTAAATTGATTTTCACAGAAGGTAAGTTACATTAAATATTTGAAACCCTCTTATGATCATCCGTCAATGTGACAAAAAGTTTGAACTTCCTATAGAGATTACATTTAGTGTATGGGTCTTAATTCTCATTCAAAAGGTTTATTTATCTCAAATGGTTGGGGAGAAGATATAAAATTATGATACTCCTATTGTTTTAGATTTTTAGATGTCTTTTTGGAATATTTTACTAGTATTCCACTAAAATGTGAAGTTGAGTTCTCAATATAACTTGTACATGGTTCCACACCAATTTCAAAGACTCCTTATAGAATAGACCCAACTGAATTGTAGGAATTTAAGAAGAAACTATAATCAATACTTGAAAAGGGATTCATTCAGAAAATTGTATCACCATGGGGTTCATTGGTTCTTTTTGTGAAAAAGAAATACGGATCAATGCCACTTTTCATTGATTATCGGGAGTTAAACAAGATCAAAATCAAGAAAAAGTATCAAATTCCCTGAATTGATGACTTGTTTGATCAACTTTATAGAGCCCAATATATTTTCAAGATTGACCTATATTCGAGATGTCATCAATTTTGGGTCATGAAATATGATATACCCAAGAAGGAATTCCATATAAGCTATGGTCACAATGAATATATAGTGAAGCATTTTGTTCATACTAATGCCCCAACTATCTTCATGGATTTAATTAACAGAGTCTTTAGATATTACCTCGACTAGGTTTTGGTTGTATTTATAGATGACATTCCTATTTATTAAAATATCAAGGAAGAGCATGAATATCACATAACAATGGTACTAATGACCCTAATGAAGAATAAGTTATATGGAAAATTTACAAAGTGTGAATTTTGGCTACAAATGGTTTCATTTTTGGGTCACTTAATATCAATAGATAATATAGAATTAGATTGGTCTAAGACAGAGGCTAGTGAAAGATTTCCTTGACCAACCATAATGAATAAGATCAATAGCCTTCTTGGTTTAACTGGATATTATCGATAGTTTGTGGATAAATTTTCATGACTATCTAATACTATGACCAGGTTAATATGGATGGGTGTTAAGTACCTCAAGACAAATGAATGTGGAAAAATTTTATGTAAATAAATAGAATGTTGGTCAGTTCACCTATGTTTACACTACCCTATAGTGGGGAAGGGTTTTTAATCTATAGTGATGACTCCAAGAATGGATACTGATGTTTTCTTATGAAAAATAGCATGGTTATATCCTATGCCACATGATAGTTGAAGATTCATGAGAAAAATTACCCAACTCATGATTTGGAGTTAGAAATGGTAATATTCATGTTAAATATATAGAGTAATTATCTTTATGGGGAAAATTGTTATATATATACAAATCAAAAAAGTTTAAAATATATATTCTCATAGAAGGAGTTGAACATGTTCTAGAATAGATGGTTAGATTTGGTAAAGGATTATGATTTCTCAATGCATTACCACCATGGGAAATCGAACAAGGTGGTTGATTCTTTGAGATAAAAAGATTATACTAGATTATCTATGATGAGGATAAAAAAAGATATAATATTTCTTTAATTTTAAAGGATGGATATGGAAATCCTAAAGGAAGGGTAAAAATTTATCTTTCTCGAATGAATGTGAATCCCTCTATCCAAGTGAAGATTAATGATGCACATAAGGAAGATAGAGAGATGATAAATAAGGTCTCAAATTCTCATGAGATTAAACATAATCAAGATGGAATGATAAGGTATAAAAACATTGTATGTGTTTCTTTCATTCCAAATTTGAAGAAGGAGATATTATAGGATGCTCATAGTTCTTCATTCTATATTTATATCGCAATTAGAAAGATGTATAAGGAATTTATTGAATACTTTTTGTGGGATTTCATGAAAATATATATCATGATTAAGTTGTTGGATGACAACATTGGATTGGTCAAAGTCAAATCCCTGAGATGTTATCTCCCTCAAAATCACAGATAAATAGGATTAATAGGGTATCATCCTACTAGTTGGGGTCATCGATTCATTTATCTGTATCAATTGGACTGTTTAAAAAACCATATTTATACTAATAATTTTATTAGTATTAAATGGATATATTATCGTTGAAAATTATAGTTAATGGAATTTTTATATTAAATTTGATATAATAAAACAAAATAAGTGCATGTGTTTTCTATAACCATATAAGACATTTAATTAAATTATAAGGGGAATTTTCTTTTTAGTAGCTCGAGTAGTTATAGTTTTGGTCATGCATTAGTTGTTTAATATTGTCTTGGGCTTGGACAGAGATAGGCTAAGTGATACTATATCCCTTACAAGTTTCAATAAATGTGTTTTATATGGAATGATCCTACTATTCAAGTCCATCGATGCATGTGTCTATGTCAAATGAACTTTTTTATAACCCTTAATGTACTAATAATAATTTTCACTGTATAATGACTATATTTTCAATGGTTTTAACTCCCAATGATCTTTTAAATTTGACAGACCATATAATAGTGAATGATAACCAAGTTAGTTCATTTTTTTATAACTACATTACTCAATAACACATTTATTCATTGAAAAATAGAATTTCATTTATAAGTGTATAGGTCATTACATTTATCCCACATTCAAAAACATTTCCATTGAAATTTTCATTTAATACACTAAAACATATTAGTGGGATTCTATTTCATTGCATCTTTTGGTTCTAATGATGCATCATATAACTTGTGGTTCCACTATAATACTTTAACGAGGTGAGTTGTCTTGATTCATATATCCTTATCTCTATGTTCTAATATCTTCACAGGATACTACTCATATGAAATAACATTCTCTAATGGTACCACCAATGGATTCAGTACATGTGGGGGTTTTGGTATGTACTTAATGAAGAGGGATTCATGGAACACATAATTTACATAAGATATGTTATCTGGGAGTGCTAGTTGATAGCACACCACTCTGATGAGATCAAGGATCTCATAGTGACTGATGTATCTGGGAATAAAATTTCCCTTATTACCAAATACAATGACTTTCTTGCACCAAAATATATGATGGAAGACTTTATATATGTCCTTAAATTCATGGTCTCATCAATGATTATTTTCATAGATTTTCTATCAACTTTTTTGAGGATTTTATATGAAATTAAATGTTTTGAGCCTTCTTTATCAATTATTAGATAATATCATGTCCCATCAACTTCTACTCTTTAACTTCATGTCATCATGTTCGAGTCTAAAACTTATTCCCATATAACGACACATAAGGTTGAATTTTTATGATATAATATAAAATATTTTTATATGAGAACTCTGATAAGGGAAGGTGTTTCTCACAACATTCATCGAAATCCACTGAACATGATTTCAACATATCCTATAGAGTTTTAATGGTTCTCTCATAATGACCATCTGAATGAGGGTGATAAGTAGTGCTGATGTTCAGTTCCATATCACATGCTTATTGAACAATTCTAGAGAAGCTTGTTGAAAAAATTGATCTAGATTAGTTTTAAATGAGAGTGGAACTCCATGAATTTTTACCACTTACCTTATATATATATTGGAGGCTTTTTCCGGAGATAAACCGTCCCTGATAGAAATAAAATTCACTGACTTGGTCAGGCAGCTGACTACCACACAAATGGTATTATTTAATTTAGGTGAGTTGGGGAGCCCTACAATGAAATCCATGGCTATGTCTTCCAATTTTCATACTAGTATGGGAAATAGATTAATCATGTGTTAATAATTTTTTCACTATGCCATGAATTTTTTATACCAATAATTAAGATAAAAAATCTTCAATATCCCTCTACATGTTATCCTACCAAGAGTATTACTCAAAAATATCTATATATCTTAGTGATTCTTGGATAAATAAATAATTATGAGCTTTATGAACCATCATGATATTCCCTCTCTAGTTCTGGTTTTTATGGGACACATATCTAGGTTCCAAACTGTATAACTCCATCATCAACAAGTTGATCTCTAGAATATTCACTACCACATTATGTATCAACTCATCCCCTTTTTGGGCCTCCTTAATCCTCTATAGAATATATAGTTGAGAATTTATTTGAGAATGTTATGATAAATTCACTTTTTTTATTCCCATGTCAATAAATTTCATGTATAAGAAGATTATATCCCTTTTAATCCTCATAATGAATATAGTTGATGGATCATTTCTACTCAGATAATCTTCCACATTGTTTTCCTTATCAGGATGGTAATGGATTGAACAATCCTAAGCCTTAATGATCTATAAACATTTTCATTGGTATATATTGATATAATTTTCTGTAAATATATACCTAATTCTTTTATGGTCTATATATATAACACACTTCTCCCTATAGAGATATTGTTTCCAAATATTCAGTGTGAATATCACTATAGCCAAGTTTAGATCATGTGTTGGATAGTTATGCACCTGGATCATTAATTAGGAGGAATATGCTATCAATTTGTCATATTTCATATAAAAATAACCCAAGAAATTTGTTTAAGTGTCAGTACAGATAACAAATCCTTCCCTACTGCTGGGTAGTGTGAGAACATGTGCAGTGATTGTAATCTTCATTATCTCTTTAAATATTTATTCTAAATCATTATTCTCAACAAACATGAATCCTTTATGTGTAATCATGGTTATTGGGATTTAAAATCATGATTTTTTTATCAAAAATCTATGATAGTACACATCTAATACAAGGAAACTATTGATTTCTATCATATATATTGGTCATGGACATTCTTTAATTACCATTGTTTTTATGGGTCTACAAATATTCCTCTCATGGTAAAAATATTCCAAAGTAATGTCACATTCTCCTTCCAAAAGTCACATTTACCATACTTCTAAGATAAATTTTCCTTTTGAAAAGTCGTAAATATATAATTTTAATCATCCTCATATTTTTTCTTAATTTTTTAGTAGATAATAATATCATATATAAATATTAACATTTTTTGAGATAATCTATAAATAATATATATGTTAATTCCCTGAATATTTTTATATAATTAGAGATTCCGAATGGAATCACCATTAAATAATAGTGCATATACCTTTTAAAAATTAAAGTCTTGGGAATATCATCCTTCTTTACCATTACTTGATATTATCCCAATTGAAGATCCACCTTATATACATACATGGATCCACGTTGTTGACTGAAAAAGTAATCAATATAGGGTATAGTATACTTGTTATTTGTCGTGATGTTTTTGAGCTCCTGATAATCAATGAAGAGGCACATTGACCCATCCTTCATCATGATGAAGAGTACCATTGAACCCTGTAATGAATCAATTAGAATGTATAAACCCTTTATCCAGATTCTCATTTAATTTTTTCTTTATCTCCCCATGTTCAATAGTTTCCATTCTATATGTAGTCCTTGATATTGGTAATGATCAAGGTATAAGTTCAGTTAAGAACTCAACTTCATAGGTAAGAGGAATTAATCAAAATTCTTCATGAAATGCATCTATGAATTCCCTCATATTGAGAATGTATTTGGAGATTATCATTTCCTTATTGTCAATAAATTGAAGTATGATACTCTTTATCATAGGGAAATAATATCCATGATTGAGATGCTGATACTAAAGGATAATCATCCACCTCATTTTACATATATGGAAACTGATGAAAAATCCGGATACAAAGGGTTATTTCCTTCTCTTGGAAATTTATGTTGGATCTATTTAATGAAAGCCAATGCATGACCCTAATGGCATAAAATTACTATAAAGGATATATTATAAGGTTTTATATGGAATTCAGCCCAATTTTTCTGAAAGGGGATGGGTTATATGATTAAGATGAAATAATTGACTCATTCACCATCTTCAATGATATCTTGACTTCAATGTTTTGTGGTAGGTTTTGAATAGTTCTATTAAACTTTTGTGATATTAAAGAATTCATAGAACCATGAATTATAAACCTTCCCTTCCCAATTTAATTCTGGTTCTAGTAATTTACGTCATCCAAAATAGATATAGGGATGGGAGTTTTCAAACTATTAAAAATATAAATAGAGACTATTAACTTTAAATTGATAAATCATAGATTATATATATCCCTTAACCCAAGAACATATAGGTTTAAATATAAGTTTTTCTATGATATGTTTCCAAATATAATATTATATTAGAATTTTTCCCTTATTCATAATGGTTCATAATGGGTTCGTGAATTTTTCAATGCATATACCATGGGAGTGTCAAAACATGTGGACACCAAGACCGATTTTCATTCAACAAGTGACGATCAATTCTAGCTCAATACACCCTTTTCGAAGTTATTTCCCCAAGGTGAAATCATTCCAAATCCAAATACACATTTAATATCCAAAAATGGATTAATTTAATTGGAAACCTCTTAATCTATACTTTAACAAAATATAGGGATGTTTTCTTATGTTTAGACTTATTCTTATTGTTTTCACTAGAGTTTTTTAATACTAATATATAAAAATTACTATAATTATCTCTAATACTAGATATGAAAAAATATCACTAGTATACATTAATTCATGATTTATTACATAAAGTTAAAAATTATATAGTCCAATAATATCATTAATTATAGTGTCTTTCATAAATTTTATATATAGCATAACAACATTCAATAAAAATACAATCATATTGTTGAAAAAATATTTAACATCCTCCTAAAATTCCATTATTATTCTAAACCTTCACAAGATAACCAATGTATATACATAAGAATATGGTTAGTTAAAACGATAGTAAGGGAATAAAATAATCATATTTTAAGGTAAATTAATAAAAGTGTTCCAAGATGAAAATCAAGGTAACATAAGAGGGGTGAGAATTATAATCTTGAATAATGAGGTGTGATATGACATGATAGCATAAACAAAACACTAGAATGTGGAAAAAACATAAAAAAGACATCATCAATATAATTCAAGGATAAACTACAAGAAAATATAACATAATGTGATTTGGATAACCACCATTTCACCGTATATGGAATCTCCGGAGATAAAACCCTCAACAAATGCAATGGGAGACTATATAATTTCGGGCCCTGCTGTCACTTTCATATCATGTAAATGCATAAGTTTTCCACTTAGATCATATGGTATAAGGATGTATTTCATCCATTTTAACCTAAAAATAATGGTTTTTGGGTTACATAAATGGAAATATCCAATCCATGAAAGCTATTTACGACTATATGAATACATTTTAGTTGAAATGGAAATGTTTATTCACTAAAAAATTGTTTGGAAAGAAAAATTTAAAGATGATTTTAGTAGTATAATGAGGGTATATAAATATTTATGGAAGGGTTAAATGAGAGTGAAATAATAATAAAATCACTTGAAAACATAAAAAAAGTATGTGGGATGTTTTAAAATATATCCCAACATGATATATTTTAAAAAAAATTGCATAATGTTTTTCTGGTGCTTGGATAAAGATGATAATGATATGATATATTACATTGAGAGGATGTATCTACATTTTTTTGGAGGATCTAAGTATGATCCTAGGGGAACCTTGGGAGGAATATAGAGAGGTAATGGTGGATTAAATTCACTATCCAAGAGTTTTTAGTGATAATGAATTGGGGGTTTGGTGGGTTTAAATAGAAGAAGGGTGGATAATTATTTATTAATTTCTAAACCAAAGGTTTTGGACTCTACATGATAAAGTAATAAAAAGCACAAACCTTCACATGGTTTTTATAGTCATTTATACCAAATATTAATGTATTTATTTATTTTATATGTATAATAATAGAATACATCAGTATAATTCCTTTTTGTGATGTATAAGTGAGTAATATTTACAAAGAGTTGGTTTTAAAACCCTAAAAAAATATTAGTTTTGGAAAATTATTTAAGAGTTTATGAATTTTATAATGTAGTGAAGAAAAAATGTTATTTAAAATAAAAAAATAAATGTTTAGTCATGGATAATCTTTATAGTACTTATTAAATTAATTTATTTATGATGTCAAAATACATAACGAATAATTATACCATATTTAATTTTTTTCCAGAAAATAATACCCTCTTAGAAAATAATAAAAAATTAATATTTGATAATTCTTCTATCCTAATTTCAAAATTAATATTTATTTTACCTAAATATTTTAATAAATATGGTAATTTACACTTTTAAATTTTAAAAACCCATTTATTTAAAAATATCGATTTTTGATAAAAACATATTTCTAGACCTATTAAAATTTACATTTGAGTTCATAAAATTATATTTTCACTTATATTTAATAAATATTATTTAATAATAGTTCTTTATTAAAATAAAATTTATTTCAAAAATTCATGAATTTATTAAAATTGTGTCCTGATTGGAAATATATACTTCCCAAAATATAATTTTTGTTTCACCATATCATTTTTTAGTTTTTATAAAACTTATTATTTAAATATTAAAAATTAATATAAGATATAAATAATCATTATATATATAAAAAAATTCATACTATTAGGGTCTAGGTACATATCCCTTTACTACATTGGTGAATTCTTTATGGGAATGGTGTGCGATGGTGTAATTTTATTGAGGCGGTTTAGTGAACTTGGTTTGGGTCATGATCTCAATGAGATTGAAATTATACCATAAATGGTTTCTCTTATTCTTTAGTTTTTGAATATCTTCTTTGTCTTGGTCATGGTAAAATCCATATGATTCTATCTCCCTCATATGTTTTGATAAATGGTGTTTATAGGGTATGATCCTACTAGTCAAGGCCATCTCTTACTTTGTCTATGTCAAATGGAATTTATCATTACCCTTAATATAGTAATCTTAATCACCACCATATAATATGTATATTATCTATGGATATTATTATTAAAAATATTTAAAATTTGATAGACCATTGAGCTATCCAAAATAACGAAAGTAGTTCATGTTTTTCTATAACTACATTACTTAATGAAACATTTATTTATTTAAAAAATGGAATTTAATTTTTAAATGTGGGGTTTCATAAAAAATTTGTAATTGACTATAAAATATTTGGTAATTTTAATGTGTTTTAAGTTTTCATAGAAGGATCACATGTTAAATAAAGAGTAGAAGGTGGTTCCACCCATAGTTTAGAACTACAAGTGATATTGAGTACCTAGTGGGTGGAACCACAAACCCATTGAACAAAACATAAAAGGTGGTGGACAAGAGGTGCCAACATGTACCTTTTTAACCCATAATTGGTACCCATTATCCTTTCTTATTTTTTTTTAAATGGGAATACTTTTTTTTTTCTCCCATACATTTATCTATAATTAGCTTCCCCAACATTTATACTCATCCCATATAGCTAATGATTATATTTAAGAATGTGTTGAGCTTATATATTCCCTAACTAAAACATATATGGAATCACATGGTGGTTAATTACTTCAAAATCAAAGTGTAACCTCCTCTAATCACTTATTTTCACACCTTGTCTTTTCTCCTCTATTTTCGTTATTGTATGTTAGGGATTCTAAGTTGAATTCCACCAAATCATGGTGGATCTGAAAAAAACAAATGTGGGTTCATTTCATATTGGTTAGCGATGATATTTTAATTGTGTATTCATATCAACCATCACTATATTCATGTAAGATTATTATAGAATAATTTTTTCTTAGGGTTTAATGGTTTTAGGGTCGATTTGTGGAATGATTATAATGAGTTAATTCAGTTATTTGGATAATATCCTTTTGGGATTTTTTAATAGTTATCCACCTAAAATTTTCATAGAGATTATTTTTCTTTTATTATAGTGATTGGTTTATTGTATAAATTTTATTGGAATTTTATCTCATTTTTAATAGGAGTCTTTTGGTAACAATTTGATATTGTCTGGTAATAAGTAAAATTTTATAGATCACCAAAGGCTATGGTAGGTGGTCTCTATCATTGAAATGAATTATAGTGTATGTTTGAGACAAACAGACCACTTGTTTTCCCACTAAATAATAAATTCCAAAAATCATGTTTTTAAAACTAAGAATAAATTTCTTTAAAACATATACTGATAAATTACTATAAGTATTTTAAATGGAATTTCTATTTAAACAACATGATATTTTTTATCAATTTATATTCAATAACCATTATTTATAACCTCGTGTAATGTTTATTTTTAATAAAATATTTCCCATTTAGATTTATATTAAAAAAATTAATAATATTATATTTTTTGTAGGTTTCTTTATATATCCTTTCTTTTTATATATAGTGTATATGTTAGTAATTTCTTGTATTTTTTCGTATAACTTGTTTATTTATGGTTTTTTACCCCACATTTGTTAGAATCATTTTGTATTATGAATGACATGACCATTTCTTATTGAAGTGTACTCTCTTGGGGCTTAATAATTTTGACCTAATTGAAAACTATTTCCTTAATTCAATATTAAGGAATTATATATCAAAGATACAATATTAACCATGGTTAATTGATTTCATAAGTGATGAGATAATGAATAGGTTTATTATCTGATATGAAATTATTTAGATCTTAATTAGTTTTAGAATAATAAATTCATTATTTTCATAAATTAAATATAAAATTACATAAATTATAACTTATATTTTTCCTTAAAGAGTTCAGTGTAGGAACAATTTTATACTAAAAGAATTTAATAAAATATATGTTTATATTTCATGTAACTACTTATTTTTGAAAAAAATTTCCTTAAAAGGAATTTATTTTAAAATATATTTTCTATTACTCTTTCAATATGTTTTTTATGGGTTATTTTCATTTTACTAGACCATTAATTCCTATAAATTTTGGAGAAATAGGTACATACAAACCCTAAAAACTCTACTTTCAAGAATCTATATTACCTAAAATAAGTTTTAAATGGTGGAAAATTATTTTATGGAGAAATCTTACATTTCTATTTGGTTATAATTAATTAATTATTGTATAATATTAGTTATTTTTTTACATTATTATGTGAATGTATTTAGTATGGTTGATTCCACGCTTTATATTTCAATTAATTTTTCACAAACATTGACTAATTATTATTAATACCTTATTTGATTCATTTTCAATATCTATCATTCGTGTTTGAACAATTTTATCATTTTATATGTGGGAAATTTTTTTGTTAGTTTTTTTTATAGCTTGCCTACTTTTTCATACAAATTGGGAGATTAGATTATAAGATTTTATAACCATGTTTTATAGTTATCAATTATATTTAATTATAGTGAACCCAACGTGATGGAAGTGTTAATTTATAGGGTTTAATAATAAAATAATTGAATGATTATACATTAATCAATATAATTCTGTTGTGTGTAGGAAGGGGTATAATGTAAATTGTGTTAAAATGGTAGGAATCCAATTCAGTGACCTATTGATTTACATGATATTCAATGTGTGAAAGTGTGATAGTAAAGATTGGTATATTATGTTATTTCTATCATTAAAATGACCTCAATGTATATTTAAAAGGTCAAATATATTGGTATAGGTTTTGATTCTTTGGGTTGGTCTTGACCCTTCCCTTTCCCCCCAAGTGACGAGGATATGCCCTACTTCCTTGTATTAGTCTCACCAGGATAAGTGTTTTACCCTGACTTGGTACACACACACACACACAGATATATATATATAGGAAATATTATATATATACATGTTTTTAGTATATATAGGTATGTGAAACACCAACTACATATAATTCTATAGGTATTATATCTTAGATTCTGGGTTATGCGTGAAGATGGTAACTCTGGTATATAACCTCTCGGTATGGGGAGCTATGTGCAATAAATAGTTCCAGCCTATGAATTGTTCCATTATTTATTACTCCCATAATATTATTGATTAATACTTATAGTGTTTCTTGACATATAAAGATATATATATGAGTTTATATATTAATATTTACACTTATATATTCAGTTTTTATTAGTGACAACATTTGTGGTTCCCTACTAAATATTTATACCCACTCCCAATAGGGATAATTTTATGGTTATATGGCTTTATTTACTATAATTTCAGTATTAACCTAACATTATAAGTTGTTTAATTCATTTACAACTAGTGGGATGCTAGTACGGGCTCATGTATTCTCACTAGTGCAGAAAACGTTTTTTACGTCGGTTATTTTTTATTATTTACGTCGGTTTTTAGGCGACGTTAATACGGACGACGTTATAAATAACGTTTTTTACGTCGGTTATTTAAAACCGACGTAATATCCCTAACTTCACGGTGGTTATCACGTCGGTTCATATAATAACCGACGTGATAAATATGCGCGGGGGGCTTTATCACGTCGGTTATTCCCTAAACCGACGTGCTAAAAGGCCTGGGATATCGTTTATCACGTCGGTTATGTCATAACCGACGTGATAAACCCTTCCCCTGGCCTATTACCACGTCGGTTATTTAGGAAACCGACGTGATAAAAAGGCCTGGGAAACGTTTTAGCACGTCGGTTATTCAATAACCGACGTGGTAAATCGATTCCCAGGCCTTTTATCACGTCGGTTATACTAAGCACCGACGTGATAAAATCCCCGGGAAAGGTTTATCACGTCGGTTCTAGAAAAAACCGACGTGATAAACCCCTACCGATTATTTACCACGTCGGTTATTTTATAACCGACGTGAAAGAATTTTTTTTTTTTTTAAATAATTGCACTGCTCTCACCAAAAAGCAACCAGAAACCAAACAAAAATAACCATGCCAGCCCTCCCCCAAGCCCCAACTGAACCCCACCCTCATCTATACCCACCTAACAACCTGGCCAGCCCTCCCCCACCACATTGGAGCCCCACCACAACCCTTGGACACCCCTCCCATATCCCTTGGACACCCTCCACCCCTTGGACACCCCCAAGACCCCTAGTACAGCCTCAAACACCCATTGGACACCCCCCCACACCTTGACAGCCCTCCCAGACCCCTTGGACACCCCCCCCCCCCCCCTCATTTACACCCAACCTGCCCCTTGGACACCCCCCACCCCTTCGACAGCCCCCCCACCCTCATTTACACCCCCCGAACACTAGGACAGCCCCAAACACCCCTTGGACACCCCTCCCATATCCCTTGGACACCCCCCCACCCCTTGGACACCCCCCCACCCACTGGACAGCCCCCCACCCCCTGGACACCCCCCCGACCCCTTGGAAACCCCCCCTACCCCTTGGAAACCCCCCCTACCCCTTGGAAACCCCCCCTACCCCTTGGAAACCCCCCCATCCCCTTGGACAGCCCCAAACACCCCTTGGACACCCCTCCTATATCCCTTGGACACCCCCCCACCACTTGGACACCCAACCGACTCCTTGGACAGCCCCAAACACACCTTGGACACCCCTCCCATATCCCTTGGACACCCCCCACCCCTTGGACACCCCCACCCTCATTTACACCCCCCCCCCCGACCCCTAGGACAGCCCCAAACACACCTTGGACACCCCTCCCATATCCCTTGGACACCCCCCAAACACCCACCCACCCCCTTGGAACCTCTCCCCCCATACCAAAATCCAGACCAGAAAAACCATCAACAGTAGACCAAAACAAGAAGTAGAGAAAAATTAAACATTCACTTATATAACATTCAAAACTTACAATGTCAACTTAAAAAAAACTAAATCCAACCTAAACGACTACGAAATACACAATTACATTGACAATATTCAAAATTACATTTTACATTACAAACAACTAAAAGTCAATCGAACCTGTAAAATAATTTGACCACTCCACTTGTAAGTGTTTGATATCTTCAGCAGTAAAGGGTTGAGGGTCATCAAAAAGCTACAAAGGAAAAGGATAGTAGTCAACGTGTATAATGAATAAATCAAATTGAAATATTATTAGAAAGAGGAAATCTTACCAGGTCAAAACTCAGAACTGTCCCAGTTGTTATTATTTCATACATAAATCTTAACATGTAATATCCGCATTCGATGATGCCTTGTTGCTCATGACATTTCTGTTTGAATGAGTGTAAATTCAATATATTATTTTTATGTAATAAATCAAAATGTACAAATTATAAATGGATATTTACCTTCGCATGTACATATTTGATCTTGTAATTCCTTTTCTTTGCGCTTTTTCGAAAGTGGACCCATGCCCTGTTAGAAAATAATACGAATGGGGTAAATTTAAAATTCATTATAATATATAAAACTATTGTGAAATTGAAACTTACGTTTCCAATATATTCTTAAAACTTTCTCGCACATCATCATGGAGAGAGCATATCCAATAAAGTGTTTTCTCCCTAGGGCAAAAAACCCCTAACATCCAATGATCCCTGAGAAAAGGAAATTTAACGTTAGTGGTTTTTTATGTTAAAATATAATTAACTCTTTGAGAGGGATGTGTTTCATACCTCTCACAAAAAGGCATCATCCAACACTGTGTGATTACATTCTTTTCAAATCTATCAGCAATATAAAGCATTCTTTGTTCCTCATCCAATGCACATGCTTCAGGGGAAATCAATTGTGGTTCCATGAATCCATATACATCTGTCAGCTCATTCCTCTCACAAATTTTATACATATACCTAATACAAAGCAGACATAAGTATACATTTTTAATAAATATAACGCAAGGAAAAGGAGTTAAGACTTACATGATAAAAATTTGCACCACGTTGATGCCCATCTTATCTCCAGTGACAAACTCCATGATATCACTTTTCATAATCCCCACACATAGTTCACGTCCACAGACATGAGCTTCCATTGTAAAGTCATAATGATCCGCCAACAAATTTGAATATCTTGACAATTTGTCAAGACTGCTAGTATCTGCATCTGATGTCATAGCTATCTGTCTTTGTTGTTGTCTATACAGTATTTCTTTACCTTTGAAGTATTCCTGTAAAAATAAATTGAAAAATATATTAGTTTTCAAATGATAAAACATTAATAAAAATATAAAATAAAAGATATAACATCCATACCTCTATGGTAATGAGTCGAAGAAGTCTGGATGGCCAAAGTAAAAAATGGCCGATACTATGTCCAACTGTCGTCACCTCATCTGTAGGTAATGGTATCCGAGCTGATCTATCTATAATATCCTGTACAGTGACCCTCTGATTCTCTACCTCTAACTGTTGATGATGAACTGTATCTCCTATACAATATACCATCCCATATGCAACTATATGATGTTGAGGATCATCAACATACAACTCACAATAAGTAGGTAGCTGCGGCGGAGGAGGAGGATCAAAAATGGGGTCCGCAGGCTGAGGTGGGGGAGTGGGAGCTACTGGGAGAGGTGGAGTGGGAGCTGCACCCTGAAATTGTCTTTGCAAGTCTGCAAACATTAACTGCACCGATGCTCTAATCTTGTCCTCCATTGTCGCATTAATATTATGGACTTCAGCCTCCAACGATTCTATTTTTTTTTATAAACTCCCTCAACGTTAGAAGTTGAGGAACGTGGCAACACTTTTCTTACCGATACACCTGCCGAATATCCTCTTACACGGCCAGGATGTTCGGGCTTTCCCAATGCCACAGATAAAATATCTTCCCTCCCAGATGGTGTAAATGTCCCCTGTGAACTCTGCTCCTCAAGAGAGTCCTGTAATAATTAATTGAACTTTTCTATAATGATTGGAAATATATGACGAAAATAGTAAACTTAAATAAATAAAATAGATATCTTACAATCCTCTCAACTACGAGTCTCGATTCTTCCGAAAGATATTGTCCTTTTTTGCCCTTCCGAGCTCTTTTCCATTTCTCATGTCTAGATGGAGGGGATGGAGGGGCCACCTCTCCAGAGCTTGAAGACTCAGCTCTTAGTTGTTGAAATTTTTCTGCCATCATTTGTTCTTCCAATAATGCATACCCTCCCCGAGATAAACTATGAGGGTATACATTTTTAGATTGGATCTCTTGATGAGCTTTCCTTGTTTGCTGTAAATTAAGAATAAGTAATCATTAACAAAACAATAATAAGATCATTTATATAAGAAAGCTTATAAAAGTTTACATTGCCCTTACCAAAAATGATTCTTTTCTTCTACTTTCAAAAAATTGTCTCCATGTGTCTTCATCTATAAAAGGATATATACGACATGGATTCTCACGACTCCTATGACCATAAATGAAATCAGATGAGAGGGTTGATTTGAAATCCCTCCATCTCCTAGCAGCCAACGATAAGCATTTCTTCCTGACTCCTCCAGTGTCAGGAATATCAAATGTCATCTGATAAAAAAGAGGTTAAAAATATTATATATACTAGAAACATTTAAAGAACAGTCAAACAATAGCAAAAGATCTTACCAAAATGGTCTCCCACAGCTGAGAAATTATCGCCTTATCCACACTTCTCCAATCATCATAAAGAATGCTTACTTTGCTCTTAGCCTGAGTTGCTACAAAACCCTTAAAATCTTTAGCATTTGGACCTCTAGGAAGATCATCCTCATCAAACTCCACGACTATCCTCTCCTCCTTCGTACGGGCAAGTGATAATTTTGGTAAACGTGTGCACCCACGCTTACCAACCTTTGAACTCTTTTTCGTAATAGGAGCATGTGAATGTTCCTCCCCAGATGTATGACCAATATGCTCATCTCCAGAATCATGTGGCTGATCAACTGATTGATCTGTCATTTTCCTTCAAATCAAAAAAACAAACATTAGTTCACAAATAGAAAAGTGTACTAAATTACATAATAGTAAACATCGGTAATATGATAAGCATGTTAAACAATGATAAACATGGTAAACACAGGCAAAATGTTGCCAAGGAGTTGGCATAAGAAAGCTGAAAAGTGGACTCACTGATGCCACCGGCCGGCCGCTGGCTCACCACCGGCCGGCCGGTGGAGCAGACAGCCTTCCTCTGTCTGGACCACCGGCCGGCCGCTGGATCACCACCGGCTGGCCGGTGGACCAGACAGAGAGCCTTCCTCTCTGTCTAAACCACCGGCCGGCCGCTGGCTCCTCACCGGCCGGCCGCTGGTGATCCAGACAGAGAGGAAGGCTCTCTGTCTGGTCCACCGGGCGGCCGGTGGTGATCCAGCGACCGGCCGGTGGACCAGACAGAGAGCCTTCCTCTCTGTTTGAACCACCGGCCGGCCGCTGGCTCAACACCGGCCGGCCGCTGGTGATCCAGACAGAGAGTCTCTATCTCTGTCTGTACCACCGGCCGGCCGCTGGCTCACCACCGGCCGGCCGGTGGTTCAGACAGAGAGCCTTCCTCTCTGTCTGAACCACCGGCCGGCCGCTGGCTCAACACCGGCCGGCCGCTGGCTCAACACCGGCCGGCCGCTGGTGATCCAGACAGAGAGGAAGGCTCTCTGTCTGAACCACCGGCCGGCCGGTGGTGAGCCAGCGGCCGGCCGGTGGTACAGACAGAGAGGACCGGTTGCCAGTGCGCGCAGGACTTCTCCTCTTTACGGTTTTTATTGTTTTATCGTTTTGGTTTGATACATATTTTAATAAGTAAAAAATTTACAGTATCTAACATTATATGAAAAAACTAAATGTAAACAAGATATATACTTGTGTTACCTGTAATTTTAGGAATGTACAGTTGGATTGTTTTCCCAAATTCCTTCGTCGTGATCGTTCCTAATGGCACAAACCATGTCTTCAACATACTCATCATTATGTTCTGTTAATCTTTCCATGGAAGTAGGGATCTCACATAAATCAGCATCTTCATCAAATTCATCCTCACCAACATATTGGTTTTTCCCTTGTAAAACAACAGCCCACTGCATATCTGATTGATCTACTACATAGAAAATTTGTTTGGCATGTGTTGCCATTATAAAAGAATCAGCTGTGTCTTCCAATCTATTCAGATTAACAAGTGTCATTCCAAATTCATCGTGTCTGACACTGTTGTTACCGATAAACCATTTACAGTTAAAAACGGGAACTTTAATTTTAAAGTAATCAGCCTCCCATATGTCTTCAATCACTCCATAATATGCACTTGATGCCGAAATTGGGTTTCTGTCCTTAGCACTCGAAAAATGCATTGCTTCTGCAAACACCAATACACCACTATTCTGAACTGCACTTCTGTTGTCCTGAGCTTTCGTATGAAATGTATAGCCATTAATGTCATAAGCGGACCATGTTATCACATTTAAAGATGGACCACCCACTATCCATTTTAATGTCTCTGATACATCTGATCTACCAAGCAAGGTCTTTTTAAACCATGGCAAAAAAGTTTTGTTGTGCTCATTCAAAATCCACATTTCTTTCTTCTTTGGATGACATTGTTTCAACTCATTAATATGCAATGTGATATACGGTTGAACATCAGCTATGTTATTCAAGATGTATGATTCTAACTTCTTCATATGTTCAGCTGACAGTGATTTGACTTTCAAGCCACGAATCCCCTTTCCCTCATTATTAACCCGTTCATGGCGAGATGGAGGCAAACCTATGTGTTGCGCCGTAGCCAAGTAACTCGTACAAAACTCTGCTACCTCCTCAGAAATATACTTTTCAATAATGGAGGCTTCAGGTCGATATGGATTTTTAACATATCCCTTTAATATTTTCATATACCTTTCAAAAGGATACATCCAACGAAGATATACAGGTCCACAAAGCCTTATTTCTCGAACCAGATGAATCAGTAAATGCACCATCATATCAAAAAAATTTGGAGGAAAATACATTTCCAAATGACAAAGTATAATAATTGCATCCTTTTCCAAAATGTTCAAAGCATTCACATCAATCGCCTTGTTGCAAATTGAATTGAAAAAATAACACAACCTCATTATAGTCTTTCTGACACGGATGGGAAATATTCCACGCAGTGCAACTGGTAGAATTTGTTGCATCATGACATGACAATCATGTGATTTCATACCTATCAACTTCAAGTCTTTCAATGAGACAAAATTTTTTACATTTGAAGAATAACCTTGAGGCACTTTGATATCATGAAGACACTGACAGAAGCTACTTTTCTCCCTCTTCGATAATGTATGACAAGCCGGGGGAAGAAATGTTCGTCTTCCTTTAGGAGTGGGAGCTAACTCTAAACGTATTCCCATTGACAGTAGGTCTAACCTTGCATTCAACCCATCTTTTGTCTTTCCTTTAATATCTAGCAATGTTCCGATCAAAGAATCACAGATATTCTTCTCCACGTGCATGACATCAATATTATGTTTGACTTCATGATACCTCCAATATGGTAGCTCAAAAAATATTGACCTTTTCTTCCAAATATGTCTATCATTACCAGATTTCTGTGTCTTTCCCAATGTCACATCAAGGTTTTTCACCCTCTCAAAATACAATTCTGGGGATAAAGGTTGAGGTGCAGTATCAAATTCTTGTGAGCCATTGAATGCCTTTTTTAGTCTTCTATAAGGGTGATCCATAGGCAAAAACTTTCGATGACCCATGTACACTGTTTTCCTCCCATGATGCAATTGACAATATGACGTCTGTTGTTCGCAAATTGGACATGCTTTATGCCCTTTAACACTGTATCCAGACAAATTTCCATATGCTGGGAAGTCATTTATAGTGAATAGAAGCACTGCATGCAGTTGAAAATATTCCATTTTATAAGAATCATACACCCTAATACCATCAGCCCATAAAAGTTTCAAATCATCAATCAGCGGTGAAAAGTATACATCAATATCATTGCCGGGTTGCTTTGGACCAGAGATCATGATACTCAACATGACATATTTGCGCTTCATACAAACTTCAGGAGAGAGGTTGTAAATTACCAATAAAACAGGCCATGAACTATGTGTGCTACTGAGGGTTCGGTATGGATTCATTCCATCTGTGCACAAGCCTAGTCTCAGATTTCTAATTTCATTTCCAAATGTAGGGTACTGGGCATCAATTTTCTTCCATTGTGGACAATCAGCTGGATGACGTATTTTTCCATCACATACCCGCTCATCAGCATGCCATCTTAACCTTTTTGCATCATGTGAATTAGCAAATAAACGTTTGAAACGAGGAATTATAGAAAGATACCAAAATACCTTTGAAGGGAGCTTTGTAATCTCTACATCAGCTTGTGATTTTTCTTTCACCTTATACCGTGATGTCCCACATTTGGGACACTCTTTCAGAAATTCATATTCCTTCCTATATATAATGCAGTCATTCGGACATGCATGTATTTTCCTGTATCCCAATCCCATCGGGCATAATATTTTTTTGGCCTTATAATGTGAATCTGGAAGATCGTTATCTTTTGGAAGAATGTCTTTCATCAATTGTAGCAGCTCTGTAAAACTTCTGTCACTCCATCCATGTTTCGCCTTCAGGTTAATCAATCTTAACACCGCCGACAAAACCGTAAAATCTGTACAACCAGGATATAATGGTTTTTCGGCATCACCATATAGACGTGCAACTCTTGGTTCTATCTCAATTTGTTCTGCTACAATATCGCGAATCATTTCATCAATTCCATCGGAGTTACCATCTTGCGATTCATTATCATCAGTGACATTCTGTCCAGTTTCGCCATGCCAAATCCAAGGGTTGTAACTCGGATTGAAACCATGACAAATCAGATGATCTTTTATCTCTCTACTTTTCAACTTCTTCATATTCAGACATTTCAGGCATGGACAGAAAAAAATGTCACTACTTGGAACATTTCGTTTAGCAAATTCCAAAAAGGCATCAACACCTTCCTCATATTCATTGCTCATTCGATGTGCCGTAATCCAACTTCGACTCATTATTACCTATAAAAAATAGCAAATATATATATATTTTTTAGATAAGACAAATATATGTTTATATGAAAAAAATCATAATTTGAATATAACAATTTTGAAATATAAAACAAATCGATGTGTAAACCCCCCTGGACACCCCCCGACCCCTCTGGACAGCCCCCCACCCCTCCTGGACACAACCCCCCACCCCCGACCTGCTTGGACACCCCCCTGGACACCCCCCAACCCTCTGGACAGCCCCCCCACCCCTCCTAAACACCACCCCCACCCCCTACCCCCTTGGACACCCCCCTGGACACCCCCAACGCCCACCCACACCCTTGGACAGCCCCCCACACCCACCCACCCCCTTGTAAACCCCCCTGGACACCCCCTGACCCCTCTGGACAGCCCCCCACCCCTCCTGGACACCACCCCCACCCCCTACCCCCTTGGACACCCCCTAGACATCCCCCAACCCTCTGGGCAGCCCCCCCCACCCACCCGGACAACCCCAAATACCCTCTGGAGAGGCCGCCACCCACTTGGACAGCCCCCCACACCCATCCACCCCCTTGGACAGCCCCCCACACCCATCCACCCCCTTGGACACCCCCCTGGACACCCCACCGACCCCTCTGGACAGGCCGCCACCCCCTTGGACAGCCCCCCACACCCACCCATCCCCTTGGACACCACCCTGGACACCCCCCGACCCCTCTAGAAAGCACCCCCACCCCTCCTGGACACAACCCCCCACCCCCGACCTGCTTGGACACCCCCCTGGACACCCCCCAACCCTCTGGACAGCCCCCCCACCCCTCCTAAACACCACCACCCACCCCCTACCCCTTGGACACCCCCCTTGACACCCCCCAACACCCACCCACGCCCTTGGACAGCCCCCCACACCCATCCACCCCCTTGGACAGCCCCCCACACCCATCCACCCCCTTGGACACCCCCCTGGACACCCCACCGACCCCTCTGGACAGACCGCCACCCCCTTGGACAGCCCCCCACACCCACCCATCCCCTTGGACACCACCCTGGACACCCCCCGACCCCTCTAGAAAACACCCCACCCCTCCTGGACACAACCCCCCACCCCCGACCTGCTTGGACACCCCCCTGGACACCCCCCAACCCTCTGGACAGCCCCCCCACCCCTCCTAAACACCACCACCCACCCCCTACCCCCTTGGACACCCCCCTGGACACCCCCCAACACCCACCCACGCCCTTGGACAGCCCCCCACACCCACCCACCCCCTTGTAAACCCCCCTGGACACCCCCGACCCCTCTGGACAGCCCCCCGCCCCTCCTGGACACCACCCCCCACCCCCTACCCCCTTGGACACCCCCCTGGACATCCCCCAACCCTCTGGACACCCCCCCCACCCACCCGGACAACCCCAAATACCCTCTGGAGAGGCCGCCACCCACGTGGACAGCCCCCCACACCCATCCACCCCCTTGGACACCCCCCTGGACACCCCACCGACCCCTATGGACAGGCCGCCACCCCCTTGGACAGCCCCCCACACCCACCCATCCCCTTGGACACCACCCTGGACACCCCCCGACCCCTCTGGACAGCCCCCGACCCCTCTAGATAGCACCCCCACCCCTCCTGGACACAACCCCCCACCCCCGACCTACTTGGACACCCCCCTGGACACCCCCCAACCCTCTGGACAGCCCCCCCACCCCTCCTGGACACCACCACCCACCCCCTACCCCCTTGGACACCCCCCTGGACACCCCCCAACACCCACCCACGCCCTTGGACAGCCCCCCACACCCACCCACCCCCTTGTAAACCCCCCTAGACACCCCCGACCCCTCTGGACAGCCCCCCGCCCCTCCTGGACACCACCCCCCACCCCCTACCCCCTTGGACACCCCCCTGGACATCCCCCAACCCTCTGGACAACCCCCCCACCCACCCGGACAACCCCAAATACCCTCTGGAGAGGCCGCCACCCACGTGGACAGCCCCCCACACCCATCCACCCCCTTGGACACCCCCCTGGACACCCCACCGACCCCTCTGGACAGGCCGCCACCCCCTTGGACAGCCCCCACACCCACCCATCCCCTTGGACACCACCCTGGACACCCCCCGACCCCTCTGGACAGCCCCCGACCCCTCTAGATAGCACCCCCACCCCTCCTGGACACAACCCCCCACCCCCGACCTGCTTGGACACCCCCCTGGACACCCCCCAACCCTCTGGACAGCCCCCCCACCCCTCCTGGACACCACCCCCCACCCCCTACCCCCTTGGACACCCCCCTGGACACCCCCCAACACCCACCCACACCCTTGGACAGCCCCCCACACCCACCCACCCCCTTGTAAACCCCCCTGGACACCCCCCGACCCCAAATCCATGCACCTATGCCATGGTTGTGTGTGAATAAAGTAGTAACAACTGTAAAAGGGCAACCCATCCAAATGGACACGCCCCAACCCTCTCGGGGATTTATAGAAAACGATGAAAAATTAGTGAAATCATAAAATTACTCAATATTGCAAGTCGAACAAATAGATCTAGGGATGATAAATAAGATTATGGTGCCAAAACGAGTTAAAAGGGTTCGCAATCGAAGAATCTTAGCTAGTTTCAACAAAAAAATCACAACACATATATATTTACTATCCGCGAAAAAAAACGAACGAGTGGGAGGATTACCTGAGTGCTGCGAGTTTAGATGATTGATCCGAGGAGATTAAATATGAGAAACGATGATCGCAAAACGAATCTAAACCAACGAAATGGACGAGCCGATTCGGGTTTACGCGCGAGAGAGACGAGTCGCGACTGTCGAAGGTAAACTCGCGAATGACAATCCACGGGTCTGGGTAAATTTTTAATTGAGTTATCACGTCGGTTATTCAATAACCGACGTGATAATTGTTTTAAAAACATTTATAACGTCGGTTATTTCAATAACCGACGTAAAAAACTTCCTCCGATTCATTGTTTACGTCGGTTATATAATAACCGACGTAAAAAATGGCTCAAAATCCGCGTTTTTTTACGTCGGTTATGGAATACCCGACGTCAAAAACATCTGCGGATTCTTTTTTTACGTCGGTTATTTTATAACCGACGTCAAAAAGCCTTCAAAAACCGCGTTTGTTACGTCGGTTATTCAATAACCGACGTGAAAGGGCCTTCGAAAACCGCGTTTTTTACGTCGGTTATTTTTATAACCGACGTAAAAAACGAAGCCGCGAGATTAATAACGTCGGTTATTTGTATAACCGACGTTAAATGTGTACCGAACACAGGTTTTTACGTCGGTTATTTCTTAACCGACGTAAAAAACCTCGTTTTACATATTATGACGTCGGTTTTATATAACCGACGTAAAAAATGGTGACGTAAAAAACGTTTTCTGCACTAGTGTCTGTTTCTAGGAGGTATTAGAGTGGGAGGCCATGTGTGGAAGAATGACATTAGTATGTCTCATTTTATATTTCCCATTTGTGTCTAGTTAAACTTTTGTATGATTCTATGTGTGGTATTTATTCTTTCATAGTTCTATGTTTTTTTTTCATGCATTTAGAGGTATTTTCCCCCCTTTACAACATTATTTTGTTATATAGGTTGTTTTTTTACATTTGGGGATGTACAACCTATAAGAATTTCATGTCATTCTTTCATAAGGAACTGTTTGTGACGCCTTATATTAATAAAAATAAGAAATTTACTTCGTAATGATAAACTAAGGCCCATGAAGCATGTCTCCAACCCTCAGGGATTGGGGAACTCTTTGGGTGTAGTGGTATCCAATCTTAGGAAACATTCAAATATATAGTTAAAGGTCTACATAAGTGTTATCAAAGTGGTGTTAGGTTTACTGGGGGTTTTTACTTTCTTATACTATAAGTAATAATATTAAAACCTAAAAGGTAACACTTAAATATGATATATCAATAATTATGTGGTGGAATATCAAATTACCATGGGATGCACATGAATAAAGTAGGCTTAATAGGTTAATGTCGTGATTTTATTTCAATTTCCTATGTGTAAAATAATGAAACATGAGAAGTTTATAGGGATCATCTAGGCCGCACAGATTACAATGCTCCCCAGATCATGTTGTGTAATTTAATGTTAGAACATTTTTATCTCTTTAATGTTAAAATAATCCTATGTGAATGGGCATAATTAATTAAATAACCACTAAAAATGTAACCAATGATTTCCTAAATACCTTATTAGGTGTTATGTAATTATTTAATTTCAATTTCATACTCATCAATATTGAAATTAATTTTTTAATACCTATTTTAAAATATTATATAATTTTTATAGAGATTAGATTCTGGGTATGCCACTTATTTTCTATTTATTTTCCTATGGTAATAATTATACTTGATTATATTTAATTTATAACTTTTATGAACTCTATTGATTATCATTTTACTAATGTATTGTAATTATTCCTTTTGAAATGTTACTTTTAAACATTTTATCTCTTATTATATGTTTATACATGTATTCTGTAAAGATTTATTACAATGAATTTAAATCATGTTATCTACACCAGGGTTTAAAATTTATTGTACAATAATTACATAATTCATTTACTTAATCGTGCGATATGGTTTCTATTAGTAATATATTATAAAAAATTTCTTAAAATCTATATTTTTAGTATACATATTTTTTTCAAGGAATATTTTAGGTATAATACTAATTATTTCATTGTTTTGTTTTCATATAATTTATGTTACTATAAAGTGGTGGTTATATGAACCCTTTTTATGATTATAAAGTGATTAAAATGTATTCGAACAGTTATTATTTTAAATTTCATGTGATTGTGAAAAGTAATGGTTACCTAGATATAGTTATCTTATGTAAAGTAAACATAGGAAATAGTTTTTCTCAAATTTTATTTGTTAAATAATTCTATTTGGTAAAATATATTTTTGGTAAAATTGATTAGAATGGTTATTTTGAAATACGAATTTAAATTTATAAAAAAACTATTTGAGATGATAATTTTAAAAAAAAAAACTAAAATTATTGGCAATAATAGGTGACGGGGGACCTTGGTAATTAATATGTTTGAGACCACCTCAATACATGGTTGATTGGTTGACTATATTTATATATTAATGGGGATGTTTGTATATCCTTTTTATTGATATATAGTAGAGATTAGTGACTCATATTAGTTTTTGGAGTTATGTATCAGAAGCGTGATGAGTAATTTAGGATATGTACATGTGTGTTAGATGCCACTAGGCCTTATAGGTATTGTGATATATGTTTTTTTATTCATATTAGGTTCATTTTTTATTAATTTTATGTGTTATGTATTTGAGGGATGATTTTGGTCTAGTAATTGAGGATGAGGGACTGGTTGGATTGGTGATCTTATAATGTAGTGAATTGTATATGATAATATCCATGGACTTATTAGCTATTATAATTTTCATTTTGGGAGATTTTAATGACCTGTTTCCTTGTCGAATTAATTTAATTGGGAATCTAGTTTTTAGGGATCATAAAATTATGATGCCACATTCTTGTTTTTTTATGGATGTGAAGTTATTTTTAATTTTGGGATTATATTATGATATATAGAGTTATAGATGAAATATGTACTATTTTTCAATGTTGATTTACATTTTCCAAGAATTTTGTAATTTTGGGAGTGGCTAGGATGTGGTTTCAACAATAGTTTAGAACTGTTTGTGAAAACATGTACATAATGGGAGGAATTGGGTTCCCATTGAGCATAGTAGAAGAGGATGTTTCCTATAGGTTCCACTGAAGTCCTAGTTGCCCCATTCTAGGTAACTTGTAAACAATCACATAATTTTATAAAGTGTGATCATTTTAGTGTTTTACTCCCATTAAGTTCCCCATAATGGGTTCCCCATCAAGCCTTTATACTCACCATTAACTAAGTGATTCTCCATAGTCTCCTCTTGAGATTATCCATCCAATAATTCACCCTCCTTTAATTTATTGAATCTTATGGTGGGTTATCTTCTCTAAAGTTAATATTAACCACATATATTCCTTTATTCCTCCCTTCCATTATTTTATTCCTTAATGTTTCTCCATAGTTAGGTATTCAGTGATGAATTTCACTAGACGATGGTGTAATTAATTTGACTCAATGTGGATTATTTTGATATTGGATAAAGATGATAAATGAATGGTGTATTTTCATCATTAATTACTATTTTTATGAAACAAAATTTAGGTATGATTTATTCTATGGAATTTTATGTTTTATGGAGTAATTATAACATTTTTACTTAGAGATAATTGGGTCTTTATGCTGTTATATTTTGGGATTAATTGATGACTTAATTAAAAAAAATTACATGTTTTAGACTACTATGATTATGTTTATTCATTTTATTTGATTATATTTATAATATTATATCATGGTTAACATGTTATATTTGGTACTCATTGGGAAATTATTAGGTGGTTGTTTTATTAGTAAATCTAACTAATGGTTATGGTATATTGTCATCATCACATTGCTAAATTATAGTATCTGTTTGTGGCCTTACTTACACTTGGTTTTCTACCCACTAACAGTATTTAAAATCATATTTTTATAATTAACAATGAATGATTCTTAAATATATATTTTGATAAATTTTTTTAAGGATTTTAAATGGAATTTCACTTGAAAACATGTGATAGTTTTGATTTTTTTTTGAAGAACCATGATTTATTACCTCGTATGAAGTTGAGTTTTTTGTAATCTCTTTTCTACTTAAGAAAATATTAGATTTGTATAAGTATATTTAAGCATATTGAATTAATATTTTTAGTTATGTTCTATATGTATCTATATTAGTATTATATATATGGTGGATTTTGGTAAAGTCTTAATTCATTATGTTTAAATTTTATACTTAGGGAGTTTAACCGATAGTTTTTCTTATATGGTTTATGAAGCATTAATGGAATGAAATTTTCCTAGAGAAGTGTTCTCTCTTGAGAGTTGGTTATTTTTTCAAAATCAAAAACCATTATCACCTTTAACATGAATGAATTATAAGTAAAATATTCAACATTATGCATGTGTGTTGATTTAATCAATATTGAGATAATGGATAAATTTATTATTTTAGAGGAAATTATTTCCTTTTTAAATGTTATTATTTTGATAAATTCATTTTTGGTAAACTAAATTTAATTATTAAATTTTTTTAAATGGTTTTGATTTATATAAAAAAATGAGTATGGGAATAATTTTATTTAAAACTAATTTTCATGATTAGTTTTTTTATAAACAAAATCATTTTTATAAAAACATTGCTTAAACTGAATTTAGTTTAAAATATTATTTGTACTACTAGATAATTTGTTTTCTTATTTGATTAAATTTTTTTGAACAAAATTTTATTTACTCTAAATGTAGAAAATAGTGGTAAATAAAAACCATTAACAAAAAATTTTCTCCAGTGACTTGAATTTCTTAAAATGGGTTTAAAAATGAGAAAATCACTAGATGTATGACTATTAAGTTTCTAATTATTTTTTCTTGATTACTATTTATGACAAATACTTTACATTTTTTGAATTATTATGTGTATTAATTGGGTATATCTAATTCTGTACTTGATAATTCTACTATTTTCTCACTAACATTTACTAGTTATTGAAAATTCATTATTTTGTGCGTTGTTTTTTCTCAATCTATCATTTTTGTACAATTTGATCATGTTATATGTTTCACATGTCTTTTTTTGTTGTTTTATTATAATTCCTACTTTTTCATACATGTTGAGCGGCTAGATTATATTATATTCAAAACTTGTTTTAATACTATCATTTAGTTGAAGTGTGGAAAACATTATATGGTGGATGTGTTCTTTTATAATGTATTATATTCACATTCTAGTGGGATTGAACATGAATATCTTCCATTGTGAAGTATGTCGAATGGAATGGTTCTATTTCAATGAACTATTTAATCATATGATATTTTTTGAATGAAAGTATGATAATATGGATTGGAATATTGTGTAAAGTTTATTATTATTAAGTACTCCTAATATAGATATTAGTTCCAACAGAGTTCGATAGGAGTTGATATTATTATTTTGTCTAACCATATCCATTTCCCCTCAATAGTTGGAAATTATCCCTACTACGTCATCGTAGGCTCATCGAGATGGATGTTTTACCCTAACATGGTATATATAAAATAGTATATATTTACATGTTTGTAGTATATATTGGTACACACACCACCTAATATAGAGGTAATAACTAATACTCTGTCTCAGAATCTGGGATAGGCCAAAAATACGAAACTCGGGGATGGATCTACCCTATGTAGGGAGTTATGTATAATAGCTACTATAAATATATAAATTAATTTATTGTTTATTTCTACCATGATTTCAATGATGTTTTCCTATAATTTTTTTGATATATATATATATATATTAGTCAATATTTTGATGCATATACCCACTTATTAATTATTGAGTTGAGACACCATAAGTGATGCACTATTAATTATTTATTCACACACCCTACATGAAAAAATTAGTGTAAAATAGTATAATTTACAATATTTGATGTTTATTAGTTATATATGAAGCTATTGGATGTGATGATGACTAGTGGATTGTTGGTATGGGGACATATGCTTATCCTCCTGGATGTATAAGAGTTGGAGGCCATGTTTGGCTAGAGTTTTTTTGACACATCTCCTATTTTATCATTCCTACGTTTCTAGTTTGAATAGTTGTCCATATATTGATAGTGTGTTATCGTTTGGTTTAGTTATGTTTTCTTTATAACATTCATATAGAGTGTAAAATATTTTTTTTATAATATTATTTTTGTCATACAAGTTGTTTACTTATAGGGATGTCCAACATATGAATTTGACATTCTGAAATTTCAAAAAGAACATGTCAAGAATTATTATATTAATCAAAGTGGGTAAATTTATCCATACATATAAATTAAAAAACATGACACTATTCACTATCCCCATGGGATTGGGGAACACACTTCGGGTAGGGAATACTTGAATAGAAATTTTTTATGTATCTATGTCAGTGTCACTATAATGAAATGAAATATTTAATTGAATTACATTATTATGTATTTGAACAAGGGTAAATTTTATTAGGTATCATGAGTCTTTTCCAACATCGTAAATTACATATTAAGTTGTTAAATTATATAAAGAATTTTTATGAATTCCCATATGGGGTATCTTGTGTAACTAGGTTAGAGGATCCATGAACCAAATAGAGATCTTAAATAAGGTTTCATTATCATATTGTTCTTCTGGTGATGCTGATTTTGTATAAGACTCTAAAGTTATTTTCTTCATTATTATTTAAATATTCAATATATGTATATACATGTTTCACGTATCTTTGGGTATACCATTCCAAAATAAAATCATTTGAGGAAAAATAGTTTTAATATCTTATAACTCTTTATTATATAAATATATGGAGGATGACATTTTAATAATAATAACATGTCGATTGATTTATAACCTTCTTTTTTATTGATCTTCCCAAATTATTTTAAAGGATATGATAACGATAAACATTTTAATAAAAATATTAATAAATATAGTAGGAGTATATTATTATATATTTAGACAATACTGAGAATAATTAGTTCTCATTTATGATAAAAAACATTTCGTTATCACATGAACTTATTTTATCAAAATATTATTAAATGACAAGTCCTTATATCATGGAAATTTTTAATTAAAGATTAGCAGAAAGAAATACCTTATCCTCTAGATTTGTTTCACTAAAAATGATGGATATATAGATGGAGGATTATAATATGATTTGATTTTTCCATATAGAAATGAATCTAAAAATAATGAAAAATATAATTCACATAGTTATGAAGAGAAATAAAATAATTTCTATAATATAATGGATTGATCATTGATTCGGTGGATTTATATGATAGGAACAGGGATGTTTTGAAATTATTGAGCATTCTATGATATTTATTTTTCTATCAGTTTATCTTACCCTAATTAATTAAATATCTAAGCTATACTAATGAATTTATTTAGATATACAAATAAATCCATTAAGGAATTTATATATTAGAGTTGACATGGATTCTCAAATGATCTTTACTAATTCAACCATTGATGTTCATGTGCATTCTTTCACAACTATTTCTCTTAGATCTAATAATATAATGAGAAAAATATTCACAGATTTCTCAATATGTGGAATATTAACCTAGAAATGTGGTGTTGGGTAATAAAAAATACAGTCATCATACTTCCTTTTCATGCTACAAATTATTAGTTATGGTTTGGTAGGATTAAAACACTAGATTAAATCCAAGGATACTCATTATGATTTTATTAGATTCTAAGATCTTCTTAAATTCCATTTTTACTATGATATTATATTATAGTAAGTGATGTATGATTAATGAAATTTATTGTGTGGAATTATTTACTAAGATTCTATGTTATGCATTCAATGTTTTATCTAATTCCATTATATTATAGTAGTGAATTGAAACCATATTATTTGTTCTTTTAAAAAAAGTTATCACTTCACTTATTACTCCCCTATTTATATTGTCATCCATTTTCATTGATATTTTATCGATAATCCACAATGTTTAGGTAGTTATGGTATTATTCCTTGTTCTATCATCCAAACATATACAATGTTCTAATTTATTCATTAAAAAAAATTAGGAACAATATTAAAAAAAAGATATGTCCCTTGAGATAATAAATACATGCCATTTTAGAGGGTAAGAATTATGGTATTTGGAGAATGACAGACTAATATTGGTCATTGTTGTCCTAAAAATCATTGATCTCACCCAAATCCTATAATTTCTATAATAAATTTTACCAAAATTAAAATAACACAATAAATATAATAATATTATAATTAATTGAGTGGTGTGATGAAACTGAAACAACAATCCATGTAGTGTTGATTACCAATAAAGAACTAATGGTATTCTTATGAAAAGATATATAAAATTTCAACCCCATTCAAATATTTTTTCTAATTCTATAAAAATCATAAGAAAAATTCATTTGATGATTTATCTTCATTGATGTTGTATTAATTGACAAGATTTATTCATTCTCAAGAATTATAAGTACATTCTAAATGGAATCCCAATCACGCTGAGTGATTTTATAATGCTCTATTTAAATAACATTATAAAATATGTCTATTGAAAACCAAATTTAAATGGGGATTTAAAAAAGTGGAAAAATATAAGAGGAGTATAAATCTAGACATTATTAGTGAATCAAAACAATCCTGAACACAACATGGGAAAATATGAAGAAGGATAGGAAAAAGATAGGGGAATATTTGACTTCCCATTCATTAATTAGTTTATAAAACAAGAACTATGAAGGTGTATTATATATACATAACTAAAATTAAAAATTCCCACACATAAAAAAAGGTTTAGGATTCACCACCAGAAGTATAATGGACCATAATAGATGGGTCCTTGTCCAGGACCTCGGGTCCTTATTAAAGAAAGGTTAGTACTCACTTTCCCTCTGCAATTTCCTCAACAGGCCGGTTGGGTCTCCAAGTTCCACTGATTCTTGGATCAGTTGGAAACTGCCGACGAATGGATTTAAACTCATCGTGGATGGGTACCTACTTCATGGAGTGATGTGTGGAGGAGGCCTGGTCTGTAATGGGATCAGTTCTGTTGTGCTGGCCTTCAACAGCTACCACAAGTTGGGCTATTCTCTTGAAGCAAAGATCCGGGCTTTTCTTAGAGGCATAACTCTATGCAGCAGATTTTTCCTGGAGTTCACTGAAATGGAATATGACTCGGAGGTATTGGTTCGGGCGATCACGACTAAGGGTGAGATACTATGGTATTTGATCTATTTGATACATAAGTGCATCTTAATGGTACCCAGAGATTACGTGGTCCGTCATGTCCCAAGAGAAGCCAACTTTGCTGTGGATTCGTTTTCTAGAGGTGGGAGACTAGAGGAACCCTTGCAGATTTACTCTCGTTTTGGCTCATTACCCTGGGGATGTAATTTGTTTCTGCAAGGAGATTCATTAGTCCAGCACCACTACAGACCACCGAGACATGTTGATTCCGTGTAAGGCTTTTTCCTTTTATAATAAAAAAATCATTTTCAGTCAGTATAGCCCATAAAACTTATTTTGGATTATTATTGAGGTTTAAAAGTGCATTGTAGTATCCCAATGAATATTGGTTTATTTCATATCTCCATACATTGTACCTCCTAAATTTTTCACACATATTTTTGTATAATTATTTAATGTTTATAATAAAAAAACATCAATAGTTATATACCTATTGATTTGAATAAAAAAATAAAACATTAATATATTTTACTCCACCAAAATCCAGATCATTATAAATTTAATTGGTACAAGATAATAAAATATATTACTGACTCACAACTATAATAATTTTTATCCAAAAAATAAAAAATTGGCTATTCATTAAAAAAAATTGGATCAAATATAGTCACCAATTGATCTCTATTATACTAAAATATATCCAAAAATTGTCATTAATCTTTCCATATATAAATATAAGAACTCTATCATACTACTCTACATCCTATATTATGACACTGAGTTAGTTTATTCATACACCCTTTGTTTTTAAAGCATTAAGTTTGTATTAATCTTAGACTCTGTTCATCATATAGACCTTATATTTAAAATTGATGTTCAATTAATGGTGACTCATACTATTTTATTCACTGAAAAAAATTTCAACAACACTATAAAAAATAAATAAAAATAAATCCATATTCTACTCCTTGAGACTCAATATAATATCCCATGTCTGCATGGGTTGAAATTTTTAAAATTAATTTGAACTTACATTTACTATATGGGTTAAACATTTATCTATGATTCCTAATAGAATAATGAGAGTTTTATTTCGTTAAATAATTTTCTTTAGTTTATTGATGAGGATCAAGAGGTATCTTGGGTTTTTGAATAATCCTAAGATGTTCAGGTCATATTAAAATAGTTTTAGAGTATTCTAGACACGATTCATAGATCAGTGTTTAACTTTATAAGAAAACATGTCACTCCATGATGATTAAGGAATTTGGTGTTTATTTTGAACATAGATTGTTTATGTTGTATGGTTATCATATGGTTAAGGTAAAACTATGTGATATTCATGGGAAACTATGTGAGCAAGGTAGGTACTTGGGATCTAGTGCCAGATTGATGCATGAATTATGCATTTTTTGTAGAAAAACCATGTGATGAGTAGAATATAGAGGCAGTGTAGGTATCATGGTTAGTGCACATTTTTTCAAAATATATAGCCTAGCTGTGTTTGTAATTCTGGGGTTCCCATTTAAGGTCACACAATTGGTGCATAGTTTGACAAACTGTGCTTCCAAATCATGTGACTTCTAATGATTTCATTAAAATATGGATTTTACAAAAATAACCACTCAAACTGTCTGGTTGTCCCCACCCCTCTTCTTCCCTTATGCACAAATAGATGACGATATTTTCCTTACATCTTCCACTTTCTTCACCCCTTTGATTTAAGCCATTTGCAGTATGATTATTTGGTGTTTTGAGTTAAGATATAAGGTTTCCTTTATCCCCATCATTCATCCTATTTAATTTTATAGTTCCCAAACTTAGGGTATTGTTGGAGAATCTATTAGAGCATGGTGGAATTAGTCATTTCTCATTAGGTGTTTTGTTGGATTGATTAGAGGAAATCGCGATGCGACTTCCACATAATGTTTCATGGTGTTTCATTAGTGTCTGAGACTATGAAGAATTTTCTAATGTTTTTATAACAAACTAAATTAATTAATTTTTTATAATGGTTCAAACATATTAGGTATTTTTCATGGAATGTGGTTATGGGTTCTCTATGAGGGATTGTTAAGTTCTCAGACTTGTTTTCGAAATGTTAAGATATCCCAGTAGGTTTTTCATCATTTTTGTAAAGTTGGAGTTTTTTTAAATTAAATATACTTTTTTATAATTAATTCTTCGATTTTTGATGGATTATGTTGAAAAATAGGATGGCGATGAAAGTCTCAGAAGACCTTAACATGTTACAAAATCTTGGTTTTAAAGCATGAATCTTTGTATAAGGTTAGTGGTTTGATTGATTTACCCATAGTCCGGATAATCAATTTTAATGTGTATTTTTTATGTGCAATCATTTCAACGTGTGGTACATTTTATTATTTAATTTAAGTAAATAGTTGCGGGATATAAATTTTTACTTTTGACCATCCAAAAATTCAATCAATATTATTGGTGTTTGTGGGACTAAATCAATGGCATTCCATTGGGCATGTATATTCTTGAAAATGGTAATTTTGGGCTCTAAATAATGATATAGAAGGATAAGAATCTTAAAGTGGTTATGAAAATTGGTAAGATTAGTGTCATTGGTATATTTTTTCTTGGTAATACTTTAATTAAATGTTATATGACATGTTATGAGGGTGAAATTTGATTTTTTATATGATAAGTTTGTTTGAAATTCCCAGGAGTATTTTTGAAATGGACTTTAATGTGCTTGTTATATGTTATACAATATGGGTGTTCAATGAGTGACAACTATGATTAAAAGTGTATTTTTAAATGATGTGTTTACCTATATGTGATTAAATTTTGGGATTTATATGAATTTAGAATGTTTTTTAATTGAGTGTGTGGTTTCCCCTTTGATGAAATTTCTTAATAGATGATTTATTGTTTTCAATGGAAATGAATTATTTTTAATTGGGTTGGGATGTTAAATAATAATAACCATGTTTAATGGTGGATTCATTTTTTTAAAAATATTTTTCTGATATATATTTTTTTCCAAAGAGTGTTTTGAATACTTTTTTAATATGTGAAAAGGGATTGGAATTATAAGCCATTTCTTTGAGTTCAAGTCACGTTGGCATCTTGGAAAAATGATAAACGTTTAGAAGGTTTTATTGGTAGTTTTTGAATGTTTTTAAATCTCAAGATATTTAAATGTAGTATTTTAGAATTGATGGAATGGTTGATATGTTAGATTGATACTCAAGGCACTCAGAGTATACTATATGTTTTAGGCACCAGGTTGATGCTCTAGGAAACAATAATATACTTTATATTTAGGTTCTAGAATTAAGCTTCATGCAAGGTTGATATTGATTCATGGATAGGTGACGTAATAATTCCTCAATATCTAATGTTTTTGATACATGATTTAGATGTTGTAATGATTATCCAGGAACTAATAATAGGTGAACATAATTTGTGTACATTGGGTAGATGATTTTCAGAACTAAGGTCTAAATTATTTATTGAAACCCTTTTCATTAACTTAAATTATTTATCACTCTATTTTTTATGTCTCAAATGAACAACATGGGATGAAGTATGTTTGGTTGACCTGGGTGTCACTTTATAACTTTAGGTCTAATGTGTTGATTATTAAATGTTTGTTTTAAAATGTGTCATCATTTATGTATTTCCTATTATCCCACTATTTTTCAATATACACTATTTCTATAAATGGTTATTAAATTAGAAACTATTGGTGGTGGCTTACTGAATTTTACTCACACATTTCTTGGGGAACCACTACAAATGTTTACCCAAGAAACTATCACATGTTTTTGATATGTTTAGGTTTGTAATATAGACTGTGTATGTTTATTCTGAATGGGCATGATATCTCAGATGCTATCAAGAGTCTAGATAGATTTTAGATATGATATGTAGTAGATCCATTTTAATTTGTGTATTTTATTTTTCTTATTTTATGTAATAACCCTAGTGAGTTTTTTGTTGTATAGTTTACATGGATGTTCAATACATTAATGTATTTCATTAGTTTCCCATTAATGTTTATATTTACATTCTTATACTTCCAGTTTATTTTGAGATGTTAAATGTTATTTATTTATTCATGTGTAATCTGATTATTATACTTGGTATGTGATATGTAGTTACCTTATTCCTTATTACACCCTCTGATCATGGGATATAGTTTCCCAATGATACTACCCAAGAACCCCACTACCAGTCAGAAGCCTCTGGTGTATATGGAGTAGGCCTGAGGTCTCTTCCTGGACAAGTTTGGTTTCTATAATAATGTAAATCAGGGTGGGATGCAAGAAAGTGGTATCAGATACTTCACTTTCTTTTTTATTACAATTTTGGGATATGGTGGACAATGCATTTTTTATTTTGTTGGAGATTATTATGGAGTTCATATTAGTGCTCCATGAACACTTTCATATGTAGGAATTCATTGTTACTAGGGTTTGGATTTCTATTCTATTTTGTGATGTTACATTTTTATTTCATTTTTTATTCAAGTGGTGCACATGTGGTTTGTATTTTATGATTTGTTATGGATATCAAGATCTTGGATCATTGAAAAGAGGTTGGGGATTTTATTTTGTTTCTTAGATTGTAAGGAAAGAGGTGTTTGATGTATAATATTAGGTATATAGGACTCACATTTCATATAGGTTTTCTAGTGTGTGGGTTCACTGCTAACTAAGGAAAAGTTGTTTAAAATATAGAAAAATGATCATACAATATTTCCTCATATAAGTACTTGGTGTCATTATACTTATTTATTTATAATTATGGATGGATTTTGTTGTGATGGTAGGTCATGTGACTCTATATTGAGGTAATCCTTGAGGTGGAATATGACTAGGGATCTATGAGGGGGTACCTATTACCTAGTATATCTTGGATATGAAAAATTTACACATATTGTATTAGTGTATGTGTTCTAATCCTCTAACTAGTCGTTTGATGTTTTGATTCATAGAGATTATTGGTTCCCTAATCATGGGTAGGTTTTCTAGATGTGAAACATTTCATATGTAAGACCCTAGAGATATGTTTATGGAATGTTGATTTCATCTGACATTTGGATAAGATCATTCTTGGTTCCCCAAGAGTAGTGTAATTATATGAAATGGGTTAAACCTAGGTTGTTAGACCTTGTGACCTATGAAACATGATAGGTAGGGTTATGTGAGAGATCCAAGATACATTATTTTATTTGAATCAAGTTTAATTAGTTGGAACTAAGATAATTTATAGGGTGACTCATGATTGGGGTTGTCTAAGTTGTGAGTGAAATTGAGCGCATGGGGAATATGTGGGTGTTTTGGAATTTTTATGGTGATGCATGATGGGTGTTACCTAGAATAGGTTTTTTGTGCTTGGTGTTCCTTCTTCATTGAGAAAGGAATCTCATGTGGTTGTGATTCATCCATGTTGTTGGATTCTAGAGGGTAAGGATCACTCAGATGCCTACACAAATAGAGGCCACACAGGTGGGATGTTCTTGGTTGTTATGTGTTTGATTAGGAGCATAGGAGGTTTTTGAGGTTATGTTGTTTCAGTCATGTAATATTTCATTGTTAAGTGACCATATTTGTGATTTATACCAGGAATGTTTGAGGAGGAGTGAGGTGAATATACCTATGGTTAAGGACATCTTCGATAGGCCTTTTTGTGAGTAATATGGAAATGTATGTTTTGTTGAGTAAAAAAACATCAGGGCCATTGATGTTATTGTTGCACGTGTAGTTTCCAAGGGAAGGGCCGATTAGATTCCATGCTTGGTCAGCATTGGATACATCTCTAAGAATGAGGATAGAGTGTATGTGAACCCAATGAAACTTTTAAATTAAAATCGTGTCTTGATTGGTCATGAATGTAGTTTTGGATCAGGTATTTTTCTCTGGTTATTGGAGGAAGCAAGGTTGATGTATGCTAGGTGAGACTATCATACTGGAATGGGATGGCCAGTGGGTAGGAATTGTGATACAAATATTCATGTTAAATGAATCTGAATATTTTGAAATAGGTTTTGTGGTTGGGTTACATAGGAATTTGTAATAGTTAAGAATTAATGGATCCTAGATTCATGGGTAAGTGGTGACAAGGTATGTCACTTGAATTGTTGAAAGAATGTTATAAAATCATATTCTCTGATTCAATAATTCATCATACAATTACGGGTAGAATGATGACCAATGTGAGTATAATGAGAATCACGTGAGTGTGGTGTCTTGAAGATCTATAGTGATAATCATATGCTATTAGATTTAGAAAAAGAATATGGAATGATTATGTGTAAAGAAAATATAGATCTTGTTTATCTCCCATAATGATCATCAAAGCGTGACTTGTTGGGAACTAAAGTGTGGCTTAGGATAAGTGACACAAAAGTGTTTATGGTGAGACTATTAGGGTCAGTACTCTAAGAAGCAGTTTGGGATGAATTGTGTGATGTTAAGTTGACCATATATTGTTTAAATACGTGAACCTAATTTTTGGATGGTTTTAGGATGAGTTTTGTGAGTGAAGATATCACTAGAAGTTTATGATATTTGGTTGAATTTAAAATAGATTGTCATGGTTCAATGGTATGTAACCCATTTTACCATCATTTTTAGTGATTCAATGAACATGGTGCATGAATATGGGGAAATGGTTTAGGGATATGATGACATAGATGCACATTTAATTGAATGTGGGTTTTCAGTTGTAGTAATTTGATCCTCATATAAGCGGGTTCGAAAATACATGGGATAGGTCATTAGAATTTTTTTGGTGTTATTTTTTTGTGCTGAATAATTAGAGAGATGTACATCATAATTCCTTACTAAATTACACCTTTTGAATCATATGTGGTAGAATATGGGGTTTGTGTGTCTATATTGGGTTGGGATGGTTTGAAGTGACATGATCATGATTGAGTTGATGGTGTATTACTTATTGTTGTTTTGAATGGTCATAGGAATAAATAGTAATTCCATCAACCATGTAATGTCATCAGAAGTAGGGTACGAACTTCAATGGTTATTTTTAGGTGATTACATGATACCTTGTATCATAAAGGCATAATTAATTGATAAGTTAATGAGGCTATGGAAATGAGAGCTAGAAGTATTCGATATGAGTTAGCTGAGGATAGTCCAACACGGGTTAGAAAATGGAATGGATGTGATAAGTTACAAACCACCACTAACATGTTTTTTTTGGGAAATGGTGGGGTGTTTTGAAAATTTAAACGATATTTTAATGAAAAGATGGTTTCTTTTTATCTCATTCATGATTGGTGGGTATGTACCCTTATAATTTGTCTTTTATGGGGACATGTGATGATATTTGATTGTAAATTTATTTTCTTTTCAAGAATATTAATTTGTGAACCATTCCTAGAACATTGTGGGAGCATGTGTTCATGTTTCCAATCGGTTTCTCTGATGGTGTAGGGACCAAGCATTAAAAGTTGGGGGTTATAAGATTACACTTTTAGTTGGGAGAAGTATTGTGTTAATGAGAAACTATGTGATGACACTGTTGATTTTTTGGGATGGATGGTAATGTGACCTTGGATTTTTGTACATGAATATTTCATCATTTTCTATGAATATTCATTACATTACACAAAAATGTGTTTGATGACCATAATAGTTTTGTGCCTTTAGAAACAAAGAAACATAATCTTATAACATAGTGAAATATCATCATATGGATGTGAAAATACCAAATATTTTATGTAACAACATCATAACATATATTCATGGGTAATATATTCACCACATAGAAGAAATTGGTGGTGAATATAGCATGTGTCTCACCAATGTAAAAAGTTTGATACAAAACCCTTACCATAAGCCATGATTTCCATCGTACTCATTAAAACATCATATATAATAAATATAATTTTATTATAAATCCATTATAGAAACATATTAAAATATATAAATCCATACTTGAACTTCTTATGATTTTTAATTACCCATTTATTAATAGTTTCATGTTAAAGTCACATTTTGGGTAATAACCTCTTTGTTTTTTTGCATAAATTATCATTTATTATATTTTTTGATCACTTAATGTATTAATAATTATTTCATTATATCCAAAATTATAACCATTATATGAATATCAGATATATTCAGTATATATGTATTTATAATAATCTGTAAATGAATTAACTAGTAAATGAAATACATCATTCATGTAGATGGTAGGTCATACGTACTCATGAATGTTATTTTAATTTTCTTTTTAGATTGAAGGAAAGAAAATTTTATGATATATTATCATTATAGAATAATTTTTATGTCATATATATCACATATTTTTGTTAAATCCATCATTATTGCATTTCATTTATACCATTTCCAAATAACATTACTTTGTGAGGAGGTAGTCTGTCGTAAAAATAAATGAAGTTAGCATATTCCCATAAAATGGAAAGCATGAAATTATGTGTGATATGAAAATTAACTAATCATAATAACATCTTAAAAATCATATTTACACTATATAAATAATAAATACATCATTCTTAATAGCCTTTATCAATGGTTATGTAAAAAACAAATAACATCGTCTTGATAGGTGGAAGTCCACCGTACACTTGAACAATGATTTCAAAACCCATTTAATGAAATTTGGGATCATTTTAGGTCATTAACATATCATAAAAAAAAATTTATATGTAGAGTATATATAGTTTATTATATTATCATGATATAAAAAATGGGTCAGAGGATGAAATAAAAAAACATTTTTGATTAAAGTTTCCTCTACTTCTTGTATCCTCCATCGATTTGCACTAAAATTATTCCCTTAAGGGATTTATACCCAAAATAAGTCTTTTAAAATTGAAGGATTGATCTTAAAAAGTTATTTTGTAAGTTTTTGGTTGATACAAATGGATTGTGTGTGTGAACAAGGTGGGAGAGCATGTTCCCTTTTATAGTTGTGGAGGAGTGGCATTCTTGTGAATACTATAATGTACTCAATATTGGTAGGTCAATATTACTTAAATTGGATCAAAAAATAATAATTATAGGTTTTGATGGATTATATGGTATATAAAAACCCCCAACACTCAATTAAATGCAAGTTTTAAACATTTTAATCCTTAACTTCTTAGTTTCCTTATTTTTACAATTTGGGTTTTCACTACGGTAACTTGTTTTATAACCTAGGTAATTTATACTTTTCGACTAAATTTAAGTGTTATTTATTATATTATTTGAAATTTTTTTTCTTCTAAATATGATAAATTTTTTAAAAAATATAAATCCTATGTGTTTTGGAAATTAATATTAACATAATTACATGTAACATGAAAAAACACTCCTTTAACCCTAACTATGCTGACAGAGTATTTACTATTTAATAGTAAATATGTTCATTATAATAAAATAATGGGTCCCTTATAGGAACTTATTTTATGTTCAATAGTTTTTAAAAATAAATTAATAGAAGATTTTATTTTTAGTAATGTTAAATCATTTAATAAAATATCAATTATTATAAAATAACATTAATGATAATTTTAAAAGTTTCAAGACAGAGATATAATTTGAATATATTATATTAACAATTGTTTAAAATGATATATTAATATTAAAAAAATAATTTAACAACAAAATTAGTTTTATTTTTTACACTTTTAATATTTTAAGCATCATTTGTTTTATTTAATTGTTAATGAAATAGTTACTACTTTGGAGTTTCTTAATAATTTAATGTAATCATTTCATATAATAAATTTAAAAATAAAATATTATGATAAAAAACTAATTTATCTTCCAAAATATTGTTTATTACCAAAAATATGTTGTTCTTTTCCTTATCACAAATATTTATAGATAGTAAAAGTAAGAAAAGTTTATTTTTGTCTTTTTCTTTACTAAACATATTATATGTGTCTTATTCAAAGGCTAGAAGAAATAAATTTCCATAATTAAGATAATTTTATGTAAAAGGTATAAATAATTACATTAAATAAAAATAATATAACATTTTGGGTCATTTTCACTCTTATCATTCTTGTTTAATCCCCGGTAAACCCATTTTACATTAACTGTGTTAATTAATTTTTATTGAATTCCATATTCATTTGGGATAAAACTTATGTCAAAATTATTAGAGATTATAAATTATTATCATTCCAAATATGGAATCAACTTTTTCAAATTTAATTGAAAAAAGTGGAAAAAATTAATTTAAAATTAATTCAGTAGATGTGATGAGAAAAATGGTATTTAAATTGAAAATGTTCAATACATTACAAATTTTTATATCTAATTTAAGTAATAAAATAATTATAATGACCTAAATTAAATATTTATATTTATAATGGCATTAATTGTCACGACACGTCCCAGTGGGGCCTGAGCCGCAACTCCCCAATCCCACCTCCAATAGGCCAGGGGCTGGTGACTAGCACCGAGTAGGCATCCTTCTAACATGAGAAGCATTACCTATAAACATGCACACACACACACACACACACATCTCCAAGCCCACAAAGCTGAAAAGTAAAAAAACTTCTAAAAGGAAAAGATGCATGCATAAACTAAAACCCAAAGACAGAGTACGACAAGAAAGTATAGTGCAAGAAAGTAAAACCCTGGGCCAAAAGTACAAGCTCGCCAAAAGAAATTCTGTAAAAAAGTCCAACCTGTAAGCTAAGGTACTGGGACTGCAATCTATAGCCATAGGAACACACCTCGGCCCGCCTGATCTCACTAAGCACCATTCAATCCTGGTCCACCTAGAATCATGTCAACGGCTCACTCGTCAGCATAAGACACGACACATGTGGGCAAGGCCCATGCAGGGGTGAGTATAACAATACCCAATAGGACACCCCAAAACCACAAAGGAAATAGAACAATGGAAAATACCACAAAGAAAAGATATAGTCATCTCTACACAGTATATGTCTACTAAACATATAACAAGAATATCCAGATATACTCATACATGATCGACTATCACGAATACCACCACTAAGATCCGACTCGAAGATTCCACTAAACGCGTCACAAGGAGAACACAATCCTAGGTCTGAAGAGCGAAAGAGAGAGAGATATGATGTACTTGTTATGGGAGAACACACTCCACAAGTACTTTGAGAACATGACGCTCAGATGAGGATCACGACCAAGTCATGGGGTGATTCTGACAACTCAGTCTGAGCTAATCCACTGGACAGAGGATCGATGCCCAAGTAAAGTTGGTCATGTTGATACCAAGAACTCTACCTAGGGTTCCACAAATGAATAGAGGATCCGTCTCTAAGTCTCACAAAGGGGATTCCAATAACTCAATTTAGGAGGTTCTCCTGAAGGGATCATACTCTTGTGTAAAGGAAATGATACCAGAACCTTCAGGGAAAGGACCAAGGGTATGAACCATAAGAAAACTAGTACAAGTCACAGAAGGAAAGTAGATCAAGCCTTGAAGAATTTATTACGTGAAGTGTAGTATGGTTACATGCCGTGTTCCTTGACCCTGGGTACTGCCCGTGTAAACGGCCCGTGTAATCTGTCTGGTTTTTGGAAAACTCAATTACACGGCGTGTAGAAAAGTACACATCGTGTTCCTGACTCCGGGCACTACCCGTGTAAACGGCCCGTGTCACTCGTCTTGATGGTTAGAAAGTAACTAGATGGCGTGTAGAAGGATCACACACTGTGTCTGAGCACCTAGGGCTCACTCCGTGTATGCTGGCAATCTACCCGTACAGGGTCTCTGCCCGTGTCCGTGTTGCCTGCCCGTGTACTAGTACACGGGGTATCCCGTGTATCTGGCCGGGTCTGGCTGGGGAAGGGTATACACGACGTGTACTTGGATATGTTCCCTTCCCGTGTCCATGTACTCCTGAAGTACAAACCAGGTAAATCCCCTGATGAACACATGCCTTGTAGCCCATACTACACGACGTGTAGTCGGGAAAATTATAGAACACCGTCTTCTTCCTCGCTCTTCGAATGATCTTCCAGATCCACGATCCCTCATCCGTTCGTCCCGATACTCCAGGGTTTGGTTTGGCTCATCATAGGAACAATGCGACAAGTGTTTTCAGCCTTTAAAACGAAACATAAACCTCAAACGATCCATCCGAAGAAAAACGCCTGAAAACTCATAACTCTCAATCCGCTCTGAATCGTCCGCCGATATCGCCGTCGCACCTCCGTGACACTGCTCCGGGGATGGATCTGCAGTTTGGGATCATTTCATCCTATAACGGATGCACAATGATCCTTCATTCATCACCCCATGAAGAACGTGAATAAAAGAAATGGAGAAATCCAAGGAAAGGAAACTGAGGAACGAAGCTCCACCGTCGTTCGTCACAACATTGATCCGCTCCCGTTAATGGGATTAAATGGAGCAGAAAATCAACAACAATGGATTAACATGGATTCAATCTCCCAAAAATCCCCGCAAAATCCCATCCCGTAAGAACGATCGATCCGCAGACTAATCTATTCATGGATTATCCCATGTTCGTCGTAGAAATCAAAAATGGGGAAGAAATAAAAAAACAAACGTCCTAACTGGATTCTGTGGCGTTCGTCGGTGATGATCCGGTCGCTGCGTCATCATCACCGCATTGGGAGATTTTCTCCAGAGCCTCCAGAGCCTCCAAGGGTTTTAGGGTTATAAAGTTTGTAACCCTGGACCCTTGTGCCAACCATTAATTATAATGGTAATGGATATATGTTGCAGAAAATTTAAAAGATTTCATTGTAGAATAAAATATTTTTATTTAAATATTTTATTACCCTTACATCCAAAAAACTGGATTCCACCACCAACCTGCATCGGCCGATGTTAGGCCTCGCCTAATGTGAAATCATTGTTCCAAACGCAACGGTGCCCTCAGATTTCTGATCAGAGCACCCATTCAAGAGTTATTTCACTTTTTCCAGAAAACTGCACGCGCGCATAATTTAATTATAAAATTAAATTCTAAATTTTGTTCCGGACTCACTGGGCCTCGGAACTACACGCCGTCTTAGAGCCTGGTATTGAATGAATTACTATATAATATTAAAATAATACATGGGAAAATCCGGGATAGTACATCACACCCACCTTAGGGATTTTACGTCCCTGAAATGCCAAAACGTTGGCTAGTAAAAAAGATGTGGGTATTGCATGCGAATCTGAGCATCCTTCTCCCATGTGCTCTCATGGAGATTCCCATTTTTCCACCAGACACGCACCAAGGGAATAGCTCGTCCACAAAGGATCTTCTCCTGTCGATCCTTGATCTCTAGTAGGTACTCTACAATGGTCGCCCCATCATCGATTTCCAGCTCTCCACAGTCGATAACGTTCTATGGATCGTGTACGTACCTCCATAGTTGCGACACATGGAAGACGTTGTGTACCTGGTCCATCTGAGTAGGTAGAGCCAAGTGATACACCACCTTGCAAACTCTTCCCAGAATCTGAAAAGGGCCGATGAACCTCAGAGATAGCTTTCCACCTCGGCCAAATCTCTGCAATCCCCATCGAGGGGAGACCTGAAGAAACTCATGATATCTTTCCTTGAACTCCAAGGGCCTCCTCCTCTTATCGGCATAAGAATTTTTCCAACTCTGTGTAGTCTTCACCCACTCCTGGATGACCTGCACCTTCTCTGTATTATCTCTCACCATCTCTGGGCCAATAAGTGCTGACTCTCCTGGGTTAGTCCAGAAAAGCGGTGACATGCAAGGTCGCCCATACAGAGCATCAAATGGTGCCATACCAATAGTGGATTGATAACTATTGTTTTTAAGAAAATTACACCAGTGGTAGGTGATCCTCCCAACTATGACCGATGTTAAGAATGAAAGCTTGAAGCCTATCCTCCAGAACCTGGATGGTCCACTCTGTCTGACCATCAGTCTTGGGATGAAACGCTGTGCTCAAGAGCAACTGAGTCCCAATATCTTCCTGCAATCCCTTCCACAACTAGGATGTGAAACGAGAATCATGATCTGAGATGATCATGGATGGAATTCCGTGCATTCAAACTATCTCCTACACGTAGAGGCGTCTTAAGATCTCTATTGAACTCTACTCCCGTATGGCTAGGATGTGGGCCGACTTGGTGAGTTGATCAATGATCACCCAGATGGAATCATGTCCCCTGGACGTACATGGTAAACCCATCACGAAGTCCATATATATCCCATACCACTTCCTATCTGGAACCTCAAGGGGTGGAGCCAAGCCTGCTGGCACCTGGTGCTCATCTTTTACTTGCTAACATGTAAGGTACCGAGAAACAAACTCTGCCACAATCTTTTTCATTCCTGGCCACCAGAACTGACGTCGGAAGTCCTGATACATCTTTTATATGGCTGGATGCACCGCCAAAGTGGATTTATGTAACTCCTTTAGAACCTCCTCCTGCAATGTCACTAGTACTACTGTATGCCCTTTGAATAGAACAACGTGCTCCCCACCTTCTGAATATCCATCAGCCACAACACCTGTGGATATCTGGGCACGTAGAGTCTCACAGCTAGAATCTTGGTGATGTGCTTCCCGGACTTGCTGTAGGAGTTGAGGGTTAATTACCATCAACTGAATGTAAGCCCCCTCATCTTCATCCATGAACGATAACTATAAAGAGGCCAACTGCCTCGTCGCCTCATCCAGCAACTGCGAATTGGATTTCCTACTGAGAGAATCTGCCACTACATTCCCCTTCCCAGGTGTATAAATGATCTCAAAGTTGTAATCCTAGAGGAACTCAAGCCATCAACTCTGTCTCAAATTCAGATCCTTCTGAGAAAAGATATATCTAATACTCTTGTGATCAGAGTAGATGGTAAACAGCTTGCCCATCAGGTAGTTCCGCCACACCTTCAATGTGAAGACTATCACTGCCAAATCAAGAGCATGGGTCACGTAGTTCTTCTCATGTAGACACAATTGACGTGAGCCATAGGAAATCATTACATGCCTCTGCATCAGGACACAACCAATCCCGGTTCCTGATGCGTCGCAGAACACTACGTACTCGACCCCCTCCTCCGGTAATCTCAAGATTGGGGCACTCATCAATCTCTGTCTCAACATCTGGAAGGCCTACTGGTATCTCTCAGTCCGCAGAAAAGGCTGCCCTTTTCGGGTCAAAGCTATCATGGGTGATGAAATTATGGAGAAATAAAGGATGAATCTCCGATAGTATCCTACCAACCCAAGGAATCTCCACACCTCCTTCATGATCTGGGGTTGCTCCCATGCTAGAACTACCTCTAAATTGGCTAGGTCCACTGCTACCCCATCTGCCGAGATGCCATGTCCCAGAAAGTGGACCCCCTATAACCAGAAATGACACTTCGAGAGTTTCCCATACAACTGGTGCTCTCGGATTGTGTCCAGAACCATCCTTAGGTGTCTCACATGCTCCTCATCGTACATAGAGTACACAAGGATATCGTCGGTGAAGACCACTACAAACTGGTCTAGATAGGGCTGGAAGATCTGGTTCATGAGTCTAATGAACACTGTCGGGGCGTTCGTCAGGCCTAAGGGAATCACTAAGTACTCAATGTGACTGTAGCGGCATCTGAAAGCCGTATTTGGTATATCATCATCCCGTACATGCAACTGGTGATAGCCTGATCGTAGATCAACCTTCGAGAACCATCGTGACCCTCTCAACTGGTCGAAGGGGTCATCGATCCTCGGCAGTGGGTACCGGTTCTTCACCGTCACTTGATTTAAGCACCGGTAATCCACACATAGACTCAAGCTCCCGTCTGCCTTCTTGGAAAACATCACTGGGGCCGCCTAGGGTGAAACACTAGGTCTCACAAATTCCTTCCTCTACAAGTCTTCCAGCTGCACTCTCAGCTCACGAAGCTCTACAGGAGCCATCCGTTATGATGATGCTGATATCGATGTCATCTCGGGTTGAAAATCAATTCAGAAATCTATCTCCTGATGGGGAGGTAGCCCAGTGAAATCATCTGGAAAGATGTCCTCATACTCAGCCACCACTGCTGGAAACTGGAAACTCATAACATCTGCTACGCCAAGTGCTAGGCTAGCGAACTGATGTGAAATCGGTTGTTCCCTCCTATACACGAGTCCATCCTGTGCTTCCTGGGTCTCTCTTTCACTGACAAAAGAGAACCTTGTTCCATCAATACAGACACACCACACCCTTCACCTAAAACAGTCGATCTGGGCATGTAATGTGGATATCCAATCCATACCAAGAATGACCTCATAAGGCCTCGATGCTACCACCAAGAGGTTCCAACCAAAACTCTCGCCTCCAAGGGTCAGGTCACACTATCTACAGAGGTGTGTGATATCCGAATCTTCTCCAGTCGGTGTTTCTAAGTGTAAGGGTCAAGTCAACGACTCAACTGGAATCTGAAGTTCTCGAACAAGATAAGCATCCAGAAAGGAATAACTAGCACCTGTGTCTATCAGTAAGGCAACCAAAGTAGAAAAGACACAGATAGTACCTCCAATCATTCCGAGAGTACCTGGGTCATAAGATTCTGCCGCCTGCCTCTGTCCCTTCCTCTGTCCACCGGCTCCCTGAGTCTGGGGTGGACCTCCTGGTGTGGTATAGGGTAAAAACGTCGACCACCTCCAGCTACTCTCCCAGCTCCTCTACCGTGTCCGCCGCCTCACGGATATTTCTGCTCCACAAGTTTCCTCTGCCTCGTTGGTCCATCCACTGCTCCCGTGTCAGTAATATGGCGGGTCGAGAAATCTAGAGTGAGTTGTCTACTGCCATCACATGAGTAGAATCGCCTCTCTCGAGGCTAGCTGGATGTGCCCTGCGAAAACTGTATGGAAGATCCCCTATCCTGGGATCTCCTCTGGAAACGTCTCCCATGCCTGGGTCCCTGATTTCAGCTCCCTGCTGCCGAGGTCTCTGCTCCAGCTCTCCCAATACTGACAATTTCCGGCTGTCTCTGCTCTTCCAAGAAGCTCACAACCAATAAAGCCTGCTCGAGCACTCCAATATAAGTGGGAATGCTCATAGGAATGATGCTATCTTGGATATCTCTGCATAAGACCCACTCGAAAGTCCATGATCTAAAGTACTAATCTCGGACCATATCCATTGAGTACCGCGAGAGATTGGTAAACCTCGATGAATATTCAGCCACCGTGATGGATCCCTGCTGGAGCAGAAGAAGCTCCTGTATGCGTACTACTCTCAGGGTAACCAGTGAAAACTCCTCTCTGATGAGATGATCAAACTCCGACCATGAAAGTGTTACCTTGTCATGGGTATGGATAACTAAACTCCACCATCGCTCTGCCGAACCCTGCAGAAGGCTCGCTGCCAGGATCACTATCTGGTCTGCTGGTGTCCTAACCAAACGGAAGACTCTGGCCACTGCCTAAAGCCATTCCTATGCTACCTTAGGGTCAGGATCGCCTCAAAACCTGAGGGGTATCTATCTATGAAACTCGTGGAGTGAGCTCGACCTGCACTCCTTCTCCACTGGTACAGCATGCACTAAACACTGCTCTACAGGTGGCAGAATAACTAGCACACCACCTGATGGTAAAACTGGGGGATTCTGTCCCTATATAAAATCTTCATCACTGAGGGGGTCATCCTCATGATCGAGATGCTGGATCCTAGGGGGTACGCGTCGCGGAGGTATCCTGTAAAGAAACAATATGTATTTCTGTTAGTGAGTATATAAGGAGATTTGACTCAAGAAGGACATGGAAACCACAACCCTTTCCTATATGAAGCATGTACCATTATTTTCCCCTGCAACTAGTGTTATCATGATCCGAGTCGAAAATAAAGTTATAAGAGTCTTGGTGTATGGATACGTCGGCCGCCCGCAACAACACTGGGATCCCTGGCCTGAAATCTGAACTCAAAACACTTAACACGGTTTCCCCAAACCAACTCACAGACTCTCGGTCCTAAGGTAGAACCGAGCACCTTTGATACCACTCTCTCACGACCCGTCCTAGTGGGGCCCAAGCCACAACTCCCCACGCCCACCTCCAATAGACCTGGGGCTGGTGACTAGAACCGAGTAGGCAGGCTGCTAACATGGGAGGCATTGCCTATAAACCTGTACACACACACACGCATCTCCAACACAGAAAGATGAAAAGTAAAAAAAACTGCTAAAAGTAAAAGATGCATGCATTCACTAAAACCCAATCACAGAGTACGACAGTATAGTAATGTGAAAAAACTAAAACCCTGGGCCAAAAGTACAATCCCACCAAAAGAATGTCTGTAACAAAGTCCAACCTATAAGGTAAGGTATTGGGACTGCAATATGTAGCCGTAGGAACACACCTCTGCCCGCCGGATCTCACTGAGTACCGTCCCGTCTTGGTACACCTAGAATCCTGTCAAAGGCTCGCTTGTCTACACAAAACACGACACATGCTGGCAAGGCCCGTGCAGGGGTGAGTATAACAATATCCAGTAGGACACCCCGAAACCACAAAAGAAATACAACAAGGGAAAATACAACAAAGGAATAATATAGTCATATCTACATAGTATATGTTTACCAGACATATAACAAGAATATCCAGATATACTCATGCACGATCGACTATCATGAATACCACCTCTACGATCAGGATCAAAGATTCCACTAAGCACGTAACAAGGAGAACACACTCCTTGGTCTGAAGAGAGAGAGAGATACAAAGTACTCATTCCGGGAGAACACACTTCACAAGTACTTTGAGATAATGACGCTCAGATGAGGATCACGGCCAAGTCATGGGGTGATTCCGACAACTCAGTCTAAGCTAATCCGCTGAGCAGAGGATCGGAGCCCGGGTAAAGTTGGTCACGTAGATACCAAGAACTCTACCAAGGGTTCCAGGAATGAATAGAGGATCCGACTCTAAGCCTCATAGAGGGGATTCCAACAACTCTATTCAGGACGTTCTGCTGAAGGGATCATACTCTTGTGTAAAGGAAATGATACCAGAACCTCCAGGGAAAGGACCATGTGTACGAACCCTAAGAAAATTAGTCCAAGTCACAGAAGGAAAGTAGCTCAAGCCTTTATGAATTTATTACACGACGTGTAGTATGGTTACACACCGTGTTCCTTGACCCTTGGTAATGCTTGTATAAACGGCCCGTGTCATCTGTCCGGTCTGTGGGAAACTCAACAACACGACATGTAGAAAAGTACACGACATGTTCATAACTCCAGGCACTGCCCGTGTAAACGGCCCATGTCACTCAGCTTTTCAGTTAGAAAGTAACTACATGACCTGTATAAGGATCACACGCCATGTCCGAGTACCTGGGGATCGCTCCGTGTATGCTGGCCATGTGCCCATACACGGTCTCTGCCCGTGTCCGTGTTGCATGCTCGTGTACTAGTACATGGGGTATCCCGTGTATCTGGCCAGGTCTAGCAGGGGAAGGGTATACACGGCATTTCTTTGGCCGTGTACCCTTCCCGTGTCCCTGTACTCCCGAAGTACACGCCAGATAAATCCGCTGATGAACACACACCGTGTAGACCATACTACACGGCGTGTCTTCAGGAAAATTACAGAACACCGTCATCTTCATCGCGCTTCGCCCGATCTTCTGGATCCACGATACCTCATCCGTTCACCCTAATACTCCAAGGTTTAGTTCGGCTCGTCATACGAACACCGCGACGGGTGTTTTTGGCCTTTAAGAGGGATCATAAACCTCGAACGATCCATCTGAAGAAAAACGCCCGAAAACTCCTAACTCTCGATCCGCTCTGAATCATCTGCCGATATCGCCATCGCACCTCCATGACACCTCTTTGGGGTCAGATCCACAGTTTGGGATCGTTGCATCGTAGAACAGATGTGAAATGATCTATTGTTCATCGCCCCGCAAAAGCCCATCCCGCAAGAACGATCAATCTACGAACTAATCTGTTCGTGGAATAGACCACATTCATCGTAGAAATCAACAATGGGGAAGAAATCACAAACAAACATCCTACCTGGATTCCACAGCGTTCATTGGCGATGATCCCATCGCTGCGTCGTCATCGCCGCGTTGAGAGGTTTTCTCCAGAGCCTCCAGAGCCACCAAGGGTTTCATGGTTATGAGGTTTGTAACCATGGACCCTTGCGCCAACCTTTAATTAAAAAGGTAAGGGATATCTGTTGCAGCAGATTTAAAAGATTTCACTATAGAATAAAATATTTTTATTTAAATATTTTATTACTCTTACGTCCCAAAACTGGATTCCACCACCGACCTGCACCGACCAATGTTAGGCCTCGCCTAAAGTAAAATCGTTGTTCCGAACTTAACGGTTCCCTCAGATTTCTGATCTGACCACCCGTTCATAAGTTATTCCACTTTTTCAAGAAAACCACACGCTCGCGTAATTTAATTATTAAATTAAATTCAAACATTTGTTTCGGGCTCACTTGGCCTCGGAACTGCATGTCGTCTCAGAGCCTGGTCTCGATTGAATTCCCATATAATATTAAAATAATACATAGAAAAATCAGGGAAATTACATTAATTATACATTAAATCCAATATAAAATATAATTTATCTATATAAACATATTAATCTAAAATATTGTTTTCATTTATTATACAACATTTTTCGCTATTCATAAAAATAATGAATTTTTTCAGAAAAATATTTAAAATTCATCCTAATATAATTTTCAAATTATTAATTTCAACATTAATATAATTTTATCAAATTAATTTTCTGAAATATTTAAAAAATAATTTTATGAATGTTATTAAAAACATATAGAGAATAACATTGTGTTAAAAATTAGTATTTTTGAATCCAATAATGACTATACCGAAAATTAGGTATTTTAAAATAAATTTGTTTTATTTATATAAATAAACTAACAAGTATATTTTATAATTTGTTGTTAATATTAATATATCTTTTATTAATGAATAGGTTATGACAGTCACACTAATAATATATCATGGTTTTTTTATAACTTAGTGTTGTGTTTATCATATGATAAACCAATTTTTCATGTGGCTCGAGCTTAACATAGTCTTTCATGTAATGAAAGTCATCATTGAAATTTAATTTCTTTAGAAAAAATCAATAAATTATATTTTTTATTGATGGTCTTATAGAAAATCAACATGGATTTCAGTTTTGATTGCAGTCATTGACTTGAGTTTTTGTGGTTTGAGTTAATTTAGTTAATGGTTGTGAATTGGATGTTTTTATGGTGTTTGGGAATGTTAAACTCCCATTTTAATTTAAATCATACCTATTTATCCCAAGAGATGAAAATATTTCTCCACCATGACTTATCGGGGATGAGAAAGACTACAGAGGGGTGGTTATATGATCCTGTGTTTTCCCAAGTTGAAAATTTAGTAGAAATTAGAATTTTCATATAGTATATAGGATAAAAATTGATTTAGGATTTGAAATATAATATTTATAGTTATAATTACTGAAATAATTGTTTTTAGATGATAAATGAGGGCCAAGAGGTTGATTTTTTTGTTCATGTTAACCTTGAGAGATTCAGGTTATGTGTCGTAAGTTTTAGGGTTTTCTAGACAAGGTGAAAGGTTTAGTGAGCATGATTTAGAAAAAAATATATGACACCATGATGCTCAAACTGGTTTTAGATCATTTTTAATTAATCATGGTAATGAATCATAGTTATTTCATGCTTAATGAAAAATAGTGTAGGATCCAAGGAAAACATTGCGAGCGGGGTAGTGAATTGGGAGTTGGTACATAGTTAGAACACTACTTCTATACAATTGAAGAAAAATCATGTGAGGAGTTATATATAAAGGTAGTTTTAACAACAATATTTTCACATGGTTTTCCTAATAATGAGGACTAAATTTTCAAGGAATTAATGTGTTCTGAGTGATGGGTGCACTATTGGAACACAGTTTGTAAAACCATGCGGCTACACAGAATTTCATAAACATTCGATTTTTTTTAAAAATTCCCCCTAAGGATATTATGTTTTCTCCATCCATCTTTATTATCTATATGCATGAGTACTAGGAGGGTCACCACCCATCTTACTCCCCTTTACCCTCTTCAATATGTGTTGTATGAGGTGTGATTGTTTGGTGTTTTGAGGTAAGATATAACCATTGGTAGTTTGGTTTATCCTCCTCCTTCCTCTTATAAAATATTTTAGTAACCAAATTTAGTTTTTATTTGTAAATCGTATCAGAATATGGTGGAATAACCCATTAATAATGAGTATTTTTGATATATTTCATATTGGAGATCCCAAGGTGAGTTCTAAACATCTTTGCCTAAGGTTTCATTAAGGTATGAGACCACAATGGATTTTCATATATTTTTGATAATTTAATAAATTAATTTATTATTTTAATGGTGTTTATTTTTAGGTATTTGGATCAAATGTGTATAGGTGTATGCCATGAGATATCTATAAGTGGTTGGTCTTATTTTTTTTTAAGTAAGAACTTCCACTAAGATTTTTTTAGTTTATGACAAGTCGTTGTTGTTTATTAAACTAAACATAATTATAATTAATAATCTATTATTTGGGTTTTTGTGGCTTGATTTAGGTACCATGTTTGTGATGGGAGTCTTGGTGGGCCTTGGAATGTTACTGACCCTTGGAGTTAAAGTGTTAAATCTCAATAAGAGTTAGGTGGCCTATGTAATGTCCTGACCCTAGTTACTCAGATTCGGTGCATTATTACATAACATTGGAATGATCACAAGAGATTAAGTCTCAAAATACTTATTAGTTTAGTAGCCTTTAAAGTATTAGATACATACAGATGTTCTACATTACATCATTAAATAAGACAACAACAAAAGTTTTCCCCTTTGAAAACACTTATATCCCTTAGTCTATCCCTGCAGGTCAACCATAAGATACTTCTTCACATCCTAGTGAAAATAAAACACAGAAAGGGGTGATATCATATGCTTAGTAAGGGTAAAAATATAGCAGAAACTTTCATAAATAATCATATACATTTAAGGAAATGTATAAGACTAAAACAAAAGCATTTTAAACTTAAACATCAGCATAATATGTCAAAGATGAATCAAATAATGTCATTTACTTATTCACATGGATATTCTACTAGTCGAATGATCACATGCAGTATCAATATCCAATTTCATAATGATGGAATGCATAATGTCGGACATCATAACGACATAGTCAAGGCCCCATGCCAAGACTATAAATAAGATTTTGTCAAGGCCTTGTGCCAATACACTAGTTTGTCCCATGAGACCTACCAATGCATCGAGGAGCTATTGTAGGCTCCTCCTGTCACTTACTATGTCCAATGCATTCCTCATATGAAAAGGTTGAAACATAACATCAAAATTTGTATAAAAACAAGAATATGAAATGTCAATACTTTAACCATATACCATGAATCGTATAAAAATATCACATCTACATTCAAAAATATCATAACTAATTCAATAAAATATGGAATATAATATTATAATGAATCAAATTTAAACCATTGTAAAATCCATCAAATGATGTTGACATAGATGAAATCAAAACCATTTGAGAAAAATATCTCTTTCTGTTTTAAAATAATTTAAAAGTCACGTAAACATAAAATAAATCATTTATATTTAAAAAATCATACAAAACTGTTAGGTAAGCATTGAAGGTTTTATAATGGGAAAAAATAGCCGCACCTTCCATATAAGTCAAAAAAACATCCTTTCCTTTATTTTGTTGAAATGGTCATAAAGGACCTTGTTTAGAAATTGACTGAAAAATTTCCTTTATAAACATTCTATTAAAAGTAAAAAAATGGAATAAATGAATTTAACCCATTTTCTACGAAATAGTAAAAAATGTTTTGAAATACATTTTTAAGAAACATAGAAGTGGATGATAATGAGGTCCCAGTAGATACTCACGTATAAACAACCTCAGATAATGAAGAGATTGTGAAATTAACCAAAACCTTGGACATTTCCTTGATTGAGGGTATGTTAACCCCATGTATAATAGTTAAATTATTGTTAATAAATTTTATAATAACCACATACATAAGTATGATATCATATATGATCTTCTAATATTTCTTTGTTAATAATATTTCAGTAGTATCATCATTTTGGGTGTTAATTGATTCGTTTTACTATATATATTTTGTTACATAATCCATTTTTGTTATGGATAAGATGTATTTGATTCATATATAGAATTATATTATCTTCTTAAAAATTATTTTTAATCATATAATGAAATTTATTCTTGAATGGTTATGATGGGGAATGAATCTCATCGCGTTCGTGGAGATGGTAATCCGTACGTACGCATGAGCGTCAATATCATTATACTGATTGTGAAATTGTTTGTAATTGGACGGTATATCATATATAAAGAATAATTAACATGTTATATATACTATTTAAATCAGTTAATCCTATTATTATACCTATCCAAATAATGAAGTGTTTGAATGACAAACTACACGACGACGTGGAGACGGTAAGTCGTACATACGCACATATGGTGACTTTCCATTCATAGGATGGATAGAATCATGAATATGGATGTACCATATTTATAATAATATCACAGTATGTATAAAGAACTTGATGTATTATTTTGGTATGGAAACAATAAATTAATAGTAAGTGGAATAATAAAATCACTTTGAAAGAGGTTGTGAAATTATTACCTATTTTTCGGGTGTTTCCTTTTGAGTTGATCAAAAGGGCTCCTTAGGTTGGACTTCTGATCAATAATGTCCTCTAGGTAAAAGTGAGGGTAGTTTGGAGGATATTTGAGTAGGTTTTGGCTGAGCCAAATGGCTATGGAGGTGTGAAATTATGAGAAGAATAAGTACCCTTTTATAAGAGAGGTGAGGGTCCCTTTAGGAAAAGCTTGAAATATTATTTTATTATACAACCATATATGGTTCATAATGGCTCTAAAAAAATTATTTAAAGGAAAAGTTAAATATGGGTCGAAAAAATCTCAACCAATTGGTTTTATACATGTTTAGGTCACCATTATAATCTTATCTTTTAGATTTAACTCTTAGTTAAATAGGTTAACTTTTATCATGTATTTTTGTATTATTATAATAAATTGTTAATAATTGTGCAATAAAAACCTAAGAAAACCCCAAGTGATTCATTATTAATATATATAACCTCATATAATTCCTTTGGTCGAACCTTATATTTTGAGGAATATTATATCAATTGATAATATAGTATTTGTTTTCAAAACTCATTTATGTCAATTTTGACACTATTTTGTATTTTTTTTTGAAAGTGATAACAGCATGTTTACATTGAAAAAAATTTATTGAATCAACCTTAACATTTCATATTAATCTATGAAATTAGTGTAATTCATAATAACTCTCAATTTACATTTATTTGGATATTTATAATGTCAATTATTTTAATTGTTCATTAATAAGCTAATTACTACATCATTATTGTGTCATAAATAAATTTAATTACTTAATGTCTAAAAATTAAAAATAAAATACCATTATGTAGGTAATATTTTTATCTTTATAATTTATATTTATAGTTGAATTTATCTTATGTATAACCCTATATTAAAAATGGTTTAGTTATTAAGCTTTGAATTTAACACTTATAATTCTTCTTTAAATAAAATAATAATAAATGTCCAATTCTACTCCAAGTGGAACAAAAGGATCATATTTTATTCCAAAGGTTGTTATTGGTCTAAATGAACTTATCCAATAGAATTAGGACATTTTTCAAGGTAATTATAATATAATTTTTTACCTTTACGAGCCCTATTTACTTTTAACCGTGGTAAATAAAAGACAAAAGTTACTATTCACCAAAAATTATTTTAATCTTATTGAACCAAATTTTACTTACTGATTTCAACCACGTCTCTCAGATTTTTAAAATTAAATTCACAAGGTCTGTAAAATTACATTTTATGAAAATTTGCTAACGTGTCTAGAAGGTGGGTAAAAGACGGTAAAAAGTTCAATAAAATTTTATATATATAATTTTATAATAAAATGACTCTAATAAATTAAATAAAACTAATATAGGTATTATTTATATATTTTAAATTAAAATATATTAAAATATAATAAATAATTATTTAAATAAAAACTTGGTTTTAAACCATAATGTAGTGTTTTTCACTTTTCATAAAAAATCGAATGTTTTCAGAAAAATACCAAAAATTCACCCTAAGAAAATATTGATATTACAAATCCAAAAATGATGTCAATTTTGAAAAATAAAATTTATAAACTTTAAAAAAGTGGGTATTAATATTAATAATAGCTAGTTTGATTGGTTGTGTTGTGTTAGAACTTGAAGTTTCATACAGTGCCATCGACTATTCAAAGAAAAGCATACCATGAAATCTTAGGGTGTTATAGCCTAAGAGTAGTTACCATAATTTTCAGTATTTATTTTCATGTGTATTTTTTATGTTCAATAATTCCAATGGGTAGTGAATTTTTAATCTTGGTTTAAGAAAATAGTTTTTGGATTTAAATTATTAACATGGACCCTGCATGGATCCCATTGGTCCCATTGGTGATAGTGAGATTGAAAATAAGACCTCCCATGGGGTAGGCCAATTTTCAAAATGTGTAAAGTGGGCCTATAAATATTAATATAGGTGGGATAAAGATTAACTCGATTAAGAACACTGGTTTTCTTGGTAGTATGGGTATAAGGGTATTTTTTATATCTAGGAAAAAAATGTTTTCTAACATGTTAAGATGGTAAAATGGAATTGTTTTTATGTGCTATGTTTTTGTGAAATTCCCATGAGGATTTTAGGAATTTTTTTGAAAGTTCCTATTGAATTTGATTCAGGTTGTGTTTTATAGAGAGAAAATAATTTTTTAATGTGGATATTATTTTAGAATGCCGTGTTGACCTCCATATGATTGGAAAGGGGTTTTAGATGAATTTAATTACTGATTTGAAATGAGAGTTTGTTTTCCCTATTGATGAAATTCCTTAATGGATAATTTAAAATATTTGATAGAAATAAAGGATCTATAATTTTTTTGGGTTGTTTACGAGGATGACCTATTTTTTAATGGTGGATTTAAAATGTTCAAAAATATATATATGATATCTATAGTTTTAAAAATAGTGTTTCAAATTGTGTTTTTATATGTAAAGGTGGATCATCATTCTAAGCCATGTTTTTGGTTTCATAGGCCCGTTGGGACCTTGGTAAATGATAAAATTTTAAAAGAGTTTGTTTTAATTTTTAAATGTTTTGAAAGGTAAATATATTGAACAATAGTATTAAATAAATGATGTAATAATTGATATTAAAGACTAAATTTTTAAGAACCAGTAGTATAATATATGGTTTAGGCACCAAAAAAATGATTATGAAATGACTGTATACATTATGGTTAGGTTCTAGACTGATGCTCTAGGAAAATATGTTATAGATTCACTTTTAGGTGTTGTATTAATTATTTAAGAATGAATGATTTTGATACACGGTTTATATATTAGACTAATTCTCTAATCAATAATAGTACATGAACATGGTATGAGTACCTTGGTTTGAGGATTTTAAGAACTAAGGACAAAATAATTTTTGGAAACTCTTTTTTCACATAAAGTATGTATCAACCTATGTTTTATGGATCAGATGACTATATTGGGCCTAAATATGTTTTGATGGATTATGATTACCATTGAACCATATGGTCAACAAGTTAATTAGTAAATGTTTGTCTAAATGTATCTTCATTTATATATTGTTTATTATTCATTTGATTATATACAAACACTTCTTGTATAATTGGTTAATTATTTGGAAAACACTGGTGGTGGTATACTAAGTTGTACTCACACCCTTTCCAAGAATCAACTGCACATGGGCACCGGAGTAGATCTCACATTTTTATCATAGGAATAGGTTTTTGATGGGGCCTCAGAATATTTTGGATGATTTGGAAAGATAGATTGGATGGTATTAGGAGACCCAATGAGCTTCAAATCAAAGATGATGTGAAACCCTTTTCATTTGTTTATTTTATTTTGACATGTTATGTAATTAGGAAAATGGGAGGCCAAGTATATGGATAACATGGCTATTAAATCCATTACTATATTTTATTATTTTATAAATCATTTTTATTTTTTCATTGTTTTGTTTATAGATAAGTTTGAGATGTTGGAATTTATTTATTTGAATGTACTATGATGATTATCATCAGTATATAGTAGTTGGTCAATTAATTAATTATTGTGAACTCTAATCAGTGGGTATAGTTATTCCAAAGTAATACCATAGACCCCTAATGCAAGTTGGAAGCCTCTAACCTATGTGGAGGCTCACTTAAGGGCTTGTGGAAAAGTAGTCCAATTACTATTATTGAGTTAACCGAGGAGGGACATTATACTCACTAAGAAATTAGACTCTAAGAGATTCAATCTCGATAGATCTATTAGATCATTCATGAAATACATTAAAGCATTGCTAAATAAGGACAATGAAAATACCCAGACAAATCTACATTCTTTCTTTGAAATCCACAAACATGATCACATAATTTTTTGTTACTCAAATTAAAAATCATAAAAATCATTTTACATGCCAAAAAATTACTTTAGTTATAAAAAACCCTATTTATATCCTTATTTTATATATTTATAAAATTTAAAATCACCAAATCTTTCAAATGTTTTCATAATAACTCTATTCAATTTACAGTACCCATTTCACTAATGTTTGAAATAAATTTTCGAAATCAATTTCATTAGTTTTTTCAAAATAAAAAATTCCCATAACCTCCTCTGACATCGACCATTTCACAAAAAACCATTTTTTGAAATAATTAAATACATATTGTCAAATTTTATAAATGAAAATTTCTAGATGAAATTTACTTCTAAAATCCAAATTTATTTCAAAACCATCTTTCTGATGGTAAGATTCAAAGGTAACAGGGTGAAAAAAGGAAGTGAGGGGGATATAGATTTATAATTTTTCCCTCACTAAAGTGATGACACTTCATCATGTCTAGATTTCTGAGCCACAGTTTGGTTTAACGATACTGTGTGGTATAATCAAATAAATTTAATTAAAAAAAACTAGTACCTCGTCCTAGTTATAAGCATTCATATCCCTCATAGGTCACTAGAGACCATTTCATGTAGGATCTGATGGAAAATCCCACTAGTTTTCCTTTATATCATTTCCAAACTTGTATGCATTCCATTCTTCAGATATCAAGTCCTAGCACGGATCACCAAAAATCTCTTCAACACTGCATTAATCACCAAGATCCTCTACCTTCATTTTGAAAAGGAAAACATTGATTTTTTCTTAGATTGAGCTACTCTATCTCTCTATATGATTTGGGATAAGATAAATGATATCATTTATAGACTAATGAATAGGACTTTAGAATGGTATTCTCCCCACTTATATATTTGATCTTCAGAATACCCTATTAGGATTCCCAGGATCTTGTGCATTAAAATTCCACCAAATAAATGATATAAATAATTAATTATGAAGAAATAATCGTTACATAATATTATTTATACTTTATCGCATACAAGTAATATATATTAAATTTATTTTAAGTGATAAAATGAATTCATTAACATAACTCATAACTCTGGATAATATTATAAAAACCTGTAATATTAAAATAACAATCATCCATATACTTTTAATAATCATATTTACTTAAAAACATGTAAATAATTTTAATAAATAATTTCAAAATAATTATAATTTACCAGAATAATAATGAATTGATTTATTTATCGGTGATCTATAATACTTATAAAACACTCAAAACCTATAGTGGGGCTCACCATGTACACTATACTGATTCACATGAACCGAGAAGATTCTCAAATGCGTTATTGTTTGTGACCCACTTCTCCCTTATCTCGACAACATTAAGCTATACTGAAAAATCAAGACTGATGTCTAGAAACCCATCAAGGCCCCTAAATTGATAAGAAAAATAAATTACCATGAAAACCAACCTAAAAACACATACTATGTAATGTAATATATTTTTAATATGATATCTCATAAAGTAGAACACACACTTGTGTCATACAACATTATTTATTTATTATTTATTGATCTAACAAGAAGGGTTTACCATCGACAACCAATGACATGGATATTTCAAGGTAAAAAAATCCTAATAAACCAGGCCTAAGATATTACATCCTCAACTATAATACAAAAAATCCAATATTTATCATTCAACCAATGTCATACCACCAATGACACACACAACACAAACTACCACACAATAAATTCATTATCATCATTTTTCCTTGAATAAAATTATGAGATCAAATGGAAGACATTATTAATTATCCCAAATCAAGAGACTAATACCCATGCTAATAGATAGGAAAAACTAATTAGACAAAAATCATGTGGTATTCCTATAATCAGGTATATCCTAATGATCTAAAATAATAGAGATCACCCACTTTTAACTTCATGAGAATAAGTATCAATGCTTATGACCCTCAACACCATATAGTTTCACAACCTATATTTACTATCAGTACAATTTATGTGAACTATAAGACATTACTTTAAGACTACTTTCATAGTATCAATAGGTTCTCATTATATTTGGGGATCTTCAATAAACCTTTTATATGATACTTAATATAAGGACATTACCAAAAATATATTGGATATAAAAGTATCAACAATATTATGGTAAGACAAAGACATTTATATATATCAAAATTTATACATATAGTGTAAATTAATGTACATCACAAGTTGGGTCTACGGAACCCACTTACAACACTCCCAAATTCACTCGATTCAACTACTAAGATGTCTCAATTTGTTAACTCTCTCATGAGAATAATTCTTCTTTTCAGATATGGCTTTAGTTAGGGGGTCATTAATGTTGTCCTCTATGGATACTCAAAAAACTAAAAATTCACCTCTCTGAGTAAAATTACCCAATAGATGAATCTTATAAAGTATATTATTTTTTCCTCTAGTGTAACTTGGGATCCATGGAAATCACAACTAGCATATTGATATAAAAAAGCTAATATGGTATTTACTTTTGGGAACAAAAAATATTTCTAAGACAAAGTTCAGTATCCCTACTACTTTTATTTCTACATCAAAATCCACTATATACTCATATTCTTCTATATATTCAGTGACCATAGGATCCATTGAGTTTCTCCATCTCATTTTCCCACTATTAGGGGAAAATATCTAGCCTGATAGTGATTTTCGATCATCATGCCCTATATGAAAACTATAATTAGTGTATCCTATCACTGCTAGTTCCTCGTCCCATCTATACATTAGGAGCATATCTTTCGTACACCTTATGTACATTAGAATAGTTTTGATAGTTATGCAATGTAGGTCTCTTATATTTGTTCGATAGCTTCCCACCATGGTTAAAAGAAAGGCAATATAAAACCTAGTACATATATCATACCATATATGATGTATCCAACTACTAAGGCATAAGTTATTATACCCACTCTATTAATCTCTTTCTATATATTTGGAAATATTTTCATAGAGATATTGATACCATATGGCATGGGAAACAACCCTCTTTTTGATTGTTCCATACAATAAATTTTGAGTATATTTTCAATATATTTACTTTTACTTAGTCCAAGTAGACTCTCAGATCTATCTAGATAGATCTATATCCCATGAATGTAGGTTTCTTCACCTAATTCATTCATGGAGATACATTTATTTTACCATGTCTTAAATGACTATAAGAATTACACTTCATTCACTACTAAAAATTAGGGTTATATCCACAGTTTGAAATCATGTATATAAGCCGAAAAACTATTTCTATATGTTATAGCCATAGTTCCATAGACCATGGCTGGTATTGGAATGGATATAGGGAAATACCTATAGCCATAGTTTCAAACTATGGCTAAATACCTATAGCCACAATTCAAACCGTGTCTATAGACTTATATCCATGGGTTGAAACTGTGGAAAAACCTTCAGCCACATAGGTTCATTATCCACAGTTTAAAATCGTGGATATAGGTATTCCAATTTCATTAAAAAAACACCCCATATCCCCCCCACTACCACTGAATCCCCTCTATTCTCCATAGAAAGACTCCCCCCCAGACCCCCTATACACCTCTGGACACCCCCACTAGACACCCCCTCCCCCCATATAAACCCCTTTGACACCCCCCCTTTGGACACCCCTTGTGGACACCCCCCAGAAACCCCCTGGACCCCCTACACCCATGGACACCCCTCCACCCAAGACACCCCCTCTAGACACCCCCACAAGACACCCCTCGGGACACCCCCCTTGGACACCCCCTGGAAACCCTCTAGACAGCCCTCCCCCTAGACACCCCCTAGACATCCCACTGGACACCCCCACTAGACCCACCCCCTGGACACCACCTAGACACCTCTCCTCCAAGAAACCCCCTAGACACCCACATTAGACACCCCCTGGATGCCCCCCCACTATACACCCCCCTGTACACCCCCCGGACAACCCCCTTGGACACCCCTCCCCCTGGACACCCCCCACTAAACCCCCTGCAGACCCCCCCCCCCCCCCGGACACACCCCTCTAGACACCCCCTAATCCTAGACACCCCTCCCTACAGGAAACCCCCTTGGACAACCCCATTAATTCATATATGTGGAGACATGCATATGAAGAAAATATTAGAACAATAAAGCCATGATAAAACTAACAATGTGTAATTAAAAAGAATCATTAACATACAACATCCACTAGCCTCAAACAAAACTCACAACACCAAACCCATGATAAGGGATTTATAAATGGAATATAAAAAGCATAAAAATAATCTAATCCCTCATACCAAAACAAAAATAATAGTCCCCAAAGAGTAGTATGGTAATATAAATGAATAAATTAAATAAAACCCCCATAAACAGACCCCCCCAGACAACCATCCTCCCCCCCTCGGATAGCCCCCCTACACATCCATGACCCTTTCCCCCAACATGAACAACCCCCCTTGCACCCCCATCACAACCCCTAAACACCCACCTGTCCCCTTGCACACAACCCCTAGCACACCTGCACACCCCTTGCACCACCCCTACTGAACATCCCTTACACCACCCCTGCTAGACACCCCCTACCCCCTACCACCCTAGACAGACACCCCCTGGACAAAATCCCCCTGGATAGCTACCCCTTACACATCCCCCATTTCCCCTTGAAAACACCCCTTGCAACCCCCATACACACCCCCACTGCACCATCCCTACTGGACACACCTTGCACCACCCATTCTAGACACCACCACTGCACCCCCTGTACAACCCCCTTGAACAACCCCACACCCCATGCACCACCCTGAACCCCCGTCCCCTTGCCCACACCCCCTGCACATCCCCAACTGCACCACCCCCACCTGGACTCCCCCCCCCCTTCACCGCCCTCCCCCCCGACCCACCCCTTGCACCCCCACCCCCTATCCCCTTACACACACCCCTTGCACACCCCCACTGCACCACCCCTTCTTGACACCCCTTTCACCACCCCTACTGGACACCCCCACTACACACAAACCCTCCTAGACAACCCCCTCCCCCCCGACGCATCCCCCCTTGTACCCCCTTACACACCACTTACACCCACATCCCCTTGCACACATCCCCTACACACCCCCACTACACCACCCCTGTGGACCCCCCCCCCCCCAAGTATAAACCACATGCACCCATTATCCCATCTACACACAACCCTTTTCACACCCCCTGCACACCCCCATTGCACCACCACCCCTACTGGACACCCATTGCACCACCCTTACTGGACCACCCCACTACACCCCCTGGACAGACCCCCCTCTGCACTACCCCCTTGCACCACTCCTTCAAGCACCACCTCCTGGACAGACCCCCCCCCCCCCAATGCACAAACCCCCTTTCACCCCGCCCCCCAGCACCCCCCCGTCCCATTGTACACACCCCTTGTACACCCCCACTGCACCACCCCTACAAGACACCCCTTGAACCCCACCCTACACAGCCTCCCCTACACACCTACAAACACCCCACTGCACATCCCTGCATATCCCCTTACACCCCCCCCCCCATGACTTGCAACACCCCTACAACTTGGACCACCCCCTACACACCCCTTCCAAGTAGAATTTTGGAATGGTACTAAAGTAGGAATGATCAGGTGTCGTGGTGTCCTAGTTAACACATGGAGACCTCAGGTGTAGCGAGTCATAGTGGCCTAGGTGTGCATGTATGTTTTATTGTTTTCTTTTAGGTTACTATTGATATGTAAATCCAAATAATAAACAACATGATCATTAATAATGAATTTCTGTTCAAATGATATCCAATTCCATCCAATACATACACCAAATAGTTGTATCATGAATCACTAGATAACACAAAGCTCAACATGATGGCTTTTACAACACCATTTCATATACTTCAGTGCATATTTACAATAATATATAACATTTACATATACATCATAGGTTTTATTCAAATAATTTAAAATCATTGTGAAATGATACCAAGTATTTTGGATATTATCTTTATATAAACACCCTCAAACATAAGGAGAAAACATTGTACCAAAATTGATAGAAACATGATCCCTCGATGGGTGTTTTGGAGAAAATATTATTATAGTGAAATATGAGAAAATATGTTTAGGAGGTGGATGAATTAATATTGATTTGGCCATAGAGATGGTTGTTTTTCATAATTATTAACTAATCAATGATATGGTGTCAAGAAGAAAGGTATTTCATTGGGAGTGATGTCCTGAGAAGTACTTGAAATGATATGGAAATTGTGGTTATGTAGTACATCATTTATTATCGTATGCCTTATAATGTCATATGAAAATGTTTTTCATATGTATTTCCTAAAAGTATTAAAATATCTAAAATATGACTTTGATTGACTATGTGATCAATGAAAATATGACAATATAGTCTCATAAGTGGGATTAAAACTACCCCCTGCACACCCCATGCACCCCCTGCACACCCCCCTCACCTCTCCCCCTTCCCCTACACCCTCCCACCTTGCAGCCCACCTACACCCTCCCCCTACCCCGCCCTCTCCCCCGCCCCTAAAGTCCCCCACACCCTCCCCCTCTCGCTCCCATTGCATACCCACACCCTACACCAGCACCCCCACCCTGCTCCAATACACACCCCCACCCTTAAAGACCCCCCCCCCCCCCCCGCACCATCAACCCTTACACTGCACTTGCACTCCCCCCCTCCCCCACCCCTTGCTGAACCCACCCAACACCAGCACCCCCACCCTACACAAGCACGCCACATCCCCTGCACACCCCATCTCCCACTTGTACTCGTGTGCTCCCACCTTACACCCCCTCCCCAGACCCTTCCCCCTTCACACCCTCCTCCCCACCCCTATCCCCTCCCCCCTCACACCATCCCCCTCACCCAACACCCTCCCACCTGTCACCATATCTACATCCTCCCCTACCCCTGAAGACCCACTACACCCTCCCTCCTTCCCATACAGACCCCACACACCCTCCACCTACCCTTTCAGACCCCCCCTACACCCTCCCCCCTTGCACCCCCATCTGCACCCCCCCCCCCCTGCAGACCCCTTCCCCTGAAGAACCCTGCACCTGAAGACCCTATGCACCCTACCCCTTCTTCAAGGCATGTTATTTCTCTCACATAGCCCTGCTCCAGGGTTATATACTATTCCTTTCCTCCATGAAACGACATAATGATCAATCTAAGTAGTCAAGTATAAAATTTTATGAAGGAGTTGATATCTAACTAAGGATTATACATGCAATATATGTTCATGAATGGTGGAGGAAATTTCATTTAAAAATTAAAATTGATAAATAATTACTACCCATCATCCATTTAAAATAGTGAAAACATACATTTGAAAATGTAGAAAGTATTACATGCTTAATAGTTGAAAAAAATTCATACATTGAAGCACTCATGCATGCCATCCTTGTAATCATAATGTATATTCAAACCTAATATGTTAAATCCAATTGAAAAAATACATCATTTCCTTTTAAGGACACATCATCCTTCTTTAATTTTCATGATCAACAAAAGAAAGACCACATGATGCACCTACCACTGCAAATAGGTGCAGGAAATTACAATAAAAAATCCCAAAAGAAAAAAAATCAATACCCAATTGATCTGTAAGTCACTACTTGTAGAAAAAACATAAGATTGAAAATGTATAATGTATAACATGCTAAAAATGACTAAAAATAATGAAAAAAATTCAAATAGTAAAAAAAATACATGTGGATAATCATATGTTGTAAATGGTGACATGTTTTCTCTGTCTGTCTGCAACAAAAACACAATTTTAAAAATCTTGTATTTTTTTTGGAAATGGAAATGGGAAAAAAGGAAAATTTTAAATACATCAATTTTATTTTAATATAATTGAAATGATTAATGGTATATTGAGATAAAAACCTAGAACTGCTTAAATACAGGAAAACACATGCATCATCAAGAATAGATGAGAAAATTAGAGTTAATCAAAACCCCAAAGGCATTAATCAAACAAAGATTTTAACTACCATCATCACCAAGTCCACATGGGAGGCACATCAATGACACATATCCTCCCTCCTGGACCCCCTTCCAAAAAACACAGTTTTAATGAAACCTCCATCAGTATAAATTGAATAGTCCCCCTGTGCAGCCCCCCTTAATCATACATTAAATAAATAATTTAAAAAATGACTTAACATTATATATATTGTTTCATAATATATTAAGTAAACATAAATAACATGTTAATAAGAAACATAACAAATATTATGGTTTAGGGAATTCATAAATGTTTTAAATTATAAAAAATCATGAATAGTCACACATAAGTTCCATGAATGAGGATTGATTATAGTAAAAAGAGTATATATAAAATCTAAGAGATAATAATAATCAATTCCCAAAAGTGTTTGGATGGATTCACAATGAGTTGTGATGTTAATTCTACAAATATTTATTGAAATTTAGAGACATTTTGAAAATATAAACCATATCACATTCCATATTCTGTAGAAGGACGCCAATATACCATATTGTGTTGAAGGATGCCATTCGATTGTTGATTTTTAATCATGGAGTATAACACCGTATCAGGGTGAAAATGGGAATTAACAACGACCAAAAAAGGTTTAGTTATATGAATAATGATATAAATACTTTTTATTACAAATGTGTAAATCAGTGAAAAACACGACCCGAGTGTAGAAAACCAAAACAAAATCATAAGGATTAGAAACCTATTTACCATTATTTTTTAGTTTATTATGGTTATGATACTGAAATTTTTTTTATTGTATCATTTAATGCACTAAATAATGAGTGGTTTCTTGATTTAGGTTACCCTTTTCACATGTTTCCCTTTGTAGAATCAATATTTGAGTTTGTTGAGAGGGTATAGGGGGATGTAGTATTAAAGTTTAATAATAAGTGTGAGGTTTAAGGATGAGTTTTTTTCAAATATAATCAGATGAAAATTATTTTATGATGCTCCTAAATGATTGCTTTGTCCCCGACCATTAATGAAATCTTATTTACCTTGGTGTTCATTAAAAAAATATTATATATTTAGTTCTTAATTATGTTGAAGTTTGATCAATGAGGGCACTATGAATATAATCATAGTACCCCTAGTTAATTGAATTTATGTGTTAAATGGGAATTCTCATTCAGGGAAACCAGCAAGGTTGTATGTGATTAATAACGATAACACTATATAATAGAATAATATATTGGGGTATGAAATAACATTGAATTTGGGAAATTTGGTAAATATGGGGTTTTAGAAACTATTACACTTATAAATATATTATTTTATGAATAATAAATATTCTTTAACTCCATGAGGGTTAGTGTTTGTATGTCTTAATTTAAGAATTATCAATCATTATTGTATGTCGTTTTTAATTTATAGGGAACATCTAGAACCACTCTCATGGTGGAGGTTCCTATTATGTTACCTTAATATATGAATAATTTAGAAAATTATGTATCAATATACTAAAAAACAAATTTTATGTTTTCTAATCCTTTAAATCATGTGAAACCCTTATCTAAAACCATGAGAGAATCAGTATTGAAGTCATGAGAATAGATAATGGATTATATTACTCGTATACTGAGTTTATCTAGTTCATCATATCCAAGGGTATAGAAAATAATAGACATTTAAGGAAACACCCAAATGGAATTTAATGGATGGTCACATGAATAGAAATATTGTTTAGTGAGTATGAAGCATTATTGCAATTTTCTAGTGGACCAAAACTTATTGAGGAGATGTTTTGATTATAGAAGTATACATGATTAACTGTTTAGATAATACTTTTAATCAATTCAAAACATTGTACAATATGTGGATTGTTAAACTACATTTATATGACCACATAATATTATTTTTGTGTACTTATAACACCACATTAAAACGTAGATGTTTGAACAATGACCTATTATGTTTTTTATAGAATTATCTTATGCACACCCCTCATGGACACCCCCTCGACACCCCCTCGACACCCTCCTGGACACCCCCTCTTCCTGGAAACCCTCCCCCCTTCTAGACACCCCACTTGGAAACTCCCCCCCTTCTGGACACCTCCCCCCTCCAGGAGACCCTCCTAGACCGCCCTCCTGGACACCCCCCTTCTAGACACCCCCACCCCACCCTCCCTCCTGGACTCCCCACCCTCCCTCCTAGACACCCCACTGAACAACCCCCTCCCCCTAGACACCCCCACCCCCTAGACACCCACCCTCCCTCTTGGAAACCCCCACTCCCCTAACTATATTTTTAAATTTTCAATCAAATAAAAATTGATATTTTATTCCATTGGTATAGAAAAGATGAACTACTTTCAAAGTGAAATAACATTGTTTCTACTTTTAAAACTATAAAAATTCTAAATGTGTTCAAATGCATTTCATTCTTTTACCGGTGACTAAGTAAGTGATATATAATAATTTCTTTTATTAAAGTTTTAACAAACATGCATAAAATTAGATATTTTCTACCGGTGATAATTCAAACATAGAAACAAAGATTTTTTAGGTGTGTTTAAATAGACATATAAAATAGTCTTTAAAATATACAATATCAAAAATAGTTATCAAATAAACTTATAAAAAAATCCTGAAATATATATTTACCTAGCTTTATGGATTACCTTAAACCCTAAATGAAAGTCAAAATTGCGAAGAAATGAAATTGCACGGTTTTTAATTGTATCATGATATTATATATTTTATATCAAATGTAATTGAAATCATAATAATTATATGGTATTATTAATTTATTTTTAATTATATTATTATTATATATTATTACACAAATTACACTATAAAATTTAACTAGAAATAATTGAAAAATATAAAAGAATTTATAAATGACGCATAATATAGTGAAAAAGTGTAATGGGTATAGTGAAAAAAACTAACTAGAAATACATAATGATATAGATTTGGGCTATAATTTTTACTACTGAGTGACTAAATGGAGGAAAATATTGTGTTATCATAATAAAACATCATATATGTAGTGACTGTATGACTAAGAAATTTCACAGTTAGAACCAAATGCCCAAAATAAAAACTCACACCATTTATTAAATCGACACTTATGATGAAATTATCACATTAATTCATCAAACTGGATCAAATTTGGTCAAAACAGATGGATATATTCACTCAATCGCTGTAAGAATTTAACATGAAATGAATGAATGTAATGGAATCACAAGGAATGCGATGATAACCAAGAGGGGGTTGTCTAAGTAAGAAGAGAGCACGAGAAAGAGGTGGGGTGGCCACCTAGGAGCAGTGTCAGCCGGGTGGAGGTGAGGTGTCCTGCGCTCAATGGAAATGTTGGGGAGGAGGGTTAGAGATGATATCTCGCAATGGGGTTGCCTCATTCGGTGGCAGCGATAGGCATCGTCATGAGGGGGATGAGGTTGGGGAAGCATCACGAAGGTCATCCGAGAATCGTCTAGAGATGAGGATCTGGGAGAGGAGAAAGGTAGTTAAACTCAAGATTCCACTCAGACTCATTCCAGCCCATTAAACACGACTCATATACATGTAAGAGTCTACTTCAACCTGATCTAGAACCACAAAAAATATCCCTTACAACATGAAGGTACAACATGATGATTCAATATCTCTGTGATTAATTTGATTAAACAATTCCATCACTATGATTGGAAAGAGTAAATGACTGTGTTGATGAATCATATGTTTAAAAAGGAATGATGTAAGTTGAGTATTGAGTGTTTATAATTATATTTTATTTATATATTCCCCCTGAAAAAACTTGCCACAGATAATGAAAATCACTTTTTGCCCATTTTTTCATCATCAACACCAAAGTCTCATGTAACATTGGACCACTCTACACTGCTATTTTATAGAAATTCAATAATTCTAATTAATAGAACACCAATTAAAATTTTAAAAAATAAATCTCAAATCAGTATTAAGAACAACAATTCACATAATCTATAATTCATATTAAAATTCTAACAGTGAAAAATATTTAGTTAGTAGAACATATTAAATAAAATCTAAACCCCAAAAAAAATTAACCAGAAATTGTGAATTTATCTTACCCCAAAGCATACCTAACTATTTGTTGAAGGAGCGGTTAATGAAAGGGAAGGAGAGGCGAAAAATAATAAATCCCAAGTAATCACCATCCCACTCCCATGTGCGATGAAAGGTAGAGAGGTGATGTAAACTCCCATGTCTGATGAGGTCAAGAGTGAGATGTAAGTCGACCTAGAGGCAGCTGTGTGGGTTGTGGTTGGTTTGTATGGTGTGTGTAAGGTACCTATGGGCTAAGGAGAAGAACACTCAGTTCTTCCCCTCTATCCATCTTCAGTATTTTATTTCAGTATGGTATACAGAAACATGCTTCTGGATGGAGCTCGGTTCTCTCTTCAAAAAGATTTTGCATCATAGATTCAATCAAGGCATCACTGGTAACATTAAAAAAATTCATTGATGTTAGGTATTTGGTGGATCACTAACATGTGGTTGTGGACACTTAATCCTTATATGATACGATGTCTCCAGCATTGATTCATTGTTTTACAGAGTACCGCCGATTGAAGGAGTAGAACCGAACAACCATGAACTACTGGTCGATGAAGAAGAACACCGTAGGTGTTGGAGGTAGTGAAGAGTATAGGAAATTCAATCCATTTGTTGGTGAAGGTGTGATGTGAGGGTCGTTTCTGTAAAAATAAACTCTATATTTAAGATTAAAAAAATAAATCATTAGATTAAGAGAGTCTAACTATTTTATTCGGTGTCTGGATTTTGGTAGATGATTCTCTCAAAACCAAATATATAGGTGAGTTGAAACAAAGATGGTGAATAAACCTATCAACCGGTCTGATTCCATGGGTTAACTCGCAATTTTAACTAGATTGGAGAAAAGAGGTCGTGGAGGTCATTGGGGGAAAAGGGTCTCCACTGAGAGGAGAGGTTACGACTGAGAGAGGAGAATTAGAGAGGGTGGAGGAGGGAGACAGAGAGGAGAAGTCTCCGCTGAGAAGATAAGGTCTTTGAGAGAGAAGAGGTTGTAGGTAAGGTGGGTTGTGATGGGTGAGGAAGACGAGAGAGTCTCAGAGGGTTTAACAACCATATAGCCATGTGTTTTAATTAAAAAAGTGGCTATAAACTGACCTGTAGCCACAGATCACCAAACTGTGGCTATAGATCCGTAGATATAGGTCATTTTTCTTGTTGAGATTTACAATAATTAATATGTCATCAACATATAATTATAATAAAATTAAGGCATTCACATAAACCTTATTGTAGACACATGGATAACATTCATTCCTAAAGAAAAAAAATCACTTATGGAATTATCAAAATAAAAATTCCATGATTGCGATGACATATTCAACCCATAAATGGGTTTCCATTGCTTGCACACCTTGTTGGAAATATTTGACCTAAGAAACCCTTCAGGTTGTGCCATATAGATGTCTCCAACTAGTTTCCCATTTAGAAAATATGATTTTCAATCAATTTTCTAAATCACATAATCGTGGAAGGCTGTAATTACAAGAAATTTTCAAATGGATTTCAATATTGATACTCAAGTGATGGTTTATTATTAATCGATGCCATGACATTACCTAAAACCCTTCTCTCCCTGTATTTCTTTATAAGTATTAACTTTACAATCCATGTAATGTTTTTTTATGAATACCCAATTTTATCCAATTGGTTTTACATCAACTAAAGGTTCTACTGAAATCAAAACATGATTTCATTCATGGAATCTATCTTAGAATGCTGGGAATTTTTCATTTTAGAACCATCCTTTCCCTTTACTACTTCCTTATGGATTATAGGTTCATCATCCTCGTGGGATAAGGTGTAACCTGACTCGATGAAAATAAACTATAACGATCTATTTCTCTAACCTGTAAATTTTTCCAAAATTGTACTTGTGTCTTGGGAAATTATTCAGATCCCACTGCCTCTTTTTAAGATTATTCCCATACCAAATCCTACGCATATGAAGCATTAACTTCATTTAATTCAATCTGGCTCCCACTATTTTCAATGGAATGTGTTCCCATTCAATAAATATGGATTTTCTTTTCAAAATAACTTTTCTATCTAGATGAATATATAGGTAATATCCCTTAGTTTCTTTTGGATAGCATATAAAGACACACTTTTTTCTTGTTGATGCTAATTTGTCACTTGGTACAGTGTTGAAAAAAACATTGATTCCCCATTAATGTAAGTGTGATAGATTGGGTTTGTTTCCAAAAAACAACCCATATGGAATCTCATATATTCCTTTAATTGGTTCTCAGTTAAGGGTATATTCCAATGTCGTTAAAGGCATACCCTCAATGGATAATGGAAGAGTTTAATAACTCATCATTGACCAGACCTTGTCAAGAAAGGTCATATTCATCATTTTAATAATACCATTCATTTATGTCATAAAAGGATGTGTGAGTTAGGATACAATCCCACATTCCTTTATGTGATGAATGAAATCTTGGTTAAGATAGTATCTTCCTCAATCTGAGTAGAATGAATTGATCTTTATAACAAGTTTTCTTTCTATTTCATTTTGATATTTACTAACAATATAATGATTATCTAACTTATAATTCCAGAAGTAGATATAACCATAACAACTATTGTAATGGATGAAAGTAAAAAAGTGTGAAAATATACCTCTTTGATATATTGGAAATAGACCACGTATATTTCTTGAATAAAATCATATAACATTAATGACAAAGATCAGCAGAAGTACATGTGCAAAGCCATGAAGGAAAATTGTCCAACCAGAGCTGGGCAGTACTGAATCGACCTGATGCCACAAGATGATTGGCCTTGTTGTCCCCTTCCCTTTTGGTGAAAGAGAAGGTGAATAAAGATAAGCATTGGAGAAGTGAGATAATTCTCTTGATGATGATTCCAAAAGACTGGAGTCCACCTTCACTGTGATTAATAGCATCGATAATGGTAAGATAGTCAGACTCAATGATGATATCAACCCATCCACATTCTCTAGTGAGCATCAAACCAGCATGGATGGCTGTAGCTTCAGCAACTACCAGTTCCAAGAATGCCTGATGTGGCTCATATTTAGCAGCAAAAATTTTCCCCAGATGATTTTGGGCAAGGAGGCCAAGGGAAACAAACCCATCCTTTGGAAGAGACACTTCCACGTTAATCTTGATAATTCCTTCTGATGGGGGATTCCAATTACCAAGATGGGAGGGGGAAACACTAGGCATAGAATACCCATTGTTGACTTTCCATCCCTCAATCCAAGATGTTTCTTGATCAATCCAGAATTTGGTGGGTCTGTGATCTTGATGAAAAATAGCATCATTACGCCGGAGCCAAATAAACCAAGCCAAAGTGAAAAGTGATCCAACATCTGCCGAAGAGAGAGAGGAGCACCAATGCGTCTGATGATCGGGAAGGTCGGATTCCAATGCCATCCAAGAAATTGAATCCCGGACCCATTGATTCCAAATTTCCTTAGCTCCCAGGCAGTAAATTATAGCGTGTAGAGGGGTTTCTGGAGTGTTCGGGTAGAAAGGGAATAAAACGGTAATGGCCATATGTCGGTAAATGAGAAAGCTCATTGTTGGGAGAGTTTCTGTACAAACCTACCACCAAAATTGATGAATTTTAGGGGGGGACATTGAGCGTCCAAATCAATTTCCATGGTCCCTCATCCCGACCGACTGAGTGGATTCCAAGAGCAAGTCTGTAGTTGGATCTCACTATGTCGTCTCCCGAGATGTCATTGATCTAGAAGAGATGGTCAGGGCCTGCATCTGGAACCCATGGAATGCTAAGGAAAATTCTTTGATCTCTTTCGTTAAACCATCCCATGATATTTTCCAAACACCATCCCAGTCCCTGGTCCGAAAGGAGGTTGTTGACAATGGCATCTTCAAAACCTGTATGGGAGGGGGATGTAGCCCGTAAACCATCCTTATCAACAAGCCAAGGATCAGACCAGATTTTGATAGTTGGACTAGATCCAATCCTCTAGCCCAGTCCTTTATCCAAAAACTTTTTATCCCCCCAAATGCTTCTTTAGAGGAATCTAGGAAGGGGACCAAGAGAGGAAGCCTGAGAGGCCATGTGGGGAACGCACATATCTCTAAGAACTCGCGTGCAAAGAGGAGATGGACGGTTAATAAGGCTCCATCTTTTCTTGGCTAGTAGCGTGTCATTGAAGAGAGAAAGATTCTGGAACCCCATCCCACCCTATGATTTGGATATGAAAAGTTTCTCCCAGGCCATCCAGTGGGGTCGATTCTTTCCATCATTCTCCCCCCACCAGGAATTGGCAGTACGTGTGTGGATCTGGTCGACGATGGCCACTGGGAGCTTAAAAACGGACATAAATTAGTTGGTGATAGATTGGATGACAGCTTTGATGATGGTCACCTTTCCACATTTAGAAATTCTTTTTGGGGTCCAGCCTTGAATTTTTTCCTCAATCTTGTCCACCAGGGATGCAAAGATTTTTTTTTTGTACTGGCCAATCACAATGGGAAGCCTGATATACTTCTGATGTTTATCAACCATATGGATTCTAGCTGATGCGCAATGTTCTTCCCTCTTAGAGAGAGGCACCCCTGAACTAAAGGATATTTTATATTTCCCATGATTGATTGTTTGGCCAGACGCCCTCTCATACTGACGGATCGTTTGGAAGATCACCCAACATTACTTAATTGTTTCTCTGGGGAAAAAGAGGCAATAATCCGCAAAGAAGAGATGTGACACTAGAGGGCCAGCTCAGCATACTTTTTCCTTATGAATTGACTTAGAAGAAATAGCCCTGGAAATAATATTAGAAAAAACTTTAGCCACCATTATGAAGAGAAAAGGGGAGAGGGGGTCTCCCTGGCGAAGACCACGGGATGGGGAAAAATTTCTGGTAAGCTCCCCATTGACCATGATTTTGAAAGAGATGGTCGAGAAAATGTTCATGACCATATCTGTCCATTTATCATTAAAACCCATTTTCTGCATAATGACTCTTAAGAAGTTCCATTCTACTCTGTTGCAAGCCTTGGTCATATCCAGTTTCTAGGCCATGGTTTCTCTTTTCGCAGAGGAGCGTGATTCTGGCACCCCAACCGGAACTACGACGTCCTTGAAAAGAGAATGATCAATCTCCTCAAACAACCCACGTCCAATAGCAATATCTCTAAGATTGGAGCCACACAAAAAGAGCTGGACATGAACCTTTGTATCAAGGAATGTTTCTGGGCTATGCATGCGTGGGACAACCATATTACAGAAGGGGACTCTAACACCCAGTTTTTTCACCAGAAATCATCATCCATGAGACAAAAAAACTCTATTTCTTGTATCTTATAGCCCGATGGAAGAAAAGTTTCTGACACCAAGGGTATTCATGAGGCCTTGACAAGATTATTCCAGAACATCTTCTCTACAGGAACCCCATTCATGTCTGCTAAGGTAAAGAAAGTATCAGACCTGTGATCACTGAAGAGATCAATTGGAAGCTCACAAATGATGTGACAGATGACGACATATGTCTGGCTCTGAAACATCTTCATCCTAATATGGTTTCGGGGATGGATGGGTTCCACACCCTTTTATTTAAGCTGTACTCGCACATTATCGGCCCTGACATCTGCAATATGATTAGAAATATCTGGGCTGGTAATATCAGCATGGCGGCTATCAATGAAACTGTCCTCATCCCCAAAATAAAGAAACCTCTCGCGATCCCTGACTTTAGACCTATCATCCTCTTCAATTTCTCTTTCAAGACCACGTATATCAATATGAATTAATTTCTGTATTTCTATTTCTCTTTCTTTCTTCTTGGAGAAGAATGCTTTGTTAATTTTCCCTTGAGAACAACTGTGACATAAATCTATATTTTTTTAACTCAACCATGTCTAAATAACCTACTTGATATAATTTATGTAATCTAATCTCATATACATGATCAATCATGAAGTTACATATGTGGGTGTTATATGAGTCATGATGGATAGTTTTTTCATTGATTTTCATTACCGAGTTTTCATGTTCATATAGATATAAACCATTATTAAGATTCCCCATACCATAAAACATGTTATCTTTAAAAAATAGATAGTATTTATTTCTAATATTGAAGTAAAACCCCACGGTTTCCTGACCTGGCAGATAGATCACGTTTCAGTTTAAAGAGGGTACATAATAAAAATTATTTAATATAAGAACCAAACAACTATGAAAGGTCAGATGATAATCCACCACTCCTAAGTCTTCTAGACTCACAAAATTTGAAGATCAGAGATCCAATTCACATTTTTTAATCTTGTTAATCTACATGGTTCTAGTATTAGAATACATATGTGTGATAAACATTCCATATCCAAATCAAAACATGTAGATAATTATAGACTACATTCAATGGCAAAAATACTAGAAGTAAATGTGTCACCTTGGTTAGTCTTCCCAGCTCTGAAATTATTCTTCTGGTGTCATTTCTTATAAAATAAAAGGCAGAAATCTTCATCCCCATTTACATTCCTTGGTATCCTTGGAGTTTTTGAAGGATGGGGCATCAGTGTCTTCAGCATGGACTTACACATAGACCCATGTACATTACTCTTCCTCCTCTTGTTCGCTATAAGTACCGAAGAATTATTATTCTTCATATCCTTGTAATGTTGGGGAACAAAATCCAAAAGATATATTGGTGAATTTTTCATTTTATTCATATTATAATTTATAATTATAGTTTATAAGATTTATAGTAAATACGAATGAATAACATCTATCACTAGTTATTAATTCAGATAAAACCCAAGGGCTTCAAGCCTATCCATGAAACCGATCAGCATGAGTATATGAGGTAATGATTGATTCCCAAATTCTAGAATTCACCTATATAGTGCACTAGAAATCTCATACCTTTATTGTATTTCTCTCCCCTAATATAATTCTAAGAGATGAGTCAACATCTTGTAGACATCTTCTACCTCATGAATTTCCTTTAATTTGATATATATAGATGAAAACATGATGCAATGTTCATCTAGTTCATCATCTACATGATTTATATACTTATTTTTATTTTCCATTCCTCTTCCCTAAGGAGGTTCAATAGGAACTGAAGATTATAGAACATACAATTTCATTTCTTAGTGTAATACTATGCAAAATAACCTATACCACTCTTGGAAGTTATGGATGGTCATGATATTTTTTTAATCCCATATAGATCATTGTGATAATGTTTTAGTGGTGTTGGTGATTTCCATTTTATATCGTCAAAAAGTAAAAAATAACAGCCCGTACTTTATCTTTATTACCTTTTATAAATTTTTATTAATTAATTATTAAACCATTTAATGTATCTCACTATTTTACTAAGCCTTAATAGCCCTGAATATTAGATTTTTTATACTCTACAGCTTGATTATTATATTGGAAAGGATCCTTGAAATATCTCCTCATTGTCTACAATATTTTACTATGCCACTATGTGGAGAGTTTCTAAAATGGTTCTAGGATTCCCACCTACATTAACACATATTTACTTGAACTATTGAGTAAAGACCCAAATTATTGGAACTGTAACTTGATTCCCTCAATGCCTTTCTGCTAAAGTGATGTAAATATAACTTTATCTACTTCTTTGCTATCACTTTTAGTCAAGTTAACCCATTACTCTTATAATAAATCTCTTTTAGTAGGAGACACCCTCAAATTTAGCTGATGATCACCCCAAACACCTTGTTTTTTTTCAAATTTGAATAGATATGGATTTTCTAATTGATATATATTTATCGGATTTTTTCATGATGAATGTAATCCATATCTATTAAATATTTTCAAACTATTTTGTTCTCTCAACTATACATGAATTAATAGAAAAACATACTTCACATCCTTAATCATTTTATCTTGTTTATTATTTTATGGGATCTCATAGAAAACATGAACTTGCAGAAAACAACCAACAATGCATAAAGGAAATTATTCTACCCAACTAGTCCTGAGAATCTAAAAGTGATTGATACATTTTAAAATATTGAATAAATCATGATCTAAGAGATTTCATACTTGATTCAAGTTCTGACTCACATTGAAGCTCACCCCTAATGTAGTGTATTTACTTCTCGAATGGTGTACTACCTTGTCTTAGAAGTGTCCATGTATGAAAATGTCATTGTTCACGTTAAAATATACATGCGCGCATGAGAGGAAGTCTATGAGAGAAATATATAGTATATACATTAGACGTGCTGAACCATATACATTTTTGATTAACATTAGATGACGTTCATGCAATCATTTAATTAAATACTTATTACAATAATTTCACGCAATAAATAAGTTAAAAATATAGATATACATGGTTTCAGTCAATTTTTTCAATACCATTTGGTATATTAAATTAATGAGGGGTAAAAATTAACTTCAAATAAATTAAACATTATGATGGTATTTGAATAAATGAAAATAAATTATTTATTTATTTCCAGCATTAATTTAATTTTAATTCCAAAAAATAAATAAATTAAATTTTTCGATCGTTTGAAATTATTTGTTTTTAATCCTAAATTTATTTTATTTTATTTAATTTAAAACTAATATTAAATTAATAGAATTAATTTTATTTGTTAATATTAACTGTCCTAGGTCCAAAAACCTACCTAGGATCTTTGCGGATTTGGTAGGTGTCCCATAGGATCATTTGGGCCACAAAACCCCAATGTAGGGGTATTTGGGGATAGTAAGGTTTTCCCAGACCTATTTTGGGTTATGAAGATACACCATGATATTTGTTTTGGAAAACTGAGTCTGGATAGACCCAAAGAACCCACAGAATTAGGTACTTCCCAAAGATGGTGGAAACCAACTTTACTATGGATGAAGTGGTGGGGTTATCTAGCCTGGATGGGGGTGGGGAAAGAATGGTGGATGAGATCTTGTATTAGGGGATTTGGGTGGCTAGATCTGGGTAGTGTTTGGATCCCGCAATGGTGGAAATGGTGGGTGAACCTTACGATGGTTGGTTTTGGATGAGGATTAGTCGGAGAGACCCTCATAGGAAGGCGAGGAAAAGGATGACGGGCGTCACCGGCCTGGATCTTGGCATGGCAGATGAAGCTTGTGAGAGATTTGGGGTTGTGAATTTCTGATTTTGGTGGTGGTGATCTATTCTGGTTGGTGGGGGAAAGGCCATGGGTATGAGGGCTGTCGGGCTACTCTAATAGGGAAGGGGAGAGGTATCTAAGGGAGAAGGTACACTGTGGGGTTCTTTGAACTAGGGAGGAGCGGTCGTATAAAAATAAAGTCATGGGGAGGCCACCAGGAGGGCCACTTATGCGAGAGGAATACCCATGGAGACTTTTTTTTTGTGAAATTTCTAACATCCCAGACCTAGGATTTTGAAAAAACGTAGGTGCACCTTTTTATAAAGGTGGATATTTTTCTACAATGCTACCCAAAATTGTGTATTATAAGAAACATATATTTATATAATAATATATTTTAATTATTCAGCCGGTGGAAATTAGGTCACCGATCGAAAAAGATTCGGTTTCCAGATTCCGACTTGTCCTTAGACGGATTCCAGAATTTACAAGAATGGGATAAAAATATGTATATATTTATATAATGTGTTCTTCAAAAACAAATTATTATCTAAAATTATTAAATACAAGAGATGAAATTTGGAAACCTATTTTTTCTGATAAGCATAACATGGCCATCAGAGATCAGATTAACATGTGATTGGAATAGTTGGGAACAATTTACAATTGTATACATAATTTTTTTCACAAATTAATTTTATTTTAGCCAAAAAAAACATGCGATCAATATGATACTAGTTAAAGGTATTGGGACCCACAACAGAATCCAATGAGCCATGGATTTAGAATTTTTCCATCACCGGAGCTTCGTAATTTCATTTTTTCAAATGATCCAAGCCCTGATACATTATGACGACACCACTTGTTTTAATCAGATAATAGTATGTAGATAAATTAATGAGTACCTCATTCTAATATGAAGCATGCACACCCATCGCATGTCACCACCGATCATTTCATGAAGGGTCGAACACTGAATCCCTCTAAATCAACTCTACAAAGTTCATGAATCTATGCACATTCTATTTATTGGATTTAGAGGGATACCACAGAGCTCTAATGATCACTTTGACACCACATTGATCACCACAATCCATCTCCTTTGATTGTGAAGGCGTACTTGGATCATTCACTCAGATTGTGCGATTCTATCTTTATTATTTGGGAGGAGATAGAAGTTCTCAATTCTAAACTAATGAACTATCCATTTGAAATATATTCTATCCACTTACATAGTGGATGTTCAAAATACACGAGTAGGGTTCCCCATCCCTCATGCGTTAAACATCCACTAAATAGGTGATATAAATAAATAATTAAGACAAACCAACTACAAAAAAATTTATTTATATTTTATCACAAACTTGTATATATATTAAATATATATTCAATGATAAACCAGAGTTATTAACTCAACTTGTAACTCCTGATAATATTAAATGAACCTGGTATTTCAATATAATATTCGTTTGTGTACTTTATATTTACATAAATACTTGTAAATAAATTTTATAATTAAATTCAACCTAATTGTTATTTACTTGACTAATAATGAATTTATTTATTTATTGTTGATCTATATAACATAGAAAACACTAAGACCCTATAGTGGTTCCCACCAAGTCTTAAATATCTATTCACCTGAATAGGGAATAATCTCGAATGCACTATTGTGTAGGACCCTCTAGGCCCTTATTTTGAGAGGATTGAATATTATTCAGAGACCAAGAGTGGAGTCTAGAAACCCATAAATTCTCCTTAAGTGATAAGGAAGAGTCATAGTAATGAAAACCAACCTATAAAAATCCACTATGTAATAAAATTTATTTTTCATACAATATCTCATAAGTATGGGTAGAAAATTATGTCATTATCCATTCTTGTATTATTATCTACAGATCTAACTTGAAAAATTTACCTTCAACTACCGTATACATGGATTTATGAAGCTACTAAAATCCCAATCAACCAGGATTGAGATATCAATTCCTCAATATAGAAGTGAAAAAATATATTTTAATCATTCATCCAATGTCATACCAACAATGATGCGCCCAACACACACTAGATTTACATGTATTCATTCTCATGTTTCCCACCGTACATGAAAGTATGCAGTCAAATCACACACGTTGATAATGATATCATGTCAGGAGACCAAAATACATATCTGTAGATAAGAAAGAAAATGATACCAAAAATGTGTTGTTCTTATTGGGGGTTAAATCCTCATGATCTCAACTACTTGAGATCACTAAGTGAAAGACTCATTAGAAGAAGTCTCAAAGCTTAGGATCCTCCAACACCTGATAGTCCTACATCATCTATGTCCTATCAGTATGATGTATATGGAGAATAGGACATTACTCTATTATTACTGTCATAGTATATATATATATTCCCATTACATTCTAGGATCTTCTATTTCCCTTTGATACACCATGTAATCTAATGACATTATCATAAATGTAGTTGACACTGAAGTATCAACAGTATTATGATAGGATAAACACATTTATATACAAAAAATATATCTACATGCACTTGAAATCAATGTACTTCATAATTTGGGTATAAGGAACCCAGTTTCAAAATAAATTAAGTGGGATTTTAAAAAAAAACTTTATACACACACCTTTCATCATATTACATGTTTTATTTTTTATAAGAAAATAAAATTTCTTTTTCAACAACTTGTTTTTGAAAAAATCCATAATCATTTCCCTACATAATCGAAATTATCAAAATCTAGTAGTAGTCACATAAATAAAAATATCATATGATGTAAATATATAATGTTTCCACTAAAAAACTATTTGTGAAAAAACATATATATCATTAATGGATCTTGATTAGTAAAAAGTCCAATCAAAGTAGTATATCAATCAGTACTACCATTATGTGGGTCTAATAAGACCTAATCATTCTAGTATCATGAAGAGTGAAAAAACTAGAAATTAGATCTTCATTGATCCTTATATCTCATCATCATTCTAACCCGTATCATCTTAAGAATTATTTACCTAAAATGTCACTCTCACTTCATGTTCCAACATTGATCACAAAATATCTCATAATAACTTGGGAAATCACTATAGTTATACTTGTTGGCCAATCATGAGGTTTACGTCACAATTCTTAGAATCTTATCATTACCTCTAATTATATCTATCTTAACACCAAACTATTATCTGATATAAATTTTTATCACCCTTATCATTTGTACCCATGTTCGTACCCAATTTGTAGTCTAGAAATGATATTGGGCCTACCACTCCATATGCTAGAGAACAATAATAAGTGAAGGAGGGCATATATAAAAATAGTAATATTGTACCCTCAATTGTATCATATACTATTAATTACCAAACCCAACAAAAAAATTGTATGAACCATTCACATAACAGACATAACTGTATAAATAAAAGTTTTGGAGAACAATTACAACCTACATTGTAGTATATAAAATAAAAAAGTCTACTTGATTTAAATATTTATTAAAATAATATAGAAATAAAAAATATTGAATTAAAAAATGAAATGATATTTTAGACCCATGTGTATTACATATGTAGTACAATAAATGTAAATAAATACATTGTCCTCTGTCCTAACACTGACACAAACACTGAAACTATAAGTTATCCAATCACCGACTTCCATATTTCTACTCATTCGAGGCCATACTCAATATCCAATCTAGAAAACGAACTTGTAATAAACATCAATATCTACAGACGTACATCAAAACCCGCATTGTATAAAAAAGTGTAAGGGGAGTCTAGTGGCCTAGTTGGACTCCCCACTCACTTCAACTCATTGAATGCTAGTGATTGGGTTGATACATGTATAAATCCATAGTGAGTTCTACTTAACCCAAATGAAACATATATCACATGATTGATCTTAAAATACTATTATATATACATATTTTAATGGAATTGATGATATAAATACACCATATAAGGACCCATGTCATTATGGGTTATATTTTCCCAAAGGAATTTGAATGTTTGATTTGGTCGATGGTATATTTTTGTGAACCATGACTCAGATTAGATTTCAAAGTAATGTAAAATCCCAAATAAAAAATTAGATAAGGATCAACGCATGGGTGGGGACTTGAGGGTTCACGAGGACTATGGTGGATGGATAAAAGACTGTGCCACTATAAAATTATAGCAGTAGACTATTCATGGGAGGAACAAAGGGGCAATTACTTGAATTTTTGGATGTGGGGGGGGGGGGGGTTAAGCCCCCCTCCAATAAGGTTCATAGAATAAACCCTTGATTAATTCCAAGGATGGTTTATGTTTTTTAATTAAAATGGTGGATTTTCTATTGGTTGTTTTTAGATTAGATGGAGTGTGTGAAAGAGGGTGAATGAATGACACCTCCCAACATCTTCCTTCAATTTCATCCCACTATTTAAGGAAGATTTAGGTGAGATTTAATAGAATAAAATGTATGGTAATTAATCCCCCCTTTCTATGATTATTTTCCAGTAATTTTGATTATTTTTGTTTAAGATTTCTATGTTCATTATACCTTGGCATGGTGGAATCAACAGAAATGGGTGTTTATTTTTCAAGGCTTGCATATTGGACTATCATAGATTCTAACTAGACACCATAAAAAGTAATTTCAGTAAAGTTACATCAATTTGTAAATTTTATTAGTATTTTTGTTTATTTTTGGTAAAATAATCCATTGAATAATATATAAAAACTATGGTTTTTATGTATAATAGATTAGGGGGCATGTTGGGAGTAGACTACATTTAGTTTCTCATGGTTTTGGTGAACAACAAAAACTCAAAGTGTTTTTAGGAATATTTCCTATATAAATTTAATTTTCTTAATAAATAAAACTTTTTTATAATTAATTATGGGTATCTTGTGGCGTGATATAGGGTTCTGAGAGTGATGATTATGCTAGGTTATCTTGGACGAGGATCAATGTAGCTCAACAAGGGTTTAAATCCTTATTTTAGGCAGGTGGACTATATAATAATTTTTTTATTGTTTTAATGAATGTGTGTTCATGCCAACATACTTAATAGGGTTTGAGTATGTGTTTTATCCACCAAAAAAGGTCTTGGTTTGATGCAATAGGGTGTCGGTTTTCCTCTTTTTCCATGCATTAGTGTGATGTAGCACTTAGATGAATCAAGGTCACTTGGTGAATATATATCTGTTGGTTTACTGTATAGGTGGACTAGAAAAAAAGACTCTGGGAGGTCTTAGGTTGTGGTACAAGACATGAGAGATACTAGGTTGATTTCTTAGGTATAGAGAGTAGGTATGGGATCCTTGAGGCTGAGGCATAGTGGGTGAGACTACCATGAATATCGTTAGTGATGAGGTTCTCCATCATAATGATGGAGGTGATTCATAGTATGCACTAGGATTAAGAGGATTAATTTGAGACATGAAATATGATGATGTGGATGGGATTCCTTTGGGTTAGGGGAAGAGGGATATCCCTCTTGAGAGGCGATATGGGACCCATGTGTGGGTCATGGTAATCATTCCAAACATTTCATCAGCATGCTATGTGGTTTATCAAATGATGGTTTAGGTTGGTACCTATATAGAAAGATCAAGAGTGATGGGGGACCTTTAATGAGTATATATCAGACATAGAGACTAGTTTCCATGATCCTTTGAGCAGTGATGCCTATGGTAACTAACATATGTGAGATAATATCAATGATATGGTATGGTGATGGGTTAAGAGGACCCTATAAATTTCTTGAGGGGGAATATTTAATTTGATGAGGTATTGGAGGATATCTAGGGCTTGGCCTTGATGTGTTTGGTTGGTCACATATGTGATGGGATATGACCCTATGTGATTTCATGTGTCTAATGGCCACCAAAATGTCATTGTGGATGGGACAATGTGAGTTTTATTTCACTCATATACTGGTAGGGGACCTTGCTAGCTATGGCTTGGGTCAGTGTGCCTGTGTGATCTTTCATTGCATAGGCTTGATTGAGGATCTCCATGGGGAAGAGATTATGGAATAATATGATAGATGGTCAATTAACCACCCTAGAGTGACTAGGTGTGGGTGAAGTCTTATTTATGTATGACCATACCAAATGTCCAAAAGTATTGGATCGACATTTTTGATGCCCCTAACCTGATTCATCGTATAAGGCCCCAACCTTAAACATTACCTAATATTGTGTTAAGTCATGAATTCAACATTGAGTATGTTTTCAGGTTTAGTGTTTTAATGAATTAGGCCATAATTATAACATTACATCTGAAAAATTCTAATGTAGGCACTTCTACACTATCAATTTTTTTTTTCATAAAAATAAAACTTCTTAAATAAAGAAGAATTTTTTCTTGATATAAACCTTCAAGAAATATTACCTTCTATAACCCTTCCTTATACCCTGTGAATTTTTTTTCAAAAAACTTGTGATGACCATAAAAATCTCAGTAAGGGATATAAAGTAAGGAATTATAATATTATTCCATGAATATATACATATCAGAGAAGTCATGCTTTCAATTATAAGAATAAGATCTTTAATATACCACAAGAAATAATAATATTTATGAATAACACATAGAAATCATAAATCACATAGGTAACATTCAGCATCCATAACATCTTACATTTTAGCTTTCAAATCTACATAGGGAGTTGCGTCCGGAATACCCATCACATTATATTCACTAAATCTCTTAGGAGAAAAATTAATGTTTACCACCTTCATGTTACCCAATTCATTGGATAGCTATATCTGGATCACTGTCCCAAGGTTTATCACAAAACCACCTGTATACATAAACAATTCCCATGAACCATAACATATTCATAACACAATAAATAATCATAAAGAAAAGATAAAATTTCCACATTACAATCACAATATACAATTTCAATATATTGACACAATAATTGATTTCTCAAAACCAATTTCATTTCCAAAATACTTAAAAATGTTATATGGTATTTATTTTCCTTTTAAAAACATTACAGGTTGTTAAGGAACCCAAATATCAAGTAATGCTCGCGGTGGTGGAAAGGTTGTTGTCACCGCGTACATTAAAAAGAAAGATTCATTTTTCATTTATTAAAACAATTTTTATAAAATGATTCCATTTACAAAAAATACAATTAAATTAAATGAAAAAGGGTATAATTATACACCGTATAAAATAAATTCACGTATAAATAAAAAAATTCCTCAATGAAAGGAGATTGAGACGAAGTCCCTTACCTTGAGTACGACTCCTCACGTATGTTCCTTGTTATTCCAGAATAATAAACTCATGTTAATTTATACTTTATATAGAACCTTTTTCAAGTTTATTATTCCTTTTATATGACTTGTTACCTCGTTATAAACATTACTTAATTATATAAGTTAATATCTAGCATTTTATCGATATTCGGTAGTTGAGTGAAAAATGAACATTTTATAATTACAAATTGTACACGTGTTCAATAGTAAATTATCTCTAGAATGATATTAATGATTTAAATATCATATATATCTAGTATATATATTCATTTATAATAGTAAATAATATTTTGAGATAAGAAATGAAATTCACTATTCAAAGAGACGGTAAGCTGTACATAGGCATGGACGCTAATTTCATTTATTTCTCATATTTAAAAGAATTAAAACTAAATGATACAAAAGTATATTATAATTCCATCATAATATAATACATTATATATGTTAAAAAAGTTCATTAAATCCATCCCTTATACATTCCATGTATGGTATGAATGAGTCATATCACTTTGAGGGGGCGGTAGTCTGTACTTCCTCAAATAAAATTATTGTATTTACCCTTTATGGAATCTATAAAGGTATGATGTAAATGAATAATATAGTATAATAGAGACAATATAAATATAATATATATCACATATAAATATAGTTCCATCATAATGGCCACCATGAGAGGTAGTAGTGGAAAATTGAACAATCATCATTTCGTGATGCAGTAGTTCGCCATCCACAGAAACAGTAGGTTCATATCCATTAGATGGAGGTGTGCATATGTGTAGTTAGAATACTTATCCTAAAGAAATACTAGTATATTTATAATACTGGTGTGGTTATGTAATCAATGAATAATAATATTATAGGTACTGAAGAAGTAAAACAATTGAAATGAACATTAGAGAAGACACTACCTCTTAAAACGTCTAACTCCCTTTGATTGGTGCCAAAATGCCTTATTGAATTGCCTTCTACCTAAGGTAAGGATTCTAGGAGGAAGATAGGGATGTTGGGAGATTCTTGGGTCATATTTTGGAAGATCAAAGGGGATTGAGAGGTGTGAGTAAGGGGTTAGAGGTGGTGTCCTTTTAAAAGATGGAGGAAGGGTAATTTAGGAATGTCTTGAATGATTATTTTATTATAAAATTAATTTCAATTTAAAAAGGTCAAAAACTCATTTATATCGAAGATAAGATGTTTATTTTTATAAATTCACTCATCTAATAGATTTTAGACATGTTTTGGTTTCAAATTTAATCTTATCATTTATCTTTAACTCTTAGTTAACTAATTTAACTATTACTATGTCTTTTTGTATATTCATACTATATGGTTAATATAGTTACTATAAAATGACAATAGAAACTCACGTGGTCCATTAATTACATGTTTAACATTATCTAGGTCATTTTCCAAAATATTATATTTTTATGACTATTATATCATTTAATAAAATAGTATTTGTTTTAAAAAATCATTTATCTCATTTTTTTACTATTCATATCATGACTTTTTTAAAAACCCATAAAGACATGATTATTTCAAAAAAAAATTATTACTTCAAGTATAATAAGTCATAATCATCCATAAAATTCGTGGAAGGTATTAAAAATTTCAAAATAAATTTATTTTAATATTTATAATCTCGTTTATCTTAATCATTAATTGATAAGGTAATCACTACATCATCATTGTGTCATATATATATTTATCTGTTTGATTCCTAAAAATTATAAAAAAATACCAAGATGTATGAAATAATTTTATATTTCTAATTAATATTTATAGTCGAAGATATCACTTATAAAACCCTATATAAAAATTGTTTTAACAAAAGATACATGTTTATGTTTTATTTTTCTTTACATTAAATTAATTCTTAAAAATTTCATTTTCTCATCAAAGTGGCTCCATGGGGTCCCAAAATAGACCCAAAGATGCCCATGGTCGTACATATCTCATCAAATAATATTAGGACACGTGTTAGAGTAGTTTAATATTATTATAATATTATTTTTTACCCTTATTTACTAGATTTGCCCTTTAACAGTGGTAAATAAAATATTTACCGAAGTTACTATTCATAATGTCTAAAAATAAAAGGCACCTATTTAAAAAATTCAGAAATACTGATTACAAATATGGAATCTAATTTTCAAAATTCAAAACACATAAATTTCTTATATTAATTTAAAATTAATTCTCGTTTTCAAAACCACAAAGTGTGTGTTTAAGAAGTAAAAACTACCAAAAGATTAACATGTTTTTATGTCAATTTTCAAAGTGAAATTACTTACAATGAACAAAATTGTATCAAATGATAAAAATATAAAACAATTATACTTTAAAAAAAATTAAAATAATAATCTTACTATATAAATAAATTATATGAAAATATAGTTTTAAATTAATATGCAGTATTTTTAACTATTCATTAAAAAATGAACTTCACCAGAAAAATACCTAAATTTCATCCAAATTAAATTTTGATGTCCCAATTCTATAGAAGAAGTTTATAATATCAAATATAAAATATTAAAGTGAAAAAACTACATTTAAAAATGGTTCTCCATCAAAAGGCGGTAAAACTACATTTTCAAAATATTAGAGTATTTATGCTTAAAATCAAATTCATTATCATTTTAAGCCTCAAAAAATTATTATATAAATTGAAAAAAATTTAAGAAACATGTTTAATCATAGTATGGTTAGTTCTATTCATCCCTACCAATACAATGGCTAGGTGTTAACTACCATTTAAAATAATAATACTATATTATTGTTTTTTCAGCATGACTCCGCATTGTGTGCAACATATGATTTCCAAGAAATCAATTGTTTTGTGTCGAGTATTCCATCGAACATAGAATACCATTTTTAGTAAAATTAATAATTAATTAAAAAATATTAATAAATAAAAAAATGTCATATTATTTATTTACCTGAGATGTTACAACCATCCCCATTTTGGAAATTGAATCCTTGAAAATTTTTAGGCTTCTAAAATAAGTGGGGGTATTAATCCCTTAGAGAATTTTAAGATTCTCATGCTTCCTCTTAAAAAATATTATTTTTCCACAAAACCGTTACCAGATTAATTACCTTATTTTGAAATGATTTCTCTCTTCAGTCAAGAATTTGGACTGGTTGTTCATCAAAAGAGAGATTTTATTCCTATTGAACTATCTCTAGACTCAAAACATGAGATGGATCCAGTATATACTTCCTCAACATTGGAACTTGAAAAACATTGTGTACATGGACTAAAATTGGGGGTAAATCCAATCTTTAGGCAACGGATTCAACTTTCTCCAAGATTACATAGGGTCTAATGAACCTCCGACTCATCTTTCCCTTTTTACCGAAATGCAACACAATTTTACATGGAGAATATTTGAGAAAGAAATTATCACCTTGTTTGAAAGAATGATCCTTCCTCTAGTTACCCAGATAACTTTTCTCCTTGCTCTAATATTTTATCATGTGCTTCTGAATCTACTAAACTTTTTTTTACCATATCATATACCAATTCTAGTCCAATAAACACCATTTCACATACTTCATCCGAACATTATGAAGATTAACACTGCTTTACATATAATGCTTCAAATGATATCATTTGTATACTAGAATGAAAATTTTTATTCTAATAAAACTCAACGAAAGAAATATGTTCATCCCCACTTACCTGGTAATCTAGTGAACAAGCACGTAGTATATCCTCGAAGGTCTGAATTGTTCATTCCGACTTCCCATCTAATTGAGGATGAAAAGCTTTAATAAAATTTAATTTGGTTCCCAATGAATTCTGAATTCCTTCCGAAAAGTTATATGTGAACCTGAGATCATGATTAGATAAAATAGAGAGGGGAACTCCATGTAACCTAACTATTTATTTAATATAAAATTGAGAAATTTGATCTAGAGACCTAATATCTAGAATAGGAATAAAATGACCATATTTATTTAATTGATAAAAAATAACCCAAATTGAATTGTTACCTTGAGAAGTCTTTGGTAATCCCACTATGAATTCCATGAACACATTTTCCCATTTCGAATCTTGTATTGGAAAAGTCTGAAGCACCCCTTTCGGTAACTATCATTCTACCTTAACCTGTTGACAATTTAAACAATTAATAGTAAAGATAACAATGTCTCTTTTTATTCCATCCCACCTGTAATACTCTTGAAGATCTGCATACATTTTAGTACTGCTAGGATGAACTGAAAATGAAGTTCTATGAGCTTCACATAACAACTCTTTCTTCAACTGTGAATCACAAGAAACTCATAACCTCCAACCAACCCTAAAACACAATCTTTACCAATGTTAAATTAATGTAACTTGCCCTTCTAAACCAATTCTACATTTTTCTACAACTCACTGTCTTCTTTCTGTGCTTTCATTATTCTGTCTTCTAGAGATGATTTCACTACCACCTCAAACAAAACATAGTAATTCCCTGTACCAACAACATCCAATCCAAAATTCATCAAATCAAACACCAAAGGATCTTATTCTAAACGTAACATGGTTAATGTAGGATTACACTTTGAATTCAAAGAATCTTCCACTTTATTTTCCTTTCCAAAATTGTAATGGATCATTCAACCATAATCCTTGATTAATTATAAAAATATCCTCTATCTCATGTTTAATTCCTTCTGAGTGAATATATAATTCAAATTTTTTTGATAAGTATATATTTCACACTTTATTCCATAAAAATTATTCCTTAAAATTTTTAATGCAAAAACAACAATAGTTAATTCCAAATCATGTGTAAGGTAATTTAACTCATGCGGCATCAACTGATATGAAGCATAAACAATTACATGATCATTTTCATAAGGACACAACCAAGACCTTTCAATGAAGCATGACTAAAGATAAAAAAAATCATCATTTATGGAAGGTAGTGCCAAAACTAGAGCAGTCACCAACATTATTTTCAATTCCTAGAAACATTCATTATAATATTTTTTCTAAATAAATTTTACATCTTTTCATGTTAACTTAGTCAGTGGGCTAGATAAATGTGAAATTTTTTGAACAAAACATCAGTAATAGCCTTCCAAACCAAGAAAACTATGGATCTCTGTGATATTGGTAGGTCTCAGAAACTCTTCAATGACTTTTGTTTTAGAAGGGTCAACAACTATGCCATCTTTACAAATAATGTGACCAAGGAGAGAAAGTTTTCGTAACCAAAACTCACACTTACAGAATTTTCTATACAATTCCTTTTATTTTAAGGTTTAAAAGACAACCCTTAAAAGAATTTCATACTCCTATTTAATTTTAGAATATAACAAAATATCATCTATAAACACAACCACTATTTATCACCCAAGTCAAGTGATCCATCACTAAAAAAACTATTCAATTATGATTCTGACCATCTCCGGATGCTGATTTGGTAGGTCATTTCCCTCTGTATGCCTTCCTAGCACAACTATCCTATTTTCTCTATGAAAAAACATTCTAAACAAACATATATTATATGAAGAAACATGGTAAGCTTAAAATTCTATATCATTTCAATCTGAAAATAATGTAAAAATAATTTATGGGTATTCTATTAAAAAAATTCTAACTACTAAATTTATCTAAACCAAAATATTATACTAACTATAAGGCTATAACATTAAATATTTAAAAATCTTGAGTTAATTCAATAATTCAACCTTGAGGATCTTTTCAGGTTTAGTGTTTTAGAGAATTAACCCATAATTATTACATTACATCTCAAAAATTACAATGTAGACACTTCTAGTATATCCAAATTTTTATCATAAAAATAAAACTCCTTAAATAAAAAAGAATTCTTTGAACGATATAAATATTTATGAATACTTCCTTTATCTTACCCTTAATTACAACCTATGAAAAACATTTCAAAAACATGGGATGGTCATAAAAAGATCAGTAAGGGATATAAAATAAGGAAATAAAACATTAGTCCTTTAATACATACAAATCAAAGAATTCATAATTTTCAATAAAAATGATAAGCTCTTTAAAATACCTCATAAAATCATAATATTTATGAATAACATATAGAAATCATAAATCACAAAGGAAATTTGTGGAATCCATAACATACTTTTATTTTAGCTTTCACAACAATATAGGGAGTTACATTCAGAATACCCATCACTGTATATTCTCTAAATCTCTTAGAAGAAATATTAACATTTACCTCTATCATGTTACCCAATGCATTGGAGAGATATATTTAGCTCACCTTCCCTAGGTTTATTGTGGAACCACCCGTATACGTAAACAATTCCCAATAACCATAACATATTCATAAGACATAAAATAAATAAACAAAATATAATATCTCTACATTACAATACCAATATACAATTTCAAGTTATTGACATAATAAATTATTTCTCAAAACCTATTTCAGTACCAAAATTCATAAAAAAGGTATATGGTATTCATTTTTCTTTTAAAATCAATACGGCTTGTTAAGGAAGCCAAATATCAAATAATGCTTGCTGCGACGGAATGTTCGTTGTCACCGTGTACGTTAAAAAGAAAGATTCTGTTTTTTGTTTTGTAAAGAAATTCATAAAAAAGATTCCTTTTTGAAAAAAATTGAATTAAATTAAATTAAAAGGGTATAATTACACAACGTATAAAATAAAGTCGTGTCTAAACCAAAATATGCATCAATGAAAGGAGATTGAGATGATGTCCCTTACCTTAAGTCTGACTCATCATGTATGTTCCTTGTTATTCATGAATAATAAAAATAATTTAATTTCAATTTTCATCAGTACATTTTTAAATTGTAGTACTCATTTTATTTCACTTATTACCATATTATAAACATTACATAATTATATAAGTTAATATCGGTTTTTTGTCGATATTCGGTAGTTGAGTAAAAAATGAACTTGTTATAATTACAAATTTCCCATGTGGAAAAAATTCCATTATCTACAGAATGATATTCATTATATAAATAACTTATATATAAAATATATATATGTATTTATAATGGTAAATAAAATTTGGAAATAATAAATTAAAATCACCATTCATGGAGATGGTAAGCCGTACATACGCATGAACACTATATTAATTTAATTATTATATTTAAAGTAATGAAAACAAAATGATACATATGTATAATTTAATTTGGAATAATATCATATTTTATATACATTATATATGTTCATTAACTCTATCCTTTATACATTCTAGGTTTGTAATGAATGAGTCATATCACTTTGAGGGGGTGGTAGTCCACACTTTCTCAAATGAAATTATCATGTTTACACATTATGGAAATAATAAAAGTATGATATAAATAAAAAATACAGAATAATAGAGAAAACATAAATATAATATATATCACATATATTTATAGATCCATCATAATGGCCACCATGATAGGTGGTAGGGGAAAATTGAACAATCATTTTTTCGTGAGGCCGTACTTCGCTGTCCTTAGAAACAGTATGTTCAGATCCATTAGATAGAGGTTTGTGTAAGTGTAGTCCGAATACTTATCATAAAAAATACTAGTAAATTTATTATACTGGTGTTTTAAGGTAATAAATGAATAATAATAGAAATGGGATTGAACATGTAAAATAATGGGAAGGAACTTTAGAGAAGATGATACCTCTTAAAATGTGTAACTCCCTTTCATTTGTGCCAAAAGGCTTTCTTGAATTTTCTTATGCCTAAGGTAAGGATTATAGGAGGAGTATATGGATGTTTGGATATTATTTGGGAATATTTTTTGATGATACAAGTGGATTGAGAGGTGTGAGTAAGGGGTTAGAGGTGGTGACATTTCATAAGAGGAAGGAGGGGTACATTAGGAATGTCTAGAAATATTATTTCATTATAAACTGAATTTCGATTTTAAATGGACCAAAACTCATTTAATTAGAATATAAGACGATTATTGTTATGAATATTCTCAAAAATAGGTTTTATACAAGTTTTGGTTTCAAATTTAACCTTATCTTTTAGCATTAACCCTTAGTTAAATAATTTAACTCTTACCATGTCTTCATGTATATTCCTACTATATTGTTAATATAGTTACTATAAAATCACAATATAACATACATTGGTTCATTAATAAATTTATAAACATTATATAAGTAATTTGGCCTAATTTTATATTTTTCTGACTATTATATCATTTAATAAAATAATATTTATTTAAAGTCATTTATGTCAATTTTTATACTATTCATATCATGATTTTTTAAAAATTCAATAACAAATTGATTATTTAAAAAAAACTTCATTAATTAAAATAAAACAAGTCATAATAATCCATAAAATAAATTTATTTCATAAATGAATGTTAAAATATATTTATTTTAGGATTTATAATCTCATTTATATAAATTATTCATTAATTAGGTAATCACTACATCATCATTGTGTCATAAATATATTTATTTATTTGATGTCTAAAAATTATAATCAAAATATAATGATGTAGGAAATTTTTTTATATTTCTAATTAATATTTATAGTCTAATATATTACTTATATAACCACATATAAGAATTTTTTTAGCAGAAGATACATGTTTATGTTTTATTTTTCTTTACATTAAATTAATCCCTATAAAATTTCATTTTCACATCAAAGTGGCTCCATGGGGTCCCAAAAATAACATAAGGATGCCGATGGTCGTAAATATATCATCCAATAGTATTAGGACACGTTTTAGGATATATTAATATTATTATAATATTATTTTATACCCTTATTTACTATATTTACCATTTAACCATGGTAAATAAAATATTTACTGAAGTTACTTTTCAAAATGTTTAAAAATAAAAGGTACCTATTTCCAAAATATGGACTTTCTGATTCCAAATATGGAATCCATTTTTTCAAATTAAAAACACAGAATTTTCAAAAATTAATTTAAAATTAATTCTCGCTGTCAAAACCAAAAAACATGTTTTAAGGAGTAAAAACTACCAAAAGATTTACATGTTTTTATATCCAATTTCAATGTTAAATTACATAATATTACCAACATTGGATTAAATTATAAAAATATAATCCAATTATACCTTAAAATAAATTTAAAAAATCTAACTATATTAATGAATTTTATGAAAACACATTTTTCAATTAAAATGTAGTATTTTTCACTATTCAATAATAATTGAACTTTAACAGAAAAATACCAAAATTTCATCCAAATTAAATTTTGATGTCCCTATTCTATATAAGAAGTTTTTTATCAAGTATAATATAAAAAAGTTATAGAAACTAGATTTAAAAATAGTTCTCCCTCAAAAGGCTGTAAAACAACCTTTTAAAAAAATTAGAGTATTTATGATTAAAATTGGATTCACTCTCATTTTATGCCAAAAAATATTATTGTATATATGTAAAAAAAACATGTTTAATCATAATATGGTATGTTGTATTCATTCCTCACAATACAACAACTTGACATTTCCTACCATTTATAATAATAATATTTTTTTCAGTATGACTCAGTATTTTTTGCAACACAAGATTTCAGAGAAACCAATTATTATGTGTCGGGTATAACATTGAACATAGAATTCCCTTTAAAGTAAAATTAATATTTAATTCAAAAATATTAATCTATATGAAAATGTCATATTCTTTATTTACCTGGGATGTTACACATCAGGTATGGGTTGTGAATCAATTATGAATGTAATGGAATGAGATGATGAATAGATTCTAACATGGAACTGAAGAATGTATGCTTAGGGTTTTTTGGGGCTTGGATAGTTCCTCATGTTTTGATTGTCATATATACCTCTTCAGGTGTCATGATATATTGGTTAACACATTATTACTCGATGATCATGTTTATATTATTTATTTTCCATTTGAATACATATGAATTTGAAGATTTATATTAGGGGTTCTTGGTGACACGAAACTATGTTTTATTATCTAATCCTACATGGTGATATCAATGTGTGCGTGGAACTTGTGACTAAATTTTAGTTCAGAGCACATGTTGTGTAAATGATTCAGCCGGAGCATCTTAAGGGTATCAAAAGACAAGGATGGGTCCTGGGGTTAGTAGTAGGGCCAGTTTATTAGAGTTATATTTTTAGTTTGTTTTATATTTTATATTTACATAGTGTCAAATTAGTGTTACATTATGTATGAAAAAATTATATATGATATTAGTGTTTTTTATTGATTATTTGTGTGAAATATAATGTTTGCGTTATGGATGTTCGACAACTTCTGCAATTTTATTCACTATAATTTGATGTAATAGACTCCCCACTATTTTTATTATTCCCTCACTACGAGTCAGTATTGTCTAGCATGTAGGGAGTGTATGGCCACTAATGATTGGACTAGGTCTTGGGTGCTACACACATGGGTCCCAAACCTATACTATCCAACATAGATTAGGTATAACCTTATAATTACCAAGGGAATATGTCATTATATACCTATGATATATTGTAAAATTTAAAATACTATATCATTAGAAACAACTATAAGATTCCATATCTAATCTATAGTAGATCCCCTAGATAATCGAGTGCCATTGAAAACATTTCCCATCTCACTATTCATCATAATAAAAAACCTAAAATATTAGGGGAAATTGTTATCCAAACATGAAATCCTATAATGGGAAATCAATTAGTGTCTAACGAGTAATAGTAAACTATTAAATAACCATAAAATAATATGGTAATCTAGTGTGGGAGAAAATATCAAAATAATGATTTAATAATATTCCCATTATAAAAAAATTGAATAAACCAGGAAAGCAGCTCAACCATATAAAATAATAAAGATGTAATATCTCACAACATTGCTCTATCACCACACCAACCCCTTATAAATCTATCATAAAATTTACCTAAAAAGTTTCTATAAAACAATACCATACTTTATAAGTTATCAAAGAGGTTAGGTCCTATTATAAGATCTTATATTACTATATCTAAATTCTCTCCCCATAGATCACTTGTCAACAATTACTATTATCATCTCTCATTCCTCAGACATGGTATTATCATGGTGCATCTTAGAGGAAGAATTACCCACTCACGGTAGGTATTTTATTAATTATTCCACTAATGGTTTTAGTACTCTCTTATAGAGCCAAACCCCCATCACGCTATTTATAGTCCCCTACCTAGAAAACAATGATTGGTAATTTCTAATATGAAATTGGAATTTCATTATCTATTCATGTGACCACAAATGTAAAATAAGTTTCACTCCATTCATGTTCAATCGTGATCCCAATGGTCATCCCTTGAGTAAAATCTATATCTGAGCTCCATCATAAAAGATTCACTTACTCTTAGGTTGGAAGCTCAGTTTCTCTTTTTCATAATTGAAAAATCCACACACACAAAGCATCAAAATTTCTCTTCTCTTATCCCAAGAATCCAACCCCAACTGATGATCAAAACAACTCTAGGGTTTTACCTCCATATCTTTCCATGTAAATCAATCAAAATAATACATAGTCGAAACCAAAACATGTTAAACACTACTCAAAAATCATATAGTGAACTTACTCACCTATAACTTTGTTAACATATGGTCCTTAATATCTTACCAAGGGCTAACCCATGGCCATATCAAAAATCATGTATTATGACCTATTTAAGTCACAAAAAATCTAATAAATTATTCTACAATTAATTTAGAAAACCAAATAGACCTTGAATATATCCCAATCACTTGTAGGAAACATTCCAAAGTCTCAAAATACACTTGTTCCACAGGTGTCGTGATGCACATCATATCTAGAATTAATTATTAAGATAGGGAAATTTTCATGTGTAGTTAAACATATATAATAATGAATAAATATTACAAAACAAAATCTATTTAGTGAAGCCACAAAATTAGGTGATTACCCAAGCTAACATGATTTGAAAATAATTCAGCACTCAGATGAGCTATATCAAACCCAACCATCTCCTAAAACACTATAACCTTAATGTTTACATAAATAAAAAATATAATAGATCGTTTAAATACCGTTAAAATATAGATCCCATGTCATATTTTAAAAACCAATAACATTGGATATAATCTAGTGAAAAACACTTTGAAAAAAACTGACATTCTATTTGAATTTTCATTTCAAAACTATTGAATATAACAATGGTTTCATTTTAAATCTCAATTTATGATAATTTATCATTTTTAATATCATCTACTGTTAAAATATTATTTTTAAAAAAAATGAAGACATAATTTCAAATCACACCACACATGAATGTCGTTATGTGATATAATGATAGTTGTTCAAATAGGTTTCCACCTAATGAAATTTTTAGCCATGACATGTGATCTTTTCTTGATTATTATACTGACCTAGTCTATGCCTATTTATAGAGTTATATATTTTTTCAACATGATAATAATATAACTCATAGGGAATTGAACACACCCCAAAACATTATATCACTAAAACAAGTAAATCCCACCAACCTCATTTTCCAATCAATTTACTAATCCATGCTCATATTATTCATTATCAATGATAATAGACATATATCTAAAAGAAATCCCTAAATATTCTAACAAAATTAAATAAATATAAAAATTACATAATTCATATAATCCTAATAAAAGTACCTAATATGTCAAAACCATACTCCATGGGGTGTAGTTAATCCATAATGAACTTCTGAACTTCTTTTAAATAAAAGCTTCAAATTCATAAATTTATCTAAACATTAATTTTTTCCAATTTCACCAAAATTTAATGAATACAAACTACTGGGATGTTACCATTTAATTATATTTTTTATTTTCTCAAGTCATTTTAAAATTAAAGAAAATATAGTCAATGTTAATTGTAACGTTTAACATTAATTATTAAAAACCTACATCAAACTTGAATTTAGATATCATTTTTTAAAATAACGAATAGTGAAATCCATACTATATTTATATATTTAGGATCTAAATGTATATTTTATAATAATCGATTTATAATGTCACAGTAAAAATTAGTTTTTTAATATAACCAACATGAGAAGTGACTCTTGATGTTAGTTAAAAAACGATGTTACAATACCTGCTAAATATGCATACAAATAGAGTTTTTTATATATCATTTTTCTTAAAAAAAACTAATGTTTATTATAAATTATTTTTAGTAAGATATATTATTTTACAATAACCCTTAACATGTAAACATAATACCATTATCACAAAAAAACAACAAAAAAACACATTTCAACCATTACTACAACATTAGGATTTTAGATGTACATCTGCAGATTTTTGAAAACATTAATTAGTCTATAAATAATCTTCTATGATTTGTTAATACTTCTTACGAATATGTTGAAACATCCTAAAGAACCAATAAACACAATATATGTTTTAAAATTAACATTACATCATTTTGGTTTAAAACATATAACATATAATGGAACTAATCTCATGATAATATATTATCATTCCAATCATGATAATCTCATAAATAAATCCTAAACACAATAACCACATTCTATACATACTCTATAATGATGAAACTATAGTTATTAAAAAATAATATGAAAATAAATAACACAATATATCTAATAAAAACAAGTATTAAATAATTTAAAAGTTATCCTCATACACATTCCCAATCAAGTATAAAAGAAACAGATATAAATAACTGTATCCAAATAAATACCCAAAAGCAAATATAAGGTAGAAAAAAAACAACAACTCCAAATCCCAATATAGAAATATCTATCATGTTATATAAAGTCCTCCTCAAAACCTAAAAGATGTTTGTATATTCATAGGGTGAGAATACGAGTACACTCTGAAGGGTAACTAAAGTAAGTCATGCATATGTGAAAAGACCATACTAATTCACCAGTGAGTAAATAGAAAAACCATCAACACGTAAATAGATCAACTAACTAAACAAATACTAACTATGGAATTCTCACAAAATAATGAATCAATATATAATAAAAAATAAGAATCATATCAATAAATGGTACCCCAAACAACTTTCCAACTAATTCTCTACTCCCACACGCTAACATCGAATTTCATGGTTCTCCAATCACTTTTGAACGTCACATTATTATAAGAATCCATTGTGAATTGGATATCATATCACATGTCACCCAAGGAAACCAGGGTCATCACATCACATTTCACTCAAATAAACATGGGCTATCACATCACATCTCACCCAAATATACCAAGGACGTCACATCAAATCTCAGACGAAGACACACTGGTTATCATATTTAATCTTATCCACAAAATTAAATAGATCTATATGGTATCATAAACATTAAGGACATAAACATTGTTCCCTCTACATACCATGAATGAACCCCACAAAAATACATCTCAACATCTCATCAAACTTCAATATAGTTCAATTTTTACTTATGGATATCATATCATGTGCATGCAATCATTTTTTAAGAGAGGACATGAAAAAGAAGGTAGCCATCCATCCAACCTTACCACCCGGATGTCGGAAATAACACCACCCCTAATATATGGGTGTCAGCACATGGTGCTCAATGTGGGTGGCGTGCATTTAAAAAATCACAATGAATATATATGTTTTACACACACACATACACAGATATATATATATATATATATATATATATATATATATTCCCACAAGACCATATAATTGTTCACAAAAAATCACTAGTGATCTGACAAAATCACCACATAACCTCAAAACAACAAATCTTTTTCAAACACCACTAAATTTGCAACACCCCCAAAACATTCCACAAGGCACTCTTCACATTTAATATTTTTTCTCAATATAATTCATTTTTGATATTTCAAATTAATAAAAATTTCCATTAAATTTATAATGAATTTCTATATTTATACCATTTATTTTCACATTAAACATCAACCATATTTAACCACCCTTCCAGATTTTAATTCATTCATTTTCTATTTCCACTCCATTATCTAGAACAACCCATGTGACTTATATTTCCACATAATCATCTAATTCTAATACTACCTAAGAGAATAACACAACATACGACCACACAAAAAATTTCCTATCATCCTCACTAATCCAACTATCCCCACATCACCACCGTTTTACTACCACATACACTTCCTCATCTACACATCCACATCACAAACATTTCCCATCTCATAATAAATATATCTCAACCACAACTAATCATATAACCATCCCTCATCACAACTACACATCACCACCCCACAACAAAACCACACCTAACACATCATACCCAGACACCATAACCACACATTTCATATCCACAAAAAATCACTTATCATATTTTATATTTAACAAGGGGGCTTTGCCAATTCCACTTCTTTATTTTAAGGCATTCTAAAAAATACATTGTTTCCATGTGAAACAAACTTATTTTCACAATATATGTGATTAAACATTTATTCAAGGTGGTATCAAAAAAATCACATATCAAGGGAACCAAAATGCACATAATTCAGCATAGAAATATACTTCCGATAACCATGATTTTTAGTTGTATGAAAATAATGAATAATATCAATGTCAAATATCTAAAAAGACTATAAAAACATCTGAATAATCATCCTTACAATTAAATTTCAATTATATATTTCATTATCTTTATTATTTTTCTGAAAACCAATATTTTAAAAGGAAAAAAATTATAACCCATTCCATATAATACAACTATATGATAAATGAAGGAACCCTAACTCAAATGGAAATTCATGATTCACTATGGATGGTTGGAATAAGATAAAGGCTTCCACCAAGCACCATAAGGAATAAACTCAATTTAATAACCTAAAAAAATGATCACATAATTATCTTATTGAAACAACACCAAAAACGCGATAGTTTTCTTGATACAAAACTCTTAGATAATAAAATATAGGAAATATGAAAAAAGAAAAGAGGAACTCACCAAAACCACTATAGATTGATCCTCTAAGGTTAAGGTCAAAATCCACTAAAATGGGTATAAAATACCCTCTTGTTACTCACTTGGGTCACCCAATAAATGAGGGAAATATAGAAATAATGGTTGTGTTTGGGGACTATGGAAATTTATACCCATCCTGAAAAACAAAAAACCATAGCACATCCTCTACGACCATTCCACAACATATCTTAGAACTAAAGGGACCACAATACAACATATCTCACCTTGAATTAACCCTTTTATAAAATCCGACCTCCAAGATTCATGACAATTTTCATGCCATAGATACTATAAAACATGGAGGTGACCATGGTGTTACCCTGGCCACTACACCATTAACCCTCGTAACTAGAAATAAGCAATATTGAATCCTCATCTCCATGGCATTTCTATGAAAAAATTCACAGTAGCACCAAACTACACTTGATCCTCCCCTTAAACGACATTTGTTTCTCTATACTATATCCATCACATGGGAAAAAGGGAATATTCCATATCCCATGGTCCATGGAAAATCTATTTCCAAATTAGAATTGTCCCCCATAACTCTTTCCCTGAGTTCCCTATTCCACATCCACCTTCCCTACATCACAATGTCCACCCCCATGGCATAACCTAAGTCTTTATGTTTCATGAATCTTCCATCTTTAATTTCCAGCTTTAACATATCCACCACTCTCCAACTCATCAGGACTCCCCAGGACACCTCATCCACCAAAATCCCTACAATGTAATAGTTTAGAAGGCACAGAACATTTGATAAGATAACTCTCAATCTATTCTCACCCTTGACAATCAAAAACAAAAAATAAATAAATTGTGAAATAGCTAAAAAACAATTTACCCTTAGATACCAATCTGGGATCTTGTTACATCCCAATCACAACCACACCACCGACTAAATATACCAAACCCATAAAAGAACAATAAAATAATTTCCCTCACTACCAAATCACAATAATACTTTACCATATTTTATTCTAGGAACAACAGCACGCCATTTATCATCAACCAAAAAACACCACCCATTTCACTCAGCCAACCATACCAACATCTCAACCTCCACATAGTACAAGCCAAAACAATTCCAGAAGAACCACCCAACTGAGACCCAAATGCCAAAAACTAAGAATTCAATCTCTTATATTAAGATATTATACACTATGGGTATCACTATCTCTCTCTCTCTCTTAAGGTTTATATCATCTAAAATTATAACACATTTCAATTAGGGATTGGGGTTTCCAATATTTTTATGATTGAAGCATAAAACACACATGAAATCATCAAGTAGTGAGATATTCACATCAATATAAAAATATTAAAATATCACATCATTAAGGAAAATTGAAAAAATGGAAAAAATAAAAATCTCAAAATACTATAAGTACTGGGAACACATATGTGTCTCTTTCAACCAAATACCCTCCTTTATGTTACCATGCCCCCACAACACACAACCCAAGGGAATGGTACACCCATGAAGCCCCATCTCCTAAGTATCTTTGATATCCTCTAGACACTCCATGAATGTATCATTGTCCTCAATATAAAACTCACCCCCATTAATTGATATAGGAACAATCATGAAGATATTAATGGATTTGAGAGGTGTAAAGAAAATTTGGATCTGGTCTAGCTGTGGTTGAAGTGACAACTCATAAGACACATTGAAAAAAAATCTCCAACAGCTCATGTGGTCCAAAAAACTAGGATGAGGTCTTGCTCCATATTTCAAACCGCCACTTCCAATGCCAATAGGATACTCTAAAGAACACATGGTCTCAAATCTCAAACTCCAAGGTCCTCCTATTATGATCGATATAAGACATATTATCGTCAAGATCTGATTTCATCGTCTCAAAAATAAAATGAACCTTCTTTATCAGGATATATACCACGTCAATACTAATAACTGATGACTCTACAATATAATCCCATCACAATGGAAGATTACATTGTCACAAATAAAAATCATATAAAGAGGATATGTTTATTGATGATTGGTTGTTTTATAATAAAAGTTAACTAAATGAAAGAAGATTGCCAAGATCCACCAATTTCTATGATGCATTCCTACAATATATCCTCAAGTTCCTAGATAGTCTGCACTATCTTACTATCTATCTAAGGTTGGAAAATAGTTTTGAGGCATAACTAAGTTTGAAAAGAATGTTAAAATCCCCACCATACATATTCAGTAAAATAAGAATTTTAGTATGAGGCGATGGACCTCATGACTTCATAAAACCATACAACCTCATAAACATACCTCACCACCAAGAAATCCATGGAGCTTATCTCCCTAATCACTATAAAGTGGGAAAATATAATTAATTCATACATGATTACCAATATAGAATTGTAACCTCAGTATTCCTGTGGTAACCCCATGATGAAATAAATATATATGTATTCACACATTCATATTGTAAAATACAGGGGTTTCAAAAAATGACAAGGGACATAGTGTAATGACTTTACCTAATGGAAAACCAAGAACTGATGTGAAAAACTCTACCATCACCCATTTCATCCTAGGACACCCAAACTACATCCTCAAGCCATGGTAAATATTGTAAACTATTGGGTGTACCACCAAATGAGATTTTTGAAACTCATAAAGGACTCCCTGACAAATTGCTACCAGAACGAAGAACCTCCAATGATATAACATCAGATTTTGAACATCCTCCCACCACCCTTCTGGAGCATCACGCTGGCCAACATGATTTCACATGACCTCTATTTTAGAGTCTCTCCAATGGGACTCCGCCACCTGTCACATTATAGAATACTACACTATTATCTAAAACTATAAACCTGCACCATAAACCCCATTTCATCTATGTGAAGGGATTTCAACTCATCCATCACCCAACAAGAATCTACAAACACCCCAAGAAAACCAATCCATGAATTCCCACTCAATGAATCAACAAAAAATTCCTATATCCTGATGTTTAAGCTATATAAAAGTCATAGTGAAAAAGAAAATAAATCCACATCCACTACCATATATTTATATCACATTTATAAAAGATATAACTAAAGATTTTGTGATTTTTGAAGGCCACAAAGTGCTCTCCAATGTGGTTATGTTACCCTATATTCCGCACCAACAAAACTGTTGATAGTTCTATATTATGGGTGGCATATTTATGATCATGGGGGAATAAATACCTAGAACTATAATAGATTTAAACCTTCCACTACATCAAGATGAATCTCAAGCCTACATGTAAATCATCATAAAATACCTCAAACATCACCTCATATTTTGGTAATAAGATTTATGGAGCACTGGTCAAATTCTAACTTAGATTTTCAAATGCGTTGTTGCATTTATAAGTTTAGATAAAATCATAGTACTTAATTTTCAAATATGTCAATGAGGCTAAATTTTATGATTAATTGGAATAAAAAACCATAAATAGAATATGAGATCGAGGAAACTATGAAACCTGACTGCATTCTTTGTTTCCACCCAAGAATAACTTTCCTTGACCTTATATGGGTATATGTAAAAACCCTTATAGGACACTAAATTAATGTTGAAATTCACCTATCATGTCTAAATATTACACTTCGAAAAATTTCCAATGAGTTGGTGGCATTGAATAATTTTTTAGAAAAATTTGAGATGATCGTCATGATACTCATATGAATTCAAGGTGATCAATATGTCATCAATTAACATGACTTCCACCTTTTCCATGAATTCATGAAACATCGAGTTTGTGACCCCCATTAACATTGTTGGTTCATTAATGAAACTATAAATCCCCAGCCTTAAACATTACATAATATTGTGTTATTTCAAGAATACACATTGAGGATCTTTTCAAGATTATAGTTTTAGAGAATTAGATGATAAATCATGCATTACATTCCACATTTCAACAAGATGGTTACATAAAAAGAAGTATTCATTTTTCCCATGAAAGGAGACATATTTAAAATAAAACACGGATTCTTTCTTGACATTTCCTTGACACTATCATCATATCATGTACTTTTTCCTTGACCTGTGAATAATATTTCAAAAACATGGGATGAGCATAAAAATCTCACTAAGGGATATAAAAGTTTGGAATAAAAAAATTAGTCCACCTATATATAAGAACCAATGAAATCATACTTTACTCATAAAACATAAGCACTTAATCATACCTCATGAAATCATAAGATTTATGAATTACACATTGAAAACATAAGACATAAATGTAACTTGAGGCATTCATAACATTCTTACGTAGGGATTAACCCCCATAGTTACGTTTGGAATACCCATCACAGTATATTCCCTAAATCTATTAAGAGAAAGATTAGCATTTAACTCCTTCTCTTTACACAATGAATTGGAGAGCTATCACTGGATCACATACCCTTAGTTTATCACGGAACCACCCATCTTCATAATCAATTCCCAAGAACCATTACATAATCGTATCACATAAGACATGCATAAATGAAACATAGCATTTCCACATTTCAATCACAAGATATCAATACAACACATTAATATAATCAAAATATTATCCAAACCATTTTCAAAAGCAAAATAAAATAAAATGAAAACTTGGTATTTAATTTCCAATTTAAAAAGGTTATGGCTTTTAGAGGAAGCCGAAACTCAAAGAATGGTCACGGCGGCAGAGAAGTCGTTGTCGCAGCATACGTAGGACAAAAACATTCCCTTTTGTTTTTTAGTAAAACACATCGTATAAAAAATATTCATTTTCATTAAATGTAAAAGTCAATGGGGTTTATACACCGTATAAAAGAAAGTTGTGTATAAAACAAAATATGCCTCAATGAATGGATATTGAGACGAAGTCCCATAACTCGTGTCTGACTTGACTCGATCATTCTTTAATATCCTGAATAATAAACTAGAGTTAATTTCTACTTGCTTAAGAACCTTTTTCATGTTCATTTTTCATTTATATCACTCATTACCATATTATAAACATTATGTAATTATTTAAGTTAATAACGGTCATTTTGTCAATCTTTGGTACTTGAGTCAAAAATAAACTTATTATATATACATGTTGTTCATGTGGTAAAATATCCATTATATACAGAATTATATTCATGGTGTAGATATCATATATATCATATATATCCTGTATATACATGCATTTATAATATTACATAACATTTAGAGGTATGAAATGAAATGCACCGTTCATGGAGACGGTAAGCCATACGTACGCATGAACACAAATTTCATTTCTATCTCGTACTTAATGGAATCAAATCATAATGATATAATGGTATATTATAATTACGGTATAATATCATATATAATATCATTAACTGCATCTTTTATATGTCCCAGATATGGCATTAACGATTCAAATCACTTTGAGGGGGCGGTGGTCCGCACTTCCTAAAATGAAGATATCATGTTTAGCGATAATGGAAACCATAAAGGTATGACATAAATTAAAAATAAAGAAGTATAAAGAAAACATAAACATAATATATATCATATATAAATAGAGTGACATCTTAATGTCCACCATTAAAGGTGTTAAAATAAGATTGAACCATCATCTTAACGTGAGGCCATAATTCGCCACTCACAGAAACAATATGTTATTTAACCATTGGACGGAAGTGTGTGTAAGTGTAAATCAAATACTTCTTATAAAAACATCCTAGTATATTGAATATACTGGGTTTTCTACAAAATAAAGGGATAAAAATAGTTTATGGGGTTTGAGAAGAAAAATAAAACAAAAGTACATAAGAGAAGATATTACCTTTAAATCGGGTAACTCCCCTTGGTTTGAACCAAAAGGGTTTCTTGAATATCTTTCTGCCTAAGTTAAGGCTTATATGATAAAGAAAGGAATTTGGAGATATAAAATGAGCAGATTTTGGCCGATCCAATGGCTTGAGTGTTGTGGGTAAGGGGGTAGAGGTGGGGGCCTTTTATAAGAGGGAGGAGGGGCACTCTTGGAATGTCATGAAATGTTAGTTTATTATAAAATGCTTTTCGGATTTTAAAGGTCCCACAATGATATATTTCGAGGATAAGGTGATAAGGGTTCGATATTCACCCATCCAATAGGGTTTTGACAAGTGTAAATCTTATATTTTACATTATGTTTTCATTTATTTAAATCGTTCATTAATGAGGTAATCACTGGATCATCATGGTGTCATAAATATATTTATTTATTTAATATCTAAAAATTAAAAAAACATCATGATGTAGGAAATCTTTTTATCTTTCCAATTACTATTTATTTTCTAAGATATAATTTATGTATACAAAATTAAAATTGTTTTATTGAGGTGTTACATACTTTTGTTATATTAAACTTTCTTTAAAAATAAAAAGATAAAATGTCCCTATCACACAAAAGTTATTCCATGGGGTCCCAAAGTTTGCACAAGGCATCCCATGGTCGTCCATGACATAACCGGTAGCATTAGGACACATTTTGGGGTCATTTTGTATTATTATGATATTATTTTATTACCCTTAACCACCCGATTACCAATTAATCACAATAATTAAAGATGATTACCGTCGTTACTATTCATAATATCCAAAAAACAAAAGAATATTAATTATATAATTTGGACCTTCTGATTCCAAATATTTAATCCATTTTACAAAATTCCAATCACAGAAATTGTAATAATTAATTTAAAAATAATTATCATTTTCAAAACAAATGGCGGATTTTTAGAAACAATATCTATCAAAATTTTGACACTTGTTAGTTTTGCTACCTGATTTTGTGCTTATTTTGTTCTGAGTTTGTGTTTGTAAAATTTAGGGTACCAAGAACCCATAAAATGGGTTTGGAAAATGAAAAAAAAATGATTTGCAGGCAGGCAATATTTTTCACTATTCATTAAAAAATGAACATTGTCAGAAAGATACCAAAAATTTATCCAAAGTAAATTTCAATGTCCCAATCCTAAAGAATAAGTTTATTTGAAAAAATAGAGCTTATAAAATTTTCAAAATATAGATTTAAAATTGGTTCTCCATTAAAAGGTGGTAAAACAATCTTTCAAAAAATATTAGACTCTTATATGCTTAAGATTGTATTTATTCCCATTTAAGCCTCTAAAACACTATCTAATTCATAAATAGATATAGACATGAAAATATATTACTCTTTACTTACATGGGATGTTACATCCTTCCCCCCATTAGAAAATCGCATCCCTGCAATTTATTTACATATCGAATAAGTGGGGGTATTTATCCCTCATTCCATTTTCAGATTCCCATGTTGCCTCTTCAATCATGTGGTTTTTCCAAATAATATTTACATGATGAATCACCTTATTTTGAAATACATGCTCCCTTTGGTCAAGAATCTAGACCGGTTGTTCCTCATAAGATAGGTTCTCTTCCAGTTGAACTACCTCTGGACTCAAAACATGAGATTGATCTGGCATGTACTTCCTTAACATTGAAACATGAAAAACACTGTGTAGCTGAGATAAAATTGGAGGTAATGCCACTCGGTATGAAACTGATCAAACTCTCTCCATAATTTCATATGGTCCAATAAACCTTGGACTCATCTTTCCTTTCTTACCAAATCACATCACACCTTTCTATGGAGATACATTGAGAAAAACATGATCACCTACCTCAAAATAATGATCCTTCCTCCTGTTGTCTACATAACCTTTCTGCCTGCTCTGAGCTGTTCTCATGTGTTTCTGTATTAGATGAACTTTTTCTACCAACTCATCAACCAATTCATGTCCCATCAACTTCCTTTCACCCACTTCATCCCAAAGAACTGGAGTTCGACACCGCTTCCCATATAATTCCTCAAATGGTGCCATCTGTATACTGGAATGAAAACTGTTATTATAAGAAAACTCAACCAAAGAAATATGTTGGTCCCAAATTCCTTGATAATCCATCGAACAAGCACGTAGCATATCCTACAACGTCTGAATTGTTCATTCTGACTACCCATCTAATTGAGGATGAAAAGACGTACTAAAATTCAATTCAGTAGCCAAGGACTTTTGAAAGCCTTTCCAAAAGTTGGAAGTAAACCTTTGATCACGATCAGATACAATGGAAGGGGGAAATCCATGTAACCTGAATATCTCTTTTAGATACAAACGAGAAAGTTAATCTAGGGAAAAAGTATCTCGTATAGCAAGGAAATGAGCAGATTTTGTCAAGAAATCAACAATAACCCAGATCACATTATTACCTCAAGGTGTTTTCGACAACCCCATAATGAAGTACATGGATATATAATCCCATTTACACTCTGAAACTGGTAAAGGCTGAAGCATCCTTTTCAGTAATTTCCGCTCTGCTTTAACCTGTTGAAATTTCAAACATTTCATAGTAAAATCAGCAATATCTCTTTTCATTCCATCCCACCAGTAATACTACCGAAGATCTCAATACATCTTAGTACTGCCAGGATGAACTAAAAATGGAGAAATATGAGCTTCACATAACAAATCTCTCTTCAATTTTTAATCACACGGCACACAGATTATCTTCCCAAATCTCAAAAAAAAATCATTATCAATGTTGAATTCATTCAACCTATCCTTCTGAACCATCTCTACCTTTTTCCACAACTCAATGTCTTGCTTCTGTGCTTTATTAATTCTGTATGATAGAGAATATTTCACTAATACCTGAAACAAAATTGAAGAACATCCTGCACCAACAACTTCTATTCCAAATTTCATCAAATCCTTAACCAAAGGATCACAATCCAAATGTAACATGGTCAATGAAGCATTACTTTTTCGACTCAAAGCATCATCCACTTTATTTTCTTTTCCTGAATGGTAATGAATTGAACAATCATAATCCTTTATTAATTCTATCCATCTCCTCTGTCTCATGTTCAATTTTTTCTGAGTGAATATATACTTTAAACATTTTTGATGAGTATATATTTCACACTTTACACCATATATATGATGCCTCCAAATTTTTAAAGTGAAAACAACGATAGCTAATTCAAAATCATGTGTAGGGTACTTTACCTCACGAGTTTTCAACTCTAGTGATGCCTAAGAATTTACCTAATCATTCTGCAATAGGATGCAAAAAATTCCTTTCAATGAATCATCACTGTAGATAACAAACTCACCATTCCTAGAAGTTAGTGCCAAAACTAAAGCATTCACCAATATTCTTTTCAATTCCTAAAAACAATCATAACATTCTGTTGTCCAGAAAAACATAACACCCTTCCGAGTTAGCTTAGTTATTGGACTAGATAACCATGAATTTTTTTAGAAAACATTTGGTAATATCCTGCCGAATCAAGAAAACTATGAATCCTGGTTATATTTGTGGGTCTTCTCCATTCTTCAACAACCTTTGTTTTTGCAGGATCAATAGTTATTCCATCTTTAGAAAAAATGTTACCAATGAACGAAATTTGTTGCTACCAAAACATGCACTTGCTGAATTTCCCATACAATTTATTTTATTTTAAGGTTTGAAAAATAACCCTTAAATTACTTTCATGCTCTTACTTGTTTTTTGAAAACACCAAAATATCATCAATGAAAACAACCACAAACTTATCCAAGAACTCATGTAAAATTTTATTCATAAGGTCCATGAATATAGCAGGTGCATTGGTCAACCCAAAAAGAATTACTACAAATTCATAATTTCCTTATCTTGTACGAAACACAGTCTTCGGAATATCTTATTCCTTTAATTTCAATTGATGGTACCCCGATCTCAAGTCAATCTTTGAAAAATTCTTATCTCCCTTGAGCCGATCAAAAAAATAATTGATATGAGGCAAAGGATATTTTTTCTTAACAGTGATGTTATTCAAGGATCTATAATCATTGCAAAGTCTCATAGAACCATCTTTCTTTTTAACAAATAAGATAGGATCACCCCATGATGATGTGCTAGGTCGAGTGAACCCTTTCTCTAACAAATCATGAAATTTCTCCTTCAACTCTAAAAGTTCAATTTGTGCAATTCGATAAGGGGGTTTTGAAATTGGTTTAGAATTAAGAGCTAAGTCAACACTAAATTCAACTTCCCAATCTGGTATTATTCCAGGAAACTCATCAGGAAAAACCTCATGATACTCATTTACCACTGACACATCATTAATCTGAACGGTTCCATTTCTTTCAACAATATGTGCAAGGTAACATTCATTTCCATCTTTTACATGTTTCTCATCCTCTTAATATGTTACAAAAGTAAGGGTTAATTCTTGTACACAAAATAAAAGTCTTTATGAAAAGAAAATTCTTTATCTCTAAAATAAATCCTCGCTTAGTAAACAGAGAACCAATCCATACCCAGGATAACATCAAACTCTACTAGAGGTAAAACAATATGGTTTTCAAGTAGGTTCTTTAGCTCTAAAATCAATCTTAGCTTGGTAAACAAACAAAGTACCTGATACCACTTCATTTGATGGACCAACATCTGCTGATGTAGTTGAAAAGGATTTCACCACACCTTTTTGCTTGTTGTCTGACTGCTTCCCATCATTTGAGCTATTTGTTGAACACTCGTTTGCATAATGACCCATATCATTGTACTTGAAACATTTCACCAACTGTATATCAAATTTGTTCTTACCATCACCCGAATTTTTTCAGTGAAATCACGAGCCTTATGTCCCATATTACCACATCGGTAGCACATTATAGAATTCATAAGACATTCCCCAACATGCCTTTTACCACATTTGTCACAAACTAAAAACTTAGTTTTCTCACCATCAGAACTCTTTGAAGGATTATTCCCTTTCTTCTGCTACCTCAGTCTCTTCTTCTATTGGTTTTTATAGAATACTTTATCATCGACAAACTCCATTTCCACCTTCTCAGCATATCGAACAAGATTTTCAAAACTTTTGAACTCACGAGAAGATAAATCCCTTCGATATATTGGCTTTAATCTTGAGTAGGAGTTATTGATTTTATTATCAAGTTCTCCGATAAAATTTGGAGCATACCTTGCCAATCGAGTGAACTTTTCTTCATAAGCAGCCACTGAGTCGTCCTATTGTCTCAATTCCAAGAATTATTTTTCCATCCTATGTCGAACAACCATAGGAAAATATTTTTCAAGAAACATACCTTTGAATTCACCCCAGTCAAGAGCATCAATCTCATCAGTGTCACTAATATTTTTAACCATCGACCACCACTAATCTACTTCACCATCCAAACGGTAAATATCAAGACTAACATTTTGATTGTCTGAACACCCCATGACCTCAAAAATATTCTCCAGTGCTTTAATCCACCCTTCAGCTAGCACAGGGTCAGATGATCCTCTGAATGATTGGGGATGTTGCCTCATGAAATGTTCTACCAGTGACATGTTCTTCTATGATTGATCTGGCTGATCTCGTGCGTGGATACCACCACCATTTATCGCTTGAGTCAATTGAGCCATTACTGCAAAAAACTGTTCATTTCCAATTCCGAGCATCTCTGGATGCTGATTCGAAAGTTCATTTCCTTCTGTATGCCTTCCTAACACTACTTCCTTGTTTCCTCTGTGGAATACCATTCTGAAAAAACATTTCTTAGATGAAGCAACATGGTAATCTTCAAATTCTACATCATTTCAATTTGACCAATAAAAAAATGTTTTTGGATAATAATTTAATATAATTCTAACTCATAAAGTTATCTAAACCGACCTCTAATACCAACTATAAGTCCCCAACCTTAAACATTCCTTAATCTTGATTTATTTCAAGAATACACACTGAGGATCATTTCAGGTTTAGAGTTTTAGAGAATTAGATCATAAATCATGCATTACATTCCACATTTCAACAAGGTGGTTACATAAAAAAATAGTATTCATTTTTCCCATCAATAGAGACATATTTAAAATAAAACATGGATTGTTTTTTGAAACTTCATTGACACTATCATCACATCATGTACTTTTCTCTTGACCTGTGAAAAAAATTTCAAAAGCATGGGATGAGCATAAAAATCTCAGTAAGGGATATTAAAGTATGGAATAAAAACATTAGTCCATGTATACATAAGAACCAATGAAATCATACTTTACTCATAAAACATAAGTACTTCATCATACCTCATGAAATCAAAATATTTATGAATAACTCATAGAAAACATAAGACATAAAGTTAACTTGAGGCATTCATAACATTCTTACGTAGGGAGTAACCCTCATGGTTACGTTTGGAATACCCATCATAGTATATTCCCTAAATATCCCCAGAGAAACCTTAGAGTTTAACTCCTTCACATTACCCAATGCATTAGAGATCAGTCATGGGCTCATCCGCCCTTAGTTTATCATGGAACCACCCGTCTTCATAAACAATTCCCAAGAACCATTACATAATTGTATCACATAAGACATGCATAAAAGAAACATAACATTTCAACATTTCAATCACAAGATATAAATACAAAACATTGATATAATAAAAACATTATCAAAACAATTTTCAATACCAAAATCAACGAAAATTAAAACCTGGTATTTATTTTTCATTTTAAAAAATAGTTATGGCTTGTAGAGGAAGCCGAAACTCAAATAATTGTCACAGCGGCGGAGAAGTCTTTGTCGCCACATACGTATGAAAAAAACATTCCATTTTGTCATTTAGTAAAATGATTCATATAAAAATGATTCATTTTGAATAAAATTAAAAGTCAAAGGGGTTTATACACCGTATAAAATAAAGTTGTATATGAAACAAAATATGCTTCAATGAAAGGAGATAGAGACGAAGTCCCATACCTCGTGTCCAACTTGACTCGATCGTTCTTTAATCTCTTGAATAATAAACTAGAGTTAATTTTTACATGCTTAAGAACATTTTTCATGTTCATTATTCCTTTTATATCACTCATTACCATGTTATGAACATTATGTAATTATTTAAGTTAATAACGGTCGTGTTGTCAATCTTTGGTACATGAGTCAAAAATAAACTTTTTATAATTACAATTTGTTCATGTGGTAAACTATTCATTATATCCAGAATTATATTCATGGTGTAGATATCATATATATCATATATATCCAGTATATACATGCATTTATAATATTAAATATCATTTAGAGGTTAGAAATGAAACGTACTGTTCATGGTGACGGTAAGCCGTACGTACGCATGTATGCTAATTTCATTTCTATCTCGTATTTAATGGAATTAAATCATAATGAAATAAAGGTAATTAATAATTCCATTATAATATCATATATAATATCCTTAACTCCATCCTTTATACATCCCACATATGGAATTAACGATTCAAATCACTTTGAGGGGGTGGTAGTCCGCAATTCCTAAAATGAAGATATCATGTTTACCCATAATGGAAACCATAAAGGTATGCCATAAATGAAAAATAAAGAATCATAAGTAAAACATAAACATAATATATATCATATATAAATAGAGTGACATTTTAATGGCCATAATAAAAGGTGTTAAAAGAAGATTGAACAATCATCGTTTCGTGAGGCCGTAATTCGCCACTCACAGAAACAATATGTTATTTAACCATTAGATGGGAGTGTGTGTAAGTGTAAATAAAATCCTTATCAAAAAAAAATCCTAGCATATCGAAGATTCTGGTGTTCTTACAAAAGAAAGGGATAAAAAATTTTATGGGGTTTGAGAAGAAAAATAAAACAAAAGTACATAAGAGAAGACATTACCTTTAAATTGGGTAAATCCCCTTGGTTTGAACCAAAAGGGTTTCTTGAAGAGCATTATTCCTAAGGTAAGGCTTCTATGATAAAGAGAGGGATGTGGAGAGATAAAATGAGCAGAGTTTTGCCGATCCAATGGCTTTAGAGTTGTGGGTAAGGGGGCAGAGGTGGGGTCCTTTTATAAGAGGTAGGAGGGGAACTCTTGGAATGTCATGAAATGTTACGTTATTATAAAATTATTTTCGGATTTTAAAGGTACGATAATGATATAATTAGAGGATAAGGTGATAAGGGTTAGATATCCACCAATCCAATAGGTTTTTGACAAGTTTAAGTCTTATATTTTACATTATATTTTCATTTTATTTAATTCATTCATTAATGAGGTAATCACTGCATCATCATGGTGACATAAATATATTTATTTATTTAATGCCTAAAAATTATAAAAAACAATACCATGATGTAGGAAATATTTTTAGCTTTCAATGAATATTTATAGTCTAAGATATAATTTATGTATTCAAAATTAAAATTGTTTTACTTAGGTGTTACATACTTTTGTTATATTTTACTTTCTTTAAAAATAAAAAGATAAAATGTCACTATCACACAAAAGTGATTCCATGGGGTCCCAAAAAAGGAAAAAGTCATCCCATGGTCGGCCATGACACAACCAATAGCATGAAGACACATTTTGGGGGCATTTTATATTATTATGATATTATTTTATTACCCTTAACTACACGATTACAAATTAATCCCGATAATTAAAGATAATTACCATGGTTACTATTCATAATTTCCAAAAACAAGAGTCTTAATTACATAATTTGGACCTTTTGATTCCAAATATGGATTCAATTTTACAAAATTCCAAACACAGAAATTGTAGTAATTAATTTAAAAATAATTCCCGTTTTCAAAAAAAGTAGCGGGTTTTTAGAAACAATATCTTTCAAAAGTTTGACACTTGTTAGTTTTTCTACCTGATTTAGTGATTATTTTGTTCTGAGTTTGTGTTTGTAATATTATGGGTTCCAGGAACCCATAAACCTACTTTGGAAAATGGAAAAAAATGATTTGCAGGCAGGCAATATTTTTAACTATTCATTAAAAAAATGAACATTGTCAGAAAAATACAAAAAAATTTTCCAAAGTAAATTTCAATGTCCCAATACTAAATAATAAGTTTATTTTGACAAATAGAGATTATAAAATTGTCAAAAGAAAGATTTAAAAACGGTTCTCCATCAAAAGGCAGTAAAACAATCTTTCGAACAATATTAGAGTCTTCTATGATTAAGATTTAGTTTATTCTATTTTTTAGCCTCTAAAACACTATCTAATTCATAAATAGACAAAGACATGAAAATATATTACTCTTTACTATCTTGGCATGTTATAGAAACCAAACTATAGGACTACAAAACTGTTATTTCCTATACCTATATATAAATACTTTCATATGGATATCCCCTTACTTCTCCCTCATTTGGTGATATTTGAATGACTGAAAATTAAATATTTATTAATCAAACACATTTAAAGAAAAAGTGAGAAATAATGAGTTCAATCGAAAAAAGTGATAACAAAGTCATTAAAGGGCTACTTAAGCCTACCAGATATATTCTCCCTAAACAGTTTCCTAGAAATAATGGTAACATGAGTGGATGGTTCCTCCATTAGAAGATCTTCAAACCAAAAGGCCAGCTTGTCCCAGGATTGGATATAATCTTCAATGATAATATTCCTATTAATTAATCCACCTACTAGAATCAGATCCTATTTTTCATAATGGTTATATCTACACCACATATAAATCTTTGAAAACAAACTTTACCCTCCCAATAGATCTAAGGGATTGTCTATTCCTATAAGAGGGAATGTATTCATGATCTCCACTCGATTTAACCACCAGTATTCTATACAAAACCTAAGTATATTATCCACATATTTGTATAATAACACCGGATGGCGCTATAAAATCATACTAGGCTAGATGAAATCATTCTGCATCATATCATAAATCTAAATCCTCAATTTCGTCAAATTAAAGGGTTCCATCCGATAAGGATCCATCAAAATATGAGAAGCCCCCAGATATAGATTTATCTCAAACACGACATCAAGTCAAGGGGATACTGTCACAAAATCCTTAGTAAAAATATCCAAAAAATCTCTAATAACTATATGAACCTCCACTGTCTAAGTGTCTACTAATTATAAAAACCTATCCATTAAGGATAGAAGGTGACTCGTGCATCTAATTCACACTAAACGGCTTCAACCACCAATGAAAACCACATGTTGACCATCCACATATGAGAACATGAGTATCCTTCAAAAAAAGACCAAAACAACCAACAAAAAACACAACAAGTTGATTATAATGATGGTATAGTATGACTAAATCTGAAGCAAGAGAAAATTCCTACATGACTGATGTTCCCCAGCACCAATATACACTCCCAAAACACATCAAAAAAAAGTTCATCTTGCATTCTATTGGAATAGTCAACACCAAGTTTATGGGAAGTTTCTTTACTTCTCACCCCAGAGCATAGACCAAAGTGGGTGAATAAATGAAGTGATACAATCTTGAATAAAACATGTTAAATATATGTGTAGATGAAAATATGAGTGTACCTTGAAATAGATCCTTCCCCTTGATTGCATCCATCTTCAATAGATTCTACTGACCATGAACAACTCCTTTGTCTCTCTTCTAATGGACACCTCCATGTCCATTCTCTAGTCGAGGTCCTTGAACTCAAGGAACATCCAAATATTAGGCTCAACCTTCTCCATCTCCCTTTATCAGAGCATGATCTTAATTACCCAGACAATAAAATGGAATTTCATGAAATTAGATATGAGGATGAAGATGAACCTGACAAACTATACTAAACTGATCTCCATGAACAACTGGACACTAATTTTGAGGATGGAAATGAACCCATAGAAAAAACACACCACACCAAAGTACCTAAGAAGAGAATGAAAACCATTGTTCAAAATATAATTTAATGCAATATACTAAGATTTAATCCCTACCATTGAAAACCTATATGGCCATAGTCCTCAAGGCCTAACACAAGATAATATTATTTTCAAGGAAGCTTTATAGTTCTATTGTTGTAGTAAACCTTTTCATGAGTGCATACAATAAATCAAATATTCCTTATTATAAACCTATAGATACCTAGCTAAGGTAAAATATATAACTATATATTGGATAAATGGGAGGAGTTTCTCCTCAAGATTTCTTACTCTAGATTCCTCATTATGAAAAATATTGGGTGAAAGACACTGATGATCTTTGATCATGATCCAAATATCCCACATTATAAAAATCCTCTGTTGAAGAGAAAACAACTGCTGACTCATCAGTTCCTTCATAGACAATGAATGGAACAATGATATTAACCCCTTTTGAAATTCAGTGCATGAAACCTCATCCTCCATCCTCTCACCAAGGTATAATTCCCACCACAGATGTATAACTCCTAGAATATGACTGATTTATAATGAGACCCAGTACTCTACTATGGTCCAAATCAAATTGTAAGTGATATTGATCTCATATAACAATATCTCTATCTCTAGATGATAAATACTACCCTCATACTTCCCCAAATGCTTTATATGAAAGTTACAAAATAATTTATGAAACTGATAATCCTCTTTAATGAGATCAACCCTTTGGTGATAAACCAAATCATTCTATTGAACCTCCACTGCCTAAACCACATGATAATGATGACCAATAACCATAGATGAATGAGAATAAAATATTTTCTACACCCTATTATATAGAATTTTATTAATATTTATTTAATTTATTTTAACTTCTTATAACCAACCAAATTCAAACAAAAACAAACTTAAATAATGATGCATGTACCTCTCCTTAGTGTCTACCCAACCAGCAATGTCACCTCACTGGGCTGTTTTCTAGGCACAGAGTCCTAAAATAAGATCATATAAGGAACTATAATAACACATCCTATCTATTATTAAATTGAATATTTCATGAAACAATATCATCTGACACAATCAGCCTATCAACCCATGAAATCCTCATTGTTCCTAACTCTGAAATACATTGCATCCCTCAACTATATTCTCTGAAACTACCCTATGATGACACCCTCCATACAATGGTACCCCTTCTTAACCAGTAATGAAGGAAGAGAGATAATGATCTCTGAGTCTCTCCTTGAGTAGGACCTGGCTTGGTGATTAGCACTAAGGGTATAAAAATATCAGAAATGGGGGGAATTACCCTCTATAATAAAAAGACCAGGAGATACAATAAATAAACTGAATATAAATCAATTACATAATATAAAAATGAGAGCAAAACCATCCCACTGTGAATGTATAAATTAAATATATATATATATATATATATATATAAGTCTGAAAATAAATATCCAAATTAAAATCTAAGGAAATAATTTAGAAGCAACTCCAAATGCAGAGTTAGAAATATAAAAAATAGTCTTTGAAGTCTTATTACAAAATTAAAAGAACTTTTTAAATATGTAGGGAGACTATAAAATTATACTCAATAGGGTAACTAATGTCTCTCATGAACATGTGGAAAGAGAGTACTAATGAACCAATGAGAAAATAGTGGAACTAATTAAAACAAAAAAATTTAACTAACCAATACCATCCTCACTATGAAGTGCACGACAAATAAAACATCCAAGCATAATGATATAATAATAATTGTATCAATAAATATAACCCTGCACCACATTACTAGTGATTTACCACTCTGAGACCCCAACGCCATGTGCCTTGGAACTCCTATCTCTTTCAAACATCACATCATTCCATGTAACCTACATGAAACTAGACATCACAATACATCTCTCTAGAAGACACCTAAACCATCACATCATATATCACCTAAAGGCACCTAGGCCATAACATTACATATCACCTGAAGACACAGAGGCCATTACATCACATATCACCAAAATATAAATGGGATATCTCATCACATCTCATCCACAACTTTAACCAAAGTATTGGGGGTATCATGAACATAAAGAACGTCAAACTCATGCATTACTCTTACCTTGCACACCCCCCAACATAATTCATCTCATCACCTCATCAAACATCACTATTGTTAACTTTTGACTTATGACCATCATAACACATGAATACATTCATTTTTTAGAATAATGACCATGAGGGAGTGTGTATCTAGCCATCTATCCTCACCGCCATGATGTTGGGAACGAATCCCCCAAAATATATGGGTGTCATCACATAGTTCTTAGAATTTCTTGGTTTCGTAGGGAAAATATAACGGAACATATATGGTGTGTGTGTGTGTGTTTATTTATATATATTTAAATACAATCCAAACATATGGTTTATAATAAATCTATAACTTAATCACCCCATCAACACCCATCCTCACAACACCACCACTTTTCTACCACCACTAAATGCACAAAACCTCACAACTGGCCACAATCCACAATTCACATTTTATATTCTTCTATAACATAAAGTAATTTTTAAGATTTAAAATTACTAACCAATTCCATTATCAAGCCCATTAATTTAATTTTTCATCCAATTTAAATTTTTTTTAAACATCAATAACATTTAACCACACTGCCTATCTGTAATCCATTCATTAACAATTTCAATCCATTTAACCAAACTAGCTCAATCCATTTCAGTTTCAAATTTATCATTTAATTCCAATACTAAACATGTCAATAGCACAACAAAAAACCATAAAAACAAATAAAACAACATCCTTATCATGATAATTAGACACACATCTCCACCATTTGATAAGTACATCCCCTTACCCATCACCACAACCACATCACAACCATTTCCCATATTATCTGCTATAAAACACAACCAAAAATTATCACATAACCACCACACATCACAAATACACATCAATACCCCACAACATGACCACACCGCACCACATTATCTCCATACACCAAAAACACACATTTAATATCCACACAAAAATCACTTAGTATATTTCAAATTTTACAATGTTGCTTCATCAATTCCACTTCTGTATTTTAGGTAATTCTCATAGAAGCCATAGTTATAATGTGAAACCAATAAATTAGATAAATATAAGTGATTAATAATTTATTTAATGTGGTTTCAAAACAATAACAAGTAAATTTCTTCAAAAAATATATAAATTCATCCAAAACATAGTCTCCCAACAACCATGATTTTTATTCCTAAAAAATAATGAATTACGTAAATATCAACTATATTAAAATGTAGAAAAAATATGTTAATAGTTCTACTTCTCCATAAATTTAATTTTATAATTTAATTTTATTTATTAGTATGGTAAAAAAATATATTCCCAATGAAAAAAAAGAGTATAACCCCTCATGCATGATTCAACTAGCTAAAAAACAATGACACACTACTTTAAATAGAAATTTCTGATCCACAGTGAATAGTTGGAACATGATAATGGCCATCACCAAGAATTATAAAGAAGATGAACACTTTACCATACTAGAACAAAATAAACACATCATTACCTATTCGAAAAAACTCCCAAAACTAAATATTTTCGTCCTAGAAGCCTCAAAGACAAGAAAAAAAGAGGAAAAATGAAATGGAAGTGGGGTAACATATATAAACCACCACAGATCAATCCTCTAAGGATGAGTTCAAAATAAATTGAAAGGGGGATAAAATCTCCTATTGGGATTCAATTTGGTCACCCATGAAACAAGATAAATACGAGAGGAATGGTTACGTTTGAGGGACTATAAGAATTTATACCCAACATGAATAATATAAGATCATAAAATATCCCATTGGAAAACGTTGTAAAATAAATCAAAACAAAAGGTACCATGGCTTATTAACCCTCACCATGTTATAACCCTTTTAGATAAACCATCATTTAAGATTCATGGCTATTCACATGCTATAGATCATATAAACTAGGGGTACCATGACATTTCCCAGACCATTATGGCACTGAACCCTAGCAATTAGAATAGGATATGTCGTAACCCCATATCCACAACATCGCTACGCAAGAATTTATAATAGAACCAAAATCCACTATATCCTCCCCCTACACCATAACAATTTATTTACACTGTAAATTATCCCCTATCAAGAATGGGCTACACCACAACCAAGGCTCTATGATGTAGCTTCCCCCAAATTGGAATTAACCCCAAAAAATCCTTCCCCAAGGCCCCTAAAATATATTAAGCTTCCCTATACCACAACATCCACCTTTAAATCATGTTCTAACACACTACATAATAGGACTACTATGGCTAGATTTTATATCTATAACCTCTATTTCACTCTCCAACTCCTCGGGACTCCCCTAGACACCTACATCACTAAAATTACCTTAATGTAATGGGGAAACATGAAAATAAAATTACATATATATAAATTGAAATAATTTTTATTCCTAGTTAATAATGTAATGAGTGATTAAAACTCACATTATTCCACAATATGTCCAATTTCCTCATCACCAAAATGCATTTTCCCTTGTAAAACTATAGACCACTCATTATTTCATCACTCAAAAACATAATAATGTTTCACAAGACTTTTAATATCAACCTAGTTAAAAATAATCAAATGTAATAAAAATTTATTATAATTAATTTCGTATATATCCTTTAAAACTCTAAAAAAGTTTTTGATTTAGAAATTGAGTTTTTATATTTTACACCAAAAAATCGTTTCTACAATGATAACCATTACCCCACATTTATGAATTGTAGTCATGTTTTCATGCATTTTTATGTAAAATGTATAAATATTAATGTGAAAAACATACCATGTGGTCATTTGAACGCATGGCCTCCTTCTAACCCATTCATGGGGTTTGATACAAATTATTAGTGTTGAATAATCATTAAACCATGAAATAGTTGAATTTTTAGGGTCATTCATCATCCACTCTTCATATTTTATATCACACCTTCAATTTAGCAACATGTGATGATATATATGGTTAAACCTCACATTTTTTTGTTAAAATGTATAAATGTTCATGCGTGTTTACATACAAACTAATTAACATTACATTAATTCAAAATATCCCCTTACCTTTACTATTGGATTCTATATTACAAGATATAAAGAGACTAACATGCTCCACATCCTTCAAATATTCAACACAAAACATAGTTATCCCATCCAAAATAATTTTTTAAATAATATAGGCCACTGGTTGTTGAGGGTGTTTAACATATAACATTAGAATTTCCATTTATTTTTAAAATATAAAAATACAATTTAAATATGTAGGCTCACATATCCTAATCTTTCAAAAAACGTTTCACAAGATGAGCCATTATATTAAAAAATGTTGGTGGAAAATAAATATCCAGTTAATAAAGTATGAGTATAACATTATTCATCCACAAATTTAATAAATTATTGAGTACAACAACTTGATGATGAATATTTTGAGGAAAGTAAATAATATTCCATAAATTGTAATCAGTAGTTGTTATTATATAAATACATGATAGTCATGAGATTAAATCCATATTAACATAAAATCCTTAATTTACCATTAATGGTTCACATTTTAATAACACCAACATTCCAATTTAATACCATGAATACAATGACATAAATTCATTATTTCACTTTTCATCGATGTCTAATTAGCTAGAGGAAAATATGTTGTATTTTTAATTTCATAGTTGGAGATGTCTCTAAATGAATTTTTAATTATATTTAGTCCATCATTCATACACTTCATCTTTTTCATTTACTTTTATGTCTAACAATTTTCTGATCAAATTTTCATATAAAATTTTATGAATAAGCATAACATGGATGTTATGTTTTACCTCTAAAATATTCAATAAGGTATATTGAATAAGATGTATTTTTCATACATGTAATTATTTTACAGCTTTTCCATTTTCTCTTAACTATTGTGGAATCAATGTTTTCCACATTTTATAAAACTATAATGTTGGAAAAGGTTGTGTGGTAAAATCATACTCTTATAAACCATTAACTGCATTTTTTAATATTTGGTAATAGTGATACATTTTTTAAAATATTCTATAATACATGAATGCAAGAATTATCCCATAATGTAATTTAAGATATAAATTCCATTCATTGAAGAAATGATAATCTTTATAATGCATAACACAATATATATATAAATTTCTATATTCAAGAAATATGTTTTTAGTGAAAATTATCAGAACAAAAAATATACTCTTTATTTTATCCATAAATAAATTCAACACCTTCCTACATTAGAAAATTAAAATCATCCATATATGGTGATAGATATATATCAATATCATTTTTAGGGTGTTTTTATCCATAAATCATAAATATCATTATAATATATTTTTTATTCATATATATCTGTGGGGATTGGCTATAAAATATAATAATAAATTACTAGGAACTATGTTTCCTTATATGGATCTGATATAGATACATTATCTCAATTCATAGTATCATTCTATGGTTTCTAAATTCATTTCCTAAATTAAAAAATTATTGATCATATCTCCTTCATTGTGGTGAATCAACATATTGACATAGATTTCCAGTAGTGATATTCTCATTTTTATGCCATTTCATCCTCTTTAAATCAATTCAATTTCTAGATAAATGGTTTAAATGAGTAATAATTAAAAGACATTGGATTTAATTGTTTGGATTCTTGGTGCATTTTCAAGATAATGAATCATAATTTAATCTTCTATATATTCTATATCAGGATTTCCCACATTTATAACATTATAATAATTATTTATATTCCATTATATAAAACTTTCAATCATTGATATAATAATGTATGTTATTATAACTAGTTCCATTGTAGAAAATATGTTATGGAATCATTATTTTAATCTAGAAGGCTATTTCAAAAAAGAAGTATTTATTTTAAAAGTTCAACAAATTCAGTGAAAATTATGTAGTTCCAACCATTACTTCTTTTATGTTAACCACTCTCATCACTGATCAGAAAACTATAAATTTAGTACAACATGAGAACAATTGAGTTTAAGCATGTCCATACAATCATTTAACACATTCTATTTTTCAATGGTTTTAATGCCTATATAATAAATTAATTCATCCAGATGATCCTCTATCTCATGTTGAACATCTTCATCAATGATATATCATGAATTAATTTTTTTTAACCATGAAAGATATTGAATTTCTTGCTCTGATTAAATCCTTATCAAATTATATGGTTTTTGATTCCTATGGAAACTAATTTTCACATATTCAAACACATCATTCATGTACAATTTGTTTTCTCATTTATCAGTATCTCATTAAGAAAATTCAAATGAATATCCTCCCATTTTCTTAAATTCATAATTGGTTCCTTACGAATTTATCTAAATATAATCCATAAATTACTTAAAAAAAATAAAATATATGAAATTATTAAAAAATGTATGAATATATATAAACAAATTAATTTAAAAAAATTATACATATAATCATATAAATATATAATCACATCAAAAATTGAAAACATATTGATTTTATTTACTTATACACATATAAAAAAAATTATATAAACATATACAGTTATTAATATAATACATATAAATAATAAATATATAAAAAAATGTATAGCGCACAAAAATGCAAAAAAAAGTCAATAAAAAATTTAATATGAATTATATATACGATTTTTTTGAAGAAAATTAAAAACAATTATATAAATATGCAATCAAAACAATAATCCACTAATAGTGTTTTCATAAATATTTAAATTAACAAATAATAAACTAATGAAATTATATAAAAATGAATAAAATATTTAATTATAAACATTTATATCAATATATAATTATTTAAACATATAGTCATTGAAAAACATTATAAATTTATCAAGATTTAGTGATTTATTTGTATCTAAAAATGAATAAAATATAATGCTATAAAAATTAAATGAAAAAATTATAGAATATAAACATGAAATAAAAAAATGAATACAACATAATAATTGAAAACAACATTTACATAAAAAATAAGTAACAAAATATTAATTAAAATTCACAAAAATTCATTAAATATTACAAATAAAAAAAAAAAAATTACATAAAAAAATTAGATGCAGGAAATATATCCATGACTAATAGAAGGGAAAAAAATTTATATGAACTATAAATTGAATTTATTGAATGAGTACTAAGGTTGAAAAAGTATAATAATGAATGATAATTGTGGAACTCGATGGAGAGATGTAGAATGAGATTGAGGTTATGGGAATGTTGCAAATGGAGGTGGAACAAGAACAATGTAAGTGGAATGAAATCAAAGGAGGAAAACCAAAAAAGGAGTAAAAAATTGGATGATGAAGGTAGAGTAAGGGAAATTGTGACTCATGGTATTTAGGGTTAAGAATATCGAGTGTTGATAGAATAAAGATAAATAAATTATTCTTGTGTTTTAAATTTTTATGATTTTTTGACCTTTTTTGTATAATAATCAAATATTACGAGTGAAATTTTACATCAGTTGTTATATAATCAATGTTAAAATATAATGACTTCAACTTCAATTATATAATAAATTACTTTAAAATATAGGATTATAGAGCCTTAAAATCAGTTAAACTGATAACCAATGTTAAAAACATGTGGGTCAAGGTTTTCACTTTGGTTATTAGTATAATTGAAACTAAAAACGTTTTTAACATTAGTTTTGTAATAATTGATGTTAAATACTCGTTGATAAATCAATTTTTGAGTAGTTAACTCTCCAAGTAACTCACCTTCTTTGAAATGAAAATCAATTATTTGTGTTGTTTCATACACCATTCATAAAATACCCATCATCAATTTTTATTTTATTATGATCTAGTGAAATAAAATAATCAAATCTCTAGTTATATTAACCTAAAAAAATGGAGGAATACAAAATTTTAAAAAAAGAGGTATTAGAATAAGTGGAAGAATAATAAGAAGTATATGAAGTAAAATAAGAATATAAATAATAAGAAGAATAGATATTATCATCACTAGTGAATTCAAATAATCCTCAACACAATGAATCATGGGATAGTAAAAGAGTGGAAGATAAGAGGGAGAGTAATGGCCACCTGTAACACCCCATGTTGTTATTGTTTTATATATTTAAAAAATATTAGTGAAATTGAATTTTTTAAGGTCCAGGATTTAAAAATTATTATTTTTGAAAATATTATTCTTTATCATTTTTAGCACATAGTCACTTAATTGTTTGTTAACAAATGTATGTAAACTTATATAGAGGTTTCTTCAGTACATAGTATAATTCCTAGTGATAAGTTTAAACAATTAAGTCACCATTAGGTAAAGGGGATCCCAATTAATTTTTGAATTTGTATGGTCTGTGTTCCTTGTAAATGCAAGGTTCATGGTGAACTATATATATCCTAGAGAGTATGTGTGACTTTCTGTTATTTGTGTGTTGTTTATGACATGGTTAGTAGAAATAGTGAGACGATGTTATTAAAAGAAGTAATAAAAATTTTCAAATTTGAAACATGGTTTCCTAATATAAATTCCCTACTGCATAAGTGTATTGTGGGTCTCTTGTAGATCCCACACAATTGATGCATGTTTTGGTAAACCGTCATAAAACTCATGTAAGATTCCCATGTTTAAAATGATGGATTTTATTATTTTTGAACCCAGATCAATTTAATTGGTTGTTTCCTTTTTTACCTTATTATGTATTTGAATAAAGAATTTCCAATGAGTAGGTGTCTCCCCTGACCTAATTTGATTATTTTATTCCCCCTTTCATCAATTTATAAAACATTAATTGATGTAAACCCCTCTATCTATCTTTATATCCCTTTTATCTTTTTTTTCTCTTATTTTTTCTCTTGTTTTTTACTTTATCTTGAAACACCATAGGGGTTTTTAGGCTAGTATTAGGGGTTCATAGTGGTTTTAATATAGGGTATTAAGTTATTTAGGGGTTTTATCTATAATTTTTTGAACATTCACCATCAAAAGTGACATATTTTGTCATGTTGTATGGATTTACTTCTTCATTCATGGTGACTATTTTTCTACCAATATTTTATTTAGATATATCATTTATTTCATGATAATTCTAAATAATTTACTTATAAAAATATAAATATATATAATATTTTCTTAAATGTTTATAAATGGGTTCATTTTAAATGATAACTTGGTATAAACGTTTTCTTAATTTTCAAAGGATATTTTAGAAGTCAAGTGGTGGGGAAAAATGATAAAAAAAAATCGAAATGGTTTTTGGTAAAGGACATTTTTTACCCCATTTGGTTCACAATTGGAATTTATTGACGGTCTATTATGTTTTCAGGGAATGTTTTAAAAAGAAGAGTTGGTTTTTGAAGTTATATTTATGGGTGGTTTCAATTAAAATTATTAAATAATGATTTTATAAGAGTGTTTAAAATTTTCATAAAGGACTTTACATCATATGTGTGTTTTTAGGAAGTCATGTTTGTAAATTTTTAAGGGTTTTAAATGTGTAAGTAAAAAAATTTCTCCTAAACCATAGGTTTTATTATTGTGGTGAATATAGTATGTGGTGATAAGGTGATGACTAAAAAGGTGTTTTATATTACAAGGGAGTTAGAGGTGAGGGTGAGTTATTGTTTATTTTTATCAATGCTTGAATGGATTATTTCTTAACATCACTTTTTTTATTTTTCATGGGAACCCAAGATGATAAGTCGGTAGTATGGATTTATGCTACCATATCTAGGTACACACAATCAGTATCCTATCTAGTGCGATATAAGTTTATATGTATAGTTACATTGATGATGATAGGGTGTAGGTGAGTTAGTTGTATTGTGTATAGAATGTAACATAAGACAACAGTTCATCTATAATTGGTAAAGTCTAGCACTATATAAAATTATTACAAATGTTGTATCCCATATAACTTAGTCCTTTATTAGTGTCATTGTATAAGTAATACCCTTGATTTTATAATTATATCCCTTGTTTTATTTACTTCTATTACCTATGATTGATTACAATCACTTTATTTATTTATTAATTTGATCTCATGGCACACCTCAATTTTCATTTTTTATTTTTTCAAGGTAAGTGGGTTGTATAATACATATTTTAAATGTTTTATATGAATGTTTTAAATATAAAGGGTTAGTTTTTGATGCATGAATGGTTTTAAAGAATATTTTATTTCAAATTAATTTCTCTCATTTAAAAGAAATTTTCTAAAGTGTTAATTTAAAATTGAAATTGCCTCATATTAGTTTAAAAAAAAGGTAATTTATGGATTCTATGATATGGAAATAACTTTTTATTTTTCTCATAAAAACTATTTTTGAAATAAATATATCTATATTTTTTTCAAAATAGAATGAATGAATTTATTTTTTAAAGTAACTTCAAAAACACTTTGGTGAAATCAATTATGGTGTGGTTTTCTCACACTTCGCACACACAATTCGGTTTATGCAGTTCTTATGCCTCTCTTTTAGGTCTCTCTAGTTTTTATTGATTTCCTATATTATGTTTGACTTACTCAGGATGGTCGTCCTATGTTGTGGTGAGAAACTATGGGTCATGTGGAGTTTGTTAGTCACCCATGATTTGTATTTTTTTTATTTTGGATAATTTTATATCAGCGATGTTTATTTATTTTTATTTGGTTGTTCATGATGATTATTTATGTGATATTTATTTATCATTCTTATTATACTCTGATTGTATATTTTATTTGTTTTTCAATTAGGATAAAACTTTTCTAGGTGTGTTTGTTGATTCATAGGGACTATTTTCCAACCCTTGGGAATTAAAAATTCCCTTTGGGGATTTTTCTATACTAAGTTAGGTGATGGGTTTGGTTAACATTTATGGTTCATGAAAAAAATGGCATCAGATACTCATTAAATTAGAGGAAGTCTTAGTTTTTTAAATTTCTCCATGGTTTTTTCAAGTGGATTGGGATAGAAATTAGACTAGGATTGTCATATTAACATAAGATGTAGATCTCATATTAGTGCATGATCACCACCATTTGTGATGATATTTGGGTGACCAAGGGATATCAGGAGTTAAGTATTTATTTTATGTTACTTCTTGGTTATTTTTATGATATTAGGATCCCGGTTCAGTTTGTTAATGGATTCAAGGGTCATATTGATGTTTAAGGTTGGAAAACAAGAAGTAATCCAGGTTGTGCGTTGAGATTATGTGGTCTAGAAATATGTGTGAAGCCCATGTGGTTGGTTCATAAAACCATTCCAATAGTTTTTACAATATTGGAACACAATTTGTAAACTCCAATTGAAAACTATGCACAAATTTGTTTCACACCATGATTATTTCTTTTTGATCCACTACTATATAGATTAACATAGATGGTGATAACCATAAATGTGAGTGTAATTAAGAATAAATTAATTATTGATATTAATGTTATTTTATTTTATGTTTATTTATCTTTGCTTCATTTTTTATGGGTTCTATTTAAAATGGTTGGTTTAATAGTTGGAAAATTGCTCTTGGGGTGAGAATGGTGATATTTTGACATTACTTAGAGAAAATATAGATTTTATAAAATGTTTTAAAATAGAAGTGGTGTCTTTTCCAATTGTCTTTATCTTTTAAAGGATATATTTGAGTAAATTTTAAAATATTTTTTGGGTTTTTTATTTTAAAATTTACATTTTTGGATTTTAGAAAACAAATTATGGTGACTTGACCTTACATGTGATGAATTATAAATTGAAAGTGAGATTTTTATATTGGTTTATTACTTATAGATGTTGGGGATTGTTGTTTTAATTAAATACAATAAGTTTTTTATAAAAGGGTTTTGATTTTAATGGAATGTATTTTTTAAATTTTGTAAAGGGTGTTTTAAAAAAATTTATTATTTCTAGAAATTGAGTGATTCTGTTTTTTGAAATTTCATTTGATTGAGTCTAATTTTATGTTACATAGATTATTCCTCTTAGTCAGTATTCAAATAAGTGTAAAAATTTCATTCAGTAGGATAATATCTAGTGTATTTTCCCTATCTATTATGAGTGTGTTTCCTTTTTTTAATCTACCTAGACTTAAGATATAGTTGTGGATTTGCAATACTTTTAGTTATTAGAACAACATAAGTATTTTTGAATACTTTACAACCTTATTCATATAATGATAACAATTGTATTAGGTTTTTATAGTGGCGAGAGAGAATTTATGAACGTTTAATCTCTTTCAAAAGCTTCATGGGTTTGTCATTGGTGCGTCAACTTAGACGATATTTAAAATATAGTTTGTTATTGTATCGGAAGAGTAGATCTTGATGATGATTATTTAGTCATTGGGAGGTCTTCAGGGCTTTAGTACTTTTTTAGTGTATTTGAGGTCAGTTTATTATATAGTATATTGAAGGTATATAATCTTTTTTTTGGTATATTCTCTTACATATGGTAATGGTATTCATTAGTGAGATATTTATTTTCTCATTTGGATGTATCTTCTTGGAGGATTTTGATTTAACTTGTATGGATTGAGGTGAGTTTTGGTTTTTTGACATTCCTTGTAGATTTGGGTTATTTTCTCTTAGAATTTGTGATTTACTATTATTGGCCTTATAATAGTAGGTTTCTTAATGAATTAGACATGGGAAGACCCGTCGTTTAATGTTTTGGTTTTTAGGAGTAGTGTTTCCTTTGGATATAACCTAATGGTGATAAATTTATTTTTATTACTCCACCATGATATAATTCATATGATTGAGGTCCTAGTTGATCATTTAAATCATGGTTTCATGAGTGTATAATGTGTCATTTTTAATGGGGATTAATTGTAGGTTTAGTTTCCTATTTAGGCATCAAATTTTGATTCTGTGGTGGCCATTGACCATTGTAATGAATGTAGATTTTTTTGTTCAATAGTGGAATCAACGTTATTAAGATCATATTTTTTTGGGGTGTGTCATTATCAGTATTCTATTTTTTAGTTAGTTTCTAATATAGTGGGAAGATCAATTCACGTTCTCCATTTACTCTACAAACTTCCTTAATAGGAGTAATAGAGAGTTATCTTAAGTGATTTTCATTGGATACAATTCATCTTAGTTATATTTTCCTAACCAAACATCCTCGCACATAGAGTGTGAAGGACACTTATTTCGAAAGTATCTTCATTGATTAATGAAATTATAGGGTAAAGTAGCATAATTATGAGATTATAACACCATTTGTCACGCTTATTTTAAAATTTTAAAGAAATTTTAGAGTGATATAAATTTTTATAAGGTTAAATATTTATAAATTTAGATTTTTTTATTTTTTTATTTCACATGGTTACTTTATGGTCACTACATATTTTGGTAAACCAATAATATTTGAGGACCCTATTGTTGGGCTCCTTCGATATAGGGTTTAATGCACAAAGCATAGTGAAAAAAATGTAGGTACCCATACAAAATGAAATATTAACTAATTTTTAAATGTCTATGTTTAGTGTGTATGATTAATTCATAGGTAAATTCAAACCATGTGAGTCATACTAAAGTCACCCAAAATACATTTCTCAAAAGGATATCTATTGCATGATCTATGAATGGTAAATGGAAACCATGATGAAATTTTTTTGATAGTGATATAAATGATTGAAGAGGAATTTTTTTGGATTTATATATAGTTTTATAAATTTTTAACCAAATCATTCCCATTTTTAATGGGTTTTTGGTAAAGCCAGTATAGATGGAACACACTATGACAAACCATGTGGCCAAACCATGCAAGTTTATTTAGTTTAAATTTTTTGTTTTCACAATTTTCCACAGAATTGAATTAATTGGTTTCCACAATTTTTCTCCTCCTCCCAATATTTGACTATTGTATGGAACATCAGAGGATTTATCCTCCACCCTATGGAAATTTCAAGCCCCCTTTTCACTGATTTCTTGTGGAATTCTTATGGTAAATCCCTCCCTTACTTTTCATTATCCTTATTTCTTGATTTTTCTCTTGTTTTCTCTTCATATTGAAACATAAAACGTATTTTGGGCCAAATGTGGTTATAGAGGGTAGATTCATTATGAGTTTCACATGCCATTTATATTATTATTTGTGTATTAACCATTGATGGAGATCTATTCTTACTTATTTCGTATGTTTTACTATTGATTCAAGATATTTATTTTTTGTGATTTTGATTTATTTGGGTATCTACATTTATGATTTATCATTTTAAAAGAACAAATTCTATAATTATAATGATCTATATGATAGATATAAAATGATTTAAAATTGTTTCATGTTAAATTATCACTCATAGTAAAGGTTTTTGTTGGGTTTTAAATGTTATTTGAGATGTTTAGAGATGGTGGAAAATTATAAAAATGTATTACTTAATGTTTTATGGAAAGTAATTTATTTGAGCCTATTTGGGTCATGGGATAAATTAATGTCTATGTTTAATATTTTAGGATGATTTTTTAAAATAATAGTTGATCTTTGAGTTAATGATAATATTTTATCGAATCGGCCACTATAGATTTGAAAAAATAAAAATTCACAAATTCATATATATAACACTACTAGAAATCCAGCATTTTCCAACGGTTTAGAACCGTTGGGAAAGGCTGCAAAACCGTTGGTATATGTTATACCAATGGTTCTGCAAACCGTGGGGAAGTAAGCCGTTGGGAAAGGCTTTTCCCAACGGTTTACATAGAACCGTTGGGATAGGTTAGAAAAAATCAACCTATCCCAACGGTTTGGCCCGTTGGGAAATCAACAGACAATTTTCATTCCCAATAGTTTGTAAACCGTTGGGAACGGTTTTTACCAATAGTTTCATGAACCGTTGGTAAAAACAACCATGCAACAGGGTATCCCAATGGTTTCAAACCATTGGGATAGGGTGTTTTTACCAACGGTTCCTTGAACCGTTGGTAAAAACAGCTATATAGAGCCTATGCCAACGGTTTGAAAACCGTTGGCATAGGCTTTACTGTGAAAATTGCACAGCAGCCTGCAATTTGCACAGCAGGTCTGGTTTTTGGGCATTCACCCTCGGTTTCAATTCAATTTTCAATCCAATTATTCCCTCATTTTCAATTCATTTTTCAATCCAATTATTGTACCTATAACACATATAATGCATACATATAGAGAACAAACCAACACATACAAATAATGAAAACCAACCAACCAACACATATAATGCATCCTGAAAATATATACATCCATAATTAAAGTAGAATTCATAACATAATTATAAACATACATAATTCATTTAGAATTCATTTTAAAATTTAGATGACAATCATATGTGGAATCCGGAATTCAATTCATAATTTGATTAGTTTTTCATATACCATATATTTTTAATATAAATGATATCCATTTTAAACAAAATACATACATCTGGAATGATACCGGTCACACTATTCCTCGGATTGAGGCGAGGTTAACTCATACACGTCACAAATGACTCATTGATCGTTGTCCTAAAGTATCAACATATTCCGAAATCGTTTGGTCGGTTTTCCGTATGTCAGTTGTTGTTTTCACTTAAAATGAAGTGTTTTTTAAATAAAAGAGAGACACTTTGAATGGTGTCGGCCACACCGCGCCTCGTATTGAGGCGGGGTTAACTCGTACACATCACAAATGACCCATGGATTGTTGTGCTAAAATATAAACACAATGAGAATGCGTTTGGTTGGTTTTCCGTATGAATTTAAAATGATGTCCATTATAAACAAAATACATACTCCTGAAGTGATACCGGCCACACCGCACCTCAGATTGAGGTGGGGTTGACTCGTACACGTCACATTTGACCCATGGATCGTTGTGCTAAAGTATCGACACAATCCGAATACGTTTGGTCAGTTTTCCGTACGTCAGTTGATGTTTTTCACTTAAAATGACGTCCTTTTGAAACAAAAGACGGACACTATGAGTGGTGCCGACCACACCACATCTCCAATTGAGGCGTGGTTGATTTTTACACGTCACATATGACCCATGGATCATTCTCCTAAAGTTTAAATGGAAACCGAATGCGTTTGGTCAGTTTTCTGTATGTACTTAAAATGTTGTCCATTTTAAACAAAAGAGTGACACTTAGACTAATCCTGACCACACCACGACTCAGATTCATCCCGGGTTGGCTCGTACATGTCACATATGACCCATGGATCGTTGTGATAAAGTATCAAAAGATTACGAATGCGTTTGGTCGGTTTTGCGTATGCCAGTTGTTCTTTTCATTTATAATCATGTCCATTTTAAACAAAAGAGACAGAGTTAGAGCGGTGTCGTCCACACCGCGTCTCGGATTAAGACGGGGTTGACTTGTACATGTCACATATGACTCATGGATCGTTTTTCTAAAGTATCGATAGAATCCGAATGCATTTGGTCGTTCTTCCGTATGTCAGTTGATGCCTTTCACTTAAAATGACGTCCTTTTGAAACAAAAGACGGACACTTTGAGTGGTGTCAGCCGCACCGCATGTCGGATTGAAGCAGGGATGATTCGTACACGTCACATATGACCCATGGATCGTTCTCCTAAAGTTTCAACGGAAATCGAATCCGTTTGGTCATTTTTCCGTATGTACTTAAAATGGTGTCCATTTTAAACAAAAGAGAGTCACTTAGACATATCCTGGCCACACCGCGACTCAGATTCATCTCGGGTTGGCTCGTACACGTCACATATGACCCATGGATTGTTGGGATAAATTATCAATAGATTTGGAATGCGTTTGGTCGGTTTTCCGTATGTCAGTTGATGCTTTTCACTTAAAATGATGTCCTTTTAAACAAAAGACAGACACTTTGAGTGGTGCCGGCCACACCACGTCTCCGGATTGAGCTGAAACCACCGTGCAACATTCTAATTATTATTCGTGACGTGTACGTGCAGACGGCACGTCAATCGGACGTGCGGTTTGCGCGGTAAGACTCAATATTCGTGTTTTAAGTGATGCACACGCTTCTTAAACGCGCGTGAGGGGGGTCCAAACGGGCCGAACGAAGTCGGAATGGCCTGAAATCAGAAGAAAAATACAGGAGAGTGATTTATGAAGTGGTCGAGCAGACGGTACATCAATCGGACGTGCCGTGTGCCCGCGGTGACCGACAACGCAGTTCTGGGGTCAAAAACGGGCAAAACGGGCGTCCAACGGTCAAATTCATAGCGGACATCCTCGGATTGAGCTGAAACCACCGTTCAACATTCTAATTATTATTCGTGACGTGTACGCGCAGACAGCACATCAATCGGACGTGTGGTTTGCGCGGTATGGCTCAATATTCGTATTTTAAGTGATGCGTGCGCTTCGTAAACGCGCGTGAGGGGGGTCCAAATGGGACAAATGAAATCGGAATGTCTTGAAATCAGACGAAAGATACAGGTGAGTGATTTCTGAAGTGGTCGAGCAGACAGCACGTCAATTGGACGTGCCATGTGCACGCGGTGACCGACAACGAAGTTCTGGTGTCATAAACAGCCAAAACGGGCGTCAAACGGTCAAATTCATAGCAGACGACCTCGGATTGAGCTGAAACCACCGTGAAACATTCTCATTATTATTCTTGATGTGTACGCGTAGACGGAACATCAATCGGACGTGCGGTTTGCGCGGTACGGCTCAATATTCATGTTTTAAGTGATGCGCATGCTTTGTAAACGCGCGTGAGGGTGGTCCAAACGGGCCGAACGATTTTGGAATGGCCTGAAATCCGACGAAAAATACAGGTGAGTGATTTATGAAGTGGTCGGGCAGACAGCACGTCAATCGGACGTTCCGTGTGCCCGCGGTGATCGACAACGCAATTCTGGTGTCATAAACGGCCAAAACGGGCGTCAAACGGTCAATTTCATAGCGGACGACCTCGGATTGACCTGAAAACACCTTGAAACATTCTAATTATTATTTTTGATGTGTACGCGTAGACGGAACGCCAATCGGACGTGCGGTTTGCGCGGTACGACTCAATATTCGTGTTTTAAGTGATGTGCGTGCTTCGTAAACGCGCGTGAGGGGGGTCCAAACAGGCCGGACGAAGTCGGAATGGCCTAAAATCAGACGACAAATACGGGTGAGTGATTTCTGAAGTGGTCGAGAAGACGGCACATCAATCGGACGTGTCGTGTGCCCGCGTTGACCGAAAACGCAGTTCTGGTGTCATAAACGGCCAAAACGGGCGTCCAACGGTCAAATTCATAGCGGACGACCTCATATTGAGCTGAAACCACCGTGTAACATTCTAATTATTATTCGTGATGTGTAAGCGCAGACGGAACGTCAATCGGACGTGCGGTTTGCGCGGTACGGATCAATATTCGTATTTTAAGTGATGCACGCGCTTCGTAAACGCGCGTGAGGGGGGTCCAAACAGGCCGAACGAAGTCGGAATGACCTGAAATCAGACGAAAAATATGGGTGCGTGATTTCTGAAGTGGGCGAGCAGACGGCACGTCAATTGGACGTGTCATGTGCCCGCGGTGACCGACAACGCAGTTCTGGTGTCATAAACGGCCAAAACGGGCGTCAAACGGTCAATTTCATAGCGGACGACCTCGGATTGACCTGAAAACACCTTGAAACATTCTAATTATTATTTTTGATGTGTACGCATAGACGGAACGCCAATCGGACGTGCGGTTTGCGCGGTACGGCTCAATATTCGTGTTTTAAGTGATGCGCGTGCTTCGTAAACGCGCGTGAGGGGGGTCCAAACAGGCCGGACGAAGTCGGAATGGCCTAAAATCAGACGACAAATACGGGTGAGTGATTTCTGAAGTGGTCGAGAAGACGGAACATCAATCGGACGTGTCGTGTGCCCGCGTTGACCGAAAACGCAGTTCTGGTGTCATAAACGGCCAAAACGGGCGTCCAATGGTCAAATTCATAGCGGACGACCTCATATTGAGCTGAAACCACCGTGTAACATTCTAATTATTATTCGTGATGTGTAAGCGCAGACGGCACGTCAATCGGACGTGCGGTTTGCGCGGTACGGATCAATATTCGTATTTTAAGTGATGCACGCGCTTCGTAAACGCGCGTGAGGGGGGTCCAAACAGGCCGAACGAAGTCGGAATGACCTGAAATCAGACGAAAAATATGGGTGCGTGATTTCTGAAGTGGTCGAGCAGACGGCACGTCAATTGGACGTGTCATGTGCCCGCAGTGACCGACAACGCAGTTCTGGTGTCATAAACGGCCAAAACGGGCGTCCAACGTTCAAATTCATAGCAGACGATCTCAGATTGAGGTGAAACCACCGTGCAACATTCTAATTATTATTCTTGATGTGTACTCGTAGACGGTACGTCAATCAGACGTGCGGTTTGCGCGGTACGACTCAATATTCGTATTTCAAGTGATGCACGCGCTTCGTAAACGCGTGTGAGGGGGGTCCAAATGGGCCGAACGAAGTCGGAATGACATGAAATCAGACAAAAAATACGGGTGAGTGATTTCTGAAGTGGTCGAGTAGACAGAACGTCAATTGGACGTGCCGTGTGCCCGCAGTGACCGACAACGCAGTTCTGGTGTCAAAAACGGCCAAAACGGGCGTCAAACGGTCAAATTCATAGCGGACGACCTCAGATTGAGCTGAAACCACTGTGAAACATTCTAATTATTATTCGTGACGTGTACGCATAGACGGCACGTCAATCGGACGTGCGGTTTGCGCGGTACGACTCAATATTCCTCTTTTAAGTGATGCGCGCGCTTCGTAAACGCGCGTGAGGGTGGTCCAAACGGGCCGAACGATTTCGGAATGGCCTGAAATCAGACGAAAAATACGGGTGAGTGATTTATGAAGTGGTCTACCAAATGGCACATCAATCGGACGTGCCGTGGGCCCGCGGTGACTGACAACGCAGTTCTGGTGTCATAAACGGCCAAAACGGGCGTCCAACGGTCAAAAATATAGCGGACGACCTCAGATTGACCTGAAACCACCATGCAACATTCTAATTATTATTCGTGACATGTACGCGCAGACGGCACGTCAATCGGACATGCGTTTTGCGTGGTACGGCTCAATATTCGTGTTTTAAGTGTTGCGTGTGCTTCGTAAATGCGCGTGAGGGGGATCCAAACGGGCCGAACAAAGTCGGAATGGCCTGACATCAGACGACAAATACGGGACAATGATTTCTGAAGTGTTCGAGCAGACGGCACGTCAATCGGACGTGCCGTGTGCCCGCGGTGACCGACAATGCAGTTCTGGTGTCATAAACGGCCAAAACGGGCGTCCAACGGTCAAATTCATATCGGACGACCTCAGATTGAGCTGAAACAACCGTGCAACATTCTAATTATTATTCGTGACGTGTACCCATAGACGGCACATCAATCTGTCGTGCGGTTTGCGCGGTATAGCTCAATATTCATGTTTTAAGTGATGCGCGCGCTTCGTAAACGCGCGTGAGGGTGGTCCAAACGGGCCGAACGATTTCGGAATGTCCTAAAATCAGACGACAAATACGGGTGAGTGATTTATGAAGTTGTCGAGCAGAAGGCACGTCAATCGGACATGTCGTGTGCCCGCGGTGACCGACAACGCAGTTCTGGTGTCATAAACGGCCGAAACGGGCGTCAAACGGTCAAATTCATAGCGGACGACCTCGGATTGACCAGAAACCACCGTGAAACATTCTAATTATTATTATTGACGTGTGAGAGCAGACGGAGCGTCAATCGGACGTGCGGTTTGCGCGGTACGGCTCAATATTCGTGTTTTAAGTGATGCGCGCGCTTCGTAAACGCGCGTGAGGGGGTCCAAACGGGCCGAACAAAGTCAGAATGGCCTGAAATCAGACGACAAATACGGGACAATGATTTCTGAAGTGGTCGAGTAGAGGGCACGCCAATCGGACATTCCGTGTGTCCGCGGTGACCGACAACGCAGTTCTGGTGTCATAAACGGCCAAAATACTGTCCATTTTAAACAAAATGGAGACACTTTGAGTGGCGTCGGCCACACCGTGCTTCAGATTGTGGTGGCGTTGACTCGTACACGTCACATATGACCCATGAATCGTTCTCCTAAAGTTTCAACCGAAACCGAATGCGTTTGGTCTGTTTTCCATATGTCATTTTTTGTTTTCACTAAAAATGAAGTCCATTTTAAACAAAATAAAGACACTTTGAGTGGTTTAGGCCACACCGCGCCTCGGATTGAGGTGGCGTTGACTCGTACACGTCACATATGACCCATGGATCGTTCTCCTAAAGTTTCAACAGAAACCGAATGAGTTTGGTCGGTTTTCCGTATGTCATTTTTTGTTTTCACTAAAAATGAAGTCCATTTTAAACAAAATAGAGACACTTTGAGTGGTGTCAGCCACACCGTGCCTCGAATTGAGGTGGCGTTGACTCGTACACGTCACATATGACCCATGGATCGTTCTCCTAACGTTCCAACAGAAACCGAATTTGTTTGGTCAGTTTTCCGTATGTCATTTTTTGTTTTCACTAAAAATGAAGTCCATTTTAAACAAAATAGGGACACTTTCAGTGGTGTCGGCCACACCACACCTCGGATTGAGGTGGCGTTGACTCGTACACGTCACATATGACCCATGTATCATTCTCCTAAATTTTCAACAGAAATCAAATGCGTTTGGTCAGTTTTCCGTATGTACTTAAAATACTGTCCATTTTAAACAAAAGAAAGTCACATAGAGTGGTCCCGACCACACCGCATCTCGGATTTAGGCGGGGTTGAATCTTACACTTCTCAAATGACCCATGGATCGTTGTCTTAAAATATCAACACAATCCGAATGCGTTTGTCCGGTTTTCCGTATGCCAGTTGATGTTTTTCACTTAAAATGATGTCCTTTTGAAACAAAAGACATACACTTTGATTTGTTCCGACTGCACCGTGCCTCGGATTGAGGCGGGGTTGATTCGTACACGTCACATATGACCCATGGATCGTTATCCTAAATCATCAACACATTTCGAATGCGTTTGGTCAGTTTTTCGTGGGTGTCCGGGGGGCTGTCCGGGGACCAAGGAGGAGGGTGGGGGGGCTGTGCGGGGTCTGTCCGGGGGTGTTTGGGGGTTGTTCAGGGGGTTGTCCGGGGTTGTTCAGGGGGCTGTCCGGGGGTTGTTAAGGGGGTTGCTCAGGAGTTGTTCAGGGGTTGTTCAGGGGGTTGTCCGGGGTTGTTTAGGGGGCTGCCCGGGGGGTGTTTGGGGGGTTGTCCGGGGTCCAAGGGGGAGGGTGGGGGGGTTGTCTGAGGGGCTGTCCGGGGGGCTATCCGGGGTCCAGGGTGGAGGGTTGGGGGCTGTACGGGGGACTATCTGGGGGGCTGACCGTGGGGCTGTTCGGGGGGTGTTTGGGGGGTGTTCAGGGTCCATGGGGGAGGGGGGGTTGTCCAGGGTCCAAGAATGAGGGGGGTTGTCCAGGGAGTTCACAAACACACAACCACTAAAAGACAACAACATCCATAAAAACAGACAGTATATAAAAATAACTCAACTCCAATACTATACTACGAGTCTAGATAAAACCAACTACTAGAATAGATTAAACATCAAATCTCATTAATATAAGTCAAAAATGTAACGGATCAATATGTCCCACATCAGCATCACCATCACCACCATCATCGTCATCCCCCTCGTCATCGTCCTCCTCATCATCCTCACCCTCCACACAGCCTTCCTCCTCGCCTTCGCCCTCCTCCTCGCCCTCCTCATCTCCCTCCTCTTCTGCATCAGACTCCTCGCCATCATCATAATCAAGCTGAACATCGGCCTGACCACCACTGGAACTGCCACCTGGTGCACCATATATAGAATGTATCGACGAAATGTATTCATCAATCACTGGGTTGGCCTCTGCTGGAAGTGTTGGACGTAGAACTTCAATAAATTTCATAAATGCACTGTTTGCCCTAGCAGACTGTTCTGCCGTCTCTGTGGCCCTTTTCTCAGCCTGTTCTGCCTGTACCCTAACTTGCTACAGCTCGGTGGCACTACTACTCGTACCTGAGGCAGGACAATACCTCATCGGGGCTATCCTAGTTCGGCAGCGTACTCTGCCAGAATGATCCTCTCCCAACACCTGATGTAAGTGATCAGATGGCCCAAAATTGTCTGCTTCCTGGGCATCGGGGGCCTCTAAAGCATCCCGTTACAAATATAAATATATTATTAATTTACGAAATAGATATTAAAATATAAAATCAAAAGATTAAAACTTACAATCTGCTGCTGAGTCGCTTCGTTGACAACACTTCCATCCTTTTTTCATCTACTCGAGCAAAACAGTTTTTCTCGAGGCACACGTCCTTCAATATTTTGTACTTTCCTCTAGAATGACATTGAAAACAAAAGTTATATAAAAACTTTAGAAAATGATTAAATAATTGAGGAAAAAAAAGAAAATGTAAGTCGTAAAGAAAACTTATAAACAATTGTCATACCTGCTGCCTCTCATGATCCGGCATCGTCGTGCGTCCTAGTGTATGGAGGTATTTTTTTGCATCAATGTTTTTTTATTTTTTCTAGATTATTCCTAAATGAAATTCGATAATGAAAAGGATAATATTAATGCAAAACTTGAAAGTTATTATTTAAAAACCTCAAATGTAATTCATACCTTAATCTGGGTACTCGTCCAATGAGTAATCATCTGACGATACTGCTCTATAGGAAAATCATCCACAACTGGTACCGCCTCTAACTCAATGCCAACTCTAGCACACCAGCCAATATAAATCTCATGCTTGTAGGCTCTCCAAAGCTCGCCTAAATCCTTTAGACGTTCCAGTCGTGCACCCTCACCATCAGGAAAATTAAATCGAAGCTGAAATCAAAATATTAATTCATATAAATACAAAAATAATTCATGGCATTAAATACAACAGATTTTTTTACCCATATCTCTGCCCAAGCTCTATCTTTGACCTCATGTGGAAAATGTCTCCACGACAGCGGGCTGACGGGAATGATGTCGGAGTATTTGGCAAGCATCACCAGAAAACTCCGACATTGCTGCCCTGTTTTCTCAACCATCTGATTGTATTCATTATATTCCACCATAACCTGTGTGCGACGGTTCCACACTGAACGCATGCGTGTACGGCCCCGCCCCTGCCTCCTGTCAGTAGATGTATCTGTCATGAAAGAAAAACAAATATTTTATCAAAAAATGTTATAATGAAAATAAATATTGCTATAAAAATTTGTTAGGGTTTTATAAATATACCTGCGCTAGTCTGATCAATGGGTGGTGTCGGATCCACAGAACCTGATGGAACACCCTCTGGTGGAACAGGAGTCGAAGATGATGGAATATAAAAGCTCGGAGAGACAGAAGTAGAAGGAAAAGAATATGGAACAGCTGTATGACCTGATGCTGAATGGGGAGTGGGAATCATCATGAGATGTGAAAATGATGGGGCAGAAGATGCAGAAGGTAGCGAAAACATGGGAGGCCTAAATACCTCGTGTGTCCCTAACGGCACACCGGGATCAGAATGTGGAAAGGCTGAAATGTCAGTGGGAGGGGCAGGGTCTAGTCGGGAATGCGCAGCTCTACGTCCACCTCTGGTACGAACCCTCCTCATACCACCGGCCTGAGTACTAGGACCGGTACTAGGCTCCTCGTCGAATAACTGTCGACGTAATGGTGGATCCTACAAAAATGTTTTCAAAAAAAATTAATCACATTACATTATATATTCTGTAAATATATATATATATATATATTTGAAATAAAGTAGTCACTGTAGGCACTAATAGTGGAATGCCCATCTCCTCCATCCGACGATTGTTCTCCGCCATTTTTTTTCTTCGTCTCTCTTCAATTGGCTTCATTTCCTGCATATGAAAACAAATATGTAATTAATTAGAAAAAGAAAATTAATGTGTAAACCAAAAAACTAAATATATTAGGGAATGAGGGGATTCATTGGTAATTTAGCTATCAATTGTTTTAGAAGAGCTTGAATGAATTTAATAAAACATACAAGTTTTAATGTTCACCAAGTTAGAAATATTTTTTGATTTGGTTTGAATACAGTTCAATTCAAAATTAGAAAATGCAATTCAAATAAAACAGAAACCAATAAACATTGAAAATTCACATAACGGTCAAGTCAGCTAAAAGATATTTGTGATCAATACTAAATGAATATGAATATTACCAACCTTAACAACCCAACTCGAGGTAAACCAAAAGAATTGAGAACATGGATGAATGATTCTATATATTTCGAACCACAACTTCAGGTTCACAATAAACTCTTAAAATTGAGCTATTGGAGTCATCAAAAGAAATAAATGGATTGGTTCCAATGGCAATAGGGATAGTGTCAATTCCATCATTAGCATCATCAAAAATATGTCTTGGAATTACTTCAACTATGACACCAAATTCAGGTTGAAGTTGATCTTTGACATAAAAAACTTGTTTAGCCATTGATGCCAACACATATGGTTCTTCGGTTGCAAGAGTACGGGTCATATTAATTACTCGAAATCCATAATCATCAATAAATGTGCCATATCTCGTCATCGAATCAAACCAATGGCATTTCATCATTGTGACTCGTCCAGGAGAGTAATAATCCAATATTATTATTTTCTCAACGACTCCATAATAACCCACATTTTCAAGTCACGGTCTACTATCTGATGCACTGGCATAACAATCTGTTGTGGCAGTAACCATAATACCATCATGTTGTGTTCTCATGTTTTTGGCTCATTCAGTGACAATAAATCTGTACCCATTGATAACAATTGATTTACAGTCACGAACCACGGTATTAGGACCAAAAGCCAAAGCTCTTATTTCCTCAGAGACAGAGTCAACAGACAAACTCAATACCTGCAATATAAATTACAGTTAAACTTAAGTAAATATTGAAATAATTAATTTAAACATTAGTATTTTTACCTTCAATTTTAACCAAGCAGAAAACTCTTTGCTATGAAAAGTCTATCTCCTTCTCAAAGATAAAGAACGATGCTTCCTATTTATCATTGTTTTATGTTCCCTGTAGATAAAAAAATATGAATAGTTTAACAGATATATATGTAAGATATACATATTCAATTTTGTTACCTGATATAGTCATCGAACAAATCACAGTTGAACAAAACTGTGTGATGTGCCATCTCCCTCTCTTCATGGCTTAATGTCTTCAATGTATATGATCCAGGAATTCCTCCTGTTTGAGGAAGTGATGGAAAACTGGGTTCAATTTTATTATATTGTTCTTCTTCATTTATCATTGGTCTGTTCATTCTTATAGTACGATCAGACAAATACATTGAACAGAAATCCATACATTCTTGAGCAATGTAACCGTTCACGATAGAACCTTCGAGATGATTCTTGTTTCGAACATAAGACTTTAATGTGAACATATTTCTTTCAGTTGGATACATCCAATGAAAAGAAACAGGTCCTCCGAGAAGTATTTTAGTTGGAATATGGACAGTCAGATGCAACATGCATGTGAAAAATGATGGGGGAAATATTTTCTCCACCTCACACAAAATTAATGGTGCATCTGTCAACATTTTTTTCAAGAAAGACTTGGACAACTTCTTAGCACAAAGATCTCTAAACAAATGGCACAACCGAATAACACCCACCCTTACATTATTGGACAAAAGATGACGGATTGATATTGGAAGCAACTCATGCAGTAGAACGTGATAATCATGAGTCTTCAAAGATTTTAGCTTCAACTCTCTTCTGTTGACCCGTTTAGATATGTTGCTTGAATAGACATCAGGAACTCTAATAGTCTCTAATACTTCCAAAAATTGTTTTTTTCAGTAGGTGTCATCACATAAGAAGCACATGGAAGTTTCCATTTATTTTCACTGATACGCACTGGATGTAATTCTGGTCTGATGCCCCAATCCACCAAGTCACGTCGAGATTGTAAATCATCTTTTGTCTTCCCCTTGACATTTAGAAGAACTGAAAGCAACATTTCACATATATTCTTTTCAATATGAATTACATCTAAGAAATGACGTAGCAAATTGGTTGACCAATAAGGAAAATCAAAAAAGATACTCCTCTTCCTCCAATTGTAACATGTTTCTATGGAAACATTCTTTCTCTTTCCAGATTTCATTTGACCCTTCCCGAACGAAAAACTGAAATCTTTCAATTCATTAAGCACATCAGTTCCAGACATACGCTGAGGTGGATCATCGGTCTCTATATTATTATCAAATCTTCGACGATTCATTCTATATGGATGATCCTTTGGCAAAAATCGTCGATGTCCCATAAAACTGAAACTACAACGATGTTTCAGTCTTCTGGATCGTGTATTCTTCATACAAACTGGACATGAATGTTTTCCCTTCGTGCTCCATCCAGACATCATTGCATAAGCTGGAAAATCATTGATCGTCCACATAAGCGCAACACGTATCTGAAATATGTCTTTCGAACATGCATCGTATGTGCGCTCACCCACATCCCAAAGAAGTTTCAACTCTTTTATTAAAGGTTGCATGTATAAATCAATATCTATGCCGGGATCAGAAGGACCAGATATGAGTATACTCATGAAAGTGAATGATTTTTTCATACACAACCATGGGGGAATATTATAAATGTGTATAAAAACTGGCCATGTGCTGTGCGAAGTAAGCATCTACCCAAACGGATTAAAACCGTCACATGAAAGACCCAGCCTCACATTACACACGTCAGCTGCAAAATCAGGATGTCGAGCATCAAATCGCTGCCATGCAAATCCATCTGCAGGATGAACCAACTCATCATTAGTCTTCTTTCTCTCGGTATCATGCCATCTCATTTTTATTGATATGTCATCAGACATAAAAAGATTCTGGAGTTTGGGGATCAATGGAAAGTACCACATTACTTTCTGTGGAACGCGGGATGGTGTTCCATCAGATTTTGACTTCCAGCGGGATGTGCCACATTTTATACATCATTTCGTTCAGCGGTTTCTTCCCAGAATAAACTGCAATCTTTCGGGCAAGCATGAATTTTGTTTCTGGAAAATCCATGTTCTTCAACTAACTTCCATGCCATATAGTGGTTTGAGGGAATATCTGCATCATCTGGAAGTAAATCCTTCAAGAGGGTAAGAATGTAATTTATTGCTGTATTAGAAATCCCATACATAGTTTTTCCATGAAACAATCAGATTAAAAATTCCAGCTTTTTCATTTTATCGCATTGTCGATATACTGGAGTCATGGCAGCATCATTCAATTTTTTCACCCTATCAATATCATCATTTTCACTAGATGCATCAGTTTTCCTCATATCGACATCTTCTTGAGTCGAAATCCTTTCTTTTTAATGATGACGAATAAACGGAAACCGATCATCTAACAAATTCTCCATTCCAGTCCATTCATTTCGATCATCACCAATTTGAGATTTCATTTTCTCCCCATTGTGATACCACAAAAAGTAGTTTGCTTGAAAACCATTTTTGGTTATGTGGTAGCTGACTTCTTCACGACTCAACCAAGGTCTACCAACACAATTGGAACATGGGAAGTGTATGCGACCACGATCTGAAGCATTGTGAAATGAAAAATCTATAAAGCTCTCCAAATTGTTTTGAAAATCGCTTGAGATACGATCGGTTTCATACATCCAACTTCTGTCCATTCTGTAAAAAAATTCATATAAGTCATTTTGTCATAAACAATTCAATAGGATTGAACGTTAATAGAAAATACATTTAAGTAAACGATAAAGGAAGAAAATAATCATGGTATCAACTACACATGTGAAAAAAACATACTAATGTGTTATAGAAAAAATGTAAAACCAACAAGAACTTAATGTGTTATCACATCAGATCATGCCTCATCCCATAACCATATTAGTAGGGTACCCTCGTGGACAGCCCCGCCCACCCCCGTGGACAACGCACCCACCCCCGTGGACACCCCCTACCCCCTAGACAGCCCAACCACCCCCATGGACAGCCCACCCACCCCCTCGACACCCCTTCTACCTATGGACAGCCCCCCACCCCCTTCGATAGCCCGCCAACCCCCCTGGACACCCCTACCCCCTGTGGCCAGCCCACCCACCCCCCTGGATAGCCCGCCCACCCCTCCTTGACAGCCCGACCACCCCCGTGGACAGCCCGTCCACCCTTGTGGACAGCCCGCCCACCCCCGTACCCCCCTGGACACCCTGTACCCCCCGGGATAGCCCCGCCCACCCTCCCAAACAGCCCACACCCCCCTCCCCTGCAACCCCACCACCACCACCTAGACATACCAACCCCCCTGGACACCCCACACACCCCTCCCCCACCAGGACACCCCACCCAGACCCCCAGGACAGCCCACACCGCCTGGACAGCCCCGCCCACCCCCGTGGACAGCCTTTCCCACCCCCGTGGACAGCCCCGCCCACCCCCATGGACAACCCACCCACCCCTGTGGACGCCCCCTACCCCCTAGACAGCCCAACCACCCCCTTGGACAGCCCACCCACCCCCCTCGACACCCCTTCTCCATATGGACAGCCCCCACCCCCTTGGATAGGCCGCCCACCCCCCTGGACACCCCTACCCCCTGTGGCCAGCCCACCCACCCCCCCTGGACCGCCCGCCCACCCCTCCTTGACAGCCCGACCACCCCCGTGGACAGCCCGTCCACCCCCGTGGACAGCCCGTCCACCCCCGTGGATAGCCTGTCCACCCTTGTGGACAGCCCGCCCACCCCCGTACCCCCCTGGACACCACGTACCCCCTGGATATCCTCGCCCACCCTCCCAAACAGCCCACACCCCCTTCCCTGCAACCCCACCACCACCACCTAGACATACCACCCCACTTGGACACCCCACACACCCCTCCCCCACCAGGACACCCCCCCCAGGATAGCCCACACCCCCTAGATAGCCCCGCCCACCCCCGTGGACACCCCCTACCCCCTAGACAGCCCAACCACCCCCGTGGACAGCCCACCCACCCCCCTCGACAACCGTTCTCCCTATGGACAGCCCCCACCCCCTTGGATAGCCCGCCCACCCCCCTGGACACCCCTACCCCCCCCCCCCCCCCCCGTGGCCAGCCCACCCACCCCCCTGAACAGCCCGCCCACCCCTCCTTGACAGCTCGGCCACCCCCGTGGACAGCCCATCCACCCTTGTGGACAGCCCGCCCACCCCCGTACCCCCCTGGACACCCCGTACCCCCCCTGGATAGCCCCTCCCACCCTCCCAAATATCCCACACCCCCCTCCCCTGCAACCCCACCACCACCACCTAGACATACCACCCCTGGAATGTGTAGAAATAACATAAAAATACATGATATATAGATAGCACAAAATACTCAACCTATGGGTTCACATTAACTACATAATCACACACTTCACTACTACCATAAAACACATAAACCACACCACCACCACACAAGACGCATAAAATTTCTCACATTCATTTATAAGCCACTTCATTCACACTTACATTTTCCATTCATTTAATGTTAAATTAATTAAATCCATTTACCACACATCCATTTCTATTCCATCTAATTTATTTAATATCTTGTTTTTTTTAATAGCATAATTAATTCCATAGATAACCAGGAAACTAATAAAACCACCACACAACAACTCAACATCTCACAATATCCATCGACACCATGTTACATCGACCAACCATCTCACCAAAATAACCACATATCACAATAAAAATATTGCACATCACAAACCACTGCACAACCAAAACCACCTCACCACATTATACACCACAACTTCATCACACAACACCTCCACACGACACAACACCACCACACATCATCACTATCATACAACTTCACATGACACATCCATGCCCACTAACCATCACATTACAACCCCACATATCACAAAGCCCAACTGGTCACCTCAATCCCCATAAAACATCCTACAACATACAATGAAACACAACAAAAAACCTCTCATAGAGGCAACATACCCCAACTTCCACAATTTATTTATTCAAAGTCTTTTATTACATTACCCCTTTATTTAGCATGGACATTATAACACAACTGATATTCCAGGGGAAACTAATTAATTAACAAAATATTTATTCATTTCCCTATTTTACACAGTGAAATCACATCAAAATCCAAACTTAAAACTAAAATATTATATCAATAACAATAAAAACAAGGTACTATATGTGTATAAAGAAAAAATTACTTGATTTGAGATGATTCAAATGGGTTTTCACCTATTCGGATGGGGGATTTGGAGAGTAGCAGAGAGCTTGAGGTGGATTGATAACTTAAAACTAAAATACTAAAGCAATAACAATAGAAATAAGGAAGTATATGTGTATAAATGAAAAGATACCTGATTTCAGATGGGTTTTACCTCTTCGGATAGGGGATTTTGCGAGAGGAGAGCGGTGGAGCGGCTGAAATTAGATTTCTGTACGAATGGGGGAGAGCAGCCCCGCGGCTGGATTTGGGGGAAATAATTCCCAACGGTTTTTAAGAACCGTTGGGAAAGAGATGCTGAGGACCCCTTTACCAACGGTTTGAGGAAACCGTTGGCAAAGGGGTGACCCTTTCCCAATGGTTCAAGAGAACCGTTGGAAAATGGTGATTAACACACCACTTTACCAACGGTTTCTTCAAACCGTTGGCAAAGGGGTGGCTTTTTCCAACGGTTTCAATGAACCGTTGGGAAAGGCTTTCTTAATCCTTCAAGCCCAACGGTTTTAGAAAACCGCTGGTAAACACCCATTGGGAAAAACAGCATTTCCAGAAGTGTAAGTAATGAAACACCTATAGAAAAGAATCAATGGTAATAAACCTATAAAGTTATCTTTTTTTATCACTATAAAATTCATTTATCTCTATACCTATGTCCAGAAAAAATGGTATATACAAGCATGAATTTTTATATGATCCCTTTGTCCAAAACATTGAGTTTCTATGGGATATAGAGTATGTCCATACCATTTATCCTCCTCATAAATTATAGATTTTTTAGTTTGAAATTACTAGTCCAATGAATACTACACATCTCATTCACCTTTATTGATGGTAACATCACATTCACCTTGACTGAATAAATAATAACATCATATTTACTGTCTAGGGATGGTTTTATGCTTCTTTAGTCTATCTCAATCAAGGGAACATATCTCATACTCAACATATCAGTTGAAAAATCCCATATTTGTTATTCTCCAAGTAATGACATGTTAAAATCTGAACCCAACCACACCAAATTATCTAATATTAATGGATTTTTTATGAAATTTATAAATATATAAAAGATATAATGCTTGGAATCTTGAAAACATTAGGTATCAGTGACTAAATATATAAACAATGAACCCCTAGTATAATATGGAATATAACACTCCACATGGTATACATTATGGGTTATTAAGAACCCAAAAAATTTTCTTTGCCTAATGAGTTTGTTTTTTATCCCAATATAAGAATAATAATATAGTTAACCTTAATATTTTGCTGTAATATATAATTCTCCATGATGAACATTAGTTAGGGATAACTAAAAATCATAATTTAAGTGGTAAAGTATTATTCCAATTCATAATATATATATAGAAAATTTTAATAAAAAATAAGGTAGATATTACCTATCATATAACTTGATACACTTTATATAGTTAAAATAATTTAAGAATCAATAAAAAATAATATATAAGATCTTTTCTAACAAATTATATTGGATTTAATTCCACAAAAATTATGTTTTCATTACTTTTAAGGGGTTTGTTAAAAAAATTACATCTCTATATAATTTATTCCACATGCCTATGTGACAAACTGATAAAAATCACCTACAAAATTCATTTTTGTGTAACATTATAAAGAATTTATTTAAATAATAATGAAACATAGGGATCATATTCTTAATGTATAACTTTTTTAATATTTATTTATAACTATTTAATTCAAAACATAAAATTTTACAATATTAATAACCTTTTCTCTATGTTATTACTATTTCTAATTTTATCATTGTTATCCTTAGATAATTATATAATTCTTTTATATCATTTTAGTAAAAAAGGTAACTTTTTTTTCTTTTCTTAACTAACCCATCCTTAAATATTTAAGGATATCAAGTGAAATTTATAAAAAACATTGACTGACATTATATTCTATTAACAATATTAAATGTTAGGAAATAAAAATTATTTCCTTATTGAAATAATTTAATTAATAAACTATTATTTCAAAATAAAATATTTTTTTCTTTGTGTTTTAGAGAATTTTCATGAAACTAATTTTATTTATTAAATTTATTACTGATGGTAGTGGGGTCAAATCTCTCATATTTTAACAAAAATATAAAATAAACAATTTTATATAGGTAAAATAACTTTGAACCTTTTATCCCATTATAACATGTTATACAATGCAATGAATCATATACCATATGTAATGAATCCATCATCTCATATTGTCTATAAAAACAACTTTTAAATAACCAACAAATCTTTTTTAAATAAGAGAAATGTGATAACTATACAAAACCTTAATATATATACATATATGCTTGATAATATTACATTTCATTCATATCCATAAATTGGTAACCCTTTTTTTATCACATGAATGAAAAATATCGTCCTTTGAAATTATTCTCCTGATTTAAAACTCCAATATATTTAAAAAAAATTAAATTATACATTAGGTATTATATTCCCTTCAAAAGAGGAGAATTTTTTTCTGGAACAATAGTACCTGACATTCACATTTCATGGAGTTTCTTAAACTCCTAATGTTATTTAACATAATTCTATCCCATTGAATCATAAAATCACATTACTGATAACACCATTAGGATTTAATAAAAAATGATTTATATTTAAAATTGGTATATTTTTCAAATGAAATTTGTTCTTACAATTTAATCATTTACCAATTTATACTACTAATATAGCAAAATAACCTTGACATCACATTCCCCATTTCAACTATTCTCACCAATTAATAAAATTGGGTAAAATTTTATTAAACTCATCACCATGATAAAACATTTACAAATACGAAAATTGAATGATTTCCAAAACCAGAACAAGAAATGAATAGAATGCATAGGTGAATCATTCATTCCTTCCCATGAGAATATATATTCAATTAGTGAATAAATTCAATAGAATTTAACTCCGTAAGGTGTTTTTCAAAAATAGGAAATAAATTTTTCATTATAAATTTTCATTTATTACCATTATAAATAAATTATTACAATAAGAATACATGTTCTTAGTGATGATATTAAAAATAAATATGATGATGATTCTAGTATTCTCTAAATTAGAAGATTTTAAAATATGAATATCACATTTTACATTCATTTAATAACGAATTTTATTAAATGTTATTCCACTAAAATAATGTTCCATTTTATAAATATATCTTATCTATTAATGGGAAATAATCCATATTTAGCTACAGTTTAGGCAACTTTATCTTTTATCTTATCGTGTAGATATTTAGGTAGACAATGATGTTAATCATATTATATTTCATCCTTGGATAGTAGAGATGAAAAATAAATTACTAATAAATTATATGAATAAAATAATATCTATTTATTTGGTAAAATAATTTTATTTGGTCATTGAAGAAAAGTTTAATCTATGGAAAACCCCATGAATAGGTAGTTTTTCATATTATAGATACTCATTACTTTTCTTCATTATAAAAGATAATCTAATAGAACCTGTTTTTATTATAAACTACTCGGTTGGATAATATGTGTATTGAAAAGTGTTCTCTTAAAAAGAAATATAAAATTTTGCATTTTAATTGGTATTTAATCTCACAATCTTATCTAATTATATTCTCTTTATGTATTCAAGATTTTAAGGATTTAGTTTGATATCCAATTCCTCATCCCAAATCAATATTTTCAAAAACATTGATATGTAACTCTTTACAAAAATCATAGGTTATGTTACCAAATTAAATTATAATATAAATATATTCTATTCAAGTCCATGAAGTAATTTCTAGGTGAGTGGATCGAAAATAATATGGGTGTGTTAACACCTATCATATGTTCTTATTCCTATCTAGATTACTACTGTTGAATAGGGTGTCCCACCCATGGTGCATTGGAGGATACTATAATGTAATAATTCTTATGGAGTGGGACATAACATTAAGATTTATAAAATTATATGATAACTATTGATATGGAAAAAATGGTGTAATACTGGTGACACAACGTGATGATAACTTCTCATTCGGGTGAAAACCATGTATTCATCCTTAAAGACAATAAGAATTCAGGCCACACATGTTCAATATACTATGCACCTCTAGACCATTAGGGTATTTATTTTAAAAAATAACAACTTTTATGCATTTAAATCTTTTTGGAGACGTAAGAGGCTTGACACATTGGGATTCCTGGATGTGTGTTTTTTTGTTGTTTCTTCCAACCCACTCAACCTTAAATAATATAATAATAATATAATAATATTTATAAATATCAAGTGTAATCTAATGAAGAAGTTACATGAATCCCTTTCATTAAAAGACTTAAATAATTTGAAATTAAAAATCCCTAGAAGTGTGCGATTATAGTTATAGATAAACAACCCCTCACTTCCCATGGAAAATCATAATCCACTAGGTCAATGAGGATTCTGACTCAAATTCCCTCGAATCAAGGATACATCAATAAATAGATATCTCAATTACATTATAATTTAAATAATTAATTTGAATAAACTATAATTAAACATTATATTCAATCTCATAACCTAATATTTGTCAAAGACGAAGTAGAATAAAATCAAATCAATTATCATACGTAACATTTATCCCCTTAGATGCAAGTATGACAACATAAAATTAATTTAACAACTTAAATTAAATAATACATCTACTCATAATATAAAAAATACAACTATGAATAATAAATAAGTTAATATCTTAAATAAATGAACAAATCATAAATTCAAACATGAGATAATATATTTATGAAAAAATCGTAAAAAAGGTAATTTATTAACACATTATATTTAAATCAATCATTATAGATAATATGTAATTAAATAGATATAAACATCTTATATTTACCTATAATATAAACTATTTAATATCCACTTTAATGAGGAATTTTTACATAAATATATGATATTAATTGGAATATAAATATATGATATTCCAATTATATTATGGAAATAACTTATATAAACTAAATATCACATATTAAATAATTTTCACACCTTTGATCATATCAATCATCAAAACTATTTTGGGTGGGACTGTAAAAGTTTCTCAAACAAGTCATATTCATTTAAATATTTTAAAATTAAAAAATATGCTCACATCATTATTAAAATAGAAACCCTTTTAATTATAGCCTTATTTTGTAATTTATAAACAAATTATAAATTACAATTATACTTTACATTTATGTTTTTTAATATATAAATTATATGTCATGAAATATAATTTTGAAAATGTATTTCATATCTATAATTAATATTTAGGGATATTTATTTAATAAATATTTAGTATTTTTTAAAAGAAATATAATGATTTTATTATTAATTAATCTATAAACTCTTATATAAATAAATAAATATCCCTAAAAACCATTCTATATAATTTATAAAATTTTCCTCAATTATAGAATTCAATTTAAAATTGAAAAGTTGAAAAAATTTCATTTTTTTAATCATATTAAATGACATATTATATCATATTGTGTGATTGGAAAACATCTACATGTGTAACCCCCCCCCCACCAACATCTAAAATCATAATTTATGATTTATAATCTATATTTTATTATAAAAAATAGGAATTTGGTTGGCTACGTATGATTAACTCAAACCACATGGGTTTGGGTATGAATAATATCAGAATCCATGGATTCATATCTTATGATAAACCTCTAGAAAAGATTAATCATGCACAAAAACGTCCCACATAAGAGTAACAAAAACACCTAAATCATGATAACAACTTTATAATATTATCTAAACAAGAGATGAATTACATAACATAAAACCATTGATACTCTCTATAACCACCTATAAGAGGCACATTTCATATCATTAAAGAAACACATGAATAACTATTTAGGATGAATGTGTGTGCTCTAAAACTATGTTCGGTTAACTATTCACTAAATTACATGAGATTAAACCCTTTGGTTTTTGATAATAAATTTTTTTAGTATAAAACTTATTTAATATATGTTACAATTCTCAATTTTTATCTTATGAAACAATATCATCCAAAAAATGATTTTAAAAAATGATTTTTAGAATCTCAATGCATGGTAAATATCTAATACCACTATTAGGTTTCTATGGATCAAATAAAAATTATTTATCACTATAAAAGAAACATAAATCCATTAATATAACATCACTATGGATGAAACCTGAAACCATGCATTAACTAAATGAATAACTACAATGTACCATTCTCTAAAGAGCTATGAAATCTTGAAATTCAATCAATTTGGTTAATAAAAATATCTAATTCTAAATCATAGTAATCTTTCATTCATGATGTATCCACAGGCTTGTGTGAATCACCCATCATATGGGTGAGACACTCCTTCACTTCACAACATTCTAGTGGATCTCAGGGAAAATAAGAATTTATAAGAGAGATTTAGGGAGAGGTATAATAACCACAAAACTCTATAACCTTGAAAAAATATCTTGAATCTCTTAGAATATTTATATTTTCCCTCAAGACACTCTCCATACACCATGAAATAACTCATAAATTATGAAAAATATGTGTTACTAATGCATCGATTCCATGTATTTTACTTGAAAATGAAACCAATAATTAAAAAAAAAATATCACCTGAAACATAATCCATAAATGATATCCATGGAAGATTACTAAATGATTACAATTAATGTTAAAATTCATTAATTTTTCTTAGGATGTTTATATAAATCATAAAATATAATTTACTATTACATATGATCTTACGTCATGCCCTTATATACACTATAATAGGGAGTGGTGGTTTGATAATATCACATATCATCCCTTATAATATACTCTTATCATACAATATTGTAATGACAATCCATATCGGGGTATACATAGGTCTTAAATCATATCTTTTTAACCTAAAATCGAGTGATAGAGTAGAGTTCTTGATTGGAATGAAATCATAATATGGGTGAGGAGGTAGATGTCTAGGATTGCAATGATAACATACCATAAGTGAGTGCATAGAGGTCAAGATTTAATTATTTACAAAGTTTTTTATATGATTTAACTTTTGGAAAAAGGGTAGAGGTTTTGTTTTGGTATTGGACCCTACCTGGAGTGAGAATATAGGGGTAGATGTTCAGTATGGCTCCTAACCGTAAATAAGAGGGAATGTAACACCTCGATATGACCCTCTAGCTTGGCTAGGACTATAATTACATTAACCATAGCTGATTTCCCCTAGACACCAAAGACTAATAATAAATGAAAATGGCCTTACTAAATCACAGTGAATGATTTTCCCTTATATAAATAAATAATAATAAGAAAACCCAGTAGAACCAAATTAGCATGATTGATTATTTAAAATCTAATAATAACAAAATATCATATTAAAACTAGAAACATAATAAAATTCATTGTAGTCAAGAGTAGACCAACAATAATACATTAATAAAATACATAAAGACACTAAAAAACTAAGGCATTGATGAGGAACCATGAACAACTCCAATATAATACATATCCATGCTCCAAATCTCAAATAAAAAGGCTACAAAATCAATTTGATCTATAAGAAAAGTGTAAGACCTTACCCTCACCTGTATCATGATAATCAGTGTTCATATTTGATATAATGTGCATATATATGGGGTAAGTATACAACCTAGTAAGAAAAACAAAAGGATTTCCACACACACCAATAGAATAAGAACAAGTTAACTAACATTTAATATAAAAAAAATAATAAGAAATATAAAATGATATTAATAAATATTCACATACATAAGTAGTGATGATAAATCAAACCGTCAGGATCACTTATTCCTAGATCACAGAAACCCAATATAATGTATAACAAAAGGGTTCCTACCTCAAAAATCCATTGAAGAATCCCAGCTTAATAGAGTAATCTATCCCTATAGGTCTAAGTCATCACTTTGTGGTGTAATCTAAGGTTCCATCAAATTGTCATAATAACCAAGTCTGAATGTAGTAAGTCCCCTATTTGAAAATGATCATACACTAAACCTATCATGTAATGTTCTCCAGTATAAAAATATTCATTTAAAATCACTTATAATTCAATAATTTAATTGATCATTTGGGTTAATCCCACAACCCATAGATTATAAGTCAATAAAATAATGATAAACATCTAGTTTTATTATACAGGAAACATAAAAATTGTTTTTGAATAATAATAATTTATGTTCTAGGAAAAGTGTAAAGGGAGGGAATACACCTAACTCCAATTAATTTGATAATAATAATCATTAATTAATTTAATTATTTTAGTACCCATTCTTGTTCATTCAATGAATAACAAAAATGGTCTACCAATTGGAAACCATGACCATAAATCAAGGAACAACATCTTTAATCGAGTGTTTCTCAAAAAATAAAACATTGAAATAACAAAGTAGTATAATAAGTGTAATATTTACCATTTATTCCATTGGTATAGCAATGAATAATTTTTTGAAATTAGTCTCTAGAAGGAATAAGATCTCGAAAATCATCTATAGAGATCCTATCAATAATAGGAAAATAAGGATGACACATAAGAAGAAAAGGGTTGATGTAATTTATAAACTAGCATGATTTGTAATCACTCTAAAAATGATAAAACAAATAACATTGTGAAATATTCAATACCCATATACACTAAAATTCAAGGTTACTCTGTTTTATAAGTCCCATGAATGGACCTTCAAATCGTGTATCATATTTAATGCCATCAACAGTCTTTTACACCTAGATTGTAAATTTAGATTGGCTTCCTACTCCAAACACTTCCAATGATCTAAACCAATGATACATTAAATTAAATGTAACAACATAAAATGGTAATTCACCTCATATCGTGGGTGTAAAATTCTCCCCACAATTAAGTGTCCCATGCTTGAAAATACAAAAGCTATCAGTTCTTTGGAATAGTTTCAACAATTTATTTATCATATGAATCTCCCATTCCCATTTCTATACCAACATTTGACTATGTTTAAATAAGAACCACACTGGTGATATCTATCTTCCAAGAAATATCTTTTATTTCATATCTAGAATTTGAATTGGGGTGTGAATGAATGTGGAATATGGTTCATGTCTCACATGATCCCAAAAAATCACATGGTAAGGACTGAGTTGGGATTTATTTAATAAAAAGACATAGAATATGTTATGAAATGAAATTAGTCTCAGTGGTAGAGCTATCTCATAAGAAAATTTTACAATCCAATAATGTATTTCCATTGGTCTAAATGATGAATGATACAAATTTCCTTGCTTAACCAAATGATGGTTATGATACCTCAATGAAAGTCACAAGAATCCTTGATTTGACATTATAAAACACATGGGACCCCAATGATGACACAAAAAGAATTTATGATGAACCTGGTCTATTTTCATCAATTTTTAGATCATCTAAAACTTTTTAGTAGTCTCACACATGAGGATTTGTTAAATTAGTGCGGTTTCCCTAGCCTCAACCCAAAAAAGAGGAAAAAAACATTGATATCCCTGTAAAGCCTTATATAGATCCATATATATCATTTACTTGTAAATATTTTTGTTGGAGTGATCCACCAAAGGAATATTTTCATTGCATGAACTACCAAATTACATAACACAATCTCTAAGTATATACTCCAATTATGTAAACTTTTTTTATAATTGGCCATTCATTTGTGGATGATTTTCCAGGGTCATGATTAACATTGTTTAAAGGAAATATTCAATGAAATTACAAAACCATGAGGAAAAACATGGGTTATGATCAGAGATAATAGAAACAAGAACTCCATAAAATTTCAATACATCATAGAGATAGAGATTTTCAAGATTGTTTACCAAATTCATATCTTGAGTTGTATTAAAGTGTAATGAATTCTTGAGTCAGTCCAAAATAACACAAATATATTCATGATTTTATAGCGTTCTTTATAGACTAATGATAAGAACATTAGTAATTTTATACCATTTTGATATGGGTGTTGGAAATTAATGTAACATTACATTTGGATATTGATTTTTATACTTAACCTATTGACTAGTGATATATCCTATCAAACCACTTGATTTTAAAATTTATGACATAATACATCAACCACTTAATTTCCATTACTAGGTGCATAAATAATGTAAAACTCAAACATATGAACACATTATATTTGGTTTTTTATCTAGTGTTTAATTATAATTGTAATAATACGTGTTTAAATATTTTGTGACTAATGAACATGATGAAACTTTCTTCAAAAATATAATGGTGCCATATTTTGAGGGAACATATCACTATTACTAATTTTAGATCAATTTTAGGATAGTAATTATCATGTATCCTCAATTTTTATGAGTTTTATGCTATAAAATAAGTTCTTTACATGATAATACAACCAAATCTAGGCCCTAATACATTATAAAATATAATTTGACCCTCTATTGGCTTGTCCATTATAAGAATATGGGTTGAAAAAAATAAAGCGTTGACTTCCTTGAAGTATTTCTAACAACCAAAATTCTAATAAAACGGAGTTCCCTTTTATTTCTGCAAAGTAATTGGATAATTGGGGATTGGGAAATAATAGAAAAGTGTCAATAATATCTAGATAATTCTAGTAAATAATGTATATCAAATTTATTTTTAGGTGATTTCCATTATATAAAGACCTCATTTTTTAGGATTAACCAATATTCCATTTATTGAAATGATGCTTCTAAGGAAGTGAAATTATTTTACCCAAAAGCCATACATTAAGAGTTAGAAATAAATATAATGATCTCATAAAGTACCTAATATAATATCTAAATACCTCTCATGATCATCCTTCATTTGGAAATATATTAATATGTCATTAGAAAATTCCATAACAAAATAGTCCATGTATCTGTGAAAGATATAGTTTATCAATTCGAGGAAAACTAAAAGTAAATTAGTTATACCAAATGGAATGATAAAGTATCCATAACGACTATAATTGATTTTTAAGGATATATTTAGAATACTATCTTTCCTATATCATTTGGGCGTACCCTAATTAAAGATAAATTTTAGAGAACCTCACGGATCCCTTTAACTAATCAAATGGATCATAAATTCAAAAAAAAATAGATTCATTTTCGTGACCTGATTCATCTTATGATATTTAACCCAATTTTAGATGGTACTATTATATGAATTAACAAAAAAATCAAATAATCTTAAAGAAACATACTTAGATTTATAAAACCCTTTCCTTATAATTTCTCCAAATGGTATTTTAACTATCACGACTATATTGGAACCATTATATATGATGGAGATGAAATAGGATTCATTCATGGGAGTATGTTGATAAAAAATTACACTTATAATTTATTTTCTTATTTAGAGAAGATATCTAGAAATACTTAAGTTTATAGATATAATATTTTATAAAAATATCTAATTCCAAATGAATCAACAGACCCCAAGGTGATATATTTCAATTGATATAATATGGTTACAAGAACTATCAGTAAATGTCACAATCTACATGTATCCAGATCACATTCTCCCTGGAATAACATGGAAACTTCTTTAGGATATGTAAATGCCACTTTCTAAGAAAAGTAAACAATGTGTACCTTGAATGATACTATCCAATCCATTCCAAAGATGAGATCGAAGATTTATGTTTCCAAGATAGTGATCTCCCAAAAAAATATAATCTTATCCCATAATAATGGATTATATTGAACATCTAAATCTATTTCACTCTAATTACTTGAGATGTCTCATGATGAACAAAACAGGAAGAATAAAATCTATAGGAAATATTAGTTGTCCTACAACACATTAAAAAAATAAAAAATGGGATGAAATAGTATAATAGAAATATACACAATTTTAGAGTTTAGTAAAATGGTGCCTCACACTGTTGAGGGACCTACATATTCACATGTAATTCCCTATTGAGCTCCAAGGAGTTGTTTATCCCCTCTTCCTATCTAAGTATTTTTATCCTTCTGAGGTTGTGAATGTTGAGGTTTCATGGTGTTTCTAGAATTATTTTGAGTACCAAAATTATAAGGGAGAAAAAATATCTAATAATTGCATTATAATTGATCATTTTAAGATTGAAACATGGTAGAATGATCATTATCAGTTTACTTAGTGGGATTTTTGAAATAACACATGAGGTTACCTTTATTACAATAGTTGTTATAATATTGATGTGGTTTCATGATTTCCCTCATAATGTGTTATAGTAAACCACATTAGAAGAAATATTTATGATTATTATGGCTTGTAGGCAAGAAAAATGACTCAGTGAATTGATTCTCTAGTGCTCTACTACCATAAGATTAGTTGTAACTTCTGTGATTGTTCCCTATATTGGTGTTCCCACATATGAATGGGAATAAAAAGGTTGTCCCACACAATTTTTCAAATAGATATCTATTTCTTCTCATAGATCCTCGCTTCCCATGTCCATGTAATACTAAATATGGACCATTATAACCGATGAATGAATTTATGGTGATATAAATGATTCTAATATCTACTCTTTTAGTGATTCACTAGATTCCACATATAGTAAAAAATCTTCATGGAATTTAAATTCAGTTTCAAACTCCAAAGTAATGTAGTTTCTTTTCTTTATTTTCAATAAATATTTTCTTCCTAAAACACAAAATGTATATTGATATAATATTTTATTTAAATATTCCTCAAATGTTTCCCATGTGAGGTAATGTTCATATTTAGCTTAAACATTATTGTTCCACCATTATCATTATATACCCTCTATCATATACACAGTGATATTTACAATGATTTTCTTTGGGGTCCCAATGAAATTAAATAATTTATTTAACCTCCCAAACCATTATTACTTCTAATTGTGTCCTAATATACCTAAAAAATTGATGGGATTTTCCTTTGTAATTCTTATGATAAATAAAATGACATGTTTCCATAGGAATAAATTTATTTTTCCATAGCATATAACATTTAAACATTTATTCTTAATTTCTTTTGGTTTACTTTTGGTTCCTCATGTGGAACCACATTCTTAGATATTTCTTATTGACAATATCTATACGTACTTACTAGAAACATATTAATATTACCATTATAGAGTGTTTAAATTTTCACCACCTAATAATTTAATCCAAAATCCTTTATTAGATAAATAATAATAACAAAAAAATACATCATAAAAATATCACATGAATGCTATTATCCTTGTGTAAAGTCTTTCATTAATTCATAATAATATACTCTCACTGTCTATACCCATGATGTTGAGTAAATTATTGAATAGAATTGATTAAAAATACATTTTATACCCTAACTAAATTTTAACTTGAATTTCAATATAAAAATATAATTTATTCCATTTTATATTTTCATTTAAATTCCAGACAGGTTCTATCACTATACCTAACATTCCCAACTAGAGGACATGAAAAAAATGATACCACTTATAACACCTCAACCTAACTCATTAGCTTCGGCTGAACCAGATTTCCACTAACCATAGGTGACATACACTGGATACCAAAAGATAAAAATAAAATCAAATGGAATTACTAAAATATTAGGGATAAATTGGCCTAAAAAATAACTTGTAATAATAAAAACCAATAGAACAAAAAAGACATGATGAATGACAAAAAATAATAATCTAATGACATACTAAACTAAAAACATAACTAGAGTCATAACAGTGGGACATTCCCTAGAAAATATACATCATCAAAAACACAAATACACCAATAGAAACCAACAAACCAATGTGGAACAATGACTGAGTCCATTTTATGACATATAAATGTACCAAATCCCAAATAAAAATACTTCATTATCAAGGTTCTTCATTAGTAAAGTGAAAAACCTTCCACTTACCTATATCATAATAATCATAGTCTATATGTTCATTAATGTGAATAGGGTTAGGGATAGTATACAACCTAATAGTAAATCATTATGGATTCCCACACACGACATTAGAACAAGAACACAAATATTAATATTTAACCTTAAATAAGAGTAATAAATAAAAAACAAGAGTAATAAATATCCTCAATCATAATAAGTGATGATAACTCACACCATGAAGGCCACCCATTCTGTGAATGGAACCACCCAATGAAATTCCCAACTAATAGGATGCTAGCCCATATCTCCATTGAATAGTATCCAAAAGTGAGAGGAAATCATCCCTCTAGGCCTAAGTTTTAATTTAGATATATAATATAGTTTTCAACTAAATAAACATAAAATCCATGTAAAAATACAATAAAAAACCAATATTCATATAAAAATATCATAATATTATCATGAAATTATCTCCCACCAAAAAAAATATTTGAAAACAAAATATTGTCCAATCATTTCATCAAACACTGTGTGGGAGAAACCCAAAACATATTATTTCAATTCTGATAAATAAGGTTCATTCATTAGGAATATTTTTCCAGATTTTTTTTTATAAAATCGATAATGTTCTAAGAAATGTGGATTGGGATAGATGATTCATACCTCTAATGCATTAGATAAGAACAATCATTCCAAAATGCATCAATCTGAGATCCCAATTAGGGACCTTCAATGAATCCCAAATAAGTTCTATAAAAAAATTCCTTGACCATAGATCTAGGAATGAGACCCCTGATATTAGTTTTATCCCAAAAGGGACATGGTATTTACAAATGAGTAGAGGAATTGATATCATTACCTATTATTACATATACATAAAACTGTTTTATTCATTTAAATAAATAGTTGGAATAATAATATCACTAAAATTTCATAGATATAACCTGGGGATTGATGAAAAATAATGAAGACTCATTAGAGATAAAGGGGTGTTGGAATTTATAAACTAGTTAGATCAATAATAATTAATGTAATTACAGAGGAATTCATGTAGTGAAATATCTGAGGCCCACATGAAATGAAATTTAACGCCCCTAAATTTTAGGAGTCCCCAAATCCATTAACATATTGAGTTCACTTTTATGTCGTGAATCATCTTTCATAACATGAATTGTCTCCCATACCCGTATTTTTTCTTATGTTTTACTTATTTTTCTAAAAAATTCCGATGATAAAACCCATCCATTCCATAACATAAAATATACATAAAAATGGTAAAATACCTCAAACCAAGGGCTTCACAGAGAATATTTCATGGTTTTCTATAGGACCGTAAACTATGTGAGGTGGTATAGGTTAAAATTTTGAATGATTCAATCAATGTTATTAATAGTACCATACCATAAGTATGAGGATGAGGGTTTTAACATGGTATGATACCCTACCCTGGTAAATAGATAATATATTAAGGTTTGTGAAACTAAGTGAAAACTCATTTTTATATTGGTTGAGCCATTTATAGTTGGGTTTCACAGTGACCTACTTAAAAAATGATGGCCTAACATTCAAGATTGTATGAATAACATTTTTTTTCTTATTTATTTTTTCATTCATACAGATGTATATATTGGAATATATTAGGTAAAAAATATGAGACCCTAATTTTATTTATTTCTCATAACATAATAGGGAACTACAATGTATTTATATAACTCATTCCTTTTACTCATTTCTGATCAATGATTTTTTAACAAATCATTGTAGATTAGGTTTATATTGATTATAGATAGGGTCATGGGGTGGGGGAGTTTTGTTCGTAGTGAAACCATTTTGTATATTTTATTCTTTGGATTATTTTACATATGTGATCAGCCTATTGGGCTGTCTATAGGGATGTATGGTTTCTTAAAAAAATTCATTTGGTATATCATTAGTAGAAGTTAATTGTTATAGTTTACATCTAACCGAAATTCCATTATGAATCTTATAATATTATATGGGTGTAGATGGAGTTTATTTATTCTTACATAATACATAGTACTCATATTTATAATATATGATCCCCAACATTTTTTATCAAATCTCACTACTAGTCGATAGATTTTGGAGTATGGGGACAAATACGTGAGGTCATATTGTTATCTAGATTTAGTTTCATTTCATAAATTTAAAAAAAAAATATTAGATTGAACATATTTAATGTAAATTTTTAAAGGTATAAAATTTATCCACCTTTTATCATTTTTATAATCCCTTTACAACCAAATAAGCACCAGCATAATTTTCATCATACTATCCAAATAAAACACCACTCTTATACAGAAAGGGAATGTAAAAAATGATACTATCAAAATAATTTATATTCTTTGGAAACATTTCATATTTCATGATATTGTTAGTCATATGACATGATATGATGATATTTTTTATGTTTTTTAAGAAATTATTGATCATAAAATAAAAATTATATAATATCATTTTTACAACTAAACCCTTTCCTTTATTTATATTATAACACATATATTGGTTAAAAAAATAAAGATGTCAATTTATTTATATCTTTAAATATTTTTTATGATGTAAAATGATACTTAAATTAAATATAAAATAGATTATAATTTTATAATTTTTTTAATAATTTTAATAAAAAAATAGTGATGTCTTATTTTTTATTGAAGATTTACTGTATTCCAGGGTTTAGTCAATGTGGGTAAATATTTCAATAGATACTATTAGAATATTTATGTAAATTCTAAAGAAAAAAATTATTAACTATTGATCATATAAAAAGAAAAATTGATGAAATAATATTTTTAGAATTTATTCTATGAATAAGGGTATAATTTTTTAACTATTGGGGGATATTAAAAAATAATAAATACTCTTTAATGATTTATTTTTTCACAAAAATTTATCAATTTATGGTTATGAATCTAGGATTTTTTGTTACATTTAATTATACCCAATATTATTTTATTTAACATTGCATATTACAAAGTACTAACTATTGGATCATTCATACAATGAGGCTACTCACATTCATTGTTTTTCATTATCACTAGATTTTATAATTAAAAAAATTCTATTACACAAAAATTGTGGATTTGTAATTATTAAATATATATTTAGTTATAAAAGAATATATATGACATAATAAAATAATATTAATGATTTGAATTTGAAGAACAAATATTATTTTCCTTGAGATTCACATTTAATAAAATCTCAATTAAATGAAAATATAATTTCTCCCATCATATTATTTACCATATTGATCAACATCATTCAATCAACACCTCTCTGGATTTAGAAATGACGGTATTTTAAAAATATCATAGATGGGAATGACTACACCTCTTTTATACAAATCTATAATCATATCATCATTTATAAATAACATAACTTTATTAAATTAAATGATTATATGTGATATTGAGTGAATGAATAAAACGTGAACTAATAGGGAATAAATTCAGTAAATATTAACATAAAGAAAATCACACATTACTAAAAAAATTAATACTATTAATTTCTTATACAATAAATAATAAGAATTATTAAATGAAAAATTGAATTCATATTATCTTATGGATACTTAATTCAAACAAGAATATACAATTGGTTCTTAATTAATAGTAGATAAGATAGTTTCCAATATAGATATCATGTAGAGGAAAAATTAAAACACTTCAATTAAAAAATATAATAAAATATTGTATCATAATAGAGTAAAATAGATGAAAAAATCCCACTAAATTTTTAATTTTTTATATAATATTGACATGTTAAATTATTATATATAGATACAAAAAATATCATATTCCATAAATTTTTCCACTACGAAGAACCTCATGTGATATTAATCTTGGTTTTATTAAACTTTTAGTGATAAAAACATTATTTCTAACCAAAAAGACTCTCCTTTATATGGTTTTAATTCAGTTAAATGTTTGTAAGAATATTGATACACTACTATGAATGATTCAATTCATGAAATATTCAATTATTCCTACTAGGTTTTCATTTTTGTGATCACGCATTTCTTGTTAACTCTTACATGAGCTCTGGTTAAAATTATTTTACTATATGTAACGATCATAAAAATCATAGGTTGTACAATTTATTACATGGTTTAATAATACATGACAAATCCATTTAAAAAACAATGTTTTACCTCTTAAACATTACTTGGTTAAACATAATCTCCATCAAGAATGATTTGTGAAGTTACAAAGACATTTAATATCTATCTATCTTTAATTCAACATCAAATATAATTGAGTGAATGAATAATAATAACCCAAATTAAACCATAAAATAAGAAACTAAACATGTTTCCAAAATCCATAAACCTATAAACTGTATAGTTTTTTCTTATACATTAATTATCAGTAAGACAATAAGAAAAATATTATTCATCCAAAAAATTGAACAGGTCCTACTTGATTCCAAATCTTCATACATAGGATGCATTATATTTACAAATATTAATAGTGGATCTGTGATCTCATATACAGTTCGATGACAAAAATAACATGTAACCCATGAAATTGAACCCCTTTAAAATCAAATCACTAACCATAGTATAAACCTACACTTCCGTCAAACTATATCGAACCACCAAACATTTGTTTTAGTACCCCCAACAATAGATATGTTTAAACCCACAAACACCCACCTTCCCATCTAGTGAAAGACATTGTGAACTCTTGTTAAACACATGCTAAATTTATCCTTTATATCCTTAGTGCTGATTTCAGATGAAAAAACATAGATCTCCATGATCACTAATTTTGAGGTCTTATTGAAACACTCTCAAATATAGACAATTTATTTTGAATATGAATAAATCTTGAGTTAATTTCCTTATGATAAAAATTATAATATAGATGGGTAAAATCACTCCAATGGCGATCGAGGGATTAAATTATAATGGGATAGAAAAAAATATTCTCCATAAATACTATTAAACCTCCCAAAAACACTTATCTAGTCAAAACATTACCATTTTTTCAACTAATAGTATCAGAAAATGAGGAACAACATCATTATTTCTGGGATTAATTTACAATTAAATTTTATTAAACTATCAAAGTAAAAACATATTTCGATCGATGAATATTCTATTGAGTGATAAAATTAAAATTATTATTTACCATGATTATTCATCAACATCATTTATAATTATTAATTAATATGAAAAACACACCTATTTTAAGAATAATATCCAATAAAACATCAAAAACATTTCATCTTGAACATATAAATTTTAAATAATGTTTTTATCATTAAATTTCCTTTTTCAATTTGAATTAAATTTATAAAATAGGATAAAAAATTAAATATGGAAATGTATTTAACCCATATTATTATTGATAAATGATGAGTAAAATTAATAAATTATAATAAAAAATTTACTATAAAAAAACAATTCATCAATATCCCAAACCAAATGTTTGTAATACTATAAAAAATATAACTCAATGATATATTAAAAATGATTAATTATAATTAGAAATAAATATTTTATTTCATAGTTTAAATCAATAATACTTTTTTCTATATTTCATTCCCATTTCAAATGTTTTAATTAAACAACATTTCAATCATTTTATCCACACATTAACACTCAATCTTACCTTATTGGATGTCTTTTCTCTCAGACTCAAGGGACAATTTATACAATAATTTCTTAAATATGGAATACGTGTGAACATCCATGAGCTTGTTGTATTTCATTATTGTTCTCTCTCATGATAAAATAGAATGATGATCTAATGGAATTTTTAATTCAGTTTTCTGGAGTTAAATGTTTCGTTCAATAATGTTTAAATTAAAATTCCTGAAAGTGGAGGTTGGCTTCCAAGTCAAATAAAATATATAACAATTAAATTAAAAATGTGTAATTTTAAAAACAACATATTTATATCATCAATACCATCACTTATTATCTACCGTATATGTAATCTCACGCATTAATCAATTGGTTATATAAAAATTCAATTATCAAGTATCCTTTTTTCAGTTATTTTATATTTTTTTTATAACTATTTTTCTTTCATATAATTTTAGGGATAAAATACAATCAAATAGGGGTGTGAACTAACTACCCAGTATTATTATATTAAACCCATACATTTCTCCTTAAAATTAATATTATCAAAAGGATCATAAAAATAGAGTCTCATCCCACAAACCAATATCTTAATTTCTATATTTCACTTAACACTATATTAAGGTGGTCCTGGATTTGATCAAGTAACATAGCTCCTATAAAATAATTCGTGGTCTCTATTCTTCTAAAAACATAAAATGTTGGTTTAGCATAATTTTATATAAAAAGGTCTCGTTCATTGATAAAATGAATTTAAAATTTTAATATCTGAAGTCTCCAAGTGTTTTAGACAAAAAAAATTAATACGTAGATTATTAATCATCTTCCATGATTCCTCAGTAACAGTGTAATTTTAAGAAGAAGGGAAATAAGTTTAAAATCATATTAGCTGTGTCAAATTTTATATTGGGATATGCTTATAAATGTGGGATTTAAATTTAACTAAAAAATTAAAGATAAAAAATTCCTAATTAATAGAACAAATCTACCATCATATGAATTTATATATTAGAAAAAATATTGTATAATTTTGTTTTTTAAAAAATGAAAATATTTTGTATCATTAATGAAATGAAAAATAAATTTAGAAAATAAAAAATATCATAAAAAATAATAATTTGACGCAAATATCAATCACCCATATCAATTTTATATATTTTACTCAATTTAGTCTATGAGTGATATGTCCATGGGTGGGAATTTATAGTTAGATCTCCCCTATCTTATTAGAATGGATTATGTTTGAGGAATGTGATAAGATTTCATTTTTTTTATAATTGTATTTAAATATTGAGATGATAATACTTATTATTAAATGTTCATAACTACCCCTATTTTAATTAAATATTTTTAATATTGAGTGGAGGAGGAAACAATTAATATGGGTGTACCCATTATTAAATTACTTTAACTAGTTTTTCTATAATTGTGTATTCTACAAAAAAAATATTTTTTATTTCATATAGTAGCCCAAAATGATACACTACCTATAAATTTATTCAATTCATTTTGTGAAATAGTAATATGGATGACTTTTTCAACTAAAAATAGAACTTCCTCCTCTTCATTGTCTAAATGCAACCCATTATTATATGGTTTTTTAAAATGATCACAGAGAGGAAATTTTCTTAATCAATGAATATTTTATATTTTTAATAAAAATGAACTCAAAAAAATTCCCCTTACATTAACGTAGGATTTAATAATTTATTCTCTTGGACGTTTCACGGATTGTGTTATATTGTTGGAGGTATAAAATCAACCTCTATATTTTCTTAAAAAAATATACACTAATGGGTGTATAATTACTGTTATTTACTTACCATATTTTTCAATCAATGGGAAGAATTATTAAAACAAGTATGGAAAAAATTAGTTTTTTGTTTTATATTAACTAAATTTAACCAATTAAAATTTATAGTTGAGTATTACCACAAATTAAAATAAAATTATAATTCATTTTATGGTAGGATAGAACATAGAAGGGTTTATATAGAAAGAGGTAGAAGGTATACTACATCCAATTTCTCTTAAAAATATGCCATCTCAAATGATGATTCCACTATAGTCAGAGGAATGGGGAATGACACTAAATTATCATTATCAAAATTAGGGAATTTAGTAGGCATTTAATTTTGAAAAATTTCACCCAATCTGAATATAATATTAATAATATATGAATATTAATTTTTTAAGTAAATCATATCAAATTACCTCACATAAATGTTGTATGAAAAAATACTAGTCTAATTCATTTATCAAATAATCCAATATATATTCATTAATGTAATAAGTGGGTTGGAAAATCTATTATTTTTCTTAATCCTTTCCTTTAGATTTCTGTTGTACCCACTTAGTGTAAATATTCATCTGTTATCAATAATTATGTTGAAAATATTTATTTAGAAGAGATTATTGGGATGGGATTGATGAAGCAGAGCATGTTGACGGGGAGATGGAATTAGGTCACCATAAAAGTGTACGTTATATGTTGACTTGTGAATATCTCATGAAGATTTAATAAATTTCTTGGATCATGAAAGTGATTTACTATCATTATTTGTGTGATAAATGAATTTAATTTTTTCTATTATAATAAAAGTGATCCATTCGTAGTTGGAAAAGATACATCATATGTGAATATTTAAATAGAGTATGTATAACAGCACAAAACTTATACTCCCCAAATCTGATGCTAAATTAATAAAATTTAAATTTTATTCATTGAATCTGAAGAAGGTCAACCAATTATTTTCAATCAAATATGACAACATAAAAGAGAAATATTGAATCACTTACATACACATGAAACTTTTAGGTATAAAGTTATTTAGAATAAGGGAGAACTCATATCAACTTAGATTCATAAGAAACTAGTTCACAATGATGAAAATCATCTCTAGTTATACCCATATTTTTTTAGTTCACGCTATGCAATAAACATCATATATGTGAAATAACTTATTGAAATAATTCATTAAACCAAATTCTTTATAACATGTGGAAGATTAAACATAATAAGGGTGACCTCAAATGATTAATTACGGAAAAATGAAGCATTAAAAAATGAAATCCATCACTGATAATAAGAAGAGAATACGAGTATTATGACATAATAAAATTTACTATGTATAACATAATAATATCCATACCCATCAATACATGGATCATCAAACATGAAAACATGATGTATGGATTTAAAAAAAGAAAGATTCATAATAATCAAAATCCCAAATGGCTCAAAGGACTTCTTTTTTATTTTATTACAGATAATCCCCCTTTTAAGGGTTGAAGGGGAACCCGTACATGACCCGTAGGCCCAAGGCACAAGGCCTGACATGACCCGTAATACATGTACTGAAGGCCCAGAGGCATACCATGCCCAATACATGACCGGTAGGCCCAACCCACTAGAACTGCCCCTCCCTAGATTCTGCATCATTCATTGCCTTTTAGCTCCCCACCTGCATTTATGATCGGCTAGCATTTCCCCGTACAAATATGCATGTGATATCAATAATGATAAAGTGAAACAACCAAAACTCATTGAAATAAATCATAAAAAATGTTTTTATCTTGGGAAAACATCTTCATAGAACACTTACAATACCCTTATAGAACCCTTACAATTGGAAAAAACAGAAGGATGAATTCTAATACAATTCTCTAGAGAACATTATCATTACGAAATTCATTAGAGAGTTATTTGGGTGTACCCATCATATAGGCTATAACTATCTCACCCAAGGATATCTAGGATTACCCAACATATAATCTATAGGAAGGCCACCTAAAGCTATCTGGGCCACCCCATTTTATATGCCATGAGAGGCTCAGCTGATGCAATTTGGGCCACCCCATCGAATATAATTACCAAGAACCAAAACATGAATAAAGTAAATATTTCAGCATAACCCCATAGAAATAGAAATTATTGATTCCATTAAATTTTTAACCCAAAGAAAATAAATGGATTTCTTAACAATATCTTTGAAACATGATTAACCTATGGAATATAAATAGGTTCCATAATAATCTCTTTGAAACAATACTAATCCATCTAGATATATAACAAGGATGGTATCATTAGAAAATATATCAATGTAGCATAAGTAGAAAAAATATTTATTGATATTTATGAATAATAATAAATTTAAAATACCATCAAAACATTTTCCAAAAAATTTAAATTTTCATTTTGAAATCACTTTTAAAAACATTAAAATTCATAAAATATTGAAAAAATTCATTTCACAGAAAAAAATAGATATATATAACGGAAAATTAAAAGATAATTTAAAATTTTTCTTAAATAAAATATCCTTTCGTATTTTAAAAACAATTTTTAAAACATATTTGAACACTTTTTTTTAAAACATTGTTTTGGAAAAGAACAATTTTTGACCGAAAAGATAATTTTTTATGAAAATATTATTTTGAAATATTGAGAACAAAAAAGTTTAAAATAATTATATAATATTAAATATCATGTAATAACCATAGGAGAATAAAAGTAATGAAATTTATTGAGAGTTATAACATTATATAATGACATTGGAGACTTAATCATAAAAAATCTTAATAAATGATGAGATTATAACAAAAACCCTTACAAATTTGTTTTACTTGACTCATATGCCCCATAAAAGAAATTAGATAAAATGGAACTTCAAATTTTATTACTAAAAATAAATTAAATATAAAAAATTCCAAAGGTGACTGATATACACCTCCAGATGGAATATAGGCCCATAAAAAACATGTGTCTCAAAGAACGAAAATTAATAAAAAAATTCTTTACGGATTTGACTACTTTTAAACTATTAAGCCAGTGAAAATGAGAATCGAAAAAAGATATTTAAACACCAATAATTTTCATTATAATATCCATAATATAAATTCAAGGGAATTAAATACTCTTCATAAAATAAATAGGTGGTGAATATGACATGGTTCTCACAAAAGTAAAAATAGAGACGAAAATCCCTTACCTTGATCCAGACTTATCACGTATGTCTTCATCATCCTGAATAATAAAATTATGTTAATTTTTAATTTTCTTGAGAAACTTTTAAAATTTTAAAATTATTTTTATTTCACATAGTACCTTGTTATTTTTAATTACATAATCAGTTAGTTTTACATTAGATATTTTTACAATATTCGGTGTATGTGTCAAACATGACATTGTTAGGTTAAATAAGATAAATGTGGTAATTATTTAGAAATATAAAGAATAATAATCATGAAATAATTATAATTTTTATGCTTCAATTAAAATTTGATAAAAATATTGAAATATGGTTCTTCAAAATGAACTAACATTATGATCATGGAGATGGTAGGTCATATGTATGCCTGAGTAATGTTTCCATTTTTCAATGATCATTATAGAAGTAAAGTTTTTATTTATATAATGATAATAATATAATAAAATACATATAAATAAATTATATATTCCAATATATATCCTTAATGTGATGTTGGGATGAGAAAAAAGGGATCACATTGCTTCGTGGAGGAAATAGTCCACATGTCAATGAACGATGTTATCATTTTTTTTGTGAGTGAAAATGTAATAAAGAAAATGATATATTATATTTATAGAATGGAAAATATGTCACTAATATAATTAATTTTCCATTTATATTACATATATAAATTATATTTAACCTTGTTACTTTCCATTTAATGAATTAGTGGAAAACTAATCACATCGTTTTGTGAGGTGGTAGTCCACAAAACACACTAGGAATTTTATCATATCTCTTGGGGAATAGAACGTAAATGGTTATATATGATATAATAAATAAATTGGTATATTTATGATTTTAAATATAATATATATAAATTATATCCATCATCACACTCAATCATGATAGGTGGTAGTGGAAAAATGAATGACATCAATGCACAATGTGGTATTCTTCATTACATATGAATGATGATTGCATAACCCATTTGATGAATGAGGTAAATTATTTTGGAAATTAAAATAACATAACAACATATAATTATTTGTAATATACAAATTAAATTATTTTATCATGGTTTAACAACAATTTAAGAACGCAGAGAATAAAAAAATTTGTTATCAAAGAACATTAACACTTTTTGGATATCCAGCTTAGTTTTCAACAAATGCCTTTCTATGTTGTATTGTTTTTTTAAAAATAAGGATTATATGATCAGGATATGGGATTTGGTAAGTTATATATTTATTTATTTTCCAACAAAAATTCAAGGTGTGAAGAGAAGGGGATAGAGGGTTTCTTTTTACAAGTGTGGTGAGTGACACACTTGTACTTTATTGACATGGTGAATTCTACCCAATTTTTTTTCATGAACCTAGGACCAAATAATGGTAAATTGTATCATAAATTATTCTTATCGAAATTTTCTAATCTATTATAAAAAATTTCATTCATATAAGTGGAATTATTAAATTTAAAATTAATGACACAGGCAATTAGAAATTGGGTTTTCAAAGAGAAGAAGCTCAAAAGCTTACAATGTTTTTATATTTAAGATCAAACTTTAATTGATTAAAATGACATAAATTATGTTAATATATATATAATTTAAATAATTATTATAAAAAATTATTTAAAATATAGTTTAACTTTATAAATAAATTAAATGAAATGACAGTTCTCAATTAAAATTAAGTGTTTTCACTACTCATCAAAAATTGAAACTTTTAAGAAAAATAACAAAAATTAACCCTATGATGATTTTGGTATTGTAATTTAAAAACTAAAGTTTATATTTAGAAATAAATTTATTAAAATTTCCAAAAAAAATTTATATAAGTGCACTATGAAAAGGCAAAAAAACTATTTTATTGAGAAAATACAGTTTTAAGTATAAAATTGGATTTATTTTTTATATATTTTATAGAAAAGACATAGGATTAATGTCAAATGTAATGAATTTACCCCAGTTACCCAGAGTCGGCGCATTATTACATATCATTGGAATGATCACAAGGGATCAAATCCCAAAAGACCGATCAATTTAGTAGCATTGGAAGTACTAGATACATTTATAAGTTTTACATTACATTATAAAATAAAAAACAACATCATCATTGTCTCCATTGACCACATTCATATCCCATATACTATCCCTACAGGTGGGTTATAATATACTTCTTCACATCCTGGGAAAAATAAATCATATAAAGGGGTGATCTCAGATGCACAATAAAGATAACAATATAGTGTAAACTTTCATAAATTAGCATAAATATTTAAGGCAATATATAATACTAAAACATATGCCTCTAAAACATAAAATTCTATATAATATGGATAATATAAATCAAATAATTCCATTTACTTATACAAATTGATATTCTACTAGTCTAATAATCACATGCAATATCAATAGCTATTTTCATAATATATGAATGCATAATGCTAGAATTATAACCACATAGTCAAGGCCTTGTGCCAAGACTAAAAATAAGATTTTTTCAAGGCCCTGTTCCAAGAAACTATCTTGTCTCATGAGACCAAAAGATGCATCGAGGAGCTATAGTGGGCTCCACCCGTCACTTACTTAGTCAAATGCATTCATAATATGAAAAAGTTTAATCATAACATAAACATTCGTATTAAAAATACCATAAAAAATCTCAACAATTTATCCATAAACCATGAATGGTGTAAAAATAAAACATCCATATTCAAACATATCAAAAAACCTTCAATAAAATATAGAATATTTGTATCATAATAAATTATCTTCAAACAAGTTTAAAATCCATCAAAGGATGTTGACATAGATGACATGAAATCTATTTGAAATAAATAACGCTTTCTATTTTGAAATCATTTAAAAGTCACATGATTATAAAAGAAAGAAATTATTTTTAAAATATTTTTATAAGCATGTATTTTAAGATTTGATGATGACATAATGGTAGAAAATAGCCACAGCCACCATAGAGGTTAAAAAAATAATTGTTTACCTTAATTTTGTCGAAAAGGTCATAAAATAGCTTGTTTGGAAAACGATGGAGAAATTCATTTTGAAAAATATATGTCCAAATAAGTTTATAAATTAATTTAACCCATATTATAGTAAAAATTTAAAATCATTCGAATTTCATTTTAAAGAAAACACGAATGTGGATGAAAAAGTTGTCACAGTAGATACTTACATATTAATAATCTCAGATAAGTAAAGAGATTGTAGAATTAAATCTTACCTTTACTTTTACTTGTTAGTGGGTACGTTAAACTCATGTATAATAGTTAAATAATTTCTATTAAATTATACAAGAACTATATACATAAATATGATATCATATATGATCTTATAATATTGCTTTGTTAATAATATTTCAGTAGTATAATCGTTTTGGGTGTTAACTGATTTGTATTCTTTTATATGATTGGTTACATAAGCCATGTTTTTTATGGACAAGATGTATTTGATTCATATATATAATTATATTATGATCATAAACATTATTCATAATCATAAAATGAAAATTATTCTTGAATGATTATGATGGGAAATGAATCTCACCGTGTTTGTGGAGATGGTAATATGTACGTACGCACGAGGAACAATATCATTATATTGATGGTAAAATAGTATGTAATTTAATGGTATCTCATATATACATAATAATTAACATGTTATATTTATTATTTAGATCAATTAGACTCATTATTACACCCATCCAAATAGAGAAGTGTAGAATGACAAACTACACCACGACGTGGACATAGTTAGTAGTACGTACACATGTATGGTGACTTTGTCATTTATATGATGGATAGAATAACTAATATGGTTGTACCATATTTTCTAATAACATGAATTTATGTAGGAGGTACTGTAGTTATTATTTTGGTATGGAAACAACAAAGAATGAGGAAGTGGAAGAAGAAAAAACATGAAAGAGGGTGGTGAAATTATTATCTCTAACTCGGGTGTTTCCTTTTGAGTTGATAAAAAGGGATCCATAGATTGGATTTATGATCAACGTAATGACTCTATGATGATTTTATGGAAGTTTGGATGATATTTTAGCATGGTTTGGATGATCCAAATGGCTTTGGAGGTATGATTTTTGAGAGAAAGGGAAGTTCCCTTTTATAAGAGGTGTGAGGGGTCCCTTAGGAAATGCTTGAAATATTATTTTATAATAATATCATTTTCTATTTATAGTGGCTAAAAGAAATTTATTTATAGGATAAGGTAGGTATGGGTTGAAAACCTGTCAACCAATATGTTTTAGACTGGTTTAGGTCAACATATTAATGTTATCTTTTAGATTTAACTCTTAGTTAAATAGTTTGACAATAACCATGCCTCTTTGTATTTATATATTATATGGTTAATAAACATACTATAACAAGCCAAGTGCACCCCAAGTGGTAAATTATTAACATATATAACATTATATAAGTCCTATGGATGAAACTTATATTTTTATGAATATTATATCATTTAATAATATAATTATTTTTTAAAAAACTCATTTATGTCAATTTTGACACTATTTAGTATTTGTTTTTTTTTTGAAACTCATCAAAGCGTCATTAATTAGAAAAAAAATATTTAATCAACCCTAAAATTTCATATTAACCAATAAAATTAGTTTAATTCATCAAAATTTTCAATTTACATTTATTTGGATATTTATAATATCAATTATTTTAATGATTCTTTAATAAGGTAATTACTGGATCATCATTGTTTCATAAATAAATTAAATTATATAATGTCTAAAAATTATAAATAAAATAAAATTATGTTGTAAATCTATTTATATTTCTAATGAATACTTATATTTGAATTTATTTTATGTATAACCTCATTTTAAAAATGGTTTAGTTATTAAATGTTGAATTTAACACTTTTAACTCTTCTTTAAATAAAATTATAATAAATTTTCAATTCTAAATCTTGTGGACCTAAAGGATCATATTTTATTCCTAAGTTTTTTTGGTCTAATTACACATTTTCAATAGGATTAGGACATGTTTTTTGGTAATTATACTATAATTTTTACCCTCAATTACCCTATTTACTTTTAACCGTGGTGAATAAAAGTCAAAAGTTACTATTCATCAAAAATTACTTCCATCTTATTGAAACAAATTTTACGTAGTGATGTTAACCATGTCTCCCAGATTTTTGAAATTCAACTCACATATGTGGTAAAATTATGTTTTATGAAAATTTCCAAATGCTCCTAGAAGGTGGGTAGAAGAATGTAAAAAGATAGATAAAATTTTACATATCTAAACATATTATAAAATGACTCCAATAAATTAAATTGAACATATATAAGTAATATGTATCTATTTTGACCTAAAAAAATTATTTCAAATGAACTAATTATTTAAATAAAATTTTGGTTTTAAACAATAATGGAGGGTTTTTCATTATTCATCAAAAATTGAAAGTTTATAGAAAAATAAAAAAAATTCACTATAAGATAATTACGATATTCTGAATTCCAAAATGAATTTTATATTTAAAAAAAATATAAAATTTCAAAAAGTGAGTATTACTATTCAAGAAGGCTAGTTTGATTTGGTTGTGGTGTCATAAAACTCCAAGTTGTGTACAATGCAACCTACTGCATTATTCAAAGGGGAACGTATCATGGAAACAGGGGTGTCACATTCTCCCCTCCTTAAAATAATTTCATCCTCAAAATTTCTAGAATATTACTAAATAAAATAACTTAGGTGGTTCTTTATCATAAGTTCCTCAGGTTCCCACGTTGACTTTTCCCTCTTATAGTTTCTCCATAGAACTTTCACCAAACGAGTCGTTCGGTTTCTCAACACTTGTTCTCTGGTATCAAGAATTCTGATAGGCTCTTCGCAATAAGACAGGTCGGGTTCTAGATCTATTTCATCATAGGTGAGTTCATGCGTTGGGTCATACATTTATTCTCTCAACAGTGATACATAGAAGACCTCATAAACATTAGAGAAACTCGGAGGCATTTCCAAATGACAAGAATCAACTCCAATTTGTTCTATAATTTCAAAAGGTCTGATGTACCTGGGACTAAATTTACCCTTCTTACTAAAACGTATAAAACCCTTCCATGAAGATACCTTCAAGAAAACATGGTCTCCTATATGAAATTATAAAACCTTATTTCGATTATCGACATATCTCTTTTGATTACTTTTGGATGCTTTGAGGTTGGTTTGGATAATCTTCAATTTTTCCATTTTTTCCTCAACATGTTTTGGGCCTACAAGTTTTCTTTCACCGACATCATCCAAACAAGTTGGTGTGTGACAAATATTTCTATATAATGCTTCATATGGTGCCATCTGAATACATGAATGGAAGCTATAGTTATCATAAATTCTACAAGAGGAAAATATTGATCCCACATACCTTGAAAGTCAAGTGAGGAAGATCTAAACATGTCTTTTATGGTTTGAAAAGTTCATTCTAATTATCCATCAATTTGAGGGTGGTAGGCAGTTCTCAAATGAAGTTTAGTATCCATCGCCTTCTGAAGACTTTTCCAGAATCATTATGTAAAACAAGGATCACAATCAGAAATAATCGATAGAGGTACACCATGAAGTATTAAAACTTCATTAATGTAATGCCCCGACCCTAGTTACCCAGAGTCGGTGCATTATTATAATACATTGGAATGATTACAAGTAATCATGTCACGAAGGATCGATCAGTTTAGCAGTCTTGAAAAATAGATTACATACATGGATGTTACATTACACTTTATAACATACAACACAACATAAATAATCATTTATGAATGCCATTATTCCTTTAGATTAACCCTTCTTATCAATCACAATACACTTCTTGCAATCCTGGGAAAAATAAAACATAGAAAGGGGTGAACTCAAATGCCTAGTAAGGGTAAGAAATACAGCGGAAGATAACATAAATATTAGGCATTGTAAATAATTGAAACCACACGCCTTTACCAATAATAAACATCAATACTTTTATGGTAGGAATACAAGATGAGTAAATAATTCCACAATAAAACATAATCACGGGTATTCTACTAGTCGAATGACCACATGAACCATAAATATTATTTTCATAATGAGGGAATTTATAATACCAGACTTTAATTTATGTGTCAAGTCCTCGTGCCAGGACCTATGGGATAACAGTAACCAGACCAAACCCCGGAGAGCCTCTGTAACCAGACACCATCCTGGAGAGCCTCTATAACAGGACTCCAACCCGTAGAGCCTCTCTAACCGGACTCCACCCCGGATAGCCTCTGTAACTGAACTCCATCCCGGAGAGCCTTTGTAACCGAAATCCATCCTGGATGGTCTTCTGTAATCGAACCCCAACCCGGAGGGCTTTATTTTACTAGTCCCCAACCCGGAACATAATAATCCAATACATTTATCATAATAAAAGTATAGAATATAACATAAAAAATCGTATTAAATCTAGCATACGAAATATCAATACTTTAACCATAAACAATGAATGGTATATGAATAGCACAAATAGAGTCAAACATGTCACAAAAACTTCAATAAAATATGGATGTTTTGTATCATAATAAATCAAGTTCAAATAAACTTAAAATCTATCATAGGATTTTGACATAGATGAAATCAAAACCTTTTTTAAAGAGAACTATCTATTTCTATTTTGAAATCATTAAAGAGTTACATAATTATAAAGAAAACATTTATTTTAAAAATATTCTTATAAGAATGTAAGGGAAGCTCTGATGATTTTATAACGGTGAAAAATATCCACACCCACCGTATAAGTTAGAAAAAGACATTATTTACTTAATTTTGTCAAAAAGGTTAAAAAGGATGTTGTTTGAAAAATGATGGAAAGATTCCTTTATAAACATCTTATAAAAATTCTAACAAGGGTATAAATGAATTTAAACCATATTCTATAAAATAGTATGAATGTTTTGAAATACTATATTAAGAAACATGGATGTGGATGATAAAGATTTCCTAATAGATAATTACGTATAAACAACCTCAGATAATGAAGAGATTGTAGAATTAACCCTTACCATGTTGTAATCAATCAAGTCATATGGAAAATAGTCAATAACCACCGAATGATTCAAAAAAATATCGTGAATATAAATAGAATCATGATAATATATTTCAAATGGCAGTACAAAATACACCACATGCAATAAATAAGTGGTGAACAATGGAAATCTCATGGAATTAAAAGTGAGATAAGAAACCCCTTACCTCATGTCCAATTTTCCCATTTGTTCTTTAGTATCCTGAATAATAAACTAATGTTAAAGTCTAATTGCTTAATAACCCTTTTCATGTTTATTATTCCTTTTATATCAATTGTTACATTGTTATAAACATTATGTAATCATTTATGTTATTAACGTTTGTTTTGTCGATATTTGGCACTTGAGTAAAAAATGAACAACTTATAGTTACAAGTTGTTCACGTGGTCAAAAGTTAATTATATCGTGAATGAAATTCATGATTTAGATATCATAAATATCATATATATCTACTATACACATTTATTTATAATAGTACATATCATTATGGGGTATGAAATGAAATGCACCGTTCATGGAGACGGTAAGCTGTACGTACGCATGAACACTACTTTCATTTGTATTTATTATTTTAATGGAATTAAAACAAAGGGATACATAGGTATTTTATAATTCCAGTATAATATCATATATAATTTCATTAAATCTATCCTTTATACTTCCCACATATGGTATTAACGAGTCATATCACATTGATGGGGCGGTAGTCCGCACATCCTCAAATGAAATTATCTTATTTACCCATAATGGAAACCATTAAGGTATGCTATAAAAGAATAATACATAAGCATGAGGAAACCATAAAAATGATATATTTCATATATAAAAATAGTTCCATCATAATGGCTGCCATAAGAGGAGGTAAGAGATAATTGAACAATCATCGTTTCATGATGCGTTAGTTTTCCATCCACAAGAACATTATGTTTTTCACCCAATAGATGGAGGTGTGTGTAAGTGTAGTTCGAATAATTCTCATAAAAACATCCTAGTATATTGAAGATACTTCTAGGGTTATAAAAAATGAAAAAAAGAGTTTAGGGGTTGGATAAGTAAAATAAAATAAAAGAAGTAAAGAGAAATGGTTACCTTTAATTTGGGTAACTTCCTCTGGTTTGAACCAAAAGGACTTCTTAAAGTGCCTTACGCCTAATTTAAGGCTTCTAGAAGGAATACATGGATGTAGGGAGATTAATTTTTCATATTTTTGACGAACCGAACGTCTTGAGAGGTGTAAGGAATTGGTTAGAAGTGGTCTCCTTTTATAAGGGGGAGGAGGAGCTCTTTATAAAAGTATGAAAATATTATTTTATTATAAAATTATATTTGGTTTCTAAAGGTCCAAAAATCATTAGGGTCGAAGATACGATGACTCATGGGAGAAATAAAATCATCCAATAAGAATTGGACATGTTTTGGATATTATTTTAATATTTATAATCTAATTTATTTAAATCATTTGTTAATGAGGTAAATACTGGATCATTATTGTGTCATATATAATTTAATTTGTTCGATATCTAAAAATTATAAAAAACATACCATGATGTAGGAAATATTTTTATCTTTCCAATGAATATTTGTAGTCAAAAGTATTACTTATATAACACCGTATAAAAACTAATTACTAAAAGATTTTTGTTTATGTCAATTTTTCCTTTACTTAAAATTAATTAATCTAAAGTGTCATTTTCATTCATAAGTGGCTCCATGGGGTCCCAAAATCGACCCAAGGATGCCCATGGTCGGTCATTACTCATCCAATAATGTTAGGACAAGTGTTAAGCTAATTTCCAATTATTAGAATATTCTTTTTACCTTGAATGGCCCTATTTATCTTTAACCGCGGTAAATAAAAGTCAAAAGTTACTATTCACCAAAAATTATTTTCTTCTTATTGAACCAAGATTTACATACTGAGGTTAACCGCATCTCTTGGATTTTTTATCTTCCACATAAAAATGTAGTAAAATTATGTTTTATGTGAATTTTCAAATTCTCCTAGGAGGTGGCTAAAGACGGTGAAAAGTTCAATAAATTTTTTATTTATCTAAAATTATTATATACTGACTCCAATAAATTAAATTGAATTTATATAGGTGTTATGTATATATTTTGGTATAAAATAAATTTAAATAAATTAAATAATTATTTAAATAAAAATCCAGTTTTAAACAATAACTTTGTGTTTTTCAATATTCATGAAAAAATGAAACTTTTCATAATTATACAAAAAATTCACTAAAGGCTAATTCCGATATTCCAAATGCAAAAATGATTTATATTTTATCAAATTAAAAAAATATAACTTTCATTCATTAATTTAATATTAATTCACGTTTTCAAAACCAAAAGGTGTATTTTTAAGAAATAATAACTATCAGAAGAATGGCACTTGTTTTTGTCGAATTTCAATGTAAAATTACTTACAATGACCAGAATTTGATTAAATGGTAAAACATAATCTATTTATAATTACAAACCATTAGGATGTATAATTTAAAACTATAAATTATTTTTGATTAAAAATGTTGTTTTTAGTTAAAATATAGTATTTTCACTATTCACCTAAATATGAAAGTTATCAGAAATACACCAAATATTTATTGAAACTAAATTATTATGTCCCGATTAAAAAGAGAAAGTTTTTTTGTCAAATTGAATATATAAATGTTTCAAATATTGGATTTAAAAATTGATCACATTTAAAAGGAGATAAAACTGCATTTTTTTAAAAAAATACTTCTTTTCTCTGAAAAAATGTATTTGTTCTTACCTTATATCTAAGAAACTCATAATATGGATTCTAAAATTATAAGGATTATATAAATTTTAAAATTCAGTTAATACTATTCATAACTTCTTTTGAACGACTAGTTTGGTAAGTCATCATGCGATTGAACTAAGTGTTGTGTGAAGTACACGTTATTGAATTACTTCGAAGAAATAACGTACTATGAAATCTTGGGGTGTTACATTTTTACCTCCTTCAATAAATTGCGTCCTCCCAATTTTAAATTGTTCTTCAAAAATAAAAGGTTGAAAATAAAAAATACCTTTGTGGGAAAACCCACATCGGAAATTGGGTTAAAAACAATTTTTTCTTGATAATATGAAAATGGTAATGAAAAAGTCACCAATAAATTATGATCTAGATTAAGAGAACAATGGTTGAAATTAGAGACACATAATTGTAGGAAAAAAATAAATATTTATAGGGAGTGATTGAGGTCATCAATCACAAACATTTGTAGAATTGAGGGCCTCTAAGCCATCAATCTATGATGATTTAAAATATCATCGGTTCAAAAAACATAAGGTATTGGGATAACACATATTTATTTTTATGATTCCTTACCTAATTTTTAAGAATTGTTTTCTTCATATGATAATATATGAAATATATATATATATATATATATAATTTACAAGTAGAGTTTCACCATTCAACTAATTCTTAACATAAAATAATCTTTCACTCCAAATGATTTCAAAAAATAATATATTTACCTAAATAGTATAAGGTTACAAAAATAATGAATTTATAATTTATTTTTCAAACTACATAACAAACTAAATTATACAAACTAGTATAACACGCAGTCCAGTCATAGGTGATGCAGCTTTGTCGCTCTTCGGTTGCTGGTTCAAGTCTCGTAGCCTTGACGGATGTGACTAGTTGTTGCCTGACCTCTGGGTTGTCCTTTTTATAAAAATCCAAAAATAACCTTAACAATAATATCCAATTTCAAACTTAATCCATTACAACCTTTAGATTTATCCTAAATCCTTATATCCAAGCTTTTAGTGCATAATTTATCAGGAAGTTAAACAAAATGAGGATCCTTTTTTCCACGCAATAACATGTGAACACCTTCATCATGTATTATTTTATAACATGGTAACATCCTGAATTACCATAAAACCTTATTTATTATATCCATGCTCCCTTATTCCTTATAGAATAATGGATATACTCCTTCTATCCAAAAAAAAGTTGAAAACCCCAACAATGATGGAATATACAAATCATTAATTAGTTTCAAGGATGTCAAGAATATCCAATAAGATTTATCCAAATCAAACATCTCTTATTCCAAAATAACCACCTCATTATTAGGAATATATTAAATATTACCTTTCCATCAACCATTTATTTTCCAAAAAGCATTGCTTACTATTAAGTCTCATTTCTGAGAAGCATATAATCTGAAATGCTCAATAAATAGTACTGTAGTGCAATCCTTATTTATCTTCATAATTCAGGTAACCAGTATACCATTGATAAAACACTCAAATTAAATAATTCAATATTAACAATATAAGAACACTAGTCAATCCTCTTCATCTGAGGTAGTATCATAACTTGATTATTATCCAATAACATCATTTTTGGTATACTCTTATTAATGGGGCATTGATTCGCGTAGTGTCTCAATGCCTTGAAGATGAAGCATTTTACATTTGATAACTTTTTATTACCCTTGCAATCAGGTACTTAGTGTCCATTTTATCCACACTTATAACAAACTCCCATCCCCTTCAAGAATTTACCAAGTGGATTCATTCCACATTTATCACATATTGGAAAATCCTTCTTTTCCCTCTTCTATTTGTCCACCTTTCTCTCTTCCATCCTTTTCTTCTCTTACTTCCCTTCAAAGCCATATGAATCAAGGAATTCATTACATATCTTATTAACACATGATACTATTTCTTCATATTTTTAGAATACATGGTACACTATTTCCCTTTTAAATGTTGTCTTAATACTATGAAAGATATGACCCTTCTTACTCTTTGGATATATGTTTTTCTGAATTTCACATTCAATCTACTGGGTTCCATTTCTATACAATGCCATATACTAGGCTAGTTTATTAATTGCATTGAAAAATTCCAAAATTGTAAAATACCAAACATAAATTGAGCATTTTATGGATATAATCTATAAAAATATTTTCTTTGAGGAGATATATACTCATAAATCCTTCATAATGATTTGAAAAGAAAGTGAGAATTATCCAAAGCATATCACCCGGAAGTGTCATAACCAAAAGTGTAGTAAGGAATGTTGTCGTGAACCAGTTCCCGTTCAAGTCTAGCTCAAGGAAACGTTTTCGGGTTTTACCCCTGGGTACATCTGTGCCAGAGCCTCCTCTACCAGCTCATATCCAGACAGGGATGCATTTTCAAGGAAATATCACAAAATATTTACATTACCAAAATTCTAGGAAGTTCTTCAATACTAATCCTCAAATTCTATCATAGGGTAATGTTCTATAATTATATTTTATCTAAATCTAGTTTCCAAGATTATTTCTAAACTTCCTCTGATTCCAACTGTAACGCCCTGACCCCAGTTACCTAGAGTCGATTCATTATTTTAATACATTGGAATTATTACAAGGAATCATGTCCCGAAGGACCGATCAGTTTTGCAGTCTTTGAAAATAGATTACATGCATGAATGTTACATTACACTTTATAACATACAACACAACATAATTAATCATTTGTGAATGCCATTATTCCCTTAACTTAACACTGCATATCAATCAGAATACACTTCCTGCAATCCATGGAAAAATAAAACATTGAAAGGGGTGAGCTAAAATGCAAACTATGGGTAAGAAATACAGAAAAGATAACATAAAAATTAATCATGGTGAATTATTGGAACCATAGGACTTTTCCAATAATATACATGAATACTTTTATGAATGGAATATGATCTTAGTAAATAATTCCATAATAAAGCATAATCGTGGGTATTCTACTAGTCGAATGACCACATGAACCATCAATATTAGTTTTCATAATGAGGGAATGTATAATACCAGAATTTAATTTATGTGTCAAGGACTCATGGTAGGACCTATGGGATAACTGTAACCGGACCCACACCCAAAGATACTTTGTAACCATAATCCATCCCAAAGTACCTCTGTAACCGGACTCTTACCCGGAGAGCCTCTATAATCAGACTCCATCCCGAAAAGCCTCCGTAACCGAACTCCATCCCAGAGAGACTCTATAACTGGACTCCATCTCGGAGGGTCTGCTGTAATCGGACCCCATCCTGGAGGGGTTACTTTTACTATTCCCCATCCCCAAACATACTAGTCTAATACATTTATTATAATAAACTGTTGAAATATAACATAAACATTCGTATTAAAACTAGCATACGAAATGTCAATAACATAACCATAAAAAATGAATTGTATAAGAATAGAACATCCATAGTCAAACATATCACAAAACCTTCAATACAATATGGATGTTTCAAATCATAATAAATGAACTTCAAATAAACTTAAAATCCATCAAATCGTGTTGACATAGATTAAATCATAACATTTTTTTAAGCTAAATATCCCTTTTGATTTTAAAATCATTTAAAAGTTACATAGTTATAAAAAAATTATTTTGAAAATATTCTTATAAGATTTTAAGGGAAGGTTTGATGATTTTATAATGGTGGAAAATTTCCGCACCCTCCGTATATGTTAAGAAAGACATTATTTACTTAATCTTGTTGAAAAGGATAAAAAGGACCTCGTTTGGAAAATGACAGAAATATTCCTTTATAAACAACTTAAAAAAGTAAAATAAGGGTATAAATAAATTTAACCCATAGTCTATAAAATAGTAAGAATGTTTTGAAACACATTTTTATGAAACATGGGTGTAGATGATAAAGAGGTCCCAGTAGATAATTACGTATAAACAACCTCAGATACTGAAGAGATTGTAGAATTAACCCTTACCTCATTGTAATCAATCATGTCGTATGAACAATAGTCAATAACCTCCCAATGAATCATATAATATCATAAATATAATTATAATAATTATAATATATAACAAATGGAAGTAAAAAATACACCACATGCAATAAATAAGTGGTGAACAATGTAAATCTCACGGAATTAAATGCGGGATAAGAGACCCCTTACCTCGTGTCTGACTTGACCCATTCATTCCTTAATATCTTGATTAATTAACTAAAGATAATTTATACTTTCTTAATAGGCTTTTTAATGTTTAATATTCTTTTTATATCAATTATTACCATGTTATAAACATTATTTAATCATTTAAGTTAATAATGTTCGTTTTGTCAATAGTTGGCACTTGAGTCAATAATGAACACCTTATAGTTACAAGTTGTTCACATGGTCCAAATTTCATTATATACAATATGATATTAATGATTTAGATATCATATATATCATATATATATATTATATTCATGTATTTATAATGGTACATATCATTTTGTGGTAAGAAATGAAATGCACCGTTCATGGAGACGGTAAGTCGTACGCACTCATGAACGCTACTTTCATTTAAATTTCTTATTTTAATGGAATTAAAACATAATGATACATAGGTATAATATAATTCCAGTATAATATAATATATAATATCATTATCTCAATCCTTTATACGTCCCACATATGGTATTAAAGAGTCATATGACTTTGAGGGGCGGTAGTCTAAACATCCTCAAGTGAAATTATTGTGTTTACCCATAATGGAAACCATTGAGGTATGCTATAAAAGAAAAATACAGAAGCATGAAGAGAACATAAAAACAATATATATCATATATAAATACACTTCCATAATAATTTCCACCATGAGAGGCGGTAGGAGGTAATTGAACAATCATCATTTCGTGAGGGGTTAGTTTTCCATCCACAGAAACACTATGTTCTTCAACTGTTAGATGGAGGTGTGTATAAGTGTAGGTCAAATACTTCTCATAAAAAATCCTAGTATATTAAATATATTTATTTTGTTATAAAATAATGTAATAAAAATATTTTAGTGGTCGGATAAGTAAAATAAAAGAAAAGGAATTGAGAGAAATTGTTACCATTAATTTGGGTAACTTCCTTAGGTTGGAACCAAAAGGACTTCTTGAAGTCCCTTTTTCCAAAGGTAAGGCTTCTAGGAGGAGGAGAGGGATGTAGGGAGCTTAATTTGGTAGAGTTTGGATAATACCAAAGGCTTTAGAGGTGTAACGAATTGGTTAGAAGTGATCTTATTTTATAAGGGGGGGGATGGGAACTTTAGGAAAGTGTGAATATATTATTCTATTATATAATGATATTCGGTTTTTTAAAGGTCCAAAAATCATTAGCGTCAAAGATAAGATGAATCATGGTTGAAATAAAATCATCCAATAATAATTGTACATCTTTTGGATATTATTTTAATAATTATAATCTAATTTATTTAAATCATTTATTATCGAGGTAAATACTACATCATTATTGTGTCATAAATAATTTAATTTATTCGATGTCTAAAAATAATAAAAAATACCATGATGTAGGAAATATGTATATATTTCCAATTAATATTTATATTAAACATAATTACTTATATAACACCATATAAACATTAATTACTAAAAGATTTTGGTTTATGTCAATTTATCCTTTACTTAAAATTAATTAATCTAAAGTGTCATTATCATTTATAAGTGGCTCCATGGGGTCCTAAAATCGACCTAAGGATTTCCATGGTAGGTCATTAATAATACAATAACGTTAGGACATGCGTTAAGAGAATTTTTATTTATTATAATATTCTTTTTACCTTGAATTACCTTATTTATCTTTAACCGCGGTACATAAAAGTCAAAATTTACTATTCACCAAAATTTAATTTCTTCTTATTGAAGCAAGTTTTACTTACTAAGGTTAATTTAGTCTCTCATATTTCTAAAATTCCACTTAAAGAAGCGGTAAAATTATGTTTTATGTGAATTTGCAAATCCACCTAGGAGGTGGGTAAAAGGAAATGAAAAGTTCAATAAAATTTTTATATATCTAAAATTATTATATACTGACTCTAATGAATTTAATTGAATTTATATAGGTGTTATGTATCTATTTTTGAAATAAAACAAATTTAAATAATTTAAATAATTATTTAAATAAAAATCCAGTTTTTAAACAATAACATAGTGTTTTTCACTATTCATCAAAAATTGAATGTTTTCAAAAATATACCAAAAATTCACCTGAGGATAATTTCGATATTATAAATCCAAAAATTATTTCTATTTTACCAAATTCAAAATATATAATTTTCATTTATTAATTTAAAATTAATTTCCATTGTCAAAACCAAAAAGGGGTATTTTTATGAAATAATAACTATCAAAAGATTGACCCTTGTTTATGTCCAATTTCAATGTAAAATTACTTACAATGACCAGAATTGGTTTAAATGGTAAAAATATAATCTATTTATACATTCAAGCCATTAAAATGTATAATTTAACACTATAAATTATTTTTATTAAATAAGTTTTTTTCAATTAAAATACAGTATTTTTAACTATTCACCCAAATATGAATGTTATCAGAAAAACAACAAAAAATTATTGAAAGTAAATTATTATGTATCTATTCTAGATAATAATTTTATTTTGTGAAATTGAATACATAATAGTTTCAAATATTTGATTTAAAACGGGTTCTCCATTAAAAGACGGTAAACTATCATTTTTTGAGAAATACTTCTTTTATCTGAAAAATGTATTTGTTCTTACATTTTTTCTAATAAACTCATAATATGGATTCTAAAATTATAAGGATTATATAAAGTTTAAAATTCAGTTAATACAATTCATGACCACTTTTTAACGGCTAGTTTGGTATGTTTTGGTGTGCTTGAACTTAGTGTTGCGTCTAGTAAAAATAATTGAATTACATTGATGAAATAACATACTATGACATCTAGGGGTGTTACAATTAATATATAGTCATTCCAGACGTTCAAGTGGTAAATATTCTATTATAGAAAGAAAATGAGTTGACTTGATGGGATGATCAACAATGAACTATATTGCATCATTCCTTATAGGAGTCTTTGGTAACCCTTGACAAAGTCCATCGTAATATCATCGCATTTCCACTCAGGTATGGGAAGAGGTTGTATTACTATTCTAGGATGTTGTCTTCCAACATTCACTTGTTGACATACCATACATCTTGACACATAATCAGAAATCTATTTCTTCATGTTATCCCACCAAAAGAGTTCCTTCAAATATCTATACATATTTTTCCAACCAGGGTATATAGAGAAATTAGAGCTATGAGTATCATCCATAAATTCCATTTTTAGATCAGGTATGTTAGGAACACAAAGTCTCTTCCCAAATTTTAAAATTCCATCTTCATACACAAAGTCACTCAATCTACCATCATTCACAGCATTAATCTTCTTTTGAAAATCCTCATTACTAGTCTGAGAACTCTTTATCCATTCTAGTAAAGATCGTTTGGAAACCATTTTACAAAGTATTTATGTTTCACCATCCATGGTTATTCCCATATTCATCTTTACTAGATCCATGAAAATTGGAAGCCTTTTAACTTTCACCTTGTTCAAAACTCCATGATCATTTCTTCTCAAAGCATCTTACACCTTATTTTCCTTCCCCAGGTGTTCTTGTATAGTAAAATCATAATCATTGAGTAGTTCAAGGCATTGTCTTTGCCTCATGTTGAGTACTTTTTCTGAGAAAATATACATCAAACTCTTGTGATAAATATAAATCACACATTTTTCACCATAGATATAGTGTCTCTATATATTAAAAGAAAATATTATAGCTACTAACTCAAGATCACGAGTGGGATAGTTTTTCACATGAATTTTTTAGCTGTTGTGATGCATAGGCGATAACTCTATCATTTTTCTTAAAGAAAAAACCAAGTCCTTTCATTTAAGCATCACTATAAATAAAAATCCCATCATTCCCTGATGGTATAGTCAAGATAAAAGCATTGACTTATCTTATTTTCAGTCCTTCAAAGCATTCTTCACATGAATTTTCCCAAACAAATTTAACCCCTTTATGTGTGACATTGGTCAATGGGTTAGCCAACTGGGAAAAATTCTGGAAGAAATGTCGATAATAACATGATAAACCAATAAATCTACGTACCTCAGTTATACTCGTCTGTGCGGGCCATTATTGGATTTTCTTGGTCTTTGAAGGATCAAAAGAGATTCCATCCTTAGAGACAATATGTCCAAGAAATGAAATCTCCTGTAGACAGAATTCACACTTGCTAAACATCCCATATAATTCATTTCTTCTAAGAGTCTTTAGAATAACGCGCAAGTGATTCTCATGATCATTATAGATTTTGAAGTATACCAATATATCATCAATAAACACCACTACATAGTCATCAAGATATTACTTGAAAAATAAATTAATTAGATCCATGAAGAAAAAGGGTGCATTAGCCAATCCAAAAGGCATTATTGTAAGCTTTTAATGCATGTACCTGGTTTGAAATGGTGTTTTCGTAATGTCTTCCTTCTTCACACACAACTGATGATATCGATATCGAAGGTCAATATTTGAAAAATATTGAGCTCCATGAATTTGTTCAAATAAATCATCAATGTAAGGTAGGGGAAACATGTTCTTTATTGTTTTAGCATTGATGTCCTTGTATTCAATGCACAACTGCATAGATCCATCTTTCTTCTTAACAAAAGGACAGAGGCTCCCCATAGAGAAACACTAGGGAGAATAAATCCATTATTACCCAATTCATCTAGATATTTCTTTAGATCCACTAATTCCACAATGGCCATTCTATAAGGGATATTTGATATAGGCATTGAACAGGGAATTAAGTCAAAGAGAAACTAAATTTCTCGTTCTGGAGGATGTCCAGGTAAATCATCTGGAAACACATCAACATATTTTTGAAAAATAGGTATGTCCTCTATTCGAACATTCTTTTCCCCACCATAGTTATTTAATTCTCTTATTTACATATAATTGAATTTAGTAGAGATACTAGAGGTAGATCTAGATAAGAATCAGGTCATGACATTTCTACTCTAAAGATAAGGTACTCCTAATCATCTTCAAAAATTGTATCCTTCTTATTTTTAAAAAAAATATTCACACCATTGTCTGAAAGACAATCCATACTGAGGATTATATCAAATTAAATCACGGGTATGATGATGCGATTATCAGATAAAGAACATTTATATGCCCTAAAGGGAACTTATTCACCAAACTTTCTTGGGATGATACTTCCCTTATAAGTTTTTACTGACTACTCCCTTGTTATGTCAAATTGAAAATATTTAATTTTTATATTAACTTGGGAAGATATGAAACAATGATATGATCCAGAATCAAATAAAGCATTAGATAAACTTGAGGAAACCATTAAGAAATTCCTTTGCATAATGCCCCTTCTATATAAAATTGTATCATTCAACATTGACAGCCTCTATCTTCCCCTTGCAATCCCTATCTTGGTGGCCTTTTTCACCACACTTGTAATAGAATCTCATTCCCTTCAGGCAAGTACCAGGGTGTTTCTTCCCACATTTACCACAGAATGGATATTCAACTTTTCTTTCTTCCCCTAATTTCCATTTCAGGATTTTTTAGTTGATATTTTCTTCTATTTATTTTCTTTAAAGTTGTAAGAATTAGAGAATTTCTTTTCTGTATTGAGAGTGCAAGAGACAATATCTTTTTATGGTGAGACGGATTGTGAGACTAATGATCAATGGAGAAATGGTTTTAACCCTACAAAGAATCAATCAATATTACTCTTTGGGTTATGTATATAATCAGCTACGTGACTTGATAACATTGTAATGTTAGCCTCATACTCTGTAACATTATCATTCTCCTTTTGTCTCAGACTCAAAAATTGTCTTTCTATATCTGATAAATGGTCACGAGAAATGTATTTTTCTAAGAAAATATCTTTAAACTCCCTCCATTCCATGTTGGATACTTCTTCATCTACCTTTATTTTTGATTAATGACCACCATTGATCTGCATCTCTTGTGGGGAGATAAACATCCATGAAAATTTTTCCCCTTCAATACTCCCCAAAGTATTAAATATTTTCTCTATGGAATTTATCCATTGGCCAGATACTAATAGATTTGTACTCCCATTGAATTTTTGTGGTTGTTTCCTTATGAAGAGGTCTAACATTTATCCTCCATGTTCTCAATCAGGGTGCTCTATATAAGTAATGTTATTATTCCTAACCTGAGTGAGATGTCCCAGTATGGTGATAAGCTGACCAACACTAGTTGAATCACCAAGTCAATTATAATTATCTTGAGTAAGAGGTAAATCCCTACATTGATTACATGAATTGATAAAGTTTCCATTGATTCCACTAGGTACCATTTCTAACCAATTCCATACACTATATTAGTTTATGAATCGCAACATATAATTCCAAAATTGTAAGGAACATAACATAAATTGAACAGTTTATAGATATAATCCATAATCATAAGAATGTTTTATTTTAGAAGGTATATACTCATAAATCCTTCATAGTGGTCTGTAAAGAAACAGTGAATTATCCTAAGCATATCCCTTGGGAGTGTCGTAACCCAGAGTGCAGTAAGGCCCGTTGTCGTGCACTAGTTCCCGTTCGAGTCTAGATCAAAATGGTGTTTTCGGGTTTTACCCTTAGGTACATCTGTTCCACAGCCACCATTACCTGCTCTAATCCAGACAAGGATGTATTTCATGGAAAACTAAAAAAATCTATACATTAAAAAAATTATTATAAGTTCTTCTATACTAAATCTAAAAGCCAATCTTAGGGTAATGTGCTCTAATCAGAGTTGATCTAAATCTAGTTTCCTAGGTTTGTACTAATCTTTCTCTGATACCAACTATAATGCTCCAACACCAGTTACCCAGAGTCTGTGCATTATTAAATAAAATTGGCATGATCACAAGGGATCAAATCCCAAAAGACCGACCAGTTAAGTAGCCTTAAAATTACTAGATACATTAATAAGTTTTACATTACATTATAAAATGAAAAACAAAAACAATATTGTATTCATTGAACACATTCATATCCCTTAGACTATCCATATAGGTCATTCATAATATACTTCTTCACATCCTGGGAAAAATAAAACATAGAAAGAGGTGATCTCGGATTCTCATTAAGGATAACAATATAGCGGAAGCTTTCATAAATAAGAATAAACATTTAAGGCAATGTATATGAGTAAAAAATAAGAATTTTAGACATAAACTTTAGCATAATATGGCCAATATAAATCAAATAATGTCATTTACTTATTCACATGGATATTATACTAGTTGAATAATCACATGCAATATCAATAGCCAATTACATAATGAAGGAATGCATAATTCCAGACTTCATAACCACATTGTCAAGGCCTTATGCGAAGAATACAAAATAAGATTTTTTCAAGGCCTTGTTCCAAGGCACTAGTTTGTCTCATGAGACCTACCGATTCTTTGAGGAGCTATAGTGGGCTCCACCCTTCACTTACTATGTCTAAGGAATTCCTCATATGAAAAGGTTTAAACATAACATAAACATTCGTATTAAAACTAGCATACGAAATGTCTATACATTATCCATAATAAATGAATGATGTAAAAATAACACATCCACATTAAAACATATCACAAAACCTTCAATACAATACGGAATATTTGTATCATAATAAATCAACATCAAAGAAGTTTAAAACCTATCCAAGGATGTTGACATAGATGAAATGAAAACTATTTGAAATAAATAACTCTTTATATTTTGAAATCATTTCAAAGTAACATAATTATAAAAGAAAACAATTATTTTGAAAATATTCTTGTGATCATATATGGGATTCTTTGATGATGATATAGTAATAGAAAGTTGTCACACCCTCTATATAAGTTAAAAAAAGACAATCTTACCTTAATTTTGTCGAAATGGTCATAAAGTACCTTGATTGGAAAACGACAGAAATATTCCTTTAAAAAAATATATGGTAAAATAAGGTTAAAATGAATTTAACCCACAGTATAGTAAATAGAAAAATTCATTTAAATTGTATTTTAAAAAAAGTATGTGTATGATAAAGAGGTCCCATTATATACTTACATATTAACAACCTTAGATAAGTAAAGAGACTGTAGAATTAACCATTACCTTGCACTTTTCCTTGTTCTAAGGTACATTAACCTCTTGTATAATTTTTAAATAATTATTATTAAATTATACTAGAACTATATACAAAAATATGATAACATATATGATCCTATAATATATCTTTGTTAATTATATTTCAGTAGTATCATCGTTTGAGGTGTTAACTGATTTATTTTTCTTTATATTTATGGTTTCTTAATACATGATTGTTATGGATAGGATGTGTTTGATTAATATACAAAATGATATTGTGTTCATAAACATTAACTTTAATCATAAAATTAAAAGTACCATTGAATGATTTTGATGGGGAATGAATCTCATCGCATTCGTGGAGATGGTAATCCGTACGTATGAATGAGCGACGATATAATTATATTGATGGTGAAATCGTATGTAATTGGATATTATATCGTATATAAATAATAATTAACATGGTATATTAATTATTTAAATCAATTATACTCCTTATTATACCCATCCAAATAGTGAAGTGTTGAATGAGAAACTACACCATGACGTAGAGAGAGTAAACTGTAGGCACGCACATGTGATGACATTTTCATTTATAGGATAGATAGAATAATAAATATGGTTGTAATGTATTTATAATAAAATAATAGAATTTATTAGGTACATGTGTAATTATTTTGTTATGGAAAAAACAAAGAAAGATGATGTGGAAGAAGAAAAGAACTTGAAAAAGGGTGGTGAAATTATTACCTCTTCTTCGAGTGTTTCCTTTTGAGTTGATCAAAAGGGATATATAGGTTGGATTTATGATCAATGTAAGGACCCAAGGATTATCTAAGGAGAGTTGGGAGGATGTTTGGGTATGGTTTGGCCGATCCAAATGGTTTTGGAGGTGTGATTTTAAGAGAAGGGGAAGTTCTCTTTTATAAGAGGGGTGAGGGGAACCTTAGGAAAATCTTGAAATATTTTTTTATAATAAAATAATTTTCAGTTTCTAATGGCTCTGAAATAATTTATTTCGAGGATAAGGTGGGTATGGGTCTAAAACGTCTCAACCAATAGGTTTTAGACAGGTTTAGGTCACCATATTAACCTTATCTCTTAGATTTAACTCTTAGTTAAATTGTTTGAAATTTTCCATGTTTGTTTGTATTTTTAGATTATATGGTTAATAAACATAAAATAACAATCCAAGAAAACTCTAAGTGGTTCATTATTAGTATATATAACCATATCTAAGTACTTTGGATGAGCCTTAGATTTTTAGAAATATTATATCATTTAATAATATAATATTTGTTTTAAAAACTCATTTATGTCAATTTGGACACTATTTAGTATTTCGTTTTTGTGAAAATCATAACAGCATGATTACTTAGAAAAAATTATTTAATTAACTCTAAAAAGTCATATAAACCTATAAAATTAGTATAATTTATCACAAGTATTAATTTATATTTAGTGGGAAATTTATAATATCAATTATTTTAATATTTCATTAACAAGGTAATTACTGCATCATCATTGTGTTATAAATAAATTATGTTATATAATGTCTAAAAATTATAAGTAAAGTACAATTATATAGTAAATTTCTATATATTTCTAATGAATGTTTATAGTTGAATTTATATTATGTATAACCCCATATTAAAAATGGTTTAGTTATTAAACATTGAATTTATCACTTTCAACTCTTTTTAAAATAATAATAATAATAAATGTTCTAATCTAATACAAGTGGAACTAAAGGATTATATTTTATTCTTAAAGCTGTTTTTGTTTGAATAAAACTTATCCAATAGGATTAGGACATCTGTTATGGAAATTATAATATCATTTTTACAATTAATTTCCCTATTTACTTTTAACCATGGTAAATTAAAGTCACAAGTTACTATTCACCAAAAATTATTTTCATCTCATTGAACTGAATTTTACTTACTATTATAAACCATGTCTCTTAGATTTTTGAAATTAAACTCACAGAATTAGTAAAATTATGTTTATATAAATTTGAAAATGCTCCAAGAAGGTGGGTAAAAGATGGTGAAAAGATCAATAAAATTTTTTATATCTAAATTTATTGTAAAATGACTCTAATAAATTACATTGAACTTATATAGGTATTATGTATCTATTTTTAAATAAAGTAAAATAAATTAAAATAACTAGTTATTCAAATAAAAATTTAGTTTTAATCAATAACAAGTGTTTTTCACTAATAATCAAAAATTGAAAGTTTTAGGAAAAATACCAAATATTAACCATAAGCTAATTTAGATATTCCAAATTAAAAAATGAATTCCATATTGAAAAATGGAATTTATAAAATATCATAAAGGGGTATTACTATTCATAATGGCTAGTTTGATTGGTCGTGGTTTGTTAAAACTCTAAGTTGCGTACAACGCATGCCACTGCATTATTAAAAGGGAAACGTACCATGGAAGCTTGGGGTGTTATATTAAAAATTAGACATAATTTATTATATATAATTTTAATTAATATAATAAAAAAAAGTGTGAATTTTTTAAATTATTGGTATAAAACACACTTGTGTGCATTAAAATAGTTTTTTTTCATAAGATATCCTTTTATTTTAAAAAGGGTTTTATTTTCAGTTATAATTAATTAGTCACTAAATAAATGATTATATATACATATGTAAACCATATTTTTATAAATTAATTATTCATATTCATACAATCTATTCCAATTACTATGTGATTACTATTATATTAAATAATAATAATAATGTGTTTTGTTTATGCTTTGTGTTGAGTGTAATGAAACATAAACATGATATTGCATGTAATGTAATAAAAACATAGTACGTTCTTTAATTTATGATATTTAACATAATTTTATTCTCTTAAAATATCAGGGTGATACATCATACCCCTTTAATAAACAGTGTCCTCACAATTTGAACTTTATATCTGTAATCAAATGTTTGATATTTGAAAATACGTTTTTTGGAAACACAAATTATAAAAAAGGTTAAAAAATATTTTTTGAACCGAGAGAAAACAATGTAATAATTTCATTCATAAAACCATGTAACTAGTTTTCAAATTTAGATAACAATTTTGCAAGGTAAGATACGTTTAAATAATTGTAGAGGATGATTTGTTTCATTAATCACAAGAAAGCTAATGAATAATTGAATTTTAAGGTCCTCGAAACCATAAATTTGAATTGATTATAAAACCCATATGTTTATCAGAAATGAATGTATCATTATTATTATTATTTTAATGTTATTTTCTTATATTTGAGGAATTATATTACCATATATACTAAGAGAATCAGTCATTATACTTGCGGGATGAGAATAATTTCATTTTTTAATTAATTTTCACCATAATATCATCATATTCTCCAGAATATGTGTATTCAAGATGTATTTTTCATGCATGAAACAATAAAATAAAATTTTAAAGGAAATATAAAAAATCACAACAAGATATTACTCTCATCATTATTAATTAACAAAAATTTAAATTATTAAAAATTAATAATATAATTAAAAAAAATTAATTTCATTCAATAGTTTAAAAATATAAATAGTAATGCCCAATGATCAATCCAAATAATTCTATAAATAACTAGGATTAAAATTATTTATCCATTTCCTAAATAAGTTTGAAGCCAAAATATAATGAGTATTTGATCATATATTCCTCCAATTCAAATTAACTAATAATCTTCCAATAAAATCATATATATTTCGGAAAAAAAACATAATATTTATCTAAAAAATTTATTACTAAATAATACATTGTTTAAGTTAGTGGTAGGCGTTACACTCTTTTCGGCCTTCCATTATAAGTTAAATCCACATGACCTTTTTGGATGTGACCGGTTGTCACATGACCACTGAGTTTTGATTTTTTCCTTTAAACTTGCAAAAATGTTTTCCTCCCAAAATAACACTTTGTATTCATTATAAATGTTAAAAATACCTCCTATAAATAAAACATTTCCCAAAATGACATTAAAACCCCCATAATTTCTAATTCTTAAAAACTCCAATGGGATGTCTAACACTTTGACCTTATGATCAACCTTAATCTTATAAACCTATGATGATATCTATAACTCTTAATAAAACCTCACATAAAAACATTATAATATCCATAGTTATATAAACCCTAATATGATATGAACTATTATAGGCCAGAAATCGTACTCCTGGATCTGGTGCTAAATTCATAAACCTAACATTTTAGTTTTTGATATTGATGAAGTTGGACCAATTTTCACCAATAAGAACATAAAACTTAAAAAATAAATATTGGATCACTAACATAACCATGGTATATTTTGGTATATAGTTTTATATAATTTGGAAAAACTCATATCAAAATAGATTCATAAACTGATGATTCATAAATATGAACATCATATTTCATTATACCCAGATTTTTTTTTTCATATTAGGTCATATACAAAATCCTTGTCAAATCCCTTATAGAAATAATTTGTTCAACCTCATGTGTTATAACCTATGGAAGAGGAAACATAAGAAGAATGGGATAAAATGATAAAAAAGGGAAAATTTAAGAATTAACAAATAAAATTCATCAGTGATCAAATGAATAGAATAATGGGTTGATGAAATAATCAATATGCATTAGTATAACACAATAAAATTCAAACCCATCACCACCTGGGTCATCAAACATGAAAGCATTGAGTAAGGATTTAAAAATGGGAAGATTCTTATGAATTAAAAATAATGATCCATGTGATATAAATATTGATAAAATTAAGCATTAGAAACCCATAGAAACCTTTGAAAAAATATCTTGGTATTTTGGGATCTCATCTTCAAAAAACACATACCAAACCATTTCAAAACACATATAGTTTGAATAACCATAGAAAAAAATTTCAATATAATTCTCTAAAAATCATAATGACTGCCAATTGAATTGGATTTCTATATAGGTGCACGCATATTATATAATAGAATGGGCCTACCCAGTTCTATTTGGACCTCCCTATCATATAAGATGAAAGGGGAAGTTGAAACGAGATCACCTGGTGCAATCTATGAAACCCCATCATATATAATGTCCATGAACCAAAAAATTAATAAAGTACATATTTCAACACAAAATAATAGAAAAAAACTTCATTATTTCCATATCATGGTTAACATTCATAAAATAAATGGTTTCCATAACAATCTCTTTAAAAAATGATTAACCCATAGAAGAGAAACATATTCTATAATTGTCTTTTTGAAACAATCATAATCCATCTTGAGAAAAAATGATGTTGGTATAATTAAATAAAATACTACAGAGATAATAAGTGAAAAAAAGGGATATTATCTTTATTATATGGGAATACCATTAAAATATCACTATTTTTTTGAAAAAAATAAACTTTTCATTTTGAAATAAATTTTTAAAACATTACAATATATAAAATACTATAAAAAATAATTTTCATTGAAAATAACCATAGAAACATATAATTTAACATTTAAAATCATTTAAAAAATATTTGGCAGAAAATATACATTCAAATTTAAATCAAAATAATATAAATTTGGAATTTTTTTTGAAAACATCATTCTGGATGAAAAGCATTTTTCGATTGAAAAGGAGATTTTTCATGAAGACATTATTTTGAACTCATGAGTATATAAAGAGAAGAAAATGAAGGGATAACATGTATTATAAAAAATAACTAGTGGAGAAGAAAAGTCTAGAGAATTTATTAGAGGTATATTATGACATGTTAATATTAGAGACTTAATCATAAATAATCTCAATAAATGATGAGATTTTAACAAAAACCCCTTTCCACATTGTTAACCATTAATCGTAATCAATTGAAAGAAACAACATAAAATAGAATATAAAATATCACAAGGATAAATAAACACAAGATATTAAGTATCAAACAGGAATTATATACACCCTTTGATAGAATATAGGTACATAACATAATGTTTGTCTCAAAGAAGGTAAATTGAGACAAAAAGTCATTATTGATTTGTTAACTTTTGAACTGGAAACCCCATGAAATAGATACTCTCAAATGGATATGTAAAACCCAATATTCCTATGTAAAAACATCAAAAAAAAAATCATGGGAATTATATACAACACATAATTGAAATAGGTGGTGAATATGACATGTATCTCATAGAAGTAAAAAACTCAAACAAAAATACCTTATATTGAGTTTGACATGTCACGTGTTTATTTATCATCATGAATAATAAACGTATATTACTTATTTACTTTATTTAGATAATTTTTATTGTTTATTATTATATTTATTTAACTTATTTACATGTTATATTAAATTAATTAATCAATTGGGTATATATTGGATGTTTTGATAATATTCGTCTTTCATGTCAAAACTGAATTTTGTATGTTTGCTATTGGAAAATAGGTCATTATATGATAATATGATGAAACATAATCCTTATATAATTATAAAATTTATTCATAAAATATACATTAAAAACCAAGCATGAATGATGGTTCTGAAAATGAACTAATGTTATGATCCTGGAGGTGTTAGGTCATACGTACACATGAGTAACATTTCCATTTTTTCAATGATTATTATGGATGTAATATTTTATATATAAAGAATAAAAATAATATAAAATATAAAATATTATTTAATTATATAAACATTTATATATCATTCTTGTGACTTATGAAAGAAAAAAAAATATTCTCATCGCTTCGCGGAGGCAGTAGTCCACACGTCCAAGAACGACAATATCAATTTGTTTAGTGAGTGAAAATATAAGAAATAAAATACTATATTATTTTTAAATAATTAAAAATTTTAAATAATATAAAAAATATTTCATTTATATAAAATAAATTCAATATATTTTACCTAATTACATTCCATTAAACACGTTAGTGGAAAACTAAACATATCTCTTCGTAAGAAGGTAATCCGACATACACATACTAATGTTATAATATTCCCTAATGAATGAAATTGAAAAGGGTATATATGATACAATATCTCAATAGGTATAATTGTTTAATTTATATAATATATATATAAATTATATTCATCATCATACCCATCTTTTTGAGGTGGTTGTGGAAAAAATAATGACATCACTTCGCGAACTGGTAGTCCTCCACAGACACGAAGGATGATTTCATAACCCATTTGTCGGAAGAGGAAATTTATTTAGGTTATTAAATTAAAATAATAAAATATAATTACATTTAATATATTTTTTCAATTTAACAATAAATCATTAAGAATAATTGAAGTAGGTGGAGAAAAAAATAAAATAACAATTCTCATTGAGAAATGTTACATGTTCTTTGGGTACCCTACTTAAGTTTCAACTAAATGTCTTCCTATGTTGGATTTATGTCCAAAATAAGTATTATAGGATGTTTTTAGGGATTTTTTGAAGTTATCTCATTAGTTATTGTAAGAAAAAAATGGTTTGATGGTGTGAAGATAGGAGAATATGGGGTGACCATTTATAAGTGCAGTGAGTGGCACACCTATAATATTTTTGAAACAGTGAATTCCAACCATGTTTTTTTCATGAAACTATGACAAAATAATGGTAAAATAACTAATATATAATTTATAGTTCTAAATATTTTCAATTAAATGGTTTCAAAAAAATTTCTTGGTCATTTTCCCCATAAGTTTTAAGTGTAATCCCTAAGTAAACCTGTTTTTCCTTAATCGTTGTGATTAATTTTAACGTTTTCCAATATTATTTTGGAAAAAAATTAAGTTAAAAATATTAGTTAATATATATAATTATTATTCATATTATTCAATATATTTTTCTCAATTTTATTAAAATAATAGTCATAATTTTATATAATATTAATCCCGCATACGTAATGAGAAAACGAGTTTTCAAAGAGGAATTGTTCAATGGTTTAAAATGTTTTTTATCTAGATTAATATGAAATTGATTAAAATGACATAAATTGTATTAATGGATGTATAATATAACTAACTATACATTAAAAAAATTAAATTAAATTTATCTTTGTAAATAGAAAATTAAAATATAATTTTTAATTAAAATATAGTATTTTTTTAGGATTCATAAAAAATTAAAACATTTCAAAAAAATACTAGGACATCAAACTTGTATAATTTTTGTACTAATTTTTCTAAAATAAACGTTATTTTTTTCCAATAAATTATATAATAATTTTAAAATTTATTTTTAAAATAATTACACCATAAAAAGGTGAAAAGGATTCTTTAAAAAAACTGGTTTAAGTGTAAATTTTGAATTATTTTCATTGATTATATAGAAAACCAATTGGATTAATCTTAAAAATTATATTTCATATGTTGAATATGAATTATATTAATAAATTTCAACATGAGTGTTATTTTTATGTTATTATTATAAAATACACTTCTGCTCATTAACAAGGTTTTTCAGAAAATGAATTCATTTTATTTTTAAATGGATTTTATTTTTATTTCAAATTAATTGGTCACTAAATAATTAATTACATATAGATGTGTAATCTATATTTTAATAATTAAGTGAATTAATTTCATAACCACTATTCCAATCGGTTGATGACAACTATCATATTAAACAACAATAATAATAATTTGTTTTGTTTAAACTAAGAAATGAATGTAACATAAGATAAACATTTTTTTTGAGTGAAATGTAATCGAAACTCATTGTTTCATGTTTTTTAAGATATCAAACATAATTTTCATCTTTTAAAATATCTACGTGTTACAATATGGTAATTTATGGATATTATAGCTCTATAAATTAGCAGGGAAAGCTAGATGATGAAGATCTATCCTCAGTATTATCATATAGTAAATAAATATGTCACATAAAGAATATAATATGACTATGTCTGAGGATGATATAAAGTTGGTTAAGGTATAAATTGATCCATTTAAATACACTAATTAGTATTTATATACATCATAAATCTTTAGAATTATTATAGTGTTTATTAATTATGATTTAAAGTTATTAGAATGTAATTTCAACTGTGTGAGATATGTCATTGAATTATAGAGATTCCATAAAAATTATTGGTTGATTATCGTTTGAAAATAAAAATATTATATGATATGTAATATATGCCTCATTATTATAAATTTTAAAAAGTTTATGGGAGTCTTATATAATTAAAAAATAATATCCTTCGATAAAATTTTATGAAATATTATGATGTTCATAAAAAATTGGGAAGAAAAAATTCACAATGTGATACATAATATCCCTTAAACAATGTGTATGTTTTAAAGAATATATTGAATATATTATAATAATATGTTACTTTAGGGTCCTAAAAATTCCTCAAGGGGAAAATCCAAATACCCCAAGACTTGGAAAAGGCCTGAAACAGTCTGTGTACCGGCTCCCAGCAACAGTACGCAGCCGGTTCGGTGAACCGCCCTACGGAAGATGTTGTTGTTTGCGCAATTGGGGTGGAGTGCCAACACAGGAGAGAACCAGGAAAACCGCCGGTGAAGGCAGGACGATCAACCGCCGCGAACCGCGCCAACCGGCCCATGCTGTGCGCACCGTCGCTCGCGAAATGGAGGCGGAGCACCTATGCGGCAGCGGACCGATATCCTTCACGGAATAGAGGCGGAGAGGTGCACGGCCGCAGAGCAATTCTTTGGATCTCGGTTCCAAAAATAGATGGTTGACCGAGTCATACGCGGGTGGGGATTCCTTCTTGGACTTCCGCAAAGGTCGTGTGCCCATCCTATTCGCGGCTCTATAAATAATCATCGAGGGAAAAAAATATAAACGGAGAAAAGACGGGTGAAAAAATGTGGAGAAATGCTGGAGAAATCACTCCACAACCATCAGCGGACCGAATATCATCCGCAGATGAACTCTTTCGCAGAGAGGAGAAACCAGTTCACGAACGACATGCGGCCAGGTCCTCCACAGCCAGCCCATAGTGGCCATTTCCTTCGCCGACATTCCCTCTGCAGGAACCCCTTCCCCGGACTAGTGTCGTTCGCGAAATGGAGGCAGAACCCCTCCACGGGCGTGATGTAGGACGAGTGTCAGCCCCTTTGCAGACACCCTTTGTGGACAATCATCTCATCCGCGGACAACCTCCTCCGCGAAAATCATCCACTACTACAAATACGCCCTTTACCAGGGCTAAAAAGGTCATTTAATAGCGCTAGGAAACGCGCTGTTAATGCCGGCGAAGATAAAGGGTGGGGGGGGGGTCCCCTTTTTCAGCGCTAAAAAAAGCACTGATAAAGACCCTTTTATCAGTGCTAAAAAAAGCGCTGATAAAAGGGGTCTTTTATCAGTTCTAAAAAAAGTCCTGATAAATGTACCCCTTTATCAGAGATTTTTTTAGCGCTGAAAAAGGGGTCCTATATCAGCGCTTCCTTTATCATCACTTTCGTTTTAGCGCTGATAAAGGACCCGTTTATCAGCGCTTTTAAAAAAGCGCTGATAAAAGTAAAAAAATTACAAAAAATTAAAAAAATCATGCCAATCATGGGGGGGCTTTTATAGCGCTTGAACCCCCCTTTTATCAGCGCTTTTTATCCCCTCCAGCACCCGCATGCACCCCCTCCACCCTTTATCAGCGCTAGCCCCCAACATCCACCCCATTCGCGCGCCTCTGCCTCCAGCAGGTTTTGAACTCGAGACCTCCCCCCTACGCTCCTAAGCCCTTACCACTACTCTATTTTGAGTTGATTTCTATTTTATGATATCTATATATATATAAAGTCTTATTTATTCGTATAGTAATATATATTTATATTAATATATAGTTATATAGTTATATTAATATATATATAGTTATATTAATATATATATAGTTATATTAATATATATATAGTTATATTAATATATATTTAGTTATATTAATATATATATAGTTATATTAATATATATATAGTTATATAAATATATATAGTGATATTAATATATATATATAGTTATATTAATAAATATCTATATTTATATATATATAGTTATATTTATTTGTATAGTAATATATATGTAGTTATATTAATATATATATATAGGTAGATTAATATATATATAGTTATATTAATATATAGTAGTTATATAAATATTCATATATTGGTATTTTAAATAAAATGGATATTAGCTATTATTTAGATAGAGCTAATATATTTTATATTTAAATATGTTTAATTATTTATTTTAAAAATTTAATTTTTAGGTGTGAATATATAAAAAATATGTATACATAGTTATATATTTGATTATAAATAGAAGTGCATTATAAAAAATGAAAAAATTTCAATGAAATAATATCAATATGAATGTAATACCTCGGAATAAATTAAGTCCCCACTAAAAAATCCAATAATACCCCCTCAAACAAGGCTGAAAACCCCAAAAATGTTAAAAACATCTGGGTACCCTGACTAAAAACTTAGTTTGGGAGGCCTTCTGGACCTCTTTTGGCCTCGGAAAATACTTGGACAGGGTCTCCCCAGGTCACATCGATGTAGGGCTCATCACAGGCTTCGATTTGATATGTGGTAAAGCTCAAACGGACACCCGGAGAAAAAGTTATTGCCGTTTGAAGTTTCAGTTGCGTTTTCAACTTATTTTGGATCTTTTTTTAATTTTTTTAATTTTTTTAGTCTTCAAATTGTTATTAAATTACTAATACTCCATAATAATTAGAACATTATTAATTAAAAATATGTTTTTTAATTTTTTAAGAAGCCATTTTCACTTAATATCTTATATATTATGTATATTAAGTGTTAATGTACATTTATACTTATCTAAAATATATTTAAAAATTATACATTATATCTATATAAATATAACTATATAACTATATTAATATATTAATATATTTTTTTATAATTTTTTTTGAATTCGAACCTTTATCAGCGCTACTAAACAAGCACCGATAAAGGGGTCCCTTTATCAGTGCTAAAAAAAGCACAGATAAAGGGGGGGCCTTTAGCGGCGCTAAAAAAAGAACTGATAAAAGGGTACTTTTATTAGCGCTTTTTTAGCGTTGATAAAGGCACCCTTTATCAGCACTTTTGGAGCGCTGATAAAGCCCCCCCCCCTTTATCAGCGCTTTTTCGTTAGCGCTGATAAAGGGGGTGCTAGGAAAAACTATTTTTGTGGTAGTGATCCTTCGCGGACAACCTGCTCCGCGGAAATCATCCTTCGCGGACAACCTCCTCCGTAGAAATCATCCTTCACAGACAGCTCCTTCGTGGCCGGCTCCTCCTGGCCCACTCCTTTGCGGACAGTCCTTCGCGGACGTCTCCTTGCGGACAGCTCCTCCATGACCTATCCCTCACGGTAGGCACCTCGCGGCCAGCTCCTTCTCGGTCAGCCTCATGCGGAAAACCCCATGCACTTGCTGATCCATACCGCTGGGGCTGTTCCCCCACACCCCTTCTCGGGATCACTACCGGGCTGCGGTCCTGGGCCTCCGGGCCAGTCCCTTCGCTACCGTAACTAACCCCCATTAAAAATAGAGTGTCACACCGCTATCTTTTCGGGGCGGGTCAACAATATTTTCTACTGCACCCTTATTCCACTCCAACATCCGTCCTATAAATGCCATGAGTCGACCTACTCGTCATGAGACTCCAAAAACACCATTTCCTAGCTCCGTTTGCTAGGTTCATTCAGAAGGGGTCGCCCTTGTGTAATTCGCACACCAACCATTACAAGGTATCATCTATCTAGTCGTCCTGACCACACGACGTTAAACTGTATGGCCCTCGTCCTGTCCATATGATGTTAAACTATACAGAAATAGTCCTCTCTACATGACTATAAACTGTAGAATTTCTTATCATTCAATAATTGGAAGCCTCTTGCTCCATGCAAGAGATGCCTTATGCTATGTTTAGAGTGGCATAACATCAAAAGCGCATGAATCCATTCAAACATTCAATCACACCACCCCACACTTTGTGTTTCCTTCATTCGGATCTCCATCTTACCTTGCATGTCTGAAGGGACCCCCTAATGGCATGGTCCCATGCCATCTCGTATCACCTACCATCCTGGGCCAACGCCTTGGAAGACTTTGGACAAACTTCGAGATAGGTCTTGTGTTCCGAACATGGTCAGCAGTCAACCCTCACTTTTCTGCCCCCATTGCAGGATAACGTGATATGGATGTTGTGTTTCGAACATGGTCAACAGTAATCCCCCATCACCATGCCACCCTCATTGTGTACCAAATGTCGGGCTTGTAATTCACACTTTTCATCTCCCTTTGTTCGGATAGATTTCAACACCCTTGGTGTTATCCCGCTTGTGCACTTGAGCATAGGCGTTGGCCCCCATTATATTCCCCAACCCACCAACGGGTTGGAATGACCTAATGACCAGAGATGAGGAAGTCACCTCGGGCGTCCATCTCGGAGTAAGCCCCGACCTTCTGGGCCTCCTCAGAGTGTAAGACCCAATCCATCACCCTGGGTCGCCTTCATGCGTTTGCCCCACTCCGCTTCTCATCGACTCACCTTTCGCATCGTGATCCTATGGTCCCTGCTGCCTCTTGTTTCTCACACCGAGCATGAATCACGTGGTCTTAGAGTAGGCATCGACCATGACATCCTCCTCTGGGCCTCCTCAGAGTGTAAGCCCCAACCCATCATTCTGGACTACCCCAGAGAATAAGCCCCAAGCCAGAGCGAAGTACAGAGACTTTGATCCATGTCAAGGATGGTACGTAGGAAGCCTCCACGAGGTTCAAGACCACCACTTGGTCGTTTCTTCACATCGAGTTCCACCCTCTTCCAACATGATGTTAAACTGTATGCCTCCATCCAACATGACGTTAAACTATTTATGAGAAATACGTGGACATTGATCCCTGCCTCCTAGACAGGGTACGTAGGAAGCCTCTATGAGGTTCAATCCCACCACCCATCGGACCACCTGGTCTCTCTTCACGTAAGTTCCCAGACACCTATCCGAAATACATGGACTTTGATCGCTGCTTCCTAAGTAGGGTACGTAGGAAGCCTCCCTGAGGTTCAATCCCAACAACCGGTCGATCCGACCATCTCTACATCAATTCACTGCACCACTCCTAGTGTCACCTCAAGCGAGTTCCAGCCCTTCGGGGCCATTAATCTAATAAGGGATGGTAAACCTTGGGCATAAATTATTCTTAACCCCTGCATCCAGTTGACCATTGCCCGCCAAGGCTAAATCCGTGGATACTATGTTTTTGTATAAACCAAAGATTCGCGAACATATGAATACGTCTTAAATATCTAAGAGAGTCCCAGAACATGCAATACTTCCCCACCCCAAAAAAGGGTGCGATGAGCCCGACTTCCCATCCTCTCGACCAATGTGTGTTCTTGAGAGTCGTTGGTCAAACCATTCGGTGAACGCCTGCTTTTGGAAAGCAGGTCCATCAATCATTGGATATGGAGCCGTTGGGCGTTTCATGGCTGGAAACCAATAACGAAACAAAAAATGGTGAACACGGCATGAATCTTTAACCAAACATGACAAATTAAACATAATCTCTCCCATTGCCCCCTTATGCTCTAAAGGAGGGCCAAGCAGGGTCATTAATTAGGCATGGGATTATGAGATGCTGCTTTGATGGGTTTGCTGCTTGTATTTGCTAAAATGTTTTGTAGGCTCTACTTTCAGAACTCCCTTCGATCCAATGGCATCGCAAAATGAACTCACACGTGCACACTTCCAACTATGCAATGACGAGACATCCTCACCTTCAGAGGACCCCTTCACCCACCCAGTATCTTCTGCGCTGGGTCTCAAACGCACTTATCCGAATGTACCACGCGAATGGTACTCTCCCAACGGTGAAGGTGGCCATGCACACCCTCCAATCCGCCAAGACTCACTGGTCGCCTACCCAGCAGTGACCACAAAGGTGGATCCAGACAGCCCCTGTCGCTGTCTCCAACCATTTCAGGAGTCTATCCCTTGAACGGGACAATGCGCACCTCTCTTATCTTAGGAAGGCAGATGAGGTCGACATTGAGGACTCCATCCCCACCGAACGAGGGTTCCGCTCCAAGGCCCCTTCCGAAAGGCGTCATCAAGGTCACGCCGCGACCCATCATCCTCGAGCCAAGGAGGATGTTTCCCCGAGGATTCAGGCCCATCCTCCATGATCTCCGGCCCCTCGGACTGCCCAACGAGGGCGGCAGATATACAATCAGGGACTGGTCATCACCCTGGTCCCTAAGGAGGAGATCCGCTTCTTAGCCATAGAGACGTACCACAAACAGGAACCTACACCTGTTTGCTCCTTCCGAGCCTGAAATCCAAACATGGCAGCATCATATGAGCTGGCACGTATCCCCGAAGAGATCCATCAAGCTCGTCGCTCACACAGGACGACGCTTACCCGGCATGCACCTCTCCCTGCCTAGGGTCGTGAATCCCACCAGCTTGACATGGTTGCGACCCGACACCTGCAGGACCAGCTCCTAGAAGTTGCTTCAGATGCCCTCCATCCTGATATTCTTGTGATCAACAAAGCCCACCACCCAGATGTGGTGGAAAATCATAGGCAGGAACGTCTCCCCGCAAACAAAGCCCACTGACTCGATACGGTGGGAAACCAATATATGCAGGGCCAGCTCCCAACGGATGCAAGTAATGTCCGCCACCCTGATGTGGCGGCAAACAGAGATAGAAACCAGCATATCCCGGTACAGGGGCAGATTCGTTCACCTGCCCCGATTCATGAGAATTTTCAGTACCCACTGAACACTGGAGGACTGGAGCAGGATATTCCTTCTCTGATACTAGAATGGTACTTCATGCCTGTTCAATCCAAATATGTCTTTCTACATATCTTGTCAATGATGGAGGAGCAGGTATCGATCCCAGATCATATCTTGCAGACTTTCCAGCATGTGATTACATCAGCCGCAACAGCAAGGACTCAGGCCCGTGAGCTCGTCTCCCCAACTGAGGCGACTCATCTAAGAGACGAGATAGCCACCTCGGAGTAGATCTGTATCCCTTCTTCAGCCCAGGAGGGTCGCCGACTATTTCCATTATGCAAGGGAAACTGGATAGAGCAGCTTCACTCGTTCCAACTGGGGGACACCAGTCCATCACGGTGGATGCTCCAGAGCACGGATATATCCCTGCTAAAAGTCTAGATGTTCGTTGGCATATCCAGGTAATGTCACGGGACCCAAATAGATAGAGACCCAAAATGTGAAGGTCGTTCTCAACAGCAGACGGTCCCCGCCGCCTGCAAAAGAGTGCCCTGAATGCGCGGAAGGCAGCCGAAAGATAAAGAGCGGGTTCATGACTCCGCTCTCCTGGAATCTGGGGTTCCCAATTCCTCTAATCATGCCACAAAAGCGCAAAACCCTACCCACCCATTACCATATTATGGGAGTGGCAGTATCAGTTGCAAAGGTCCTCCCTGCAATGTCGCTACCAGCAGCTCTGAAGGTCCTCCCCAGAGCACCAGTGGGGGCCTCCCCCACTGGAATATAATGATTGTTTAGGAGAGCATCTCTATTGATGCGCGTCATAGAAACCCTCCACCTGACTAGAATATCGAGTATCAAGAAGATCCTCCACTTGCTGCGGTTTACCCTGAATTTCCTCCCCAGGGTATACACTGCAATCACTCTCCATGCAGTGGGACCACAGATTATGATGGTAGTCCTCGCTATCATAGTCCCAACTACGAAGGCCCTCCCCGTAGTGACGTCTCATTACGACAAGAAGGTCCTACCCTTGTCATGGCCAGCCCTGAAGGTCCTCCCCAGGGGTTACGCTCCAACGGAACTCCACGCAGCCAGGCATCAGGTCACGATGGTAGTACTCACCACCCTGATAACGGAAGTCCTCCCCGTAAAGACGTCGAGAAACGAGAAGGTCCTCCCCTCATTGCGGTACATTCTAGAGGCCCTCCCGAGGATGTATCCTACAGATATTCTCCCTGTGGTATCAGTAATGGTATTCCTCGCCAATGCCGCAGCTGTGATGCTAGTCCTCGCCACCATGGCCGCCATTGCGAAGGTCCTACCCACAATGGCACCAAGCGACAAAAAGGTCCTCCCCTTCTCGCGACATGTCATGAAGGTCCTCCCCAGGATGCACGTTGAACGTCAAGACATGATGGCCATGCTCACAATAATGGCAGTTGTTGCGAAGGTCCTCCCCGTAACAACGCTTCATAGTTAGAAGGTCCTCCCCTTGCTACAACATGACTTGGAGGTCCTCCCTAGGCTGTGCACTGCAAAAGTCCTCTATGCAGTGAGACATTAAATAGTAATGGTAGTCCTCTCCATTACGGCCGACATTGCAATGGTCCTCCCCGCAATGACACATTATACCGACAGGAAGGTCCACATCCTGCCAAATCAAGAACTGAAAGGCCCTTGTATGTTGAGGCACTCAGAAGGATAGGATCGAGCTTGTCAAATTCCTAGCTTGTTTCTAACGACGCCCTTCTTCGATCAAGAGATGGTCTGGGGCCACATTCATCTTCTGAACCACATCGAAATCGCTTACATAATGATTCAGCACCTACCGGTCCCACTGCCTCTGATCACCCTAGCAGTGAGTGCCTCAGTTGGGCTGACCAGGTAGAGGAATCACTGGTGGGGGAGTATGCCGATATACTGCACCTGAGGAAACGACTGGACATGAATGATATACCAGTCATGTTTTGTCCCATGACCACCTCTCAGTATGACATACCCAGAGAGTTGTCAGAAGAATTCATGCGGGGAATCCGCCATAATATATGGATGACCCTCCACCAGCTGAAGACAAGATTCCTGCCCTATGACGAGTATGTAGACCACGTTAAAACGATAGGGGAACTCCTGCGTCACATCACCCAGGAGGCCCTTTCCTCGACGCGACGACAATTCCATGAGAGGCACAAAGGGAATATGGAGGCAGCTTGCCTCTGTGCACTGCACGAACTGCGTCGCCACAGCGGTGATGCTCCAACGGGAGTCCATATCAGGGGATGGGGGGAACACAGAGATCTTCATTTCACTCCTCTCCCCACCCAGAAAAAATCCTTCATCATGGTATCATGTAACGTCATCACATCGAGATGGAAATCAGATGGACCCCCTGTTTAGGAAAGGAAACACACCCAAGAGATTCGGGCCTTGAGTAAGTCCCAAAAGCGTCAGGCCCGGCGGGAAAGAGCCATTCAAAAACTCCTGAATCAGGACACCGGGAGCATACAGTAGGCCCCTCGCCTAAGATAGGCCAATCAATGATCTCATCCTGCCTCCCCAGAAGGGACTGATCCACAGGTGAATTCAGCACCAGATCCGGTTCACCCCCAGATAGGGGCATGCGAGATCAGGCAGGTCGTGAAAGCCGCTGCCACTGCCGCAATCCAGGGTTAACCCTAGCCTGTAGGGATGGGGCATTTTTGACAACAAATTCCCTCATAATTCCAATAAAATTAGGACGAGACTCAACGTCTAGGGAAAAGAGCCAGCACCAGCCCTCAGGGCTGGGGGTATTATTACCCCCTCAATGACAAGCTCCCCCATGAGAATCATTATTCTCTCGTCTAGGGAGGACAGTCATAAGAGGATATTCTCATCCTATCCTGTCATTCAAATCATCATCAACTCCGAGAGGAAGGCACACCGTATGGTTTCATCAAAGAACACTCCGCGTCACCCTTCGTCAAGAAGCCTGAGGGCAATACCAGGTCATGAAAGGGAAGACCGGACGAAGACGCGGGAGATCCTCTTCCTATTTAGAAGATGGTTCCCCCTCCACCCCCGAATATACATTCATCAATGACATAGAGGCTCACCCCTCGGGTGACACCAGAGAAAATGAAAATCTAGACGGATAGGGAGACGACGGTTCCGGTCAGATTGTGACTCACAACGAACCCCTAGGTGTGTACACCCGGAACTAGAGGGCAGCTATAAATATTTATGCCCCTTCTGCTAACCTCCCTCTACCTACCATGTGAGCTTCCAACTAGGATAAGAATAAAAGAATAGTTACCCTTAACCCATCCCCCTCTCTCGATAAATACGAGCCACTCACACTCGAAGAGAGGTTCGCTCGACAGGAAGAAGAGATGAATGAGTTGAGGTGACTTAACGCCGAGATGCTCCAGAGGAACTGCCTTATAGAAATTGCATCCCAAGAAGAGCCATGTCATGCACTCCCAGTAAGTGCACCTCAAACGTTAAGGCTTGCTCCGTGAAATGATGCATGGTCAGGGCTCCCGTCTAATGAGGTGCCTGGACCGTCCCACTACCTAGATGTGGATCCAGATTAATACTAGGAGTTCCCTCCACTTAAGAGGAACCCAGATCAAGTACGCCTGAACCCTCCTAGGGTACCCCAAATGGAATATTCACCCTTGGTTCTAGCTAACCCGGACCCTCAGGCAATGCATCGAGGTATGCTTGCCCCGGACCGGGCCCAACAGGATGTAATCTACGGACTCACCAATACCATCGAGGCATTAAAATCTCTATTAGAAGTAATGGAAGGTCAACATGTTCCGATACATCCAGAGCGGAAACCCTACCCAGATTGGGTGACCAACACACCACCTCCACCCAATTTTGGGAGCCCTGTATTCCCCATATTCAATGGATCAAGCGATCCAGAGAAGCATTTGATGCACTATGCATCCTATTGTGACCCTATGATGGGGAATCTGGAACAACAAGAAGTAGTGAAGCTCAGATGCTTCATTCGGACCGTGCAAGGATCCTCCTTTGTCTGATATATGAGTCTGCCAGCCCAGTCGATAATGAGCAAGGAGGACCTCCGGCAGTAGTTCCTATTCCACTTTAGCTCAATGTTTCCTAAAAAGATGGTCAACGACCTCATGAACTTCAAACAGAGGGAGAATGAGAGGGTCTTAGATGTCATCACCAGATGGAAAGGTCTGACCTATTATCTGAACAGGTCAATGCCCCAAGATGAGATTCTAGGCATATGTGTCAATAATATTAGAGATGAGCTGTGAACACCACTTCTACCGGTGGAGTGCACCACTGGCTTCTGCCATCTCTCGGCTATTTCCCAAAGATTTATGTACTCCCTGCAGCGGATAAATTCAAAGTCCCGAATAGTCTCACAGGATCTGCTGAAGAGAGCTCCTAGAGCTTAAGCGTCTGCTGTCACACTCAAGCCGACCCCTGTGCCCGCTCCGCCGCTCAGGCCTCCAACAAATCATCAAGTTCCCCCTACATATCAGCGGCTGCCCCCGCCTAAACGGGATGATCAGAGAGGGCCGAAGCGGAACCAGTTTGAGGAACGAAGAAAAAAATTATATTCATTCCGAGACGATCAAGTCCACGACTACTTCATCGCTGCCATGAACTGCAACTTGATCCACCTCCCGGAGCCAAGGAAACCTGAAGAAGTCGGCCCTGATGACAGGCCAGATTATTGCCCCTATCATTAGATGTTGGGGAATAGTATGTGAGAGTGCCTCGCCTTCAACGTCCTCTTGCAGAGGATGGTAGATTTCAGACATGTTGAGCTGGGACCACCCCCAGCACATGTGGCATGTATCTCTACCACCGACTCCGACAAAGAGGAGTGGTGGAAGAAAGTCACCAGCAAACAGGGGAAAAAATTGGATAACTGGATGACTCAGAATACTATCAACCGAGCCCAAGGCATACTCCAAGCTCAACTACAGTAGCCGGTGTTGCCACCAGCAGCCCCTGGAGCCGCAAAGACGACCACTCCGGCATCACAACCTCCACAAGCCGGTTATCCGGATGGAGCCAAAGGAGGAAGCAATCATAAGAAGTGCAGTCCGCGATGGGGACAAAGTTTGTCCTGACCATGTCAGATTTCATGCCCTCAAATTTGGCACAACGGGCACCGACCCACAAAATGGCACAATCAGAGACAACGGACCTGGTTGACCCGTCAGAGGATGAAGAGACAATATTTTCTTCTATCAATGTCATCCATCTCATGAAATCATTACCTAGCAAAGGGTATGATTACAAATCCAAGTTTCCTGCACAAGGTGTCCGGAGAAGGAATCACAGAGGAATGGGATACCAGGGGAGACGCAGCCGCAGCCGAAACCAACTGTACGGTTGGACCCTGGACCAGACTGTCAATATTGCGGAAACCCATGGGAGAGCCCTTTAGCATTCTCAGAAGGAGAGGGAATGCCCTTCCACTTCCACAAGCGGCCACTCTGGCCCTATCGTTATGTGATACTCACAAGAGGAAGAGCATGTGTCCGGTCTCCTAGCACGCACAAACAGATCGGCCAGACCAAGTTCTCAAAACGCGGGAACACCATCGACATCCGTCCCCACGGTCGGTCACTCCTCGTCAAATGCTCCAGCTCCCAAAGCACCCGCTAAGACTCTCCCGCCAACGGAGAAGAGTCGGCCGCTGGATCTAAAATATGACATCCTTAAGCATCTGGCGTCAGTACAAGCCATGTTGTCAATCCTAGATGCCCTGAGTTTGTCAACCGACCTTAGGGAGGTTCTTATCGAAGCTTTGATCATCACCCATGAATTCCAAGCCAAGGTAGATACCGCTGAGATTTACCGGATGGAGACTGGCCTGGCTGAATGCAATGCGATGATTTTCTTCACCGATCCGGACAAAGATTCCATCATGCAGGGACACATCAGACCGCCATATGTGTCCGGAAAACTGAATGGTGTTGACATCAAAAAAGTATTTATAGAAAATGGCTCTGGAGTTATCCTCCTTCCCCTATGGACACTCCGTATGTTGGGATACGGTGAGGATGATCTAATTCCCCCATCCACAACTCTGTTGGGTTATGACAAGAGTGAGCAGAAACCAATGGGACAAATTAAGATAAAAACCCATTTTGGTGACCTGGTAGCCTACACAGAATTCCTGGTGGTCTGGCAGAGCACAACATTCAATGCCCTGCTGGGAAGGCCATGGCTCCATAAGCACATGACCATTCCTTCATCATACCACTAGTGTATCATTCACTGCATCAATAGACAAAGCGGGAGGTTGCATGCCAACAAGGCCCCTTTCGAGCTCTCCGAGACACATTACATCAATGCCGGGTTCTATGAGAAAAAGAAGAGAAAGCCTTTGGTTGATGGAGTTAACTGGATCCCCGCTCTAAATGGCCTGGAAATGGTCCCCGATGACCCCCTCAGGCAGCTTGGTAGAGATTATGTCCGGCCCATCAACCGTGTTGAGAGTAGGAGTTTATGTACGGACATGCATGCGGATGTCATCATGACTTCAGCCACGATGGCTGAGCATGACAACGTGGGAATGTCTACCAACCCTAGATTTGGGTACAAATACTCAAGAATGGATGACCACGATGCCTCTCCTGCAGACCCTCGAAGGCTCAGACCAGAAACTCTCTCCTCGTCAGATCAATAAGATGAGGATATGGGAGAAAAGGGGGGGAAGATCTCAGAGATGCACCTCCCGCATTCGAGGAGGGTATCTCCACCACTGTGGACCAGCTCAGGGAAATAAACCTGGGTACTGAAGAAGACCTGAGGCCCACTCTCATTAGCATGGCCATGTCTCCCGAAGAAACATGAGGTATACACCTCCTTCCTATGGCAGCATTGGGATGTATTTGCAGGGAATTACACAGAAATTCTAGGACTCAATCCCGAGGTAGCGACACATCACCTAGGTCTTCCAGAAGACCACCGGGGATACAAACAGGCCGCTAGAAGGACACACCCCTCACATGCTGCCAAGATAGAGGCTGAAGTCGATAATCTCATTAAAGAAGGCTTCATCAGGGAGGTCCAGTACCCCATATGGTTGGACAACATCGTCCCTATCAAGAAAAATAATGGGAAAATCCGTTTCTGCATTGACTTCAGAGACCTAAATCAGCATTTTCCAAAAAATGACTTCCTGGTTCCAATCACTGAGTTGTTAATTGATGCGATCGCCGGGTATGAGGCTCTATCCTTCATGGACGACTATTCTGGGTATAATAAAATTCAGATGGCCCAAGAAGATGAAGAATCCACTGCCTTCAGGGCCCCTCAAGGGGTATTCTGTTACAGGGTCATGCCCTTTGGTCTCAAGAATGTTGGCACCACATATCAGCGTGCCATGCATCGGATCATTAAGCCATTCCTGTAGAAGATCATTGAATGTTATGTGGATGACCTAGTGGTCAAGTCGAGACAGCACTCGGATCACCTGTTGGACCTTGAGACCATCTTCAACAAGCTCTGATAGCATAACTTGAAGATGAACCCCTTGAAATGCACCTTTGGGGTTACTTCAGGGAAGTTCCTTGGATTTGTCGTACGCCATCACAGCATCAAAGTTGACCATGAGAAGACGAAGGCTATCCTGAGCCTGTCACCCCCTTGAAATCTCACTAAGCTAAGGGGATTCAAAGGACACATGGCCTATATTATACGGTTCATAGCCAACCTGGCAGGTATATGTTTTCCCTTCACCAGGTTGATGAATAAGGGAGTGACGTACCAATGGAAGGACGACTGCCAAGAGGCGTTCGACAACTTGAAAAAGTACCTTTTAATACCACTGGTTCTCATGCCCCTGATCGAAGGAAGGCCTCTCATTCTATATGTGATGGCCCTAGAACGGTCATTGGGATCCTTCCTCACACAAAAGAATGATTCCCAAAGCGAAAATTGTCTCTATTACTTCAGTCGAACCATGATTGATGTAGAGACTCGATAATCAAATATCGAAAAGAGCTATCTGGCCTTGGTCATCGTGGTTCAAAAGGTGCGACATTATTTGCAGCATCATGAGGTCCATTTGATCCCGCGGAGTAACCCTCTCATGTATATCCTCAGTCGCCCGATGATAACCAGACGCCTATCCCGATGGGCAGTCATCCTGCAGCAATTCGACATCTGGCCTGTGCCTAAAAAAGCCGTCAGGGGATAGGCATTAGTATACTTTCTGGGAGAGCACCCTTCAACAGGGAGCACTGCACCAGATGCTGAACTACCTGATAAAGATATCTTCTCGGTTCAAGAGGAGGTCCCAACATGTGAAATGTACTTTGATGACACGTCCTGAAGCCCCACCGAGAAGAGGATGGAGGATCCCTGATTCAACAAGGTGGGTCTGGGGATAATACTCGTGTCCCCAGAAAAGGAAGTTTTTCCATATTCCTTCCTCCTATCAGAGGGATGTATGAATAATGAAGCGGAATGTCAAGCCCTCATTGCAGGCCTAGAACTCGCACTCCAGGCACATGCATAGCACCTTTAGGTAAAAGGTGACTCAGATCAGGTCATCGAGTAAGTCAATGGTGACTATGCTATTAAAAAGGAAAAACTGATCCCCCTGTTTGACCATGTCTGAGTGCTAATGGCAGAGTTCTCCATAGAACCAACATTGACTTATATTCCCCGGTCCCAGAACACTCAGGCTGATGCATTAGCCAATGTGGCCACAACCTTAGCCGACCATGACCGGGATGAAACTATCATCAGCATTGCTCACCGTCGAATGGTATTGCCATTTGATCAAGCTAAGATGGAAGAAATCCACAAAATCAGTCCTGTCCCCGAGCCGTATGCTCCTGCCACCAGCTAGATGATCCCCATCATGAACTACCTTAAACGGTGAGAGCTTCCATCAGAGAGGGATGAACGAGAGAAAATACGGAGAAGGGTAATCAATTTTGTCATATATGGCGACACAGGTCAGCATGAGGTCCTCTATAAATGTGGCCTTGATGAAGTGCTCCTCAGATGCATTGACGGAGAAGAAACTGCCACTGTCATGACTGAAGAACATACAGGAGCATGTGGATCACATCAACCAGGGACCAAGATTTCCCATCAGGTTCGAAGGCTTTGGTACTACTGGCCCATAGTAACACGAGACTGCGATAATTTTACCGCGAAATGCCACCCATGCCAACTTCATACACCAGACCCCAGAGTTACTTCATCAACCTAAGTACTCCTGGTCATTTGTCATCTGGGGGATGGATGTCGTGGGACCGTATCCTCCCACCACAACCCAACATCTGAAGTATATCATCACAACGATCGACTTCTTTTCAAAATGGGTAGAAGCCATACCCCTCAAAATAGTAGGGGGAAAAAATATTGTCAGCTTCGTCAAGACCAATATCATCACCATATGTGGTGTCCATCATACTATACTGATGGAAAATGGCACCAATTTATTCTCTACTGAGTTGGAAAAGCTATACCACGAGTATGGTATCAAGGCCAACCACTCATCCCGTTACCACGCAGCGGCCAATGGACAGATAGAAGCTTTCAACAAGACCTTTTCCAACATCCTCTAGAAAATGGGGGACAAAGTCAAGAAGTCATGGCCAGATAAACTCCTCCATACATTGTTGGCTTATCGAACAACAATCTGCATCGCTACTCAGTCTACCCTGTACTCATTGGTGTATGGCACGGAGGTGGACCTGCCTAATGAACTCCAACTCCCGTCACTTCGCGTTGCCATCTATGATCGATTATCCAATGACGAGCAGTTAGAAAAGCGGCTAGGTGAATTGGAATAGATAGATGAGAAGCGGTTGCACACTCTACACCACCTGGATGTATACCAGAACTAGATCGCACGTGCCTTCAACAAAAAGGTCTGTCTCTGGTCTTTCATGGAAGGAGAATTTTTGAGGGTCCTCCGGACCCCAATGATACCCGTCAAGAAGCCTCCAAAGCTAGACCCCAAGTGGGAGGGACCATATGCTATACACAAGGTCTACTCTAATGGAGCATATGCCCTAATCTCTATGGACAGGAAATTCACTACAGCTCCTAATAATGTGAGATTCATGAAGAAGTATTTCGCATAGAGACCAAGAAGAAACCACTTCCTCAACGCATGACATTAAACTGCATGGAGTTCGTCCTTACCTGATATGTACACATCGTCCAAGATGTATGATGTTAAACTGCCAAGAACCTCGTCCTCACCAAATGATGTTAAACTGCACGGAATCTAATAATTCCCCTTTGTCCTAACCACAAGACGTTAAACTGTACGGACCTCGTCCTCATTTCATGACGTTAAAATGCACGGAATCTAATAATTCCCCCTCGTCCTAACCACAAAATTTTAAACTATACAGACCACGTCCTCACCGCATGACGTTAAACTGCATCGATTTCAAGGAACTACGTATGGCTTGATTCCTGACCTCACAGGATACGTAGTGACACCGGGATTCCCTATCCTGGCCCAGCGACTTCAAAAAAAATGCCCTTTCCCCCGTGTACGGAACTGACCTACACGAGGTGTATCATATTTATATAGAACTACACACGACTTCATTCCTTCCCTCGCGGGATATGTAGCGACGCCAGGATTCCCTATCCTGGCCCAGCCACTTTAAAAAAAAGAGATGCCCTTTCCCACCATGTGCGAACTAGACCGACACGGGGTGTACTTATCGTCCTTACCACACAATGTTAAACTGCATGGACAGTGATGTTAAAAATACCCCCTTACCCCGTTTACGGACTAGACCTACACGAGGTTTATAACTTCATCCTTACCACATGATGTTAAACTGCACAGATGTTGTCCCCACCGCACGACGTTAAACTTCTTAGACCCCCCTTTTTCTTTCACATCGGGTCACCTTCGTCCTTACCGTATGACGTTAAACTGCATAGAGTTTTTCCTCACCGCATGATGTTAAACTGCACGGACTTCATCACGACCCACCTAGGACACACGACGATATGAGATGGAGATACTCCTTTCACATTTGGATACATCCTTTCCATACATCAGACTCCACGACCCGGAAAATTATGGATCTTCATAACCACTCATGGCCATCGGAAGTGGAAAGTCATCGACCTGTGGAAACATTTGTATGACTATGCATACCATTCCCTCATTGGATCTGCATATTGATATCCCATGGCCCATCTACCAAGGGCATGATTTCCACAGGCAACACTCTTCCTAGCTCCGTACGCTTACCGGCCTCAGAGCCCCCAGACCATATCTCTTGATCCATAAGTTTATGGTGAAGTTGTTTACAAGTTCATTCCCCTTTTCACATTTTGGTGTTGCTAGGGTTTCCCTATCTGGCTAGCCTCTGTGTCCACCAGTGGTTCACATAGCAACATGCATCAACAAACATCAATCTAGGACTAGGCTACATTGACTCAACAGACAATTGTGGTGAAGAAGTTTCCTGTATACCCGGACACAATTATCCACACATGCTGAACTCTGCACTGTGAGAAATAGAGGATTTTCATAATCATTCATGGCCATCGGAAGTGGAAAGTTATCGACCTAGGGACACCTTTGTATGAATATTCATACCATGCCCTCAGCAGCTCGGCATAATGATAGTCCCTAGCTCGTCCATCAAAGGAAAGATAACTTTGGGTGGTACTTCTCCTAGCTCTGTACGCCTACCATCCTCAGAGCCCCCACACCATACCTCATAATCCGGGAAATCTCAAAGTTGCAGTTTACGACCTTCACCCCCCATCTTGTTCAATGTATACCAGAACATCCTGACCAAATTATCCTTCGAGTGACTACAACAATAGTCACCCAATGGTCTGAGCTCTATGACCGATAAAATAGGAGTACCTTGTCCTCACCACATGAAATTAAACATCATGGAATGAAGGCACACCCCATGCAAAAAAAGTGGAGAAAAGATTAGTGTAGGGGGGCTCTTTGAAACTCAACAAGAAACCATGGATAGATATCCCCGACATGTCCAGACATTCCGCTGCCAAATGACAGACTTCGTGGCTCGGACAATCGCAGATCCTCATAACCACTCATGGCCATCGGAAGTGGAAAGTTATTGACCTGTGGACACCTTTTTATGACTATGCATACCATGCCCTCAAAGGCTCTGCATAATGATATCCCCTGGCTCGTCCATCAAAGGAATGATTTCCACAGGCGATGCTCTTCCTAGCCCCGTACGCTTATCGGCCTCTGAGTCCCCATATCACCGTTCCTGATCCAAGAATCCACAGAACCATGATTTACACCATCAACCCCATTCCACGTCTAGGGCATGTTGAGGTATTCAAGACCATTTATATTCTGATGAAGAGAAGCCTTCGCAATAATGCCCCCCCCGTCCTCGCCACATGACGTTAAACTGCATGGCAACCCTTAAAGATATCTTCATCCTTACAGCGTGACACCAAAGTGCATGGAATCCATCCTTGCTGCATGACGTTAAACTGCATAGAAACTTTAAAAAAAATTCCCCCGTCCTCACTGCATGACGTTAAAATGCATAGCGACCTTAAAAAATTCCCCTTTCCTCGCTGCATGACGTTAAACTGCACGGTCGAACCCATCACGGGTTCAGTAAAAAACATAGGCTTTTCTCTATCTGGCAGTGCATGGGTCAGACCTGCATGAACCACCGTCTCACACCAAAATGAGAAAGAATTACATCACCAGTTCTCGGGAAGTTTAGTCTAGATATTTACCCTGTATTCAGGCACCCTCTCATCATAAACCATACTCTGTACTCATAAAAAGTCTAACTCTCATAAGCCACCCATGGTGGTTCCAAATCTCAACTTCCCTAAAGTTTCTCGGCTATCAGAAGTGGATAGTCTTTGAGTTAAGGACAACTTTATATGACTATGAATACCATGCCCTCAGTGGACATGCATTTTGATCGCCCCTGGCGCATCTACCAAAGGAAATTTTTCCTTGGGAAATGATTCTCTCTGTATGCATCTTGGCCTCTGAGACCCCATTTCTATCCCGGGATTCGGAAACCCTATGAGATACAGATTACCAACCTCTTTCACAGTCTAACGTGAATGCGGCGAAATGTCTTTGACGAGATTATCGAGAACCAGGAGAAGTCGTTCCATTTCAGATGATGTCCCAACTGCATGACTTTATACTGCGTCAATCCTCAATCATCCGTTACGCTAACTAAATGCATAGGGAGGTGGTCTCCGGACCAGACTCCTGATTACTATGGATGTTCCCAAAACCCTTTCAGATGTCACACTCCCCTTCTGAGCCACCCCTGGTGGTTTTCATTTCTTTCCATGCCACCCATCGTGGTTTCCATAAGCCGGACTTCCATGAAGTCCCCTGGCCATCAGAAATGGATAAGTCTTTGACTTAAGGACACCTTTGTATGACTATGCATACCATGCCCTCAGCGGCTCTGCATATTTATTTCCCTTGACCTATCTACCGAAGGAAAGTTTTCCTTAATAAATTCTCTTCTTACCTCTGTACGCCGACACGACTCCCATTCCCTAAGCCATGCCCTAAGACCTGCCCTACATGCCACTCAAATTCAAACATGTTTCCCCCCACGGGCGTCTGAAGGGTATTAAGACATCTTTTAATCAATTGAACCCTATTAGGGACCTTTCCCCACCTTATTTGGTCAAAGTTGTTCGACCTAAAACATCAGTAATGATAGTTTTGTCAGGAGGAATTTAAACTGCTCACTGAAGAAAGAGGCACAAAGTCTATTAGGGAGAAAACACGAAAAGGGCGACCTCAGCAAAAGCTGGGTTATACCCGCTGGGTCCACATTAATGGGCCCAGGAAAAATCAGGGCATTAAAAGAAGAAAAGAAAAAGACAAAAAAGTTTGTGGGGTTTTCCTATAAAACCCTAGAAAAAGTCGAATCACCCATTGATTTTCAGGAGCACTCTACATCATAATAGCCTCCTCTTCAATCCGATCAGACCCCATTACGATGGGGGGAAATTGTAGGGTCCTAAAAATTATGCAAGGGGAAAATCCAATTACCCCAAGACGTGGAAAAGGCTCGAACTAGTCTGCGTACCGGCTCCCAGCAACAGTACATGGCCGGTTTGTTGAACCGCCCTCCCGCAGACACTGTTGTTTTCAAAATGGGGATGGAGCGCCTACGCAGGTGTGAACCAGGATGACAATCGGTGAAGCCAGGCCGAACCAGTGCTGCGAACCGCGCCAACCGGCCCATGTCGTGCATGCCCTCGCTCGCGAAATGAAGGTGGAGCGCCTATTCGGCCACTGACCGATATCCTTCGCGGAATAGAGATGGAGAGGTGTATATCCGTGGAGTTATTCTGTGGATCTCAGTTCCAAAAACTACAGGTTGACTGAGTCATCCGCGGGTGGGGATTCTTTCACTGGCTTCCTCAAAGGCCATGTGCACATCCTATTCGTGGCTCTATAAATAATCATCAAGGGACACCAAAAATAAATGGAGAAAAGACGGGTGAAAACTTGTGGGGAGACGCTGGAGAAATTGTTCCGCAGCCATCCGTAGACCGCATATCATCTGTGGATGAACTCTTCCGTGGAGAGGAGAAACCAGTTCGTGAATGACATGTGGCTAGCTCCTCCGTAGCCTGACCATAGCGGCAACATCCATCACGGACATTCCCTCTGCAGGCACCCCTTCCGTGGACTAGTGTTGTTCGCGAAATGGAGGTGGAATCCCTCCACGGGTGCGAAGTAGGACGGGCGCCAGCCCCTTTTCAGACACCCTTCACAGACGGTCATCTCATCCGTGGAGAACCTCCTATGTGGAAATCATCCTTCATAGAAAACCTCCTCCACAGAAATAATCCATCTCGGACAACCTCCTCCGCCGAAATCATCCCTCGCAGACAGCCTCCTCTGCGGAAATCATCCCTCGCGGGCAGCTCCTTTGCGGACGGCTCCTCACTGCCCGCTCCTTTGCGGACAGTTCTTCGAGGACGGCTCCTCGTGGACAGCTTCTCCACGGACAGTCCCTCTTGGCAGGCACCTCATGACCATCTCCTTCACGGTTAGCCCCATGCGGAAAACCCCATTCACTCTCTGATCCATACAATGGGGGCTGCGCACCCGCACCCCTGCTTGGGATCACTGCCAGGCTGTGGTCCTGGCCCTCCGGACTGGTCCCTTTGCTACCGTAACTGACCCCCATAAAAAAATGGAGAGTCGCACCGCAAAAATTTCGGTCCGGGTCAACAATATTTTCTATTGCACCCTTATGTCGCTCCAACATCCGTCCTATAAATTCCATTAGTTGAGCTACTCGTCATGAGACTCCAAAAACCCCATTTCCTAACTCCTTTTGCTAGGTTCATCCAGAAAGGGACGCCCTTGCGTAAGTCCCACACCAACCATTACTAGGTATCTCCTACCTAGTCGTCCTGACCACATGACGTTAATCTGTATAGCCCTCTTCCTATACATATTTCGTTAAACTATACGGAAATTGTCCTCTCTAAATGACTATAAACTGTAGCATTTCGTATCATTCAATAATTGGATGTCTCTTTCTCCATACAAGAGATGCCTTATGCTATGTTTACAGTGGCATAACATCAGGAGCACTGCAATCCATTCAGACATTTCATCACTCCACCCCACTCTTTGCGTGTCCTTCATTAATATCTCCATATTCCCTTGCATGTTTGAAGGGACCCCCTAACGGTCTGGTCCCATGCTGCCTCAGCTCACCTACCATCCTGGGACAATTCCCTAGAAGATGTTGGGAAAACTTTGAGATAAGTCCTGTGTTTCGATCATGGTTAGTAGTCGGTCCTCACTTGTCTGTCCCCATTCCAGGATAACGTGATATGGATGTTGTGTTTCGAACACGGTCAACAGTAGTCCTCCATCGCTATGCCACCCTCATTGTGTTCCGAATGTCAGGCTTGTAATTCACAATTTTCATCTCCCTTTTCTCGGGCAGATTCCAACGCCCTTTGTGTTATCCCGCTTGTGCACTTGAGCATAGGCATTGGCCCCCATTATATTCCCCAAACCACCAACGGGTTGGAATGACCTCATGACCAGACATGAAGAAGTCACCCCAGGCATCCATCTCGGTGTAAGCCCCGACATTTTGGGCCTCCTCAGAGTGTAAGCCCCAATCCATCACCCTGGGTCGCCTTCATGCGTAAGCCCCACTCTGCTTCTCACGAACGCACCTTTCACGACGTAATCCTATGGTCCCTGCTGCCTCTTGTTTATCACGCCGATCATGACTCATGTGGGTTTAGAGTAAGCATCGACCATGACATCCTCCTCTGGGCCTCCTCAGAGTTTAATCCCCAACCCATCATTCAGGGATTCCCCAGAGCGTAAGCCCCAAGCCAGAGCGAACTACGGAGACTTTGATCCATGTCAAGGCATGGTACGTAGGAAGCCTCCATGAGGTTCAATCCCACCACTCAGTCGTTTCTTCACGTCGAGTTCCAGTCTTTTCTAACATGACGTTAAACTGCATGCCCCTATCCAGCATGACGTTAAACTTTTTATGTGAACTACGTGGGCTTTGATCCCTGCCTCCTAGACAGGGTACGTAGGAAGCCTCTATGAGGTTCAAGCCCACCACCCATCGGACCACCTGGTCTCTCTTTATGTCGGTTCCCCGAAACCTATTCAAACTACATGGACTTTGATCCCTACTTTCTAAGCAGGTTACGTAGGAATCCTCCTTGAGGTTCAAGCCCAACATCCGGTCGATCCGACCATCTCTACGTCAGTTCACTACGCCACTCCTAGTGCCGCCTCAAGCGAGTTCCAGCCCTTCGGGGTCATTTATTCAACGCGGGATGGTAAACCTCAGGCATAAATGATTCTGAACCCCTGCGTCTAGTTGACTGTTGCCCACCATGGTTAAATCTGTGGATACTATGTTAGGGTATAAACCAAAGATTCGCGAACATATGAGTACATCTTAAATATATAAGAGAGTCTCGGAACATGCAATAATTTCCCCCCCAAAAAGGGTACGATGAGCCCGACTTCCCATCCCCTCGACCAATGTGAGTTATTAAGAGTCACTGGTCAGACCATCTGGCGAACGCCTGCCTTTGGAAAGCAGGTCCATCAATCATTGGATACAGAGCCATTGGGAATTTTGTGGCCGAAAACCAAGAACGAAATAGTTACATATCCTAGATATGTAATTAATTGTAAAATTATGATACGTAAGTGTAACCTACTCATATATAAGAGTACATATGTTCTACTGAAAAAATATTGACAGAATACCATGATTCACTGAGATACATAAGGGTTTATTCAATGAATTTGTAGGAGTTTCTAGAATGGATAAATTATAAATTTATAAGAGAATTCACCCTATTTAAAATAATATCTTCTAGAACAAAATAATTATTTAAAAGAATAAAAAATATTGTGATGCATCTTTTATTCAAAGAGGACATAATCTGCCTAAAAAGGGTACATAATATTATTTCATTGAGTGAAAATTAGAAATTGTATAGAACTAATTGTTTTATGTATGTAAATGTTATTGAAATATATTATCTTTAATATCATAGAAAATTTATTTCAATTCATATACAACACTTTCAGTAGGTATGTTATATTTTTTTGAGATTATTTCAAGAAGCTTCAAGCTTTTCACTGTGATACATATGATATTTCTTGCATGTGGTTTTTTAAATGGATAAAATATAAGAAATATTGAGGTTTAATTATAATAATTATTAATTATTATTTAATTCAAACACATCATAATAAAGAAATATTAATACTTGATTCAATAAAATATTTTTGATGATGAAAAAAGAATAAGTTGAATTTTTTATGAATTAAGTAGATGAACATCACACCACAAATCTGTTTGAGGAAGAAAAACATGCCAAATCCATTTCTGTTGTTCTATATAAATCAACGTCATGAAGATAAGGCCAATCCATTTTGTGTGATGAATTGATTGACATGGAATATCGTCATATTGTGATGTTATTCAGTGAAATTTTTACATTATGATCAAAAAAGATAATATATTGTGTCATGTGAAAGAGATTCCATGATGTAATCATGAAAAAAAAGATACATCATTTGAAAGAGATTCAAAATATGACCATGTAAATTTATGTTATCGTGAAAACATTGAATTAAGTGTTTTTGGATATTATATGAAGATAAATCTATTATAATTTTTGAAATCATTTAGAGATTAAAAAACATTTCTCTTGGAGGTAGTTTATGAGAATAATTTAAATATGTTTTTAAATGTAAGAAAGACTGATAATTGAAGTGTCTAGTTTGATGTGTATGTGTATTAAATATTTCAAAAAAAATATATGTGATATGTTGAGTATATAATAAAAAAAAGAGATTAATTTATGATGGTTGTGATAAAAATGATGTTATGATTAATATCAATATTTTTTTACTAAAGAACACAAAGTTACCATGATACTGAGAAATATATTATTTTTTATTAAATAGAAAGATTAAGTTGGAGATTGGAATTTATTATTTTTATAATCATTCATAATGAATAAGAGGATCTAAGAAGACCATATTAAAATTCCTTATAAAATAAGGTCAGATTGATAAATAAAGCCTATGATATATCTATATCATAATGACTAATTTTTGAGAAATACTATTGATTGTTGTGTCTGAGGTAGCATTAAGGTATTTAAAAAATGAGAAAAAAAATTTAACATCCTGATTAATAAAGAAGAGGCTTATGTTTTCATATTTATCATTATTCATGTGGAAGAATTTGAATATTGTATTTATAAAGGAATACTTGGTTGGTTATAAATCCTAAAAACAAAAAGTCGGTCATTTCATGACACCTGGTTGGGGGCATGAATATAGAATCAAGTATACCTCTTTTCTTTTGCATCATCTTGATATTAAAAGAGGATATATGTGTGTTTATCAGGGGATTATAACCACAATACACTATGGATGTAGTCATATACATCATAGCTAAACCACATTATCATTTTTTTTCCTTATTTTTTTATTTCTTACAACAAGTAAGTTTTCTTGTGAAAGAATTTAGGACTCTACATGGTTCAGCTCCAGATGAGGATTAGAGCAGAAAGCATTCACCATAGCATTGTCATTCAGATTTGGAAGTTTGAGAGGGTATGGCGTTGCCTTCGGTACCAGGCCCGTCCAACCCTGCATAGGATAGATAAAAAAGCGATAATGCAAAGGTGGGGACTTGAAATCATGTTATAGTTATTGGGGAAGGGCAGTTCCTGTTGTTGTGATCTAGATTAACTTTTTAAATTTTTTTATTTGGATTCATTGTATGGTACTTCTGGTTTCCCACTTTTTCCTCCAAAAGTTTTTTCATAATAAAAAAATATGCTTCAGTCATGTTTAGAGGTAAGGGGTAATGTTTTAATTGTTAAATAATTTACTCAAATTGGTTCACACTTTCTCTCAGGGGGGTTAACTAATCCTGGTTGAATAATAATTGGTATTAGAGACATAGTTCCACCATATATTTAATTCTAAAAAATATCATGACATGAATATTTTTATGATTGATTTATATGTTCCAAATAAATAACAATGTTTATATTTTTAGAAAAAAAATTAACAACCAATCCAAGTTCTATATCTTCAGGGAATCTAAATAATTTAAGGAAGTAAGAATTGAAAAAGATAAAGAGGATAGACCTCTAATTCAAATATGAATAAAATACAACATCTATAAACTTAAATCATGATGATATTAGATCCATCATATATATTTAAGGATTGATGATAAGATACACTAGTAAAAAGATAGAAATAATTCTATCTCAAATTATTAATGTCATTGCATTGGGATATGGAAACTATAATTTCTTTCAATGATTATCTCCTTGATAAACAAAGAACAAGGTGGAAGATCACATTCAAAAATATTTAGGTAAAAAATAATATGATGAATTATATTCCAAACTATAGTAAATCCTACATGATCTTCCCATGGATGTATCCAGTTATATTTTATGATCTATTAAAGTATTAGCATATGTTCTCAAAACATGAGGTAAAACTTGATAAGAATAGAAAATTCTTGTGAAAAATAATTGGTATGATAAAATCACAAAAAAAGGATGAGGAAAAATCACATGGAATATGGATTATGAAGAAATAATATCCAAAACAAAGAAATAATTAATTAAATAGTTTATGATAATGATAAATCCTTGAAATTAATTGAATCAAAGTTCCATGCATAAGATAGAAAATATAAGGCTTTCATTGAGGTTATGAATGGAAAACTGGAAGTCAAGTCAATGATTATTGAAGAGATCAAAAATATTCTATAAATAAATATAACATGTATGAAGTTCATGAAAAAACTATGGAAGATGTAATAAGAGATTTTACATGAGTATTGATGTTTATTTTATATAAAATAAATACTCATAATATAGAATTTCATGAGTTTGAGGTGAAATTGAAGTATCTTGGAACTATTTAAGATAAATAATAACAACAAGCATGGATATTTTTTAACATCATGAATTGATTTATTGAGTATATGTATGATACAAGTCACCAAATAAATGTAAATAATATATTTAGATAATACAATCATCAATATATCATAATATTAAATCAAGAGTTAACATCCACTTTAGAAATTTATAATTGTGCTAATTTTTTTTCATGAATAACGTAGGTTGCAATAAAAATTTGAAAAAATATGAAAAATTATGTGAGGACCCAAAAACTATATATTTGATGGATGTGAGAAATTTTAGACAAATATATTCTCTAAATGATTCCTAATAGAATAATAAAACATCACTAAAATAATAATCACTCAATTCTATCTATACTATTTTTCATAAAAAATGTTTTTTAGTTATTTATAGTGCTATGAGAGGGTTGAAAAAAATAATTTAGGCTATTCCAATAATATATAAATGAATTTAAATAAAATAAAGACTATATAAAATTGTATAAAATTCATGTTGATTAACTAAATAGATGAGAAAGTTAAAAATAATTATTTTCTCAAAAAGATATGAAATCCTCGAGAATATCTACAGAATTTGAAATAAAATATTTTATTATGAAGAATAATGTTAGATAAAATCAACCAGGAATATTAAATATTATATTTTTTAAAAACAACCATATAAGATGAATACATATGTTTCTTCCTCGGAAAAAAAGAAAACAGATAGTTATTGATTCAAATTATCCCAAGAAATATATGAAGAGGTATTCACAAAAAATGAAAGTGATTATTTCATTTTGGATGAAGGGGAAACATCATATAATATTTAAAATACTCCATAAATATTTGAATTTATAAAAGAATTTTTGAATAGAATTGAAATTCAATCTATGAGAAAAAAATTATTGGTTTTTTAAAATTTTGTTTGAGAAACTACATTCAAAATCTATGAAAACATATCATGTTCTTAAATAATATATGATCATTTTTAATGATCAAAATGAAATAGAGATAAATATAAAGAAATTTAAAAATTAATTTATGTGATAATGAGAAAAAATAACTCCACATGAATAAATTAATATTATTGAGAGGATGTCAAAAGGTGATGACCAAAGAGTTCATCAGATATTGTGAGGATTTAGTATGAAATCTTTTCATGTATAAAATAATAATTTAATCATCTCACCATAATATGAAAAAAAATAAAGAAGGTAAATCTATAACCAAATAACATCATGTTAATTTATTTTTTAGATGAATAAAGTAAGTCTACACCACTACGTTTTTTATAAAAGAATGAAGTCCATGCTACCCAAGGCTTTTAATTAGAATAAGAATAATTCAATATTTAAGAGTTTTATAAAATAAATATATAAAGTGTAAATAATATCATGGTTGATATGAAACTCTCAACCCTATTTCTCTCACTAAGTATTAGTTGAGAAGAAATTTATTCCCATATATTTATTTACTTTATATATAAAAAATTAAATATAGTGCATCTGTTTAGGAGTATAATTGAGGAGATGAGGATTTTTTTAAATTTAAATATCATATTATAATACACTATATGTTTATGATATAGAGATAAATATTGATGAAAAAATAATCATTTTTGAATATTATTTTATGAATAGAGAAACTGTGATTAAGTAAAGTTATGTTACATCACTGCTAGGTGGGAATGTTTGTGAAGCTTCAATAATATATCACTACATGAAAATCTATAATTCTAAAATTATGATTTAAGATGTATGTTTTTATATTTCCTCAATTTTTTTTACAATAATAAATTTTGATATTAAGGGGGTAAGTTTAATTGATCAATTGAATGTGAGATAAACATATATTGGGAAATTTAAGGGATAATTTTAAAAACCTAACCTATTATCTATTTTGAATGTTTAAATATATTTTTTGAGATTAGAACATGATTTATAGTTTAATAACTTAGGGAAATATTTTAAAATTTTGATGTCATATTGTAAATATTAAAATAACACCAGAGAAAATCTATTTTAGTTGGTATTTTGTTTGGATTGATTATAAATTTTTTTTGACTATGATATTAATTTATTTTATCTTCATCAAGAATTAGTCACTTCAAATTATAGTGGAATAATTGATGAAAAATTAATTTATTTGAATTGGTACCACACTTTCCAAAGTTTCATCCAATTTATTATCAATAATGTAGAGAGATGATAATGAAAAAGGACATATCAACATAAATTTTCTATATTGTAATTGTCAACAAATCATAATTGAAATGTAGTCATATACACACTTTTAATATTTTCCCTTTTTATATAATCATGATACAAATATATATTTAGGAGATAATATCATAATAGATAAGTAACTAATCCTTCTAATGATGAGATAATGAAGTTCTAAAGTAAGGTTTTATTTTAAATCATGTTTTGGACATTTCATGATGATTGAAAAAACACCTTAGATATTGAATGAATGTCAATATCACTACATATATTAATAAAAATGTTATATTTTTTCATTGTATAATTGAAGATCCATTCATATTTTGAAAATATACAACTTCTTTGAAGATTTACATGGAGTATAGTTATTTATAAATATTATATATTTGTAAATATATTGATAAAGATAGCTGATAAAGATTCATATTTAGCATTATTGTATAGTGAATACATCTTTTACGTGAAGAATATATTTGGTTTATTTTTTTGGATGAGATAAACATGGTTTAGGTAGTGTAGTATCCCTCGAAATAAGTCAAGGAGTATTTATATTTTACATAGGGGGTTTTAATTATTCTATTGGTGATTTTTGTTGATTTAATGATATTAAAAATTAGTTCAAATTATTTGATATATTTTATAGAGGCTTGGATAATATTTTGGAATCATAGGATATATGTTATTAGAAATATTAAAAAGTACATGAAACCGAATATATTTATTAGACTAAAAAATTTATTAATGAAAAATGTTACACTATGATATGTAACATCCTTTTAAGAATAAATAATATAACTTTTTATGATCATTCAAAAATAGAAATTGAAGAATTAACACTATAATATATAATATCCTTCAATTAATTTTTATTTTTTTTGTATGATAAGATGTTATTATTCTAATATGTAGTATCTCCCAAACCAGTGAAGAATTTTTACACTATGATATATAAGTGTAACTTACTCATATATAAGATAACATCTAATTATATAATTAATATTGTAAAAGTACATAGCTGTATTAGGATATTATGGGTTCCGTGAAAGAATTCATAAGATTTTTCAAAGTCTATATTTTTTTAAAGTCCTCGAGGGGTCTCTCTATGATACATAATATAAAAAAATAAAAAATGAAAAAAAATGAACAAAAATTTGTGATGTATATATTTTTTAGCATTAGTAATATTGATGCAAAGAGTATTTAAGATTCTATAACTGATTGGAAAGTAAAAAATAACCTGAAATCATAGTGATACATACATTTTTTTGTTGATATATAATATATTTTATATTGAAAATAGTATTTTACAATTAATACATAATATTTCCAGTTCATATATATGATTTCTTCTATGAGAATTTGTTGAAGTGTTGAGTGAACCATTATGATGTTTAAGGTATTTCCTACATGAGGATTTTCATAAGTAAAGAATTTGATAAATCTATATGATTAATTATGATGATTCCAAGATATTATTCAAATCATAATCATCATGATGCTGAAGTATTGACCTAAAATTCAAGAAACTGGCTTAAGTGATGAAAAATGAAGAAGATGAATTTTCTATATGTTTTCAGGAAGGTCACACCCTAAATCTATCTAAGGATGAAGAAATGGTGATTTTTATTATGTTATTTGAGATGAATTCATTCCATAAGGATAAATAAACATCATGTTGTGTGTTGATATGAGTGTTTTTGGGGACCTTCACATTACAATATTATCAATTATGTTTAGTGCTATGGAAGAATTTGATAATATATTGAGTTATGTTGTGACATAATATTCTATGACAAAGCCTTGTCAAAGAAAAAATAGTTCACAGTATGATAGAAAATTTTTCAATGTAACCTTATGAAAACCATAATAAGACACAAAATGAGAATTATATTCACATGCTGATTATTCTTACTCATTTTATCATACATGTCTGGAATTAAGTGTTTTAAAGAATTTTAGAAAGTGGAAGCTGGGAAAATTATGAATATAATTTAAAGATTAATAAAATCTAGTTTTATAAAGATAAATTATGGGACATCTTTTAAGGTGTTTTGAAGACCAATAATTGTGGATTATTGAAGTTCTAATATTGAAGGGTTTACTATTCATTATTTGAAAAATAATATCTTTGTGATTTGATTTGTATATAGATATCAATGAAAGAGAATAAGAGGTGATTTTAGTGAATGAAAAAATGTTGTGTTTATTATGTATATTTTTTGAATTTATGAATCGATAGTTCTAATAATATTAAGAAAGATATTATTCCATTACACTGAAGAAAAATAAGTACAAAGTGTGCTTATAATTTCGTCTATCGATTATCATTCAGGATATCGTGGGAGAGGTATAAGTCTATTATTCCTTATACTATAACATATGATAGAGAAAGAAAGCTTTTTATATCTCTATATCTTAATGGATGATGTTTTGAGATAGCCCACTAATTACTATCTATTTGAAAAAAATTAATTTATTTCTTTTTATGAAAGAAAATTATATCTTATTCAGTCTATAAGGGATTTTTATTTTCCTACTGGTCATTATTCAAGACTATCAAATTGGACCATTTTTTTGAAGAATCCCTATTTGGTTCAAGAGCCTAAAAATAAAAAATTGGTATTTTTTTATAGCATATAGTTCCTAGGAGTATAGTTTCTGGGAAATAGGTATTCCAGCTGTTCTTCTTAATAATGAAATAGTATTTTTGTTTTGTGGGGGGATAAGAACAATATAAAATATATATGTATTCAGGTATATTATAGGAGATCCATGTTATGATATCATGGTGTACCTGGTTGTTTTTATTTATTACTAAAATTACTTTCTTTCCAAATTATGGTAATTAAATATTGATAGACCATTAAACTAAATGGGTGAAATTTTATGAGAGGAAAATGTTTTTTATTTTTAACTAATTCACTAATACTGATTCTCCCCTCTTAGGGTGGTTTCAATTATTCTATTATGACAAGAAGTTACCTTCATTTATTACAGTTAACAATTTTTCCTTTTGTTTTTTTATTTTATCTAGTTATCAATTTTGTTTATATTAATTTTTTATCTTAAAGAAAATTCTTTTTCAGTTTCTTTATGATGTGGCTATCTCCAACACTACTTAATAGTATGATGTATCATTTGTGTCCATTTGAAATATTTATTAACTTAATTTTGATTATGAATTTTTTTTCTAATTTTTGTTTTGAATCTTATTCCAGATTTAGTATGGGGATACAATATTGAATTCATTTTATTAAATCCAAAATATTTATTTTCAATTTTCAAGTGTGATAATAGTAATTAAAACATATAAATTTCACAAATATTCTTATAAAATAGTAATTATTAAATCATAATATATGTGATAATGGTTTAACATATCTTTGAATTTGAGATTCACAACAATTGATGACTAATAATGATGAAACAATAATCATGAAAACTAAAATAAAATATATAGTGATAAATTTATAGATAATTATATTTCATTAAGTATTTATTTAATTATTTTTAAAATATATTTTTAAAAAATAATAGTGGAAAAATATTGAATAATAGCTCAGTGGACTCCTTGGCAATGAAGTAACATTTTTGAGTAAATTTTTTAGTCTATTCTAATCCTAGTAAATTTTTATTATTTAATATATGGATATAATAAAGAGTTTCCCATAGAATTATTCTATCATTGGGGGCACTCACATTCCTTAATTTTCTACCTCACTTCTATTTATAATTATAACTAAATAAGTGTTCAAAAACAATGATTATTTGGATGTAATAATTTATATTTTTTAATATTAGAATGATATAGAATCCACAAAAAATGAAAATGCATAACATGAATTATGAAAATAAATTTTCCCCTTGAGATATATAATGAAAAAATTTATCATTCAATGAAATCATAATATCTCTCATTATTCCATTGTGTAATGAATTCAACACCATTTACTCAACAACATTGTTATCCCAACTATGTTAAATAATCTGAGGTGGGGGGGATCATTGTATGATATATTAAAACAAAATACACTTTATATATTGTTTCATTATTGAAAAAAATATTCTCTCCATTTCACCTAGAAATTTATGAAAATAAATCAAAACATTTAAGAGAGACAATAATTTTACATGGTTTTCCCTCACTGGTCTACATCCAAAGAGCATATAGTGGGAATATGTTAATGTGAAAAATCCATTATAGCTTAATGGAAAAATAAATATTAGGCTATATAACTTCTATTCATAGGATGAATACCTTTACAATGTGCAGAGAGGAATCAATATCCCTCCTTGTTTACAAACAATCATAATCTGAAAGTCATTTCACTCCCAAATAAAGTGTTCTAATTTCAAATTTTTAAGAATAATTTTTTGATCACTTGAATCAACATTTCTGACACCTCATTTTTAGCATCAACAATTTCCAATTTAATCCACTTTATGAATAAAAATTTACCACATATTTTATTGGAATTTTTTTTAATGCATTCATGATTCTCACTACCTTCACAGAGCTCACTTCATTCATAAATCTCAGAAATACTTCAAAAAGAAAACTCCTTTCATGAATCTCAGAAATTTGAAAAAGATCACATTCAGTTTTTGAAGATTGAAAATTTCAGAATTATTTTTATATACTTTTTGAATTTAAATACATTCAGGATGCTTATAACATTGGATATCATTCACAGCCTTTGAAAACTTCTTTTATTCATGATATTCTCTGAAATAAAAACCTTCTCTAATATACTTAATGAAATCATACCATTTGGATTTTCATTATATATTTATATTATAAAATTATGGGATGGTAGTTTCCTATTTATTGGTGTTTCATCCAATTCCAAAATCTTCCATGCTCACCAAAGCCATTTCAAGAAGATCTCCAATTCTGTTAGTAAAGCTACCTATTTTCATGAGGCACTAGGAAAAGTTTCCCATTTGTGAATCCTATTATAGTTTTTAAGACTCACCATATTTTCTTCATGAATTCATGATGCTTATCAAAGTCAAATATACTTACCATGTTTCCTTTTCGCATTCATGAACCTCCAAACCATTATGACCCGAGTTTACATTAATAAACTCTATATATTCACAAAAATCCAATCTTCATGAAACTCATTCCTTTTACATATTTTAATAAGGCATTCATATAATTCCATATTTCGTGATGATTGAACGCTCCATCAAATTTTGGACCCAATTTTTTTGAAAACACTGGGAAACAAGTCCACCATGTATATGCCACTTTCTATGCGTCCTCTAGAGTTTCCATTCATTTTACTTGGATTTTTGTAAACATATCATGTTAAAAACCATGATGAAACTCCACAAAAGACATTTTCCATAAATTTTTTTCAAAAAACACAACAAACACCAAAATAATACAATGTTACCTTTATGTATTTTTTCCAGCAATCTCCCCCTTTGTGTTTGTCTAGAACTCTTCCCATTTTATACCTCATTAAATCTTATTCCATCTTCTTCCATAATTACATTCTTAAGATTTAGAGAGAGATAAAATATTTTATCAACAAAGACACTAAGCCCACATGATCCATTATCCAAATGAGAAACTAAAGTAGCATTCAAAGTTCATTTATGAATCACTTCATTCTAGAACCACACAACTACATTCTTTACAAACACTATATATTGTGATATACAACCTTTGATCTATCACCTTTCTCAACATCATATTTAAAAATCCCCCTAAATTTCATCAACAACTCCTATCATGTTATCCTTCAATATTGATTATGAAATTTTATCCCCTTTTATAACTACAACCTCTCCCCCTTTTTCAACGAACCTAGAGGTAACAACTTTGTGGTATAGAATATGGTAAATAACATAGATCAAAACTTTAAGGAAAAAAATCATAAATATATGAGATAGGGTACCACATCCACACTTCTTCAAGTGCGAGGAGTTGACTAAACTCTTAGAGACAATTGATACCTCTCAAATGCCACTTTGGGGAAGTCCTTTGTGAGAATATCTGCAACCTGAAGTTTTGTAGCCATGTACTCTAACATCACAAGCCCATTCTTCTCCATATCCTTGATAAATTGATAAATATTTTAAATATTCTTTATCCTAGAGTGATGGACTAGATTCTTTATAATATATATATAATTTTAATTATTATAATGGGTTTTTTATAGGATACTTCACTAAAAATACCATATCATCAAGATGTTACTTGATCCACAATTTCTATATAAATGATTGAGTACCCAAATATATATTTAGACTATGTAGTTGTCAATTAATTTCAATCCCTTTTCTTTCTTAGACATTAAATAAACAATCATCGAATATAGAATACACCACCCGACATTTATTTTATTTAATTTTTTTTATCCGACCTAATCTACAGCTATATAGCCCAATAAATTTTTCTATGATTTGTCACTGTATAAATAACCTAAATACACAATTACATGGATATACAAAAGTATGATTTTGACTACAATTATGTGGGTTTATTGGCGACTACATTGATACAATGACACATTTCTTTTAGAAAAAAATATGATCATGTCATTATTATGTATAATAGGTTTTAAATTATTTTCCTCTATTCTATGAAATTATCTATTTTTCCTTCATCATATTATTATAGTTTCATCTAGTTAGAAACTATAGTTGTCATACTTTAGTTATTAACCATTAAAAATCATCTATAACCCTATTTTTCATATTTATATTGAGAATGAATGTTCTGTTCCTTATACGTGTCACCTATAATCCAAAGAAAAATGTATTCTAACCAATTATTGACATTAAAAACTCCCTTTTCATGCTTTATGCTACCAAATTTCATTATACTTCATCTAACCCACCAAATATCATGTCGTCAACATTTAGTTGAACCATCATTCATTGTTTACTATCATTATTGACCAAGATATTTTAATCGACACTACCATGCTGAAAATCATGTTTCTTCAAAAACTAATTAGGACCTTAATACCTTTCTCTTGGCTCTTGTTTCATCCTATGTACTTCCTTGCATGCCTATAAAACACTATTATCAACCTCATGAATGGGAAAACCATAATTCTACATGATATACAACTCTTATTCTAAAACCCCATTCAGAAATGAAGATTTGACATCCATTTGAAAAACATTGAACTTTTTTTTCACCGCTATGGACATGAATAATAAGATTTTATCAAGATTTGAAATAGGTGATAAATTTTCCTCATCATCAACACCCTCTATATAGGAGTTCCCTTTTAACACTAGTAATTTTTTGAATCATTATACCATCTTTATTAAACATGTTGTGAACGACCTAGTTTCCCCCAATGACATTATTATATTTTGGTCTTGAAACAATATACCATGTTTGATTCTTCTCAATTTTTTCAAGATCCTCATTCATATCCTCAATATAGTTCTCATCTCCAGCTAGTTCCTCAAAAAAATTTGAATCTACTTTAGATCAGAAGTATGCATGTTGTAGTGATAGCATACTACATGTTTGAACTGGTGCTCTATGATCTCCAATGATGTTCTACAAGTCAATTTAATATTGAATTTTTAATTTATATATAGATAATTATTTTAATTTATCCAACTCATAATCAATATATATTCCTGAATCATCATTTACACTTCAACTCCCCTTGAGGTTCTTACGTCCTCATTGATTTCATAGAAAAATTGTTCACTGTGTTGTTGATTATTTTGTTCATCCTCTACTATAGTGAAAAAATTTCTTTCAAATACCTTTCTAATAATAATTTTTAAATAGTTATTTAATTTGATTACTCCTAAATATCCATAAAATATCCCCTCATCTCTAAATGATTCAAATTTCCTGTTTTTATCCTTATAGAGAATAAAAAAATTACTTATAAATATTGAAATGTTTTTTAATGTTGTCTTCTTAACAAATCACAAATCATATCGACTATTTTCTTCCATATGAGATAATATATCCCTGTTGGATTTGTATTATGATTTTAAGACTACTTCCTTCCAGAAATTCTCTTATAGGTCCTTTTCAATAAGCATTATTCTTCCCATGTTGTTTATGATCTGATTTCACCTCTCAACCACTTTATTTTTTCATGGAGTTCATAGTTTTTAAACATGATGACTTATCCCATGCTTATCTAAAATTCCATACCATTTTAAGTACAAAACAACGTAATCTTATTTCCAATCAACCTTCAAGATTTCTTCTAATACTATTTTGTGAAACTAAACTCTTATTACGTGTGTTCAATCAAAAATACCCATGTTATGAAGCTAAAATATTTGATGAAAATAATGTAATACCACTTCCAATCAATGCATTTTGGTGAGATAAGTCCACATATATCTACATACACAAATTCATGAACTCTGGTTGATAATTTTTTTTGCATGTATGTCTTTCTAATAATAATAAATTTTTTATATGCATCACATGTATGAGTATGATCCCGTGATATCATAGTGAGATCTAGATATGAATCACTTTAGACCAGGTCTTCTGAGGATGGTTGTAATATATAGACAAATCATTTATTCCACAACATATTTTCTTCCACTATAGATAAAAAGAACATATCTTCTTATCCACTTACAAGGTAGGTATCTCCTTATTCATTTTCCTTATAGAAAAGATGCATCATATATTTCTTTGATGGTACACATATTTTTAGTAAATATCATATAATTCAATGAGTCACAATGTTGATTGATATTCTGAATGTTATGATTGATACATGCAACAACTATGACATCAATACATCTCATTTAACTTCCCCAAAATTGGGTTTTTCCTGAGCCAATAATCTTCAGACCTTCATCATTTTAAAATTTGATAACACCTTCCTTTTTATAAATATTCTTGTAATAAAATCCTTATTACCTTTCATATGGTGTGTGTAGCAACTATCAAGGATCTGTAAACTAGAATGATCTAATTTATTAAGGGAAATATCCTCAATCATATCCTCATAGTATCTTTTATTTTTGATCCATGTTTTTGACTTCATACATGGTATAGAGTGATGATATTTATATTACATAGAGTATGATAAAACATCTTCATCTTGTAGTTATGAGAATGTATTTTGCGTTTTAATCTCATTTGATGTTACATTGAGCTGCAGCTTTTGAACACATTCAGTATTCTTGCGGAAATTTCTCTACTTTTTTTATGAGCAATATATTTTCCTGTGTATTAATCCTCCACACCCAAAAAAGTGACCATCAAGTAATATCCTCTAATATTTACCTCTATATAAATTTTTAGGTTTGTTTTATTCCTTTTAGTACCCCTTGGATTTGAAACAAAAATTTTGCGAGTTTGACATCTTTCCAAGATAATAACATCTAATGCGGGGTGCATTCATGTGTGTGAATACAAAACTAATAGTTTTCCCTTGGTTTCCTTAAATATTTTAGATAAGATTCATACCCAAATCAATATTCAATCTTGGATCAAGTTTCTATGGTATGAAATCAACCATTACTGCATTCTTTTTTAGATCAAGCCTCATACCAGATGTATTTTTTTTATCTATCATTTTCTTCTCTTTTAATTCCATTATCTGTTTGAAATGAACTTTAAAATATACTTTTCCATATTTTTCTGTCTTTTCAACCAACTTTTATAGTGTCCAAAGTTTCTCATATTCTATCACATTCCTTCATAGGTTGAACCCCCCCCTCAAAATTTTTGATGATTTTTTCATGATCATTCATTTTGTTATTCAACCCATCAATAAACATTTACTATTATTCAATAGTGATCCTGTACTCATTGATAATTTCTATGTTTTCTAGCATCGAGGATATAAGAATTTCAATTTCATCTATCATATTTGACTTCCATTCTTCCTCTTTCTAGATAAATAGGTTGACATTGTGATCCACATTGTTGGTTTTCTTCCTTTTGTCCCAAAAAAAATCTATATCTTCAAGAGAAGCTTCTAATTTATCCTAATGATAAAATCTTCTAGGGACATCTTCTTTATAATTTTCACATTATTAATTTTTTGAGAGATGACTACAATTTCCAAAAAAAAACATTTTCTCTATTACCTTTTCATTTTTTCATCTCTTCAACCCCATACATTGTTGAACATTAATTGTTCTTGAGAAATGTCATTCTTCTTTTTGAAGAATCTTCTCTTACATTTCACTTGGGCTAAAAAATTCTCCATGGGAACTTAAAACATATCCTCATCATCTTATTGAAACTTTTTGGAGTAACCTCACAACAAGATGTCCATCCATACCATATAGAAAGAATTCATGTGAAAGTTTCCCTTTGAAATTTCCTTTTAGTCATTTTAAATTCTTTGAATAGAAGGACATGATTTCACTTATAAATTCTTCTTCCAACCCATCTTCAATAGTGGTGTTCTGTATGGATTTTAATGACACTTCATTAGACATTATTTTTTCCCATTTTCTTATTATCATCATTTATCATATCATATGTAACAAGAGTTCTGTGGAAGCTATACAATGTCATCTCTTTTGTATCTTTATCTTCCAATACAAAAACTTATGTATTGATCCTAATTTAAAATATTCTAAAGATATTCATTAAAATCATTATATCTAAAAATATTTCTATTAGACCACTCGTGTATTCCACCAAAAAAATAATCTAGTCAAGTAATGTAACAACATAATCATTATGGTGGATTATGAGATCCTCAAACTTGTTCCATAAAACCTGCAGCTTTATTTCTCTGATATTTGAGTCTACCTCACCAATATTTGGAAACTATTCACACATAGTATGTGATTAATTAAAATAAATCACCTTCATATATATTTCATTTTATGGGAATCCCCCTAAAGAAATAATTCTTTTGGCATCATCATCCAATTACCTTTAATCAGATTTAGATAAAGCATCATTGTCCATACTGGTTGAAATTCCAGGCATTTATACTAAATAGGCATTCATTCATAAATATTAGAAGTAGTGATTAATTGGATTCTTCCATAATTTAAAATTTTTTCCCTAGAAGATCGGAATACCGTTATGATTTACAACCTCCATTGAAACCCCATAGAGGGAAAAACTAAAATAAACCTTTTTCTCTAATATCAACTATTATCCAATCATGGTCTACTGAACTGTGTCGGGATCTAGGTATAAAATACTAAAAAAAATTCCCCTTAAAATCTTGTTATTTCATTAATTAAAACACTATTTTCTCCCTTTCCCATTTAAATATATGAACATAAATGAAAGATTTCACAGGACACACAAATTTTACATAATCCAACCTCACTAGTATATGTCCAAGGATTATACTATGACAATGTGAAGAGGTACCAAATACACTAAATTCCATTTCCAAAATAAGATTCTTGGTAGACCAAATATATTCACTGGATAATTTCCTTTAAAAAATTTTGTGGGGACCCAGTGTCCCTCTTGGTTTATAACAAATCACTATTTGATATCTCACAACTCTCTAAACTGAAATGTTCTCACTACTGATTTAGAATAATAATTTTCACCACTTGATTTAATATGTTTTACACCTCATTTGTTTTCATAATTAATTCAAAATTTCACCACATTATGAATAACACTTTACCACATATTTTATCAGGAAATTATTATTTAAAAACTTTATGATGCTTATTGCCTTCATGAAGCTCAAAAAGCCTTCACAAAGCACCCTCATTTCACAAAGGTCAAACACGTTTTTAAGACCACTTAGCCTTCATGAACCTCACAAATTTTTATTATATTTTCTTAGACATTATTAAATTCAATACTTTTTTATGCTTATAAATTTCAGTCTGCTTTTATAGCCTTTATGAACTTCCTTTAATCACAATCTTTTTTAAAAATAACTACCTTCACAAATAAGATTTTCTAAATCAGAACATTTATACTCTTGTTAGTATTTTATCTTATAAAATGATGGGATTGTAGAGTCCTATTTATAGGCATTTCCTCCCATTCTAGAATATCACATGCTCACCATTTATTTTTCATGAATCTCTCCAATTTGAATTGCGAAGCTACATATTTTCATGAACCACCAAGGAAATCTTCCAATTCACAAAACATCTCATAGTCACTGAGACTTACCTTCTCTATTGCACATTCATGAACCTTAAAACATTTTCCACACTAGTTTCCTTCGTGATGCTCAAAATCATCACAAAACTCAAATCTTCATGAAACTCATGAATTTTTCATATTTTTAGGAGGAAATAATGGAAATACAACTTTTGGGATGATTGAACCATCCCTAGATATTTGGGCCCCAAAAATTAGGAAAACACTGTGAAGTGAAAAAAAATTATACACAACATTGAATATCACCTCCACAGTATCCATTCCTTTTTCTTGGATCATTGAAAAAATATAATTTCAGCAACCATGATGAAACATCACAACTAGTATTGTCTGTATACTTTTTCATTAATAAAAAAAACCCAAAAAACTGCAATGTTACCTTATAACTGTCATATTTTTATATTGATATCTCAAGAGTACACGACTAAAAATATCAAATAATTGTTATGAAATGGTATCACCATGATAAAATTACACAGATTTTTTCTATTATGATATGAAAGAACCAACCCAGAACATTAACAAGCTTGTAATAAGCCATGTTTCCCACTTAATCCCACCTAAAATAGCATAATGGCTAGTGAATAGCACAAGGTAAGCATATAACACCATAGTGGATGCTTAACCTAAAGTACATGTATAGATTGAAATATCATAAATTAAGATATAATAGTATGATTGTAGTTATCCATGTTTTTCAGCCATGATAAACTCTAGTAGTGTAGTGACCAATGACTAGCTCTGAGTATAAATGCTACACCACCTGGGAGGCCGTAACAAAATGTAGTTATTCTTATCCACATGTCTCTACACACAATATAATTGTAAATGAAAAACAAATAAACCAATTTTAATATCTATTAATTCGTATGACATGCAGTAATCATTTAAATAGAATAATAAAGTAAATATCATAATGAAAACGGTAAAAAATCCTAATATCACAAATTTAAATACAAAAGAAATCAATAGAAAAAGATGGATACTTATAATGTATATCTATAGAGAAGAAATTTTTTTAAGTGTATAACATATAGAAAAACTAAGCTCATAATCCACAAAAACAATTTCCAAAACAATCAATTCTAAACTATCTATCTACAACATAACACATTACATGTGTAGGATAAATTCCCATATAAGAGTGAGTGTATAAATACCCAATAGAACACCTTGAAAACCAAAAAGGATGGATAGAAAGACAATTCAACTCAAAACCACAAAGTTTAAGGTAAACTAGATCTGCATAAATGATATATAAATAAAGATTAAAGAGTGAATAAATATTTACACCCCAACCACTCTAGAATCACATACTATTTAAAACCTAAGAGTCCAATCTACCAAGATCTACCAAATCCACATCACCTATGAGAATTAGTTTTTGGGAACCAAGCCTTTTCTTGTTATACTAGTGATGGCCATGGTTGTAATGATACCATTGGAGGACCCACAACTCATTAATCAATCCACATCAAATTGGCGAGTAACAAAATTTATATATAAAGGAACCAAGATGTAATATTAGGGAATATCATGACTCCATCGTTTTTTATGGGACACCAGCCTTCAAAGGAAAAAGGGTGTAACAATCCAAAACTTGACTGTCCAGTACCCACACCCTGAGTTTGTGGGGGTAAAAAATTCACTAAATAATGTTGGGGAACAAGCATTATCATCACATAATTATATAGGGAGTACCATAAACTGTGTCTACTTCAATCACCACACAAAATCCCTTTTATTATTTTTATGGATCTAAAGAGATGATATGACCAAATTTTATTGAAAATATATCTAAAGGGAAAATGGATCACAACCTCATGTTTTATGGGAAATAATGATAATGGTATACTATTTTTTCTAATAGAGTATTGGTTCACCTAGTTGTTGATTTCTAGGGGTTGAGAATTTTTCATTCATTCAGGTTGGGTTCACTATTTATGAATGGTTTCCAATGGGATTATTCATGGAATGGGAAAACAATAATTGTTATATTTCAATGGGGTCCTACATTCCAATGGCATGTGATCATTTTGGAGTTTAGACAATGATTATTAAATAATCACATTAGTTGAGGGGATGGGAGTTCAAGATCATCAGACCATTTGGGTGGGGGGATTGTTTCCTACACCAAGATCTCTTATATATTTAAGATATGTTCATTAATCCATCCCTAGTTCCTAAGTAAGGAAAGGTTCACCCTTGAAAAAAAATCAATTATTATCATGTACGTATATTTAGAATTAATTTTATGTTTCCATGTTTATTAATAAATAGATATATATTTATGAATCTAAGTTTCTACATCAATAGTATCCTCTTATGTACAAGATAGAGATTCATTTTTAATTATGATGATGATGATGGTTATTAGCTACACAGTGGGGTTCTCTAGAGTGTGTCATCTTCTTGGGATATAAGAGTTATTTTGATTCCAGGATCAGTCACATGATTGAGATTTATATATATCCTTATGAAAGGATTCAAAACCTATATAGTTTGGTTCTTATTAATGAGGGATACTATACATTTTATGGTCATGTGATAAGGAACAAACCATGCAGTTTTGGATCATGTAGAAAGGAAATATAAGAAGAATGTTCGAAGTCAATGTTCAACGTGGGGATTATATCAAAGCATTCCCTGAAACCCAGAAGGGATATGGATTCCCAGATTGAACAAGACCCTTCTAGGAATGTGGCCCAGATAGAATAGGGTTTATTTGCGGTGTGGGATTTTAATCATAGGGAGGCTTCCTACGTATCCCATTTAGATGGAAATCACACATCACCAAAATAAGTGTTTAGTAACGGTTTATTAAACCTCCACTATTTTTTTAAAATAATTTAGCAATGTTTTATTAAAAACCACCACTAATTTTTTTTAAAAAAACTAGACACTCCTCCCCTGAACCCCCCACTCCCCCATCCCCCGTGATCCCCGAACCTTGACCCCCTTAAGACTTACCCTAGTCACGCCTCACCGTTGGTCCAATGCCTTGCCACCCTCACTCCATTTGATCATATATATTTTGATTTCCAACCTCTAGGATCATAAAAAACATATACCCATCAATCTATGTAACTTATTTTTCTCGTTTTTTATAATTTTTATCAACTGTTTGGATGTTCATTTATGTGAACCCCTCTATTTTGTTTGGATGTTCATTCATAAAAGCCCCTATATTTGTTGAGCATGTGTTTTTTTTGTTTTTAAATTTTATATAAATTATCATATTTATATAATGATAATTCATATGTTTCTTATTTCATGTGTATTAATTCTCTTCTAGATTTATTTTTTGAAATAAATCATTTTATCATGATAGTCCAATTTTTTTTACCCAATTCTATGTGGGAACATGTGTCAAGTTTTATAAGTGGATAGGTGGATTTTATTAATATCATATAGTAATTAGAAATATTTTATTGTTCCATGTTTTATAAGTCATTTAATGTTACTTAATCAAAATATGACTTAAATTGTGAAATATTTTTAAAAAGTGATAATATTTCCTTTTAAAAACATTTTGAAATAATTCAGTGTGGTGAAAAAAACAAAATTGTGTTTATAAATAATAAATTTTGTATTTTATCTTGATCTATAATGGGTTATGATAAAATTATATTTAAAACTTATATGTGGTTTAAAATGGGTAATAGATGTTAAAACATGATGTTCAATTTTTAAATGGAAATGGGAAAGTAATTTTGAAATTTAATTCATTTATAATTTTTATGTAAAATGGATCCTAGTGTGAAATTAGTTATAATACACATTCCAAGTTTAATTAATATTTAAAATGTATGATGTGATGTGATTCTTCTTACTCAATTTTTATCATTGTTTAGCTGTGTATTGTGTGATATTTCCAAAAATTAAACTGATATATTGATTTTGAAAATAAGAATGGAATTTCTATAGAAATTTTTTAAATAATATTTCCTTGATAAGATATAATTTAAAAGTAGTTAAATAAAATAAAATCCCAATGGAATCATATAATGGAGAGTACCGTGGCCTACAATAAGATTAGTATAGAAAATAATGGATTATGGGGATGCATTAATATGGTATAATATTGATATTTCTTGATGGTTTAGTTTTTTTTGGTATTTTATAGTCATTCATTATAAGTGTATTGTAAAAATAGTGATATTTGTTAGTGTGATTGTTTTGGATTTTTATGTGTTGTTGTTTTTAATGATTTGTGTTTGATTTTGGGGCTATAACATAGACATGGGATGGATGAATTTTGATATGGTTCATAGTGTGTTTAAATTTTTTTATAAGTTATATGATATTGGTTTATTTATTTGGGTTTGGAAGTTAGATAGTTTTAGGGATTTGACGTGAGTTTCAATGATTATTATTATTGATATAATAGATTACTCAGTTCATTTATTGAAAATATAGAGGCAATTAGTCTTTATATTAATGATTATTGAGACATATCTGTATTACCTTATTACCATGATTATGGTGTCATTAAGGTCTTTTTTTTAGAAATTTGAATGACAAAAACTTTCGATAGATTCAATCTTTTATTCTGATTAAGGGGTATTTTTTTGATAATGGATTAAAAATTGATTTAGGGTTATTGAGATTTCTTTCTAAGTTATTTTTTAATAATATTTTTTGTTTGGTGTGTGAATTGGGTATTTAGGGTACTAATAATGGGTTTCCACATATATTTTACAATTACTGGTGACACTGGGTACCTGGTGGGAGTTAAATAGTTAATGTTGGAATTGTAAGAGTCTCGGGTATCCTAAGAGTGAAACCAAGGTCCGCATTTCCCCATTAAATGTTCTTGATAGACTTTATATATAAATATATATATTTTAAATTTGATTCTTTTTGGTCAATTACCCCTTCTTGATCATATTCCCCCTTTCCCCCTTAATCCCACTCTTATCTAGCCACATAGGAGACCCCTTTGAAATTTGGTATTTTTCATGCTAAAATGTCATTTATATGTTTATGTGATTGATGCATTTTGTGTGCTTCATGTGGTACCTGTGGGGATTTTACCATTAGTGGTGGTAACTGGGTTTGAGTTAGAGTGTGTTGTTCAGTGAAAATGGTTAGTTGGAATGATATGTGACTTTGGATGATGTGTGATATAGTTGTGTGATGACCATGGTTGTGGTGATGATGTGTCATGCATGATCATGGAGTTGGTATGTGAATTATGTATGGGTTTTTGTATTATATTGGTTGTTTCTGAGTATTTATAGATTGACTGAAAATCCTCATTCTCAAATAATATTAAATTCACATGTATTAAGTTTATTAGGGATGGAAATAAATGGATGATAGAATAAATTATATTTTCCATGATGAAGGTGCATTATATTGTCCTCTAGAGCATGTTTATTTTTTTATATAAATAAATTATAATAATATATTCTTTTGAAATTTATCATGTAAAATAATTTAATATAGGGAATTAATATTGGATTTATATGAAGCATGTCTATGGTTATGATGTAGAGAATGTTTATTGTGTTGTTGACGCTCTTTTCCATTACAGAGCCTAAAGGAATGAAATGGGAAATACCCTGAACTCAAATTGATTCATCTATTGAAGAAAATATCAAAAATTGACAAAGGGATGAACAAAGAAAACATTGCCCATAGATCACGCAAGTTCCTTCATGGTCGTGCAAGTATACTTGCGTGCTGCCCAAATGGTCGCGCAAGTGATTTGTGCACCCTCTTTGAAAATCACCCAGGGTCTTCTCCAGCCTATAAATACCCCCGGTGGGCCCCCCCATTTCAAGAGGAATTTTTCCAGAATTCATATACTGAGCTCTGAATTCCCAAGTCTCTCCTTCTAGTCTTCCGAACCCTTCTATGGAAATTCTTTACCTATAATTGAAGGTCTAAACAAGAGGAATATAGTCTAAGTGGTTGAATTCACTAACACTTCTGCGCCTAAGTGTTTTACCCTTAAGGGAAGTGGACACACTTGCGCTCCTCCTTACCTACTCATTGAAACATGTGTGCCACTCTTCTGGAAGTACCACATGATGATTCTAATGGCTTTGGTAAGAAATCTACCAAGTATTACTCTACTGGTTAACTGTCGTGCAAGTACCCATGTGCCGTCCAGGTATACTGGTGTGACCAGGACATGCACACCCACGCAATACCTGTGCGCCTACCAGGAATTCCACGCCGTTCTATTTTTGGGAGCCCTTCTTTCCCATTTAATCCCTCTTATTCCATTCCACCACTCCTATTCAAGATTCAGTATTGAAGACACTCTTCAATGCCATTTATGGCAGGTTTTCTTGATTGACTTCTTTATCTGAAAGGAGTTCTGTGGAACATCTATCAAAATCCTAGTGATTTAAACATTTTTGGGTCACTAAAGTTAGATATTTTATTCATTCAACCTCATCCTTTATGATGAAAGAACCCTAATTTGGGCCTCATTTTCAGGAGTAAGCCCCAGTCATAATTTCCCTTAACCTGGGCCACCTTTTCAGAATTAAGCCCCAATCCATGTTCTCTTAATTTGGGCCTCCTTTTCAGGAGTAAGCCCCAATACAAATTCTCATTATTTTGGGAAACCTCCTTAGGAGTAATCCCCATGTACTCATTAATTTGGGCCTCCCTTTCAGGATTAAGCACCAACCATAATTTCCTTAATTAGGGCCTCCTTTTTAGGAGTAATCCCCAATCCAAATTCTCATTTATTTGGGCATCCTCTTTAAGAGTAAGCCCCAAATCCTCATTAATTTGGGCCTCCTTTTCAGGATTAATCCCCAACCATAATTTCCTTAACCTGGGATTCCTTTTCAGGAGTAAGCCCCAGTCCAAATTATCATTAATTTGGGCATCCTCCTTAGAAGTAAGCCCCAAGTCCTCATTAATTTCGGCCTCCTTTTCAGGAGTAAGCCCCAACCATAATTTCCTTAACCCGGGCCCCCTTTTAAAAGTAATCCCCACTTATAATTTCCCAAATTTGGGCATCCTCCTTAGGAGTATGCCCCAACCTTAATTCCTATAACCTGGATTTCATTTTTAGGAGTAATCCCCAGTATCAAATATGGGCATCCTTTTCATGAGTAAGCCCCAAGTCCCCTAACCTGGGCTTCCTTCTTAAGAGTAAGCCCCATTTTTAATTCCTCTTAACCAGTATTAATTTATATTTTGATCTAGGCTTCCTTCTCAGGAGTAAAACCCAATCATGAGTGCCCTCTTAATTTGGGAATCTTCCTCTGGAGTAAGCCCCAAATTAGAGTACCCAAATCTTCATTAAGTGAATATACCTTTATGGACATTGTTCTTGGATTTCTTCCGTAAAGTAAATCTTAATCCTCATCTATTTTGGGCATTCATACATATAGAAGCCCCACATCATTGCATCTTTCATGGAACAATTTCCTGGTTTCACCAATACCTCTTGTTTCCCAAACCGAGAATGACTCATGTGAGCTTAGATTGTAAAAGTAATAACGACATCTTTCATTGAGCCATCAATCTTCCATAAACACCATTCTCCCTTACTCAAACTACGCGTGTTCTGATTCCTTTTCCAAAAAAAGGCATACGTAGGTAGTCCATCAGTGGGTACAATCCCATCTCTGAAATAATCCATGTTCTTCTGAATGAAAATAAATTTGAAGTGCCCCACTAAGTGGATTTATAACCAGTATGGTTATCAAAATGACCAAGAGACTAATATGTATCAAAGGATACCATTGACTAAGAATCCATAATTAATACAGATGTTTCTCATTTGATGATGAACCTCAAATATGTATACAAGATTCTCTAAATTTCCTACATATCAATCATTGATTGTTAGATCTAAAGGAAATCTCATTTTATACATGGTAATGTAATAAGGATTCATGAACATAACATAAATCTATAAAGAGAGTCCCAGAGTAGACAATAATTCCCCTCAAAAAGGTGTGATGAGTCCCACCTCCCATCCTCTCGACCAATGAAAATTACTAAGCCTAATCGGTCCACAACTAATGAGCGCCTACCTTTGAAAAGTAGGTCCAAATGGATACAGAATCAATGGATGTTTCCACATCTACTGACAAACCCGTTAGAAACCGATTGGAATGTTTGAACCTTCAATCAATGAGGTCATCCGTAATTCCATAGGAAACAAAAAATGGTGAACACAATGTGAACCCTTATCCATGTTAAATTGATGTTTTGATTATTTGATAGGCCCCTAATTAAAAATCATTGAGAGAGCCAACAAAACAATCAATAACATTTTTTCTCATCCAAAAGCTGTATTGTCCAGACTTATCTTGATTATGTCTGTTATATCAATTAGGATATCTTTTCCAAGATATTATACATTATGAAAATGGATTCTCTCATGTTTACACCTGTTAATAAATCTATTGTGAAAACCTCTGCTGCAAATGCCTCTACTGCTACTTCTACTGGATCATCGTCCGCTCTGAGGATGACATAACCTACTAAGCATCTTTAACGCTGGGAATCAAATGCGCTGGTTAAGGAGTACCGTTAAAATGGTACTATTCCAACTTTGGAGGTAGCTCGACAAGCCCTCCAGGTCAATAATTCAACCTGGTCATCCGGACAGCGACGACCAGCGATCAAGAAGCAAGCGGTGCTAACCACTGTCTCCAACCATTTCGGGTCATTATCCCCGGAACACAATCACCATTCACTCCCATATTCTGAGGAGGTGAATGAGAAGGTCCCTCAGGGCCTTAATTCAAGGATATCAGAGTCCTTCCCGAGGGATCCAATCAACAATCTCCGCTATACTCATGCGATAGTGCACCCTCAACATGATGAGCGTATCGCTTCCAGGCATTCGGCTCGGGTTCCTCGAACCCAAGCAGGAAAGACGAACCGCCGGAGGTGAAATCCGGTCAACAGTGATCGGGTTCTTATCTCTGCCATTTCCAGAGAAGTACATTAACCTAACTTGACGGAAAGCAACGAGCGGTCACACACACCCATCCATTTTAATTCTGATGTCCAGCTGACTCGTTTGGCAGCATCACACCAATCCAGCCAGGCAATTCTGGCGGAGTACTATAGTCATGAACATACGCTTTTTTATAAATCAATAGCTAGTCAGCAATCTTGTCTGACTACATATGATGGAGCTCGTCAACCATGTTTGGTGAAGTACAATCAGCTGGCACATACACCTGCTAGTATTGATCAAGCCTACCAATAGTCTCATTTGGTAGCATTCGGAGAAGTCAGTCGGAAATCTCCGACGACAAATATGAGGCAGACTCAACTCTCTACCACCAAACATGAGTACTTTTAGGATTCATTGATAGGAAAAGGATGATAGGAGCAGGAACACACACCTACTCCAAGCTCAGAATGAATGTATTTCCCCGTTCTGGCAGCTGAAGTCACCAAGCATATTCTATCAATGGTTAAAGAGAAAAATAAAATACCTGCTCATATTCTAGATGCCTTCCAGGATATTATAATATATTTAGCACTATCTCAGGGAAAGACACATAAATATATCCCTACCAGTGGAGTGACACACCAAAAGTTCATTCTAGAAAAGACACACACATCTATTCCAGTCCAATAGGGTTGTGGGGCATACTCCCCCATATCATACGGACAACCCAGTCAGGAATATACACCTCATTTGAATGGAGATAATCAGCCTAACCTGATCATTTATCCTGAGCAGGCACACACAGCTGCCAAATTGAGTAAAAAGGCGTCTAAAAAGAAGACCCGCCCAGTATAGTCAAGAAATCAAAGGACCATTTGTAACAATGCCTTACACGATGCTGGAGTTCTTGATGCACTCAGAAAACTATCTGTTTCAACTCATGATTCTACTATCTTAGTTCCCAATAGTCGGGAAATTAATTCTGAAGATCTGCATCAGATACTTCCTCATGAAGGCTTGCTTCATGACAATTTGGTTGATCTCAAAGTTTCATCTTCAGTTGAGAGCCACAAGAACCCTATGTGTGGTCATAAGATCAAGGAGAAAAATGTTTCATCTTTTGCTGTAACACACCATGGTGGTCCACCCCAGGTTGATGAATTTCGCTGCGAAAGTTCTCTCCATAGTAGTGATACACATTGCATTGAAAATTCTCCAATAGACAATGTAGTGAAGAGAAAGACCTCTTATATTGAAGCACTTGAAAATGTGAATCCAGTCATGACTGATGCTTTACCATTAGCAGTTGAAATACTTTCTCAACATGAAGATAACCCAGGGTTTAGGTCATTCTCCGTACCACCCATTAGTCATGCATCTTCGAGTTTGATCAGTGATTTCTCTACCAGTCTTGTTGAATCCGATAAAGAAACAACTAAGAACCAAATTTGGTCTAATCAGGTAGAAGAATATCCATTGAATGATAAAGAGTAAATACTGAACAAAAGAAACCAATTGGCGAAAGGTGAAGTGCTAGTCATGTTTTGGCCTCTGGCTGACTCTCAGTATGACATTCTAGAGATGTTGACGGAAGATGGAATTCATGATATTCGTCTCAACATATGGAAAAATCTTGCTTAGTTGAAAAAGAATGTATTATCTTATGATGAATATGAAAATCATGTTAAGATAATAGAAGGTTTACAATGTCAAATTGACTTGGCATCTCTATCAGTCTCTTGATATCTGAAGGCTAAAAAGCAGCAGCGAGCCCTTCAACGTTCATGCCTTGGCACACTAAGAAGATTGCAACAGTTAATTACCAATGCCCCATATGGTATTCATGTCAGAGGATGGGGTGTTCATGGAGCACTACATTTCACTGTGCTCTATAGTCAGCAAAGACCGCAAAAAATGGTCTCATGAAATGTTATTTCCCATGGCAGGCCAAAGTCAATGGGTTTTGTTTGTAATCAAATGCATTCCCAAGAACAGGCTTCAACTAGTTCCTCTCAAAACCCAGAATTCAAAGAACAATTTGTTGAATTACTCCTTCATCAAGAAAACGAGAATATTGAACATGCCTCTCGTATAGAGAAAGCATATCATCAAGTGAAAGAAGTGTCAAAAATCATCCAACGGTCTTTTGAACTAGGTGATAAAAGTGGATATCGGTTGATGCATCCAGCTAATTTCCGGACTAAGGTCTGCAAGATCAGGATAGCTTTTAAGGAAGTCTCAGACATATCATGTCAAGAGACACCCCATCTTTCCAGATGGGGGACTGTTTTAACCCAACCATTAGAATCAATAAATATGATTCGAGGAGTTGAGAGGGAACAACAAGAACAACCCCAGTCTACCGGACTGGGGACTTTTTCAAATCATCAATACCCTCCTCAGTGAAATTCAGTCTTCTATTGATTGGGGAAGAAGCCCCAAGAGGAACGAAGAGCCAAATTATCAGGAGATTATATCCAAATAACGGTTCACCAAGAAGTTCCTGAGAGATCGAATCAACAAAAGGAAATTTTTATCAAGGACTTGGAAGAAGAAAATATCACAGAAATGTTGATAGAAGGGATGTGATGCGTTATGCATTAATCAATGTCATCAATGTCGTTGTTGATGATCCCCCAGATGAGGCTCACTCAGAGGGATCAGATGAAGAGTTTCCTGCTAATGAAGTTGTACGCATAGACACAAATGAAGAAGGTGTGCATATAAAAAATCAAAGGATTACCCAGAATCTTGGTAATCCTTCAAGTAACCCACTTCCCCCTCTCCGAAAGGAATCTAACAAGGGGAAAGGAAAGAATCAGGTTACATACCCTTCCTCTAGAGAAGGCGAATCACTCTCACTAGAGAAAAGATTTGCACAATAGGAGGAAGAAATGATGGAATTAAGGAGATTGAATGCCGAACAATATCAAAGTAATCCTCCTCCTAAGCGTGCTGGAGTTAGTCATCCAAGGGAATTTATTGTGCCTAATGAAATGGATCAAGAATATCCTCCTCTATCAATACACTCTCACATTTCTAATCCTACGGGTCAAGTGCAACAACAATTGGCGGTGCTACAATCAGTTGCAGTACCAGCCACCACATCTGTACCAGCTCCAGTCATTGCACCTATTCAGGTCCAAGATCAACCAGATGTTTCTCAAAAGTTAATAACTACTAATGAGTCAATAATAGCTCGATTGGAAGCTATGGAGGGAAAGCTTGTTCAAATTCAACCAGAAAAGAGAGCTTACCCTGAATGGGTAGATTAAATCCCTCTCCCATCATGTTTTGGGAACCCTGTATTCTCTATTTTCAATGGATCATGCGATCCTGAACATCATTTGACGCATTACGTGTCTTTTTCCAATCCTATGATGGGAACTCCGGAATAGCAAGAAGCAGTAAAACTCAGATACTTCATGAGATCCTTGCAAGGACCAGCTTTTGTCTGGTACACAAGCTTACAATCCCAGTCAATTACCGGATGGGGGGATCTTTTCCGAAAATTCATTCTGTAGTTCAGCTCATCATTTCCAAATAAAAAAGTTTTTGATCTCACTATTGGTAAACAAAGGGAGAATGAAATGGTTTCAAATTTCATTTCTTGCTAGAAGGAATTAACATATTCCCTAAGCATAGCACTCCCTCAGGAAGATATTTTTCCAATCTGTGTGGAAAATCTACATGATGAATTATGCACGTCGTTGATTCTTGTGAAATACATAGGAGGGTTTCGAGACCTTACTTCAATCGCTCAACATATTGAAGATTATCTTATAAAGACTAAGGATATAGCTCATGTAATTCCATCACCTCCAGGAAGGAGAATGTTTAAAGCAAAGACTGCTTCTGTTATGCTTAAACAAGCACCTATACCGACTTCTACTTCAAGGACTTCATCTTCTTGAAGGGATCCACCTCCTGAACGTCAACAACATAGGCCATTTCATCAAGATGATCAAAGAGATCAAAGATGAAAAAAAATTATGATATAAAGAGCAAAACATACTCTTTACGAAATGAACAAGTTCTAGGTTACTTCATTTCAGCTATGGAATATAATTTGGTTCAATTTCCCAGGCCCAAGTGGCCTAATAAGGAAGGAGATGAAGACTATCTTAACTATTTCCCCTTTCATCAAAAGCTGGGGATCACATTCATGAGTGTTTTGTTTTCAAAGACCTCTTGTAAAAAATGTTCGACTCGAGACAAGTCAAACTAAAAGGTTCTTCAGCTCAGGTAGCATGTGTTACTACTACAGATCTAGAGGATGAGGGTGAGTGGCAAGAAGTCCAGAACAAAAATGCGCAAAAATATGATGATTGGATGGTCAGAAAAATGATCAACCAAACTCATGCCATTTTGTGAATGCAATTGAAGAAACCAATTGTGCCTTCTGCCATAAATGCCATAGAAAAACCCTCTTCATCAGTGGGAAAATCCTCAAAGAAACATCATGATTCAAAGAATGAAAAATAATCATAAGAAGATGAGTATGTGTCAAATCCTATGTTGTATTTGACTCTGGCAGACATCATGCCGTCTACATCAAATTCACGGGCACCGCCCCACCAAACGGCACAGCCTAAACAGGATAATCAGGTAGAGTCTTCATCGGATGAAGAGTTGATCTTCCGTTCTGTTAATTTGATTCAATTAACAGATCCATATGCTAGTAGAAGTTTTTATTTTGATGAGCCTGAATTCCCTATATCAAATAGAGGAATCCGAGGAAGTTACAGAGGCTCAGGATACAGGGGAAGACGTGGATCTTTCAGAGGCCACTATTCTAATTCTACCCCTTCTACAACTGTGTATGCACCATAAACTCATGGAAGATCCCTTTAAAGGGATCAACAAGAACAAACAAGTTCTTCCACACAAGGTAGACTCAGCCCTAGCACAGTTATTCTAGAAGATCGGTTGAAGGTTCCATCTTCTTCTTCTCAGCAAGTTAATAGACCTAATCAGTCTAATCTTCCAAATCCAAGAATATTACCAACTCCAATCGCGGTACAAGATGCATCAAATTCCAAAGAATCATCTTCCAAGGCACTTTCTAAACCACATGTTCCTGTTGGGAAATACAGACCTTTGGATAAAAAGTATGATATATTGAAAGACTTGGCCCAAGTACCAGCCATGTTATCAATTCTGGAGGCCTTGAATTTATCAAAGGCTCTTTGGGAGGCGCTCATCGAGGATTTGTCAAGTCCTCAGGATTTTGAGACTGAAATTGCTGCAGCTAAAGTCTACCATGTAGATAATAATCCTCCAGAATGGCATGCAGTAATATCTTTTACTGATGAATATGAAGATGATGTTGTGCATGGACATATCAGACCTTTATACTTATCTGGAAAGGTCAATGGTGTAGAATTCTGAAGATTTTTCATTGATAATGGTTCAGGAGTCAACCTCATCCCCATTCGCACACTTCGTCGATTGAGAATCACGCAATCTAATTTATCTCCTTCTACTTTGATGTTACAAGGATATGATAAAAATGAACAAGAAACAATGGGCGAGAATACACTCAGAACTCAGTTTGGAGATCTTGTATCCAATTCAGTTTTCATGGTTGTTGATCTAGATTCAACCTTCCACATCTTTCTTGGTAGACCCTGGCTACATCGGCATGCATTTATCCCTTTATCATACCATGAATGTATCAAATATTGTTTCGATGGTCAAATTGGGACATTTTATGTTGATAAATCCCCGTTCAAGACATGTGAATCTCAATACATTGAGGAATAATTCTATCACATAAAGGAAAATACAAATCCACAATAAGGGAGATTACTAATGTTAATGCTCCATATGGTTTGTAAAATATTCCAATAAACCCATTTACACATGTGAGTACATATTATGTGTTACCTATCATTCAAATTGACAGGATAGACCAAAATCAAATTACTCTTATGGAAACCTCCATAATGTCAATTACGACAATCAAGCCAGACATCGTGGGAGAAATTGGTGATCCACCAAGCATTGATGAAACCTCAAATGGAGATGTCTTCCTTTCATCTGCTGAAATCCAACAAGTCTATACATCACCAATCAGGCAAGAGCAAGTTATAGAAATTTCATTGGTAAATGATGATGTCAATTCTCAATCCATCATCTTCTCTTTGATAACCAAAAGAGACCCTTCATCATCAATCAGGTCAAAAATGGAAGCTTCTTCTTCAAGATGTTCAAATTTTAACATCTCTTATGATCATGGAAATTTTTCTTCATCATCTACAATGACAGTAGAAATAGAATATGTAACACATGTTGAAGAAAGAGAGGAATCTCTCAGAGATGCTCCTCCAGCATTTGAAGAGGGTATCTCTACTACCATAGATGAACTCAGAGAAATAAATCTGGGTACAAAAGAAGATCCACGCCCCACTTTAATCAGTGTGACCATGGCTCTTGAAGAAAAAGATATGTATATTTACTTTTTAAATAAAAATAGAGATATATTTGTTTATAACTATACATAAATTCTAGGGCTTGATCCTGATGTTTCCACTCATCGTTTTGGTTTTCCATAAGAACATCGAGGATTCAAACAAGCCGCTAGAAGAACACACCCAACCTATGCTTCTAAAATTGAAGCTGAAGTGGATAAGATCATCAAATCTATATTCATCAGAGAAGATGGATATCCCAAGTGGTTGGCTAATATTGTCCCAGTGAAAAAGAAGAATTGGAAAATTAGAGTTTCCATTGATTTTAGAGATCTTAATCAGCATTTTCCTAAGGATGATTTACCAATTTTGATTATAGAACTCTTGATTGATGCGACAGCTGGCTATGAAGCACTTTCCTTCATGGAAGGATATTCTGGATATAATAAAATCTATATGCCTCCAAAAGATGAAAAATATACATCCTTCAGAGCCCCTCAGGGTGTGTTTTGCTATCGGGTAATGCCCTTTGGCCTAAAGAATACAGGCGAAACATATCATCGTGCCATGCATCTATCATCAATCCATTTTTGGGAAATTTTGTTGAATGTTATGTGGAAAATTTGGTGTTCAAATACAAACAACGTTATAATCACTTGGATGATTTGGAAGTCATATTCCGCAAGCTTGAAAAACATAATTTGAAGATGAACCCCTTAAAATGTGCTTTTTGGGTAACCTCAGGAAAATTTCTCGGCTTCGTCGTACGCAATCGTGGTATCGAGGTCGATACTGAGAAGAAAAAGTCATTCCATGGTATGTCACCTCCTCAAATATTAATTGAATTGAGAGGACTTCAAGGACACTTAGCCTATATTCGACGTTTCATCACCAATTTTGTAGGCAAAAGTTTACCCATCACCAAATTGATGAAGAAGGGAGTCACTTACCAGTGAAATAAAGAATGTAAAGAGGCATTCAATATTATCAAGAAATACCACTTATGTCCACCGGTACTTATGCCACCTGTTGAATGAAGACCACTTATCCTCTATGTGACAGCACTAGAGCGATCATTGGGTGCCTTTCTTTCCCAGAAGAATGATGCTGGGAATGAAAACGGCCTCTACTATCTTAGCCAGACTATGCTTGAAGCAGAAACCCAATACTCAAATATTGAGAAGTGCTACCTAGAATTAATAATTGTAGTTCATAAATTGAGACACTACCTAAAACATCACGAGGTCCAATTGGTATCTCGTAATAACATGCTAAAATTCATCTTTAGTCATCCAATGATTATATGATGTCTGAAAAGGTGGGAAGTTATTTTGCAGCAGTTCGACATTCATTATGTGTCTCAAAAGGCAATAAAGGGAAAATATTTGGCTGATTTCCTAGCTAAAAACCCTTTAATGGAAGACACATCTTCAGATATTGAACATCCTGATGATTAAGTCTTGTCTATTCAAGATAATCTCCAGGCATGGGAAATGTACTTCGATGGTGCTTCCAGAAGTCCAACAGGGAGGAAAATGGAAAATCCTAAATTCAAAAAAGTTGTCTTAGGAGTTGTACTCATTTCTCCAGAAAAGGCAGTGTTACCATAGTCCTTCTCATTGTTGGGAGGTGGGACAAATAATGAAGCGGAATACCAAGCTCTCATCGCAGGCTTGGAGTTGGCTCTTTAAGAACTAGTAAATCACTTAAAGGTGAAGGGTGATTCAGACCTAATAATCAAACAAGTCAATGGGGATGATGCTATCACAAAATAAGAACTAATCCCTTTGTATGATTACGTTAGAGAGTTAATGGTTGAGTTTCCTTTGGAACTGACATTTTCTTATGTCCCATGATTAAAAAAATGCCCAAGCTCATGCACTGGCTAATATATCCACAGCTCTAGCAGATCCAAATCGGGACAAGACAACCATCATTATTGCCCACCGTCATACAATTTCACCTTATGTTCAAGCCAGAACAGAGGAAATAAATGAAATTAGTCCCATCTTTGAACTATATGGTCATACTACATGATGGATGACACCTATCATGGAACACCTTCAAAATGGAACACTTCCACCTGATAGAGCTAGGAAAGAACAAATCCGACGATGTGTGGTCAATTTTACTCTTTATGATATCCCAGATCACCTAGAGAAAATTCTCTACAAGAATGGTTTGATGGAGTTATCTTCAGATGCATTGATGGGAAAGAGATAATGGCTGTCATGAAAGAAGTGCATGCGTGAGTCTGTGGTGCCCACTAGTCTGGACATTGACTGTCTGATCATATTCAAAGGCTTGGATACTTTTGGCCTTCAATGATACATGATTGTGTTGATTTCACAAAGAAGTGTCGTTCATGCCACATAATGACGTCTTCATTCATCAACCTCCATAGTTTCTTCATAAAGCTAAATAATTTTGGCCATTTTCCACATGGGGAATAGATGTCATGGGACCTTACCCTTCAGCTATGGCCATGTTGTTTAAGTATATTCTTAATGCTACTGACTTCTTTTCCAAATGGACAGAGGCAATATCTCTCAAAGAAGTTAGTTCTAAATTCATTGTTAGATCAATCAAGTCAGACATAATTACCATATTTATTGTCCCTCATATCATATTGACGGACAATGGAACCAAATTCTGTTCATCTGAGGTAAAGAAATTGTATCAACAATAAAACATCAAATCCAATCATTCATCTCAGTATCATGCAGTGGCCAATGGACAGATAGAAGAATTCAACATGAATCTGTCAAATATACTGCAAAAGATATTGGATAAAGATAATAAGTCAAGCCCTGATGAAATCTTTCATGATTTATGGGTTTATCGAACCACCACCCCCACTACAACGCGGTCAAATCCATATTCACAAGTATACGGAACAAAACCAGTCTTTCCCATTGAAGTTCAATTACCTTCTCTCAGAGTAGCCATTTTTGATCAATCATATACAAATGAACAATCTCAAAAGTGATTGAATGAATTGGAATAGTTAGATGAGAAAATATTGTGCACTCTGCGCCTCTTGGAAGTCTATTAGAATCTAATAGCATGAGCTTTAAACAAAAAAGTTCGTCTTCGTTCATTCGTTCAGGGGGAATTGGTATTAGTTCTCAGAACTCCAATGATACAGGGAAGAGACCTCCCAAGCTTGAACCAAAGTGGGAAGGACCTTATTCAATACATAAGGTATATTCCAATGGAGCTTATTCATTAATCTCAATTGATGGAGAACTCATCACTACTCCAACCAATTCTAGATTTCTGAAGAATTATTTTTTATAAATACAAAATACACCAGGATCTGTCCATGCATATGAACTTAAACTATTTGTATTACTTTAGTACAACATGACGTTAAACTGTGTCCCTTTAATTTTCTTATATGACGTTAAACTATATGGCAACAGTCCATGCATATGACCTTAAACTATTTTCATGTACCTTACGTCCAGCACGGCGTTAAACTGCACCATCCATCGTCCATGCATATGAGCTTAACGTATTGGCACATACATCCAACATGACGTCAAACTGTGACATCCAGACAATATGATGCTAAACTGTACAGAAGTACCTTACGTCCAGCATGAATTTAAACTGCATAACCAACAGTCCATTCATATGACCTTAAACTATTCGTACTTTCATGCAACATGACGCTAAACTGTGAAAAAGTCCCTAATACATCCAACATAACATTAAAATGTGTCCTCTTTTCTCCTTACTCCATGACATTAAACTGCATAGTCCCCTTTTTGTCCAACATGTCATTAAACTGTATTGTCCCCATTGTCCTAACTACATGATGCTAAACTGTATTTTTGTCCCTGCTACATGACACTAAACTGTATAGCACCAATAGTCCTAACTGCAAGACCTTAAACTGTATAGTCCCATCATATGTCCTACATGACATTAAACTGTGCATCGTTAAGGTTGTTGTTACCTCTTGTTTCTCACACGGAGTATGACTCACGTGAGCTTAGACCAAATTTCAACCATAACACCCTCTTTGAGCCAATAACCACGCGTATGTCCCAAAATCATTTTTAGGTCGTCGTCCCCATAAAACAACTTGATCACTAATTCATTATTTAATTGAACTCCACAGACTTTGATCCTTGCCTTCCAGGTTGGGTATGTAGGCAACCTCCCAAGGTTCAATCCCAAAACCAATCTCTTCACATCGGTTCCCCTCCATCTCATACGATGTTGATTCGTGAAACCACCCCCAGAATCGATATCATTACATTGGTTCACCTTTGTCCTTGGGACATGACGTTAAACTATACATCACCTTTTGTCATGTGTGACGGTAAACTACAAAATTCATTGATGTCCTCACCTGAGAGGAAATCATTTTTTACATTGAATTTCAATCTTGTTATATTTCAAAGACTATGTGCATACATGGTAAAACTTGAACCTTTTATTTTGGGTTAAACCATCATTGCACTAAAGTACCCTTTCACCCTTCACATGTACGAACCAAATTTGTACAGAGGATATTTCTAGAACTCTGTGGGCTTGATTCCCATCTTTATGGGATACGTAAGAACGTTCGAGTGTCCCTCGAATCCAGCCCCAAGTCATTTGGGCCTAACCCCAAATTCCACTTTCAGTCCCCTAGCTGAAAAGTCCCCATGAAAACACACACGGTGTATTTTTTATAATGGTCCGAGCTCTATGACCCTAAACTAAGATCCCTCATACTTTTGTCCCACATGACGTTAAACTGTATTTCAAGAACTATGTATGGCTCGATTACCATCCTTATGGGATACGTAGTGAAGTCCAGTATTTCGATTAAGGACCCAGCCACAATGTGATTATGGTTAGCATTGATCTATGTATCTTTACATACACTGAACAATACCCATTTTAATGTGTCTTAAATCTTAACCTTAAACATTTTCAGATCTTCATAACCCTTTTCTTGAATTCTAATAAAAAAATTTCCAATTTCTGAGAGTTCTTTTTCCTGACTATGTAGCACCTTCCCTTAGGCGGCATTGCATAAACAGTCTCCATAACAGATTTTTCAGCCAAAGGATACTATTATTTGAATATGTTTCTAATTCCCTTAGGTGGCCCTGCATAATTCAACCCCCTAACGGGTTTTTCAGATATTGGTATCTTCGTTCTTGGGAGGAAAACCTCTTTTGTCCTTATTTGCCTTAATGAAAATATGTAGGGATCCGCCAAAAATAGCCATCCTTAACATATTTTCCCCATATCCTTTTTCATGATCTGAAAGTATTCAAGTCTATGGTTTAAATTTTCCTTCCCTACATTTGGGTCAGACCTTCATAAGAGTGATATTCATCCATTTCTTCGATAATCTTGTTTGGAAATATCTTCTCCATATTCAAGGACCTCTTTCCATACATCAAACTCTATACTTTGGAAAAGATGAATCACCACAAACTTTCACTGGCTTCTTAAAAGTAGAAAAGTAAATTTCTGAGAGTTCTTTTGCCTGACTTTGCAGCACGTACCCTTAGGCGGCCTTGCATATGTAGTCTACATAACAGACCTGTCAACCAAAAGATGCTAGTTATTTGACTATGCAGACAGTGACCTTTGGTGGCCCTATATTATTCAACCCCTTAACGGGTTTGTTAAATAATGGTAACTTCATTCTTGGGAACTACTTCTTCTAATGCCTTTTTAGCTCTTTTTCATATCATTCCTCAGATTCAAATTTTCTTAAGTCATAGTTTACATATTTTCCCTCATACTTTAGTATGGTAATATATTTTTAGATAAATTGTCTAGGAATTGAGTCAATTTTAATCAATTTCGGTCAAAGCCCTTTTGACCGTAAACATTAGCCTTTTTATGTCCGACGTGCATGACGTTAAACTACCAATAACCACAAAGACCCCTGGTTTCTTATTTTTCCTCAGAGTCAAATCCTCGTTTCTCTCTGGATCCAACTCTGAGGGGGGACTTTTGTTGACGCTCCTTTCCATCACAAAGCCTAAAGGAATGAAAAGGGAAATACCCCAAACTCAAATTAATTCATCTTTTGATGAAAACATAAAAAATTGACAAAGGGATGAACAAAGAGAACATTTCCCATAGGTCGCGCAAGATCCTTCATGGTCGTGCTAGTATACTTGTGCGCCGCCCAAATGGTCACGCAGGTGACTTGTGCGCCCTCTTTGAATATCACACAGTGTCTTCTCTAGCCTATAAATACCCCCGGTGGGCCACCCATTTCTAGAGGAATTTTTCCAGAATTCAGATACAGAGCTATAAACGCCCATGCCTCTCCTTCATGTCTTCCGAACACTTTTAAGGTAATTCTTTACCTAGAATGGAAGGTCTAAACAATAGGAATAAGGTCTAAGTGTTAGAATTCACTAACACTTGCACACCTAAGTGTTTTAACCTTAAGGGAAATGGACACACTTGCATGCCTCCTTACCTACTCATTGAAACTTGTGCGCCACTCTTCTGGAAGTACCTCCGATGATTCTAAAGGCCGTGGTCAAGAATCGCCCAAGTATTAATCTACTGGTTAACAGTCGTGCAAGTACCCATGTGTCGCACAGGTATACCTACGTGACCAAGACTTGCGTACCCATGCAGTACCTACGTGCCTACCGGGACTTGCATGCCCTTCTATTTTTGGGTGTCCTTTCTTCCCATTTAACCCCTCTTATGCCATTCCACCTCTCCAACTCAACATTCAGTCTTCCAGACACTCTTCAAATCCATTTATGGCATGTTGTTTTCATTGACTTCTTTATCTGAAAGGAGTTCTGTGGAACATCTCTCAAAAACCTAGTTATTTAAACATCATTATGTCACTAAAGTTAGATATTTCGTTCATTCAACCTCATCCTTTAAGATGATAGAGCCCTAATTTGGGCCTCCTTTTCCGGAGTAAGCCCCAGTAATATTTTCCCTTAACCTAGGAATCCTTTTCAGGAGTAAGCCCCAATCCAAATTATCATCAATTTGGGTATCCCCCTTAAGAGTAAGCCCCAAGTCCTCATTAATTTGGGCCTCCTTTTTAGGATTACTCCACAACCATAATTTCCTTAACCTTGACCCCCTTTTCAGGAGTAAGCCCCAATAATAATTCCCTACATTTGGGCATCCTCCTTAGGAGTAAGCCCCAACCATAATTCCTTTAACATGGGTTTCCTTTTCATGAGTAATCTCCAGTCTCAAATATGGGAATCCGTTTCAGGAGTAAGCCCCATGTCCCCTAACCTGGGCTCCCTTCTTAGAAGTATGCCCCAATATTAATTTATTTTAACCAGTCTTAATTTACTTTTTGATCTGGGCTTCCTTCTCAAGAGTAAAACCCAATCATGAGTCTCCTCCTAATTTGGGCATCTTCCTCAAGAGTAAGCCCAAAATTAGAGTACCCAAATCTCCATGAAGTACATATACCTATATGGACTTTGTACCTGGATTTTTTTCGCTGAAGTAAATCTTAATCCTCATCTATTTTGGGAAGTCATAAATACATAATCCCCACCTCAATGCATCTTTCGTGGCACAATTGTCTGGTTTCACCAATACCTCTTGTTTCTCACACCGAGCATGACTCACGTGAGCATAGAGTGTAAAAGTAATCATGACATCTTTCTTTGAGCCATCGATCAGGCATAAAAATCATACTCCCTTACTCGAACTACGTCGGTTAGGATTCCTTTTACAAAACAAAGGATACGTAGGTAGCCCATCAGCGGGTATGATCCCAACTCTGAAATAATCCATGTCCTTCTGAATGGGAATAAACTTCAAGTGCCCCATTGAGTGGATTTTAAACATGTATGGTTATCATAATGACTGAGAGACTTTTATGTATCGAAGGATACCATTGACAAAGAATCTCTAATAAATACATATGATTCTCTATCAATGAAGTACATCGAATATGTATAAAATATTCTCTAAATTCCCTACATATCAATCATTGATTTTCATATCTAAAGGAAAGCTCATTTTATACTTGGTAATAAGGATTCATGAACATGAATTAAATCTAAAAAGAGAGTCCCAGGGTAGACAATAATTCCCCTAAAAAAGGTGTGATGAGGCTGACCTCCCATCCTCTCGACCAATGAAAATTCCTAATCCTCATCGGTCCACAACTAATGAGCACCTACCTTTGGAAATTATGTCCAAATGGATATATAATCATTGGATGTTTCCGGTTCTACGAAAAAATCCATTAGATACCGATTGGAATGTTTTAACCTTCAATCAATGAGGTCATCCCAAATTCCAGAGGAAACCTGTGTAAATATGAAAATCATTGTGTTTCTCGATCATTAATTGATATCTTTGTGATTACATTAGGTTTTTTTATTTTAAATTTCACATGTATAACGTTGATTTTGTTATAAATATCATATGAAACATTTTGGAATTATCTTATAGGTTTCATCTTGAACCAATTCTACTACAATCCATGTTGGGTCATGAGTTTCTAACTAGGTTACCCCAATACTTAAACTCACCTATTTTGATCTATTCTAATGATACATCTATTATCACCACAATTCATTAGAGTTCCATCAATGAATTGAATTTCAATATCTCTCACTAACCATAATAAAAATCATAAGGGAAGGTCATCACAATAGCCAGTGTAAATAATATAGAAAATCCAACACATATAACATGATATTTAAAGATATAATCTCAATATACAAACCTTCTCACAAAGAATTTTTTTTGAATTATATGTTTTGAATTCAATTTTTTTTTATTAATATACAAGAATGCTAAGTAGAAGTGCTATACTGTTCGATTGACATCATTGACAGATGACATTCCATATTTATCCCTCCCTAAAGCATCTGAGACACTATCTTTTGGCCTCCCTGCACCACCTCTCACACCCTCCATGAGAATCCCATCAGAAACTCGGTTTATTCCTCCCATTCATCAGCCTTAGCAGTGAGAGAGTAGGGCACCACTCCTAGTTCTTCAAGAGGATACTATAGAGTTACTGGCATAGGTAAAATTTTAATAAGAATAAATTTATTACACATTTTTATAGTAATTTTTTGTTCATAAAAGATGGAAAAAGTGCAAATATGGAGAAAATATGTAAATTTAAGAAGTGTGGAAGCTTATTGGACTAAATATAGTTGTCTCATTTGATTCCTATAAGGTCCTAATAGATGATTCCATAGGATTACATGGCCATATTCTAGGTCAACTGCCGCAGAACTCGTTTCCCTTCCGATTACATATGATTATTGGAGGCATATGCCATCATCTTGGAAGAATGACGATTTGGATTAAAAAATAAAGGTAATTTTAATACATTATTTTGTAATTAAATTTCAGTATGTTATTAAATTATAATATTTTCGAACTGAATTTGTGTGTAAAAATTATGTTTCCCACATTACCGTTTCTTATGTGATAGAATGAAAGTGGACGATGAAAAATCTGGGCAACAAATGAAAAGGCGTTCAATGGAGATTATGGAGTGATTTCAATGATTTGTCATTGAGTTACCAATAGATACATGAAAAGGTAACTAATACGGTACTTAGAGAGCAATGCAATGTTTTTGTTGAAAAACATCATAATGAGAAGTGCATAGTATTTAAATATATATTTTTATATTAATCTCATTTTACAATAATAAATTTATATGAAAATGATACGAAATTGGATAAATTACTATTAAATTACATTTTATTTATGCCAGGATCTTTCAATAAAGAATTCATTGAGCTGAGCTAAGAAAATCAACCCTCACAATACGAGGTCAAAGACTTTTTCTAAAAGCAAATAGAATTTGGTAATATTTTCGTTAGGATAAATATTTATAAGACATTATTTTCTGTTTAATATATTAATTTTTTATTAATATTTGTTTAATGTAGTCACATAGTTTAGGGATCCATGAATTCCAAATAAATGTTTGGTTAGATGTTCATAAAAAATATGATGGGAGTTTTGTTAATGAGACTGCCAAAGAAGTTGGGGAATGAATTCATTTTTCGTTTTAATAACTTATTATCCATTGTTACTATATTAATATATATTTATTCTTATATGAATTCTAATTTTTTATAGGTAAGAATTAAAGAACTCTGAGATTCCAATCCCACGCAGTCCAACTCAATCTCCCAGGATGACCTAGTTGGTAATGTGCCTAGAAAATAGCATCTTGGTCGAGTTTGTGGGAGGGGTTTGGGACCCTTACCATCTGAGGTCTCTAGTATGACATCATGGATTAAAAATTAATCTACAACTAGTTCTATTTGAGATTCTCAGGGATATTATGTTTCTATGAAAAACACAATTTCAGAAAAGGGGGCTTAGATTTTAGCTTTGCAGAAATCATTGGTCAATTTATATCAGAAGATGACCATCTATGTCCCTGGTGATATTGCATCAACGATGGGTGGTGAGTAGGTAAATCAACCAACAAAAAAATAATTTAGTTTGAAAATATTTATTGGTTTTATGTTTAAATATAAATATGAAATATTATTTTATTTTTATTATAATTGTCTTATTGGTACCGGTAGCTAGAAATAGGGATGGAGGTAGAGAGGGTGACAAGTAGTGTTCATCATCATACAGTGATTAGTGGTATTGTAGATATGTTGGGAAAATATAGAGATTGAGGGTTTGTTCATGTATCATGTATCATCTATCTTGTGTGGCATATAGTAGTCACCTGACATTTTTATGACCAAACATTTTCATGATTCCCCATGTTTGATAAATGCATTAGAATTTGATATGGATTGATGATTTAAGAAGGCAGTGAGTCTAGAAATAGTGAATTATGATGTTAGTAGAGTATGAATTAATATATGTTACATATGGAAGATGGATATGTTTAATAGTTTCATTTGAGTCATGTTAGGATGTGTATATTAGTATTTTTGACTAACTACAATGTTGTTTATTTGATTCATTTTATTCATGTTGGAGACACAAGCCCCACAACCTAGTCATTCAATGATGGGGCCAACATATGTTGGTTCGACTATTGACCACATTAAATGCATGGGAATGATCACTTCCCAAATGATATCCTTTGATGTGTGGGCCCTAGATGGTGGGAGATCCAATTTTGGTCACACACCATCACTAGAGGGTAGAATAATACATAGAGGATGATGTAGATCCCAATTGGTAACTACACCACTATGTTCTTAAGAACATTGAGTGAGCCCATATATAAGTGATATGAATCATGTAATCATCCTATTATCAACACTCATATAGATATATCCACAATAAATTTTAATTTTTAATGGTCAATTCTGAGTTGCGGTAGTCCCACAATCACAATTTCCTTTTAATTGAAGACCTCAATGTCCTAACGATGCTCCCAATACATTTAATATGTTATTTAAGAGGATATTACCCATATCCCTAAATTATTTTTAAATATTTGAAATCCAATTGACCATGCTCATACCATTTAGACTATATTTTCCTTTAAAAGCACCCAAAAACCATTAAAATTCACTTATCTCAACCCACCATGTGCATGAAGTGGTTCCTCACAGAGCACATAATACTTTTAGAAATTACTCACATTGAACTTCTTTTGGGTGAGTATTTTTCGAGACCACTCAAATGTAATAGTCCACATCTCTAAAGCCATATTCTAAACACTTTTATCCCAGGTACCCTAATATCATTTTTTACTATGGTCACCACTTCTTGTAACCAACTTACAGTGTCAGATCATGATCTTACTAAATCTTACTTGCTTATGTCACCATTCAAAAAAAACATTCTAGTTCATTCTTGATCCAACACACATAGATAATTAAAAGGTATCCCACGACTAATTTCTAGACTCGAGATTCTCCCAAGTATGTATTGGAACTAGTACCTGTCATTCACTTTGGAATACAATAGTACCCAGTTTCAGTTATCAAGAAACTCAAAAACTAAAAAACAACCATCCAACGACTGGTCTAACACTCACAAGAGTGTTACCATCCAATATTTGACATTTATAATCCATAACATATGGATTTATATAAATATATCCTTGTGTAATTTTCCAACGGATTCCTTCCAACCAAACAAAAAAGAATTGGTTTTAATTATTTATCTTGGTATATAGACACTCTCCCAATATACTTATGATGGTGTCAATATATTTGGAATAACTGAATCTAGATTAAGAGTACACTATTTTTCTTAACATTACCCATTCTTGGTCCACAAATAAAAACATCTTAACATTTTTGAAAAATTATATTGATAGTCTTGCATAAATCTTTCAATACATGATCCATAAAATCATTTTATACTTGTCTTGAACCAAAATATTATGCAACATCCCTCTATTATGGGTTACTAGGTCCAACATTGGGTCAACCACTTCAGTGAACCCTAAAAACCTCATTGTACTTCTGTGGTGTATCGTTAAAGGGTAACACCCCAAAAAGTTCACATCATATTTAACAAGATTCATAGATGGAAGGCTAAGTTCCCCTTATAAATTATATCACTAAAGCATAAATCAATCCACTATGGACATAATTTTTTAAGAGATTTCCCTCTTAATAGTTTGTATTTTAATTAATTTATTGATCACATATCGTTATATCTCAATGATACCATGTTATTTTATGAATAATCCAAAAACTAAGAAAATGAATCTCATCATTAATCAATGGTTGGGTAATAAACCAACCACCTTTCCATCACATATACATGAATTCATAGACACGGTACTGACTGGTAAAAATAAGGGATCTCTTATTTCTCTCATGAAAGAATCTACCATTCATAATTAATTTAATCTCAAACCTATGTTTTAAATGTTATCATCGGGTTTGAGATATGAAATATTTAATATAATAACTCAGAATCATCATGAAGTCATTATGAAAATTTCCAATTGGCCCATTAATGTTGTGTCCCAATACATGAAATGAAAAAGTTCCCATAATACTCATCATTCTCCCCACCTAAGGAATTTAATGGGCAACATTTTACAGAAATCAATAACATTCCATGGAACATGATTCATCTACTACTGAATGTGGTTCCAAAACTATGATTATGCGCTTATATTAATCATTAACCTGAATTTAAAAAACACCAACCTCTTACAAGTATTATACTGTAGGTTTTATTGTAGAAGAATCTATGATGCACTTACCAAGTTATGTTTAAGCACTTAATATATATCAAATTTTTTTTCCAAACTAGAACGACTAAGTATTGTTGTTGGACCCAATTATTTTTACAATTTTATCTTGACCACTGGGATATATCATCCTTATTACGATTACTCAGGGATACATCTTATAATTTTGTTCAATGTAGTTTGAAGTCTTGCAACTCAAAAGTTTGTTCTATACATTTTTAAGTCTTAGATTTAGATCTATGAAACATTGATAGATGGTTGAGATGATATGGATTAGAATATTCTTTTATATGTTCTCTATACATGGTTTTTTATGAAACATTTTTATATTGTTGACTACTAATCATTGTTAGACAGTTTGGATTATTCTGTTATATGTTCTCTGCACATTTTTATTCCAGCATACTGGAAATGGAGATACAAAATATTTAGTATTTTTTACTTATAAATCTATATTTAGCGGCATTTTAAACCTCTCTTAAACAAATGTACCATATTTCTTATCAGTTTAAACCACTCTTATAGTTTGATATTCTCATATTGGCGATGGTTAAAACCACTTCTAAATATATATGTGTTATTTTGTTGGTGGTGGTTATGTTGGTTTATCAGCAATTTTAATGTAGAAAATGTAAAAAATTATCAATGATTTAAACCATTTCTAAATAAGCCATTTTTTCAAATGAAAACACCTCTCAAACCACAAAAAATTACACTAAATATGTTTACTACAACAATTCCCAATAACCACTGCTAAATTAAAGAAACCAGAGCATTTTGGATGCCGACACCCAATTTATTGGAGGTTTTATGAAACTGTCGTAGAATCATATGGATGTGGTTTAAACCACCGCCGTATTAAAAAAACTACCGCTATGAGGCATTTTCATATAGTGTCAAAATCCCCTAGTTAGATTTTGAGGACCAATGCATATAGAGGACCTCTAAAATTTGTCTCATAGAGGAGTATTTCTCATTGAGAGGATTAATTTGGGTATTATTATTGAGGATGATTCCTTATAATCTGTAGTTTTGTTTGGTTGGGGCTTAAACATGAGGAGGATTTCCTAGTGAATGAGTATGGTTTGGTTGGGGATTACTTTTGAGGAGTATTCATGTAATTATTAGTGGTTTGGTTTGGAGATTACTCTTTAGGATGCTGCCCCCATGATTTAATGTTACATATTTTGGGCTTATAACATGTAGGAGACCCATGATTGGTTGAAAAGGGACATACAGGTAGAAGGGTGCCCATGGTTGGGGATCATATGGATTCTGTGGTCACTTCTGACCTCTAATTCTACATGATTCATGATCAATGTGAGAAACATGATCATATATTAGACATAAGGAATCACAAAATCTAATCTATCCACTGATGGAGTAGATTAAATCCCAAAGGGAGTGGGAACCAAAGTAGGATCTGATGTCCACTCCCTCCATTCATTGTACCCTAGTCCCAAAGGGGGACATTAAGTGGTTTGAGATACTCGCCTCTTATTTTTGAGCTGTGGGAATGGAAAATTGGAAAGGAATGAAGTTTGAGTTGTCTTACAAAAAGGATAGTGGTTTACTCTATGAGGTATTCCCTTGTAATGGTTAGGGATTATTTCTATGGAGGATTCCCTTGTGCTTGTTTGGGTTTATCACAATTAGTATTCACATGTACTATTCAGGGCTTATTCCTATGAAGGATTCCCTTATACTGGTTGGGGTTTAATCTTGCGGAGGATTCCATGGTACAGGTTAGGGTGTATTCTTAAGTAGGATTCGCTTATTATGGTAGAGTTTTTTTCTAAGGAGGATTCCCCGATACTAGTTAGTTCTATTTTCTAAGGAGGATACCCTTGTACATTACAAGGATTTGTTGGGGATTACTCTCATGGAGGATTCCCTTTTCAGGACCCATGAGGAATGTCTCGACTCGTGGTGATTTCAGAATGAGAGGTGGGGTTGTATTTGTCAAAACCAAAAATTTCGTGCAATTAGGATAAAATGGACACTATGAAACACTAAATTTTTAATGGGGGTCAAAGGTGGTAATGAAGGGACTAGCCCAAAGGTCCGGGACAATAGCCTAACAATGATCTCGAGAAAGAGTGCAAGGTAGCATTCCCCTTGGTATGGACCAATGAGTTCACCCACATGGGTCACCCTGGTATTGGTCACCCAAGTGTTGGTCACCCATGTTTGGGTCTTCTAGAGGATTGTATGGTCGAATTTCTCTTGTTAGGGTGGTCCATAGTTGGTCTCCCATGTAGATATGGACTACTTGGGTGAAGAAGATACGTAACCATATCAATCTCTTGGTTTCACCATTCGATAGTCTGTTCTTCCTTAACAAATATAAGGTGAAGGTGTATATTTATAGAACCAATTGTTGAATTTCATGAATGGGCCTTCTTGAATGGTCCTACATGAATGGCCTATGTGGGGATGAAAATAACATTATGAAATTTTTCTAACTTCTAAGAGCTATAACATTTGATCTATGAGATCTTTTGGGTTGCACGACCTTTGAAATAAAAAATATAGAATAGATATAAACTTCTACATATAGTGAATAAACCATATGTTCTCAAAATTCAATGATAAATTTCCTTTAATTTCATCTACATCATTTTAAAGGCAATCATAGAAATTCAAATCCTACTCCAAGATGGGGGGTCTTTCCATTTATCACTCATTATGGGGTAGTATTGTGGAACATGGAAATCCAACAAACATCTTCTTATTGAATAGAGATGCATTTATACTCAAAATTTTCATTTCTATCTATGTAAGGGCTGAAACATTAATTTTTAGAAAATTTCATGAAACATAATTTGTGGTGTCAATAGATATCCACCTGTCTAAATCCACGACTTAGAAAAATAGATGTTAAAATTCAAATGATTGGATCATATATGACTATGACCCTCTTGGGATTAATCATAGTTGGGATGAAATATATATCATCCCACAAAAACACTTAAACTTATAATACTGTGGTGTATTGATATTCTGATATAGTAGTAAATGCCTCCTCTTCACATATATTACACAAAAGTCATCTAACTTTTCCATAGTTATTTCTATCACATCGCAACCCAATCTACCATCACAATCATCAAGCACCATGGTCATGATTCAACTGGTCCTTAGAAGCATGGTTTATCTAACAATTTAACCATTTAAACTGGATGGGGTGATACCAGTGTATCCTAATGTTTTATGATGTGATTATCCTTATTTAAAACTAAAACATATGTGATCTCATTAGTTATGGCATGAAATTCCTTATCAAAATGAAAAATGAATTTATCTATAATAATATTCTTATTATCCATATAATATTCAACCTCATAGATTTCATGGCAAAACTCCACTATCATACTCTAACAGTGCAATTTTCTAACAATAGGGTAAGGTTATTTTTTAATTAAAATAATAGAAAATAAGTGGGTAATAAAAAAGGAATCTCAGAATAGGGTTCATTACAAAAAAATAAGTATGATATAAGGGATAGATTTAAAAAATAGGGATTTCATTAGGAATTGAATGTATGTCAAAGTGGTGAAATTTTAATGAAAAGAGTAAGAAAAATTTAGGAATTTAATAGATAAGGATGGAAATAATATCATGTAAAAAAACAAATAAGATAGGATGTATATAAGACCTACTATTTTTTACATGGTTGTTACATCATTTTTAAAATAAAATACATAATAGTGATTAATTGGGGATCCAAAGTTTTTTTTATTGGTAAAACTTGGATCATACAATATTTTTACATAATTAAACATATAAATTTACTTAAATAATTATTATATATCCTTATAAATATCTTATGTTATAATTAGTTAATGTAATCACTTGACGATATAAATTAAATAATGGGTTGAACAAAAATCCCAATAATTATAGAAATAAGGATCATGAATCAAGAGTACATGGGTGGGCATAATTATCATAATCATTTAATAACCATAGGATAATCATAAAAAAATGATTGAAACATTTAAGTAATCCATGGAATTTTTCATATGAATAATAATGAAATATCATAACTTATAGATCAGATACCCCAAAGAGTTGTGAACAAAGCTTCCGTAATGGTCACCCATTATATGTTTCCATAAATCATGAAATCATAAATGGTAACAAATAAAAAATCATGTTCAAAAATAATACACATTATATCAAGATATATATCACATTACCCAATCCATTTGGGAGATATAGAATTCTGGTCCCACACATCACATCATAAAATAATGATAATCATGAATGCCCCATGGAAGCATAACAATAATATTCATGAAAATAACCCATGGAAAGGAACAAGTTTCACATAATATTTCACATATAATACATCATGTAGTGAAATTAAAACTGTAAAATGAATTATGCGGATTATACATTGTCATAGAAAATAATTTTATTATTATAAATGAGAATCAACTCAAGAGGAATCAAGAAATGTTTTCAAAATTGATTAAATTTTGAAAAATAAATATAAAGGAATTAGAATTTTTTTTATAGCGTTATAAACATTTAAAAACATGAAATAAAAGATAAATTGTATTTTAAAGATTTTTTATTATAGTAACATTATTACTGAAATCAATGTGATGTAGGAGACTACCCAAAATAACAAGTTTAGGTTTGAGGATCCCCTTATATTATATCCTTCTTTATTTCATCCTTTTTTCACTTCCTAAATTATAAATATAAATTTATTAATAAATTGATCTATAAGTGTCATTTTATCACTATATATAAATTATAAAAATTGGATCATTTTACTGAATTTCCATTTTTGATGTTGAAGTGGTTTGATATCATGGTTTCCTTAAAATTTCATGTTTTTATTTGATTTCACTATTTCTATTCAGGGACCTTTATAGATTAGTAGAATAAATTATTGATGTTCATAATAAATATATTTATACATTGATATATCATTTATAATTTATTATAACCATCCATTGGTTTAGTGATAAGGATTGACTTTTAAATTTCCTCATCGGTGGTTACTAGACATTGATTGAAGGAGTTAAAAGATATATATGAAAAATCAGAACTTCATAATTATAATTTTTATATTAGTTTTACAAATTAATATAATTTAACATAATTTATAATTAATTTTAGAATATTTATTATTTAAATGGATATATAAAAATATAATGCGAAGAGGAAAATGCACAGAATAATTGATAAATACATGCCCTCTTCTCGATGTTGTATATCTTATATAACACTAAACATACTTTATGATTAGATTTTATTTAGTCCAAAAAAAATATAATTAACTATAAGTGGATTAATTTGGATAATTTTGGTATATTTTTGGATTTGGTAAGCGAGGGAGTAGTGTTTTTCCCAGGGGAGAGTAGTTATTTATACTAGAGGGGAGGGGTAAATTTTAGAATAAAATATTGAAAATAATACATTGTCAAATGTAAAATTTATAATTGAGATATTAAAGAAATTATGGATTATATATAAATAAAATAAAATTATTTTTGGAATTTAAACAACATTATTAATTTAATTCAATAATTTCTTAAAAAGGAAATTTGAAAAAAATGAAAAATTGTTATTTTGATCAAATACATTGGACTTTATTCCTTAGAAAATAATTTTTTAGGTTTTGAAAAATAATTTATTGTACTTAAATAGATCATTTATTAAATTTAATATGTTCTTGATTAATAATGTTTTTTCAAAATTTCTTAGGTCATTATTAAATCATGAAATTTGTAATTTAAAATACATTGGTAACATAAATAAATGTATTTTTACTATTCTCTTAAAAATTGAAGAATTTTAGAAAATTAAAAGAAACAACCTTGGAAAATTTCAACATGTTTATTTCAATAATTAAATCCATTTTATAAATATAAATTTTAACATGGGTAATTTTAATTTTTAAAATTAAAATTGTGTTTTTTATAGTATACATTAAAATATTGTTTATTAAAAATATTATTATATTTTATTTCAGTTTTTAATATTGATATTTTTATGGAATTATAATATTAGAATTTACCTTAAATACTATGGAAAAATATTATTTATATTTCATTTTATTATTTTGAGGTCAAATTACTATTCCAACGATTAGGTTACTATTCCCCCTGGTCTGGTTTCTATTCCCAATGGCTTGTTCACTATTCCAACAGTCATATTTCTATTCCAATGATCACATTTCCTTCAATAAGTACAACTTCATTACTTAAATTATTATTTACCTCAATTCTTCCCAAAGTTCTGTATTTTCATTTTCTATAATTTCTACTTATTTGTATTATTTTTATTTTCCAATAATTTTAGAAGTGGGGGTGATGAATCTAGTATATTAAAAAGATCAAAATTTTCTCATTCCATATTTTATAAATTATTTTTTTAACATTATAATGATGGAAATTCTTATGGGTTTAGTTACTGATTAGTGTAAAAATCCTTGTTAATGTAGTTAATTGATTTTGGTTTATTTAAGTGTTATATGTGTAAAATACTATATAATATTATATAACATAAATTTTTTCTAGAAAAAATATCATTTATAAAATCTTGGTTATCACATTCTTCCCCCTTTAAAAATTTCACTGCCAAAATTTCAACTCATGTTATCGATTGAGAATAGGTGAGGGTACTTATTGTTTATAATTTATTCTAGTTCCCACATCACCTATTTATATTTTTGGTTCCAGAAAAACACTTTGATAGTGTATGTTATATTCTTGTATAGAAAATTATCTCTAGGGTACATGATATACACTAGATTATCCTTAAACAACATTTCATTCTCTAATTTTACCACCTTTAGGTTCATCCCATGTGAGGTATTATTTATGAATTTTCTCAAGATAGATATGTGGAACACATTAAGAACATTATCCATATTTGGTGTAAGTTCAAGATCATAGGCCACTATTCTTATGCGATCAAGGATCTCAATGGGGCTAATATTACTAGTTCTAAGATTTCCTGTTTTCCAATCCACATGAGTCACTTCAATAGATTAATTTAAAGAAACACTTTTCTCTATATTCAAACTAAATTTCCCTTTATTTGTTTTCATCACAGATATTATACCTAATCAAATAATATATTACATACTTTTTCATGATTTGAAATTCCTCTATCATCTATTTCACAAGAGAAGGTCCAAGGATCATTATTTACTTACTTCATCACAACAAGTTGGGGTTCCACATCACTTACAATACAGAGATTCATATGTAGACATTTTAATACTTTATTGGAAGCCATTTTTGTATGATAACTCAAATAATAGAAGATTTTGATCCCATTATCCTTTAAATTCCAATAATATTGATCTTAGTATGTAATTGAGATTTTGAATAATGCTTTAAGATTATCCTTCAGTTTGGGATCGGTAGACCATAATTAAATTCAATTCAGTATTCCAAATTTGTTAAAGAATTATATATAATTTATAATTGAACCTTGGATCATGATTAGAGACATTCAAATTTAGTAACTCATACAGTCACACCAATGGCTATATATATATCTTTGTAATTTTTTAGGTGATGAATATTTGTGAATAACTATGAAGTGGGATATATTTGTGATTTGATCCACCATAACCTATATTGAACTATTTCCTTTTGATGTATTTGGGATACCATTGACAAAGTCAATGGTGATGTTCTACAGTTTTCATGTGGGTATGGGAAATGATTTCATCATCCCCCATTACATATGTTATCAAGATTTTACTTTCTAACATACCATGAACATTGACGTGTAATATGTGATATCCTTCTTTGTCTTTTCACTCCAAATGTTCTCTCTACGATCATAATACATCTAGGTACTTCAATGATGGATATAGAAATATGAGTTATTCACATTATCCAATATCTACTTCCTTATATTAGGTGATGATGGTATACAAATTCTAGTTCCAAATCACATAAAACTATCTTTATCATTGTAAAACCCATGAATATTTCCTTCCTTTACTACTTTCACTATATTTTGAAGTTACAAACCATAAATTTTCCCTCTTTAATATTATTTTGGATAAATGGTGGGGAAATAATTTAACCAAGGTAGGACGTATTCCCTATTGTGATTATTTTTAGATCCATAGTTTACATATCCTTGAATATTGGGAATTTTCAATCCACATCATGGATTTAGTAATTTTCATTTTCTAAAATGAGAGTCATCTACCTTATTCATCTTTCCATTATGGTAATAAAAAAATCACAGTCCTTGTTTATATCTAACTATATTGTTTAATTAATATAAATATCCTTATATGTGAATATTTACCTTAAAATATTGTGATCTTTATATATGTCACACTTCTCTCCATAGATGTATTGCTGTAAAATGTTCAAGGAGAACAGCTACTATCTTCAGATCATCAGTTAAGTAGTTCTAGTGATTTATCTTCAATTTTCAAGAGGATTAGGGTGTCACTTTATCATTCATAAAGAGTAAAAACCCTATGCCTTTATTTTAAGAATAACTATATATCACAAAACATTCTATATTTGATAGTAGTGTGAGTAATTATGTGGTTATTAGCCTCTTCCTGATCTCTTTAAATAATTCCTCACATTCATCTACCTAGACATAAATTACCCAATTTAGTGTTAACATAGTCTTAATGATAGCATGTTGTGATAATTTATTAAAAAAATGTCATTATTACAATACTAAAACATGAAAAATATAAATTATTGAGACACTAGTGGGTATGTGATGTCACTCAATTGCCTTTTTCATTGAAGGTTTTATAGAAATTCAATCACTTGAGATCACATGCCACAAGAATGGGACTTGATGCATCCAAAATTTAAATTAATAAACATACTATACATTTTCACCTTCCATAATGTCACTAAAAAAATCCTTATATGCTCTTAATGTTCCTCCTTTATATTGGAGTAAATGAGAATATCATCAATAAAAACAATGCAATTTTTTTCATGGTACTCTCTAAAGACACTATTCATAATGTCCTTGAATATGATGAGTTAATTAGTATATTATAAGTGAATCACTATTAACTCATAGTACCCATAACATGAATGAAAATTTTCCATCTCCATACCTTCATTCTTCACCCTCAACTGATTATATCTAGAATAATGACCCCTCTTGGATGATTACAAAGAACTTTATAGTTGATAAAATAAGCCCTAAATCCTTGGGTGGGGTTACTTATTCTCTATGGTTATCTTTTTAATATACCAATAATATATATACATCCATATTGATCCATCCATTTTAACAAAGAGCACTGAATCACCCCATGGTGATGCACTATGGAGTATGAACCATTTTTCCAAATTATCTTACATATACTTATTTGAATACTCCATTTATATAGGATTCATCTTGTCGAATAATTGGGAGATGGGATTGTATTTAGGTATAAAATCTATTGAGTACCCCACCTCATGATCTGGTAGATTTCTTGGAAACTCTTCCAATATTTAATTGGTGCATTTCCTAAAAATGATAATTTCATGAAGGTTGATACTTTCTTTCAGCTCAAACATCTGGGAAAGGTTTTATTCAAAATAGTGTATCAACCCCAACACTGTTGAGTTATTTTAACATTTTTATTTATTATCTTCCTTAAATTTTTATAGGATCATTGGATGGTTCCAAATATAGGAATATATTTCCCATTCCTATTAGTTTATGTGTGAATTATATAATAAGAGCCAATCCATGCTCATTATAGTGTAAAATTACATTAAGGGATGGATTTAAAAATTCAATGGATGAATCATATCATATATACTAATAGGAGAAGATTACAACAATTTTATTTCAATGTTTTAACCAGTATGTGTTTTCACAGATATTTTTATTTCACAGTATCAAAGATTTGATTCAATAGTTATAGAAAACATACAGGATATAAAGGAATGTGAGAAACCAAAATCAAATAAAATATTTTACATTATTCAGTGAATAGAATGTGTACCAGGTAAGAATTCATTCTGATGGTCATCTTTAGTAGTAATAATAGTATAATCTATCAATTTCTCCTTTGTAATTAGTGGTTAATAAAACTAATTACCCACAAATACCCATGGTTTATTGAACTATGTTTAATAGTTACCTTTCTTCATATAGTTAAATCATTGAATAATGGGGGCTAATTAGGAGTTACCTTCCTTTACTCTATCATTTTTGACAGATTCTTATTTTTTCCTTCAACATTCATGATCTTGGTGAAATTTTTTCTCAAACTTGATGCATTTCCCCATCCATTTACGGAAATTAATATGATTATTCTTCCCACATTTTTACATGTGTTTTTAGGTCATCTTTATAACTTTTTAATTTTACCAACCACCTTGAAACTCCATTATTATTTTCTTATCTTCATAGCCATGGGACCATTAGCAAAACTACATCTCAAATTTGAGAGCTGATTGAAATAATTCTTCATAACTCCCAAAGTTGGAGATATTTAGAGCCTTTAAAAAGTGTATTTTTAATCCACTAGAAAATATATTTATCTTTCTATAATTGTTGATAAAAATCATGATTCATATATTTCTAGACTAGTGATGTTTTACTCATAAGTTGTGACTAATTCACCTTTTTTTATTACCTCTAGAGTTATCTCTCTATACTAGTTCATTGATTTTGAGGGAAATACTTATCAAGTTATATTTTCTTAATGTATTCCCACTCCATATATTTCATTTCATCATTTCGCATGGTATTATTTATCAACACCCACCATTGATCATCCTATTGATCAAAATGATAGATGACCCCAGACACTTAATCATTCTCATATTTTTTTTGAAAAATAATATATATTATTGATTACGTTAATCCACAGTTCAGGGTCAAGTGGATCTAAATAACAAATAAATGTTGGTGGACATTACCATATAAAATATTTCATAGATTGTTTTTTCTTATTAAGAGATGGTGGATTTTCTCGATTGTTCGTATTATTATTCATATCATAATACAAGTCTGTTAGCATCACCATGAACAATTGAACTCCATATCCCATTATATTCCGAATTTCATTCATACAATTGTTTCATTTTACCTAACATGGGTTGACGGTCTGGGTTCTCCTCATTTATATAATTTTATAAAATAAAAAGAATATTAGAAAATCATAATTCAACAAATCATGAATAAATAATTTGATAATATATATATATTTATGCTTAATGACTATATTATGGCATCCCTATGTTAATAATTTTTCAAAAATTATTATTCATGTATATTAACCTATTCATAGGAATAAAATTATGCTTTTAACTAACGTTTTTGAATCATAATTCACAAATTATCTAATATATGCTCTGATAAAAACTATAGAAACCTTCCTTTTTCATACGTGTCTATTATAGTATTTTAAAAACAAATATCATAATACTAATGAAATCATGGATCAAAAGGTTTACTATCTTATGAAAATGTGTCTCATACAACTATTTTACATAGTATTAGATAAAAATTTATTTAAATACTTCTTCTTTATCTTTATAAATCTATGACATTCTCTATTCAACATGTAGTCACCTGAGTATATAATTCAAATAAAGGGATGATCTAAAATCCTTGTAAGTGGAAAAAAAGGGATATTAATCAATAGTACATGGATGTGAATAATCAAAATCCTCATGTCATGAGTATATGATCATCACTAGCACCATGAGTGAAAATTTTCATAATATAATGAAAGTGGATTATTCATAATAATAAAATATTATAACATTCTATTCAAACACCAAAAAATGTTGTGAATAATGCTAGCATCATGTTCATGCATAAGATATGTGCATAAACTATTACATCATAAATGTGAAAAAAACATATATAACAATTTTAACATATAATAACTACTATATCATGAAATATGACACATCACAAAATTAATTGGATGAACATATAATTCTAGGATCACCCATCACATCATAAAATTCTCATAATCATGTGTTCCATATGGAAGGATAACAATTCTAGTCATGAAAATAACCCATATAATGTAATGGGGTACATAAAATATTTCACATATTATACATAATAAAATAAACTTTATGATCCCAAAATTAATAAGATAGATAATAATTTGGGATAAATGACCATTTTCATCACTTAAAGGAGAAATGACTCAAGAGGACTCAAGAGACGTTTTTGAAATTAAATTCATTTTGGAAAAGGATTGTAAATGGATTAGAAAACATTCTAGAATGAGAAAAACAATTATATTACTAAAATAAATTATAAATAATATATAAAATACATATATTGTATATTTTCGGAAAATTAATTCTAAAATCAATGTGAAATATGAGATAACATAAAGGAAATAGTTTTGGTTTGAGAATCCCCTTACCTTAAATCCCAATTATTTCATCACTTTTCCATATCCCGAATAATAAAATTTTATTTATAAAAAATTTAAACTAAAAGATTAAACATTTTTTCTATTTATAAAAAAAATTGGATATTATATCTTATTTTCTATTGTTGAAGTTAAAGCATTTTTATATCATGTTTTCTTTAAAAATTATCGTTTTTCTTCAATTTATCTAATTTTTTATAGGTAATTTATAAATTTCTAGGAATCAATTATATAAGAATATAATAAATATAATTATAAATTTATATATCTTAAATATTTTATTATAACCAGAATTATTGTTTTTGATAAAGAAGGAATATAAAATCTCCCCATTGGCAGTTAAACAGATGTTAGTGGGACAATATCCGAAGGGGGTGAGAGAGATGCACAAAAAATAAATACTTCATAATTTTTTTTGTTTGATTCAATAATTTATATAATATTAAAACAATATATAATTAATGATATAAAATTTTATTTTGAAATGGATATATAAAAAGTGGAAGAGAAGTGGAATATCCAGAAAAGAGTTTATGAAAACATTCCCTTTTCTTAGTGTTTTATCTCTTGTACATCACTAAAATCCCATAATTTTTGAGTTAGTTTACACTAAAATGTACCAATGGATTATAAAAGTCTTAAAATATATTATTTTGGTAGAGTTTTATATTTCTCATGTGATTGAGGAGTGGTTTTCCAAGGGCGTGGGGAAGAGATATTTATATTTGAGGTGAAGGGTATTTTTAGAATAAAATATTAAATATATTAATATATCAAATGAAAACATTATAATATTGATATTTATGAAATTAACGATCATATATAAATAAAATATAATGGTTTTGGAAAATTAAACCCCATTATAAATAAAATATAATAGTATAATAAAATATAAAGTGCGAAAAATGAAATATTTTTTTTAAGGAATACTTTTGATTTTAGACTTTAGAAAACATTTTTAAATTTTTGGAAATGTTTTTATTACATTTTAATAGATTATTTTTTGAATTTCATATGTTATTTGATGATAAAATATTTATATAATTTATTATTTCACTATGACATCATGAATGAAGAAATTTCAAATACACTCATTACAAAAAAATGTATTTTTACTATTGACCAAAAAAATAATGTATTCCTGAAAATTAAAAATAAAAAACCATGAAGAATTTCAAATTGATGATTTAAAAAATGAAATTAACTTTATCAAATTAATTTTATCTCATAGTTTATTTAAAATTTTAATATAAAAATAATGATTTTTTTACAAAATACCATAAAATACAATTTATTAAAAAAGACCGTATATTTTTTTGAGCTTTTTAATCTTGGTATTTATTTAGTAGAATTATAATATTTATATTTTATGAAATTAATCATTTTAAATATAATATATATTATATTTTATTATTTTGGGGTCTAATTTCTATTTGAATGTCCATGTTACTATTCCCAAGGTTTTGGTTACTATTCCCGACTGCTTGTTTATTTTTCCAACGATCACATTACAATTACAATGGTTACATTACTATTAATGATACCACATTTACTCTAATAAATACCAATTTAACCCTTTATTCATTATTCACATCAATTCCCCCTAAGGTTTTTTGTTTCCATTTTTACAATGTCGAATAGTTTACTAATATTTTGTTTATTTTCTATATTTTTGGGAATGTTAGTGATGATTATTGAAGATAGGAAGGATATGAATTTTCATATTATTATTTTATTATTATTTTATTATTTTTCATTGTAATTTTTGACATTTTCATGGGTTTATTTTCTTGTTATTGTATCTTTTTATTAGTGGAATAGATTGTTGTCGGATTCTTTTTGTATTGTATGTGAATAATAATATATTATATAATATAACACACCATTATTTCAAAAAAAAAATAAATTATTGTTTCTATAAGAAATGAGTCATATTTTCGAATCCTTCCAATGATTTTCTTGAAATACACACTTTGAAGGAACTAATAGATCACTATTTGATTATAGATGACTAAACAATCATCAAATTCATCTTGGAATCCTAAATCACACTACTAGGGTTCGGGATCTTGATAATGGAAAAATAAAATTTATATAATAATGGTTTATACAAATATTTTTTATGAAAATATTGGCTACCATGTTCATTTTATAACACATTATATTTCATTTTAATCCCATTAATATTTAGGAAAATCACTATGAATCAACGCCCATCATAATACATATTCCCTCAACTAAAAAAAATAAAAAAACGATTTTCTACTCAATCCCTTTGAAACTACAAGGTAAATAAGTCTAAATGCTGTGAAATTCATATGAATCAACAACATTGAAGAGTAACACATAGTATCAGGGACAAATGGGCTTCAATCATGAACTATTAACTTTGTACAACACCACAATGAAATATTGAAGGATTATGAAACAATATGGGATACCACTATGCAATCCATAAACATTAAATTGTCATGGTCTAAAACTAACACCACCACAATGAACCCATACTAAAGGATACAACATAGCTCATAGAATCATTGATCATTACATCACAATAAATATAGAACCAAAACAATCATGACTTATTAGGAGAAAATCTATTACATATTGATGTAGTTATAACCATTATAGTGAAACATTGCTTAACAATTCAAAAAACAAACCCTCAACTTAAGTTTTATTAATGGTTGTGGATACAAAAACCCAACTCCCTACCTCTTCACCACCATCAAGGAATTTCACACCAAAAAAGATAAAAATACCCATAAAGATTAGGGTATTGGGATTTTATTTAAATCTCAAATTATCACAATCTATTCTCAAGATTATCCTGCTAAGAAAAAACACGCACTAATGGTACAACCCAACCCAAAAGTGTCCTCTCCTACCGATCCTCAATATCCACTGGGTATATTTAGAAGGTAGTTCCATCCATAATATCTAGCTCAATGTAGTTTATATCATGTGATAGATCATGTACATATTTACTTAGATGTGACACATGGGATATTTTGTGTACCACATCTATCTTCATGGGTAAATCAAGTTATTAAGAAACCTTAACAAATATATATATGATCAATAAATTTCTGATGAACCTCAAGGATATCTTCCTTCACTAACCAATCATTCGAAAATTACATCGTGGTGAGAACATTATAAACACGTTTTCTCCCCTCTATAACTCTATAAGACTCTATCATCGTTTAAAAAATAAATAATGTTGGGTCGAACCTATCCAAATCCACTCCAAGATCACATGTTACTTATCTATCATTATTTATACCAAATCGTGTCCTGTGATTTATAAGTTATCAATATCCATCTATTACAAGGGTTGTCTAAAAGGTATACCATATAGCGACTTAAATAGTTTCATGAAATTGTTAAGTGGTAGATCTTATTGTATGTAAAATCCACTAGTTGTATGTGGTCCTCCCAAATCAGAACAAAACAAGCATACTATCCTATAATATATCCTAAAGAACATAAATAATCTGGTTGGCACGACCATCCATCTAAATGTGTAAAGTCAAAGTCAACCACAATAATGTTATGAATGGATCTTATAGGCTCATCCACAACTGAGATGTGAAGTTATAATATAATTAAAAAATGATCATTAAAGGTATCTCATTAAATCAAATTATCTCAACAATATACAAGTTTCCAATGATTTCTACTAAATTCTATTATTGAATAAGAATGATGTTGAATGACATGGCTTATTGGTTGATGACCACTATGATAGTATTGTGACACTTTGTTGAACATGGATGATCCATCATGAAGTCCATCAATATTCAATCCCATATCCACTCTAAAACCTCATGGGGTTGATCCAAATATTATGGAATATATTTATCCACCTTCAACCAATTATAGGTGTGATAAAAACCTTTTAATGTAATAATACTCCACTACATACCTATCCACTAGTAATTATGCTAATAATCTCGGTATATATTCACCGTACATGTATATAATAATATGCGTGTGGTTTAAACTCCCTTAAATCCTTCTATAATAGAAAAATTGATACTATAATACCCTTAAGAAGGACGGTGATGTTCTCCCCTACTAGAGATTGTTTTTTAGGTGAACCATACAAAGATATCCATAATGGGTATATGTGGACCAAATAATACTCTTCCAACATAGTGTTAGTGGTAAAAAAACCACTAATACATAGATCACCATGTATAAAATGAAAAACCATGTACAAATTGAAAATGAATAATTATATTCCTTGAACAAAATATAGCCACTAATATAATATTCCATCTATGTTTCTAATGAAGATCCCATAAAGTAGTCATCAGTCTCCTTCCTCTATGGTGTGGCAATAGGTTGATATGAATCCCCCTATGCTTAGGTAAGATTATACTATAATCTATGATATTCTAGTATTTCACATGGTAATGGAGAAAAATAGAGGGATTAGGTAATGAGAGAATTGGTAGAATAATGAGAACACATGAACACACACTAAATCATGATGAACAACTTTATAATATCCCTCGAGAACATTCCTTGAGCATGCATGTGTTTACTTCTATATTATGAATAAATTGATTTAATTGTATCTATATTTTAACCATAAACTAATTAATTATACATATTGTGTTTCGTTATATAAATAATTATACATTAATGATAGTTTTGTAAAATTGTTGAATGTTTAATACTTAACATTCCTCAACCAATATTAGTTACATGAATACCACATGAATCATGCCTCAAGATATTCCCTATTATGAAAGGCCTATAATAACTAATATAGTAGGACATATCAGTACCATTAATATCATGATTTTATATATTCCCTTGTTATAAAATATTATATAGGTGAGAAAATTATATCATTTTTGGATTTTCATATTATATACTAAGTCTCAAAACTTCCAAATAGATGTAATCAATTAGAACAGACAAAGTAGAAACCAAGAACTGGATCGATAAAATCGAAATAAACAAGTGTTAATGATGATTTAAGAATTTAGAAGAAAAGTAAATCATATGTCACCACACCTCAATACATGAATATAGACCCAATAGGAACTTCTATAATACAACGGTTGAAAAAAGAAACAAAATAACAACACATGTATTTTTGAGCATAAGACTAATTCAGACTCCATAGATAGAATATTATAAATTTTTTATTATGGAAATAGAAGATAATGAAAATTTGGATTAGTCAATAAACAATAATTTTAACCCTAATATGTATTGTTTAGTCTATCTGGTGAAACTAGTTTTAGTACAGTTAGATAATGGTGGATGGTATTATCCTTGGATATAATGTTCTTGTGAATCCCACCACTTTTTAAAGGAATCCACATACATAACTACTACTTTTGGTAATAAATATTAACAACTAGAATCTTCACAAGTTTATCATTATATAACCTTATTAATTACACACAAATATTACTTGTGAATGTCGATATCCCTTACATAACTTTATATTTCACCCTTATGTATCCCCAAATTTTAACCTCATACAAGTACTTTATGTCCCTACAATTCCTTCTTTCAGAATCATTAAGTCCACTATCAATTAATCTACAAACAACAACACCAATTCTAATCTACAGAATTTTTGACTTCTATACATTATCATTTTCACTATACCATATCTATTAGTTTCAAAAATTTGTCTTTTGAAATAAATAATTCCTTAATATATAATCACTTTTCATGAAAAATTGTTTCCACATGGCTGATCCTTATAATCTCCCACTTGGGAATCATTTTCATGATTCGGAACTATGTCCTACATAAGAATATATAAAACCCTTTCCTCTCTCAATTTTTTTTTTCATCTTGAAGGTCCCCCAACCATGATTTAGGTCATCTCAGCACAGCTTTCATGAAATAGCACCAGAAAATATAACAGACTATCACATAGGTCATCATATTTACTTATTTCCAAAATCTAACCATCTTTTTTGGATATAACAGTTTTTTCTCCATTTTCTTCTATATTAAGTGATACTTTAGAAGAATTTAACTAATTCAAGAGTGAAAATTTATATTATTATTGAAGTGGATCACACATTATTAATCACATAAGAATATTCCAACCTTATACCTTTTTTAATATTTTAAAATAACCCTTTCATCCCAATCAACTACATCATAATTTCTGTTAGTGGAACATTGTCTATATCTATTATTGAATGTTCAACTATTGGTATAATCTCCAATATTAAACTCATAGATTCTCCTTCAAAAATTAACACATGGATTGTGGTTCTATTTTTTGTATACACATCACCATAAACATTGAAATATGTCAACCCATACAATAATTCATTCATTTTAAAACAAAGAGATACTATTTCGTAATAATTGAGATACTGGAGGTTCCACTTTACAAGATCTCAGTGCTATCTTTTGGGATTAGTTATTCACCTTCTAATAACCCCAACTACATGTTAAATAATTGTCCATTTAAAAACTATATAATACATAAAGCTTCATATTTATGATGTAGATGGAACCATTTCCATTTACCAAACCTATAATTCAATTATATAATTATTCTCCTTGATCAACATGAAGTGTTCGGTCAAGGAATAAGTAACCATTGTCACCTCCACCAATTTAAAGTATCTCACCACCTTTTAGAAATAATTAAAATGAGTCAAAAATCATGTTCTAGTATTTAATTTCCTTATAATATGTATCTCCAAAATCCATTTTTTTCTAAATTATATTCTTTATATAAAAACTTCTAGATAATTCAACCTCCATCCCTTAAATCATTTACATAACTAGACTAGAAAACTGTATTTCATTAACATGAAAAATTAAATTGATGAAGCTCCTCTGACTCAATACTATATAGTAATAACAATAATCTATATTTCTCTCAAAACGTACATTCTTCAACAATGGTGTTAATATTTTGGTTATATTTTTTTGGTGATTTCATTAACCCATAATAGATCCACATTATCTTGAACACAATATCCTTTTCCAGTAATCCACAATCCCTTCAAAAAATCCATGTAAATATCATTATCTAATTCTCCAGATATAAATAAATTCTTCACATATAACTATTACAAATGATACCCTTCTACATAAAAAATATACAGAACTATATAAATAGTAAGATGTTTAAAAACTATAAAAAATAACTCATAAAAATCAACTCATTTTTTATTAAAAATTGTTCATTACAAGCCTTTCCTTATACCACCTTCAACCATATGTTTTCTCCATAAATAGACAATACTATTTTTATGAAGTGTAAAGACCCAGAATTTTATCAATGATATTTACCTTATTATGTTTATATAAATCACATAAAATATGATAGATAAAAAAACTCTATAAATGAAGAATGAATTAAATAATAGTTATTTCTTTATGTAAAGGAACCTATACCAATAAAATAGTAATTTGACATTAAGAATAGAAATATGACCATTTGGAATAATAAATTTTCCAAATGAATATTAACTTCACCCATGAATGTATAAAAAATATTTATGCATCTTATATATGAATATATAATATAATTATATTCTAGTATATGTAAGTGAATATTATAAAAATTAATAATTTAGAATTGTTATTTTTATAATTCATAGATATTTAATTAAAATTTTATCATAAATAAAATTATTTATATTAAAATATATTTTCATAAAATTTATTCTTAAATTAATTTTTTTCTTCTGATTTGAGGATAGTTTTATAAGACTTTATTTTATTTTTCAGGGTGTCATAAAATCAGTAGTAATTTAAAAATATGTTTTTTTGAGTAAATAAAACTTTTAATTAAAAATTATATTTCTAATAGAATGTAATTTATTATCATTAAATGTAGTATATTTTTTAATTATAAACAAAGAAAAATTTTTATGTTTAATTTTTGGTCTTTTTCTAAAAATACAATAATTTTTGGTGAATAGTAAAATACTGTAATTTACAGAAGAAGTACATTAAAAGTTAAACACACTCTTCATTGAGTAATAAATTATTAAATAATCATAATATAGAACTAGACATAATTATTTTAATAAATTTAATGATAATAATCAATCAATTTACACTCTTAATCCAAAATAAAAAACAAATGAATAAAATATTTAAAAAACACCCCTCACCACCCCTTCTCCTCACACCACCCAAGATTTGAGCCTTGTAAAATTTTTGACCAATACTCTTTTGAATATCATAACCATGTCCATGAGGTCTTGGTATCATAAAAATTTCAAAACCAATCCCCTTAAGTTGGTTCTCAAGGAGCATAATTCCAGAGGTAAAAATCCTCGTTATTTGCTTTTATTTTCCTTTCAATTTATTTTATTTTTTCATCCTTCTCTAACCTACCATATCTAGAGAGTCATTAAAAATCTAGTATAATTTATATAACATACATATATTCTGTGAATGAAAAATTAAATATCAAACTCCTTCCTCTCTCTCCACCCATTTTTTTATAAATGAAAACATCACTCGTGATGTGTAAATTTACCAACAACATGGTCTCCACACTTTTATTTTTCATCACCACCTTCAACGATGGTCATTAAACCATTTTTATAATTTAAACATATTATAATATATGTATAATATCCTATTTATGGTTATGTTAACCTTTATATACATGTGATGTAAATTATTAAAACAAAACTAGTTTGTAATTATTGAAACCCTACCAAAATAATCTAACTGATGATCACTAACAACTTATATAATGATTCATTGTCATCTCAAATAACCAAATGAACTATATTAACATTTAATAATATTTATTTTCATTAATATAATATAATTATAATTCAATACAATTAGACCAATTTCATGTGAACCTCATTACTTATAAACAAGCTAACCGATCATGAGAAACTGAGAAAATGAACACTCTCGGACGATGAAATGAACCAACATAACTCATCAAAAAGGTTATAAATGAACTTAATAAAAGTATAATGAATAAAATAATTGTAGATAAGGTTATTATTTGATTAATAAATGGGTTAAATTTTATTATTCAGAATATTAAGGTCAAGTGCAGAACACATTTAGACATATGGTAAGAGACTCTACCCGAACCTCCATTTTTTTCCATCGCGTTATTCTTCCACTATCATTAGCACAATGTAATAATTATTTAATTTTTTAATTATTATATATTATTTATTTTTGTTAAAAAATGATAAATCCATATCATTTAATCAATCCTTATGGATAAATACATGTTTTACGGGGTCCCCTTCTTAATTATCCTTGAAAAGAAAACCTGATTAAAGGGAACTTCGGGATTTCTAACAAATTTTAAAGTACCATAAATAATATGTTTTAAGATCCATTATTTTTATTAGTTCAATAAGTTTTTCATGAAGAAAATATTTTCTCATTTATAGTCTTATTTAATTAAAAATATAAATCATTTATTCCAAACCCACTCTTCATTCCAAATTAAATAGGGTATTTCTCTCAGGAATTCATCGATGGGGTTGTTAGTGTATTTTCATATATTTCAACAAGTTTTTTGTATTTTATTTATATATTTATATTATTATAATATAACATATATTATTAAATGTTTTACGATAGGTTTGACTATAGATGTGCTATGTTGATACCATCCACCATGCTACTTAGAATGTTCAGTGGTTATGTTTACAGATTAGGGAATGTTATTTAAATATCATATTTATATGTTTTTTTATGTTTAAAACAATTTATATGGGGAATTATTTGGACTTATAAAATGATGTCTAGGGATCTATGTAGTCCCTATATACATCTATAGGTTTCTTGAGGCAAACTAGACTGGGTTTTTACCTATTAGGTATGGTGTCTTAGCCTGGGCCTTGATTGTATGTTTATAATGTCCAACATTATGAATTCCTTGATTAAAAAACTAATAATCGATTTTAAATATTATTTTTTAATTAATAAATTATCCATGGATATATTTTAATATGGAAATATTTAATCATATTTTATTATTTCCATTGTATTCTAATGATTATGTTTTATTGACCTGTGTTTTTAGTTATTCACCATGATTTATATTTTATGTTTATGATATATTCTTCTGTATTTCTTATCATTACTATGAATTTCAAATCACCAATTTTATAAATTTTATTTTTCACCAATATGTGAATATTTATATTAATAATTCCATTCAGGTATAATCTATTAGTTTATGTGTGTTTCCAATGGATTTTAGATGTTATTTTTCATTCAATATGTCATGAAAAATTCTTGTATGTATTCTGCATTCCAATAATATTAAACTATATGGTCCTTTGGTATGTTACTTCATTGCCTATTATAACAGTGTATTAATATAAGAAATAAACTTTGGGAAACCGGGGACGTGGTATTTATAATTGGTATGATAGGATGTTTAGTAGAGACCATGGGAACTAGATTTAGAAAACATATATTAGGGAACATAAAACTAAGATAAACATCAAGGATAAGAAAATAAGAACAACCATTAATGTTGGTAGGGTAGATATTATGTTGATATTTTTATAAACACATCCATGTTTGGATACTACATTTGGATTTGGTTCTGAAACATATGTACCTAAAGGTAACAACATCGACAAGGTGTCCCAGGCTAGACTCAGGAGAACTTGGTACATGAAAATGAGACTTACTATGCACCTCATTTGACACTCATAGGTTATATGACTAGGATAAGTAATATTTTATTTAAAAATAATATAAATGATTTAAAAGTAAATATTACCCAGGAATACCTCATTTATGATTATGATATTAGCTATGCATATATTTTCAATTTATGTTAAGGGTTTTCCTACTATTAGATTATGCATTATGTTTCAAAACCTAAATAGTGTATGACATTATTTAGAAATGGTTCATAGTGGAAAGAATGGGAACCATATAAACATGCATATCCAATATAAGGAATTCCTCCTATGCAAGATAATGATATTGGAATTAGAGCTATGACTGGTATTGATAAACTTTTAACTATACTGGGAAAATTGACTTAGTTTATGAAAAATAACCGTACTCGTATAGAGTATTTTGATTCATAACATGGAGAAAAAATTTTATGCCTCTTTATCTGACAATAACCTCCATCATTAAATGGGACTAAAAACCCATTTTAAGTAGAGTATGTGATAAATTCCTTAGAGAATACTTTTTTCTTTGGGATGTAATGAAAGGGACAAGGTTAGGATGATAGTTTATCATCTTTATGGAGATGTAGATTAGTGGTGGTCGTTAATTAAAAATCAAAAGGAGGATGAATAAATAAATAATCTATAATGGAATGCTTTTAAGGAAATTTTAATGGAAAAATATTTCCCTCATGAACATCGAGTAGTATAGAGAGGAAATTCTTGAGTCCATGATAGAGAGAGGATGACAATTCTGTTAAGTATGAATCCAACATTAAAACAATAATAAGTCATGATTCATACTACATTCATAATTTAAATTGCATTATTGATCAATTCATTGATGGTTTAATACCATTACTTTTAAGGGAACTGTTGTCCAACAATTTCTCATCATATTAATATTAAATCTTATATACGATCAATAAAGAAAATAAATTCTCAAAGTATTATTACTTTAAATGAAATAAATAGAAAAAAAGATATTTTAAACAATCAATAAAAGTAAATAAGGATAATATGAAGAAAGTAATAGTTAAATTTCCATCATGTGATAGTTATGGTAAAAAACACCCCGGTACTTTCTTAATGGTATGGATGTTTGTTACATGTTGGGAGGAAAAGGACACCAAGACTATGATTTTAAGTGAAATAAATAAGATAGCAATTCTTATTTCCATAAATTCATAGAGAGTGGACATTATGAAAATTAATCTCCTAATAATCATGAAATATTTCCCTAAATAAGACCAAGGGATTAAGGCCATGATTATGCTGTCACAACTTCTGAGGGTAATGTTCTTAAGGATATAGAGGCAGGTACTTTAATAATTTACTCAAACATAGAAAATGCTTTATTTTATTCTTGATCATCACATTATTTTATATATTCCCAGTTTCCAGGAAAAATTGACCTTTTTATTTTCATTTAATAAAGGTTTTGTTAGTAAAAACTCCTAGGGGAAGTATCGTTGCAACAAATATGTGTCGGTTAGTCCCCTTTATGAAAAAAATCTATTTTAGTTGTTTAATTATTCATCATATCTATGATTATATTTGACATAATCTTAGATATAGATTGGATCTCAAATTTTGGTGTAAAATATAGATTTCTAGAAGAAGGCAGTTACAATTTTTGAGAACAATATAGAATCCCTTATCTTTAGAGAAGAAGCATCAGAAGATTACTCTTATCCAGAACCTCCCCTAAGAGCTTTAATAAATAAAATCCTTAGGGAGTAAGAGATATTATCATCTATAGATTAGGAAAAAAATCTTCAAATTGAAGATGTAGATATTTTGAAAGAATATATATATGTATTTATAAAGGATTTACCTAGACATTCTCAAGAGCAGAAAGTTGAGTACTCTATTGATTTAATTCCCCATGAAATACCTATATCAAATACTCTGTATATAATGGGAACTAAGTAATTAATATAACTATATAAAAACTATATTAATTGAGTTATATATGATTTATTCACTCTCATGTTTCTACAGAGGGATCCCCTCTTCTCTTTGTCAAGAAAAAAGTGGATAGATGAACCTTTCCATTGACTATAAATAAATTAATGAAATTAAAATAAGGAATATGTATCCCCTACCTCAAATTGATGATGTATTAGACTAATATCATAGAGCCCAATACTTTTTAAAGTTTTTCATTTGATCTATATATCATAAATTTCATTTGAGGAAGGAATATATTCCAATGAAATCACTTCGAACCAGTTATGGACATTATAAGTTTATGGTAATTCCATGTGGACTGACAAATGAACCCTATATTTTCATGAATTTAATGAATAGAGTTTTCAAGGAATATCTTGTTGACTTTGTTATGGTATTTGTTGATGATATATTGATATAATACAAAAGATATGAACACTATGGGAATCACATGTGGATTTTTCTCAAGACTCTTAAAAAAAATTAATTATATAGACCTCTCATAATGTGAAAATGTTGGTTTCAATTTGTTAATTTTAATGGACAAATTGACTCAAAGGATAGATAAGCAGTTGATCCTATAAAAAAAATATAGTTTAGAAATGATCTACACCATGAAACATAAATAATGTATTGAATTGTTTGTTTGGAATGTTATTATTAGCATCTTGTTCATATATTTACACAATTAGAAAACCATGTAACCAAGCATAATCGTAAAGGTTTTAAGTTCATATGGACAAAATAATGTGTTGTATTTTTATGAATAACTGAAAATGATATTAGTGAATGCTCCAATATTAGTTACACCATTGAGAAATGTTGGATTTGTGATTTTTAGTGATTTGTAAATGAATGGATTTTGGTGTGTCCTTGTACATATTGATTGAGAAATTCCCTATGCATCAAGGCTGATAAAAATTCATGAATATAACTATCTATCTCATGATATTGTGTTAGAAGCTATAATCTTTTCTCTGAAGATATGAATACATTATCTCTCTGCTTAATGATATGAGATATATACAGATCACAAGATATTGAAATATATCTTCTCACAGAAACAAATGATCCTGAGGAATAGGTGATGGCTCAGAGTAATCAAGGATTAGGATTATTTAACACACTGCCACCTAGGGATGGTGAATATGGTATTAGATGCATTGAGCCGTAAGGATCCTGGAGTTCTTAACAAAATGGGGGTTGATAAGACTCCTATGTATAATAATCAAGAAATGATATATGTAGGAACTATTAGGTAAGGTGAAACATCTTTACTTTTTCAATTGGTTTCCCAATCATATTAATTAGAAAGGATTAATTGTTCTCCATCTAATGATGAGAATATTCAATAGAAAATAAAATCTATGGATGATGTGAAGTTGTAAGACTTCGTGTATGGGGTTGAAATTCGAAAATTTAAGGAGAGTATTTGTGTTTCCCCTATAACTTATCGAAAAAGATAGTTTCTGGATAATTCCCAATGTTCAAATTTTTCTATACACCCTAGTTTCACTAAGATGTATATAGATTTCAATGAATAATTCACGAAGGATAACATAAAGTAGGAAATTACCGATTATGTATCATGATGTTAAATATATCAATATGTTATGGATGAAAGACAAAATCATAGAGAACTCATGAAAACCTACCTATTCCCACATGGAAATGGGATGACATCATAGTGGATTGATTCGCTAGATTACCATAAACTCCAATAAATAATGATCCAATATGGTTAATTGTTGTTTTACATACCAAATCTACTCATTTACTCAATATAAGGGAGTATGGTCTATTAGATCACCTTGAATGACTCTATATTAATGAAGTTTTAATACTTCATGTAGAACCTCTTTATATTGTTTCTGATATTGATCCATTATTTACATCAAAATTATAAACAAGTTTTCTTATAATAGGATATTGAGCATTTTTTGAGTACTTATTATCAACCTCAAATATTAGAGGATATATTGAGATCATCATAACTCATGTTTCATGATATTTGGGATCATTATTTACCTTTTTTATAGTTTTCATACAATAATTGTTTCCATTCAAGTATCAAAATGGTACCAACTGAAGAAGTTTATTGAAATAGATGTCCTACACCAACTTGTTGGGATGATTTCGTAGAAAAGAAGATTGTTGGAACATATCTTGTAGAGGAAACAATAGAAAATTTAAAGGCTATTCATACTCATATCAAAGTATATCAAAGGGGAAAAAATCATTATATTGATAATAAAAGGATGTACTTGGAATTTCAGGTGGGAAATCATGTTTTGTTGAAAGTATCTCTATTAAAGTTTGTTATAAGATTTGTAAATGAAGGGAAACTAAGACCCGGGTAAATTGGTAATTTTAAAAATATGGAGAGAATTTGAGCTCTTGATTATCATTTTTTAGTGCCACCTAGCCATTCCATAGTATTCAATGTCTTCCATATCTCTTTGTTAATGAAGTACATGCCAAACCCATCATTTTTCCTCACTTATGAAGGAATAGATTTGTAACCTGATTAATCTTAATATGAAGAGTCTATCAGGATTATGGAGACTAAACATCTATTTTTGAGGAATTTTATGAGTAATCTTGTGAAGATAATTTGGAAAAATCATAAAATCAAAGAGGCTACATGTGAGCCTAAAGAACTTATAAATAAGAATTAGCCAAATATTTTAATGAGGAGTCATTCTGGAATTTTCTAAGATGAAATTTTTATAGGACAGGAGAACATAACGACACATAATTATATCAATGAGGTTTCCCTTCTTATGTTTATAAAAATCACATAAAATCACTTATAAAATAGAATATAAACATTATAAATGATAATTTAATGAAATAATAGGTATTTCTAGAAGTTAGGTAACATATTCCAATGAAATAGTTACATGAACTTAGAAATAGTAATATAAACCTTACGAATAACAAATTAGTAAAATGAATAGTTACATAAACCATTAATTTATAAATACAATTAGGGATCTTATAAATTAATTTATAAATTAATTATATCCTAGTATAGGTAAGTGAATATTTGAAAAATTAATAATTAGGTGTTGGTATTTTTGTATGTTATAAATATTAACATATAATATTAAAATTAGTAAAAATATATAAAATAAAATTTATTTTGTTAAAATTTATTCATAAATTAGTATTTTTTTTGTTATGATTTTAGGATAATTTTATGAGACCTTAGTTAATTTTCTAGACTACCATAAAATTATTTATAAAAATAAAATAAGTATTTTTTGAGTAAATGATGATTTTAATTAAAAATTAAATGTCTCATATTAAGAAAATTATTGTCATAAAATGTATTCCATTTTTTAATTCAACACATCGAAAAATGTTAAGGGTGAATTTTTGATAGATTTCTAAAATACTTGAATCTTGTAAATTTTAAAATATGGTAATTTACAGTAATAATAAATTAAATATTAAATACAATATTACTTGAGTAATTGGGGATATAGACACCATAATCTCAAACATCCCTACATTATTTAACTATATTTGAATAAAATTTTCATAAAATTCATAGTCATGAGCCAAAATAAAATGTAGATGAATAAAATATTAAAAAACACCCCTCTCCTCTAGTATAAATACCACCCATTCTCCTCACACCTTCCAAGCTTTGAGACATATCAAATTTATAACCAATACACTTCTAAATACAGTCCCAAACATACAAGATCTCTTAGTCTCATAAAAATACCAAAACCAGTCCCATTAATGTAGTTCTCAAGGATTAGAATTCAAGAGGTAAAAATCCCCTTTCTTTTATTTTATTTTATTTTCAATTTCTTTTATTTTCCTATCCTTCTCTCACTTCGCATATCCAAAGAGAAATTATAAATCCATTATATTTTTTATACTATAATGATATAATGTTAATGTAAGATCTATCATCAATCTCATTACTCTCTTTCTTTTATTCTATAAATGATAACATCACCCGTGATGTGACAAATTACTAACATCAAGGTCGATGCACTTTAGTTTTCCATTAATGCCTTCATTGATGGACATGAAAAAAACTTTATGGTTGAAAATGATTATAATGTATATATAATATCCTATTTTAGGTTCTTTAACCATTATATGCACATTGTTTTAATTAATTATACAAAACTAGTTTGTGATGGTCGAAAAACCGCCAAATTAATCTAAATGATTATCACTAAAGAATTATCTAATGATTCATTACCATCCTAAAAACAAAATTGACTTATATAACCATTTAATACTTTGTATTTTAATTAATAACATAAATTTATAGTTCAATATAATTATACCCATTTTACATGAACTTCATATCTTATAAATAAGGGAACTGATCATGAAAACCCGAGAAAAAAGATGCTCTGGAACAATGAAATTAAACCCTATAACTATTCAAAATGGACATAAATGAACTTAATAAAACAATAATTAATCATATAAAGTAGTATAATTCTATGAATTAATTAATTAATGGGTTCAATATGATTATCCAAGACATTAAGGTCAACTGCAGAACACATTCAAACAAAACGTAAGGGCTTCTACATGAACCATAATTTTTTCCATTGGGATATTCTTCGACTATATTTAACCCAATGTAATGTTTCATTATTTTTGTTTAATTATTCTATATTATGTTTTTATGTTAAAAATTATATATCTAGATCATTTCAACTATATTTTATGGAGAAATACATGTTTTACAATATTCCCTTCTCAATTCTTCTCGATAAGCAAACCCAGTTAAAGGGAACTTACTGATTTCATACCCATTTTCATATACCATAGATATTATATTTTAAGACTAAATTGTTTTCATTAATTCACTAATTTTTTCATGAAAACACATATTGGTTCATTTATGGTTTGGCACTAACAATTATGACAAATACAATTGTTTTTTTAATAGAACTCTTATTTATAATGTTAAATGAGTTTTTTCTATCAAGTATTCCTCAATGTGTCTATTAGAGTATTTTAATCTATTTAAAAACCTATTTTAAATTTAATTTATATATTATTATTATTATCTAACATATTTTATTAAAATTATTATGATATGTTTGACTATAGATGTTCTATCTTGATACCATTCACCATACAACTCAGAATGGATAATTATTATGTTTACAGATTGAGGAAGGTTATATAAATTTAATATGTGTAAAAAATTTATATTAAACCCCATTAATATGATTAATTAATTGAACATAGTATGTAATGTTGGGGCAAGATATATACCCTCTATGCATTGTTAGGTCCGATGAGACAAACTATACTAGGTTTTTACCTATTATGTATAGTGTCTTAGCCAAGGCCATGACCGTAAGTTTATGATGTCTAGTAATATGAATTCTCTAATTATGAAAATAATAATTGATAGTCCATGTGATTATTTGACTATTAGAATATACATGGAAATGTTTTAATATGTAATTATTTAATTATCATTTATTCCTTCCATTTTATACTCAATATTATGTTTTATTGATCCATGTTTTTACTTATTCACCATGACTTATTATATATGTTTAGGTTATCTTCCACTATATTTCATAACATTAATAATAATTTAAAATCACCCCTTTTATATTTTTTATTTTCCCGAATATTCAAAGATCTATATTATGAGTGACTTGTATGTATAATCTTGGAGTTTTTGGGTGTTTCTAATGGATCTTTTATGTTGTATTTTCTTTCAATATATAGTGTAAAATTCATGTATGTTTTCTACATTCCAAAACTACTAAACTATTTTTTCCTTTCGGATGGTAGTTCATTTTATATTATAAAAAATAATAAATATAAGTCATGGGCTTTGGGAAATTTGGGTTGAGGTCTTTACATGAATTACACATTTCCCGGTAGGAAATTCTATTAGCTCCAATTTATTAGAAACGGGTAATGAATTTATTAAATCCACCATCTCTAAATCCCTCTTAATCACGTTATTCTATCTTTTAGAAAATTGAAGAAATTTCTTTGTATATCATTTGTGTTAAGTAATAGTTAAAATACCATTTTTATCATTACACCTGGCACTGAGTCTTGGTATAACTTTGAAAATTTATCTATGTAAAACACCTTATTAAACCAATACTTCTATGAATTCACCTTACTTAGATCGACCTTGAAATTTCATATTCACTTATCTTTCCTGTACTTTTATCCTTGAAAAAACAATTAAAATTCACTTTTATCTGATGTTTCTTCTAGATATTATAGTGCATTCAAATCTACCATAATTCTTTAACTATCTAGAGAATCCATAACAATCAAACAACTATTCAGATGATCTTTAAATTGTGATGATACCTTGATCAAATCCATAACATCCACTTGGGTTTAATATTTCCATAAGATCACTTTAGTAAAGATATCACTTCAAATTTGGATAACCTTCCATGATTTATTATCCAAAATTATAAATCTATGGTATTTTTCATCATACCCAACAATGTAACATGATCAAGAATAAATATATTACATTTCCCTATTTTTACCATAAATGTGGATGCCAGAAAGTTAACTAAAAACTGTGTAATGGGAAATTTCAAACATCCTTCCAAACCTATATTCTTCTAGAAGTTCTTAAACCAATAGAGATGATGGGATTATATTCACTAACTCTGAATCATATTTCATGACCTCCACCCAAATAATCCTTTGTAAAAAATTTATAAATCCATATAAAACTTGATTTATTCACTGAATTTCGATTAATACTCTCTATGACTCTATTTTGTTTTTGATTTCCTAGTATGGTTGAATCAAAACATACACCCTTCCACTTGATAAACCACTAAAATTACTTACATAAATATTTCCTACCACTTTCTATCACCAATTTTTTTATTTTCTTCATGTCTTTTTTTACACCATGTCTCTCAGTCAGATAGAGGTTATTAAAACCATAGAAATGTTCTTATGAAATAATACCCTTACATTACATGCCACATAATCATTGAAACCACTATTAAAACATAATTGATCCATCCCCTATAAATTGATAATAACTGGATCTACCTTCCAATATTCAAAGGGTACATATTACTTTTATAATAACACCTTTAGCCTTTTTCTAAGGATGAATTCTTTTCATTTTCCATAATCAATGATTTCAGTATTAAATATTCCCTTAATAGAATTTATTTTAATACATTTTGAAGATAAGTGACCAAAACACTCATTCCATTACATTGCATAAGATTCTTTCCCAATCATCCTTGTGCCTCTTGAAATGATAATCTGATACAATGTTTTATCTTTCACTAATTTAGAAACCACCCTATAATTTTATGTAACTTTACAGAATCCATTCACACAATATATATATAAATCAACATTATCCAACTTCACCATCGAAATAAAAATGTTCCTTGACATTGGATTGTGACACACTCCTTGAGATTCCAAAAAACATTCATTATTTGTAAGGAATTAAGCATCATCCCTTCTACTATATTGAGAGATTCATTGTCTGTAATATGTACTTTTTCGAACCTAATCTATTAACAATTTCATATACTACCTCTCTTGGATGTGGAGTGGAATTAATCTCTAGATTATATAATCCAAGAACCAAGAGAACTAGTTTCAATGCCCAATAAACCACTCATATCATTCAAAATTGGATTTTAGGACTCTATTTTGGAAGAATATCTTCTAAAATTGAATCTTCACCCACTAAAACATATATTCATATGTATTTTAATCCCATAAATTCATCACATGGGATTACCTTCATCCAATATACTATGACTCTTTATTAATATTTTTTACCTTTCTTATGACTTTTTAATAATGTGGAATGTCCCCAACCATTCACTTTATTTTATTTTTTGGTTTATTATTTTAACTCACTCTACTGAATCTCTTTATTTTGAAATAAATTCTTAACATATTAAAAAAAAATTTCTTTAAACTTGATTTACTCATTTTGATAACCATATATTTTAATAATTCATAGAGTGACAGTGGCCACAACAGCACCAAATATCAATCCAAAAAATTCAACTTTCTCGATTCCAACTGACTCAAAAAGATGTCAAATTCATTAAAATGATCATTTTTGGGATAAAATTTAGTTTTATAATACCAAAGAGACTATATAATTCAAAATAAATTTTCTATGTAGTAGGATTTTTGTACACTTTAACAAGAGTCTTCTAAATTTCTGAAGTTGTATTTATCTTATGGATATTATATGACACATTTTGGGATAGTGACATGAAAATAAACCCCCATTGATTCTAATATATGCTTTCCCATTATTCCTTCTCTATATCTTATTTTTTAGTTATAGTAAATGGAATATAAAAATACATATATAGTATATAAATAGTCATATGCAATTTTCAAAATCTGATATTCATCCCCTAAAAATTTTCTATCTGGATCGAAACATTATCCAATTCCATTAACCCTAAAATTAATGGACATACACTTAATATCTAACACAAAAAATTTATTGGAAGATCATATTTCAATTATCTGACCCATCCATTGGATAGGGTTAGGTTATTCAAAATTCTCTGACCAATCCCTTAAAATACTTTCTTAGGCATGAAACCTCCTAACAAAAAGTGATCCACTACAACATATACAATATAAACAACAAACATTATTCTCAGAATTATAATAAATCCATTATAACAATGAATCAAAAATGTATAATAAAGACTAAAAGTAAGTCCATGCACCACAACATACAAACACCAAACTGATAGGAACATTCAGAACAAAATGATTAAAAAACCAAGATCAAAATAAAATATATATTTACATGTTCTACACTCAGTATTACTCTGTGGGGTGAACACTATAATAATTTTAAAAATGAAGTAGAATATGGTTAAAAAATTGGGTAGTCATTAAATATAATCCCAAACCCTATTAATTAAATTATATTCCATCTCTTGAAATCATTTTCACAGCCTTCAAATATTCAGAGAGATAATTCCACTTAGATCTGATCTCTAACAGTATCCCTTCACTTGGTTAGAATTAACCAGCTCACTAACTCCTCATTTCAGTGAACAATGAAAGAATCAAGAAACATGTTAAATTAATTGGTATATAAACTAAAAAAGAAACCTTACATATTACATTTGAATGTTGGGAAACCTTATATAACATTATAAGTTTAGTGACGCATAATTTATAAATGATATTTTTGTTTCTGAATAAATACTAATTAGGTTATACTATACAATATTGTACACAGAAAGTACATGGAGAAACTAATAATACTTTATTTAATTATTGTATATTATTAAATTAATAAAAAAATAATCCCATGAAAATTTCACAATTTTATAGTGAAAAAATAAGTAATAAGAAATATATAATGGGAAATATTTAATCATCCCTATCTGTTATAATTACCACTCTCATAAACCATGATATAAAAATGAAGCAAAATATTTTTAATCCAATCAATGTTTTAGAAAAGGAAAATATAAAACATAGAGTTGAATTGTAGTGAATGATGAATAAAGTAATTAAGAGGTATTTAAATGATATAATATATTTTTTAAAATATTAATTTTACTATTATAAGGCTAATGTGATCATTTATTGGTAACCATACCATTATGAATAGTAACCTAACCATTGAAAATAGTATATGAAATGTTATTATAATAATTTGGCCTCAAAATAATAAAATAAAATATAAATAATATTTATCGTGAATAATTTATTAAAATACAGACATTATAATTCCAAAAAATAAATATCAAGATTCAAAACTCAACGAAACAATAATCATATTTTTAATATAGTGTATTTTAGGGTATTTCATAAAAATACTATTTATTATGTTAATAATTAAAAATAACTATATGAGAAAATTAATTGGATGAAATTAATTTTATTATTAATAATCCAATTTGAATTCTATAATGTTTAATTTTTAGTTAATTTTTTGATATAGTTCTATTTTTAGGTGAATAGTAAAAATTCACCTTTTTGTAATTGATGTATTTAAAATTACATCGTTCATAATGATAACAAGAACGAATAAATTATAAAAATAATGGACCAAAAAACATATTTAATGTGATAAATGAGTCATTTAAATAAAAAAATTTGTGCTATAAACCTAAAAATTATTTCCTAAAAAATAAATTTATAAGGCATCTCATTAAACAAGCATTTTTAATATTTTTTCTCTGTCCCTTTTGTTAAAATAATAAAATGAAATGATAATGTTTGTTTTATTCCTTAAATAATTTTATTATATTAAAATACATTTCATTAATTAAAAATATACCTTATTATAGGGTTTACCTTTAAAATTATATTTTATTCAATATTTATCCAAAAAACACATATATCCTCATGTATAAATACCCCTATCCCTCCCCTTAGAATAAAAAATCACATAAACTTACCAAATTTAAATATATATCCAATTAATATCTATTAAACCACTTATAATCATGAATAATTCAATAAATTAAACCAACTCCATTAATTCAATGAGTATAGTGTCACAGAATGGATGCAACCCTGAGAATTTGTTCAGTTTTCATCAACATTGTTTCTCATTTTCATCTTCTCTTACCCTTTATATATATTCAATTCAAAAAAACTAGGAATAATTTAGTAATATATTAACATTATATTAATTATTTTATCATACTTTAATTATTATATTTATGATGTATTTATATATCATACCTCTCTTCCCCTAAACGTGACATTGTCCCATCAAGAGTTGGTTAACCGTGCACAAGGACGTTGTCAAATCTCCACCTATCAAAAACAATTCTGGATTATTATAATTAATTAATTATAATATATAAATGTATAAAGTTATTTATTTGAAATATTCTAGAGTTAATATTAATAATTCAAAAATAGAAATAATTCATAATCACTAAATTGAAGCAGAATAAGGCATTTTAATGAAAACATGATATCAAAAAAATTCATATTTAACTAAGGGAATTATATAATTGAATCCAATTATTAATATTTATAAAAAGTGTAAAAAATGAAAATATTTGACTTCTATTTCCATATTTTTATAAACCAACGATTAATATAAATGAGACAAAATGGAGAAGCATAAAATTCGGATTTATGGTTAGAGGATTGTCAAACCCAACTCCTTATTTTGAGTAACCTAATCTTGCACATTGTTTTTAGTATGAATATTCATATTATATTATTATAATTTTTCTATAGAATTATTTCCCTTTTCATTTGGTGGATATACATGTTTTCACTAAATTTGAAATGATTATTTCTAAAATTACAAATATTATTTTCAATGTGACTCTATTTTCCAAAAAAAACTGAACTGACTCTTCTTGAGATATTTCTCCTGCAATCAATATTGATTATGTTTATGTTAAAATATGATTTTTCTTATTCAGTTAAGAACACACTTTTTTATCTGTGAAGTTATTCCTTTCAAATCCTTTATGAAACACATTATATTCGATGAGATTATTTCCTAAATGTGACTATTATGTGTTTCATTTCAATTTAGCATGTATGATTGTGAACAATTTATAACCCGATTAGTGGTATCATGATTATATAGACCTATAATGAATTGGGAAATGTGATATGTCACACGATATTAGTAGTATTTCTTTAAATAATATTTTTTCCTTCTTCATAATTATGATGTTATGATTTATACACAAATGTCAAACAAAAACATGATACTAGATATGTTCATAACAATTTTTGGTATTAGATCACAATGTTACTATGCTTTATTATTATTCATATTTCACATTCTATTATTTTATAAATTGTTTCCCTAATAATTATTATGATTTTTCTATGCATATGATATGATGATGGTGATTGTGCTCTTACATATACTATTGATCCATGTCGCTTATTACTCCCATGTTATTCCTCCACTTAATGTGATTTTAGCTTAACACTTTTTTTGTTGTATATACTCTAGTGATTACATATACTAAAGATATTGTGAGGTATTTTATGTGTTTTAGAAGTTAGAAAATAAATGATGTTTAAATCATATTATACACATGTAATATATGAGCCTAATTTTCCTATGATACTAAACCATTAGTTTCAGGATTGTATCACTATTATGTAATTTACCTTAAAATGATATAATTATGATGAATAAAAATTTCGGATTTCTATATTTAATATCATATAATGGTTAACGTAATTTGGGACTTACGATAAAAAATGATAGAGAAACCCCAAGTGATATGTTTTAGTTTTATGGGAAACAACCTGATGTTTTGGTAGAGTATAAAAGCATGTTGTTTGTAAGCATTAAAATATTTATCTAGATAGTAAAAGTGGATAAGGATCTTGAAAATATGTAAAAATGGGTAATAAACCCAAAAATGGAGGGTTGGGTAATAACTCAATCATATCCCGGTTCATGACAAAGTGGCCTTATTGCACATCTGATTTGACAGTCTCATGTGATAGAATTTATTTAAATAAAAAATCTATAAAAACCACTATGAAGGATATATAACTAAATAATTTATTTGTTATAGTGTAATAAATGGATTAAAGTATATCATCCTCAATGATTAAATTTATAAAAATGACAAACATAGGGATCCTATAAGATATTAATTTAGATTTAATTTTTAAATTATAATATATTATTTATTATTGATTTAAAAATTAATGTTTTTTTCAAACCATTTTTATTTTTTAAAATTAATTCATACAAGAGAAACTAAAAAATTATAATTTTTGAGGGAAAATTCAATAATTATCTGATCAAAATCTCCAATTAAATTTTATGTGGAATTAAAAATATTTGTGTTATTCTTATAGAGATTTTTAGGCCATGAACAATAATTTGAACCATGTGGATCATATGATATCACAAATGACAGAGAAACTGGTCATTAATTCCTCTATGAAATAATAACCACTTAAGTTTAGAGGGAATAATATTCCATTTTTGTGTAATGGTGGTTTCATTAAATGGAAAATATCTCTCTATGTTCCACTATTCTAAAGAAATACAAGGTGACTCTGTTCATTTATCACTTAGATAGAGAGGTTGATCAGTGGTGGAAGTTGATAAAGAATATAAATCCAATAGTTAAAATAGATGAATTTTAGTGGGAATAATTTAAAAAGTAATTTCTTAAAAATTATTTCCCTAAAAAAATCTAATAAAATTTAGAGTGATCAGTCATGTAACTTATGAAAAATGATATTGATTCTATTACACCTTACGAGGAAAATTTTACACGGCCTTCAAGTTATGCGTTATGTTTTTTTATCAATGATGATATGAAAATAAATAGATTTTTAGTGGTTTAAAACAATAATTATATAACGATATAGATATTCATGACTTTTTTCAGTTATGAAGAAGTAATTTGATGTTCTCTTAATATAGATATATATTTTAGAGAATTTTCCCATGGAAATTAAGATAAGAAAAGATGAATGAAGTTTCAATTAGCGGATCAAATGAAAAAGTTTGAAAGAAGTTCCAACCATCCACATATCAATGATATGTGGGGAAACATCTTGGGAATTTACTAAAAAGGATATGTAAATTATTCATGTGTGGGAGACAGTGCCACAAATTACATGAATGTTTAGGGGCATAAAGATTCTGACCAACATGGTGGAGGAATGTAATACACCTCCCAATGCAACAAACATGGTTCAATGATTCAACAATAAGGATCAAGGGAACTATAAAATATAGTCCACTAAACCATGGGAAGTTGAGGGTCATCAACCTCTATAAGCACCAAAACTTTAGGAGTAAGGGAAAACATATTCCATTATCACCACTAAGGTCAAATATAAAAATTATAATGTACAAGGTACACTTTCTATTCACACAAGAATGATTTGTTTTGGAATAATTATAGTTCAATGCATTCCATTATATATTAAATGTTTTTCAAAAACTATTGAATCACAAACTAGACAAATTTATGTATATATATATATATATAAACACCTATTGGTGTGATAAATCCTTCCCAAGTGTCGGAATCTTCTTCTATTATCATTTGTGGGAACATTCTTCCAAAAAATATCAGAATATATTCCCCAGTTTAATTGTATGGTGTAATGGAAATGGATTGGATCTCGTTATATAGAGATCACATAAACTAATGGGGTAAGGAAATTTATTCCTATATTCTAATTCATTCTATACTATTCTAAAAATCCAATTAATATCATAAATCTTATTTTTAAAATTCCTTAAATGTGTGGGTGTTGATACCTATTAAAGAATAATATAATGTAGAAAATAATTTGTCAAAGGAAATAACCAACCATGATGAAATTACGATTATAATAGAATATATTGATACATTTTTTTGATGATTTTCCCAATCTTCCCCTATATACGATGGTATATTTATCAATATAGAATATATGTAAAGACATTTACATATCCAAAATCCCTAATAAGAATGTCTTGATCAAACTGGAGGAGTTATGAAATAGTTGTAATAATATTTTAATAAAGTTTTCACATTCCATAGTGCATAACTTTGGGGTTATATGGTCATACTTTACATTAAATACAATGGATTAATATGGCTATCTATCAATTACCAGAAGCTAAAAATGATCTATATAAAGAAAAATTATTTCTTAACAAGACTTGATTAATTGTTTGATCAACATTGAAGATCTTCATACTTATAAAAGTAGGATCATCATTCTTAATATCATCTAATGAAGGTGATGAAGAAATATATTAAAAATATTTCCTTCCTTACAAGATATAAACTCTATGATTTCAAAGTGATGTCCTTCGGTCTTAACAATTCCCATACATTCTTCATTAATCATCTGAATAATGTCTTTATAGACCACGTCAACAATTTTTTTGTAATATTTTTAAATTATATTCTCATTTAATATAATTCTAAGGAGGATCATGATGAGTAAATATAGATTATAATGGATACATTATGAAAATATAAAATTTATGCTGAGTTCATTAAGGGTGAATTTTTTATGAAACTTGTCACATTATTGGGGAACATGATCACAAATAAGGGAATTTATAAGGACCCCTCAAAGGAAAAGGTAATTAAGGAATGACATATACCCTCATGTATACTCGAAATATATAGTTTTCTTGGATTAACTAGGTACTACCAATGATTTTTTAGAAGTTTATTATGATTTTCATGCCCAATAACTATGTTAACATAGAAAGGGGTAATGTATGTTCGAATAGAAGAATGCAAAGAATGAATTAAGGATATCAAGGAGAGTCTAGTCACCACACATACACTAACACTACCATCAACTAGAGAGGGGTTTGTGATATATTGGGATGCTTCAAAAAATGTCTTGGGTTATAAACTAATGTATTATGTAAAGTGATGGTATATACCTTATGATAGTTCAGGATCAATGATTAGAACTACCCAATGCATGATCTGGAGATATTAGTTATGATCCTTCCTTTAATGATTTAATTTCACTATCATTATGGTGAGAATAATGATATATATATATATATCATAAGTTTATATAATATATAACCACATAAAAATAGATAAACATGAATGTGTAAATACTCTTAGAGGTGATTAAGGAATGTGATTACATTATTCCTTATCATCCTAGAAAAAAGAACAAGGTGAATCATGATCTTAAAAGAAAAGAACATTCTACACACTCCATGATGTAGATTGAGAATTGTCATATCTTCATGGGAAGAAAAGTATGGATCCGAAAGTCATAGTGATAGGGAATATGTCATAACTTTCTAAAATGATTTCCATACCATATATCCAAGAGATTAAAAAATAGGTACAAGGATATGATTTTGAGATTCAAAATAAGGTTATATTTGTAAAGGAAAGGAAACATCATGAATTGTACATTGATTAAGATGGTTTCATTTAGTTCGGAACTATATTTTTTCCTCAATCACCAAATATAGATAAAAAATATTAGATAACCCACCTAGGTAATATTTTTCCTTGATTCCTAAAATTACTATGATGTTCCATTATCTTTGAAAGAAAATTTGGTGGGAAAACATGAGGAATGATTTCTTTGAGTACATCTCGAAGTTCCTAGAATGTTAGCATGTTAAATCAGAGAAACAAAAGTCCAAGGGGATTTTGCAACCATTTCTAAAAAAATATATAGAATTGGGAGGGAATCATCTTTTAAATTGTCATTAGTCTATAGAAGACATCCTAAGAAAGTAATGTGATATGGGTTATGGTGGATAGACTCGTAAAGACTTCCAAAATAATATATATTATGGGTGATTTCTCTCTTGAAAAAAATTGTAAGATATATATTAATAAAGTGGTTAGGATATATAAGGAACCACTTTTGACCACTTCTGACCATGATCCATGGTTTACCTCTAAATTTGTTACATGTATTCAACAAGTTCTAAATACTGAATTGAATTTTAGTATAGACTCTCACCACAAAATGATGGCCAATATGAAAGGAATATTTAGACACTTGAGGTAATATTAAGATCTTTATCAATTGAATTTAATATAGGATGGGATAATAACAACCAATTGGTTAAGTTCTCATACAAAAAAATCTTCTACTCAATTATTCAAAATGGCCACAAGAAAAGCTCTATATGAGAAGTAATTTAGAACACCAAGATGTTGGATTGAAGTTTCTAAATGAAAGATATATGAACCTGAACTAATAAAAAGGATAATAGATAAGGTTCAATCCATGTAAAATAATATAAAATCCTCTCATAGTTAGCTGAAGATCATTATAGATAACTGTCTAATGGACATGGATTTTGATGTTAGAGAAAAACTTTTCCTTTGAATATCTTCCTAGAAGTGAATCATACATTTCAAAATAAATGAAAATATTTGGTTGAGGTACATTGGCCACACTGAGATCCTTGATTGTATAGGATTAGTAGCCAATATCCTATAACATCCCCCAAACATATCACAAGTTCATGAGGTGTTCTAAGAATATCTCTAAATGAGATACTCACTTGATCCATCACATATACTAAATCCAGAGGTGGTACAACTAGATCATGACCTCTCTTATGAGGAGCAGTCTGTCAAGATCCTGGAACATTATGGTAATGTTTAATGTAGTCGAAGAACTCAACTTGTAAATTTTTGGTGGGGGAAACATAAATATTAAGAGGTAGCATGAGAACATGAGGAAACAATGAAACAAATGTACCCTCATATATTCTCAATTGATAATGCGTGTTGAAATTTGAAGGATAAAATTTATAAAGGGTGGAATAATTATAATACTCAAATTTAATAATTTTTTTTTCTGAACAAATGTTTTTATAATATATTATATAGTATTATACATGTAAATATCATAGGGAAATGAACACCACTTTATGTAATTAATAGAGATCATTACGTTTCACAACAAATAAACATAATAAAATGAAAAATATTACAATAGGACAAAAAATAATAAATAATAAATTAGATTGTAAAAATTTAGATCATTCATATGTGGAATCAATATTTCACTCTTGCCTCGATTGATATTCCCTTGAATCGGTGTTATGCTCGCCCTTGAGGATTGATTTCAGTGACCAACTAAAATCCATGTTTACTACTGCTATTACATTAGTTTTTTACTACATATGGAAAGCTCAGAATTCTGTTATATTTAACAATGAAAAGCCATCATTTCGGGATGGTGTTCTGCATATACACCGAAGTATTGTAGCTGCTTCCAGGATCCAAACTGGGTCTATGCATAATGATATTTCTGACTTTGTCAACTTGAGATCCCTTGGTGCCAGTGGTAGGGACCGAATACCTAAAATGGTCAAATATATTATGTGGATTCCACAAATTCCAGAGTGGCTAAAAGTGAATGTTGATGGGGCATCCGACGGTGCACCGGGTCCTGCTGGCTGTGGTGGAGTTTTCAGAACACATCAGGGCATTGTGAAAGGATGTTTTTTTCCATTATATTGGATATGCTCATGCTATTGAAGCTGAAGTATGTACGATTATCAAAGCTATTAGGTATGAAGTTCATTATGGTTGGCATAGTGTATGGTTGGAGTCGGATTCATCTCTTGCTGTGCAGATTTTGAAGGATAGGTCTCAAAATGTTCCTTGGAGGATGATGCCCGATTGGATCTCCTATCATAGGATTGCCAACAGCTTATGCCTTGATGTCTCTCATGCATATCGTGAACCCAACCAGGTCGCTGATGCTCTATCTAAAAGGGCCATTGTGGAGGTCAGTTCCAGCTTCTCGTTTGTCTTGCCTTTCTATTGTAAAGATATGAGTAGCAATGATAGTAATGGGGTTTTGTACCCAATGCTTTGTAAAACCTCTTGTTCTTGTGCTATACTGTATTATTTACTTTGTTTTTTTATTAATTTTAATGGGAGCAGGTTTTTTCTTGGCTCCTGAACCTTCTGGCTACTATGATTATAACAGTAACATGACCATAATAATAGTAATGGGGTAGCTATAATAGTAACCTAACCATTATGATTAGTAACTTGATCACTGAGAATATTAAATTGATTGATAGAATAGTAATTTGGAATTATGATAATAAAATTTAATATTTATATTTGTTATTATGACTAATTTTTTAAAATATAAATATTATAATTCTATAAATTAAATTTCAATATTAAAATATCAAATAAATTATTATAACATTTTTAATAAACTATATTTTATTATATTATATGAAAATAATAATTTTTATGTTTATAATTAAAATTACATATGATAGAAAATTATTATTATAAATTTAAAATTATTTAATAATAATCTTGTTTAAATTTTCTAAGGGTGTTTTTTGGTAATTTTTTAAAATATATCTATTTTTACGTGAATAGTAGAGATATAGTGTTATCACAGATGGAGTGTTTTAAATAACATGAATCATGACATAATAATGAACTAATAAATACAATAATTTTTAGATCAATAAAATACATAATGAGATAAATGATTCATTTAAATATATTAAATTTTTTTTATAAAACTTAAAATTATTTTCTATAATCAAAAAGTCAAAAGTGACCCTTTAAATAAACATTTTTTCATTTTCTCCTTATGATTTGGTTAAAATAATAAATTTTAATAATAAATTTATTTAATTCCAAAATCGTGTTATCTTATTACCAAATATATTTCATAATTTAAAAAATTTAACAATTACAAGGTTTAATATGGAAATTATATTTTATTCAATATTTAATTTAAAACACCCCTCTTCTCAAGTATTAGTACCCCCTCTCCCTCTACAAGTAAAAAAAGTTCACTTACACATAACAATGAAAAATATCCTCCAAATCAACATATTTTATCCCATTATCATTATTATTGATATTATGGAATAAAGAACCCCATGAATTCAAATATTACAGTGTTGTAGAAAGGAAGAAACACCCAGATGATGGGTTTGTTTTCATTAACCTTTCTTCTAATTTTTATATTCTCTACCTCTTTATCTATATTATATTCAAAATAAAAATCATGTAATATTAATTAAGTAGTATATTAAAATTATATTAATGATGTTAAACTTATTTTATTATTATACATAGGAATTATTTATATTTAATATATATCTTCTTCCTCTTTTGATAATGTCCTATCAACGGTCAATTAATAGCCCATGAGGATGTTGTCAACTCTCTACTTATCAAAACCATTATGGATTATTATAATAAATTATTTATAATATATAAATTAATTAATATATATATTTAGAAGATTTATTATTTAATATTAATAATATATAAATATAAATAACGAAATATCATTAAATCAAAGCAAGGTAGGTTATTTTAAGGAATATGTGATTTTAAAAACATATCACCTTTAAAAATGAAAATTAATGATCTGAATAAAATGATTATAATTTATTAATAATGATAAAAATGAATTTATTTCCCTTACAGTTTAATATTTTAATAAACATAATTAATTATATAGGAGGAGAAAATGAAATTAAATAAATCAGGAATAATGGTAAGGGGTTCACGAACCCAACACTTTCTTGGGGGTTATGGACTATTTCACATTTTTTATTATGGATATTTCTCCATTATCATTGAAATTTTTATTAAAATATTATTTCCCATATATTTGTAATTATATAAATGTTTTCAATAAGTCAAAATTATTTTAATTCTAAATAAAATGATTTTTTTCAAAGATACATTATTTTCTAGAACACTGCATTTACACCCATGGAGTTGTTTCTTCACCACTTAGGAAAAAAGATGTTTTATCCGAAAAATATTATTTCCCTCATTCATCTTTTAACCCGAATAGTTATTCAAGAAATTATTATTCAAATATCTTTTATTAAACCCATTATTTTGTATTTTTTATTTTTTGACTATGATTATTATATTTTTACTTTCCATCTGAGATGCATGACTATGAACATTAACAGATGTGATGGGTAGAATATAAATTATATATCCCTCTAATGCAATGGTTAATGTGATATATCTCAAAATATTATGTGTATTATTCATGAACATGATGCTAAATTTTTTCACAATTATGATATTATGATTTATGCATATATGTTATACGTTAACATGATGAGATATTTGTTTAAAAATATCTATTGTATTTTAATAATATGTTACCATGTTTCAATATTATTAAGATTTCACATTACATTCCTTTATCAATATTTTCCCGTATGATTTTGATGATGCTCTTATGATTATGATATTATGGTAATGATTTTGTTTATCCATGTACTATTGATACATATCCCTTATTCTTACCATGATATACATCCCTTTACTAGACTTCATTTCACACATTTTATATAAATATATCCATAGGTGATTTCATTTATCATAGATAATTTGAGATCTTTTAGGAGTATTAAAAAAGTATTTAAATAATATTTACATTTTATTATGTATAATTGATGTATAATCCCAATATTCACAAGAGACCAAGCCTTTGGATCCTAGAATGTATCACTATTATGTCATTTATCATAAATATAAAGTAATATAAATGTATTAATAAATTTTTTCACTGTAATATTTTCTCTATTATATCCTTAGAGTTGACCATCAAGTAAGCCCTTTATGTCTCCACAAATCCATTTTTCAGAATCATCAAGGAAACTTCTAATTGATCTTCTTAAAAATTCACTATATATGGTCTACCTATTTATAGACATCCAAATATTATTGGTTCCATTAAACCACATCCATATAGTTTCAAAAAGTTTACTTCTAGAGTAAATAATTATATAAGATCCAATTAGTGATCCAAAAAAATGTTTTCCACATGGATGAAAGTAAAAATATATATATTAATCTCCCATATTAGCAAAACTCTTATAAGAGTAGTTTCATTTTTCCTTATATTATATCATATACTATATCGTTTTAAACAATATCCAGGACTTATTTTAGATATCTTGCAAACTATTTTTTGGAATTTTATCTTCAGCTTCACCTTACACCACATAATATTATATATCTTGTGAATAAAAATCTAAAACACAAATAGGATAAACCCTTATACACTTTTAGATTATTTCTATGAGTAAAAATAAATACCCATTCAGTAAACATAAAAGTGTAACCCGGTGATATATTACTGAATTAAAAAAAATATGAATTCCCTATTTCATATATGTAAAAAAAGAATTTACCATAAAAATAATTATAGTTACTTGATCAATAAAGAGAAATGATATTACCTATATCATAAACATGTACCTCTTCATCTATGTATACAACCTAAATCACATAAATGTATTAATTTTCATATGATGCCGTTTCCCAATAAATTGAGTGACCACTAAGAAAATAGTATGTCAACATAGTATATCTACATATACATTCTCGATTATCCAAGTGTAAAATTACCAGGCCAATGAATAGATTTTGTTTCATTCACCGTTAAGGATGAGAACACTGTATACCCCATATCTAATAAATAATCATATTATATGGCTTATCAAGGAATGACCAAAAACTTTCTCAATTTATCTCAATCACAGGATTGGATGTCATACTCATTATACAAGATTATAAATATAATATTGGTTAAAGTACAACTAAAAACATGGTCAATAGCATACCAAAAAACAAATAATTATCAAATCCAAAGCCCCTGTAAGAATGGTATGATATTATAATGGATTTCATGCTATATATCTTACTAACCTCAATTATAAGGAAATAAAAATATGAATCATATACGCCTATAATAACAAAGTCATAGTTTATAAAACTTTATATGGTATACCTAATGGGTCATCAATCACAAAAACCCTATTTTTTCATGATTATAATATTTGGTATCTTGCTACAAGAATATTTCTCAGTTTAACCTTACTAGTTCTTTAGAACCCAAAGTACTCTGTGATGACCATTGGTTAAGGATAACTCAATTTCTAAATTTAAAATGCCAATTGTCATTTAAGTTAATGAGTATATGTAAAAATCATGAAAAAATGGTCATGTTTAGGCTTACTTTTTATTTAACATAATACATTTTGAATTCATGAAATATTTTATGAATATTTACAAAAACATGCATAAGTGTCTATCTCATTATATAAGATATAAAAACTGAACAATATACCATATTCTTAAATCAATTTTCAATTTTTAAACTCTTTTTTATCTATATATTTCATGCCACATCACTTTGTGCCCATATGTTAAAACCCTACCACTATAATCATTAATTAATAATTCTTTAAATAAACTTAGCTTGAATAATTGTGAGACTTAGGAATTGTATTCTTGATGTTCGAATCCTTAAACATAATATTCAATCTTTTTAACTCCACAAAATTAAATGTTATGTTGTTAATAAAAATATAATCTAATTACTAATCATTAAATTTCTATCCTCATCAAAAATCTTCAAATATTTCCTTAATATTTATCAATGATTATTTTTTAACTAATTTAAAACATCACATTAATATTCTACCATCACATTCTAAAATACATTAAGTTATAAAGTGAGATTAAATTTTTACTTTGATAGTCATAATAATTTAGATTTTATTTTTCAATATTCATTAGGTCAAAATATACTCCAACTAATCTTTTAAATTCTATATTATTTCAAACCAAATATGCTTTATATATTCTTTTAAACTATTATTCATAATTTAGAAACCCTTTAATTTATAATTTGATTAAAAACCAAAATCTTCTTCAATTATTAACTTTATTTTTAACCACTGTATATTTATAACAGTTTAAAATATACATTTGTTATTATATATACATCAAAATCAATGAATTGATTTCTATATCACTAATATTTTAAATAAACTTTACATGGAGTTCCTTATAGTCCATTAGGTATCCTAGAAAATTCTATCAAATTGAAAAATTTACATACTTCTTAACAATACCTTGAGATTTCAATTCCAAATATGATTTTTTATATTTTCTAAAATCCTCTTTAAGGATTAGTGTTAACCTTATATTTCAAAAGGAATGTATAAAAAATGCATGACCAAAAAATTTAAAATTCGAAATTCGAAAGTCATCACAACCCATATTGGATCACGTGTCATCTCTAGTCACACACAATCCTCGAGTCTCACACCAATCATGTCAATCATCCCATCCTTTCGCCTCCCTATCATCACATCACTGGCAAGACCCATCGAAATAATCATTGACATCTCACATGGTTTTGCATTATCATAGTCACTGCCATTGTCACCAATCCATTTATACCATCATGTTCATCATCCAAACACCACACCTCTGCGCTGAAGAACATCATAGTTCATCGAGTCACCATTAAAAAGATAGCATTTTATACATCTCTCATCACTAAACCGCATACAACAGCAGAAAAAAAACATCATGAACAACAGTAACAGCTTCCAAGGAGAACAAGAGCCATCATCAAAGGAGAAATCCAAAATAACATAGTAACTAATGAAAGACACCACATATTGCACCACTGAGGAACTCTTACCACTCCTCATAAACATCCAAAAACATCCTTTGTAACCAATGAACCTGAATGATCTAGAAGAGAACTGGGGACTAGGAATATAGAGTAGAGAGGATTGGTAGTTATGGGGTAAGGATGAACATAAACCTCCAAGGAATGAGAGAGTAAAACACTAGGATGAAACCCCTAATGGAAAATAGAGATTGAAACCCATAATCATAATAAATAGGAAAGAGGAAGTGGAAACCGAGATTTAAACCCTAATAAAAAACTGGTACTGAAAAAAAAAATTAGAATCCTTGAATAGATGGAGAGAAACTGAGGGAGTAATCCATTGATGCGAATAGAACTATGATTCCCATACTTCAACCTCCACTGTAACGCCCCGACCCTAGTTACCCAGTGTCGGTTCATTATTACATAATATTGGCATGATCACAAGAAAGATCAAATCTCGAAAGACCGATTGGTTTAGTAGCCTTGGAAACACTAGATATATTCATAAGTTTTACATGACATCATAAAATGAAAAACTACTACAAAAACATATTTTCTCCATAATCCACACTCATATCCCCACATAATATCCCTGTAGGTCATTCATAATTTACTTCTTCACTTCCTGGAAAAAATAAAACATAGAAAAGGGGTGAGCTCAAATGCCCAGTAAGGATAACAATATAGCGGAAACTTTCATAAATAAGAATAAACATTTAAGGCAATGTATAACTAAAACAATAGCCTTTCAAACTTTAACTTTCAACATAGTATGGCATAAATAAAATGAAATAATTCCATTTACTTATTCACATGGTTATTCTACTAATCGAATAATCACATGCAAAATCAATAACCACTTTCATAATGATGGAATGCATAATGCCAGACTATCATAACCACATAGCCAAGGCCTCGTGCCAAGACTAAAATAAGATTTTGTCAAGGCCTTGTGCCAAGACACTAGTTTGTCTCATGAGACCTACCGATGCATCGAGGAGCTATAGCGGGCTCCACCCGTCACATATTAAGTCCAATGCATTCCCATATGAAAAGGTTTAAACATAACATAAACATTCGTATTAAAACTAGTATACGAAATGTCAATACTTTCACCATAAACTATGAATGGTATAAAAATAGCACATCCACAGTCAAACATATCACAAAACCTTCAATACAATATAGAAGTTTTGTATCATAATAAATCAACTTCAAATAATCTTAAAATCCATCAAAGGATGTTGACATAGATGAAATCAAAATTATTTTTAACGAAACATATCCTTTTATTTTGAAATCATTTAAGATCCATATAAAATAAAACATTTTCTTTGAAAATATTCTTATAATCTTGTAAGGAAAACTTTGAAGATTTTATAACGGCAGAAAATAACCGCACTCGCCGTATAAGTTAAAAAAACATTCTTACATTAATTCTGTCGAAAAGGTTAAAAGGACCTTGTTTTGAAAACGACGGAAAGATTCCTTTATAAACCTCTTATAAAAAGTCAAACAAGGGTATAAATGACTTTAACCCATATTCTTGTAAATAATAAATATGTTTTGAAATATATTTCGAAGAAACATGGATGTGGATGATAATGAAATCCCAGTAGATTATTACGTATAAACAACCTCGGATAATGAAGGGATTGTGAAATAAACCTTACCTTATACTTTTCCTTGGTTGGGGTAGGTTAACATCCTGTATAATGGTGAAATAATTGTAATTAAATTATACAATAATCATATATATTAATATGATATCATATATGATCTTTTAACATTGATTTGTTAATAATATCTTAGAATTATCGTCGTTTCGGGTGTTAACTTACTCATTTTCTTTTATATGGTTTGTTACATAAGCCATGTTTGTTGTATCTTATTTATATCCAGAATGATATCAAGTCCATAAACATCATTTTTAAATCATCAAATGATAATTATACTTGAATGGATACGATGGAGAATGAATCTCATCGCGTTCGTGGAGACGGTAGTCCGTACGTACGCACGAGCGACAATATCATTCTTTTGATATTAAAATAATATATAAATGGATGGTATATCATATATAAAGAATCATTAAAATGTTATATTTATTATTTACATGAGTTACACATCATTATTATACCCATCCAAATAATAATATATTGAATAACAATTACACCACGACGTGGAGACGGTAAGTCGTACGTACGCACGTATGGTGACATGTTATTCAAAGGGTGGATAGAATACTGAATATGGTTGTACCATATTTATAATAACATCACAGTATATTTAATATACTGGATTTATTATTTTAGAATGGTAATAACAAAGAAAGAAGATGTGGAAGAAGAAAGGAACTTGAAAAGGGGTGGTGAAAACATTACCTCTTCTTCGGGTTCTTCCTTTTGATTTGATCAAAAGGTCTCCTTAGGTTGGCTTTCTGATCAAACTAAGGCCTCTAGGTTGTTCTGAGGGATGTTTGGAGAGTATTTGGGCAGAGTTTGGCCGAACCAAAATTCTTTTAAGGTGTGAAGAAATGTGAAGGAGGAGTGCCTTTTTATAAGAGGGGTGAGGGGCACCTTTGGAAAAGCTAGAAATATTAATTTATAATAAATTCATATCCGGTTTCTAATGGCTTAAAAGTTTATTATTCAAAGGTTAAGGTGGGGATAGGTCTAAAACCACTCAACCAATATAATTTAGACATGTTTGGGTACTTATATTAACCTTATCTTTAAGTACAAACTCTAAGTTAATTAGTTTCACTTTTACAATGTCTCTTTGTATTTTTATATAATATGGTTAATAAACTTATTATATACATCCAAGCGACCCCCAAGTGGTCCTTTAATGATGATCCTATCATGATATAAGTCTCTTTTCCTAACCTTATATTTTTAGGAATTTAATATCAATTAATAATATAATATTTGTTTTAAGAACTCTTTTATGTCAATTTTGACACTATTCAATAGTTGATTTTTGTGAAACTCATAAAAGATTTATTACTTCGAAATAAGTCAATTAAATCAATACTAATATATCATATTATCCTAGAAAATTAGTTTAATTCATTAAAAGTTTCATATTATATTTATTTGGGTATTTATAATATCAATTAGTTTAATTTTTCACTGTTATAGTAATTACTGCATCATCATTGTGTCATAAATAAAATAAATTATTTAATGTCTAAAAATTATAAATAAAATAACATTATGTAGGAAATCTTTTTATCTTTCTAATTATTATTTATAATCTAAAATCCAACATATATAACCCGATGTAAAAATTGTTTTTCTAAAAGATATATGCTTGTGTCATTTTTGTATTCATTTTAACTTAATTAAAATAAAGTGTCATTATCACTTACAAGTGGATCCATGGGGTCCCAAAATCGACCCAATGATGCCCATGGTCGACCATGTATCAAAAAATAGGGTTAAGACACGTTTTAGGGTAATTTAGTATTATTATAATATTATTTTTTAACCCTTATTTACCGGATTTACCCTTAACCATGGTAAATAAAATATTTACCGCAGTAATTATTCAAAATGTCTACAAATAAAAGTTACCTATTTACACAATTTGAACATCCTGATTCCAAATATGGAATCCATTTTCCTAAATTCAAAACACAGAAGTGGCAGAAATTAATTTAAAATTAATTCCCGCTGTCAAAACAAAAAGCGTGTTTTTAAGAGATAATAACTATCAAAAGATTGACACTTGTTTATGTTCGGTTTAATTGTAAAATTATGTCCAATGACCAAAATTATATTAAATGGTAAAAATATATTCTAAATATACTTTAAAACTACTAAAATTCATAATTTATCACTATTAATTATTTTGATTAAAAATGTTGTTTTTAATTAAAATTTAGTAATTTTCACTATTCATCAAAATATGAAAGTTATCCGAAAAGTACCAAAATTTCACCTTAGGCTAAATTAGATATTCTGAATCCAAAAATGAATTCCATTTTGAAATATAATATATATATATAATTTTAAAAATTAGGTATTACTATTCATAACGACTAGTTTGATTGGTTGTGGTGTGTGTTAAAACTCAAGGTTGCGTACAACACATGCTACTGTATTATTCAAAGAAAGCGTACCGTGGAAGCATGGGATGTTTCATTTTAAATTTTTTTGATGTCCCCATTTAGTCAAATAGATTAAAATATTGTATTTAAAAAGGGTTCACTATTAAAAGTTGATAAAACTGCAATACTGAAAATGAATTTGTTCTTGCATTATATCTAAGAAACTCATAATATGGATTCTAAAATTATAAGGATTATATAAAGTTTAAAATCTAGATAATACTATTCATAACCTCTTTTGAATGGCTTTTTTTTGTAAGTCATAGTGTGATTGAACCTTGTGTTGCCTGTAGTGCAAGTTATTGAATTATTTTGAAGAAATAACACACTATGAAATCTTGGGGTGTTACATCCACAGTACGAATGTCATCTAAAAAACCAACACACCCAACCAATATGTGGTTCTGTGTGTCAGGATAGACTATTAGAGCATGGATAGAAATACTATAAATTCTATAACATGATTAAGCCTTAAAAGAAATCAATAGTCTCCTCATGTCAACGGAACAGTCAATAACATTTAGTATATATGCTAATACGAATGTTTATTTTGTAAATTTTCATCTGATTATTTTAAAAAATTAATTGAATTCATCAATGATTTTCATAGGAATTTAGATCCACTTTTTCATCATCAATAATAGTAGGTTACTCTATAATGGGTCATTCTAAAACATATAATGTTCATAATACATGACGTTTTATTAAGTTATCTATATTAGGAAATTGTTCCCAAAGTAATTGTTTTATTTTTTAAAAGATGTATCTCAATGTAATTTTTGGTTATGCTGATGGTATTTATTTACAATTGAATCATATATCTAATGAATATTGTGTTTTACTTTCATTTAATAATGACTTTTATTAATTTTTTTCCATTAAAAGGATGAACCATTTTAGATTACATCGTATCAATTAGCGGGAGAAGATCCATATGTCACTATATAGTGAGTCTTATACTATGTTCAGCATGCAACATAACTATTTAGGTGGGCCATCAGGAAAATCATAATATATATGACTATTGGAAGGTTGAGAAGTAAATTTTTTTGCTAGAGAATCATATGGATAAACTTATCACCCTTACTCAGGTATTCTTCATAAGGGTTTACCAGATAAGTGTAACAAAAATATAATGCAAAAATATCCACCTAAATATTAGGATCAACTAATAACATATTTCATTTTATAATAAAATTCAGAAGCACCAATTTTTTTAAGAAACTACTATGTTTGAGGATCAGGGTTATAGAAAGTGTTATCTGTCAAAGTAATCTAACACTTATTATTTTTAAAGATATTTCACACTATCTTATCTGATTTAATTTGACTAACATATATTAATTGGTTTAATTATTTATTTTATCATCCTATTACTTCCACTAAATCAACCATATTTATGGGAAAATATTTATAAAACTCATACCTTGTGTTACAAACAAAAATTAAAAAATAACTATTTTCGTACATATAAAAATGCATCTTCGGAATATGGTATATTAAAGGCTTACATGAAAAGGATTATATTTGTATTTAATTAATAATACCCTTAATATTAAGAATAGATTAATAAATAGCTAACCCCAACTATTCTGGATAAGGCATATGCCTCCAGACCTGTGAGTAGTCCCAAATTCCCTCAACCCATGGATACCTAAGAGAGACATAAATTACATCATAATTACAATACATAATATTTATAAATCATAATTAACTACTGAATTCATTCTCGTTGCCTATTACAAGTGAAAATTAAGGTAGATGAAATCAAAATAAATTATCATACATAACATGTGACATCTTAGACGCGTGAATGATAATTTTATAGAAGTTGTTAATCATGTTATATTAAATCATACATCCATGGTTATAATATTATTATTATTATAATTTATAATTATATGATTAAATAAATAAATTGACAATTCATATATTTAAAAATTTGATAAATAGTTATTGAGTAATTTAAAAATAAGTTAATTATAAGTACTTTATAAATTATCTATGGATTATAGAATTTACAAAATTAAATAAATTTCACACATAAAATTTAAAATAAAAAATAAAATACATAATATTATCCTTTTATGTTGAATTTCAATTAAATATATGATGTTAAATGAAATATTAACATTTTAATTTGAAGTATATTATAAAAATAATTATATAATCTAAATAACACTTATTTAATATTATTTTAATCCTTAACCATATTAATTTTGAAAAATCTATTTGATATGGTTTAAATAATTTCTTAAATAATTTATATCAATTTAGATAATTAAATTTAAAATTTATGAACAATTTATAATATTAAATATAAATTATTTTACATTTTTTGTATATTATGTAATTTATAAATACTTTATAAATTGTACATATAATTTACATATAAATATTTTATATCAAAATTACATTTCACTCTATATAATTTCATGAATGAATATTAAGATGAATAATTAATAATCATTAATTTTTATTTAATAAATTTTTAATAAACACATAATTAATTAAGTATAATTTATTTATAACATGTTACTTTATAAAAATTTATAAAATTTAATATATATACCAAAATATATTATACTAAAAATTATAAAAAAACTAAAAATTATTTTAAATTAATTAGTAATTGAAAATAAAAAAAAATCAAATTGACCAGTATGTATAATTTTTTAATATAATTTTTTTCATAATAGTTAGACCATAAGTTTTAATTAATAAACCTAATTTTAGTGTTTTCAATCACACCCTATGATTAATAATTTGACTTATGATTATCTGAGGCTCTTTGTTAAAAATAACATACAATATTCAATAATAATTTCATATGATATAGGTAATGTATAATCATAACCCTACACTTGATTTCTTGTTTAAGAATAAATCACACGAAACATAGAAATCAAGGATTATGATTGGACCTGCATAAGAGTAATCCATTACAATAATAATAATAATAATAATAATAATATATTATGATATTTTAAAATATCACTTATGAAATATGATACTCTATTTTGTGGTATTTCTTTGGAACCAATTTACACTATGATAACCTATATCAGATTCTAAAATATAGATATAAAGGACATCACTTCACCACCTTCTATGATATCTTATATCAAACAGTGTGTCCAAATTGGAGCTTATGATATAGAATATCATATGGTCGACCACAAAAAAACCAAATTTATTTGACATAGAATTTGATAAAAAATAATATATTTTTTTATTCATTTATCAATTTTTTTTTGAATAAAGTAGCATGGTAGATCTCTAATACACCTGATAAATTTATAATGATTGAATTACACTTGTTTTACCCAAAAAATTGATAAGAGACCTCAAATCCTAATATCACTGGTTATTTTACCATAATATATATATATATAATTAAAATGAAAAATAATATACCTTACACTAAATATTGAAAAATCTACTATATTGAAAGTATATTCTGGATGAATATCCTATATAATTTTCTATAAAAATATTTCCTCTCTAGTGTATCTACAATTTGATATGAAACACCTGGTATCAGGGTGGGAGTTTCCTTCGTTATAAGTTATTTTACTATCTCACATGGTATAAAATGAATAATAATAATAGATCTTTGGGTATGGTTGAATTAATAAAAATAAGGAAACATATAAATGAACACCAAATCTCGAGGACATCCCCCTATTATAACCCTCAAGGATACACATCAAGCTCATATTCATTTTATAATATATAATGAAAAAATGTATTCAGTTGTAATTCCTTACAAACATAAACCAATAAATTATATACAATACGTTTCATCTTATAAAACATTATACATTAATAATAATTGTGGAGTATTATTCAATGTTTAACAAATAAAATTTCATTTCCAATATAAGTAATAATAATTCCATATAAATTGTTCGTTATGATTTTATACATTATGATATGCCCACAGAATATAATACGTTATTCCATAATAGTATCATGAAAATGAGTATTTATACTATTAATTTATTATATAATAAAATATATCCAAGTAAAATATTTTTTTGATGGATTTATTTATTATCTCCATGCATCCAGTTATACTGGATACTACTATCGATGTCTCCCAAAATGGAACTTCCATACATGAAAAATAATTAATGGCCCCCCTGCATCAATCAATAATATGAAACATCTCCCACTTAAACCAAACCCATCTATTTTAGGATATATATTCAGATTCATCTGCCATAAACATAGCATAATATTTATTCAATAAGGAATCAATCACCACGTTCCCCTTCCCTAATGTATGGAAAATATAGAAGTATTATTCCTATTGGATCTCAAACCAATTCCTCTACCTCTGGTTTTGATCTTGATGAGAGAAAATATAACTAATACTTTTGTGATTTTTATAAACAATGAATTTCTCACTGTGTAGGTAATGTATCCAAGAATTCATTATCAACATTACTTTTATGATATCTAAGTCTTGGGTTGTATTTTTCATCTGTTTCAGTCACACCTTCCTTGAACCATAACTCATCACCACATACCTTTACATTTTCACACTGAAAATTCTAGTGTCGTGGCATCAAAAAATGCCATGAAAATGAATCCTTTTATATTATACTATGAAAAATATCAGTATTAAATGTCCTCTTTAGCTTCTCGAAACCCCTATATCACTACTCAAACCAAATGAAGTTTTAATCATTTTGGGTAAGGGTATTCCTGATAACTATAATTTTGGAAAATTCAGTCTAGAATATCTAAAAATATCCTAAAATATCAACGAAGATACATGCCTTGAGTATAATGTTATGTTATTTCTATGAAATAAATTACTCAATCTATGTTAGGTATATTTCTTTTCCACCATTTTATTTGACAAGACCCATGGATTAGAACATTGGAAGCCAAAAGTAATAATGTGATAGATTACCCAAGATAGGGTTTTCCGAAAGAAAATAATAGAATTATATTAGACACTAAGAGTCCTCATAAACTAATACTAAATAGGCGAGTATTTCTTCAATGAAACCCACCATGAACTAATCAATTAAAGGCTCTAATATATGGTTCCATAGGCCCATAAATGCAACTAGGTTGCTCAATATACCCGCAAAAATCACTAAATACTTATAATACCTCTGGAAACATATAAAATAAATATTCTTCATATTCTCATCAAGAACCAAAATATCATGATAAATTAGACTAAAATAGATCTTAGAGAACAACTTAATTTAATTTTATTGGTTAAAGAGGTTGTTTATTCTAGATAGAGGATATTTGCTCTTGATTTTTACTTGATTCAAGTGACGATTGAAAACGAATAATCAAAATTTATCATCTACCGATTTAATAAACAATAATGTATATTACTAGGCGAACAACCTTATTTGAATGAAAACATTCCCCTATAGTCATTGAGAAACACCTCAATCTCCTTGAAACCAATATGTGACATTTAATGATATTTAAAGATATTTTTGTTATCTCAGCGAGAAAGTCAATGTATAAATGAATCTTTATAAAAGGGATAAAATTATGATATGTCCTTATGATATGTAACCATGCACTAAAACACTACAATAATATGGTTTTTATCTAATATTGTTTCCAAACATTGAGATAAACTATTGAACTAATGGTCGATCATCTTCAACAACATGTGAATAGTGTAAGACTGATATTCAACTAAACTAATATAACAATTATTTATTAGTTTTTCCAATAAAATTTTTAAAACATTTTCATATTATTATAAATATTTATTATTTATTATTTATATTAATCAAGGACTTGTTAGTATACACATATGTACCAGATAAAAATTAGATTTAGTTGAAAAAGTGTATTTGATATCTTGGTTACAAATGTATAATTTTCAAGTACACGACTGTTTGTATTTTACAATTAAATTTCTAGTATATAAATAAATAATTTCATATAAAGTGATTCATTTTTTGAATCAACATATTAGAAATTTTTATAGGGGATTTTTAAGATTTTTTTAAAGAAATTTATTATTTGATGAATAGTAAAAAATGTATTATTTATGAATACCAAAAATTTTATGAAATCATTATCCATTAATAATGATATAAAAATTTGTAAAAAAAATTTGGAAAATTTTTAAGGAATAAAATAATGAATTTAAAAATATTTATTGGAATTTCGAAACTTATATTTTACATTTTAGAACTTATATTACAATTATCCAAATAGAAATTAATTTTGGTTCATTGCGTTTAATAGAGTTATTGGAAGTTTCCATCCAATTTTGGCCTAATTTAAATTTGAGATAACCTCCATTTACGAGTATGAAACAAACTAACTTAATGGGAATAATTTCTATTAATAATTAAATGGTATAAATAATTAAAAAATAAATATTTTCACCAAAAATACCCCCTCCTCTAGTAAAAATACTCCCCCATTAATCTCTACTATAAGGTCATTGAGAATTAATTCCCTCTCATTTCACTATGAAGAGTCTCTATAAAAGTTTATAAGGTCCTAAGGTATTATTCTATAGCATTAATAAGGTATATTTATTATCAACCATTCCAAACCACTTCTCTACCTTTATTTTTTAAGTCCTTCTAATTACATTTATTTCAAATGAGAAATGATAAATTGATTCCTTGTTATAAATTACATGTTATATTTTCAACTAATACTAGTGGATAAGTACAAGTGGACACAATATTTGTATCAGCTACACATTGGGGTAATATCCCTAAAAAAAATTGGATTAATATTAACTCAATCTTCACTCCGGGAAAAATTAATTGGTCTAAATGAGCACAACATTTAACACTCCTTGGGGATATTATTTGATTCACATGCACCTTAAAAAATATAATAAAGAAGTATTTCTGATAAATATCTCCACACCAAGTAAGTACTCTTCACTACAACATTTTTTTCATTTACTTGATAAGGGTACATTCCATTATATTGTGAATGTATTCTTGTTTTACATTGATTGGTGAAAATTTAATAAAAAATATATTATTCTATTGAATGGGGAAAATGTTATTCTCTATATAAATTATTCATATATGGAAACATATTGATTAATTTTCCATGAGTATGTATGAGGTTCTTTTGGGAAAATTATGATATGTATTTTTTAGGTATTCTTTTCATATAATGGATGAAGTGTACATATAGTGAGAATGATGGTGCCCACAAGTATGTATTACAATGATGAATTAATAGGTATCATTAGAAAACTAGTTTGGTATTTAGTACAATCCTTACCCATTTATGTATAATGTATTTTAATTGGGAATTGAATTTGCATTTATAATTTCCATCATTATGCTTTACATCACTATGAGATCAGTTATACATATTCATACATATGTTGGCTATTTTGGAATCCAGGGATATATTATGCACATAATGGTATTTTTTAATACATTTATTTATTCATGATGAAATATTGATTACATGATTATGTACTAGATTTCGATATATACTACCCCTTAATGAGAATATATGTTCATCCAATTTTATAATTTCTATCTCCTTAGGAAAATAAGAGGATTCATACATGTAATATATTGATTTTCAAGGATAAAAAATAATGTTTTCTTGTTTTCATATGTTGTATCTAAAAGTTTCTATTTAATTTATTTCTCAATCATGTATCTAGTTTTTTTAGACTACTAAATGGTTGATCCTATAATTTAAATTTTTTAGAATAATGTAATTAAATAACCACCATCTCTGGTTTATTGGAGATAACTTATTATAGTTTGTATCAAAGAAGTCATATTATAAACCTTATGGTAAAAAATTTAAAAGAACATATCCAGAGAACATAACCCTATGAGAAACCCCTAATATATTCTTGAAATATTTCTATATTACATGAAATGAATTTATAATTAATAAATAGTAATTATATACTAATATTTATAATTTATAGTTTTATTCATGAAAAAATTTAGAACATACCATTTCATAGAAATGTATACTAATTGAAGGAACAAAAACCACGTTGAACCCTATAATACGTGTAGAGATTTCCCTCTCAAAATAATCATTGAATATAGTGTCATTTCTCAGAGAATTTTGAGTATATTATGGAACTAAACATTGGTTACGACCAATAAACAATCCCATAAAGAATAACATATTTATCCACATCAAGGTGCAACAATGTACCATGTATTCTTGGGGATACAACCACTATCATTTTATAAAACCCTTAATATTTTTATAGCTAAAATATTAATCAAATCCCTAAAGATGGTATTCCCTTCTTTGGGGATGTAGTGTATGGGATAGGGTTATCACAGTTTTAGATCATCTATATGGAGATGGTGATCAATGGTGGTTATTTATTCATGAAATTAAGAAGGAAGAAGAGATAGATATTAAGGAATAAAAGTATTTTAAATTGATATACAATATAAAATACCTTCCTCATGAGTAATGAGATAAAAAGGAAATAAAACAACTCAATTTAATACAAAAGGAGGTGGAATTTATATTTTATTATGAAGTTAACCGAAAACGGTTAATATGAAATTTTTAGAGATAATGTACATAGTCTGAAGAGAAATAGTTATCTAGTCACTAATGTGTTGAAGACTAACCTTTGAAGGGAATTATATTGTCAAATAAATTGTCTTCATATGAGATTTTAATAAGATCCATCAATACTGAGAAGTATTCCTCCAAAAGTTATAATTCCAATGGTAAAAATAGAATAAGATGTCATATAAATTCCATGATTAAAAATATCTGGAAAATGAGAAGAAAGGAGGAGAATGATTTTATAAATATAATAATTATTGAAGTAAATATGATTAGGATTTATTAAAGGGGTTTGGATTTTATTAAAAGTGTCTAGAGAAGGTCCATCAATTCCATTACTATAATATAAATAAAGACAAATAAAATATCCAATGAATAAATTGAAAGGAGATGTGAAACTATTAAAATAAATGCTCTGATAATTAAAGGATACCACCATAGAAGAGACCATGAGATAATGTTTTACCATATTATAACACAATAATATAATTCAATGTTTGGCATGTATCTTTAGTAGGTATATTTATCATATAATTGAATTTAACTAATACATTATTTCATGATGGCTATAGACACTCGTTTATATCTCACTATTTTTATAATAAAAATAAATAAACCCTCGAAGCACTAACTAATGAGTTTTCACTTAAAACTCTATATAGATATCCTATTTTAAAAAATTTATTTTTTTCTTATTCTATACAAAAGTAATAATGATTACTCAATTAAAAACATGGCTATAATAACTATGGTTTAATTTGATATAATATCTTGGATAGATTGGATCTTAATGTAAACTGTAATCATTTATTATAATGAGAGGGATATTACAATCTATGATTCTATAATAGAATCCAATTTATATGTGAGACACCTCATTTCTAGTGTCTTTTTCAGAACCACCTCAAGTGGCTTACAAAATGAATTTATTAGAGAGGATAAATTAACTAATTAAAAGAATATCCTTAGAATATTGGATGTATCTATTATGAGGGATTTTATTAAAGTATTCCTGATGTGATTATTTATATATCTATGTGATCCTGAAGTGGAATTATTTATTCTTATTATACATGATAAAAATCCACTATATTAATCCCTCTATTCAATTTATTTGTTGTAATTAGTGGAATTAAATAATAAATTATATGATTTCTGTTCTAAGTGATTCATAAGGCCTAGTTTTCACCATGGGATGAACATGTGTTGTTTCTTAAGGGGTTGGGTAGGTGTATGAGGTTATTCATTGAATATGGGAAAAGCAATACCATCAATATAAATAACTATTATCCTTTACCTCACATTTAAGATATGTTTGATCAAATTCAAGGGACTCAGTAATTCTCAATGATTGATATTCATTCTGATTATCATTAAATAAAATTAACTAAGGGTGATAAATAAATTACTATTTTCACACAAGGTATGAGAATTATCAATTCACAAAAATTCCATTTATGTTAAGAAATTCCCCATATATATTTCAGGATCTAATAAATAGAGGGTTCAAGTATTATCTTGGTATGTTTTTCGTTTTTATTTATGATACCAATATATCATAAAGGGTTCAGATTCACATGGTTAAAGGAATGTAAATATTGTTTTGATGAACTGATGAATAGATTGATCAATACACTATTATTGATATTAACATAGGTACATGTGGATTTTTTACATATAATTATCATTAATTAAATTGAAAGGGTTTGTCCTTCTGAAAAATGATAGTTTTTTATTATTCCTTAAAGTAGTTGATGACCAATGAACAAGAAAATCCAACTAGTGATCTTGAGTTAGAAATAGTAATCATTTGTTTGAAAATATAGAGGCATAATATCTATGGGAAAAAATTTGATATATATAACAATAAAATGACAATAAAGTATATATTAACTTATAAATATCCTTACACTAGACAAATGAGATAGCTGGAATTACACAAGAACTATGATTGCACAATACAATAACATCATGGAAAGGAAAAAAGGAGGTGGGTGAATTGTTTGTAATGGATTAGAAAGTTCTCTATATAATAATGATAGAAAAGGATCAAATATTCAAAAATTTATGGAAATTATTAATTTATGGGAAAATAATTCTCCTTATGTAATGCCTCAACAATATTATGGGAGACGATAAAGAAGACTCAAAAAGATGAAAATGTTTTACAAAATATGATTCAAGTAATGGAAGATGAGAGATTTAAAAACATCATTTATGGTGATTAAATGTTGATGTTTGGAAGGAGACTGTGTTTACCATAAATACATATCATGAAGAAAGAATTACATGATGAGTATCATAGCATGAATTTATCTATAATCCTTACCAACACCAATATGTATATAGATTTAAGGGAGATCTTCTAGTGTGAAAATATGAAGGGGAAATTATTAAATTTTTATTCAAGAAACTTGATATCCCAACAAGTAACAACTATGAGATAACACCATAAGGGTGTGATTCAACCTATCCCTGTACCAAAGTGGATTTTGGAAGATACTATAATATAAATTGTTGATATAATGGATAAAACATATAAAAATAATGATGTTATATGGGTTATTGTGATTTATGTTTCCAATTATTCATATTTTGAAGCAATAATGGTGGATATACCCCATGAACAACGTTCATGACTATATATCATTGATTTTCTTAGATTGAATAGCATACCTTTGAAAATTGTTTCTCATCATGATCCTTATTTCACATTAACTTTTTTGAGTATTCTATAAAAGTACTTAAAAAATTATATTCACATTACCACTTATTGATATCCTCAAATATATATAAAATATAAAACAACCATCTAAACCATAAAGGATGTATTGAGTTCAAACTTACTTGACTTCCATGGAACATGGGACAAATAATTACATATAGTGGACTTTTAATATATAAATAGTTTCCATTCAAAAATTAAAATGTCACTATATGAGACCCTGTATAAAAAAGATATATAACTCTATCCTATCGGGAATATGTTTGAAAATGTTTTTAGTTAGTATAGAACTAATTAAACAAGAAACTAAGATTGTGAGAGCTATCTCGAACCATATGAAGACATTTCACTATAGAAAAATAAGATATGATGATAGTAAAATAAAGGAGTTGAAATTAAAATTAATAGATCACTTATTCTCGACAATATAACCATGGAAGAGAGTTATAATGATTGGTTATAAAGGGAAGAAAATTCATTATTAGGTTGGACCATTTAAAAGATTGGATAGAATTGAGGTTATGGATTATCATTTAGATTTTCCACCCAACCACTCTATGTTTTGTAGAGTATTGCATGTGTTGATGTTAAAGAAGTTTATTCCATTCCCCAAACATTTAGTAACCACTACTGAAATGGAGATGGGGCCTAAAATTTCATATAATGAAGAGCTTGACCAAATTATTAACACTAGGTAGAAACTATTATAAAGTTTTAAAACCTGACTAGTGAATGTTATTTGGTTGAATAAAAAGTTACGGGAAAAAAGAAGGTTTCATGGGGGGAAAATAATGAATAATTAAGCTAGTTTATTTATTTTTTTAAGTATTCCACAAATTTTGATGATGAAGTTATTTAAGGCATGATAATATATGACTCAAGAATCAACTACGGTGATGTAACCACTATATATTCATATTTCTAATAAAACTATTTAAATATTGTTATAAAAATATATTTTTTAGTTCTTAAAATTTTAAATTAGTAAATTAATATTAATTACACACATATTTCATAAATATAAAACACACATTTACTAGAAGAATATTTTCCAAATTTTAAGATAGAAATGAAACATTTTAAAAAACCCAAGTGTGATTATTTAATACAAAAATATCCCATATATAGAGAAATCATTTCATTAATAAAGCAACTAGTTACTTTGGAATCAAATATATTGAAAAATAGTTTAGCTAAATAAGAAAATAATCAAAATTTTAACCAAAAATACCCCCGAATCAAGTATAAATAGCCACCTATTTTTCCATTACCTCTACTTTGGATCCATTAAGCTTGAAGTTTCCCTCATTTTCCGTATATAGTGTCATGAAAAGTATTTTATAATGTTTTATTGTAACACCCCGAGATTTTATGAAAAATATATTTTTTAGTTTCATTAATGTCTTGTGTTGTACGCTACACCAAAAGAATCTTGCAAAAATGCATCCTTAACTTGCCTTGCATTACACGCAATCATGACCATCCTCGATAGCGTGTGTAGTACGCAATACCGAGTTTCACTAAACAACGATATGCTATTAAAATATTTTTAAAACTAGCCATTATGAATAGTAATAACCACCTATTAAAATTTTAGAAACTTTTTCTCTCAAAATGGACTTCATTTTTGGATTCGGAGTATCGAATTTAGCCTATGGTGAAATTTTGTTACTTTTCGGATAACTTTCACATTCTGATGAATAGTGAAAATGAATAAAGTTTATTTAAAAACAACTTTTTTAATCGAAATAATTTATAGTGATAAATTATTAATTTGAGTGGTTTTAAAGTGTATTTAGAATATATTTTTAAAATTTAATACAATGTTGGTCATTGGATGTAATTCTACATTTAAACCAGACATAAACAAGTGTCAATCTTTTGATAGTTATTATCTCTTAAGAACACGCTATTTGTGTTGACGACGAGAATGAATTTATAAATTAATTAATGAAACATATATGTTTTGAATTTGGTAAAATAGACATCATTTTTTAGTTCATAATATAAAATATAGCTTAGGCCTAATTTTTGGTATTTTTCTGGAAACTTTCATTTTTTGATGAATACTGAAACCACTAAGTGGTAGTGAAGAAAAAGAATTTTTCATAAAACATAATTTTACCGCTTATATGAGTGGAATTTCAAAAATTTGAGAGACACGGTTGTTGTCAGTAAGTAAAATTTGGTTCAATGAGATTAAAATAATTTTTGGTGAATAGTAACTTTTTACTTTTTTTTTCCACGGTTAAAAGTAAATAGGGTAATTAAGGGTACAAATGATATTATTATAACCCTAACACATGTCCTAATTCTATTTGATAAGATTAATTCGACCAAAAACAACCTTTGTAATAAAATATGACCATTTAGGCCCACTTGTATTAGATTAGAACATTTATTATTATTTAATTCAAAGAAGAGTTAAAAGAGTTAAAATCAAAGTTTATTTACTAAAACATTTTTAATATAGGGTTATAAATAAGATAAATTAGATTTTAAATATTCATTAGAAAGATAAAAAGATTTCATACATAATGATATTTTATTTATAATTTTTATAAATTAAATAAATTAATTTATTTATGACACAATGATGAAGAAGTAATTACCATAATAGTGAAAATTTAGAATAATTGATATTATAAATACTCAAATAAATATAATTTCAGACTTTTTGTGAATTACACTAATTTTATAGGTTAATATGGAATGTTAGGATTGATTTAATGAACTTTGGTCGAAGTAATCATTCTGTTACGAGTTTCACGAAAATCAACTATTGAATAGTGTCAAAATTGACCTAAAACAATATTTAAAACAAATATTATATTATTGATTGTTATTTTATTTCTAAAAATCTATTGTTCGGCCAAGATACTTATATCAAGATAGGTGTATCATTAATGGACCACTTGGGGGTCTCTTGAATGTATATGGTAAGTTTATTAACTATATAATATAAAAATACAAAGTGTCATGGTAAATGTCAATCTAATTAACTAAGAGTTAAAACTAAAACATAAGGTTAGTATAATGACCTAAACTTGTCTAAATTCTATTGTATGAGAGGATTTCGCACCATACCCACCTTATCTTCGAAATAAATCAATTTTTATCTATTTAAAACCGAATTTGGCTTTATAATAAAATAATATTTTTTGTTATTCCAAAGGTGCCCCTCTCCTCCCTTATAAAAGGACACCTCCTCCCTCTCTTCCTCACACCACTTTGAGCCTTCAAGCTCGGCCAAACCCTACCAAATTTTCTTCTCCACTTACATAGAAACATCCTAGAGGTTCTGGTATTCTTCAAAGACCAATTTTAGTTCCCTAAGAGGAGGTCTCAAAGAGGCGTTTCAAATAAGAGGTAATGTCCGTTACCGATTCTTTTAACTTTATTTCGTCTTCCATTTATTCTTCTTTAGTTGTTTCTTTATGAAGTAATAACATCAGTATAACTCATATAATTATATGTTATTATAAGTATGAAACTACCCTATTTCACCATCTATCCATCCTATGGAAAACGAAATCACCATGCGTGCGTACATACGGAATACCGTCTCCACGCCGTGGTGAAATCTGTTTTTCCACCGACACCTTACATGGATTGGTATAATGGTGTAAAGAATAACTATATATGGTTATTATAACATCATACTGATTCTGATATATTATACCATCCACTCCAATTCTATTCAGCAATTATGGGAATGATATCATCGCTCTTGCGTACGTACGGACTACTGTCTCCACAACGCGATGAGATTCATTCCCCATGTTAACCATACATGAATAATCATAAAGAATATATAAAGAATAATAATGAAATATATTACATAATAATGATACTGGATTTATGTATATATATATTTATGTCATCTACTTAATTCCATTCAATTCTATAAAGAAACGAAAACAGCGTTCATGCGTACGTACGACCTACCGTCTCCATGAACGGTGTATTTCTTTCCATTTATCGATCCATTATATATATGTATATTCTGAATATATATTATATATAAATCATTTTTTACATTCTGGATTTAAGTAATCATGATCTATGTAATCATATGAATAATTACAAGTTAAAACACGAACGACAAATTAGACGATTTTACCCAAAACACTACTTTAACCTGAATTTACAAAAGAACGGGTAATATAAAGTCATAAGTGAACCATATATGATATAATAACAATAAATATAATTCTTTAATAAGTTAAGGAAATTATTTAAATCATTATACAGGAGTTTCGGACACTTACGAAGTGAATCCGACCTAAGGTAAGGGAAATATCACAATCTCATTTTTATCTGATATTGTTTATACTTTAGTATTTACTGGGGTGTATTTTATCATCCACATCCATGTTTCCTCAATATCTAATATTATTTCCATCCACATACAATTGTTTAAATCCAATTTTACCCTTCGGTGAGTTTTTAGTAAAGGATATGAAAGGAATCTTTTGTCGTTTTTCATACGAGGTACTTTTTGACTTTTCCGACAAAAGTATTAAGAATGTTTTTTTAATGTATATGGAATGAATGGATTTTTAAAACATTATTTAGAATAATCTTCCTTTACAAGTTGTCGAGTTTATTTTGAATAAACTTCTTTTAGTTTAAAATTGTATGACATGTTAAGAAAGGAAAATGTTTTTGAAGTAGAAAGGATATTTTCCTCAAGAATGGAGTTCAAGTGTTTTATCAAAATTATTTTCCATCTAAGATAATAAAGGGTTCTGTTTTTATCCCTATTATTACATTTATTTGATTATGTTGTGATGGAATTATTTTTATGAATTCCTTTATCTTATATGAATTGTTTTATGATGTCACGATGCTTAAGATTCCCATTTTTATTATATGGGTTATGCTATGATGTATGGTTTATGATTTTGTGGCACACATAAGAATGGTACAATTATGAGATGGGTGGGACCTATATCTCCCTGCAATGCATTGGGTAAAAATTTTATATCTCATGAGATAGACATGGCTGGAACGGCAGGTTAAACCGGTTCAGTAAAACAGGACTGAAACAAGGAGTGAACTCGGTTCAGAAATGGACTTTGTCCCCTAAGATAGTCTTGGAAATGAGTCTTGAATAATAATAAATGATTCTCTATGATTATGTGTGTATGCCACAATGTTTCATGTTTTATGTTATGATAATTGGGATTAAATTTCACTACCATGATTTATCCCATGTTATGAAATTATGATCTCTTTTGCAGAGTAAGATTTCATAATTGTTATGTTCTTATGAATATGATGTGATTGATATTTCTTTTATTTACCCTTACGGAGCATTTGAGCTCACCCTTTTGTGTTTTCTTTTCCCCATGATATAAATAAAGGTTTTAGGTAAGGAAACAAAAAGTGGAAGATCTTTATGGGAGATTTTGAAGATCTTTCACCATGATTAGAAGATTATGTTCCAAGTTTCCAAAGACACTAATCTATTACGGTTCTTGTGTATCTGTTTTTGTTATGTATTAAGTATTCCGCAAAAGTAATATAATTTCCATATACGTTAAGCTTCGTGCCTCTACAGTTGGTATCAGAGGAAAGGTTTAGTCAACCTTTGGAAACAAGGATGCGAAAACGTTTGTGAGATCCCTAGAGATATTTCTAAGGTACGTCTAGGGATGTTTCTAAGGATAAGTATACGTATAAGATATAGTCATAGAACTATGGTAACGGTCTTAGAATTTTACCTAAGATGTTAGATATTGAAGTTACTCCCCCTTTATTATGATTTTTGCCTCTAACACTGTTCTTTTTGGGTTTTAGAAAATGGCTGGAAACAAGATGATTCACGATAATGGTGGATATTATGGACAATGGAATGATATTCTTCATGAGAAACCAAATGAAATGGTATTTGGAAGTCCAAACATCATTATTATGCTGAATCAGAAATTTCATAATATGATCAATAAAGTAAAATTTGGTATGTTTCCTGACTCGGCTAATAAGAGAAATATGGAGTTTCATGGTGATCATAGATGAAAGAAAGTTCAATTTCCCCTATGTAAATCATGTGGGAAGAGGCATCGAGGGAAATGTTTCAAGGGAACTGGAAGATGCTTTGGGTGTGGAAAAGAAGGGCACGAAGCTAGTAAGTGCAAAGGAAAATGTTTAGTTAACAACATGGATGAGGATAATGGTATTGCTACGACATCAACAATGGTTAAATGTTTTAAATGTGGAATGTACGGGCATTATGCAAACCAATGCCCTAAGGGAAAGTCTCATGAAGATAATCAGTACGACCGTATGAGTAGTATTTATGTTGATGATGATAAAGAGACTACAAATGATATTTGAGTTGAAAGAATTGTTGAAGCTCGGTCAATGGTTTAAGAAGGTAGTGGAATGATTACATGTTTATCAAGTGTAATGTTCTATAAGTAATCTCATGGTACTATGGAATAAAGAGACATATAAGGATTGTTACACTGTTGTCTTTCTTGAGTTTTAAAAGTGTATATTAATGGTACCAGTATCCATTAAAGGATATTCAGATATTTTTGGAATATAGATGATATGCGCATAATGAAGGGATAAGGGGAAAATTAAATGTTTGATAGTATTCATGAGCTCATGACGGATATAAGGAGAAGGTTATGTAATGGATTGAGTATATAGAATTTTTGGATTTTGGTATGTGGAAAGAGTTAACTTTTGAAAGCATTCATGTTTTCACTAAGGTTTAATGGGTATTTATTTTTCAAGAGAATACATGATTAAGGTATTCACATGATTGGAATGTGACAAACAAGATATATGGGGTATAAATGATGGTATTCACATGCTTGGTTGATGACATTTCAAGTAATCATTTTCTTTATATTAGGAGCTTGGACCGAAGTATATTAGATAAGCCTAAAGATTGGAATGGATTATGTTGGACATAAGTTAATATTGTTTAAGGATAAAACTTTTGATGTTATATAGTTTACGAAAAAGGACAACCTGCAGGACGGGAGACAGCCCATCGCGTCGGACAAGGCTGTGGGAATCGAACCCACAACTGAAGTGCGACTGGCCTACAGAAATTCCCTGGTTAGTAGAAACTAGTTTTATTTTATTACGCGGTATGATATATGAAGTATAAGTTCATTTTTGGAATCGTATACAATTAACCTCACCATAGATGGACTTATGTATATTTGATAACTTTTTCTAACCTTTTGTTTGAAACAGATGGAATGACCCATCATTCTATCACATGATCTGTTAACACTTCACGAATAACAAATTCAACTTCATTTCTTTAAGATATGAAGTGTAAATTGTTCAAAGAATGAACAACAGTGAGATTGTACCAAAATAATGTAAGTATTTATTCTAATTCAAATTCTTCAACTTTAGGGAAATGATGTTGAAAACCAAAAATGTTGTCCTAGTGCTCTTATATCTGATTAATTAGATGGTACTTTAGATCGTCAAAAATTTATGGCTTTGTGATTTCTGGCCTTTCCATAGCCATGTTCTCTACCACTCTCCATCAGAACATGACTGTTAGATTTCTCTTCTATATCCATATTTTCACCTATGTTCTCCTATGTGGAAACCCAGTGATTAGTTTATTTGGGTAACCGTTACATTTCATACTTTAGTTTTTAAAGCCAAGTTTTGGTATTCCTTTTTACGTTGTGGGTTGCTATTAAAGAAAATTTCGAGTAGTAACCCATTTATAACCCCGACGAATTTCGAGGGCGAAATTCATTTTAAGGGGGGTAGAATGTAACACCCCGAGATTTTATGAAAAATATTCTTTTTAATTTCATTAATGTCTTGTGTTGTACGCTACACCAAAAGAAGCTTTCCCAACACGCATCCTTGACTTGCCTTGCATTACACGCAATCACGACCTTCCTCGATAGCGTGTGTAGTACGCAATACCGAGTTTCACTAAACAACGATATGCTTTTAAAATATTATTAAAACTAGACATTATGAATAGTAATAATGACCTTTTAAAATTTTACAAATTTTATCTCTCAAAATGGACTTCATTTTTGGATTCAGAGTATCGAATTTAGCCTAAGGTAAAATTTTGGTACTTTTCGGATAACTTTCATATTCTGATGAATAGTGAAAATTACTAAATTTTAATTAAAAACAACTTTTTTAACCGAAATAATTAATAGTGATGAATTATTAATTTGAGTGGTTTTAAAGTATATTTAGAATATATTTTTACAATTTAATACAATGTTGGTCATTGGATGCAATTCTACATTTAAACCAGACATAAACAAGTGTCAATTTTTTGATAGTTATTATCTCTTAAGAACACGCTATTTGTGTTGACGTCGGGAATTAATTTTTAAATTATTTAATGAAACATATAAGTTTTGAATTTGGTAAAATAGAAATCATTTTTGAGTTCATAATATCAAATATATCTTAGGCCTAATTTTTGGTATTTTTCTGGAAACTTTCATTTTTTGATGAATAGTGAAACCACTAAGTGGTAGTTAAAAAAATGAATTTTTCATAAAACATAATTTTACCACTTCTGTTAATGGAATTTCAAAAATCCGAGAGACACGGTTGATGTCAGTATGTAAAATGTGGTTCAATTAGATGAAAATAATTTTTGGTGAATAGTAACTTTTTACTTTTTTTTACCACGGTTAAAAGTAAATAGGGTAATTAAGGGTACAAATGATATTATTATTAACCTAAAACATGTCCCAATTATATTGGATAAGATTAATTCGACCAAAAACAACCTTAGGAATAAAATATGACCATTTAGGCCCACTTGGATTAGATTAAGACATTTATTATTATTTAATTCAAAGAAGAGTTAAAAGAGTTAAAATCAATGTTTATTTACTAAAACATTTTTAATATAGGTTTATATATAAGATAAATTAGATTGTAAATATTCATTAGAAAAATAATAATATTTCCTACATAATTATATTTTATTTATAATTTTTATACATTAAATAAATTTATTTATTTATGACACAATTATGATGCAGTAATTACCATAATAGTGAACAATTAGAATAATTGATATTATAAATACCCAAATAAATATAATTTCAGATTTTTTATGGATTAAACTAATTTTCTAGGTTAATATGGCATTTTAGGATTGATTTAATTAGCTTTGGTCGAAGTAATAATTCTGTTATGAGTTTCACAAAAATCAACTATTCAATAGTGTCAAAATTGACATAAAATAAGTTTTAAAACAAATATTATATTATTGGTTGTTATTTTTTTCCTAAAAATCTAAGGTTCGACCAAGATACTTATATCATGATAGGTGTATCATTAATCGACCACCTGGGGGTCGCTTGGATGTATATGGTATGTTTATTAACTATATAATATAAAAATAGAAAGTGTCATGGTAAATGTCAATCTAATTAACTAAGAGTTAAAACTAAAAGATAAGGTTAGTAAAATTCCCTAAACTTGTATAAATTCTATTGGATGAGAGGATTTCGACGCATCCCCACATTATCTTCGAAATAAATCAATTTGGATCTATTTAAAACCGAATTTGGCTTTATAATAAAATAATATTTTTAGTTATTCCAAAGGTGCCCCTCTCCTCCCTTATAAAAGGGCACCTCCTCCCTATATTCCTCACACCACTTCGAGCGTTCATGCTCGGCCAACCCCGGCCAAATTATCTTCTCCATTTACATAGAAACATCCTAGAGGTTCGGGGCTTTTTCAAAGACCAATTTTAGTTCCCTAAGAGGAGGTCTCAAATAGGCGTTTCAAAGAAGAGGTAATGTCCATTACCGATTCTTTTAACTTTATTTTTTCTTCCACTTCTTCTTCTTTAGTTTTTTCTTTATGAATTAATAACATCAGTATAACTCATATGATGATATGTTATTATAAGTATGAAACAACCCTATTTCACCATCTATCCATCCTACGGAAAGCGAAATCACCACGCGTGCGTATGTACGGAATACCGTCTCCACGCCGTGGTGAAATCTTTTTTTACACCAACACCATACATGGAAGTGTATAATGGTGTAACGAATAACTATATATGGTTATTATAACATCATACTGATTCTGATATATTATACAATCCACTCCAATTATATTCAATAATTATGGGAATGATATTATCGCTCGTGCGTACGTACGGACTACCGTCTCCATGACGCGATGAGATTCATTCTCCATGTTAACCATACATGAATGATCATAAAGAATATATAATGAATAATAATTAAATATATGACATAATAATGATACTGTATTTATGTATATATATATTTATGTCATATACATAATTCCATTAAATTCAATAAAGATACGAAAACAGCGTTCATGCGTACGTACGGCTTACCGTCTCCATTAACGGTGTATTTCATTCCATTTATCGATCCATTATATATATGTATATTATGAATGAATATTATATATAAATCATGTTTTACATTCTTTATTTAAGTAATCATGATCTATGTAATCATATGAATAATTATAGGTTAAAACACGAACGACAAATGAGACGATTTTACCCAAAACGCTACTTTAACATTAATTTACAAAAGAACGGGTAATATAAAGTCATAAGTGAACCATATATGATATAATAACAATGTATATGATTCTGTAATAAGTTAATTAAATTATTTAAATCATTATACAGGAGGTTCGGACACTTACTAAGTGAATTGGCCCTAAGGTAAGGGAAATATCACAATCTCATTTTATCCGAGATTGTTTATACTTTAGTTTTTACTGGGGTGTATTTTATCATCCAAATCCATGTTTCCTCAATATGAAATATTATTTCTATCCACATACAATTGTTTAAATCCAATTTTACCCTTCGGTGAGTTTTTAGTAAAGGATATGAAAGAATTATTTTGTCGTTTTTATTACGAGGTATTTTTTGACTTTTCTGACAAAAGTACGATGAATGATTTTGTTTAACTTATACGACATGAATTGATTTTTAAAACATTATTTCCAAGAATCTTCCTTTACAAGTTTTCATGTTTATTTTTAATCAAATTCTTTTAGTTTAAAATTGTATGACATGTTAAGAAAGGAAAATGTTTTTGAAGTAGAAATGATATTTTCCTCAAGAATGGAGTTCAAGTGTTTTATCAAAATTATTTTCCATCTAAGATAATAAAGGGTTCTGTTTTTATCCCTATTATTACATTTATTTGATTATGTTGTGATGGAATTATTTTTATGAATTCCTTTATCTAATATGAATTGTTTTATGATGTCACGATGATTAAGATTCCAATTTTTATTACATGGGTTATGCTATGATGTATGGTTTATGATTTTGTTGCACACATAAGAATGGTATCATTATTAGATGGGTGGGACCTATATCACCCTCCAATGCATTGGGTAAAGATTTTATATCTCATGAGATAGACATGGCTAGAACAGCAGGTTAAACCGGTTCAGTAAAACAGGACTATAACGAGGAGTGAACTCAGTTCAGAAATGGACTTTGTTCACTAAGATAGTATTGGCAATGAGTCTTGACTAATAAGAAATGATTCTCTATTATTATGTGTGTATGCCACAATGTTTCATGTTTTATGTTATTATTATTGGGATTACATTTCACTACCATGATGTATCCCATGTTATAAAATTATGATCTCTTTTGTAGGGTAAGATTTCCAAATTGTTATGTTCTTATGAATATGATGTGATTGATATTTCTTTTGTTTACCCTTACTAAGCATTTGAGCTCACCCTTTATGTTTTCTTTTCCCCAGGATATAAATAAAGGTTTTAGGTAAGGAAACAAAAAGTGGAAGATCTTTATGGGATATTTTGAAGATCTTTCACCACAATTAAGAGATTACGTTCCATGTTTCCAAAGACACTAAACTATTAACGTCCTTGTGTGTCTGTTTTTGTTATGTATTAAGTATTCCACAAAAGTAATGTAATGTCCATGTACGTTAACCTTCGGGCCTCTACATTTATGGTTTTCTACTCAACATTTATGTAGCTACATTTCAAGGTAAGGGTTTGTACCCTCTTCTCAACTATTATTTTTTCAATCCATCTAGTTACATTTATTTTTCAATGTGAAATGTTACTATTCTTCATTTTTATATGTTTAATACTATATTAAAAGAATTTTTGGGAATTAAATCAATATTTCCTTGGTGCACAATTAATGGTTATAAATGTACACCTGGTTTGACAGTCTTGAGGTATATTCTTTTATTCACGATATCTTTATGAACCATGATAAATTATTATTTCCAATTGTAATCCGCAAAACATGAAACTAAAATTCCCAATTTTTGAATCAGGTTATACCAAATATGCACAAGAAGGTGGTGAATTGTATTTTTTGACAAATTCATCATGATTTGAGATGATGAAAAAATCTATCTTTTTAGATTTATCAGATTATTTATGTAGAGGAAAATAAGTAGTTAATGAACTCAAGAACATATAGTGGTTCAGGGAACAGAAGGCACCTAGTCTACTCCACAAATGTATTACTCCATGAGCTTTGTGATTATCACTATCTGTCCCTCTTATCAATAGACCGTCTACAATTGAGGGCATGCAGTTGACACATTTACAAGTTAAGGCCAAAAACATAGCCTTCTAGTTCATACATAGAACCGAATATACAGCATAGTATGAGAAGATGATTACTCAAAATAAAAAGAGTATTTTTCTGAAAATACATCCCAATTGATCTTCACAATTTCAACAGCACACACCTGATAGTCAACATATCATCTTCATTAGAAAGCATGATCTTCAGGTAGAGGTAGATCGGAGCTGATCCTGTTGCAGTAGATATAGAAAAAAATTTAAAAACTCAAACAACAATGGATTCCTAGTATATCTTCTATGTAGAAATGGTGAATCTTCAATGTGTTTCTTCTTCTTTAGAAAATAGAGTTTGATAGATCGTGGTAGTAGAAGATTTGTGTGACTTGTATATCTCTGTAAAACTATAGTGAAAAACACAAGGAATTGTTATTAAAATATTTTCACAATAATCCATCATGTACACTGTAATTAAAAAATAACATAGATATATATAATAAAGACAATCATTTTCCTTTCAAATTTAGATCCACAAAAGTCACCTTTAGAATCACGATATTCAAAATTTTAAATAACAAAGAATTCGTAACTCCCAATAATATTCAACATAAAAAGCTCATTATAAATTGATCCTTTGAAACACAAATAAAAGGCCTCAAATCAGTCAAAGAAACAATTTAAAATTGGTCTTTTAATCTGGCTTGAAATCAGCTTAATAATTTTTTTAATGACTGTTGCACAATAAAGTCATATTTTAAATCTCTGACGCCAAACCTAGGATTGAACTACGTAGCAGAAAATCTCTAAATGCAAGGTTCACAATGTAATTTTTATTAGGAATGTAATATTTTATCATCCATTCATCAAACGTAAGGCTTATCTCAAACACAACATTGATCATCCATACTTTTCACTTAAATTTTAAAATGTACGATACATGATCCAACGTATGGTTTCTTATAAAAGTATGGTTGGTGAACTATAATTTTGCGAAACAAACATGATATTCCATACTAACGTAGGGTTCTTCGTCCATACATTTCCAAATGTAAGGTTCCTCCAAAACATTTCTGTTAAGATAAGTTTTTTTCCAAACATTTCTGAACGTAAGGTTCCAACCCAAATTTTCTGATAATGTAAGGGTCCTTAACCATACTTTTGTGATAACCCGTAAGCGACAGATTCCATCCTTATGCTACGATCTTCAACGTAGTGTATGAACAGTGTTTCCAGAAAATGATAAAGTGATTTCTGAATACGTAGAGCATGAGCATGGTTTCCAGATCACACTAATGCGCTAAAATGATTTCCGAATACTTTATCAAATATTCCACATAGACTAAATGCTTAAATATTTTTCCAAAATAGTGAAAACAATAATATTAATTTCCTGAAACATTCTCAAATTAAAATCATTAGAATAACAAATAAGGTTATTTGTGGACATAAAAATCATCACAAAGAGATAGAGTATTGTTCTAAATGATCTCCCCTTTATTAGAGAGAGTATTTTTGAAAACAACACTTTCTCAACAATGTCCTCCTTTTTGATGATCACAAAACCCATGAAATAACCAATGAAATTATCTTACAAAATCAATTACATATCATTTTGAATTTTGATAAGATAAAAAAATATTTTATTTTAAAAAAAAATTCTTATGTTTTAAATTTTTTTTTCATTTATAAAGTAAAATAATATTTCCCCCTTCGTAAATAAAGAATTTGGTGTTTATCCAAAAATTTCTCTTAAAAAAACTTCTAGAAATTTCTTCCCAAAAATGAAAAACCTTATTTTCAGTTACACTGTAATTAAAATATTTTTGTGTTTATACATATTTCTCTAAAAAAATATGTTTTATTTATCCATATTTCTCCCCCTTTTGTGATTTAAAAAAGAATGATAAAATGAGGAATAGAACTCATTTTCATGTAGCACTGAACTTCTGTAAATGCTATGATAAACTATTTATCAATATCTGAGTCTAGATTACTCGCATTCTAACATATAAATTTCAATTAGACATAAATAATTAACACATAAACATTGGATGCAAATATATTTTGTTGAAAATATAATTACATGTTCAGTAAGAACAATGAGAATCAAGGTTAGGGTAAAAGGTTTGAGAAGCGGGGTTTCAATGCCTCTTAATGACATCCTTGTGCTCTGGCATCATTAGTCTCAACCTTTTCATCAGTCTATTGCCTATCTAGACAATGAGATGCCTTTTTTCATGATTCAGATGGATGTATTAAATCACATTGACTCTGAAAAACTCATGTAACCTCTCTTCCTTATCTATAAACTGATAGACTTTATCGGTGAATTTGTTCAACAAAACACAAATCCATGGTTCTTCAGAGGTATGTTGGTCAAAAATATTCTTTTCATTATCTTGGAGAATAGATAATGAAGCATTATTACACTATATGTCTTGCAATATGTCATTCTTATTGCTCATTGCTGCTGTAATGGCCTGGAATCTTCTTATCAGATCAACCGAAGTACCTGAGGTACTTTCATGACTATCCCTGATAGTTGCAAACTGTTTCTCTATGAAAATCATAAAATCCTCCAAATATGAAATCATTTCAATTTCAGATTTTATTTTTCCCACTTCAGCTAACATTTAATTCTTAAAAACGTCCACTTACATTTTGGAAAACGAACTATCTTTCTAGTTCTTAAACTTCAGCCTCTCCTTTTCTAATTCTCTTCTCAAAGATTCAATATCAGCTTGAACTTTATTATATTTTCGAATTAACACATCCACATGATCATTATCAGAATCAAGGGAACCATGTGATAGATTCTCAGTCTGAGATTCAACTTGATTTATTTGAACTAGAGGTAGGGATTCAACATCTAATATCTCTTCATTGTTACTCTGTAATAGCTTCTATACTGATTTTTCCTTCGAGTCCTTTCCTGTCTCATCCATAGAAAAAAACCAACAAGAATTTTAGTTTGAATTTAAAATTTTTTTCTTCCGGATTAATATTCATAGGTTCATGCTCATCCTAAGCTTCTACTTCATTGATTTCTTCCAAGATAGGTTCCTCTACTATATGTTCCTCTTGAGATTATTCCTCTCAAACAATTTCAGTAGGTTGTATCATTTTAGATCTAGCCACTTCAACTTCTCCAGGATTTTTAATAGTTGGATTAGAAAAAAATTCTACTAGAGGAGTCACCTCAATCTGAGAAACTGTTGGTTGTGCAATTTCATGTACTGTATATTCTCTAATAAATTTGTATCTTAGAATAGGTTCAGTTGCTCCATCATTTTCTTGAACTGGTTCCTCACCATCTTGAGCCACTCTATGTCTTCTCTTTTGAAGTCCTTCTTGACTTTCCTCATTATCATATGTATCAACTACATCATATATAAGTCTTCTTGAGGTTCAAATTACTATAGATTCTACCATGCCTTTCTTAGATTTTTCTGGTTTCTCCCCCTGAGCCAATTCCTAATATTCTTCAGCTTCAACATGCATAAGATTACTTTTCATAGTACTCTAGAATAATCCAATATTCCTTAGAGTTACATCATTTAAAATTTTGTTGTGATGTAATATAACTCTGGCATATATTAATCTCACCATATCATACTTAAATAGTAATTTTTAAATGAACCTTCCATAGGGATATAAGTTCATTTTAGGTACTGGATAACAACATTAGTTGAGATATCTGACTATATAAATCAGAATAATTCAACTTGATTTCATTTATTATTAAAGAAATTAAATTCATATCAGGAAACAAAATATTCTCCATCTATGACATCCTAGGTGCCCTCCCTGTTTGCATAAAATTATCAATAATCTTCTGATCATGTTCTAGATCCTTGAAAAAAAATTCTTATACTTGTAGAACCAAATAAAAATGAAATAATTTCCTCTGACTTATGTTTATTGTATTCAATATTCTTTAAATCAAAATGATAAAGTCCTTCATGAAGGCTAATTTGGTTTCTAGCTATTTCCACATATGAAATTGAAAAATACTGATCATCCATTATCAGAAATATGGTTTCCTTGGTATCTCTAAGAGTAAAATGAAGTGTTTTGAAAAATTGATGAAGGTATACCTCATATAGAAACTCTATATTTTATCCACTGAATGTTTTATAGAGATTTTGAAATGTGAGGGATTTTTGTAGCATGAAATCCATTTGATACAGCCATTCCAGGTCAATAAAATATCCATGTGGAATCTTTCTTCCTGCAGTGTGCCGACACTTGGCATTCCTAGCTTCTCCTTCTTCAATTCAATTTTTCTTGGCCATTTCTATTTCAATGTTTTGAAGGTTTGAAGGAATAGGGTTTCTAAGGTTTAGTCAAAAGTTGATAAATGTGTTAAGGGTTATATGGTGATTCAAAAGGTTTAGAGAATATGAACGGGTTTGGAATTGGAAACGGATTCTGACATTCTTGATTCCCATGTCATTACGGACATAGTAATTATTAAATTATTTAAAAGAAAAATTTATGTGGAAAATGATTAAAGCAGAACTGGAAATGTTTTTAAATTATTCTAAAAACAAGTAATAATAGAAAAAAATAAAATAAGAATTAGATTATTTATTTTAAAATTAATATTTCATTTAAAAATAAATAAGCCTATCTCCCCCTTAATAAAATAAAACCATACAGTGGGAAGTAGTTTAGTAAAAATATCAACTAATTGAATTTCAGTACATACAAATTCTAAGAATATATCCTTTTTAAGAACATGATCTCTTAGAAAATGATGTTTGATATCAATATCCTTAGTCCGAGAATATTTAATAGGGTTTTTAAAAATATTTATAGCACTATTATTATCACATAAAATAGGCGTGTTATTAAAATTTAGTACAATGTCCATAAGAGTTTTTTTCAACCACAAAACATGTACCCATAAACTTCCTACAGATACATATTTTGCTTGAGCTGATGATAGGGAAACTGAGTGTTGTTTCTTACTAAACCATGACACTAATGATTTTTTAAAAAAGTGACAAGTCCCTGAGGTGTTTTTTCTATATAATCTACAAATTATTGAGTCTGAATCTGAATATGATATTAAATTAAAATTAGATGCTTTTGGATAGAGAAATGATTAAAAAATAGTTCTTTTTAAGTATCTAAATATTCATTTAACAGCACTTAAGTGAGATTCCTTAAGATCATATTGAAACATAGCACAAAGACATACTGAATATATTATATCTGTCCTGCTAGTAGTAAGATATAATAAACTACCAACCATACCTCTATATAACTTGTTGTCAACTGATTATCCAGTTTTATCCAAATCATGTTTTTTATTATTACACATAGGAGTTTTATATGTCTTGTTATTTTCAAGTACAAATTTTTTTAGTAAATCAATAATGAATTTTAATTGATTTAAAACATTTCTAAAATATTTTTGATAAATTTAACGTCCTAAAAAGAAATTTAATTCTCCCATCATACTCATATCAAATTAGTTTTTCATTAAATTTAAAAACTCATGAAAATTCTTGTTGTTTGTTGAACTAAAAATTACATCATCAACATAAATTAGAACCAATAAATTATTAAACATGGAAGTTTTCTTAAAAATGTTGGATCTTCCATCGTAATAGTAAAATTAATTTTTAAAAGAAAATAACCTAATATTTCATACCAAGCTTTTGGTGATTGTTTTAGGCCATAAAAAGAATTATTATGTTTAAAAACAGAATCAAGTTTTTGTGAATTTTTAAAACATGGAGGTTGCCCAACATAAACTTCCTCTTATAAATAACCTTTTAAAAATGAAGACCTAACATCCATATGAATTAATTTAATGTTTATGTGACATGCATATGCTAAAAAATTCATAATATCTTCTAATCTGGCTACGGGGGAAAAGGTCTCATCATTATCTATACATTTTTCATAATTATATATTTTATCAAACAGTCTTTCATTATTTCTAGTTATGGTTCCTTGACAGTATTTTTTATTTCTAAATACCCCTTTAGTTCCTATAGTAGGATATTTCTAAGGACTTTCAACTAAATTAGAAACTTCATTTCTCTTGAACTGGTTTAGTTTTTCTTACATATCTATCATCCAACTTTCAACAGATAAGGATTATTTTAAGGTCATTGGTTCTATTTGGGATAGGAAGGAAAACAATTCAACATAATTTCATAAATTTCTTCTAGTTTTCATTATAGTGTCTAGGTCTCATATAATAGATTCTAATGTGTGATTATTTAAGGTTCTAGACTGTCTAGGCAGTACACTGTTAGGTTTTTCAATGTCATGTCCTTCTAAACTAGACTGAATTTCATATAAATCTTTCTCAAAGTCATATTTTATGTTCTCAAGCCTCATGTTATCATTTGAGTCAGATTCATAAGATTGGTCCTTCCTTTTTTCAAAGTGATCAGATTCATCAAATTTCACAAAAATAGATTCTTCTACAATCCTTTAATTTTTATTAAAAACTCTATAATCTTTAGAAGTAGCATAATATCCTATGAAAATTCCCTCATTAGATTTGGGATCAAACATACCATGATTTTCCTTGGTTTTTTAGATGTAAACCTTGCATACAAAAACTATAAAGTAATTTATTTTAGGTTTTTTGTTATTCTAGAGTTTATTGGGTGTCTTTTAAAAAAAAATTGATTAAAAAACTATTCATTATATAACAGGCTATGCTTATAACTTCTTCCTAGAAATAAATACGAATACTGTATTTATTTAGCATAGTCCTCACCATTTCATGAATAGTTATATTTCTTCATTCAACAATTCCATTTTGTTGAGGTGATCTTTGTGCAGAGAAGGTGTGTTTAATACCCATATTTGAGGAAGAGGAATTAAATTCCAGATTCTCAAATTATCCCTCATTTTCATATCTAATTAAAATTATTTTAAATTATTTTTCATTTTGAACTGCATTTCAAAAACTTTCAAATATATTAAAAGCTTAATTTTTATATATTAGAAAATAAATCCAAGTAAATCTAGAAAACACAACATATAAAACATATACATAAAATTTACCAACTAGGTTTTCTATTCTTGGTGGTCTAAAAAATCCATATGGATAAGTTATAAAGGTTTAGATATAGAAAAATTGTTGAATGAATTGAAGGATGATTTGTGCTACTTGCCAAGTTGACATGCATAACAGAATTTATCACTTTCAAATTTGAAACTAGGAAAATCAAAAACTAATTGTTTCTTAGATAACTTATGTAAAGAAGATATAGTTCAATGTCCGAGGCTTCTATTCCAGATACATGATTAATTTAGCTGAGTAGTTAGGCATTTTACTGTTTGTTTTCATAAGGAATTTAAGTCCAGGTAGTAAACATTATCAGTTCCAGGTGCTCTAAATTTAAATAGTTTATCTTTAAAAACATAACAATAGTTGTTAAAAAATCAACAAAATAACCATCATCACATAGTTGTGAGATACTTATCAGGTTGTGTTTCAATCCTTGTACATAGAGTACATTATTAATTTAGACAACTTCTGGATCTTCAATAGTCCCAATGACAATAATTTTACATTTGTTATTGTCACCAAATGTTACTAGACCACCATCCTTTTGAGTTAATGTTTGATGAATTTATACTCATATACTTGGAGAAACAACTATCCATATACCATATTTCTTTTTGGATTCTGTGACATGCTTCCTACGAAGGCATTTACCTAAAGGTTTTTTTGGTACCCAAATTTTGTTGGGTCCAATAGTGTTACTCAGCAAAGACCTATGAATCAAGACATTCTTTCTTTTTCTATAATAAATAGAATCTAATAAACTAATTGCAACAAAGGATTTCTTAATTCCACTTATTTTCAGTTGCCTCAAATAATAGTTTTTAGATATGTGACCTTTTGTTCCATAAAAGTTGGAAAATTTACCTTTATACTTGGACAAAATAGTTCTTATACAGTTTAGGTTTCTCACCTTTACTGCTGATTCCATTAATTTTTTTAATCCCATTATTTCCAAGTATTTAATTTAGTGTATTTTCCCTTTTTATAAAAATAAGAGCTATACTTTTGTATGTTTCTACTTCTGTTTACTTTGTTTTTATTTTAGTTTCATTATTCGTATAGTTTGTGTTTAATGAGTTTTATTTTTCATTTAACTCTTGATGTTGTTTTAAAAAAGTGTCTCTTTATCCTAAAATATTAGTGTGAATGTTTCTCAGTGATTTATGTATCTTAAATATTGAATAATATTTCTATTCTACAATATTGCAGTAGGATACATGTTTATCATTTGAATAGATAGAACTAAAATCTAAATCAGATGATAATAGATTGGCACTTCATTAGCTTCTTCCATAAAGAACATATTTTCTTTTAGATTTTAATCATAATTTTCTAAGTTAGACATTGATGAGCTGTTGGAGTCTTCAGAAACACTCCAAGTCACTTTCATTGCTCTTTTATATTTATGCTCATAATAATTGTTTTTGAAAAAAATAACTTCTTTTTTTCTTTTAATTGAGGGAAGTCAGATCTAATGTGACCCAAATTTTTCCATTCAGACCATATGACTTCCATGGTTCTTTTTCTTTCTTTTTAGAGGATATTTGGAATCCATTTTTATTTCTGTAAAATTTATTGAAACTCCTGGATAGCTGACCCAATTCTACATCTGAATTAGAGGAATCAGATTTCTCAGATTTCCCTTTGATTTCATTATTCATTTTTCTGTTTTTCTTTTCAGATGTTACCTTCAATGAAGTATTTAAATTTTTGATTAAAACATTATACTCATTTTCTTTGTCTTCCATCTCATCTTCATACATCATAATAGTTACAATTAACTCTCTCATTGTAATATCTTTGATGGGTGAGGATTGCCTAATAGCAGCTGAAATTCCATTCCACTTAGGTGGTAGTACTCTTAGAACTTTCAGGGCCTGATCTTCTTGTTTGATAAAATCTCCCAAGGCTGTTATGTTATTAAAAATTTCTGTAATCCATCCATTCATCTAGGTGACCCTTTCTCCTTCATAAATTCTTAATGTGTCGAATTTAAATTTAGATTTGGTGTACCTCATCCGTCTGACATTATAAGTTCCTTCATAAGAAACTGCAATCTTCTACCACATTTCAGAAGTCATCGGGCACTAAGATACTCTACTAAATTCATCTGGTCCAAGAACATAGATGATGGAATTCACAGTATTCAAGTTTAGTTCATACTCTACTTATGTATTAGTACTCCATGTTTCGTGTTTCTCTAGAATCACTTAGGGAGAAAGAATTTTCAAGTATACTATGTATCCCAGGTTCTTTAAATATATGACCATCCTTGAATTGTGTCTTTTACAAATTTTTCACAAATAGAGTTGATGAACAAATATTTCTTTTTATATTTAACATAATATTTATGCAGCGAAAAATAAAAAGTTAAATAACTCTAGGATGTAAAGTGGTTCGGGGAACAGAAGGCCCCTAGTCTACTCCACCAACGCTCTACTCCACGATCTTTGTGATTTTCACTATCTGGCCCTCTTATCAATAGACTTTCCACAACTGAGTTTAGGTAGTTGAAACCTTTACAAGTTAAGGCTTAAAACATACCCTTCTAGTACATACATAGAACCGATTATACAACTTATTAAGAGAAGCCGAATACTCAAAATAAAAAATGAATTTGTCTGAAAATACATTACAATTGTTCTTCACAGTTGCATCAACACACAACTGACAGTCAATAGACCGTCATCTTCAAAAAGAATTGTCTTCAATTAGAAGTAGTTCAGATCTAATCTGTTTGAAATTGATATAGTAATAAATTCAGAAACTCTAAAAACAATGGATTCATAGTATATCTTTGATGTAGAAATGATGAATCTTCAAATTGTTTCTTCTTCTTTAGAAAACAGAGTTCGGTAGATCATAGTAGCGAAAGATCTGTGTGACTCGTATATCTCTATAAAACATCAGTGAAAAACTCAAGGAATTATTCTTCTAATCTTTTCACAATTATTCATCATCCACACTATAATTGAAAATATCACAAGTATATATAGTAAATACAATCATTTTTCATTCAAATTTAGATCCACAAAAGTCACTTTTAGAATCACGATATTCAAATGTTTGAATAACAGAGCAGTAGTAACTTCCCAAAATATTCAGCATAAATAGATCCTCTTAAGTCAATCCTTTCAATCACAAATAAACGAACTTGAATCAGCTAAATACACATTTTAAAATCGGGCTTTTAATCTGTCTTGAAATCAGCCAAATAATCTGCATAAAGACCATTGCTCAATAAAGTCATATTTTAAATCTCCAACACCAAACGTAGGGTTGAACTACATAGTATACTATCTCTTAATGGAAGGTTCACAACCTAAGGTTGATCGGGAAAGTAATATTTGATGATATATTCTTCAAATTTATGGTTGATCCTAAAATTAAAGTTGATCATCCATACTTTTCTCTTCAACATTCAAACATATGGTACATGATCCAATGTAAGGTTGTATACAAAAGTATGTTTGGTGAACCATATGTTAGAGAAACAAATATGACATATTATACTAACATAGGGTTCTTCTTCAATACTTTTCCATATGTAAGGTTCCTTCCAAACTTTTCTGATAACATAAGGTTCCTTCCAAACTTTTCTGAATGTAATGTTCCTTCTGAAATTTTCTAATAATGTAAGGTTCCTTAACCATACTTTTCTGATAACCCGTAAGCAAAAGATTCCATCCTTATTCTATTCTCCTCAATGTAGGGTATGAACAGTGTTTCCAAAACATAGTAAAGTGATTTCCAAACACATAGAGCATGAACAGTGCTTCCAGAACACGCTAATGCACTAAAACGATTTCCGAATACTTTATGAAATATTCCACACAGATTAAACACTTAAATATTAGTCTGAAATATAGGGAATAAATAATATTAGTGTTCTAAAATATAATCAAAATAAAATCATTAGAATAACAAATAAGGGTATTTGTGAACACCAAAATCATCACAAAGAGATAGAGTATTTTTCTCAACGATCTTCCCTTTACAAAATAGAGTGTTGTTGAAAAAAACACTTTCTCAACAAATATGACCTTATTATTGTTGGAACCACATTGTATATAAGGTTTTATTTTTTTTCAATAATTGTCAATGAAGATAAAAATGAATGAGAATAAGAAGTACTCCAATGATGTGGAAGAATGATAATTTAGACGATTTTTGTACTGATCATAAGTTCAAAGAACATGTGTCAATGGTGATACATTGTTTACAACAATGAAGAATGTGAGGTGTAATCCATCTAGGGATGATTAATGAAGAATTTATTTTTGATGAAGACCATGCAATTACTCCTGATTTCACGAGAACCATGAAAGAGACTTCTTGAAAAATTAAATCATATGGTTTGCATGAAGTTGATCATGACGGTTGATGAAGAAGACAATGTGCAAATGAGTGGAATTCTAATATGGCCTTGAAGGGATTAGAATTCTGAGATAGCCATGCACATCACATTGTCATAGATGATGATGATGCCAAATATATTCCTTCAAAGAATAAATATCAAAATAGTGGAGTTTGTGATAAAAGCAAAAGAGTTGCTGAAGGATTCAAATCACTGAGAAGAAGTTTTTTTGAGGTGATTGTTATTATTGACAAAGAAAACAAACGACATACAAATTTGTTGAAAAAAGAGATTCCATGGTGGCATGTCGACTTCAAGGACTATAGATATTGATCCATGTTTTATTCAAGGAACATCGACAAAGGAATGGATGATCTGGAGGCGGACCAAAAGAGAAGATACAAGTGGACTTGCGCGTCGTGAAAGAAATTGCGCACTGGTACCTAGAAGGATTCGGACTTGTGCGACTATTGTTTTCCAAGAACAGAACATCAAAATTTGGCTAAGGAATGATGGTCACGCAAGTATTGTTTGGGTCGTGCAAGAGAGTTGCGCGATAGAGGTTACGAGAGATGAGACTTGCGCGCCAATGAGGGACTTGCGCGCCTCCGCGCAGGGGGTTCAGTTTGCCTATAAATATAGGTCGACCCCTCCTAATTTCATACGGAGTTAAAGACTTAGAGATTTTTCGAGATCTCGTCGCGCAAGAGATTGAGCCGCGCTAGTGGTAGTTGGGTTGCGCAAGTAGAAGTTGTGTGCCGATTGTTGGTTGCGCGCCCAAGGCAGTTTGGGAGAAAAAGGAAGCGGGATGCACAAGTTTGTTGTTGGGGAAGGAAGCATCACGCAGGTGATTTGGTGTCACTTGCGCTCCATTTTAGACTTGCACGCTGAGGACTTGTGCGCCGTATTGATGCTTGCACGCCGGGCTTGAAAAGGAGAGTCATATATTGTTGAAACACGCCCATCTTTCTGGAGCTTCACGAGAGCTGAATGATTGCCTGATACTTTCGGTGAAATGTGAGATTAAAGAGGAAATCTAAATGATAAATGCATAATCTCATGCATTAATGGAGAACTGATTCTGACAAACGCTGAGTAAGATGACCTTCATTTATTAAGCAATCAAATCAGTGGTTGTTATTCAGGAAAACGACGACAAGAGGATTTAGTGCATTATGTTATTGCACTAAAGTATAAGGTTGAATACAAAGGAGCATCAACTAAGGACTCTGATGCAAGCAAGGTCTCATGCTGAATAGGAGACAAAGACTTCAATGCAAATCTATTTAAGATACCTTCATGTCTATAAACTGAGTGGGACTTCACCAACGGCAGTGAGCCAGGGGGAGTCAATGGGAGTGACCTGAGGGACACAGTGAGCAATCCCTAAAATTCTGTAAAGGCAGTGAGCCTGGGACAGAGTGACTGTACCCGAACATTTGTAATCTACAGCTAGTGAAGCATAGTGGATTTTGGTACGACCGAAAACCTGTCGGCGTATTCTCCTTAGATGCAGCCCTTAGTGGTGAAACAAGTAAAAATTGTTGTGTTATCTCTTTGCATGTGAAAGTTTCATTACTGATCATATCCTTCATACATGTTTAAGTAGTTCCTACCAACAAGGGAACAAGATACACTACATTAAGAAGAAAAATTTTCCACCCTAATTCACCCCCCCTCTCAGGGTGTCTCGGTGTCCTACAATTATCATTCCATTGATAAGATTAATTTCCATTATATTATGAATTTTCTATAATTTCTATTTTGATTGTGGGATATTCAACTATACATCTATATTGTTCCATAGTAATGGGAAATATTGATATTATTCTTATCCATTATTCATATATGGAAAAATATTGATAACTAATCCATGATTATATATGAGGTTCTTTATGGACTATTATAATATGTTTTTTGATATGTTCTTATTATATGATAGTTTCATTGGAGTTATATGAAAAATATTGGGAGACAAAATCATATAACCCCTAATTTTAATTGTAGGTCTCATGTGACAAAATAGTTGGGTATTTGGTAAAATAATTACCCATTTATATGTGATGTCTTAGAATTAGGCCTTATTGGTGTGTTTTTATGTCTAATTTTATGAATTACATTACAATGAGATCAGTTTTTAATTAATGCATTTATTTACTATTTTATAATCCATGGATATATTTTTCTCATATATCTATTTAGTAGGGAATTCATTTATCACCAATTTATGTTTGATTCCATGATTTTTATGATATAGTCAACTTTATGTTACTCCTTAGTAATCATATGTTCTCACCCCTTTATAGTTTTTTCCTCCCCCCTGAATTCAAGAGGATTACAACATGTTCTCAATGGATTTTGAAAGATAAATAACAAAGCGTTATTTTTTTCATATGATGTATCATTAGATTTCAATTTAATATAATTTTCATTTATTTATTCACTTTATTGAGTTTAATAAACTATTGGATCTTATGATCAACATATTTTTTACTATTGTAATAAAATAAATACTTTCTCTAAGTTACTCAATTCAGGGTTTTAGAAAAAGGAACAAATCATCTATATTTAAGGTAACCCTAATCCATGAAGGAAATCATGATCCATCTAAATATAAAAACACTGCTAAAAAACTATAGGCTTAACAACCCTAAGTATAGTGACCCAGAACCAATGGTAATTTTACTATATATGTTGGAAATCAATATATCATAATAAACTAGATCCAATTATTTTGTAATATCATGATACTATATATATATATATAATAATATTACATTACGTGGGAAACATAAACTTGAAAATATTAAAACAATAAAATAATATTATTTTACCATTATCATCCTCCAGTCACAACCATTAACCATCATGGTTCCCTTGAAAAATAGAAAATAATATAATGAGGGGATCATATATACTCAGCAGCGTTTACCATAAAATGAATGAGATCATGAAATAACCCTGAAATATATAATAAATTGAAGAAAAAAAATAAATTTATTCAACATTAAATGATAACATATTAATAATACATTTATGGTGATTAGGTTTAGAGTATTATATCATGATCACGATAGTAGAAGAAACACACAATGTTTTCCCAATTTATCACAATGATTCAATATTCATTATTAAGAACATTTAGTATTAAAAAAATTACATTAACCAAAGTGTAATGAACCCAACCATAGTAGTATGATTCTATTGTCTACATTTCTACATTGGAATTATATACATGTGATTTCATCCTGATGGAAAAAATAGTTTAATTATCTTGGTAAACTAGGTATTGTCTTTACTCTTGTATTATATTTTAAAACACAAATTACAACATAGTGTTTTTCAATAATAACATTATTACCTAGAGAATATACTTGCATATAAATCAAAGTAAACTTCATATATTCTTAAGAAAAGATACAAATAATGGGGATTTAATATGCTCAATAAGAGTTACATAAAATAGAATATATCATGAGTAAAAAAAGAATAATCAATATGGAATAGTAAAATTTTCAAGGTAAATAACTGAAAACACAATCAATTTAATAAATCAGTTAACTATCAGGATAATTTAAGGAAAATATCAATATGTAAAGGTAAATAACTTAACATGCATTCCTTTTAAATAAGTTGACTATCATGAATAGATAAGGAATAATCAATATGGAAATTCAAATAACCGAAAACAAATATTATATAATTTATATGTAGATAATGAAAATGCATCTAGAGAAAATATCACATTGAAAATTTCATGGATAATTATAACTGAATTCTTAATGAAGTACATTATTAATTGTTAGATGTCATGATCTCATGCGGAAAGATACCTCTACATTCAAGACCTTTCCCAACACTGTTTAAAACTGATGTGTAGGTATAAACATGAAACCCATTTAGTTAATGTTAGCTAACAGATTCATCTCATAAAGATACCAAGGCATTGAGGGGTAATATTTAACCAGGATCCAAAAAAACTGAATCTCCAAATCATTCGTCATATATCAAATAATTGATTTAATTAATGAATAATGTGGTTTATCATCAAATATATGTATTATGTAAAGAGTATAGATGTATCAACCATTCCTCATATAATCAAATATCTTTCAAATTAATAATTATATGTACAAATAATATATTCATTAACCAATAATCATATCCATGATATATATAATATGGATATTTAAGATAAATTTAATTTCTAAAGAAAAATGATCACAAGAAAGTGAATATCTCAAGAGAATGTTAGTAATAAAAAAATTAAATATAAAATGAGAGGTGGACTTAAATTTGTTGGGAACATATTTTCTTATAGTAAAATAATGAATAAATAGGCATTCACGTTATATGCATCAAATTTTATGTATACACACACCTTAATATTGAATTGGTTCATATTAACAAATATGTCTCAATGAAATGTAAATTGAGACAGAATCCAATATAAGGATCATAACATAAAATTGATAATCAATCATTTAATTTATTATGAAAATCATATGTAAATAAAAATAAAAATTAGAAATAATATATATGATAAAAAATTGTATTAAAAAATAATCTAATTTTATTAAATATAATTAATACTTGATATAATCCAATGAAAATAAAGTGAGTAATGAATTTCATTACAAATTTGTAATGTTAATTCCAAATCCCCTTGGATGAGATAAATATAATTTAAATTTATAATAAAATAAATTAAAAATTATTTCTGGGATTAAATTTTAATGAGTATGTTAATACACCTTATTAAATATATTTGGTACATGGCATTAAAATATGTCTTAATGAAGGGAAATTGAGAGGAATTCCTTTTCCTCACACTTCATTTTAGATATACATGCTATGACATCTTGAATTGTGGTTTTAAAAATTTTATTAACCTAAAAATGAGCAATATTATTATTTATAATATCTTATAAGATTCTTTTATAACATCTTTTCACTCGTTCCTTAATAATATTTCGTTTTTACTATTGATTCGAGTAATTTTTACCTTGTTTTCTCATGAATTTTTTAATTTGAATGTTTATGTTGTTGACAATATTATGTAGTTATATAATATCCATAATTCTATAAATTTTATAAATATTTTATTCATTATTTATTTTTTACAATCAATATTTAAATTTGAACATGGATAATGGATCACAATGCTTCATGGAGGCAATAATCCATACGCATGCATGAGAAAAGTTATGATTTACTTACTGGGTGAAAGGGTATGGAATTATGTGATATAATAACTTTATAAAATAAATATAATGTCTATATATCACATATATTTGTTAAATTAATCCTTATTACATTCTATGTAAATCATAAGTGAAAAATGAATCACATTGCTTCATGAGGAGGAAATCTATCATTTACATGAGTTGTGTTATTGCAATTTACCCATTATAAAAATTAAAAAGTTATATGTAATATAATTGTTAAATAAGTATAATAATATCATAATTATTATATATATACATTATATCTATCACTCTATATAATCATGAGATGTGTTTATAGAAAATAGGATACATTGGTTCGCGATGCGGTAGTCCACAATACACATGACCGTTGAGTTTGTTTCCCATTGGACGGTGTAGGATATGGATAAATATTATTATATAAATAAAATAACACCTTAGTATACGGTAGATAATATTTTTATTATATTTAAATTTTAAATCATAATTGATGGTGAATAAAATAATAGAGAAAACAAAATAATTTCATTAATACAATTACATTCTCTTAAAGAAACATCCTTTATATCTTATATTAATGTTCCCCGGGTTATCCTTTTGGGAATACCTATAGATATAGAATGAGGATACATATTATTTGGATACTTTTTGGTAGGTTTTAGTGATAAAAATGGCTTTATTGGTGTGATGAAGTGATGTGAGGGATTGACCTTTATAATTAGGTGAGATAATACAAATTGAATTATTGACACAAAAAAGTATCCCCACATTTTTTACTTCCAAAAAGTCATAAAAATGTATTATTATCAAACCATATAAGATATAGGGTCTATATATATTTATAAAATATGTTTTTGACATGTTTTAAGATATTTTAGTCCTTATCTTCTTAGTTTAACCCCATACAAACCAGTTTTTATGTTAACCGTGGTAATGAATTTTTTCTTAATTTTATATTAAGATTGGTTAAATAATTAAGATAATTTTTTTTCATTATATAAATATTTATTATTAAAAATATGAAATCTATTTTTCCTAATTCAGTTCCCAAGATTGGTGGAATTTAGTTTAAAATTAAAACTATAAATTTGATGAAAAAGTTGTTTCCCTAAGTTAAAACGTTCAAAATTTCAAGATGTTTTTCTTTATAAATCAAAAATTGAAAATTTATTATAAAGAAATAAATTTTAAAATAAATAATATAATTTATCTAATTTTACTTTAAACCCAATTTAATAACTTATTTTACTATGTAAATTATTTAACCAAATGGAAGCTTTTAATAAAAATCAGTATTTTAACAATTCATCAAAAAATTAAAAATTTTAGAAATTATTCCAAAAATAATTAATTGATTATTTTGAAATGTATATTTAAATATTGAATTTTATTTATCCAAATTAATTTCCTAAAATTGGTTAAAAAATACTTTTTAATTATGTGTATAATGCATGAATAATTTTTTTTTTAAAAGAATATTTTTTTTTCAGAAAAAATTTATTTTATTTAAAATGATTATTATTCTATTTATATTAAAAATATATCCATTGAATTAATTTTTATACATTTTTAAAACAAATAATTTTCATAATTTATTTATTTCTATTAATACCCTGTAACTCATTGGCTATGTAGTAACAATCAATTTTTAAATAATAATATTTTAGTAGAGTATTGTTTTTATTTTAATCCTACTCTAGCTTGCATCTGAAGCTATTTAAGTGATTGAATTTAATAAAATGATAAATATATAATAAATTCTTAGGGTTTTATATTCTGGTCTAATCTTGGTTTCACAATTCATGTATTCTATCGAACCCAATTTTCTACTCTTTATATCTTGTGGTGTTACATTCTACCCCATTAAATAAATTATTTCCTCCTAATTTAATCTTGATATTAATAATCAAGGGTTTGAAATTTGAAAATACCTTTATTTTAAACGAACATTGTAAAAATTGTTAATAAATAATCCGTTTAATGAGAGAGAAATGTAATTAAAAAGGCCATATCGAATTACATATAATAGATTTAAAAATAAGTGAACATTGGTGAAAAGTGAAGATATGGACATTGGAGAAATGAATAAATAATTATACCTATTCATAGAGATTATTAATCATAAGAAAGCAAATGATCAATGTAAATTTAAGGACATACGAACTATAAATCTATGATGATTTAAATTACCATTGACTCCTAATATATGTTAGTAATAAGATAAATATTTAATTTCATATCTCACTTCCAAATTTCGGTGAATTTTTTTACTATTTATGAATGGAATGAACAATATATAATTGATATCTTTTATGTATAATTTCACTATTTTCCATGATTTTATCAATTTATAGAACATTTCATAGTCACTAAAATGAATATCCGATATGAATTTTTTATGTTTGAAGAAATAAAATTAAATTTTAATGCATTATAAGTTCAATAAAATAATAATAATACATTCCTTCAATAATTAAATATTATTCAAAAATGAAATTGTTACCACATGGTAATATAATAATAAAAATTATAAATCATTATATGATCAAATAATAAAATTTACTTTATAATTTCCACCAAAGGTTAGACATAGATTATTCTACAAATAAATATCCCTACATTCTAATTATCCTCAATATTCTCACCATTAGTTAATGTATACACTGTAAAGTAGATATCATACATTTTAAAATATACCCCCAAAAGTTTAATTGAATTATTCCCAAATAATCCTTTACGTTAAACATAATATTAATATATCTCTCAACCCAATAAAAGGTATGTTAAATTATAATTAATCATTTCAAAATAAATATGATTTTACCCTATAATATGTTTTCCAATATCAAATTAATATTGAACAGTCAAAATATCTTTGTTAAAATAATTTCATACTAACATGTACACCATGTGGGCCTGTGGTAAGTATAAAACCTTTTTTACCCTTCATTTGTTGGTTCAAGCCCCATGAACTTCTTGATATGATGTGTTATCACCCATCACGTGGTTTATCAATTTTCAAAAACTATATTAATATAATTCGTATAACATTATTGAACTTTATTGACTCTTAATTATAAAAAATTAAAAGATAATATAGTCTTTAAATGTTACCAATACCCTTATTATCGTTTCCACAAAATTTAAAGGTATTATTCCTTGAATAAATTTTTATTTTTTAAAATAATGGGTCGTATTTTAATAAAATGTCTCTAAAAATATTCTTAATCATTATAATATCCCATAATATAAATCATCAAAATCAGTATTTATACCGTCAAACATATGATAATGCCTATAATTATCAACCTAATAGACTTCATATTTTTCCATGGTCATTCATATTAATCATCTATTCAAATAGATCATAACAGTTTTTAAAGAAATGTGAAATATCCAAATTATATGCATCATGAGTTCCGAACCAGGTGGAATGTTATGACCATTATTGTGTACCAGGTAACACTTGAGTCAAGTTCAACATGCCTTTTTAGATTTATTACCCCTTGGTACATCTGTACCACAACCAAATAAACATATAGTATACATATTGGGATGTATTACTAGGAAAAAATATAATATGATATTTCCCAAAACATATGGATGTTATTCTATAATTATCATAAAAGTTTATCATTGGGTTATGTTTTCTTAAATATGTTTCCCTTAATCTAATTCCAATTTTTTTATATTAAAAAAATATCTGATACCAACTATAACTACATTAACCCCAGAAGCCCAAAGCTAGTGACTTATTTACAACATTGATATAAGATATAAGTGATTGTATCCCGTAGAACTAAATAGTTTAGTGTTATTGGTTAATGATAAAAAAACTTTAGTATTTAAATAAATTTGAAAAAAAAACATACAACATTATTTTATTTAGAATACCATTATTACGTAAACCATATCCTTTCATATCATTCATAGTGAAAATCCTTGATTCCTCAGAAATTAATCAAAAGTAGGGTTAAATCACATTCAAAATAAGAGTTACATAAAGTCAGGAAATCATGTGTAATTGAAGAATAATCAATAATTAATAAATGTATGTAAATAACAGAACATACAATTCATTTAATCAAAAAACATGACTATAATGATTTGATAACGAATAATCACTATATAAATGTAAATAATTGAACACACATTCCATTTAAATAACCTTAATGTCCTTAATAGATAATGCATAATCATTATGAAAAGTTAAATAACTAATAAATATTCCATTTAATCAATAAACCAGGAAAGAAAATGCATCCAGATATAATATCATTGTGAAAATTTCATGGATAATGATAACTGAATTCTTAATAATGGACATAATTAATTATTGTACATAATTATCTTAGGTGTTATGATATCTCTTCTATCCAGGACATTCATAAGATGGTTTAAAACAGACAGGTATGTATACACCTTAAACCCTATTAAATAAGGCTAGAAAACTATTTCCACTAATGATAATACTAATGTATTGGGGGACTATTTAAAATTTGGATTCAACCCTAACATCATGTCTATATTATTTATCATATATCAAATAATTCATTTAATTCTTGAATGATTTTCCTTATCATCATATATATTTTTTGATTAAAAATATATATCTATTAATGTGTACAATGATAAAAAATTAAATTTCAATGTAAAAATTTAATATTAAACTTTTATATGATTCATGTAATAATCATATCTCTTATATAAAAAATATTATATTTAATAAAAATGAGATTTAAATTTAAAAATTATTACCAGAATGTGATTTTCACAAGAAAAAGATAAAAAATAAAAAATAAGAAATAAGAAATTAGAGGTGATCATCAATTCATTTATAATAGAAAAATTTGAAAACAAAATCCATAATAAATATTTATTCATGTTAAATCCATCAATGTGGATGTATATATGCTAAATAAAATTTAATATATGTCTCTTAACAAATTTGTTTTATTGAAAAGAAAAATGAGACGAAATCCCTTATAATGATCATAATGTCAAAGTAAGAATTAATCAATGGATAAATTATGTGTATCAAATTTAAATACAAAATAAACATGAGTAAATAAAATATAATATTATAGAAATTTCATTACACATATAATCTATGAATATCATTGACAATGATGGAATAATATAATCCAATGAAGAGTAATTGAGTTATCCAAATTCTTCACCACTTTATAATTTTAATCCTAAATCCCCTTGGATGAAATAATTTTAATTATAAAATAAAATAACATTAAGTATGAATTAATCAGGACATTAAATGTAAAATGGGTTTTTTATGTATCATATAAATTAAATTAGGTGCATAACATTAAAATATTCCTCAATGAATGAAAATTGAGAGGAAGTCTCTAACCTCACGCTTCCTCTAGGATGAATACGACTTAACATATTTTATGGTAGTTTTAAACATGTTATTAAATAAAAATGATCAATATTAGTCTTTATAATATAATATAAGATCCTTTTATAAAATCTTATCACCTGTTCGTTGATAATCGTTCATTATTACAATTGTTTTGAGTAGTAACTGCCTTATTTTATCATGTATGTTTTAATGTGAAGGTTCAAGTTCATGATAATTTTATAAAGGTACATCATCTAAATACTTATATTAATGTTATTTATATAATTATTTTCCTTATATAAAATTTTAGTATCAATATTTATTTTTTTACATGGAGAATGGTTCACATCATTTCATGGAGATAGTAGGTCTTACGTACACAAGAGTGATGTTATATTTTCATTAATGGGTGAATGGGTAAGTAAGTATGAAATATATTATTTTTAAATAATAAATATCATTTCATATATATCACATATATTCATTAAATTTATCATCATTACATTCCATATAAATCGTAACTGAGGAAATAATCACATCACATTGTGAGGCAGATGTTTTCCATTCACACGAGTGATGTTTTTTAATTAAAACATCCTAAAAAGATATAAGGTATATGTTATATTATATTTATAGAAGTATAATAATATAAAAAAATTTATATAATCATTTAATCCTTCGTTATATATAATAGTGTGATTTTTTAATGGGAAAAAGGTTACATCGGTTCATAAGGTTGTAGTTCACCATACACAAGGTCGAAGATTCTGTTTCCATCATGATGGAAGAGGATATGGATAAATATTATTATATCAGCATAATAACATCTAATTATATGGTATAGACTAGTTTCACTATATTTTTAGTGTTAATACATAATTTATATAGGAAAAAAATAAAGAAAACCGAATAGTTTTTTTAAGGCAATTACCTTCACTTAGATAAATATCCTTTGGATATCCCCTTAACCACCATATTGTTAGAATTATTTGGATGAAAAAATTACTATAATGTAGATAAATAATTTTGGGAGATATTATTTTATGTTTTGGTTGATCCAAATTTGTATATATGTCAAAATAAGTTAAGGGATTGAGTGGCCTTTTATAAATGTGGGAGAGGATACACATGGATTTTTTAAATATTATAATGTGTACCAATATTCTTGACATGAAAAAACGATTCAAATTGGTCCATTTTATATAAATATGGGTTATAAGGTCCAAATAGTACTATATAAATTTTTTAGACAAGTTTTATGACATTTTTTACCCCTATCTTATTAGTTTAACCGCCCAGTAAACATGTTTTGACGTATCATATTAATAATGTTTTAATACATTGACTATTAAAAATGGTAAAAAATTAAGATAAATTTATTTTATAATATATATTATTTCTATTATAAAAAATTAACAAAATTTCAAAATTAAATTCACATAATTGGAAGGATTTACATTAATATTAAACCCTTAAATGTTATGAAAACGTGTTTTCGAATGTAAAAAACATTCAAATGGTCAATATGTTTTTGAATAAAATTTCAATATTTTATTTATTTAAAAGAATGAAATTAGTTAAAATTTAATATAATTTTACTAATTTTACTTTAAACTCAATTTAATATATTATTTAACATTATAAAATTTGTAAATAAAATGGTAGTCGTCAATAAAATTATATATTTTTCACCACTAATAAAAGAATTAATCTTTTAAGAACCATATAAAAAATCACCAGGAGGAATTTTTACATTTATATTTTATAAAAAAGTTATTTTTTCAAATAAATTTACTAAAATGGGAAGAAATTAATTTTAAATTATTCTTTCAAAGCATAACTAAATAGTCTTTTAGATAAATTTGGTTTTCTAGAAAACATTTATGGTTCATTGGAATTATTCTCATTTTATTTATTCTCAACAGATATCCATTTATTTTTTTATACATTTTTTTATCATATAATTTCCATAATTTAGTTATTATTATGAAAAACTTCTAACTTAATGTCTAGGTTATAACTATCTTGTTTTAAATAATAATAATTTAATAGAGTATTTTGTTTTATTTGAAACTACTATCTCATGCATTGTAAGATATCAAAGATATTAAATTTATTAAAAAAAATAAATATATAATAATGTGTTGGGTGTTATATTATTATATAATCTTGGTGTTTTTATTAATATAAACTATCAAAAAAATGTACTTCCAAAAAAACTCAGGGTGTTGTTCATAATGTAGTCTATTTTATTATATTTATTGGAGCAAGATTGATTGAGACCCCCTAGTGAAGTCCAATAGAATATTTCAACAATAGGTAAAATAATGGACACTAAATTCTTCATATGAGATAAGATTAACCTCAAACACTAAATTTTTCCTATAACCTTCACCTCGATGATAAATGGAGAGGTCGGCCAAAGGGAGCTCCCTCAAGGGATAATCAGTTTTCATAGAGAAAATAGGGGAATACAATCCCTTTATATTGGATATACTCATTAAATTAATGGAGTAATAAATTATGCATTTTATTATTCTTCTTCAAATAATTACCCATTTGTATTTACTTTTCATACAAGTTTACTAATCCTATATTGGTTGAGCTCAAACTGGTGACATGATCAAAATTATGTTCAACCTTCCAGAAATTTTTCAATACTCACAAATTTCATAATATAATATTAAAATTATTAATATTTTCTTACTATGTATCTCTGAATCCTCTAGTAAAGTTAATTCATAATAATAATGAACCAATATGTATATGAATGACTATGGTATTCCATGCAGTATAAGTTGGTAGGTCAGTCTATATAATAAGTTTCAACTTCTAATGTCTGGAGTCTATTATTTTTATGTATTATAAAACTAATTTTATCAATTATAAAAGGGTACTAATACTATTATTTTAATATTATCAAATAAATACTCTCTATGATCATGAGTTAGGGATAACTCAAACCGATAATTTATCTGGATAAGTATCATTACACTTTATTGAATATATATAGCCAACATGAAATAAAGATAAAGATGAGATTACATTTTGTATAACATGATATATCATATATTTAATTTTTAAAAAAATAATTAACAAAAAAATTATAAGAAAATTTCTAACATGTTATATTTGGTATCCCACTAAATCAGCCATATGTTTACATCACTTTTATCGTTTTTGATATGTTCATTGCATCTCTATGTAAATTGTAACATTTCCCTTTGTTACAACTAGATAAAAAACTCTTATTATACTAATTAGAAGGTTAAACATATTAATTTATCAATTTTGAAAAATGATTAGGCTTAGGAATCATATTCCTAATATTAATATTTTTTAAAATATATAAACATATTAACTTTATAACATAATTTTTTATCCAATTAATAACTTATTGTTTCTACATTTTTTCACAAAAATTAATTTGTAAAAATATTTACTTTTTAAGACAATAAAGAGAGTGATCAAACCATAAATACTGGAAAATAGAATATGAATAATAATAAATAATTTAGTAAAAATTACTGAAGGCCAAATTCATCTTCTTATAAATATTTCTATTCTAATAATTATCATTTTTTAGAAACATTTAAATCAAAATTTCTCTTGAAATATATTGGGAAAAAATGTAACTATTTGATTTTTTAAATTAAAAAATAAATATTCAACATTAATAGGATATTTGAGTGGAATTAATGATATCCTTTGATAGTCATACACTAATTTTTTGTTAACATTATTCATTAAGTCTAAACATATTCCCATTATCCTCATAGACACTACATTCACATCAGAATATCTTGTTAAGGTATAATAAATCGTATATTATTATGAAATAAGTCTTATTTTCTTCTAGTAGTTTTATTTAATAAATTAAACATTATATCACAGTCATATAATTTATTCTATGTTTTTGTATAATTTTTATCCCAAAATAATACTTTATTCAATAATATTCCACTAACGGTGGTAGAATACCAATTTTTCATAATTTGACAAACACATGGAAAAACTCTTTTATTTGAGATAGAAAAATTAACATTTTTCAATTTTTAAAAATGTTTTATTATTTTATCCATCCTAATACATGTGTATCATTTCATATTGACTATAGAAACACATTGTTTGTAAAAAACTCTGTTATCATATAAGAGAAAGGAGTCAACTATATACATATTTTATGAAAAATAATTATAAGCATGATATATTACTTTATAATAAAATCATTCAAATATAAAATATTTTCATAATCAATTTAATATATAATAAGATATTTATTTATTATTCCTTTAGTTTAAACACTTTCATAATCACAACATTTAAAATGTATATTTTTGGTATCATGTACCCTTACAAAATGAAGAATTTATTTTTATAACACTAATTAATTTCATGGAAATTAAAATTAGAATAAAATGTATTAAAAATAGTTATATACTATGGAATAATTACTACTCCTTCGTAATATAATATTTAGGGTTCAATGACCTTAACTAGATACCCTAAATATTGTTATTGGATTTCTAAGAATATTTTTTTTGGTTTGAAATTTTCCAACTTGAACATTCAACAATGCACAATAATTTTATCCTCACATTTTCTAGATAAAAACCTTGAAATAATATGGAAAATGTTTCTTAAATAATTTTACATTGTTAGAAAATTTAAATGTGAAGAGTATCCATAACTATAAAAAGCCTTAATGAAATCTCAAGTATCATCTACTCGACTATATAAATAATATGAGTATAGAATAATGTTCACTTATTCATGTTGTATCTAGTGAATCTAAAAACATAATTGCATTATTTTATGTTTATGATAAGAATATATTTTCAAATATTGAATAGCTGGAAAATTTTCTTATATTCTAGAATTAATTTTCCTAAAACATATAATTTATCCTTATATAATAAATTTTTACGTCATAATACTTAATATTTTCTTATATTTTTATTCTACTATTAAATGATTGATTTCAAATCCCAATTTCATTATAATAATGATATCATTTAATAATAATAGATTATTTTGTCGTATGCTTATCATTTTTTATAATCATTTAATAAAGGGTTTACTTAAATATGCTCCCATAATAATGATGACCCCATTTAAAATCCAGCATATCATTTAGTGAGAAAAGATCAATAGTTCACTAAGAAATGAGTATCATATTAAATTCATCGCATCAATTAGTAATTTAGGTAGGGAATAATTCCAATCATATCAGATATGATTCTTGGATATTTGTGTGGACAACCTTTTTCCTAAATCCATCATATTGATAAACCTAACCCTATTCCTCTTTTATTATAAATTTTTTGGTTTACCAGCTAAGTACAACCCAAGCATTACAATGGTATATTTTTATCTAATTCTTAATTTTATCCATTGCCACTATGTTTTAAATATGAAAATCCCTGATGATCCTACTATGAAAGAACCTCCATAGTGAATTTATTGAGGTCTTAACACATATATATTTGAAAGTAATTTAAAACATAGTATTTTTAAAGGGATTTAATTCCCACCATCTTATCTCATGTTATTCCCTTTATATATATTGTATTATAATGATTGAGTTTTGGATTCCTAATTTCATCTATCAAATTCTAATGTTCAATCCATATTAATGCGATACTCTTTATACAACCCAAAGTTTCTGTAACTCAACCAAAAAATGATGTCAAGAATTTTCAAAAATATAAAAGTGTATTATATTCATAATTTATAAAAAATTTCAGTTAACATTAAAACTTTTCATGTTATTTTAAATTAATATAGGATTAATCCTGGATAAATATATAGTCAACCCATGCCTTTATAAATTAAGGAAAAAACCTCCATTCCAGTGGGAATCCCATGTTAATGTCCCATCACCAAAGGTTAATTTTGTCAAGAGATATTGCAATTAATTATGATTATAATACCTAATATCTAAAAACCATTTAAAATAACAAAATTTAATCTTATAACATTAATTAGACCTCAAAATCATGGTAGATGAAAACGAAATATTATCTTTTCATACTAGGAATGTAATGTGTAAGATCCCAGATCATGGAAAGGTATGTTCTTGTCAATTTTTGGGTTTGAATCCCCTGTTTTGGTTAATTATTTGCTTAACCAAGTCATTAAGGAGGCTTGAGAGTGTTTTGATGGTTTGGGACACGAAAAAATGGAGGAAAAGGGGGGTTTCTAGGTGGCCTCACTGTCTGCGCACGGTTAGTGCTAACCATGGGGACAACCTAGAAAACTATGCAGGAGGTGGGTTTTTGGATAGTTTCTTCCACATAGTTTGTGCACAGTTTGGAAAACCGTGTAAGTGAACTGTGTGAACCATAAACATTTAAAAATATTTCATTTTTTTCACTCTCGGATTTTAATACACAACATGGGATTTCCTCCCAATTCTTTCCTCTTCACCATAGGAATGAAAAAAATCTCCCAAGAGCTCCAAGAGATAGTTCTTCCTTGTTTATAAAGAATATTTGATGTCGTTAGTTGAGTATCGAAGCTCCAAATAAGGCTAATTGCAACACTGCTTCTCCTTATAGTGTAGGGTTTGTATCTTCTTCTTCTATCTTTACAAAGATCTAAAACTCTACTCTTTTGGTGATATTTTCGTTGAATAATCAAAGGATGGTTGAAGCATAATCTAAGGGCTTGATTATGGGCATGTTCACCCACAACGTTGAGGTAGGAGGTCTACACGTTTTATCAAATGGTTTATTTGTGGATTTGAGCATTTATGGTTTTGTTCTTGGGCGTCTCATGGTATGTTTTGATCACTCTTGTCATGTTTAGGTAAAATGGTTGTTAAGATGGTTAATGTAAACCCTCACAATCCCCATGGGATGACTAGAGGGTTAGGAGACTAATCAAGGGCCACCCATGGGGTGTACTGACTCTCCCAGACATTGGGATTTGTAAAGAACAAGTGAGATTGTTGTGTAGTTGTGTAAAGCCTTGATAATCAAGTTGATGTGTATGATTATATTTAATTAGAAGCTAGGTTATGCAACTAGGATTTGTAACAATCTAGGGGATATTGGGGTGATTTGTAAATGATTAAATACCACAATGAAATGGATTATATGACCAGAAATGAATCTTAGTGAGTTTGGAATAATTAACGAAGCCTAGTGAGATATGCATAATGAATGAATGCCTAGTGAGATAATCATAATAAAAAGGGAATCAGGATAAGTGGCTAAATGTTGTGAAATGTGGTAAATCTATTAACGAGTTATGGAATGGTATTAACTCTTATGTTATTGTTATGATTTATGTTTTTCTTGGGAAACTATTGTTATTTTGTGTAAATAGTTAATAGATACATATATGTATTTCATGTGGACATGACTTGGTAGGTTGGGGTATTTACATGAGGTTCTATGCCCATTTGTAGAGATGGATTGAGGCTCTAAACTCCACCCCTAAATCATGGGTCGGGGAAGAGGACTGAGGCTCTATTCCCCTAACAGTTTTCTTCCACCAAGAAAAAGGTTTCGAAGTGAGGATATGGTTGTTATGAGGAAGTTAGTTCTAGTGATATAGGTTAACCGTGTCTTTTCCCTCATGCATGTGATTGTGTACTATGATCCCATGTAGCTTGTCTAGTTTGATGAATACATGTTAAATGTGTTGGAAATGGTAAGTTATAGGAAATTGAAAGAAATAGTAAAATAAGGAAATGGTAATAAATGTTGGTAATGGACCTAAAATTGCTAAGAGAATTTAATATTTTCCTTATCATTTATTATTCAATTCCCCATTCATTCATAGTTGTTTATACCAAATATTTTTTAGACACTGTTGGTTGGGGCCAACTGAGTTGTAATCACACCCATCTTGGGAAACCATTGGGTACTCGAGAAGAATTCATGTTTTCAAGTTAGTATAAGGGCATAAGACCTTTTTAGGTAGTTGGGTTGGAATGGGTATACGCAGAGGAGAATCTAGAATGGGTTTTAGAACCATTTTGGGTGTTTTTTTAGTTTTTATTCATTTTGGGTTTTGTTCGCTTTTTCACTTGTAGCATGGTATGCCATATTTACTATTTGAAATGGTTGTACCCTATTAGGAATGATTGTTTATGTATTCTATAGTATTATTAATTTTTAATCCACTATTTTTTTGATCTCTTGTTGTTTCTTACTCGGATAAAAAGGGTATATAGTCTCCCCAATTCACTATTTGGACCCCCACTACTAGTTGAAAACCATTGGCATATGGTGAGTCACGCTTAAGGTCATGTAACCACCTGGCTCGAAGTACCAGTATAGGGGATTCCGTGTTGGGGATGTTGAAAAGTGGTATCAGGGGAGGTCTATCTTCTCCTTCATAGGAATATTTTTATTTGGGGATGGTATAGATGAGATATAATGTGTCAGGACTTGGAAATGAGCTCGTTCTTGGGAGTAGCTAACCCATATACGAGGGGAAACCCATGTCACCCAGTGTGGGTAATTTTTGTTCTAGACTGTACAATATTATAGTTGATGATATTTCACCATTGGGTGATGCACATATTGTGTGATGTGATGGTTTTAGGATATTTGGATCGCGGCCTCAATGAATTGAGGTTGTGCATTCATGAATCATTCTACGAACCTTTAGAGATATGTGACATGCATCATGGTAGGCACATATAGGTTGTGTGTGTAAGGCACTAGGATGGAATTTACCTTGCAACTTGATAATTGAAATGGAATATTTTCTTAAATTAAATAATGCATGTGGGTGAAGATAAGATAATGATAAGTGACAATTAATGAAATATGTGTAATTAAGTTTTTTGGAATGAATTTAATATGATTCTTGTAACATGTTGTGTGAGACGAGTGGTGGTGTATGGTTGCCTACTCATTGTAGACCATGGCCCATATTAGGGATGGTCAAGGTGGTTTTTTCATTATTTTACGGTTTGTTGGGATGGTGCATGCATGGTGGGTTTTTTTGGATTGTGAAGAGCCTTCTTGTTATGAATTGTGGAATTTTTACAGTATGTGTTCTAAATTTTGTTGTTTATCAAGGTAGAGAAATTCCACCACAATGTCAAGCTCCGGTTGGGAAATATGAGGATGTTGCTGAGAAAACTCCTCTAGTAGTGGAGCAAGAGAATGTGGTGATTCAATAAAATATAGAAGATCAGTTCTGAGAGAACGTGGATCATTTTATCCAGTTTATGGATCAGGACCCCAGGCGGGTTTCACCTAGTATGTTTGAGATAACTAGAGAGTTCCAGCTACATCACCCCTGACCATTACTACAGAGGGTGGGATAGAGGAAGAATAGTTCTATATAGTGTTTGACCAAATGATACTTGATAATCTAGAGACGCCTGTTGGGAAACAAGTCATAATGGGAGCATATATGTTGTGGGGACAGAGAAAGCGTTACTGGGATATCCTGGCTCAGATTGAATAGGATGAGGGGATGTTGTGAAATGAATTCTAGGAAAGGTTTATAAAGCATTTCGACCTAGAGGATTTGAGGAAAGAGTGGGATAAATAGTTCATGAGCCTAACAAATGGGTTGATGTCAGTGATGGATTATGATGGGCGCTTCACTGGCCGGTGATGCATTGTTCTAGTGTTGGTGGGGGATGAAGCTGTAGTTACAAGAAAATTCTAGGATGGGCTGAGACACAAGATCGGGTATGAGGTTAATATCTTTCACTTTAAGGGATTTACAGAGGTAGTGGATCAAGTGATGATCTTAGAAGGGATCTTGATGGGAGAATTGAGTAGTAGGCTTGTCATGCCAGCTGGGCAGAGAAGTGGGCCAGTTTCTGAGGGCCAGAAACATCATTTTGGGAGTTTTCAGTAGTACTGAAGTGTGAAAGGTGGTCAGAAGACAGGTTCAGCCTCTCAGGGTGGTGATCAGCTGTTCTGCTATCACTGTAGCATAATGGGGAACATGCCTGGCCATTGTCCTCAACCTCCAGTTGAGTGTCAATCATGCTGATGATTGGGACACAGGAAAAGGTTCTGTAGGAACCCTCACTTGGTGAGCATAAATATTGGTGATAGGAAGATTACAAGTGGTGGAAAGGGATCTGTTTCTCCATATACAGAAGAAAATAAGAGATCCACAGGCTGTAACATTAGGGACGGTGGATGTGGAACTCTAAGACCAGATCGCCCACCTCCGTAGGGCAGTGCAGTGGATGGCACACAGGTTGGAGCCCAGGGTGGAGGGGCTGGTCAGCTTTATGCAGTTCAGTCTGCACCTGGTGATGGCGAGGATATTCCATCGACTATTCTTGCTACAATACATATAGCTTCTATTCTTTCTAGTGCATTGTTTGACACTGGTTCAACACACTCTGTTATTTCTGTTCAATTTGTGGTAGCTTTGGTTTTACATGTGGAGAGTGTGTGCGGGGTTATGTTTATTGACACTCCATTGGGGGTGTGAAAGGAAGATATCAGGTAGTGTGAGGGATGTGTTATAGATTTTGGTTGGTATTGTTTCTTGTGGGACTTGTTCGTTATCGAGATATTGGGATTTGGCCAGATTTTGGGTATGCAATGGTTGGTGTTTTATCGAGCACACATAGACTACTACCGTCCTGGGTTATCATTCATGTCAATTAAGGGTAACTCTTATTTCTATCACAGAGAGAGGAATGTTAAAGAAGGTCACGCGGGACCGTTTTACCAGTAGTTGGGTAGGATCACAGCTCATGTATCTTGTCTTGTTATTGATGATGAATGGGAATTGTCTTTTTTCCCTCCAGTAGTGGATCTATTTCATTATGTATTCCCTAAATATTTATCAGAGTTTTCACCCGAGATGTATGTTGATTTCATGATTGAGTTTCTATAGGGTGAAGAGACAGTTTCAATTCCGTGATACCGAATGGCACCAACAGAACTCCAGGAGTTAATGGTTCAGCTTGAGAATTTGGAGCATAAGGGTTTCATACATCCTAGAACATCTCGTTGGGGATCTCCTATGTTTTTTTTCAAAGAACGATGATGGGTCGTTAAGGATGTGTGTTCATTATCGAAATTTAAATCAGATGACGGTGAAAAATAATTACCCTCTTCCTAGAATTGATGACCTGTTTGACCAGTTGAGGGGGTGCATTTGTGTTTTCTAAGATTGATCTAAGATCGGGTTATCAACAGTAGAGGGTTAGGCCTTCCAACATACCGCTGACATCATTCAGGAGTTGGTACAGGTTGTTTGAGTTTGTGGTGATACCTTTCGGATTGACCAATTCTACAATAGTGTTCATGGCTTTGATGAAATAAATATTTCTCCCTTATCTTGATTGGTTTGTGGTTTTCTTCATTGATGAAATCTTGCTGTTCTTGAATACTCATAACGATCATGCCCAACATCATGATATAGTTCTTAGTACACTAAGATAGCATTGGATTTACGTGGAGATATAAAAGTGATAGTTTTGGATTGGAGAAGTTAATATTCTGGGTCACATCATCTCTGAGGAAGTTGTGTTAGTGGATCCAGAGAAGGTGAAAGTTGTTGCATCTTGGGATCATCCCAAGAGTGTCCTAGATGGTCAGAATTTTATGGGTTTGGCTTGATATTACTGGAGGTTCATCAAAGATTTATCTCACTTGATAGCACCACTATCTGGCTTGACCAAGATGGGAATCTGGCATGAGTGGTCCGAGGCTTGTGTTAATTCCTTTTAAGAGTTGAAAAAATGATTGACGACAACACTGATCGTGATCTTACGTGAGCCAAGCATGAAGTATGTAAGATTTTTTAATTCATCCAGTATCGGGCTTGGGCCTGTGTTGATGCAAGATGAACATGTGGTGGCTTATGGGTTTATCCAATTGAGACCCCATGAGAGGAATTATCAACACATGATCTTGAGTTGGAAATAATAGTGTATGACATAAAGTACTGAAGGAACTACTTGTTTGGGGAACAGTTCATGAAGTATACCGATCATAAGAGTCTAAAGTATATATTTTTGCAATGGGATATGAATCTTAAATAGTGAATATGGATTGAGTATCTCCAGTATTTAAACTTTGAGATGGTATATACATAGAGAAAAGGGAATAGTGATGCGGATGCTCTGATCCGGAAGGCGCAAAACCATGTGGTTCGAGAATCCAGCAACGAGTGGAAGGTAATGTCTTTGTTCGCGGAGATGCACCTAGATGTGCGGGATGAAAACGGTCATGTGACCCTTGCTTCTATGGTGTTTGAGTCGAATATTTTGGTTCTAGTTAGGGAATTTCAACATGATGATCCTGAATGTTTGGCCATGAAGGAAAAACTTAAAGGTGGGGAGCTGCCTTCTGGTTGGGTCGTCAGTGTATATGGGGTTGTTTGTGTTCATGGTCATGTGGTTGTTCCAGTATGCATGCAGGAAGAGTTGATGTGTGAGTTCCATGTAACGAAATGGTATGTGCATCTTGTTTTTACCACGATGTATCATGATCTCCACATATAGTTTTGGTGGCTGGAAATGAAAAAATAAGTTGTGGGATTTTTGGAATGGTGCCTTACCTGTCAGTAGGTGAAGGCCAAGTATCATTGCCTAGGTGGTTTTTTAATTCCATTCCCATTTTGGAATGGAAGTGGGATGATGTAAGGATGGATTTTGTGGTGGGTATTCTAAGGATTCCTTAGATGAATGATGATATCTGGGTGGTTATGGATCGACTAACAAAAATGGATCATTTCTACCAATTAAGGAGACTTACACAGTTGACCAGTTGGGTGAGTTGTGTGTCCAGGAAATAGTATAGTTGCATGGTGTTCTATGGACTATAGGTTTTGATTTTGATACTACTTTCACATAATTCTTCTGGGAGGGGTTGCAATAGGTTCTTGGTAGATAGGGGCTTTTGAGTATGGATTTCCACCCATAGACAGGCATGTAGTTGGAGCATAGAATCTAAGTGTTGGAAGATATGTTGAGGGCGTGTGTCTTGTATTTTGGTGGTTCCTGTGAGAATTCCCTATCACTTCTCAAATTTTCCTACAACAATAGTTTTCAGGCTACAATTCAGATGGCACTGTTTGAGGCTCTCTATGGTTGTTCGTGTAGATCTCTACTGTTTTGGTTGGAGGACGGTGAATCCGAGCTGTTGGGACCGAGTCTCATGTTGGAGACATCAGAAAAAAATTAGTTGATTCATAAACAGATGGAAACAGATCAGAGTAGTAAGAAGTAGTATTCAGATCAGAGGATTAGACCTCTTTAGGTTGAGGTGGGTGATAGTGTGTTCCTTTAGGTGTCACCAAGGTTGGTTCACTAACATATTAAGATGCAAGGAAAGATGGCACCCATGTATGTCGGACTGTTTGAGATCATGTAGTGGATCGGGCTGGTGGTGTACTGATTAGCTCTTCTATAGCATTACAATCGGATGCATGATGTCTTTCATGTGTTGCAACTTTGTCAGTATCACCCTGACCCAACTCACATGGTGGTTGTTGAGGATGTTGAGTTTGAGGCTGATGTGCCCTTTGAGGAGAATCAAGTTCATGTCATGGATTGTTGTGAGAATGTATTCCTGGGCAGGTTTGTGCCATTAGTGAGAGTACAATAGCAGAATTTTATAGTTCAGGAAGAAACTTGGGAGTAGGAATCAAAAATGTGGGCTTAGTGGCCCGATCATTTTTCCTCAGAAGTGCATTGAAGCTTGGGAGCTCGGCTCGAGGACAAGTCGTTATAAGGTGGGGAGGTTGTAAGATCTTTGATCTTGGAGAGTTATGTTATCAATTATGTTTTGTCTAGAATATATTTTTTTGGTTAATTATGTTCTTACCCAAGACTTTATGGAGACTCATGGGTGTTTCGATGGTTCAGGACACAAAAATGGAGAAAAGGGTGGTATTCCGGGAAGCCTACATAGTCTGTACACGGTTAGTGCTACCTGTGTGGACATATCATGAAGCCGTGCATGAGGTGTGTTTTTGGACAGTGGCCTCCACACGGTATGTGCACAGTTTGGTAAATTGTGTGGGTAAATCGTGCAACCCTAATAATTTTAATTTTTTTCAATTTTTCTACTCCGGGGTTTTGAAACCCAACTCGGGATTTCCTCCCATTTCTTCCCTCTTCACCCTAGAAATGACCCAAATCTCAAAATAGCTCCAAGATATTGATGTACCTCATTTCTAAATAATTTTTTGTGTTGATGGTTGTGGATCAAATCTCTGGGTAAGGCTCATACCATCCTTGCATCTCCGTCAAGTTTAGGGTTTGTATCTTCTTCTACTATATTTATGAAGATCTAAAACACCACTCTTTGAGTGAGATTTAGGTTTAATCTTCAAAGGATAGTAGAAGCAGAAAATAAGGTCTCGATTAAGAGTGAGTTCACCAATAGAATCGAGGTAGGTGGTCTACAAGTTATATCCCATAGTGTATTTGTGTATTTGTGCATGTGTGGGTTTGTTCTTGGGTGTCTCTTTGTATGTTTTGATCACTCTTGTCATGTTTAGGTAAAATGGTAATTAATAATGTTATTATAAACTCTCACAATCCCTATGGGATGCATGGAGGGTGATGAGACTAATATAGGGCCACCCATGGGGTGTGCCAACTCTCCATGACCTGAAGATTTTTAAATAACGTGTGAGATTGTTGTGTAGTTATGTAATGCCTTGATAATCATATTGATGTTTATGATTGTATAGAAGTAGAATCTATGTGATCCAACATGGATTAGTAATAACCAAAGGGATATTGGGTTAACATGGAAATGATTGAAGACCACAATGAAATGGATTATGATAGGAGAAATGAATCCTAGTAAGTTAGGAATAATGAAAAAAGCCTAGTGAGATATGAACAATAAATTAATGCTTAGTGAGATAAGAATAATAAAAGGGGAACCAAGATAAGTGGCTAAATGATGTGAAATATGCTAAATGTTTTAACGGGTTATAGAATGGTATTAACTCATATGTTATTATTTAGATTTAGGTTTTCCTTTTGAATTTTTTGTGATGTTGTGTGAATGGTTAATGGATAAATATATTAATGGCATGTGCACATAGCTTGGTAGAGTGGGGTATTGACTTGAGGTTCTATGCCCACGGGTCGAGTTGGACTGAGGCTCTAAACTCCACCCCTAATGCATGGTTTGGGGAAGATTACTAAAGATATGTTCCCCTAACGTTTTCATCCACCCAGAATGAGGCTTTTAGGTGAGAATATGGTTTTCATGAGGATGTTAGTCCTAGTGAGATATGTTAATCATTTGTTTTTCCTCCTGCATGTGATTTATTAATTTGAGCCATTGTAGCTTGTTCGGTTTGATAAACCCATGTTAAATATTTTTGAAATGGTAAGTACTGGGAAATGGGATGAAATGGTAAGATATGTAAATGGAAATAAATGTTGGAAATGTACCTAAAATGGATAAGGGAACCTAATATTTTCGTTATTCTTTATTATTAATTTCCCTTTTTCATTCACAATTATTTATACCAAATACTTTTTAGACACCATTGGTGGTGGACAACTAAGTTGTACTCAAACCCATCTCGGGCCGCTGTAGGGTACCTGAGAAGACATCATGTTTCATGTTAGTAGAATGGAATAGGCCCTTGCTAGTGAGTTGTGTTGAAATGGGTATACATATAGAAGGACCCAGACTTTCTTTAGGGACCATTTTGGGGATTTGGCTATTTGTCTTCATTTTGGGTTTTGTTCACTTTTTGACCTTTAAAATGGAATGGAATATTTACTGTTGTACATGGTTGTACCCCGTTGGGGAATGGATGTTTATGAATAATATGACATTATTGGTTATTATTCTGCTATTTTTCTTTTTTTATATTCTGTTGTGGATTACTTGGATAAAAATGGGGTATAGTTTCCCCAATTGACTATTTGGACCCCCGTTACTAGTCGAAAACCTTTGGCGTACATGGAGGTGTGCGTAAGGTCATGTAACCACCCGACTAGGACCACCAGTATGGTGGCTTCTGGGTCAGGAATGTTACATAATGAATGTGATGAAAAAATTAAAATCATCAATTTATCAAATTAATTAAATAATACACAATAGTTCAATACATAACAATTACATATATGAATAAAATATAGAATAACTATTAAAAAATGAACAATTCACATATTTAAACAAGATTTTAACAATTGTGACTAATTTATGAATAAAGATAAATGAAAATACTTTATTTTATTGCTAACATTTTGAACATTATATAATATTTTATATGAAGTCATTATATTCATTTACTAACAAGAGATCATTCATTTTATTCATTGTATGGTATTTAATTTAACAATGTGATATTAAATAAAATATTATTATTCAATATTTAAATTTCTATTATGTTAATATTTCTCCTTAACTAAATATCACATAATTAACTTATTATTCAAACCATAATTGAATCATTCATCAAAACCCATTTTTATGTCATTTAAATAATTTCATCTAATAACACATTTAATTTAAACAATTTAAATTAATAATTATGATTTAATTATAATTAAAAATATAAACAGTTTAATTATTTTGACATATTTTGAAATTTTATAAACATTTTATAAATCACACTTATAATTTCAATATAAAAATTTACATCTAATTTATAAGTCAATATATATAAGACTCACCAATATACATTACATTCATATTAAATCCATAACTATTACATACCATGAAATATTTATTATCTCATTTTATATTCCTCTACGTATGCATAAAAAAATATAAGTATGAAATTATCTTTTAGATTTAGTCATATATTATATTCAAATTATATTAAAATTTTCCATATTTCATTATTTTAATGGAATAAATAGAAAAATAAATATTCTATTTATTTACCATACATGATATGTAAATATAAACATTTTATGAATAATTAAAGAATGAAAATAACTTATTCATATTTCCAAACACTTGTCATTTATAGAAAATTTATAAATTAAATGAAAATAAACAAAAATATTATGTTCATAAAATTTTGGATTATACCAAATTCCACAATTAATATAAGGGTATCATCAGTCATAAATCGTGACTGGAAATAGAAATTACCCATTAATTTCATTTTTATATAAAATTCTTGTTTCTTATGTGTTGGGTATATGATTACCCATACATTTTAGATTTTTTACTTCAGTAGCAATGGAATGTTTCAAACCTATATGGTAGAGAATAAAAATTATGTATTTTATTTTAAATTTTACAGAAAAATAGAATTATCCTACATATGGGGTAATGCATATATTTCAAGTAACCCTTATGTATCATTATCCCTTATGTATCACTCTATATTATCTTCTATGGGAAATGGAAATATCTCACATATGGGGTAAGCCTTACATCTTAAATAACCCTTTCCTATCATTTCATATGAACACATTTGAAAATAGAATATATATTATGTATGATTAAATATATTTTTATTGGAAAGTGTATTATATATAGGATTCCATTATTAACGATATATATTTTATCAAAACTAAAACCCAGTTTTCTATTTTCATGTAACCCAAAATTCAGTAGTAACATATCTTATCAATTATATCATAGAATATTCAATAAAAAAGTGGTTTTTAGTGTATAATACCTTACAATAAACACTATTCATACCCTATATCCAAATTTTTAGACATTTAATTATCTTATAATGAAATTTCAAGAAAAGTAATCTAATGATTTGGTAGTTTGAATTAATCTAAATTATATCATATTATATTATATGGCCTCATTAATATTTTGATACATGTGTTATATGAAGATTTAGAAGGAAAATATGATAATATAATGATGGTGATAATAACTCGTATAACATTGAAAGGTTTTGGGGGAATATCTCATGATTCTAGAAGTGGAGGAAACTAATAATTTTTCCCAATCCATTATCAAGAATCAATATGCATTGTGAAGAACATGAAATATAAAAAATAATAAATTAATTATTGGCAATTATAAATTTTTATTTTTAATAATTTATACTTATATAAGATAACCTACATATTCCCAATTTACTCTTGACTCTGTAGGTTATATAGCCACTAATAGAATACTCAAATAATATGAGATGACCCCCATACCCTAATGGTGAGATGACAAATTCACCATGCTAATAAATTGTGAACTGAGACAGAGGGATCTTAATTTATAGATGAAATCTATGAGACATACATAATAGGGAGTTCATATCCCATTGTATAGGCTCCATTAATTTAATAAGTAGAGTCAAATTTTGGCTGCCAACAATTGGCTACTGATATGAATTGTGATAATATATGCCTATTAATTTTATAATCATTTTAATGTTAAACATGATTATAATCAATTAAAATAGACATAAATGAATCAACCTATTTATTTATAATTGATGGAAACCATGTAGAATATGTGGAATTGGCCATGCACTCACATCCCATAATATAATCCCATTATACACTATGTGAGAGGTAGACAGTGGCATCCCCATGCCTCTTATGATATGGATAAATCATAATATTCAAAATCCATCACATGAATATCATAGGATTTGAATCTGATTATAAATAAAAATATGATATACCCATTTTATTTGATTTTAAACACATGTATAATATAAAATAAAAATAAATAATGACAAAAATAATAATAATAGAGCATAGCGATGAAATGAATAATATCAAGAACCACAATAATACCTTCAAGGAATTACATAAGAAAATATACAAAAATGGGTAGCTGTTATCTTAATATTCAAAACCGACCAACAAATCTATGGGCTATGTAATTTTAGGCCTCACATGTCATATAATAAGTCAAATGAATCAATCATAGAAAAATAATGGATAAAAAACATATCATAATGTCTACTAAAAAACCTCACATATAATCTGGGATAAGTAATAAGGTACCTATCCATGTATAAAAAATCAATATTTGTAAAAATAATATTTCCCATATTATTTGAAATAAAATATGTATTTAGGTAAATATTCAATAATAAATATAAAAACAATAAGATATTCACAAGTTAATTGAACATACACTTATCAATAAAATGATAATTGAGTAATAGTGTATAGTACATTCATGATATAAGGTTATCAATAGGTAATAGTGATTTAATTTAATAGTTTTAAAAGATTTTAGAACAAATAAATAATAGAAAAATCTTATCTAAAAATTAGGATTATGTGTCACACATATTTGATACTCATTAGGGATAGAAAATTTACTTAAGTAAATACTTCCAAGTTTTCATGAATTAATGATAAATGTGAACTTCTTCCAAAGTATAGTTTAATCTACTTGGGACCAGATAAAGGCTTCACCAACTATATTACCATCATCCTTCCATAGATAAACCCCACCTCTTAGTAATAATACATCCATAATATCACAAATAAATGTCCTACATATAGATTTTTATAATTCAATTTATGGCTACTAAAATGTTTTAGAATAATAATGGATAATGAAGGATGTACAATGAAATGGAAGACTATCCCTTAATTAACAATAAAATTATTTATTTCAAATAAGGAATTATAAATACATTTGTTATGAAAATTTAATGCAACAAAAAGGATTACAAATGATGGATGAAAAAATTAGTTGAGAAACAATTAATATGCTAGGTGGATTCTTAAAGCATGAAAAACAACACCTTATAACCTTAAACCCCCATTAGATTAATTATAAAGAGTAAAAATTAGAGTAGATCCATCCACACCAATTTTGGATTAACTATTATTGGGAGGATGAGTGAATATTTTTAAAAAATAGGGGGAGTGACCGATTTTTATTAATTTTTGGATTTTAGGACATGAAAATATTTTCCAGGGAAAATGAAAACCATTTGGTTACACATAGATTAAATCCATGGTATTTTACATTTAAGTGATGTTTTTATAAATTTTTATATTTAATAACAAATTTCAAGTATTTTCTTTTACTTTTTCAATGAAAAAATATTTTATTAACAAAGAATTATTTTTAAAACCTTATTTTAAATTTGTGAATTTAGATAATTCATTATAGGTTTGGAAATTGTTTTTGAATATTTTTAAATACATTATTTTAATAAATTAATTTTTATTATTTATTAAATAATATTAATTATTAAATAATTATGATGTCATAATTATTACAGTATATTCACTTTATATTTTACTAGTTATCCAAAAATTAGTTTTTCTCAAAAAATTACGAAGAAGTCATTATCAGATACATTTTTATTGATGATTACAAATATAATGTATTTTTTATGATTTTTTTTCTAAAAGTGAAATATATTAATTTAATAAAACTGTCATTATAATTAAAAATATTTTTTTGGTTCTCAAAATATAAAATACCATTTTAAATAAATATTTTTTTGTTATAAAACATATGTGTGTAATTTTGTTAAAATTAATTGATTGATATAAATTAATAATAACAATTAATTATAGAATTACCAAATTATTTTATATATTTTATTAGGAATTTTTTATAACAAATATATTACTATTAAAATAGTGTGATTCAAAAAATTCATATTAAAATGGTCACCATACCCTAACAAGAGTTACATTACCCCTTATATATGTTGTAGTTAGTTCCCCAGAACCAACTAATTTATAATTTTGATCGATTTTATATTAATGGATTTAAATATTAATACCTTATCAAATTTTAATTATTCTTCTTCATAAAATTATTTTCATAATGTCATAGAATATCTTTCACATCAAAAATGAAATACCAGTTCCCCGCTATGCTGAGAACATTGAAGTTCCATGACATATTCTTAAATTTTATTTTATGGTCATATTAAATTCTATGATGGGACACATGGTCTATACATTCTGATTTTCAATTACTCATAAGAAGATGAGGGTTTATCACAAAATTTCTCAACTGGTAAAGTCTGGTATGGGATATTATGATAAATGGACCACTAGGAGAAATTCAACAAGGTTATGTGTCATCAATTATTCTTATTTATGCGGGTGTGTAATAATAATTATAATTTATGACTATTTCTATTGTTGATTCATGTCATGGAACATCCATTTTTGTGCATTATAGTAAACCACGGCGAAAATTTCAGGGTGAATTTGGGTATGTCAGGTGTATTACAGATGATGTGTTATTAATTAATAAGTAAAGGAAGGATGTGTTCTTTCCATATTTATGGACGTTGATATCTAGAAATTTTAATTGGAATATAATATTACACTAAATTATATGGCCACTTTGTAAAAATGAGGTTAATTTAGATAATCATAGAAAGAAATATCAAGCATGAAACCTTTTTAATGAGATATTCAAATAAAATTCTTATATTACACAATTAGTGTTCATATGTGGTTATTATCATTTTTACATATCCTATTAGTCTATGGGTTCCTTGAGCCATTCTTAGACAATAATATTTGAATTTAGGCATTGTTGCCTAATTCCACTGAGGATAATACCTTGAGGGTCACAAACAAAGTGTTTTATTTGATCTAAATAATATATTATTTATATATAATAATTGGAAAAAAATATTATTCTGTAGAACGAGAATTAATATTTATTCAAGATTTGTTAAGTGATCATAAAAAAAGTTATTCACAAGGTAATTGATCTTATCATCCTAGAGGATATTGAGAAGATGGTTTTGGATGTTTGTGATCTACCCTGAGCTGATAACTCTCTTAAAGACTCATGTCGGCTATTTTTTGGTAAGGATGGACATCCCCAAGAGAACTTGAGTGAGATTCACGATTAGATAGTGGATGTTGCAACTCGACGGATTACTGAGATGAACTATTTTGGCTATGCTCCTGCTAAAATTTTGCAGCCACTTAGGATGGATGAGTCTAAGCATCTTGTGAACAAGGCTGATGCTAGGATAATAGCTTCACTACCTACTCGGGATGGGAATGAAGGAACAATTGATGTCATCCAGACTTAATTGAAACATGCTTCTAAGGCTTTCCAGGATGAAAATGCAGGTATGCATCCTACATTTATTTTACATAGTGAAAATACCATGGTAGTGTAAACACACCCTTAAACCGCTTCATGCACTGTCACTAGGATGAATCCCCAGAATGAAAATTATGATGGAAAAATAATAATTAACTTACCCATCGAATCTATAAGGTCAATAGGTGTACAGTCTTCTCCTATGTTTCCCATTGTTCCTCAGATCAAGGGATCATCCATTGAGTCAATGGATGGTCCTATGACCACCCCCATGAATATTAAATATCCCAATATTACCCAGTCTCTTGATAATTTAGGTGCTTCTAACAACTCTTTTGTTTCTCCTATGAGTAAAAAAAACATGAGAACTAGTCCGACCTCTTCTCCAATTATTATGAGATCACAGAGGAACAATGGCTCGGGTGGTTCAAAAAAGAAAAATGGGATCTCCCACTCCAAATCCATGTTTTAAATGGATATTGTTTTTTGGAAGTTTTAGGGAATAGAAAACCCTGACACACATTCTATGCTTAAAAGACTTATTTTGTCTCATAAACCAAAAAAAATCTATACTTGAACCAAAAAATTTCTTCTCGTTGAAATTCATGCATCATTCTACTTATGGTTATTACTTTCTTGGTGCTTGGAAAAATGATATAGCTATTTATTCTATTTGGATATTTTATCATACCTGTTTACAGAATGTAAATGCATATAATTTCTCTGACCAACAGTTCACTTGTGAGTTTACCCTTGATTGTTTACATATTTTTTGTACTATGGTTTACTCTAAGAATATATATCAAAACCTTATACCTCTTTGGCATGACCTATTTATTTTAGCTAGCACCATTCATGACCCATGGTTTGTGATAGGAGATTTTAATGATACTATTACTCCCTGTGAGAAGCTTGGTCCATCTCACTCTCATATTTCATCATGATGATTTAGAGATTCATTATAAGATTGTAACCTCATTGAAATTAACCTTACGGGTGCTAAATTCACTTGGTATAGAAGCCACTATAATAGGGTTGTTGTTGGAAAACATGATAGGGATTTTGCCAATATCCTGACATTGGATTCTTGGGACACCATCTATAGCATCACCTTACCCAAACTAAATTCAGGCCACCACACAAACCTTGTTATTATTTTATCTAAAATAACCAATCATAGTCTACCTTTCAAATTAAATAATGCTTAGCTTATGGACATGGAATTATCACATCTCATAAAACATTGATGGGAGTCTATGAATTATATTTCTGATATTTTTTCTTGTATTACTAAGCTCAAACATCTCAAATAGTATCTCAAGGGTTGGTGCGGGACTAAATCACAAAAAATTGACAAGGACATCTCCACCCTTGAGAATGTGCTTAATAAATTTCAAAATACCACCACTAACTCTTAGTTCTTCTTTGATCCCCAAAATGAAATGAACATATCTATGAAACTCAATTCTATTTTTCTTCTCAAAGAAAACATCCTCAAGAAACTCTACCAAAACAAATGGCTCTCAGATGGTGATATGAACACTAAATTCTATAATGCACTGCAAAGAAATAGAAATGTTTGCCGGGATCTGTCTTTTCTTAGAGACAATGACATACTCTTTGACTCTGAAGCGGCCATACCAAAACAAGTGGTATCTTATTTTTAAAATATTTTCAATAGAAAAATATAATCAAGGACCTCCTCCTCGAGTTTATCCAGGTGATGTTTAATGAGGAGGACATTATCTTTCTCTTGATCACCCCTCTTAACCATAAAACCAATGCCACTGTCTTTAGCCTGAACCCTGATAGTTCCCTGGGACCCGATGCTTTCAACAATGGTTTCTTTCAACATCACTGGGAGGTTTTCCACTCAAATGTTTGTAAACTTGTCAAATCATTTTTTTCTAATAGTTTCCTCCATCATGGCCTTGACTGTCAATTTCTTACCTTAATTTCCAAAGTGTCAAATGCCTTAGAAATTCACCTCTTTCAACCTATTTCTCTCATTAACTCTCTATACAAAATTATGACTAATATGCTTTCCAAAAGTCTTTATTCATTATGTAATAAAATAATATCTTGGATTCAACTTTGATTTATCAAAGGTAGGTCAATTCAATACTACATTTTCCTTGCCTCAGAATGCACCGACTCTCATAAAAAATCATCTAGAGGAGGAAATACTACCATTAAACTTGACATTAGGAAAGCCTTTGATAACATAGATTGAAGATTCATTTTCAAAGTTCATTAGGGCTTTGGTATTAATGATATTTTTATAAGTAGGGTAAAATCCATATTTAAATCGGCCTCTAGGTCCATCATTTTCAATAGATCCGATAAAGGGTATTTTAAATGCACAAAAGGGGTATGACAAGTTGACCCCTTATCTACTATTTTTTTTTCTATTATGGAATATTATCTTAGCATATTGCTCACTATACTTGTTGATCAAAATAAACTAAATCCTATTCAGGCAGCCAAAAACCAAATGTGACGTTCAATCTTTTTTATACTGATGACAGAATTCTGTTCTTGAATAGGAGAAAAAGAAATATTTTTAACATAAAAAATGAATTATCTCACTAAAAAGATATCTCTTATCAATCTATTTGTTGGAAAAAATAATTTTTCTATTTTGAAAGGTGTTTTTATCCTATTAGGAAAAGTAGTATCATCGATAGTCTGGGAATGAAAGAAGGATCCATCCCTTTTACCTATATGGGTGGTCCCATATTTTGGGTAAGGCCTAAAACCATGTATTTCAATGATGTTGTTGACCAAATTATCAACAATATGGCCTCCTAGAAATTAAAATCCCTCTCTAGGGCTGGAAAGTCGTGACTGCTAAAATCAACCTTTTTCTCTAAAATGGTTTACTCACTGATGATCTATAAATTTCTTATCGTTCTCCTTAATAAAATGAATGTTAACATAAAAAACTTTGTTTAGACTATCATCTATCTTGAAACGAATATTGATACAATACCCTGGTCTACCTGGTACAAACCTACTAAGAGAGGTGGTCTTGGCATCCAAGAATATCAATCTTTTTAATGAGGCCCTTCAAGCTAGTCTCACTTAGAGACTGATCAACAATAAATCAAACTCCACTTCCTTTATTAGAAACATATTCCTTGAGAAGTTAAAAAAGGGAACCTTGAGCTATGTTAACTCTTCGATCTAGACTTCCATTAGAATTTCCTTTTCCAACATCATGAATAACTTTAGATTGATGGTTAGGGTGGATTCCTTCATGAATTTCTCACTCAACAACTAGACTTCCACCCCTCTTATCCTTGTTACCTTCTAATTCCATCCTGGAAAACACCATCTGCACTATAAAGGAGGTGATTCAATCTCATAGCCTCAATGTCCATGATACCATCATGCATAATGTTGAAAATTAAACCTTATATAATGTTGATGATTTTTTATATGGGAACCTACCCATAATGGTATTCTTGATTCCAAAAGTGTTTTCAAAAATAAATTCAAAAACTCTGATACTAGTTTTTTTTGTTGAAACTCATTGAAAAACACTGGATTAAAACCTAAAGTCTTAACCTTGTTAGGCGTATTGATCATAACTATATCCCATCTGAGGTTTATCTTCAGTGTTTTGGTATCCAACTATACTCTAAATGTCACTTATGTCATCAGCATAGAGAGGATACAAACCACCTATTTTTGTCTTGTGCTATGGTTTCAGCACATTGGAATTATATTACTAACATGTTTTATTGAAGATGGATTTTATCTATTTCTATTTTCTCGTAAATAAATTTTTTTTGGAGCTTGATTATTCAAAAAAAATCAAGAATCTACTATTATCTGTTGTTTCTGAACTTATCCATGTGATCTAGTTTAATGTAAATTCTATTATCCACAACAACTACTCATTCAATATTAATCCAGTTTGGACTAGAATTCTCATCACCATCAGGGAGGATGACTCACTTCAGAAATATCATTGTGACAGCTCTGTTAGAGAATTTTTGATCCCTCATCATCTTAGGATCAATGGTCTCTACAGACGCTTTAGGAACTCCTTTGAGGTGTTTTGGAAAGCCCCACTACTAGTAGGTTGGATCAAAATTAATGTTTATGGAACTTCTAAAGGAAATCTAGGACCAGTGAGCTATGATTCCATATTTGAGGACTTTCTTTACCATTTTAATGGTTTTTACTTTGGAATCTATGGTACCATCTCATCCCTAGAAGTAGAAATAATGGTTGTCTTTTAGGTTGTTGATTGTGTTACGAAAAAGGGCTGAAAACATCTTGATTGAGAGTGATTCTACCACTATTGTCAAAGATATTTGGAATGGGGTGGTTCACCTTGCCTGGCTTCTTACCACACATTGGATGATCTACCTTGATTCACTTTTGTAGATTAGATATATTTTAACCCATGCCTATCGTGAAGCAAACATGGCTACTGATGGTATTACCAGTATAGGAATCAACCTGAGCCTTATGTGGAGTGACGATCTTCCAGTTAATCTTCTCCCAAATTATATAAAATATTTTAATAAGATTATTTCCTTTATAATCATGTAGTTCCATTCATTCTTTTCAATAAATTGTTTCTTGGTCTTCAACTGAAACATTACCTTTTAAAAAACAATTATTTATCTCATGTTATTTTGAAGTTAATAAATAATTATTTATCCAATAATAAATAATTTATAATGATAACATCAAAATAAATATTTTAGTTTTCAGACTGCGAATATGATATTTATTTGTTTTTTGAATGTATAAAATTTATCTGATGTTATGATAAAGGAAATAAATAATTATTGATTTATTTAATTATGATAATGAAAAAATTAGTATTTTATTCTTCTAACCATTAACATAATAAAATTAATTGATAATATTTTTAAAAAATTGAAAAAACAAATCAAGGAGGGTGAGCAGACCAAGTTATTGGTCCGATGATCAATATTTATTTTCCAAGCTATAAATAATATTTATCATTTTATAGATTAGTTCATTCCATGGAATAAAATATTAATATTTTCATTTTATATGGTATGGGGTTTATTTTTTGTTTAACATATCATTATGTTTGTGTGTATAATGTTTTAATATGAATCCCTAATCCTAGACATATTAATATATAATTAAAAGAATTGTGATAGGGGGTCATCACACAAAACATTCTCCTCCGAACAATATTCTCTCTCAATTAAGAACATCTCTAGAGCATTCTCTCATGCTCAAAAGTGTTTCCCTTCATCCATTTCTATCAAGTGTGAGATATCAATATATGATAATTTTTAGATTAAATGGATCATGATTGGGATTAAAAAGTGATACAAGATGATCAATAATACTACATGAACACCATAAGTACCATCAGCAACATTCTAAGATCAAAGGAGAACATGTGGATCACCTCTATAGGTGGTCAAATATTGTCATTAATAAAATAATAAAAATACAATTGAACATACTTCAAAAGATTAAAATTGCAATCAAGGAAAATTCCCAAGATTAAAGAAATTCTATATTATATTAAATTAATTATATATTAATTTAAAATGATACTATATTAGATTTGGAAGAAATATTTTTCAATATTAATTGGAAATTTTTTCATTATTAACGGTGTTCCTATCATGTATATTGTAGATGTTCCACTAAATCTGAAAAAATATGAGTTAGAAATAGGCCAAATAGGTTCTTTTGTTCATACATAACCATCAATTTATACCAAAAATAGGTTACATTCAATTTATAAGTATATATTTATTTTTAGTAGTTTATGCATTTAGTAGTTTCTTTTTATTTCCATAAATTTGTTATTTTATTCAAATTATTGAGATATCATCTTCCCATATTCATTCATCAGTCATATAACCCAGAAATAATATAAAATTAAATGAATAACATTGGAAAAACCATATAGAGGTGTCACACATTTTTAAGGTTACATGAAATGTTACTTACCCACATGTCATGCCACCCCACATGATGTGGTGGTCATCTATTCAAAAGACACATTGTAATTTTTCGAATCACATGTGGAATAAATATCATACATTTAGGGTAATTAATATAAACAAATAGTTATTAATAAATATATGATGTAATTAATTTACAAACCGTGTTATTAATTCAAAAACCTTGTAATTAATTCACATATAGTGTAATTAATTCATATGTGATTTAGCTAAATCGCATTTTGGGTAATTAATGCATAGATGGGTAATTAAATATAAATATTATGTGAGTAGTACAAAAATAATGTAATTAATTTACTTGTGATGTAATTAATTTACAGGGAACATAATTAATTCACAATAATAGTAATTAAGTCAACATGACATAAATATTCTCTAACTATTTAAGAAGAATACATTCTAATATTTTCTATACATCATATAAATTAATTTCCAAATAAAGGAAATTTATTTATTTCTCTATTAATACTCATCAATCAAAACTAAAATATTTACCTACGACCATGGATTGAAAACATGTCTGAATGTCAAAAAATTGTGGAAAAAGGATATTGCCATAGTTTTTCCAAACTGAGGGCACTATTGTCATGGAAATAGGTTGTAGTTGCTGCCATGATATAAACCATTGTAGTAGTCCTCGACAGCCACCGTTAAACTGTGGTAGTGGGTCACCTATTTTCATAGTTTAAACTATGGAAATGGTCCTCTCTATCTAATGTTTATGTCATAAAATTAGGCCTCTATATCCATAGTTCAAACTGTGGTAGTATGAATATTCAACCATGGCTAAAATATAGAAATAGGCACACTATTTCCATGGTTTAAAGAATGGAAGTCGGCCTCTATACTATATCTCATGTGCTAGTAAAAACAATTTCCACCCCCTCCCTTCACCACCCCCTACACACCCCCCCCACCTTCACCACCCTTGGACCCCCACACCCCCCACATATAACAGCCCTTTACACCCTCTATTCACTAAACATTGGATCACGACATCATTTAATTATGGGAGGACCAGGTCTGAAAGAGAATTCACGCCACCAGGTAGGAGACCATATCTAATCATGTCAAATCTATTTTCATTATTGAGTGAGTTATATCCCTACTATAGAAGAGAGTACACAAGAGTAATACCATCCTCTTATATAGATATAAGACCATTCTCCACCTAGATTCTCAACTAATGTTTGTTAATGTTGAATTTGGTTTAGAAGAATCTAAAACATGCAATGAGTTTGGTATGATGCTAATGTTGGAAGATGAGGCTCATATATGGGAATATGATGTGTTAGTGGATCTAGAACAGAGATAAGTAGTTACAGAATCATTATGAAAAATGATTTTTAAGTTCAATAAATCTATAAAACTAGATGAGAAATCCATATGGTCGATGGAACAGTATTCACACTCAATATTTTCCATTTAGCACTAGTTAAAAAACACAATTTAATGTCAGTTTTTTTTATTTTTGATGTCAGTTTTTAACTACTGTCAATAATGTTGATGTAAAAAATATGATTTTTAGCATCAGTTATTAGAAAAATGACGTCGAAAATTATTTTTGTTAAGGTTTTCAACGTTAGTTTTGAGTAAATCTAATGCCAAAACCCTGTTGAAATTGAGGATTTGGCATCTATTTTTGGGCAAACCGACGCTAAAAGCCCAATTTTTTTTTAAAAAAATCGACCTGAGTTTTTAAAATAACCGAAGCTGTAAATTAAAAAACAATAGAAAAATCAGTATATTACACTTCTAAAAATATCAAAACCCTTATAAAAACACAATATACAGCAATAGTCAAACAATATTTATCATTCAATAAAAAGATATAACTTACATATACCAAGCATAAAAAAACTAAAATTAAATGTTAAAAAAAATTAGAATACACGTAACTAAATTTTACGGCAGGCTCATTGTTGGATATTGTTTAAGAATTCATGTGATTATTGGTAGGTTCAAACACCTTATATATTAAAAGAGTTAGTTTTTTGAACCCATATGTATTATTATTCATAATTATTAGAATATACATACCAAAAATCAAATCAGACTTAACAAATAGTGCACAAAAGTAGATCAAATATGGGTAATATCAGATTGGGAATAAAACTGTGAATCATTTATACCTATAATAATATTAAATGATGTGAGACTAAAAAATAAAATAATATGGCATAAAATATAATAAATTTAATACAACTAACCTTTTGGAAATGAG